>CM060919.1:226721891-229221891 GCA_030737875.1 Allium sativum | reverse complement strand
AAGGCTTCTGTTGAAAAGCAAAGTCTTGTGGTTGATGATCAAAGCACGGCCTTTGTGGCGTAGCTTTGTGTAACGTTTACCTCGCGTGTTTCACACCCGGTATGAACCAAAAACGGGAGACAGACCTCAGGGAGGACTTGCGTTTCTTTCTAGTTAGAAGTGGCGTCAGTGGTTTTACACGCCCTGACGAGTTTGACTTATGTGGTTGTTGCAGTTGCGAGGCGCCTCGGTTATATCGGTTTCGGCCGATGCATTCTGGTCGGCTGACGGACCAGACTTACACCCCGTAGGGTGGGGAGACGTAGTGTTCAGGCATAATAATCCACATCGGTGGACCGGCCCTGTCGCTCCATGGGGCAGTTGCGGCTGTTCCTGAGACACGGACTAGAGCGTCTCGAATCGGTTGAGGACTATCTTTTGCCTCGGTTCATAGACGGAAATCCAAATTCCAAATACGTGACATTTGCGGTTTTAATTTGTAAACCTATATATGGCGACATAGTGGCATGGGACGCTCATGTCGCCTATGATTGATACTTATGATTTGAAGTTGTTTTATACACTATGCACTTATTATAGTATCAAATGATTTGTTTTAGAACGTATCAAGCATTCTTTGGCTGTTATAAGGGAAAACCCTATCCTCGGCTGCGTTGCATTGTGTGATGGGACCTGGGTCTTATAACAGCTCCATTTTTCTTTATTTAGCATTGCGCTGTTTGTTTTAAGCACTGGTATTCTTGGGAGGAAACCCGTTCCGTGTTATACGGCGTGGTCCCTTGATTTACCTAACTTTAAGAATAAAGATTAACTGTTTTAGTTCTCACACCAGTCACATGACTGACCTGGAGTTTATTGTTTTAACCTAAACTCTGGGTGCCCCTATTTTCGACACGGGCAGCTAGTAGTTTTGGTTTTGCAGATTTATATTCACAGGATCCTGGTTTACAGCTGGAACGATATCCGGAAAGCTTTGTATCCGTATATCTCCTTCTAGTTGTGTATTGTATTATTTTCCGCTGCTATGTAATTTAAATCTGTGATATTTCTGTGTAATATTCATTTATACTATGTATATTCTTGTAATCTGATGCATTGTTGTAATATACAGTGAAATGTTCTTCTGTATGTGTTCTGTTTTGTCCTGTTCTAAAACGATAGGGCGTTTCGAACGGTCTGGGTCGGTTTAGCGACTGGTTCGGACCGAGCGAAATTCCTTGCCGTCACAGTTGGTATCAGAGCTTTGGTTTACAAAGCTAGAGAACAAGACACGTTAGAACCATATGAAAGAATTCATCAGATATTGGATTAGCAATATCCCATTGGAATGACTCGTTAGAGATAGGATCAGTAGTATCCTAGAACGAGTGTGAAGAGTATATTTTTAAAGTGAAAACAAATTTTGTTTTGAAAATTTAAATCAATTATTCGTATTTGATTATCTATTTATATTGATGTGGACAATCCAGTATATATAGATTTTGCGTATACGTCTGATCCGCGTGTATTCGAAATTTTAATATACTGGATAGATATAGAATCACACTCTAGTCGCCCGGAGATGATTCAGATGATGAGGCATCATCATCAGTGTTTATATTCGAGCGACGAAAGTGAAATTTCTATATATTTCCTATTGGCTGGTGTGAGAACCAAAACTAATATAGTTAGAATACTATTGTTGTGATTTGGCATCAAAAACATGATTTTTGTATATGTATCAAAATTATGAATTTGAAACGTTAATCCACTAATTGATTGATGTTTGTGTTGTTTGTTTAATTGTTTGATAATTTTGAACCATTATGCCTAACTGAATCAAATATTGACTTGTATTGAAATTTGGTCGCGTTTGCTTGCATATACATATACTTGCATTGAACAGGTCATAGCAAGGAGGCTAGAGCCAGAGAATAAAATTTGTTTGCCCGACAAATAGGTACATGTTTACTACATAATTTCCTGTTTTGTTTGGGTGATGATGATTTTGTGAGCCTATTGGCTAGCCGCTTGGCTTTTTCTTTTTCTTTTTGAGATCTGAAGGACCGGGGAAGCTATTTGAAATTCCCCGATGCTCCCGGTGCAGGGGAGGTTATGGCGAAATTTTTCGAAAATTTAGGGAGTTAGCCAAATTTTTGAAATTTTGAAAATTCTCCGAAACTGAAAAGTTGGAGAATGGAAGCCAAATTGAAAGTAGAGTTGATTAATCAAACCACTTTCGACTTTGTTCCTTTTCGGGGACGAAAAGTTTTAAGTGGGGGAGATTGTAACAACCCGGAAAATCTGGGCCAGTTTAAAATTTTTATTTTGGCAATTTTGGCGAATTTTGATTATTTGAAATGGATTATTTTAAATAATATCGACGAGAAATTTATTTTGAATATAAATCGACGTATATTCTATATACGTCGTCGTTAGAATATAAATATTTATATATAATTATAAAAGGAATTGAAAATGGCGCGGTAGTTCGATAATTCGATTTCAAACTTCAATTGAATGTACCGGGTGCAAAACAATCCGGATTTTAGTGAAACCAAAAATGAGAGGATCTAATTGATGATATCTTTCCAACGAATCCGAAAAATCAAGATTTCATATCGGGAATCAAAGGACATGTCCAGTTGAAAATTCTGAATAGTCGCTATGGAATTCAGGCCCTTAAAAATAGCAATTTTGCAAACGACCTCGGATTTCGACGAAACCAGTTTTGTTGGGTCCGTGATGTTAAGTTATTGTTAGATTCCAAATTTCATAATTTTTCGAATCAATATGTGAGCGTGGCAAAGGAAAACGCGTTTGACCAGTTTCAGTTGATTTTAATCGACTGGAAAATGGCCATTTTTCCAACGGTCTCAGAATTCGACGAAACTAGTTTTGTTAGGACCGTATCGTCAATACGAAGCTAGAAAATATTTTTCTGGGATTTTTAAAGTTCGTATGTGACCCCGGTAATTTGAAATGTACGTTTAAAATTCAATATAGTGATTTAAATGTAAATTCAACGGAAACTGATTCAAACGATCGAATCAACCTGCGATACATATCCCATTGTGTTCGGAATGGGGGTAAAACGCTATGGGCGACAGGCGGTGTGCCTCGTTTAGGGGTCATTAGTAAAAGTCAACTCTTTGCAAATTAAATAATTAATAAATAAATAAATATAATAAAAAAATTTATCTTCCCTCCTTAAAACACTCTGCCCCCCCCCCTTTTCTCGTTTACTTTCAGAAAGGAAAAAAAAAAAACCCGCTTTACCAGATCGCCGCCCCCCTCTACAAACCTCCAGTCGCCACCCCCCTCTACCAGATCGCCGCCGCCAGGAGGCGCGCGCCCCCCTGCTTCCCCTTTCCTCCGCCTCCTCTTCCATCCATCGAGAACAGCATCGACGACGAAGCCCCCCCTATCGCGAGGCCCCTCCGACCACTCCAGCCCAAGCCGCACCCCTCCCCTCCGACGTCAGCTGCGACCCCGCAAGGAACCCCCCCCCCCCTCTTCGCACAGAAAGAAAAAAAAACACTGTAAGTTATATGATTTAGATTTTATTAGTTAAATCTGTTTTTTTATATACGTTAAAACTGTTTTTATTTTACAGATTAAATACTGATTTTTTTTTTAGGTTTTCAAATACTGATTTTGTTTAAAGAAAAAAAAACTGATTTTTTTTAAATGATTTAAAACTGATTTTAAATAAATAAGCAGTAACTTATTTTTCAGAAAATAGAAATAAAAAGATATGGTTTTGAAAGTAGAAAAAAACATACTTTGTTTTGTAAATAGAAATAGTGAAATAAAAACTCGATTTTTATATATTGAACTTTCAAATAAAAACTCGATTTTTATATGTTGAACTTTGAAATAAAAACTCGATTTTTATATGTTGAACTTTGAAATAAAAACTCGATTTTTATATATTGAACTTTGAAATAAAAACTCGATTTTTATATATTGAACTTTGAAATAAAAACTCGATTTTTATATGTTGAACTTTGAAATAAAAACTCGATTTTTATATGTTGAACTTTGAAATAAAAACTCGATTTTTATATATTGAACTTTGAAATAAAAATTCGATCTTTATATATTGAATAGCGAAATAAAAATTCGATTTTTATATATATAGTGGCTACGGGCGACGAAGCTGACGAAGATGCGAAAACGGCGAAGACTTCTGCAAAGGAAGTGCCATGGAGCTTGGATAGCTTTCGGTGAGAATTTCTCACCTTTCAATTTCTTTTCTAGTTATATATATATACTAGGATGCAGACGGTGCTTAGTAGCACCCGACACAATCGTCCACAGACCATGGACTTGTTTGTTTGGTTGCATAGATTAGTTATATGATTTGATTAGAATTTGGTTGTTTGGTGATTTGATTGATGTGTGAATGGCGTGGGCCTTCACTAGGCCGGGGATAAGGCTAGGCCTTGTCCCGTTTCTAGTATCGTGCCGTTATGCCGCCGAAATTTTCTAAAATATGTTAGAAAAATAAAAATATCATTTTATTTAAAGAATGAATTGAATAGAAGTTCATATGTTGGAATAAAAATGTTTTGTCGTTAAAAATATAATTTTTAACGTGAATGTGAATAAATAAATATTCATTTACAAACCAGACGGTTTGTTTATGTACACCTATTTGAAGAACATTGATTGGGACGATAAATTTTACACATCGCCCAACAGCACAAATAAAATATGTGTTTGATTGTTTGAAACCCCACACGGGTGTTGGGATGAAATTTGAAGTTCACTCATCCTGATTGATTAAATATGTCGATCGATAGATTGACAGGCTGTTATAAGCGTTGAATATCTATATTTGATGCTTTTACAGTGTAGTGCACTTTGGTTGATGGTTGATTATTTTCAATGTTATTATATACATGTGTTGTATGAAAATCCATATAATTAACTTTATATGGTAATTGATTGGGCCTCATTCCAATTTGAAAAACAAAGAATATTATAAAATAAAAGTTCATGTGTTGACAGTACTCATCCGTTGAGATTGGTCATGTGTTGAACGAAATATTTTGATAATAACAACTATTTTGAAAAAGAAATATTTGAAATAGAATATTTGAAAATAGAAATTTATGAAGCCGTGTTGATTAGATTGAAGCCATTTTGACGTGAACGATATTTACATCGATTTTATTCATTTCGAAATGAATTGAATCGAAAACGATTTCGAAATGAATTGAATTGAAAACGATTTCGAAATGAAATGAATTGAAAACGAATTCGAATTGAATTGAAAACGATTTCGAAATGAATTGAATTGAAAACGATCTCGAAATGAATTGAATTGAAAACGATTTCGAAATGAACTGAATTGAAAACGATTTCGAAATGAATTGAATTGAAAACGATTTCGAAATGAAATGAATTGAAAACGAATTCGAATTGAATTGAAAACGATTTCGAAATGAATTGAATTGAAAACGATTTCGAAATGAAATGAATTGAAAACGATTTCGAAATGAATTGAATTGAAAACGATTTCGAAATGAATTGAATTGAAAACGAATTCAAATTGAATTGAAATTTGAATTGAATAGAAATGAATTTTGAAACGAATTTATAAAGAAGAATTCAATTTTACTTTGAATTGAAATGGAAGTTGAAATAGATTTTGAAACGAATTTTAAAACTATTTATATAATTCGTTTTGAATAGAAAATCGACGAAATATATATTATATATATATTATATATATAATATAATGGCCTGAATAGAACGCGCCGCGCCGCGGCAGTTCGCGAATTTCGACCATTTATTTCAAACGGACATTACGGGAGATCCGACCGTCGGATTCTCCTAAAACCGGAACCGTTGGGTTCGTATCGAAAAGAGTTTTCTAACGAATATTAGAAATTTGAAATCTAACGGTTGGATTTGGAGATATGTCCAAATCAAATTCGAAAAAGGTCGCTGCAAGTGCAGTTCGATGGCCGTTGATGGAAATCGACTGTACGGGCCTTGATAAAATTATTAAAAATAGTAATAATTTGTGTAAAATCATAAGAAATGATTTAGAAAGAATTGGGATGAAAAACTCCATATTTGAAAAGATAAAAATAGATTTTTATCGAAATGAACTAGTTTTGAACTAGAATTATAATTCTATTTATTTTTAAATAAATAAATTGAATTCGAAAAGGGTTTTGAAAATAACCAAAATTTCCAATGATTGCATTGGAGTGGATTTGAATCGAAATTGTCTTCGGAATATTTCGATGTTGGAATTCGTGATTATACAGGTGTTGTTATGGAAATTTGAAAGATATATATTTATATCGTTATTTCCAATACGACATTTGTTAATCGTAGAATTTGATATTGAATATAGGCCGATATATTTTCTATTCAGAGCCTTGTATTGAATATCGAATGTGATTTGGGTTTGTCGTGAATGGTGTCTTCACTAACACTGTTCTTGAACCCAGTTGAGAAAAGATTAAATCTTTTTATTTAGATTTAATGAAGTGTACCAATTAAATGATATTTAATTGGAATTGAACTGGTATTGATTTTTGGGTTTATCGTGAACAGTGTTTTAAATAACACTTGTTCTTTAACCCGATAATTAATGGAATGTGATTTTGGGTTTATCGTGAATCGTGTTTTAAATGACACTGATTCTTTAACCCAGATAATGATTAAAACTAAGTGGAGTTTTAATGAATCTTTAATTAGATTGAAAAGATCGAGAATGGAGTATCACCAGTTTTGCTCCAGGCGATAGTTAAATCTTTAATTAGATTTGAACGTGAAATTTAGAAACTAACTGTCGGTTAGCTAAGTAGAATGGTTTTCTGGATATTGATCTGATGTTGGTTTCGGCCTTCGGGGTTAACATTTGGGGAATTATTCTCTTGATTAATTTACGGTTAGTGACTAATGAGTTGGAATGAGGCGTATGTTGTGTTTGTGTAACACTTTTATAATATATACGCGAGTTATTCGGAAAGACCGGGTTTATCCCATTCTGAATAACTGATACGACGATAAGTCGAAGATGAAGACGATGGTCGAAGACCGGAGGTCTTCACGTCGTTTGGGTGATAACTGATGATCTTGATTGGGCTGTACACCCAAGAAGATGGAAACAGTTAGTGATCGTCCAGACGTGCTTGGAGATCGATGGATATGCGGGGTACTAGGTGCCTCCGGTTTCGTTCAGACCCAGAACGGACTTGTAAATGGACTGTGTGTCTGACATCGGATTTCATTCTGTGTGACTGATATCGGTTGCATAGGATGGCTTGCCTGTGTGGCATGCTAAGATGCAAATGATCAAGGCTTCTGTTGAAAAGCAAAGTCTTGTGGTTGATGATCAAAGCACGGCCTTTGTGGCGTAGCTTTGTGTAACGTTTACCTCGCGTGTTTCACACCCGGTATGAACCAAAAACGGGAGACAGAGCTCAGGGAGGACTTGCGTTTCTTTCTAGTTAGAAGTGGCGTCAGTGGTTTTACACGCCCTGACGAGTTTGACTTATGTGGTTGTTGCAGTTGCGAGGCGCCTCGGTTATATCGGTTTCGGCCGATGCATTCTGGTCGGCTGACGGACCAGACTTACACCCCATAGGGTGGGGAGACGTAGTGTTCAGGCATAATAATCCACATCGGTGGACCGGCCCTGTCGCTCCATGGGGCAGTTGCGGCTGTTCCTGAGACACGGACTAGAGCGTCTCGAATCGGTTGAGGACTATCTTTTGCCTCGGTTCATAGACGGAAATCCAAATTCCAAATACGTGACATTTGCGGTTTTAATTTGTAAACCTATATATGGTGACATAGTGGCATGGGACGCTCATGTCGCCTATGATTGATACTTATGATTTGAAGTTGTTTTATACACTATGCACTTATTATAGTATCAAATGATTTGTTTTAGAACGTATCAAGCATTCTTTGGCTGTTATAAGGGAAAACCCTATCCTCGGCTGCGTTGCATTGTGTGATGGGACCTGGGTCTTATAACAGCTCCATTTTTCTTTATTTAGCATTGCGCTGTTTGTTTTAAGCACTGGTATTCTTGGGAGGAAACCCGTTCCGTGTTATACGGCGTGGTCCCTTGATTTACCTAACTTTAAGAATAAAGATTAACTGTTTTAGTTCTCACACCAGTCACATGACTGACCTGGAGTTTATTGTTTTAACCTAAACTCTGGGTGCCCCTATTTTCGACACGGGCAGCTAGTAGTTTTGGTTTTGCAGATTTATATTCACAGGATCCTGGTTTACAGCTGGAACGATATCCGGAAAGCTTTGTATCCGTATATCTCCTTCTAGTTGTGTATTGTATTATTTTCCGCTGCTATGTAATTTAAATCTGTGATATTTCTGTGTAATATTCATTTATACTCTGTATATTCTTGTAATCTGATGCATTGTTGTAATATACAGTGAAATGTTCTTCTGTATGTGTTCTGTTTTGTCCTGTTCTAAAACGATAGGGCGTTTCGAACGGTCTGGGTCGGTTTAGCGACTGGTTCGGACCGAGCGAAATTCCTTGCCGTCACAATATAATGAGGTTATGGCTATGAATGTGGATCAATGCAAGTTTTGCAAGTTATATGCTATGTGTTAATGATGTTATGCATGTTATATGCTATGTGTTAATGATGTTATGCATGTTATGCAAGTTAAATGCTATGTGTTTGTGATGTTATGCAAGTTATGCAAGTCATATGCTACATGTTCATGACGTTATGCAAGTTATGCAAGTCATATGCTACATGTTCATGATGTTATGCAAGTTATGCAAGTCATATGTTACATGTTCATGATGTTATGCAAGCTATATGCTATATGATCATGATGTTATGCAAGTTATGCAAGTGTTCATGATGCTAGTTGTTATGATAAACATTGATCCATTATGACACCATGATTATGCAAGTTTGGTGTATGATTATATGCAAGTTCATATATGATATGTTATGCAAGTTTGGTGTATGATTATATACAAGTCCATATATGACATGTTATGCAAGTTTGGTGTTTGGTGATATGCAAGTAACATGTGCAAGTTTACACCTTAGTATGATATGCATACATATGCAAGTTAACCCCTTTGTATGTCATACATACATATGCAAGTTTACCCCTTTGTGTGACATAAATAACTTATGCAAGTTAACCTCCTTATGACATATGCGATTCATGCAAGTTTGGGTTGATTATTTATGCTAGTTGGGTTTGATGCTATATGCATGTTGACACCTTTAAACCCATGTTGATGCTAATGTGTTATGCAAGTTGAACCCATTGTATTTGTGATGAATCTTCCCTTTTATGTCATGTTAGCGAATTACGTGGGGAACGATGGGGTTAATAAACATGTTAATGAAATTATGTGAAGATGGTATGATTATGCATACCATAAAGTGATGGACATAATTGAGTCAATTATGTACATCGTTAAAATTGGAATTAATTAGGGAAATTAATTCGGGGGTGATTAATTAGGTGTAATTAATCGACTAAGACACGAGGTTGGACCCTTTTGTAGCATAAGACTGCCCGGAACCGACCGGCAAATCCAGCGGCTACAAATGATTGGCCCAATGTGAGAGGTCTTAGGCACAAACTACATACGTGACAAGTGTAAAGACACGAGGTTAGACTCGGTTATGGCGTAAGGCTGCCCGGACCCAACCGGTAAATCCAGCTGCCATAAAAGATAGTCTAATGTGAGAGGTCTTTACAACGGTTACGTTCTTAATCAATTAAGAAACACTTAACCAGATAAGCATGTAGTGGGCATGAGGGGTTAAGTGGGTGCCTTGGGTGGCATGTGGAAATCAAGTAAGTGCCTTGGGTGGCATGTGGAAATCTAGTGGGTTGCCTTGGGTGGCAATAGAAAATACGATTAGAATACTTAACCAAGTGGAAACATGTAATTAAACATGATTAAAGGGTTAAGTGGGATGCACTAGATATATTGACAAGCTTAGGTGGTAGCTTGTGGGAGGCCCATTTCAACCAGTAACCCATATGTATTTTATTGGGCTCGACCCATGTCGAGGACGGGACACGCGTACTGGGCTTGATTATAAGAGGCCAAAACGGGTTAGCGGTGGCAACGCGAGTCCAACGGGTTTCATATGCGTGTGTGGACCCGGGCTGGTAGGTAAGACGTTGTTGCATCGTGTAGGTATAAGCCGTGCACCATTTGTTGTATCGGGTTGCCACTTTGGGGAGTGATACACCCCATTGTAGGGCCAGCACGGGTATCTATGGTAGGGAGCCGATCGCTTGGGAGTAGTGGGTACACCTAGTGGAGATAGGGGAAGACGGCACCTATGTAGTCAACTAGGGGTACACGAAACTACTGGGTAAAGTTTCTAAGACCTTGGGAGGGATCAACCTTTAAGTAGGAATGACTGGTGTGGTGCAGTTAGTAATTATCCATGGGTGGGTAGATGCGTCTTTACCGTTATCTTAGTTTATCCTATGTCTAGTGGGCTACTTAGTGTAGTCATTTATCCCCAGTCATCCCGTGCCAAGTTTATATCATACCCTAATTACTTTAATGATTGTGTTGTTAAAGTTATAGGGCTCACTCAGACTTATGTCTGACCCCGTTGTTTTTATCTTTTCCCCCCTCAGGTCCTCAGGTTGGGCCTAGCACTAGTGGGCTTTGATCAGATTTCTTTATCTATCTTCTGGAGCTTGGACCGTGATGTAAAGCCCAGCTTATCTTTTCTTTTATGGCTATTGTTATGTAGTGGGATTATATACTTATGTTTTTATCAGGATGGATATTTAGTACTTGACTCTTTATTGTGTTGTAACTAAACATGTTTACCTTCTTCTGCTATGAAATGATGTTTTAGATTTTCAAGTATTTATATCTGTCTTGTTGTAATTTTTCTGTTCTATACTCACTTAAAATGCTCCACCGAAGTTAAGGCATTCCCTTAGTGAGTGACCTTAGCGGGTGTGGGGTGTTACAATATCTTAAGGAAATTGTAAGAGAATAAAGACATATGTATGAACAGAAATCTGTCTACTGGGAGTGTATGCTATTCTATTGTACTCATTCTAGGATATTACTAATCTTATCTCTAATGAGTCACTCATCCTCGAATACTACTGATTCTATCTTTGATGAGTACTTTAACTTGTTATAGTCCATAACTAAGGTTAACCCTCAGCTCTGATACCACCTGTTACGACCCAAACCCCCGATCTTGGGCAAAAAGGAAATTCGTTGGAATATAACACATTAATCACAACAACAGAACACATAACATAGCATAACATTAGATAATAATGTACATGAGTTTACATCAAAAGATAATATCATAGTTTACAATGGCGCAAATCATAATTACACATAATAGTGTTTCAGATAGCAAATAATTACACAGTGGAACCCAAGATAATTAACATAGAAGAGTCTGGGATAGTCAAAAGGAAACATCCAATAAATGCTCCAGCTTCATAACTAACTACCAAAGCTCTCGTACACATCCAAAAGAAACTGAGATAATAACTTATTCACTTGGCTACCCATGTGAAAATGTGGGCACCCGAGTTTGCAAGGGAAAAACAAACTACGAGTCAGTCATGGGACTGGTATGATAAACCTTATAGTTAACTCAACTCATTTAAAATAAGGCATATCACAAGACCACACCATATAACATAGAACGGGTTTACTCCTAATGAATTCCAATACACAAAACCACATAATGCTTTTTGGAAAATGAAGCCATTATAAGACTCAAGTCTCATCACACAATGCAAGCGCAAACCGGAGGATAGAGTTTTACATTAGAATGGCCAAACATGCTTGATACGAGGAAATCATTTAATATTATTATTATTAGTGTTTAAGTGTTAAAAACAATTTCGAAAATAAATATATCAGTCTTAGACAACATAATACCCCATCCTATTATGTAACCATATAGGTTTACAATTAAAACCATAGAGTCTTGTGTTGGAAATTGGATTTCATCATAAGCCGAGGCAAAGGATCTTCCACATCCAAACTTCAGAACATCTCTAGCAAAATGTTCCAGGTAAAACAACATCCTTTAGAGTAGCAGAGCCTATCCATTTATTCTCGTGGATTAGTCAATTGCCTGAACATAACGTTTCCCAGTCCTATTCGACCTACTATCTAGTTAATACGTCGACCCCCTTTCGAGGTGCTTCGATTCCAACATCCACATGCGTAAACTGCATGGGCTCCATACCATGGCATCACTTTTAGCTAGAAATAAACTTATGTCCTCTCTATGGTCATTCATCCCTTTTTGGCTCATACCCAGGCGTGAAGGTCGCGAGTTAACATACCAAAAAGCTCTGCTTTTCAACAAAAGCTTTGATCTATCTACCAACAGCATTTGGCATGCCATATAGTCATTCCGTACCATACAACTGATGTCTATTAATATATAACCTCTAAGCTCGTATGTCTCAGAAAAGGGTGTTAAGCTAACAGAATAAATTCTCCGGCACCAAACAGATAAATAATTAGTAGAAATCAATTAATGCAGCACATAATACCATGTTAGTTATACATCCATACAAGTTCATTATTGGTCTGAACGAAATTGAGGGCACCTTATTTCTTGTCCCCAATATCGAATACAGGAGAGAGGCCCTTGCATATCCGGACAATCAACAAGTACGTCCGGACCACTACCACTATAACCCCTTCAAGGGAGCTACCCAAATCTAGGGCATCAACATGTAGTCCATTCGATGTGAAGATTTCTGGTCTTGCACTGTCTTCAATTTCTTCGACTTTTAATCTTCTTTCAATTATTCTAAATGGGTTAAACTTGGTCTTTTCGAATAATATGCGCTAAATCAAATCAAATCCTTATTGGATCAATGACTCACCAATCAAGTCTCCCTTAATTGGTTTCCTTTCATAAGCTTTAAAATCTTATTCTCAAACACGGTTAATTTATTTGGCTTCAAAAATCATTTCTTAACCTTGTAAAAAGGTCCACTTAAGAATTGATTTAATTTACGAATTAAAATTCATATTTCCAAACATCTCTCGAAATCTGTTATATAAGCTTTTACATAAGACAACCAAATTCCGCTTAACCACCTTTATCATTTAAAACCATATAAAATTGGTTTAAACACATTTAAAATCATTTATAATAATTTATAATGATTTTTCCCTATTTTTATTTATATACAAATAGTCCATACGCGTAATTTCCAATTGCAGGTCATAACGGGTAATAGCGTTGTTTTCATTCAAATTTGATTTGAATATTTCTCAAAATATAACAATAGATTTCATGTGAAATATCTTTTCAACATGAGTCTAACGGTTCCAATTTTGGGAAATTCCGATGGTCGGATCTCCCGGTATATTCATTTAAACTTACAGATCGAAATTCATGGACTACCGCTACACGACACATTCTATTCTGACCAATATTCGACGTATAATATAAAATAAGTCAAATAGTTTCAAAAATATTTTATTTATTGTATAAACTATATATAATAATTTTCCAAAGCTATATTTTGATTTTTTAATCCCGAAGTCAAATATCTTAATATTATAATATTATAATAATATTTAAAATTTTAAAATAATACTATTTTTCAAACTTTAATATTTTTAACCCAAACTTTCCTGACACTCGTTATAAAAATAAATAAGAAAGTTTTGTAAAGGAAGTTGTTTTAAAACTTTCCCTATATCTCCTATATGAACTTGTCTTTTTTAGTTGCTATTCATTTCAAAAATAAAACTTGAATAAGCCATTAGTACATGAAAATTACTTCAAAACAACTTGTTATAGTTATGAGCATTCATCAATATTTTATAATCTTCGCGTCCATCCAAAATCGGACGTCAAATTCTAATTTGATTATAAGCATATTGTTATATTATTAAAATATTCGTTAAAAATCCATTTTTCTTGATGGAGGCTTAACCAATGAACCAGTAACCACTTTTATTGTTCATTTTCAACCAGCGTATTATATAACACTCAATCAATCATTAAACAACATTCAACTCACACACAAAATGGAATTCACCGTATAAGCCTTAAATAGATAATGCTTACATTGGTTCGTCAATCAACAAATTAACCGCATATTCAAACAGTTAGGAGTAGCGCGTAAATTATTGTCCTAATACCCGTGTGGGGTTTACAACACATTCAACAAACAGTAAATAATAAATTACTTGACCAAAACCATTTAAGGTTCAACTACTTTTCAATGAACAATATTTGTGTTCTAATGTAACGACCCAGAAAATCTGAACCAATTTAAAAATTTTAAATTGGCTAAAATAATTGATTTTAAATATTTAAAATAAATATTTTAAATAATAGCAATGAAAACTGAGTTTGAATCGATAATTGAAAACGTATATAGTTAATTATAATTATAAACAAGGCCTGAAATGGCGCTGCAGTTTCAAAAAATTGAATTCAAAATTTGTCGGACTGTACCGGGTGCAAAACAATCCGGATTTTAGTGAAACCAAAAATATTTAAATCTGTTAGTGAATACCTTTCTAACGAATCTGAAAAATCGAATTTTCATAGCGGAAAGCAAAAGTTATGGCCAAATGAATTTTCAGGACGGTCGCTATGGAATTTATATAGCCCGTGAAAATGGCCATTTTGCATATGACCTCGGAATTCGACGAAACCACTTTTGTTGGATCCGGGATGTAAAGTTATTGCTAGGTTTCAAATTTCATAATTTTTGAAGCTAGTATGTGAGCGTGGCAAAAGAAAATGTGTTTTGGTCAATTACAGTTAAATTGGATCGACCAAAAATGGGCCTTTTTGCAAACGGTCTCAGAATTCGACGAAACTTGTTTTGTTGGGACCGTATCATCAAAACATAGCTAGATTTATTTTTCTGGAATTTTTCGAATCAGTTTGTGGCCCTGGCAAATTGAAATGTACGTTCAAATTAAATATTGAATGTTTTATATTTTGATTTGAATGGAACTGACTGAAACAGTCGAATGGGCCTACGAAACATATCCCATTGTGTTCGGAATGGGGGTAAAACGCTAGGGACGACAGTCGTTGGGTTTGGATTGGGGTTCGCGAGAGGCAAGGGGTATTTTCGGATTTTTAAAACTTTATAAATAAAAAAAATGATTGGGCCACGTCAGAACGCACCCCCCCCCCCCGATTTTCTTTCTCCCCGACTCGAGCAACGGTGGAAATTAGCCGCTCCCTTCTCTCCTCTTTTTCTTCTGATCCGCTCAATGAAATCCAATGCCACAGTTGAGGTTTTTGTAGTACTTCTCGTGATCTTCAAATCCATATAAGTATTGGATTTTTTCGTGGCCTGTAGAGGGAGAACCACCCTCGAGAAGTTCGGCCGTTCGCACCCCGATTCCGCCGTCTGGGGACCACCGAGCTCGACCTCCTCCCTGGCGCACGTGCGCCTCTCTTAGCCCGACAAGGTGGCGCTGGCCGATCGAAGCAACAATCAACGGATTGCCTGAAAGATCGAAACCTAGTTTTGAAGATTCTGAAAGGTAATCGGCTGTTAATTATTTAACTGATTTCGACAGTTTAAAACAGTTGCAAACTTCGAAAAATCATATCTTTTTGCTATGTTAACGAAATTCGATGAAACAGGAAACATCGTGACCATGTGGACGTCTTCTACATTTTAGAAGAGACCGCATATTTTTCTGAGCCTTCTGCTATTTTTGGTGGAGTGGAACCCAATGTGAGATTTCTGATTTAAAAACAATATGGAAAACGACGATGTATAAATTATATAGCCGATGTATGAGTTATATAAGCGTTGTACATCTCTTGTATAAGCATTGTATAAGTTGTACGTTCGATGTATAAGTTATATATGCGTTGTAAAAATTATATATGTGTTGAAATAAAAGTGAATTGCTATATATAAATATATATATATACGCCCCTCATCCACAAACCATGGACGATATTTATTGTTTGTGATTGGTGTGAAAATTGATTGATAGCGAATGATTGTTTGGGATTGTTTTGTGGTTGATATTGATTGATTGTGGTTGAAAAATACCCATTTGTGGTTGAGAAATATTTGGTTGAAACCACATAGGATTAGTTTGTGGAAATGAAATAAATATATACATGCCGCCTGCGAGCGAACTAGATGCATGATCCCCATTGTCAAAAACCGCGAGGTTTTAAGGTAGAGCGAGGAGCCGTACTAGGGACGGTCCCAGTTTTAACTACCCTGCCGTTATGCTGCCGAAATTTTGAATAATATTCGTGTGTTTGAATTATTTTCATCTGCTTAAACTATATTTATTCATTGAATAGAAAACCTTCATGTGTTGAATTGATATTCATTCGTTGATTAGAAATTCATGTGTTGAATGGTATTCGCGTTTTAAATATAAAAATCACATTTTTATCTATATATAGAAACTATAGAAAACCTTCATGTGTTGAATTGATATTCATTCGTTGATTAGAAATTCATGTGTTGAATGGTATTCGCGTTTTAAATATAAAAATCACATTTTTATCTATATATAGAAACTATAGTAAACCTTCATGTGTTGAATCGATATTCATTCGTTGATTAGAAATTCATGTGTTGAATGGTATTCATATTTTGAAATAAATTGTTTGATAATAAAAATCACCTTTTATCGACTATATGAACTGTGTAAAATAATCTCGTTTTAAAAGAAATTGTTTTATAAGAAAAATCCTATTTTTATCACCAATATGAAATATATAAAATAATAGTGTTTTGAAATGAGTTGTTTTACAATAAAAATCACATTTTTATTATATGCGTGAATCGTTGAAATGTGAAGTGTTAAAAATAGCCACTTGTTCAAATAAATATATATGAGTTGAAATATTCATTAATTAGCTAATGATATGATTTGTACCTATGTATGTAACATTAAAATGAATGGTGTTTTTAAACCAAATAGAAATCAAATATGAAGTTGAATAGAAAAGGATAAATGATAAGAACTATATATATGTACATGCATATTCATTGAACAGGTTATAGCAAAGGGGCTAGAGAAGAGGAATAAAATTTTGTGCCCGACAAATAGGTACACATTTACTGTTTTGTTTGGGTGATGATTTTATGAGCCTGTTGGCTAGCCGCTTGGCTTTTTCTTTTTCTTTTTGAGATTAGAAGGACCGGGGAAGCTATTTGAGATTTCCCGATGCTCCCGGTGTAGGGGAGGTTATGGCGAAATTTTCCAAAATTTTAAGGCGTTAGTGAAATATTTGAAGTGAAAACGATATTGAAATCATTGAATGAACTATATTTATATAAATATATAAAT
The DNA here is from genome assembly GCA_030737875.1 of Allium sativum. Lineage (NCBI taxonomy): Eukaryota > Viridiplantae > Streptophyta > Magnoliopsida > Asparagales > Amaryllidaceae > Allium > Allium sativum. Next base: position 229,204,589 of record CM060919.1, on the reverse strand, counting down.
ATAAATAAAAGTAAAACGAAACGTAGTCGTGCAGTTCGCATTTTGAAACCATGATTTCAAACAACTAGTGCGGGAAATCCGACCATTGGATTTTCCCGAAACATCAACCGTCGGGTTCGCCTTGGAAATATCTTCCCAACGGCACCAACTTTGTAAAAATCCAACGGTTGGATTGTCTGGAATGTTTAATTCAAATCTAAAGAAAAACAGCGCCAGAAACGATTATATTTATATATATATATAATTATATATTTAATCGAATAACGACGCTGCAGTTCGTATTTTGAAATCGAAACTTCAAACGATTGTACCGGGAGATCCGACCGTCGGATTTTCCCGAAACTGGAACCGTTGGATTCGTTTTGAAAAGACCTCTCTAATGAAGTAAATTTTGTGAAGATCCAACGGTTAGATTTTCAAATATGTGTAAATCAAATCTGAAGAAAAACAGCGCCACGGCCGTGCTATGGCCCGAAGCGTCGTTTTGAATAAATAGGCTATTTTAAAATAAATAAAAATAGTGATAAATCGTTATAAAATATTGTAAACGTTATGGAATGGAAATAAACTGAATTTGCTTAATTTATGTGGTATTTGATGGTTGAAGGTGTTTGGTGTGAAAATTACATTAAAGAACAAAATTGGTGTTGTTGAATGACTTAACCATTGAAATAAATTGATTTGAAATTCTAAATATACGTGAATTATTTGATAAGGCCGAGTTAATTCTCATTTCAAATAATTGACCGACGATTGAAAGTCGAAGATGAAGACGGTGGTCGAAGACCGGAGATCTTCACCTCGTTTGGATGGTAACCGAGGTCCTGATTGGGAGGCATCCCGAAATATGGATAATGAGTGGTGATCGTTCAGACGTACGTGAAAATCGATGGGTTTGCGAGGTATTTAGTGCCTCCGGTTTCGTTCAGACCCAGAACGGACTTGTAAATGGACCGTGTGTCTGACATTGGATTTTATTCTGTGTTGATTGATTTCTATTAAATATACATCTGTTTGGCGGCGGAGAATTTATTCTTTTGCTTAACGCCCTTCTCTGTGACGCACGAGCTCAGAGGTTGTATATCGATGGACATCAGTCGCATGGCATGAATTGCTAGTGTGGCATACCTAAGTGGCAAATGATCAGGGCTCCTGTTGAAAAGCAAAGTCTTGTGGTGATGATCAAAGCACCGCCTGTGTGGCGTAGCTTTGTGTATAACGTAAATTCGCGAGCCTCACACCCCGGTATGAACCAGAAACGGGAGAAGGACCTCAGGGAGGGCATGCGTTTCTTTCTAGCTAGGGTGGTGTCAGTGACCTACCAGCCCTGACATTTGTATACTTTTCACCTATGTGGTTGTTGCTGTTGCGAGGCGCCTCGGTTTGATCGGACGATCCGGGTCCGATGGAGTCGTTCGTTGGTTCGTTTACGCCCCAAAGGGCGGGGAAACGTAGTGTTCAGGCATTTTAATCCACATCAGTGGACCGGCCCTGTCACTCCAAGGGTCGATGCGTTCTGATCCTGAGACACGGGCTAGAGCGTCTCGAATTCGGTAAGGACTATCTTTTGCCTTGGTTCATGACGGAAATCCAATTTCCAAATACGTGACTGTGCGGTTTTGATTGTATATATATATGGCGACATGATATATGGTACCCATGCCGTCTATGATTGATAGTTATGATTTGAAATTGTTTTCAAAACATATAAACACTAGCAATAATATCAAATGCCTTTGTTTTATTCGTATCAAGCATATTTTGGCCATTATAAGGTGAAACTCTATCCTCCGGTTTGCGTTGCATTGTGTGATGGGAACTGAGTCTTATAATGGCTTCATTTTTATAAAAAGCATAGCGATGTTTAAAAGAAAGATTTGTTTTAAAGCACTGGCAATCCAATGGAGTAAACCCGTTCCACGAAAGTGGCATGGTCCTGTGATTAGCCATATTATATATGTGTTGAATAGATTTCTCATACCAGTCCCATGAATGACTCGTAGTTTGTTTCACTCTCAAACTCGGGTGCCCCCCCTTTTTCTTCACGGGCAGCCTTGTATTCAGGTTTAGCTCGTTCTTTCTGGATAGCTGGAGCTGAAGATGGATTCTATTATTTATCTCTTTTTATGCTGTTCAGCTCCTATTGTACATATTTTGTTTGTTTCCGCTGTAGACATTTATGTATAGATGAACTGTACTTGTACTAAGTAAGATCCTGAATACTGTGTAACTCTGATGATTACTTTTATCCAGTATATTTTATTGTTCATTATCTGGTGTATTTAATTATTTTGTTCTGCTATTATCTGTTTCTGTGTTATATTCCAAAGATAACCCTTGTCTCCGTCTGAACGGGATTTTGGGGTCGTCTCAACGTGGTATCAGAGCTTAGGTTAAGCTCAGTTCTAGAATATAACATTTGAACGAACTCGTCAGAAATAGAACCAGTAGTGTTCTAGGATGGGTAACTCTATACAGATAGGATCAGTAATATCCTAGTATGAGTAAAGCAGGATGAAATTACACCTCGATAGACACATTTACATTCATGTATTTGTCTCTATATTTTCAAATATCTTTTCCGTTGACCTGACACTTTGTCTGCTAATTGCAGACGTACTAGAAAATGAGTGACAGGAACAGGAGAAATGATCGTATGGCTCGACCAGCTATTGAGCCAGTTGTGCTCCCGCAGCCAGAATCCAATATAGAAGTTCTATTCAAGAGATTTCGAAATCTTGGTGGATCGCCATTCTTAGGCAAGGAGTCCATTATGGAAACACAAGCTTGGATTCGTTCTGCAGAGAAAATATTTGAGGGTTTAAAGCTGAGAGACGATCAGAAAAGATTACTAGCGTCTTGGGCACTCAAAGAAGAAGCTTTGTTTTGGTGGGATTCTGTTATTAAAGATAATCCAGAAGGTGATATCACCTGGGACAGATTCAAAGTGATTTTCTTAGGAAGATTTACTCCTCTCGAAGCAACCGAGAGACTATGTGATGAATTTTCTTATTTGATACAAGGCGATATGACCATCCCAGAATATCATAAGAAATTCAACGAACTTGCTCACTTTGCCCCTCATCTAATTCAAGATCCAAAGAGGAAGAATCTGAGATTTATTCATGGCCTGCAAAGAAAATATCAGAACAGTGTGATGAGGAATGTGAAACTTCCTTTCTCAGAATTGATTTATATGGCTTATCAATATGAAGATCTATACAAGAAAGGTATGTTACAGTACGAAGAGGAAGTCAGTTCTAGCGATAAGGTTGAATCAGAAACTGATCGTCCTGAGGCCAGTACCATGTCTGAGGTCGGTAAGGAGCCCAAAGTCAATTGGAAAAGGGCCAGACCAGGAAAAGAACCGGTAACGACCACCGTATGCAATAACTGCCATCGGAAAGGGCATTTGTCGATAAACTGTGGACCCATGAAGGAACGAAGAAAGAATAGATTTAGATCCAAGGACAAGTTCCTAGAAAATAGAAAGTGCGTTCAATGCCGTCGGACTGGCCATCTTGAAAAGGACTGCAGACAATTTAAGAAATCCAAAACAGCGCGAGTAAATGAAGTGGTAGAAGTACCTGCATCTTCATCTGCTCAAGGAAGATCTGATGTTTTAGAAGGCACACTCAATGTCAAGAACATTCCAGTTAAAGTACTGTTTGACACAGGTGCGTCACGAAGCTTTATTGCAAAGAGTGCAGTCAAGAAGTTGGATTTGAGATTGAAGAAGCTCAAAGAACCAATGACGGTCCGAAATCCAGTTGGGGGTCCCATCGATCTTAGTTGGGTTTGTGGGGTGCCTGTCTCTTTCTCCTGCTATAAATTCCCTGTTATCTCTATCATCATGAATTTTGATGAATTCGATCTTATTCTTGGATTGGATTGGTTAACCCGATATGAGGCAGAGGTTAGATGCGCCGAGAGAGTTGTCAAGGCAAAGGCACAATCGGGGAATTATATAACCATACCATGTGAAGGCCCGACATCAAATAGAAAAGACTTCTGAGCAGCTTTGAATGTTTCTCCAGCCCAAATGGAAAATATCCCTGAAGTTACTGAGAATATTCCCGACCCCATCAAAGATATTCCTGTCGTCAAGAACTATGCGGATGTGTTCGAAGAAGTTGTTTGCTTACCTCCGCAGAGAGAAATAGATTTCAAGATTGCTTTGATTCCCAATGCAAGGCCGGTAGTTCACGCTATTCGAAGAATGTCCTTGAAAGAGAAAGAGGAGTTAGACAATGAAACACGACAGCTAGTATGGAAAGGTCTGATCAGGCCTAGTTTCTCTGACTGGGGTGCAGCCGTGGTATTTGTCCCAAAATCTGACGGTACTCTACGTCTATGTGTGGATTATCGTGATCTGAACAAACAGACAATAAAGAACAAATATCCATTGCCGCGGATTGATGATTTGTTGGATCGATTAAATGGCGCATAAGTATTCTCACGAATGGACCTAGCTACAGGCTTCCATCAACTTCGAATTGTCGAAGAGTGTGTTCCAATGACCGCGTTCAGAGGCCCCGACTTATTCTACGAGTGGTTAGTAATGCCATTCGGCTTATGTAACGCTCCCGCTTACTTCGTTGATCTGATGAACAGAGTATTCAGAGGAGTATTGAATAAATTTGTTCTGGTTTTTATTGACGATATTCTAATCTTCTCTAAATCAAAGGCCGAACATGAAAAGCATCTGGAACGGGTTCTAGAAATTCTGAGACGGAATGTACTAAAAGCCAAATTTTCTAAATGTATCTTCTGGCAAGATGAAGTAAAATTTCTAGGCCACGTCGTATCGGAAGAAGGAATCGCTGTGGATCCAAGTAAAATCACAGCTATTCAAAACTGGAAACAGCCTAGTACTCCCACTGAAGTCCGCAGTTTTCTCGGATTGGCTAGTTATTACCGCAAGTTCGTTAAAAACTTTTCAAAGATATCTGGTCATTTAACGAAGCTTACAAAGAAGCACTCTAAATTCAAATGGACTCCAGAAAGTGAAGAGGCTTTTGAAGAGCTAAAGTTAAGACTAACGACTGCTCCAGTGTTAACCATCATCGATGGCAACCATGATTTAAAGGTCTGGACTGATGCTTCTAGAGAAGGCCTTGGCGCAGTGTTAATGCAAAGGGGCCAAGTGATCGCTTATGCTAGCCGTCAATTGAAGCCGCACGAGAAGAACTACGTAACTCATGATCTTGAGTTATTGGCTATTGTGTTTCCTTTGAAAATCTGGAGGCACTATCTTCTGGGCGGGAGATTTGAACTGTTTACAGATCACCAGTCGTTAAAGTATCTGTTCACTCAGAAAGACTTGAATTTGAGGCAGCAATGTTGGCTAGAGTTTGACTTTGAAATTATATATACTCCAGGAAAAGCCAATGTCGTGGCTGATGCGTTAAGCAGAAAGAATGAAATGATCGCCAGTTTTATTATCACGACTTCATTGCTAGATAAGATATCTGCTCTTCAGGAGGATGATCACTTCATTCAGAAGATCAGAGGGATAATTCAACAAGGCGCACCCTCGAGTTTTCAAGTTGATAATGATGGAATTCTAAGGCTCAAAGGTCGAATCTGTGTCCCTAACATTCCTGAGCTTCGAAAGGATGTGCTGGATGAATGCCACAAGTCAAAACTCAGTATCCATCCGGGAGTAAGCAAAATGTATAATGACATCAAACGCACTTTCTGGTGGAAGTCGATGAAAAGGGACATTTCCTTATATGTTAGTCGATGCCCTACTTGCCAGCTAGTTAAAAGCGACCAACAGAAATTGGCTGGATTGTTACAACCACTGGAAGTTCCTGGTTGGAAGTGGGAGCATATCTCTATGGATTTCATTGATGGTCTGCCCAGGACCAGAAAAGGAAATGATAGTATTTGGGTGATCGTAGATCGCTTCACGAAGACCGCCCATTTCATACCTGTCAGATCAAACAGAACTGCTCAGAGTCTGGCGCAGATTTACTTCCGGGAAATAGTTAGACTGCATGGAGTGCCGCTCAGTATAGTCAGTGATAGAGATACAATATTCACTAGCAAATTCTGGGAAGCATTTCAGGTCGAACTGGGAACGAAGTTGAACTTGAGCACCGCTTATCATCCTCAGACAGACGGTCAGACTGAGAGGGTGAATCGCATTTTAGAAGATCTATTGCGGGCTTATGTTCTAGATTTTGGTGGATCATGGGAAGACCATCTGCATTTGGCTGAATTCTCTTATAACAACAGCTACCAGGCAAGTCTGACAATGTCGCCATTCGAAGCATTGTATGGTAGACCGTGCCGATCTCCTGCTTGTTGGGTCGAGCCTGGAAATAGACTTGTGTTAGGTCCTGATATGATCCGAGAAGCTGCCGACAAAGTCGATTTTATTGAGAAGCGATTACTCGCCGCTCAAAGCCGACAAAAGAGCTATGCCGATAGAAGAAGAAGAGATATATCCTTTGAAGTTGGCGATTATGTATATTTGAAGGTATCGCCGATGAGAGGAGTAATCCGGTTCGGTAAAACTGGAAAGTTAGCGCCCAAATTTATTGGTCTGTTTCCTATTCTGGTACGGATCGGAACTCTTGCTTATAGGGTCAAACTGCCAAATTGGTTGCCTGGAGTTCACGATGTATTTCACATATCTCAACTTCGAAAACACGTTCACGATCCAGACTTGATCGTGGAAGAAGCAGCTCAGCATGACATTGAAATTACCCCAGAATTAGCTGTGAGAAGAGAGCCGCTAAAGATAATAGGCAAAGAAACCAAAGAGCTGAGGAACAAGAAGGTTCGCTTAGTCAAAGTGCAATGGAGTGGAGATCCGCGAGATTGTACTTGGGAAACTGAGGAGAGCATTCAGAAAGCTTACCCCAGACGCCGAGTAGATATCTCTGATTGACTCTGGTGCAAGGTACATTTACCATACTTTGCATTACCATGTAATTCTCTATTCTGTTGCTATTTTCTTCCCATGGATGTGCACTATTTATTCTATACTCTGAATGATTTTTAAAGGGATATAGGATTTGATTAGTATATTTTTGGAAGGTTAAAAACAAATGGGTTGTTGTATTGTGGGATTGTAGATTTATCAAACCACTTTCGACTTTGTTCCTTTTCGGGGACGAAAAGTTTTAAGTGGGGGAGATTGTAACGACCCAGAAAATCTGAACCAATTTAAATTTTTTAAATTGGCTAAAATAATGGATTTTAAATATTTAAAATAAATATTTTAAATAATAGCAATGAAAACAGAGTTTGAATCGACAATTGAAAACGAATATAGTTAATTATAATTATAAACAAGGCCTGAAATGGCGCTGCAGTTTCAAAAAATTGAATTCAAACTTTGTCGGACTGTACCGGGTGCAAAACAATCCGGATTTTAGTGAAACCAAAAATATTTAAATCTGTTAGTGAATACCTTTCTAACGAATCTAAAAAACCGAATTTTCATAGCGGAAAGCAAAAGTTATGGCCGAATGAATTTCAGGATGGTCGCTATGGAATTTATATAGCCCGTGAAAATGGCCATTTTGCATATGACCTCGGAATTCGACGAAACCACTTTTGTTGGATCTGGGATGTAAAGTTATTGCTAGGTTTCAAATTTCATAATTTTTGAAGCTAGTATGTGAGTGTGGCAAAAGAAAATGTGTTTTGGTCAATTACAGTTAAATTGGATCGACCAAAAATGGGCCTTTTTGCAAACGGTCTCAGAATTCGTCGAAACTAGTTTTGTTGGGACCGTATCGTCAAAACATAGCTAGATTTATTTTTCTGGAATTTTTCGAATCAGTTTGTGGCCCTGGCAAATTGAAATGAATGTTCAAATTAAATATTGAATGTTTTATATTTTGATTTGAATGGAAACTCACTGAAACAGTCGAATGGGCCTACGAAACGTATCCCATTGTGTTCGGAATGGGGGTAAAACGCTAGGGACGACAGTCGTTGGGTTTGGATTGGGGTTCGCGAGAGGCAAGGGGTATTTTCGGATTTTTAAAACTTTATAAATAAATAAAAAATGATTGGGCCACGTCAGAACGCACCCCCCCCCCCCGATTTTCTTTCTCCCCGACTCGAGCAACGGCGGAAATTAGCTGCTCCCTTCTCTCCTCTTTTTCTTCTGATCCGCTCAATGAAATCCAATGCCACAGTTGAGGTTTTTGTAGTACTTCTCGTGATCTTCAAATCCATATAAGTATTGGATTTTTTTCATGGCCTGTAGAGGGAGAACCACCCTCGAGAAGTTCAGCCGTTCGCACCCCGATTCCGCCGTCTGGGGACCAACGAGCTCGACCTCCTCCCTGGTGCACGTGCGCCTCTCCTAGCCCGACAAGGTGGCGCTGGCCGATCGAAGCAACAATCAACGGATTGCCTGAAAGATCGAAACCTGGTTTTGAAGATTCTGAAAGGTAATCGGCTGTTAATTATTTAACTGATTTCGACAGTTTAAAACCGTTGCAAACTTCGAAAAATCATATCTTTTTGCTATGTTAACGAAATTCGATGAAACAGGAAACATCGTGACCGTGTGGACGTCTTCTACATTTTAGAAGAGACCGCATATTTTTCTGAGCCTTCTGCTATTTTTGGTGGAGTGGAACCCAATGTGAGATTTCTGATTTAAAACCAATATGGAAAACGACGATGTATAAATTATATAGTCGATGTATGAGTTATATAAGCGTTGTACATCTCTTGTATAAGCATTGTATAAGTTGTACGTTCGATGTATAAGTTATATATGCGTTGTAAAAATTATATATGTGTTAAAATAAAAGTGAATTGCTATATATATATATATATATATATATATATATATATATATATATATATATATATATATATATACGCCCCTCGTCCACAAACCATGGACGATATTTATTGTTTGTGATTGGTGTGAAAATTGATTGATAGCGAATGATTGTTTGGGATTGTTTTGTGGTTGATATTGATTGATTGTGGTTGAAAAATACCCATTTGTGGTTGAGAAATATTTGGTTGAAACCACATAGGATTAGTTTGTGGAAATGAAATAAATATATACATGCCACTTGTGTGCGAACTAGATGCATGATCCCCATTGTCAAAAACCGCGACGTTTTAAGGTAGAGCGAGGAGCCGTACTAGGGACGGTCCCGGTTTTAACTACCCTGCCGTTATGCTGCCGAAATTTTGAATAATATTTGTGTGTTTGAATTATTTTCGTCTGCTTAAACTATATTTATTCATTGAATAGAAAACCTTCATGTGTTGAATTGATATTCATTCGTTGATTAGAAATTCATGTGTTGAATGGTATTCGCGTTTTAAATATAAAAATCACATTTTTATCTATATATAGAAACTATAGAAAACCTTCATGTGTTGAATTGATATTCATTCGTTGATTAGAAATTCATGTGTTGAATGGTATTCGCGTTTTAAATATAAAAATCACATTTTTATCTATATATAGAAACTATAGAAAACCTTCATGTGTTGAATCGATATTCATTCGTTGATTAGAAATTCATGTGTTGAATGGTATTCATATTTTGAAATAAATTGTTTGATAATAAAAATCACCTTTTATCGACTATATGAACTGTGTAAAATAATCTCATTTTAAAAGAAATTGTTTTATAAGAAAAATCCTATTTTTATCACCAATATGAAATATATAAAATAATAGTGTTTTGAAATGAGTTGTTTTACAATAAAAATCACATTTTTATTATATGCGCGAATCGTTGAAATGTGAAGTGTTAAAAATAGCCACTTGTTCAAATAAATATATATGAGATGAAATATTCATTAATTAGCTAATGATATGATTTGTACCTATGTATGTAACATTAGAATGAATGGTGTTTTTAAACCAAATAAAAATCAAATATGAAGTTGAATAGAAAAGGATAAATGATAAGAACTATATATATGTACATGCATATTCATTGAACAGGTTATAGCAAAGGGGCTAGAGAAGAGGAATAAAATTTTGTGCCCGACAAATAGGTACACATTTACTGTTTTGTTTGGGTGATGATTTTATGAGCCTGTTGGCTAGCCGCTTGGCTTTTTCTTTTTCTTTTTGAGATTAGAAGGACCGGGGAAGCTATTTGAGATTTCCCGATGCTCCCGGTGCAGGGGAGGTTATGGCGAAATTTTCCAAAATTTTAAGGCGTCAGTGAAATATTTGAAGTGAAAACGATATTGAAATCATTGAATGAACTATATTTATATAAATATATAAATATAAATAAAAGTAAAACGAAACGTAGTCGTGCAGTTCGCATTTTGAAACCATGATTTCAAACAACTAGTGCGGGAAATCCGACCATTGGATTTTCCCGAAACATCAACCGTCGGGTTCGCCTTGGAAATATCTTCCCAACGGCACCAACTTTGTAAAAATCCAACGGTTGGATTGTCTGGAATGTTTAATTCAAATCTGAAGAAAAACAGCGCCAGAAACGATTATATTTATATATATATAATTATATATTTAATCGAATAACGACGCTGCAGTTCGTATTTTGAAATCGAAACTTCAAACGATTGTACCGGGAGATCCGACCGTCGGATTTTCCCGAAACTGGAACCATTGGATTCGTTTTGAAAAGACCTCTCTAATGAAGTAAATTTTGTGAAGATCCAACGGTTAGATTTTCAAATATGTGTAAATCAAATCTGAAGAAAAACAGCGCCACGGCCGTGCTATGGCCCGAAGCGTCGTTTTGAATAAATAGGCTATTTTAAAATAAATAAAAATAGTGATAAATCGTTATAAAATATTGTAAACGTTATGGAATGGAAATAAACTGAATTTGCTTAATTTATGTGGTATTTGATGGTTGAAGGTGTTTGGTGTGAAAATTACATTAAAGAACAAAATTGGTGTTATTGAATGACTTAACCATTGAAATAAATTGATTTGAAATTCTAAATATACGTGAATTATTTGATAAGGCCGAGTTAATTCTCATTTCAAATAATTGACCGACGATTGAAAGTCGAAGATGAAGACGGTGGTCGAAGACCGGAGATCTTCACCTCGTTTGGATGGTAACCGAGGTCCTGATTGGGAGGCTTCCCGAAATATGGATAATGAGTGGTGATCGTTCAGACGTACGTGAAAATCGATGGGTTTGCGAGGTATTTAGTGCCTCCGGTTTCGTTCAGACCCAGAACGGACTTGTAAATGGACCGTGTGTCTGACATTGGATTTTATTCTGTGTTGATTGATTTCTATTAAATATACATCTGTTTGGCGGCGGAGAATTTATTCTTTTGCTTAACGCCCTTCTCTGTGACGCACGAGCTCAGAGGTTGTATATCGATGGACATCAGTCGCATGGCATGAATTGCTAGTGTGGCATACCTAAGTGGCAAATGATCAGGGCTCCTGTTGAAAAGCAAAGTCTTGTGGTGATGATCAAAGCACCGCCTGTGTGGCGTAGCTTTGTGTATAACGTAAATTCGTGAGCCTCACACCCCGGTATGAACCAGAAACGGGAGAAGGACCTCAGGGAGGGCATGCGTTTCTTTCTAGCTAGGGTGGTGTCAGTGACCTACCAGCCCTGACATTTATATACTTTTCACCTATGTGGTTGTTGCTGTTGCGAGGCACCTCGGTTTGATCGGACGATCCGGGTCCGATGGAGTCGTTCGTTGGTTCGTTTACGCCCCAAAGGGCGGGGAAACGTAGTGTCCATGCATTTTAATCCACATCGGTGGACCGGCCCTGTCGCTCCAAGGGTCGATGCGTTCTGATCCTGAGACATGGGCTAGAGCGTCTCGAATTCGGTAAGGACTATCTTTTGCCTTGGTTCATGACGGAAATCCAATTTCCAAATACGTGACTGTGCGGTTTTGATTGTATATATATATATATATATATATGGCGACATGATATATGGTACCCATGCCGTCTATGATTGATAGTTATGATTTGAAATTGTTTTCAAAACATATAAACACTAGCAATAATATCAAATGCCTTTGTTTTATTCGTATCAAGCATATTTTGGCCATTATAAGGTGAAACTCTATCCTCCGGTTTGCGTTGCATTATGTGATGGGAACTGAGTCTTATAATGGCTTCATTTTTATAAAAAGCATAGCGATGTTTAAAAGAAAGATTTGTTTTAAAGCACTGGCAATCCAATGGAGTAAACTCGTTCCACGAAAGTGGCGTGGTCCTGTGATTAGCCATATTATATATGTGTTGAATAGATTTCTCATACCAGTCCCGTGACTGACTCGTAGTTTGTTTCACTCTCAAACTCGGGTGCCCCCCCTTTTTCTTCACGGGCAGCCTTGTATTCAGGTTTAGCTGGTTCTTTCTGGATAGCTGGAGCTGAAGATGGATTCTATTATTTATCTCTTTTTATGCTGTTCAGCTCCTATTGTACATATTTTATTTGTTTCTGCTATAGACATTTATGTATAGCTGAACTGTACTTGTACTAAGTAAGATCCTGTATGCTGTGTAACTCTGATGATTACTTTTATCCAGTATATTCTATTGTTCATTATCTAGTGTATTTAATTATTTTGTTCTGCTATTATCTGTTTCTGTGTTATATTCCAAAGATAACCCTTGTCTCCGTCTGAACGGGATTTTGGGGTCGTCTCATCTAAGCATTGTATACCCAAGTGAATTCACATATATCAGACAAAAATGGCAATTGTATCATACTAATCATCACTTAACATCATAACAATCTTATATGATCAATCACACGTCATTATTTAACACAAACAATTAACTATAAATAGTTGGTCCTAACTATCCCTTTTTAGTGAGTTTTAGTTTCTCACTGTGGGTTTCCACTCCGCCAATCTTCACACGGAAGGATTTCGAACTCTCGAACACTGTCATGACTCTCGTACGGCATCTACGAAATTTGCCTAAAGCTTAGGGGATCAAATTCGAAGGCTATGGGGTTCCTACACCTCTCTGATACACGTACACCAGCAGATCTGGAGTTTTAAAAGCAAACGGAAGGGGTTTAGGTGTCCAAGGGGGACGACTTAGGGGTGAGGTCGCGGTGGAGTGGGGTAGGGTAGTGTCGCAGGTCAGGGGGTCTTTGCGTGGGGTATGGAGGTGGTAGGAAGTGGAAAGGTGGATTTTTAGAGGGGTTAAATTGCAAAAGAACTAAAAATTGGATTTTCGAGAGATTTAAAGGGAAAGAGGAGCATGGCTCAGAGGGATGCTTGCACATGAAGGGTTATTGGAGGAGGTGGTGAATGTTAGGTATAGGTGGAGAGAGGAAGGGCGGCCATGGATTTCAAGGAGAAGGAGAAAGGAGGACTAAAGAAGAAAATGGAGAGAAAGGAAGAAAAGGAGAAAAGAGAAGGGTTTTTTTTATAAAAAAGGGAAGGCTCGTGGATCGCTGCTGACGTGCCGAAGGGAGGAGCGTGGAGAACAAAAACAACCTAGGGCCTTAGATATTCGACACCTTGTTTAGTCACTTTAGGCTTAAGTTATTTATATAAGCGTTTAAGTGTTTTAGATCAACGTTATGTTTTTTGCTCGTGTGACCAAACGACAATTTCGTTTTACCTGAAAATTTGAACCCTAACATAAAACGTAATTCCGAATCCAATGGAATAGGTCTCATTAAGTTTGGAATTCGTTATGTGATGACCGCCCATAACCCCTGCACTAGACAAGAGGAATAATGCGCTGAAAGGCATGCCAGGCAACTATGGACGATCATCAGAGTAGGTAAACATAAGCGGAACCTATCGTAAAACTCACAGCGCAAGGATAAAAAAAACATTTAGGCCCTTTTTGTTCGAATCTGAGTCGTACCCGAAAAATAAAATTTTCAAAATTGACCCTTGTGCGACCGACCCAACCCCCATGCTCGACCAAGACTGCTGCTCGACTCTGGCACACTCGACCTTGGCATGTTTGACCCTGACATGCACGACCCTGGCATGTTCGAACTTGGCATGCACATCCCTGACCAAGTCCTGCTCGACCCACACATGTACGATCCTAACCAAGTCCTGCTCGAGCCTAGGCCCACTCGACCCTAAGCCCACTCGACCCGACCAAAACTTGCCCGACCCCATGCTTTTTTTTTGCTCGATCGACCCGGTTCCCCTTGCTCGACCGATCCCTGTGACTTGCTCCCCAAGTCACGCTCGACCCTTAGCCTGCACTGCCCCAAACCAAGTCCAATTTCGACCAAAACTCCGCCAAACGTCAAATCCGATGAAATATACTTCTCAAATTCATCCAATACAACCACAAGCATATCATGAAATCATTAGCAATATGAATATGACGATTATCACTAAAATCATACAATTCACCAAAATCATTATAAATGAACATATGACCTGAATTGTGGATCTAACTTGCACATACATATGGAATGACATAGAAATTACTGGTTTAAACTTGATGAATTAGATCATTGGGTGATTCATATGAAATGGACTTATCAAGGTATAGATTTATGAGAAAATTCTTTAATTTGATGAAAAAATGATCAAACATTTGTATACTTCATTGAATCTATGTAAGAGATGCAAATTACTCACCGATTCTTCGAAACAAGCTAAAATCAATGTATTAAGATCCCGGACAGCAAGCAATTCGAACCAAACCCCTTGATCCGATGAATTCCCACTCTGAATGATGTAGATCTAGCCTCCAATGGTGTAGATCTTCGATTTGCTTCCTTAGATTTTGATTTTGAATGGTGGAAAGGTGTTAGCGGAAGGAGGAACATAGGCCACCAAATGAGATAATAGGGAAACTAAAACCCTTTCCCATATCTCTCATCCCCTATTTATAGCTCCCACCAGCCCACCAATGTGCCTTTACAAATTAGCCCATTAAGGCTCTCATAAACTGAACAGTCAACTGAAAAACCTTAAAATAACGATTCCTCCCAAACCTCTGAGCCAAATCTTTAATGTAATCACTATATGGAAAGGCAATCATCATTTCCTTTCCAATGGCATAAGTCTCACCTCCTGATTCGACCCAAATCAAAAGTTATGCCATGTACAAGACTGACAGAGGCAAAATGGTCACAAATAAAATTGGTAAAAATTATGGACATGTCTCATATCCCAATAAGCAACATATTAAAATATGAGAATGATCCAACTCTCAGGGAAAAAAATAAAAATATTTTACGATCTTCCGATATGTAAAATGCGGATTGTTACATTCTCCCCCGTTAGGAATTTCACTCCTGAAATTCTAAGCAAACACAAGCCACCACAACAATTCTGCACGCCTATCATCCATGAGAAGCTAATTTTATCATCCAGACTAGCAACCATCAAGCCATGCATCCATAGCCTTATCCTAACGCGTGGAATTCTATCAAACAACAAGAAGATACAACGATACAACGATGATATAATATCAAAGAGTCCTGCCGACGAAGAGTTCTGGATGGGTCGCCCTCATGCTCTCTTCCATCTCCCATATACAATCGTCACCATCTTCACTCCGTTGTACCTTGACTAGTTTAACCGTCTTCCTCCTATGCTGTCTCGTGTCATTTCCCACAACACGAAGCGACTTACGAGGTCCCGCAACTATTGGTCTCTACTTCTGGTACTCATACTACTCTGGAGATATCACCACATTCGAATCATGCACGAATTTCCATAGAAACAACCCATGGAAAACATTATGCACACTCGACATCTTCTCAGGTAACTCCAATCTATATGCGAGCTTTCCAATCAGCTCGACTATCGGAAATGGGACAATGAACCTAGGAGCCAACTTTCCATTACTTCCGAATCGAACCACATGCTTCAATGGAAAAATCTTCACAAAAACCATGTTGTCTACGTAAAATTCCAAATCTTTTCGATGCTTATCAGCATAACTCTTCTAACGATCTTAGGATGCCTTCATTCGTTGCCGAATGATCTCGATACAATCCGAGGTCTCTTTAATCATCTCAGGCCTAAGTATCAACTTATCTCCAGTCTCTAGCCAACAAGCTAGAGAATTGCACGGCCTTCCATATAACACCTCGTATGGTGCCATCCCAATGCTCGACTGGTATATGTTGTTATATGCAAACTCAACTAGATGTAGATGGTCTTCCCATGATACTCCAAAGTCTAACACACAAGCCCTCGGGAGATCTTCCAGAACTCGATTGACTCTCTCGGTTTGAGCATCAGTTTGGGGATGATAAGCCGTACTCAAACATAACTCGGTTCCCAAAGCTTCTTGCAAACTTTTCCAAAATCCACTCGTAAACAATGGATCTCGGTCACTCACTATACTCCTTAGGATACCGTGGAATCAAACTATCCATTTCACATAAAGTTCAGCCAACTTTGATGTCGTCCTAGTCGACTTGACATGAATGAACCTTGCACTTTTGGTCAAACTATCCACGATCACCCAAATCCTTTCGTTTCATGCCCTGGTTCTAGGTAGTCCATCAATAAAATCCATCGATATCTGCTTCCACTTCCACATAGGAACTTCTAATGGTTGAAGTAAACCACTCGGCTTTTTCTGTTCAGCTTTCACCAACTGACAGTTCATGCATTTGGAAATGAACTTTCCAATATCTCGCTTCATCCCTTCCCGGTAGTATACTCGCTTCATGTCCTGATACAACTTATTACCACCGGGATGAATCATTAACTTCGAGTGATGACATTCTCTCAGAACCTCATCTCTCAATCCGTTGATATCAGGAACAACTAATTGCCCTTGCTTTCGAAGCCAACCTTCTTGAACGACTTCGAATTCTTTATCTTCTGGTTCCAGTTTCTGGATAAACTCAACAAGCTTTGCATCTCGCTTTTGGCTCTCGCCAATCCTTTCGATGAGAGTAGGTCTTATCAATAAGCTTTCCAACATTTTAGGTTCCAATTCACACCTTGGCCTGAAATCAAACCCCGCCAAGTACTCGAGGCTCTTCCATTCTGAAAACATCGCTCCCAATCTTGAGTGTCTTCGGCTCAACACATAGGCCAGGGCGTTGCCTTTTCCAGGAGTATAGGCTATACCAAAATCATATGACACCAGAAACTCTAACCACCATTGTTGCCGAAGATTCAAATACTTTTGGGAGAAAAGATACTTCAACGACTTGTGATTCGTGAACAACTCGAATCGGACTCCCAACAGGTAATGTCTCCACATCTTCAGAACAAACAAAATCGCCGCCAGCACCAAATCATGTGTTGGATAATTCCTTTCATGCGACTTTAGCTATCGACTTGCGTAGGATACAACCTTATCCTTCTGCATTAGCACTGCTCCAAGTCCAGCACCACATGCATCGGTATACACAATCATCTCTTCATTCCCACTTGGAATGGTCAACACAAGAGCACTCGTCAGTTTCTCCTTTAGGATCCCAAACGCTTTCACACACTTTACATCCCATGTGAACACTTGGTTTTTCTTTTTCAATCCCATCAATGGTGCAACTACCTTGGAGAAATTCTTGATAAACGGTCGGTAATAACCCGCCAACCCAAGAAAACTCCGAACATCCACCGCATTCTTAGGTCGACCCCAGTCCTAGACTACTGCCACCTTAGCGGGGTCAACCGCTATCCCATTTCCAGAAACAACATGGCCTAAGAACCTCACTTCCTTCTTCCAGAAGTGACACTTTGAAAATTTAGCTCTCAGCTGATGCTTTCGCAAGGTTTCCAAAACAACTCTCAAGTGCGTCTTATGCTCTTCCTCATTCCGAGAGTAAACTAGAATATCATCCACGAACACAAGCATGAACCTATTTAGCTGATCTCTGAAAACTCTATTCATAAGATCCACAAAATACGCTGTTGCATTAGCCAACCCGAATGGCATCACCAACCATTCGAAGAAACCGGATGGTGTCCTAAAAGCGGCCTTTGGCACACTATCCTTAGCTACTCTCAACTGGTGAAATCCCATTGCCAAATCCATCTGAGAAAACACTTTGGCCTTATGAAGCTGATCGAAAAAGTCATCAATCCTTGGCAATGGATACTTGTTCTTCTTGGTCACCTTGTTCAGCTCATGATAGTCCATACACAATCTTAACGAGCCATCTGCCTTGGTTGCAAACACAACAGGTGCACCCCATTTGGAAACACTTCTCTGAATGAATCCCTTTCCTAGAAGGTTTCGAACTTGCACCTCTAACTCTCGTTGTTCCTTAGGCGCTATCTGCCTAAGAGGCATAATGATTGGTCTATCACCCTCGACCAAATCGATCCTAAACTCGATCTCACGATGCGGCGACAACCCTTTGACCTCGTCAAAGACATCCTCATACTCATTAGTGATCAACACAGATGACAAGTCTTCTTGTGGAATCACAAGCGAATATAGATAGCTTACGAAAACACCATCTTCGGGCATACATCTAATCAACACCTTTCGCCCTTCCCCATCCCCGACCCTCACCTCTAGCCTCTCACAATTCACTCTTGCTGCATACCTCTTGAGCCAATCCATGCTCAAGATGACCCTAAACCAAGCAAAGTTAAGAACAAAGCGATCACACACAAAAGAGAAATCATGACTCGATAACACTAGACCACGACAAATCATGCAAAGATTGGAGAATCCCCAACTGGATTAGTCACTACGAAAGGTCTATCACAAATCTCGGATTTCAAACCCAAGCGGCACACAAGTTCATTGCAAATGAAAGAATGCGATGCTCCAGTATCAAACAAAACTCGAACTGAAACACCTCAAACAGAAAGAGCACCTTGAACGATGACACCCTTTCCCTTCTCCTCTGTAGTAGGAGCTCTTGAAGAAGATGGCATGGCTTCCAAAGCAAATGCCTTCACAACCTGCTTTCCCTTAGCTAATTTTGGATAGTCCTCCTTCTCATGCCCAGGCTTTCCACACTTGAAGCACTTCTTCTCAGCTTTGGGATTTTTGCATTCACTAGCAAAATGACCCTTCTGTTGGCAGTTAAAGAAAACTACATCTCTCTTTGGCTTCTTCTGGCCATCCTTTCCTTTCTGTTGTTGCTGCTTTCTCTTCTTATTATTACCACCCTGTTATGGTTTCTGAACTTTCTTGGTTGCAGCGACAACATTTTCTTCCTTAGGAAACAAGCTCTCATGGCGAACAACTTTTTCCATAATCTTCTTGAATGAATCATCAAGATGTTCCACCAGTGGTCTTCCTATGTAGGTATCTAGACCCAAAACAAACTTCTCGTTCTTTTGATAGGGTGTATCAATGTATGAACGAGCATATCTGGACAAGGCCTCGAAGTCAGAAATATAGTCAAGCACAGAATGACCATTCTGTTTCAGCTCTACGAACTTCTTGAACAAAGCTTACTTTCGAGTAGTGGAGATAAACTTTGCTTCAAACTTAGCCTGGAATTGCTCCCATGAAATCTCCTCCTCTGGAGTCTCAAGTGTAACTGAATTCCACCATTCCATGGCCCTACCTTGCAGCTACCTCGATGCAAGCTCTCTCTTAGTTGCATCTTCCAATCCCAAATCTCCAAAAATACATACAAAAGAATCTATCCACCTCTGAACCTCTTCAGTTGGCTCAGTTTCTTTGAATGGTTTCCCTCTTAGAGATGTATAATCCTTGCACAGCTTCGCAAAATCCACAACCTTAGGCAACTGAACACCCTCATCTACCGTAGCTGCCACTGGAGCGGGCACCCTTCGCATGAATGCCTCCATCATGGCTTCAAACATGGTAGGGTGGTATGGTTCACCGCCATTTCCCCTCCAGTATTAGCTCCCCTAGCAGCATGTCTTGTTGTTCTTCTACTCATTCTAAATCTGCAATTTAGAATAATTGGCCACTTTCAAGAAAACTGCTAAAGGAAAACAAACGCTACTACTATATATGCTAATATATATATTAAGCATCCAATTGCAATCTACAAATACATCTCTCATACGTAATTACGTCTTTGAACTTTGGCTAAAATCGTTAACCAGAGCTCTGTTACCAAACGTGACGACCACCTATAACCCCTGCACTAAACAAGAGGAATAATTCACTGAAAGGCGTCCCAAACAGCTATGGATGATCATTAGAGTAAGTAAACATAAGTGGAACCTATCTTAAAACTTGTAGTGCAAGGATAAAATATAGTAGAACGTATACAACGGGTAGCTGAAATAGTGGATCATCATATAAAAAACTTATGAAAACTTACACAACATCCTGAAAGGTTATCCACACATCATAGGAATATCAAAGTATGTATATAAAGGCTCGCTACAACACTCAGATATCAACCGAAACAGCAGAAATAAAATACTAAATAGTAGTAAGATAATACGCCAGCCTCCTGCTCGCCTACGCACAGTAGCATCGCCCTCACTAATCAACTATCACGTGCTACCTAGTTTGCTCATCCACAACCGGACGAATAGCCCAAGGTAATAAGAGGAAACATAAAACCTTGGGCCAGACAACAGTCTTAGTGAGCGATAAAACAGCTAACAAATTTCAATAATAAAGTAAATGAGAATGGATAGATAGATAAACATACTAATCTACCCCAAAATACCGGAGAAGAACTCAATTCCCATCTTCCCCACATCAGACAGTGATAGCCTTTACGATAACACTTCAACCATACATTCGTGGAAACTAGAACACCCATTCAATCATGGAAAAACACTTATGACATCCAAAATATATATCCCACATAAACCACCCTAATCGAACTCAACATCCCTCAAGCACAAGCCCCAGAGGCCTAAACCAATATCATACAAGCACCCAAGAGACATCTCCTTCAACGTTGGACAATCTATATGAGATGGTACAAACAGAACAACCAATCATCCATGGCTGACTCTGGCTGTCACCGCCAATCCTGCTTTGAAACCATCGTTAATCGTATGATGGCCAACCGTGTCATATTTCAAGGGATAATGGTAACCCCAGTTATAACATAAACTCCATACACCTTTCAACGATACGCATGTATGTCCAACCTTGACAACTAGGCCTTTCAACAATACCCAGGGTACTCGACCTACAACCGGTATTTCAGGTGCCCCTATCGTACCCCTACTTTGAGCCTGCTAGAACTTACGACAATGATAATCTCTCGGCCTTCGCATTTCAAGTCATCCAAACGACTTTTCATAGCTCAAGCAACCATTATCCACTGACTCACGACCTTTGAGTTGCCACCTCATTTGTTGTTCTACGCCAATCAACGAACACATTCAACACTTCGAATATCCCACTTGAACTTATTTCGAAATCACAACATCACATGCCCCCGAAATTTTTTTATTAGTCCCTTTATTTCGAATTTGAGTCGTACCCAAAAATAAAATTTTCAGAATTGAACCTGGTACGAATGACCGAACCTCTTGACCAACCCCCATGCTCGACCATGACTGCTGCTCGACCCTGGCCCGCTCTAACTGGCACACTCGACCCTGGCATGCACGGCCCTGACATGTTCGAACCTGGCATGCACGTCCCTGACCAAGTCCTGCTCGACCCACACGTGTACGATTCTGACTAAGTCCTGCTCGAACCTAGGCCCGCTCGACCCCAAGCCCGCTCGACTCGACCAAAACTAGCCTAACCCCGTGCATTTTTTTTTGCTCGATCGACCTGGTTCCCCTTGCTCGACCGACCCCTGTGACTTGCTCCCCAAGTCACGCTCGACCCTTGGCCTGTACAACCGTAAACCAAGTCCAATTTCTACCAAAACTCCGCCAAACGACAAATCCGATGAAATATACTTCTCTAATTCATCCAATACGACCACAAGCATATCATGAAACCATTAGCAATGTGTATATGATGATTATAACTAAAATCATACAATTCACCAAAGTCATTATAAATGAACATACGATCTAAATTGCGGATCTAACTTGCATATGCATATGGAATTACATAAAAATTACCAGTTTATACTTGATAAATTGGATCATAGGGTGATTCATATGAAATGGACTTATCAAGGTATAAATCTATGAGAAAATGCTGGAATTTGATGAAAAACATGATCAAACATTCATATACTTCATTGAATCCATGTGAGAGATGCAAATCACTCACTAATTCTCCAAAACAAGCTAAAATCAATGTATTAAGATCTTCGAACAACAAGCAATTCGAACCAAACCCCTTGATCCGATGAATTCCCACTTCGAGTGATGTAGATCTAGCCTCCAATGGTGTAGAACTTCGATTTGCTTCCTTAGATTTTGATTTTAAATGGTGGAAAGGTGTTAGAGGAAGGAAGAACATAAGCTACCAAATAAGATAATAGGGAAACTAAAACCCTTTCCCATATCTCTCACCCCTATTTATAGCTCCCACTAGCCCACCAGTGTGCCTCTACAAATCAGCCCATTATGGCTCCTATAACCTGAACAGTCAACTTAAAAACCTTAAAACGGTGATTCCTCCCAAACCACTGAGCCAAATCTTTAATGTAACCACTCTACGGAAAGGCAATCATCATTTCCTGTCCAATGGCACAGGTCTCACCTCCTGATTCGACCTGAGTCAAAAGTTATGCCCTGTACAAGACTGACAGGGGCAAAATGGTCACAAATAAAATTGGTAAAAATTATGGACATGTCTCACATCCCCATAAGCAACATATTAAAATATGAGAATGATCCAACCCTCAGGGAATAAAATAAAAATATTTTACGATCTTCCGATACGTAAAATGCGGGTTGTTACAATTTGACTCTCCGTTTTATTTTTTTATCCTGTTTCCGCTTAATTTCAACGGGTTGACCCGGTATGCTTTTAATTCTCGCACGTTCACATATTAACTCCAAAAATTATGAAATTTGAAACCCTACCATTTTTCAACATTCCGGATCCGATAAAATTGGTTTTATCAAATTCCGAGATCATCAGAAAAATGCTACTTTGTAAAGCTATCGAAATAGCGTTGAATCATCGAGTTTTCAAAATTGACCTTAAATTCTCATATAATTAAATTAAAAATAAATTTTAAATTATTTCCAAAATTGTGGGTTGTACATCATTTATATAATAAACCATATTTTGAAAACAATGCAATTTGTTTCGAAAGCTAATTCAATCATATTAATAGTTATTATTAAAATTCCAAATTGATTACCAATATACATTTATATCGATTAAGCTCATACAACAACTTAATTAATACAAAATTTAAATCTTATAATAACTTGCTATTCTGGATCAGATGAATCTTGTTTCATCGAAATCCGTGATCGTTTGAAAAGCGACTGTATTCATATGTTAAATCAAATCAATAAAATATAAATCGATTTCGGTGCACTCACATTTTCGGATAATAAACTTTTATTATCATTTGTATTCAAATATAATTTCCTATAGCTTCCAAAATAAACTTAACTGGATTTTAAACTTAATAATTTCAAATTCAAGTTAAATTGACCGCCAAATTCCCATTCAGATTTAATTCAATCTTAAAATTAATCATTTTAAATATTTAAATATTCATTATTAAAATCCATGTTTTTACAAATACATCTTTATCCCTTGCAAATTTTCTATAAAGTTTTTGAGATTCCACCACTCATGAATTTAACATAATAAAATCAAGAAAGCCACTCAATAGAATAAAAACATGAATAAATCTTTAGAATCGTATGATCGAAAGCTTCAATTGGTGTCTTCGATTTTGGGCGTGACACGTTTCCATGGGATTGACATTTTCAGAATCTTGATTTTAGAGCGTTCGAAATATGATCCAATTTGTAAGAAAATGGAGGCAACAGTTTGTAAATCGGATCTTGGATTTGAGTTAGTGGAGAGGAGTGGTACCCACGATGATATTTTGGTAAGAGTTTAACGCCATGGAGTGTCGTGCATCCCTATATCATTCGAATAAGGGTTCCATGTTGGAAGTTCTTGCAGGGGGTCAGAGGTGAAAGTGTAATGTAGAGTAATAGGAGATTCATACGAGCTTTGCAATAGAGTTGTTGAATTGGAGTTACAATGATTGGTTGTGTGTATCATTGAAAATGTGCATGGAGGTTTCATATATTTGAAGCAGGGAGGCATGAAATTACAAAAGTGGGAAGGAGTTAATCCTAGATTAAGGTTAATTATTTTTTTATTTATATATTAATGACGTTTAAATTATAAAAATTTATAGCATGTGCATTTATCTCATACAAGGTTGGGGAAAAACAAGTTGCGTTGAATACGTATCGACAAAAATTATATGTACAAACTAGATTGCATATTTTTTGAGCTAACTGAAATTTTGTCTAATTTTAAATGTCTGCTTGGAATTAGATAAAATCTTAATATCCTCGGTCGATTTGGATGATGAGATTAAAACTCACATTTTCTGGAATATCATTATTTCATATAATAAATATCCATTTTTGAATTGATATTTATTTATGTGATTAGTTGTTTGGATGATTTACTGTTATTCAGTTGCTTTGTGGTTATATATTCCCGACCGTGGAACGAATGACCTTTGACACTACTTCTTTTAAGAGAAAGATTCATCTTAAATGAATTATATTATATTATCTGTTTTATATGCATATATGAACTAATATATGCGTTGTGATGCGGGGGACAAGTTGGAGGAATCCAACAGGATTCCTTAATGTTTTGGATGTTACTTGCTTTCATATTAGTCACATATGAACTTTCAAAGATGAGTAACATTAAAATCTTATCTGGATGATGATTGTTGAATTAAATTCAACACTAATGTGTTATTAATCAATATACAGTATTGGTTAAGTGGTTGGAAGTAGATGATCTAAATTCCTAATTTTTTAGATGTTGATTCATCACCAGGCAAATTAACTAAGTTGTGAGTTATAAAATTTATTTTCATAACAAAAGTAAGATTTAGAATCAAATTTTATATAAGTTATATAAAATAAATAAATATCTATAATTTGGGTTTTATAAAGAAATTATAAAATGACTTGTATAGAGAAATTCTAGGTTTATAAGTAAGTTTTACAATTTATTTTTTCGAGTGAGTTTAAACCATGTTTTATGAAGTTATAAAATTAAGTTTTATAAATGAATAGGTTTTATGAGTGGTTTTGACTATCTGAACACGTTTTATAAGTTGATTTACAAATTTAGGAAATA
Source organism: Allium sativum (assembly GCA_030737875.1). Lineage (NCBI taxonomy): Eukaryota > Viridiplantae > Streptophyta > Magnoliopsida > Asparagales > Amaryllidaceae > Allium > Allium sativum. The sequence goes on along the minus strand of CM060919.1, from coordinate 229,179,517 downwards.
GCTTATAAATGTTGTATATAACGGTGTTGTATACACAATTATATGATTTTTGTTTGATGATAATAAACAAATAAATATTATTTTAAGTGTATTTGCTATTGTACTGTTATATAACATCACAGACAGGAATATAATATTTATGTTTAAATAGAAAACGACTGTACAGAATTTCATATATTCACACAATATTTTATTTAAATATAATATTATGTTTCAAGATTCAAACAATACAAATTATATGACTCCACTATTTGTACACATTCACAGATATTACATATGATATTGTACTTGTATATAAATTGAATACGTTAGACAAATTTGTTTGAACAAAATAAAAATAATATTTTATTTCAGTCAAATTTGTTTATTACAAATATCAGTACAATTCTCTCTATAACACTCATACAGTCACTCTGTCTATACAAATCATATATACATACATTTTCACTTTCATATACAGACACATTTACTGACACTGCTTTATTCTCTGTCTTCTGTCTTCACAGCCTTCAGTCAGTCCAGTCTTCATACCTGTCACAAATAGGAACACACACACAGTACACTGCAATAGAAATAAAACTGAATACACACAAATTTGAATACACTTTTAAAAATTTATTTGCCTTAGTTTTCTGGTGTGTTTTCTCATCATTTTTCTGACTCGATCTGATTTTTTAATCCAACCAGCTGGGTCTAGACAGCTTGTGATATTCACAGTGATTCATTGTAAATACCACAAGGCAGACAGTATGTACATACATATTTCAGTGCAGGAACAGGAAAACTGTTCTGATGGCTGCATGTACACACATGTATAAATATAGGCATATGCACTGTCTCGCCAATCAACGTGCAACCGAGGAGTAGCCACGAGGACCATCTCAACTCAGTGCTCACATATATGATCAACTTATGTAACTAATGAAGCATGGAAAAGCATAAAACAGTGCAAATGTTCAAGTCAACATGATCAGTTCAAACATGGTCGAGGCAAGCACATGACAGCTCAACAAAACTACAAAGTATACAAGGCAAGGGAAGGTTCAACATGACGGTGTCAAAGTGGCCAAGTACAGCAAGACCGCATATAGCCAAAATGCTTAAGTGTTCGAGCAAAGTGATTCAGATACATGCACTTCAGTTTTAAGAGGTCTATAAATGGATACAGTAGTGCGCATATAAGTGACAGGGTGGTGCAAGCATAACTACTTCAAGTATTAAGCACGCAAATTGCAGAATAGCAAGTTCAAATACAAACTGGCATGGTCAATGAAGGAAGAGAAAACATGTTCAAAATGGTGAGAGAATGAAGCATGTGTACGAGTTATTTTCAGGTGGAAGCATATAAGTCATACTCAAGTATTCATGAATACAAACTGGTGCAAACAGAAATGGTTCAGGCCAAATTAGCATGCAAGTATAAGTGGAGTTGTTACAAATACATTTTTGGCAACTTCACAAAATGGATGATTCAAGTGCATGTAAACCCAAGTAGCAATAGGGAATGAAGTACAGCATGGTGGAATGGATTCATGTATGAGCAAATAGCAGTGATGTCAATACAGAAGCACAACATTCACATGAAGGAACATGTATGCGTGGCAGCATATTCATGAGTGATCAACAGGTTCGGCACACTCAAATAACAAAGGGAAAGCAGCTACTACATGGGTCATGAAACCACTTACAAAAGTGTAGCTATGGTTTAGTGTTAAAATATACATGCAACTCAATGTATTTAAACATGAAAGAGAATGCTACAGCAGAAAACAATCAATTTATGTATGGCATTCAACATATGTTAAAAGGAAACATGTATAGAATGCACATGTCTGCATGGTTAAGTGTAAAATACAAGTATGAACATGTCAGCAACAAGAATGACAAAGCCAAGTCCTAAGTGTTCGAAATCAGTGCAAGATATCACAATTATATTTCTAGATCCAAGAAAACATATTGCAAATCATTTTCCAGAAACATAGTATTGGACAAATATTGTATTTGGCAAATCAATATCATTTATTTCCAGAAATGATTCAAGCTTTCCAAGAATTTGCAGATTGAATCAAGGTAAATTTGTAAATTTATATTTGGAAATGTATATCTGCAAAATGCTTAATGACAAAGGCATGATCAAGTGGGACAAATATTTGTCCAGCAAGCCTCATCAATTTCATTCCAAAAATGGACAGCGGAAACAAAAGTAAAAAATCACCAATATCGGGAAACATATAATTTTATAATTCCATGTGTTTCCAGAAATGTCATGCCGTAGAAATCATATGAGGATATTCACATAAATTGTTTTTCAATGCCAAGATTTTGCAAAAGGGGAAACTCGAAAAAACAGTTCAAATCAAGCAACAAAAATCACGCAAAAAATCAGCCGAGTCATCAATTTGAAATCAGAGAATAAACGAAGGGTTTGTAACCCTATAAACACTACTACTTCATCATAGGCCTGATTATCAAAAACATAGTATAATTGATTTAAAAAATTAAGAGAAACTCATCTTTTTTATCCATAGTTTTTCGATCGCCATAAATCCAAATTTGGTGAAGAAAGAAGCACTTGTATTTGATCAAGAGCATCAACGAGAATTCAATCATCAAAGAACAAAGCATACGAGATCGAGATTTGGGAAAATTTGGAAACCTAAGAATTGTTTTCTGCTGCCATTTTTTATTCCCACGAGAGAAAGAAAGGGATCGTGTAACAACCCATATTTTAATAACATGTTATAACCATAAATCAAGGCATAACTAAATTTTAAAATAATAACCAAGGGAAACGGGTTGCGCCATTGCGTTCGTCTCTAAATTCTGCATGAAATCGAGTCCGAATTTTCGAAAATCGAAGTTCGTATGACCAAGTTATGACCTTCAGAAGTTCCAAGAATTTGAATAAAATAAAACAGCTCGAAAATAAAGCCAGAAAATTCGAAATTCAAACTTAGAGAAGGCTGACAGGGGGAGGTCCGTTTGATATCCAAAAAATGCTTAGCAACAATCGGACAAGTGGGTAATGTTGGGGTGAATCAACAAAGTTTGGTTAGATCCGGATCGAAGTGTTGGATAGGTAAGCGTCCTGTAGTAAGAGGAGTAGTTATGAACCCTGTAGACCATCCCCACCGCCCATATACCTAGGTCGACTGGGGAGTCGACATCCCCCCAACCAGGTCGACTAGGGAGTCGACTGGGGTGTCGACCTCCCCATGACCAGGTCGACTGGGGAGTCGACCTGGGGGTCGACCTGCCTCCCGAACCTATTTCCTGAACCAGATGCATTCTGATGTATTTAGACTTGTTTCGTGACCAGATTCGTGACTCTAATCCTAAATAAACTCACCCCTAGCCTCATTCTCTCCACACCATTTCATCCTTTCCTTATGCTGCTTCTGAAATAATTAAATTAAAGAGAGAATGGCTACTTTTTCTTTGTCAAGACAATATCTAGGAATTGCAAATTGGGGGTTTTCAACTAGAACAAGACTAAGCAAATAGAGATTCGACAACTGCAACAACCGCTTCTAGAATCAAATCTCTGCACTCTAATTCTCGATCCGCGCTCTGTAAGTTCTAGTTAGTTTGAGATTGAAACTTGTTAAATTTGATATGGACATGGAATAAAATGAAATTGGACCTAAGCTTGATTATCTATTTGGACCTGTTCTTGTCCCTTCTTGAATCTATGATTTTGGGATTATTTCTTATCGACTGAATCATGCCCATTCATGTTGTTGGACCTAGTTTATTATTCAAACGCTAGATTGTAACATAAATTCTTGGATCTTGACTTATGGAAATATTTCTATTTGGGGCCTATTCATGTTGTAATCAAATTCTTTTATGTCTGTAACCTTAATATGCATATGACTATGACGATGAACATAAGACTATGCCTATGCCTATGACTAAGAACATAAGACTATGCCTATGATTGTGAACATAAGACTATGCCTATGACTATGACGAGGACAATTGTGACTAATCACCTATGACTCTTGACTATGAGAATTATTACCTATGATTATGAACATAAGGCCATTATCTATGACCATGACTTTGAAACTATTACTGTTAATTGCCTATGACTATTTACCTAGAACTATTTTTGATAATATCCATGATTATTGTGATGAGTCTCTTATGATTCATAACTATGAGATTTCTACCTATGACTATTGGGGTTAATTGCCTAAGACTATTATAGTTGATTGTTCATGCCCATAACACTATAGTTGAAAACCATGTTGTGCACCAAATTGGCATTTTGTTGGATTGTATACCTAGGGTGTGACTTGCTTAGTTTATTCGCTATTATGTACACCAAAACTATCGGATCCATTATCCTTGTATTTGGCTTGCTTTTGCATGCCTATTCTTTTATGTCAGCGTTTACCATGATTATCGCCTTATCTTGCTAGATTTGGAATCCTATATGCCAGTGATGTTGTAACCAATTTATGTCATGCGAGTCTTGTAACCCCTTTTATCGCTTTATCCTCGTCCCTCTTGCCTATCATAGTTTTGATGTTATTCTGAGATTTTGATTTATTTGTAGTATGGATTGATCACGTTTACATGCGATGGGAACACGATTTGGGTAGAATAGACAAAACGCGAATTGGTTATGAACACGAATTATGAACTTGATAAAAGGCAAAACTTGAAACATGAACGCTGTTATAACCTGAACCTGGATATGGACATGAAACTCGCCATGAAACTTGACACGAACTTGACATAAAACTTGAACATGGACATGACACTTAGAATGAACTTGAAAATGGCCAACTCGATGTTGGGTTGAGTTTGTAGTGTAATTCTGCCCGGAACCGCCCGACAAATCCAGTTACTGCAAACAACAGGATCCAATGTGGGTAGTTGGTCATATCGCACTTGAAAACCCGAGGTCAGACTGAGTTGTGGTGTAATTCTGCCCGGAACCACCCGGCATATCCAGTGACCACAACAACATGTCTGATGTGAGAGGTTGGGGTGCATTAATGAATTAATGTCACATGATAGGGTTAAGTCATGAACCGCTTGAATATACATAACCAATTTGACAGGATGATTTGATAGGGTTAAGTCATGAACCGCTTGAATATACTTAACCAATTTGACACGATGATTTGATAGGGTTAAGTCATGAACGGCTTGAATATACTTAACCAATTTGACACAATGATTTGATAAGGTTAATTCATGAACCTCTTGAATATACTTAACCAATTTGACACGATGATTTGATAGGGTTAAGTCATGAACCGCTTGAATATACTTAACCAATTTGACACGATGATTTGATAGGGTTAAGTCATGAACCGCTTGTATATACTTAACCAATTTGACACGATGATTTGATAGGGTTAAGTCATGAACCGCTTGAATATACTTAACCAATTTGACACGATGATTTGATAGGGTTAAGTCATGAACCGCTTGAATATACTTAACCAACTTGACACATGATTCATAGGGCTAAGTCATGAACTTGAACGACAACACTTAGCCAATTTGACATGACACATAGGCGGGTTAAGTCACGAACTTGAATGACAACACTTAACCAACTTGACATGCTAAACTAATGGGGTTAATTCTCGAATTTAAATGACAAAACTTAACCTACTGGACAGAAACCCTAGTTACGCGGTCCTCTTCAGAAGTAACCCACTAGATGTATCACGGTACCCTGGAACTAGGCAGGGTGGGGCATGATTACTGGGCTGATTGTAAGCGACCAGAACGACGGCTGAGTTGGTGCGCCATTGTAGGTTCAGGCGGACTATGGTCGTGCACGTAGTCCGGAGTTGAAAAAGCAGGCATTGGGCACCGGTAGGTTTACACTGTGCGTGCTTGATTCGTGTCGGTGGTTGGCACCCTAGGGCTTGATACACCCTATGGTGGACCTAGCACAGGTGACTACATTTCGTGATTGGGCCATATGACACAGACATATGAACGAGCTAGGACTTGTAGGGAGCCGATCGATTAATAGATCGTACATGGAAAAAGGGTGTTGTTCGTTAGGTAACATAATCCCTAGTGGTCCTAGGTGGCATAAACCCTAATCGAATCTAGAAAACGTTCAATAGGTAGCATAATCCCTAGTGGTCCTAGGTGGCATAAATCCTAGTTGAACACGCGATAGTTCATGATAAGGAAACCTAGCCAGAACAAGGGTGGCAGTCCAAACGATTTCAAGAATAGTGGCTCTACGTTGAAGTAGTATAGAATTACGTGATGAAACCCGTATGATATATGGCAAGGGACTGTACATATACATGGAAAGGATGATACGGGTTGGGGTACTAGTGCAGTTTGTGCAGAGAATGTTAAACATGCGATGATATACATAGTTTTATCTTGTTACCGTAGTTTATCTTGTTATCTTAGTTCAACAGGCCTATCTTGTCATCATCCTTATGTTTACTTTTAGTTTATACATGTCATGTTACCTTTACTTGTTTCTATGCTGAAAGTCACTAGGACTTACCAGTCTGTTTGACTGACCCGTTTTGTTTCGCCTCTTTTTCTTCCGTCCTCCCCCCCCAAGGTTTTCAGGGAGGAAGCACTACTACTTAGTTTGGACTTCTTTCTGCTTCAAGATCGTCATATATGGCTTGGACCTTTCTTGGCTATGGCTGCTTTACTGTTTTACTTGGGGAATGATTTATGACTATGGTTTTATGCTTCTTTACTATTGCAAGACAGATTTCGATGTAATGGATTTAATGGCATTTCGATGTAAATGACTTTAGACCTTACTATATTTTAAAGAAATGAAATTTGGTTTTTCTTCCGTTGTTTTATATATGTTCTGTCTTATAATATTTCTGTGTATGTTTACCTAGATAATGCTCCACCAAAGCTAGTGCATTCCCCTTGTGAGTGACCCTAGCGGAGGTGGGGTGTTACATTTGGTATTAGAGCAGAAGGTTACCAGACTAGGCAAAAGCTTTTAAAAACCTTCTGAAATTATTTTCGAAACGTTTACAAAGAAGCATTTTTTTTTTTGAAAGTTTTGTTTATTTTAAAGGCATATTCCCCAAAGCCATATGCACTATCTTTTGATTCTCTCCTTGAGTCTCTTCTCTTTATCTTTTTCATCATAGTTTATAGGCATACGACACTTGTCGGAGGGCAAAGGAGTGCCCAACCTCCATCAGTAGCCGCAGTAGTTCCATCTGCGCCTAATATTATTTCAAGCTTTGTAGGGTTGTCGTGCGATAGAGGTAGATTTCGAGAAACTTGTCAACAAGCTATACAAGGATAGTAAGAACGAGGATAAAAAAACACAAGCCTAAGGATAAGAAACTTGTTGATATGGCTTAATCCACGAAGGAGGAAAAAGTGAAAAGGAAGAGGCCAAAGTGAAAGAATAATAAAACCCATGACAAGAAAGAGTATCGTTAGTATGGTAAAAAGGGACATGTAGTTAAGTGTTATAGGACAGGGACAAGGGAAAAGAACAAGATCGTCGAGAGGGCAATTGTATGCTCTCATTACTTGCATACCTAAGGGAGGTGGTAATGTTTCTGTTGAAGGTTTAGTTTCATCCCGTTAGAACTTTGTTTTTGTTCATCGCATCCTTTTAATTCCGCTTCGATAGTTGAGTCTCTGCACCTTAGTACTAGTGAAGTAAAGGATCCCATTTTTGTTTCTCAAATCCTGTTGGGGAATCGGCTCATTTATTCATGACTTGTTTAGATTTGAGAATGTCTATGCTAAGTGTATATTCATGACTTGTTTGTACTAGTTCCATGGTAGTTAGACTCTTGACTTGCCTTGGTAATGCCCTCGAAGTCTAGTGTAACCCTTAGGGTTTTGTCAAGCTTAGTTACCTAGAATCTCTTGATACATTTGTTCATCCGCTCAAGTAGTTTTCGCCACTAAGGCGGATGGTTCATTTCGATTTTGCATGAGTTATAGAAACTTACCTTAGTAAGTACATTCGGCAACATGGTTGGCATTTGTTTATTTTCAAGAGATAATTCATTTTGGAATACCTTCTAGTAAGTGAATGAGATCCAAGATTCACCAGTGAATTTTGGAGAGCTTGCACGAAACCATGAGTATGTTTAAGCTGAGTGTACTAGAAAAAGAATAAGTGAAAGTGGAACGAGAGGCGATAGTGAAATGAGTTCCAACTCATATTTTGGAAATAGGAATTAAGAAGCTATGAAATGTGAAGTTAAATACGATCAAAGCACAATGGATTTAAGCTCAAGGAAATGTGACTTAGAAGATTGAAGACTAGATACGCGCATCATATCTCTTTTTAAGAGTATATCCTTGATCCCTCTTTTCCTGTAGAGCTTATTTGCATGCTATCTTTTAAGTATAACCTCTTGGTCCTATTCTCAATCCTATTTCTGTTGCAAAACCCCATAGGGATCATCTGTTAGTAATACATGTTGGGGCTTGAGGGTGTCCGCTGGGTTGAGTAATTCTTTGGGTATCAGCCTGATGTGGATTTCGGTCTTTAGGCTGGTGCCTAGGGAGTTCTTCTCCTAATCAGTATATATGTGACATAGATTTCCAGTTTTGACAATGCCTAATGGGCACAAATTTTTTACTTTCTCCTATCGTTTGACTATATCTTTAGGTAGGAACAATTGGGTGTAAACATGTGTTTGAGACATGTTATGGTTGATGTTTGCAAATGGTTGCAAGTGGTTACTCGTGGTTGCATAACACACATTAGGCACTAGATCGGCTTAGTCAGATTTTCATATTGCATATGCATGAATGTTTATACTTTTACATGGATGGAAACTTGATATGCTATCATTTGGATGTTGCATATGAATGAATGTTTGAGCATTCATGTAGAAATTGTGAAATGTAATAGGAATTTGCATACATGTTGGACTCATCGCACTAGCATACTCTGCATTAAGGAGGTTTACTGAATCAGTAACCGCCTGATCTTTTGCATTAGATAAGTACATATACACATACTTTCCGCATATATACATACAACATTAGGAATCTTTTAAGGACAATGATTGCTTGTGGATGATGTTTTGAGTAGATGGATGATGGATGGTAGGAAACATCCTTCCTAACTTAGAGATTTCGGGGACGAAATCCTTTAAGGAGGGGATAATGTAACAACCCGTATTTTAATAATATGTTATAACCATAAATCAAGGAAGAATTAAATTTTAAGATAATAACCAAGGGAAACGGGTTGCGCCATTGCGTTCGTCTCGAAATTCTGCATGAAATCGAGTCCGAGTTTTCGAAAATCGGAGTTCGTATGACCAAGTTATGACCTTCAGAAGTTTCAGGAATTTGAATAAAATAAAACAGCTCGAAAATAAAGCCAGAAAATTCGAAATTCAAACCCAGAGAAGGCTGGCAGGAAAATTCCCGCCATATACCCAGGTCGACTGGGGAGTCGACCTCCCCCCAACGAGGTCGACTGGGGAGTCGAATGGGGTGTCGACCTCCCCATGACTAGGTCGACTGGGGAGTCGACCTTGGGGTCGACCTGCCTCCCGAACCTATTTCCTGAACCAGATGCATTCTGATGTATTTAGACTTGTTTCGTGACCTGATTCTTGACTCTAATCCTATATAAACTCAACCCTATCCTCATTCTCTCCACACCATTTCATTCTGTCCTTATGCTGCTTCTGAAATAATTAAATTAAAGAGAGAATGGCTACTTCTTCTTTGTTAAGACAATATCTAGGAATTGCAAATTGGGGGTTTTCAACTAGAACAAGGCTAAACAAATAGAGATTCAACAACTACAACAACCGTTTCTAGAATCAAATCTCTGCACTCTAATTCTCGATCCACGCTCTGTAAGTTCTAATTACTTTGAGATTGAAACTTGTTAAATTTGATATGGACATGGAATAAAATGAAATTGGACCTAAGTTTGATTATCTATTTGGATATGTTCTTGTCCCTTCTTGAATCTATGATTTTGGGATTATTTCTTATCGACTGAATCAAGCCCATTCATGTTATTGGACCTAGTTTATTATTCAAACGCTAGATTGTAACATAAATTCTTGGATCTTGACTTGTGGGAATTTTTCTATTTGGGGCCTATTCATGTTGTAAATCAAATTCTTTCATGTCTATAACCTTAATATGCCAATGACTATGCCGATGAACATAAGACTATGCTTACGCCTATGACTAAGAACATATGACTATGCCTATGACTGTGAACATAAGACTATGCCTATGACTATGTCGAGGAAAATTGTGGCTAATCACCTATGACTCTTGACTATGAGAATTATTACCTATGATTAAGAACATAAGGCCATTATCTATGACCATGACTTTGAAACTATTACTGTTAATTGCCTATGACTATTTGCCTAGAACTATTTTTGATAATATCCATGATTATTGTGATGAGTCGCTTATGATTCATAACTATGAGATTTCTACCTATGACTATTGGGGTTAATTGCCTAAGACTATTACAGTTGATTGTTCATGCCCATAACACTATAGTTGAAAACCATGTTGTGCACCGAATTGGCATTTTGTTGGATCGTATACCTAAGGTGTGACTTGCTTAGTTTATTCGCTATTATGTACACCAAAACTATTGGATCCAATATCCTTGTATTTTGCTTACTTTTGCATGCCTATTCTTTTATGTCAGCGTTTACAATGACTATCGTCTTATCTTGTTAGATTTGGAATCCTATATGCCAGTGATGTTGTAACTAATTTATGTCATGCTAGTCTTGTAACCCCTTTTATCGCTTTATGCTCGTCCCTCTTGCCTATCATAGTTTTGATGTTATTCTGAGATTTGGATTTATTTGTAGTATGGATTGATCACGTTTACATACGATGGGAACACGATTTGGGTAGAATAGGCAAAACATGAATTGGTTATGAACACGAATTATGAACTTGATAAAAGGCAAAACTTGAAACATGAACGCTGTTATAACCTGAACCTGGATATGGACATGAAACTCGCCATGAAACTCGACATGAACTTGACATAAAACTTGAACATGGACATGACACTTAGAATGAACTTGAAAATGGCCAACTCGAGGTTGGGTTGATTTGGCAGTGTAATTCTGCCCGGAACCGCCCGGCAAATCCAGTTACTGCAAACAATAGGATCCAATGTGGGTAGTTGGTCACATCGCACTTAAAAACCCGAGGTCAGACTGAGTTGTGGTGTAATTCTGCCCGGAACCGCCCGGCATATCCAGTGACCACAACAACAGGTCTGATGTGAGAGGTTGGGGTGCATTAATGAATTAATGCCACATGATAGGGTTAAGTCATGAACCGCTTGAATATACTTAACCAATTTGACACGATGATTTGATAGGGTTAAGTCATGAACCGCTTGAATATACTTAACCAATTTGACACGATGATTTGATAGGGTTAAGTCATGAACCGCTTGAATATACTTAACCAATTTGACACGATGATTTGATAGGGTTAAGTCATGAACTGCTTGAATATACTTAACCAATTTGACACGATGATTTGATAGGGTTAAGTTATGAACCGCTTGAATATACTTAACCAATTTGACATGATGATTTGATAGGGTTAAGTCATGAACCGCTTGAATATACTTAACCAACTTGACACATGATTCGTAAGGCTAAGTCATGAACTTGAATGACAACACTTAGCCAATTTGACATGACACATAGGTAGGTCAAGTCACGAACTTGAATGACAACACTTAACCAACTTGACATGCTAGACTGATGGGGTTAAGTCTCGAATTTAAATGACAAAACTTAACCTACTGGACGGAAACCCTAGTTACGCGGTCCTTTTCAGCAGTAACCCACTAGATGTATCACGGTACCCTGGAACTAGGCAGGGTGGGGCACGATTACTGGGCTAATTGTAAGCGACCAGAACGACGGCTGAGTTGGTGCGCCATTGTAGGTTCAGGCGGACTATGGTCGTGCACGTAGTACGGAGTTGAAAAAGCAGGCATTGGGCACTGGTAGGTTTACACTGTGCGTGCTTGATTCGTGTCGGTGGTTGGCACCCTAGGGCTTGATACACCCTATGGTGGACCTAGCACGGGTGACTACATTTCATGATTGGGCCGTATGACACAGACACATGAACGAGCTTGGCTTGTAGGGAGCCGATCGATTAATAGATCGTACGTGGAAAGAGGGTGTTGTTCGTTTGGTAACATAATCCCTAGTGGTCCTAGGTGACATAAACCCTAATCAAATCTAGAAAACGTTCAATAGGTAGCATAATCCCTAGTGGTCCTAGGTGGCATAAATCCTTGTTGAACACGCGATAGTTCATGATAAGGAAACCTAGCCAGAACAAGGGTGGCAGTCCAAACGATTTCAAGAATGGTGGCACTACGTTGAAGTAGTATAGAATTACGTGATGAAACCCGTACGATATACGGCAAGGGACTGTACATATACATGGAAAGGATGATACGGGTTAGGGTACTAGTACAGTTGGTGCAGAGAATGTTAAACATGTGATGCTATACGTAGTTTATCTTGTAACCATAGTTTATCTTGTTATCTTAGTTCAACTGGCCTACCTTGTCATCATCCTTATGTTTACTTTCAGTTTATACATGTCATGTTACCTTTACTTGTTTCTATGCTGAAAGTCACTAGGACTTACCAGTCTGTATGACTAACCCATTTTGTTTTGCCTCTTTTTCTTCCGTCCCCCCCCCCAGGTTTTCAAGGAGGAAGCACTACTACTTAGTTTGGACTTCTTTCTGTTTCAAGATCATCATATATGGCTTGGACCTTTCTTGGCTATGGCTGCTTTACTATTTTACTTGGGGAATGATTCATGACTATGGTTTTATGCTTCTTTGCTATTGCAAGACAGATTTCGATGTAATGGATTTAATGGCATTTCGATGTAAAAGGCTTTAGACCTTACTAGATTTTAAAGAAATGAAATTTGGTTTTTCTTCCGCTGTTTTATATATGTTCTGTCTTGTAATATTTCTGTGTATGTTTACCTAGATAATGCTCCACCAAAGCTAGTGCATTCCCCTTGTGAGTGACCCTAGCGGAGGTGGGGTGTTACATTTGGTATCAGAGCAGAAGGTTACCAGACTGAGCAAAAGCTTTTAATAACCTTTTGAAATTATTTTCGAAATGTTTACAAAGAAGCATTTTTTTTAAAAAGTTTTGTTTATTTTAGTGGCATATTCCCCAAAGCCATATGCACTATCTTTTGATTCTCTCCTTGAGTCTCTTCTCTCTTTCTTTTTCATCATAGTTTGTAGGCATACGACACTTGTCTGAGGGCAAAGGAGTGCCCAACCTCCATCAGTAGCCGTAATAGTTCCATCTGCGCCTAATATTATTTCAAGCTTTGTAGGGTTGCCATGCGATGGAGGTAGATTTCGAGAAACTTGTCAACAAGCTATACAAGGATAGTAAGAAGGAGGATAAAAGAACACAAGCCTAAGGATAAGAAACTTGTTGATACGGCTTAATCCATGATGGAGGAAAAAGTGAAAAGGAAGAGGCCAAAGTGAAAGAATAATAAAACCCATGACAAGAAAGAGTATCGTTAGTATGGTAAAAAGGGACATGTAGTTAAGTGTTATAGGACAAGGACAAGGGAAAAGAACAAGATCGTCGAGAGGGCAATTGTATGCTCTCATTACTAGCATACCTAAGGGAGGTGGTAATGTTTCTGTTAAAGGTTTAGTTTCATCCCGTTAGAACTTTGTTTTTGTTCATCGCATCCTTTTAATTCCGCTTCGATAATTGAGTCTCTGCACCTTAGTACTAGCGAAGTAAAGGATCCCATTTTTGTGTCTCAAATCCTATTGGAGAATCGGCTCATTTATTCATGACTTGTTTGGATTTGAGAATGTCTATGCTAAGTGTGTATTCATGACCTGTTTGTACTTGTTCCATGGTAGTTAGACTCTTGACTTGCCTTGGTAATGCCCTCAAAGTCTAGTGTAACCCTTAGGGTTATGTCATGCCTAGTTACCTAGAATCTCTTGATACATTTGTTGATTCTCTCAAGTAGTGTTCGCCACTAAGGCGGATGGTTCATTTCGCTTTTGCATGAGTTATAGAAAATTACCTTAGTAAGTACATTCGGCAACATGGTTGGCATTTGTTTATTTTCAAGAGATAATTCATTTTGGAATGCCTTCTAGTAAGTGAATGAGATCCAAGATTCACTAGTGAATTTTGGAGAGCTTGCACAAAACCATGAGTACGCAGTTATGTTTAAGCTGAGTGTACTAGAAAAAGAATAAGTGAAAGTGGAACGAGAGGCGACAGTGAAGTGAGTTCCAACTCATATTTTGGAAATAGGAATTAAGAAGCTATGAAATGTGAAGTTAAATACGATTAAAGCACAATGGATTTAAGCTCAAGGAAATGCGACTTAGAAGATTGAAGACTAGACACGCGCATCATATATCTTTTTAAGAGTATATCCTTGATCCCTCTTTTCCTGTAGAGCTTATTTGCATGCTATCTTTTAAGTACAACCTCTCAGTCCTATTCTCAATCCTATTTCTGTTGCAAAACCCCATAGGGATCATATGTTAGTAATACATGTTGGGGCTTGAGGGTGTCCGCTGGGTTGAGTAATTCTTTGGGTGTCAGCTTGATGTTGATTTCGGTCTTCGGCCTGGTGCCTAGGGAGTTCTTCTCCTAATCAGTATATATGTGACATAGATTTCCAATTTTGACATTGCCTAACACTACAACAAAATGACCCTATTACAACGGTGGAACACCGTTGTAATATACATTTTACAACGGTGGGCTAACCGTCGTGTATTAAGAAGTTGTAATAGACTAAAATCTTTTACAACTTTTTTGCACTGTTGCAGCACCGTTGTAATATGTATATTTTACAACTTTTTTCCACCGTTGTAATAAACTTTATTACAACAGTTATGCACCGTTGTAATAATATCTACTACAACTGTTATGCACCATTGTAATTGACAGTTGCATTTAAAAAAAATATACATCCATTGCAACTGAAATGAACAATACACTAAATATAGCAATACTCCATAAGCAAAACAAATATTACAGTTATTTGCAAACTAATTTATTAAAATACTCAAATTTTCAATATTACAAACAATAAGTTTTACAAAAGATTTTTCGGACTATTACATACTTTCAAATCCCTTCTTCTTCATCATTCTTTCCATCGTCGCCGCTAACACTTTCAAATCCATCTTCGCATATTTCTTCTTTATCAGTCTGTTTGTTGCCTGATTATAAAAAATAAATCATCATGGGTATGGACTTAAACTTGGAGGTGTGTACTGTGGATGCATATGCTCAGCGCTATTAACAGTAAATACATGTATCACTTGATGACAATCATACAGAAGCACACACAGTGATCAACATAAAAAAAAAACTTAGACATGCACTCTGCTTGAAACACAAGGTTTGGAAGGCATAAATTCAAATGTATCTACTACATCAGGCGATATATAAGAGTTTCTGATCACCCTTAATCAATCTAATGATCTCTCTTACAGGCATGCACTTGCCAAAAACTAGCAATCAAGTGATAACCACCCTTTTATTCCTATAGCCTACCACATGAAAAGAATTCATTTTTTTTCAGCATACCTTAATTTATGTAGCGCTGGCTGCTGGTTTTTCGTCCCCCCTCCCTTCTAATGAAAGGCATTAATCTACATCAAAAGCACAAACAGAAAGATTGATTGTTGCAGAATCTACATCAAGATGTAAAACTAATGCGTTATGCAAAAATAGACTGTTTTGCTCCTTTATTGAAACTTAAACGTACTGGTATTTTTTTCAAACTGATTGTTCATTATGTTTCGCCTTAAACTCGACGATCCACATTAGAAGGAAAGAGAACGAATGCATCCGGATAACCCATAGAAAGGTTTCTCCAATCTCCAATGCAATGAAGCACGGCTTATGATTGGCCGAAATTATGACCCCATGACGAGAATGGTTTCCCATTAACCGATGAAAAATACATCGGCATGCTCGAATATACTTCACCAAAGACATCTTAAAGCTTCAATGACAAACAAATTTCACAGCACAATCATTAGATTAAGAAACTTACATGAGGCGCTCCATTAGTTTGGGCTGTTGAATCATTAACAGAAGGACCATCCTCAGCCTTCCGTCTTTTCTCAGCAGCTGAAATATGTAGAAACTTAGTGATCTTTGCTTAAGTCTAACTGCTGATGGGACACCTAATCTATAGCTTAACAACCTTCTATTCACTTGGAAAGCAAACTACGGCTAGTTCTATACCTAGAAGCTGTAGTGAAATAAGAAATGTACAATTTCTAGAGCTTGTAAAGTATACATGCTCTTGCAATGTAATATGACTTTAAGATAGAGGGTGATAATGCTGACGCTCTAAAGGTTCAACTTCAAAATGGTAATTCGGTGTGATAAACAAATTCAGTGTGGATACTAGAAAAATGATTAACTCAAGAATCAAGATTTATAGTTAAATCATTTTCTGACTATTTGTTACTTTTTCATGAGATTAGTTCATATGCAAAATGAGAAGAAAACGTCCATAACCAAGTTACCTTTCTCTTCTTACCTCTTCTTCTTCTCCCTTGGAACAAATGAACCATCAACCTTTGCGATACAATCTGACTTTGTTTTTGCATATTGAATCCTCTGAAGAAATATAAGCAGCACAAATGCAATATATATATATAAGAAATGAAATAGAATAATTCAGCAATAAAATGAAAAGGTGGTACCATGGGTTTGTCATAAAATGGAAAACTCTGCATTTGCCTAACAGCGGTGCTTGCAGCTGTAACTTCACGAAACGCAATCCATGCTTGTCCTCTAAGCTTTGCTGTTTTCAGAGCGACCACGTCAAGAATTCTTCCATACTGAGAGAATAATGCATACAGAGATCTCTTCAATTCTGAAAAAAAAGAGGAGGATAATTTAAGTGCCTGCTAAATTGTAACACTAAAATTGATTACTAATTGCAAAAATATTGTAGATCAAAGGTAAGAACAATCATAATTATCAAAATCGGATCGTCCTATATCAACTAATGCGTTATTCTCAATTTGACTGACTACGCTGGCATCCACAGCATCCACAGTAGTATTAACATCTATGACATGATTCAATGCTTTTAAACCCAAATCGACACTATTTTCAGTCCAACGTTTACCAATAGAGGAAAATAGCATAGTGCTAAGGGTACCTGATTTAGAGCGAACTACCACCGAATGCTCCATTGTAGGATCGACAGCAGGCAAGTCATTTATATTATTGAGCAGACTCGAAAGGGGATTTTCAGGCAACGCTACAGAATTTCCTCAATTAACAGAGTTAAATCGATACCAGAACTCGACGGCGCTGACGACAAATTAGGGCTCACCATACCACAGGCTTGTTCAGATCTATTGTTGAAGCAGCAGTTATTATAGTGAGACACACACTACCACAAGAGTAGCATGTGGATTTCCTCTTCCTCAACAAAAGAAAATGATGGCGAAGTCGAGCGGATTAGAGAATGGATGCAGATTGCGTCTTTGAGGAGGTTGGGGTCGCCATTTCTGAGTGAAAACGATAAAGGTTTTGTTTAGGGTTGCCCATACGATTTTGATTTAGGGTACAACACAGGAGAGGCGGCCTGCCTAAATTTTCATGTGTGCCGCCTAAATTTTCACGTGTGCCGCCTAAATTTTGATTTAGCGAGGATGTAGTTCCTTCAGACCAGATTTTCGCTTTTTCCATTAAATTACATCCTTTTATGCTAATTTTTTATGCCCATCTATTTTTCTTTGATTATAATTAAAATTTCATTAAAGTATATAAAATTAAATATTATAAGTTAGAACTTATAAGTAAAAATTTATATCAAATTTAATATGGATTTCTTGAGAATTAATTTTTATTAAAATATTAAATATTGCTTATGAATAGTAGTTATTGTTAATTATTCTTAAATATTAAAATAATTAGTTATTAAATATTAGCAAGTGTTAATATCTAATATGGATCTATTATAACAAGTAGAAAAATGAACTGCTAAAAATAAGTTTTTACAATTTTCTAATAAAAAGATTTTAATTATTAATTATAATTATCAATGTACTATTTAAATAGAAAAAGGAAAATATCACCTATTGCAACATATGCATTTTTACAACTGGCAAGGAAGAAATGTTGTTAATTATATTAAAATATAGTCATATATTACAACAGTCAAAAAATAAAAGTTGTGATTCAAATTATTATTATTAATTTCAATTATTATTTTAGTTAATTATAAATTATTATTATTATTTACTACTGATTTTTAACTTACAATTGTTACTTAATTAACGATTGTTGTTAAATTTTGAGTAAGATTCAAATTCAACGGTACACAAAATGTACCGTTTTGGACGGGGCGCTGCCCCGCAACCCGCCGGGGGCGCTGCCCCCTGGACCCCGTTAATGGGGGTGTTGCCCCCGCACCCCCACCTTGGGGGGTTAACACCCCCTGGACCCCCCCTTCGTAGGGATCATATTTGACAAAAGATTATGGAAAAACTTTCAACAACGATTACTTATTAAAAAATTACTACTAATAGTCATGATTAATTATAAATTAAATATTTATTAATTGTTATTTACTTATTGATTATTAATTAATTGATTATTAACCGCTCATTAGTTATTACTTACTAATTAATTACTAGTACTTAATAATGAAGTAGTTATAAATAATTATTTTTAATTAAATATTTAATATTTATATATTGATTAATAATTACTAATTGGTTGTTAATTAGTAATTATTAGTAGGAATTATTTATTTATTGATGTACTTTTAATTAAATATTTAAATATGTATTTATTGATTATTAATTAATAATTACTAATTGGTTGTCAATTACTAATTATTAGCATTAATTATTTATTTATTGAAGTATTTTTAATTAAATATTTAATATTAATATATAGGTTATTAATTAATAATTACTAATTAGTTGTAAATATTAATTATTAAAAATTATTTAATGAAAATAATTAATATTAAAATATAGTCATATATTACAACAGTCAAAAAATAAAAGTTGTGATAGGCTTTTATTACAACTGTCAAAATAACACAGTTGTTAAAAATAAATTTATTACAACTTTTCTGGAAAAAAGTTGTAAAAAACATTAATTACAACGGTGCTTTAACCACCGTGGTAAAATTAAAGTTGTAATATGGTGCTTTTGTTGAAGTTACAACGGTGTTTATACCACCGTTGTAAAAAACCATTTATTACAACGGTGCTTTTACCACCGTTGTAAAAACCCATTTATTACAACGGTGCGTTTACCACCGTTGTAAAATTAAAGTTGTAATATGGTGTTTTTGTTGTAGTGTAATGGGCACAAAATTTTAACTTTCTCCTATCGTTCGACTATATCTTTAGGTAGGAACAATTGGGTGTAAACATGTGTTTGAGACATTTTATGGTTGATGTTTGCAAATGGTTGCTCGTGGTTACAAGTGGTTGCTCGTGGTTGCATAACACACATTAGGCACTAGATCGGCTCAATCACATTTTCATATTGCATATGCATGAATGTTTATACTTGTACATGGATGGAAACTTGATATGTTATCATTTAGATGCTGCATATGAATGAATGTTTGAGCACTCATGTAGAAATTGTGAAATGTAATAGGAATTTGCATACATGTTGGACTCATCGCACTAGCATACTCTGCATTAAGGAGGTTTACTGAATCAGTAACCACCAGATCTTTTGCATTAGATAAGTACATATACACACAATTTCCGCATATATACATACAGCATTAGGAATCTTTTAAGGATAATGATTGCTTATGGATGATGTTTTGAGTAGATGGATGATGGATGGTAGGATACATCCTTCCTAACTTAGAGATTTCGGAGACGAAATCCTTTAAGGAGGGAGAATGTAACAACCCGTATTTTAATAACATGTTACCATAAATCAAGGCAGAATTAAAGTTTAAAATAAGAACCAAGGGAAACGGGTTGCGCCATTGCGTTTGCCTCGAAATTCTTCATGAAATCGAGTCCGATTTTTCGAAAATCGGAGTTCGTATGACCAAGTTATGACCTTCAGAAGTTTCAGGAATTTGAATAAAATAAAACAGCTCGAAAATAAAGCCAGAAAATTCAAAATTCAAACCCAGAGAAGGCTGGTGGGAAAATTCCCGCCCATAAACCCAGGTCGACTGGGGAGTCGACCTCCCCCAACCAGGTCGACTGGGGTGTCGACCTCCCCATGACCAGGTAGACTAGGGAGTCGACCTGGGGGTTGACCTGCCTCCCGAACCTATTTCCTAAACCAGATGCATTCTGATGTATTTAGACTTGTTTCGTGACCAGATTCGTGACTCTAATCCTATATAAACTCACCCCTAGCCTCATTCTTTCCACACATTTCATTCTGTCCTTATGCTGCTTCTGAAATAATTAAATTAAAGAGAGAATGGCTACTTCTTCTTCGTCATGACAATATCTAGGAATTGCAAATTGGGGGTTTTCAACTAGAACAAGACTAAACAAATAGAGATTCAACAACTGCAACAATCGTTTCTAGAATCAAATCTCTGCACTCTAATTCTCGATCCGCGCTCTGTAGGTTCAAGTTACTTTGAGATTGAAACTTGTTAAATTTGATATGGACATGGAATAAAATGAAATTGGACCTAAGCTTGATTATCTATTTGGATCTGTTCTTGTCCCTTCTTAAATCTATTATTTTGGGATTATTTCTTATCGACTGAATCATGCCCATTCATGTTGTTGGACCTAGTTTATTATTCAAATGCTAGATTGTAGCATAAATTCTTGGATCTTGACTTTTGGGAATATTTCTATTTGGGGCCTATTCATGTTGTAAATCAAATTCTTTCATGTCTATAACCTTAATATGCCTATGACTATGACGACGAACATAAGACTATGCCTATGCCTATGACTGTGAACATAAGACTATGCCTATGACTATGATGAGGACAATTGTGGCTAATCACCTATGACTCTTGACTATGAGAATTATTATCTATGATTATGAACATAAGGCCATTATCTATGACCATGACTTTGAAACTATTACTGTTAATTGCCTATGACTATTTTCCTAGAACTATTTTTGATAATATCCATGATTATTGTGATGAGTCGCTTATGATTCATAACTATGAGATTTCTACCTATGACTATTAGGGTTAATTTCCTAAGACTATTATAGTTGATTGTTCATGCCCATAACACTATAGTTGAAAACCATGTTGTGCACCGAATTGGCATTTTGTTGGATTGTATACCTAGGGTGTGACTTGCTTAGTTTATTCGCTGTTATGTACACCAAAACTATTGGATCCATTATCCTTGTATTTGTCTTGCTTTTGCATGCCTATTCTTTTATGTCAGTGTTTACCATGACTATCGCCTTATCTTGCTAGATTTGGAATCCTATATGCCAGTGATTTTGTAACCAATTTATGTCATGCTAGCCTTGTACCCCTTTTTATCGCTTTATGCTCGCCCCTCTTGCCTATCATAGTTTTGATGTTATTCTGAGATTTGGATTTATTTGTCGCATGGATTGATTACGTTTACATGTGATGGGAACACGATTTGGGTAGAATAGGAAAAACATGAATTGGTTATGAACACGAATTATGAACTTGATAAAAGGTAAAACTTGAAACATGAACGCTGTTGTAACCTGAACCTGGATATGGACATGAAACTCGCCATGAAACTTGACACGAACTTGACATAAAACTTGAACATGGACATGACACTTAGAATGAACTTGAAAATGGCCAACTCGAGGTTGGGTTGAGTTTGTAGTGTAATTCTGCCTGGAACCGCCCGGCAAATCCAGTTACTGCAAACAATAGGATCCAATGTGGGTAGTTGGTCATATCGCACTTGAAAACCCGAGGTCAGATTGAGTTGTGGTGTAATTCTGTCCGGAACCGCCCGGCATATCCAGTGACCACAACAACAGGTCTGATGTGAGAGGTTGGGGTGCATTAATGAATTAATGCCACATGATAGGGTTAAGTCATGAACCGCTTGAATATACTTAACCAATTTGACACGATGATTTGATAGGGTTAAGTCATGAACTGTTTGAATATACTTAACCAATTTGACACGATGATTTGATAGCGTTAAGTCATGAACCGCTTGAATATAATTAACCAATTTGACACGATGATTTGGTAGGGTTAAGTCATGAACCGCTTGAATATTCTTAACCAATTTGACACGATGATTTGATAGGGTTAAGTCATGAACTGCTTGAATATACTTAGCCAATTTGACACGATGATTTGATAGGGTTAAGTCATGAACCGCTTGAATATACTTAACCAATTTGACACGATGATTTGATAGGGTTAAGTCATGAACCGCTTGAATATACTTAACCAATTTGACACGATGATTTGATAGGGTTAAGTCATGAACCGCTTGAATATACTTAACCAATTTGACACGATGATTTGATAGGGTTAAGTCATGAACCTCTTGAATATACTTAACCAACTTGACACGTGATTCATAGGGCTAAGTCATGAACTTGAACGACAACACTTAGCCAATTTGACATGACACATAGGCGGGTTAAGTCACGAACTTGAATGACAACACTTAACCAACATGACATGCTAGACTGATGGGGTTAAGTCTCGAATTTAAATGACAAAACTTAACCTACTGGACGGAAACCCTAGTTATGCGGTCCTTTTCAGCAGTAACCCAATAGATGTATCGCGGTACCCTGGAACTAGGCAGGGTGGGGCACGATTACCGGGCTGATTGTAAGCGACCAGAACGACGTGGTGCTCCATTGTAGGTTCAGGCGGACTATGGTCATGCATGTAGTACGGAGTTGAAAAAGCAGGCATTGGGCACAGGTAGGTTTACACTGTGCATGCTTGATTCGTGTCGGTGGTTGGCACCCTAGGGCTTGATACACCCTATGTTGGACCTAGCACAAGTGACTACATTTCATGATTGGGCCGTATGACACAGACACATGAACGAGCTAGGACTTGTAGGGAGCCGATCGATTAATAGATCGTACGTGGAAAAATTGTGTTGTTCGTTAGGTAACATAATCCCTAGTGGTCCTAGGTGGCATAAACCCTAATCGAATCAAGAAAACGTTCAATAGGTAGCATAATCCCTAGTGGTCCTAGGTGGCATAAATCCTATTTGAACATGCGATAGTTCATGATAAGGAAACTAGCCAGAACAAGGGTGGCTGTCCAAACGATTTCAAGAATGGTGGCACTACGTTGAAGTAGTATAGAATTACGTGATGAAACCCGTACGATATACGGCAAGGGACTGTACATATACATGGAAAGGATGATACGGGTTGAGGTACTAGTACAGTTGGTGCATAGAATGTTAAACATGCGATTATGTGGCTTGGACCTTTCTTGGCTATGGATGCTTTACTGTTTTACTTAGGGAATGATTTATGACTATGGTTTTATGCTTCTTTACTATTGCAAGACAGATTTCGATGTAATGGATTTAATGGCATTTCGATGTATAAGGCTTTAGACCTTACTAGATTTTAAAGAAATGAAAATTGGTTTTTCTTCTGCTGTTTTATATATGTTCTGTCTTGTAATATTTCTGTGTATGTTTACCTAGATAATGCTCCACCAAAACAAGTGCATTCCCCTTGTGAGTGACCCTAGCGGAGGTGGGGTGTTACAGATCGGGAGATTAAACAAGGGGTGCAACCGATTTGTGAAACGTGCTGGCCAAGTCAAGTTACAAAAGGGACCAAGCTTACATTTTAAAAGGGGATGGCCCTCTTTTCTAACTCCTAAGGATTTTATTTGTTTTTCTTTTTTTTGTGTTTTTTTTAATTTCATTATAAACAATCTGATATGTTTCTAGTGTCTGTAAAATACTAGGGGAACTAGTCAGTTTGTTGACTGACAATTGCTAGAGTCTATAAAATCTTGGTTATTGGTTACGGGGTTGTAATTAAGGGAAATCTGGTCTAGGGGATTTGAATAGTCTAGGGTTTTGAGCATAGGGTTAGAATAGGAGCGAGGGGTCGCGAGTGTACATGGTCTTGTACGCGGGATCTGTTCTATCACCTAGTAGAAACCTTAGGAATGTAGAAGTAGGCAAGATTTTGCCGAAGCTGGGTATATCTTGTGTCATTTACTTTCTGCACTTCTATTTCTGCTATATTCTGTGATCTACGTTTTTTTTAATATCTCGCAATAATTTTTAATAAAACCCTATTCACCCCCCTCCTCTAGGGTTAATCTAGATCCAACAAGTGGAAAATCCAAGACCAAAATTAAAATGCTTGAAAATGAAAATTTGATTTTGAAACAGAATGATACGGAAAGGAGGAAGATCAACATTAATCGTTGTTCAAATCTGATTAAAGAAAATTCCAATCTTAAATCCAAAATCAGCAATCTTGAATTGAGTTTGAAACGTTTCTCAGCCGGTGAAAAATCTTTGAATATGTTATTGAAAAACCAATTTTCTGTTGGAAATAAATTTGGTCTTGCATTTGGGAAAAATGATGTTTTTGGAAACAAAATTCAAATGATTTTAAAAATCCTTCAAACTGCTTTGGAAAGAATCTATTTGAAAATTCAAACTTTGATAATCCCAAAGGATTTTTGAGTCACAAACATGATGTGAATTTATTTTATAATAATCCATCAAAACAATCTTGGATTTCAAAAAGAAATCAAACAAAATTCAAACAGATTTGGGTTCCAAAGGGTACAAAGGTAAATTCGGATGGTTTGTTATATAGATAGGTTTGGGTACCAAAAGTGGTAAATACATTTCAGAGTGGTGTTACAAGTTTTGTTAGACTACTTAACCCTCTCAACTATTAGGTACCAAAGGAGGCTGAGGAACTGCTGTGCAAAAAGAATTGTGAAGCAAAGCTGTGTATACTTTTGTATCATTCACAGTTCCTTTAGCCAAGATTTATTGAGTTAGAGATTTATTTACTCACGTCGATTTCAGATATAATCTCTAAACTCATCTTTGTAAATATTTTTTATGTTTTGCCTCCTTCTAGCTCTTCTGTTTATTTTCCTTGTCTGTTTGATTTGTCACTGTCATATTATTGTAATTTTTCTTGTATTTCTTTAACCTCTAATTGTAGTAGTTATGATCTTTTGGAAATTCTCATTATTTGAATAGAACTCTGATGTTTTTTATACTTTCCATATCTTGAGTTTTAACTTCGTAAATATCTGCAATTGTTTTGAAGTTTATTTTTTGATTCCTGAATTCATAACAGTGTTGATGTATTCTTGTCATATCTTGAACACTTTTGTTCTAAATTCTAAATTTTTGAAAATTTGAATACTTAATGAAATTTCACACACCTCTACTATTTGAGTTCCTTCTAATTCATTTTAGAAAAGCTTGAAATAATATACTCTTTATAGCACTCTACTATTTATCAGTTGTGATAATTTCATTATTTTTCTGATTGGCTTGGATATTTTGAATTATCTTGAATTAGTGATACATCTTTAAATTCATCTTTATTCATGATCATTATGGTTGAAATTTGTTTGTTTAAGATCATTTGAAATTTCTTATATTTTGAATCTCACACACCTCTTAGATCTGAAATTATTAATCCTGTGTGATTGATTCATTGTATCACAAGAATTACATTTATTTCAAGTGATTTTGAATAAACCATTTTTTTGGATCATGAATTATCTTTCAAACTTGATGTAAATATTCTGAAATTTCTCGTGTACTTGTCAGGAAATACTTGTGGAAAATTCTTTGAAAATCAAGTCTTAAAACTCACTACTATTTCATGGTTATTTGATTTGAATATTTGTTTGTTTAAAATCATTCGAAATTATTGATTTATTGAATCACCTACATATCTTGAATCCGAAATTTACATTCTGGTGTGATTGATTCATTGAATCTTGAAAGTTTCATATTTCTCAAATGATTTCAAATAAACGGTATTTCTAATCTTGGATCATGAATCATATTCTGTGAGCATCAGAAACATCTTCTGACAAGTCTGTTATGTTATTGGTTTCTTGTGCTGCTATGATATTGTTTTTGAAAATATTTTGTGGTGACTCCCTGTTTTGGTATCAAATATATACAATGATCTGATAAATGAAATTAATTTGTTAGTCTTGTCTGCTTGGGCCTTGTGATTAAATACTTTTATCTGTGATATCCTTGTTTGTCTCCAGTATTTTGTTACAATCCTCATTAATAGGGACATCAAGTGGTATCAGTTTAGAAGTGCTGAATTTGTTTTAGCTGTATATGTTTTAATCTCTCATGTCTTGTATAGATATTTCATTTCCCTCTTGTAATTGTTTTTCAATTTTAAAATAATTTATTGATT
Organism: Allium sativum; assembly: GCA_030737875.1. Classification (NCBI taxonomy): domain Eukaryota; kingdom Viridiplantae; phylum Streptophyta; class Magnoliopsida; order Asparagales; family Amaryllidaceae; genus Allium; species Allium sativum. Next base: position 229,153,106 of record CM060919.1, on the reverse strand, counting down.
ATTCATTCAAAAATTGAAATCTATATCCAAATTGAACTTTATTTATAATTCATCAAAATTATTAACAGACTTGAAATTGTGATGAATTGTGACTGTTGTATATTTCACAACAAGAGGAGATTTTATTTAATTTTTTCATGATTGTTGAACATTTATTATAATATCTATGAATTGGGAATTATTTCACGACCATTTCCTTCATCTATCATCATTCTGCCATCCATGATAACTTTATATTAATGTAGAGAGTTTATTTTTAAAAAAAAATCATTCTTTTTGAATAAATATGGAAATATTTGTGATATAAATTGGACTATGTTATTATTCAGAATTAGTGACAATTGGAAATTTTCAATGTGCTTGGTACAGTTGATCATATTTCATAATATGATTAATTTAGAAATTTATTTCACAGTCCATTTCTGTACTTACCACATTTCTATCACTCATATTGGTTTTTATATATACTGAGGAGTTTTTTATTTTGGAGATGGAAATGAATGATAAATATAATTAATACATAACTGTTTCTCTAACCTCATTTAAAAATACAAGCTCTGGTTATGCATGGTTATGAGATTACTTATATTTAAGTTGCAACTGATCTCATTTAAAAATCCAAGATCTGGTTATGCGTGGTCACTGTGCTCTTAAATCAAAAGAAAAAGAAAAGAAAATAATGTGCTAAATAAATTTGTATATGAAATTCTCCTTGGTGTATAAAAACCAGCCCATCAATCCATTTTCTAATCTGTGAAATGTGTTAATATTTTATGACGTATTATGATTTGTTGATTGATAGGTATTGGGATTTGAGATTATATGATTGCATTACTTAAGTTGAAATTATAATTGTAGTCCAAATCCATCACTGTTTTATGGTTAATTTTTCCAAAATTCTGTTGAAAATAATTGGAAATCATTTTTGAACTCTCTCCATTTTTATAAATTTCACCGTAAATCCGTCATTCTCTAAAATGTGAAATATGCCACCTGTTTTTAGTTTATTATGATTTTTTTGTTTGACTGATTGTGATTTATGATGACCGTTCTTCCTCTTATGATGAAATTATATATTTTTTTAGTCAATTTTCATCTTTGTTTTTAATTCTGATTCCTTTTGATGATAACAAAAAGGGGAGAATGGATTGAGATTTTGATTTATGAGTGAATATTTTATAAATATTTTAGTTTTGAAAATTTTATTCTTTTAATATTCCATTTAATTTTCATCTCTTTTCACTCATGCACCGTTATAGGGGGGTTTCTGTTGTAAAGGGAGCATACGAATAGAGGGAGTTCAATATTCACTGCCAAACACAGTTATTGTGCTCAAAATATTTTATTTGTTTGTCATCATCAAAAGGGGGAGATTGTTGTATATAACGGTGTTGTATGCGAAATTATATGATTTTTATTTGATGATAACAAACAAATAAATATTATTTTAAATGTGATTGCTATTGTACTGTTATATAACATCACAAACAGGAATATAATATTTATATTTAAATAGAATACGACTGTACATAATTTCATATATTCACACAGTATTTTATTTAAATATAATATTGTGTTTTAACATTCAAACAGTACAAATTATATGACTCCACTATTTGTAACATTCACATATATTACACATGATATTGTACTTGTAAACAAACTGAATGCGTTAGACAAATTTGTTTGAACACAATAAAAATAATATTTTATTTCAGTCAAATTTATTTATTACAAATATCAGTACGATTCTCTCTACAACACTCATACAGTCACTCTATCTATACAAATAATATATACATACATTTTCACTTTCATATACAGACATATTTACTGACACTGCTTCATTCTCTGTCTTCAGTCTTCTATCTTCACAGCCTTCAGTCAGTCCAGTCTTCATACCTGCCACAAACAGAAACACACACACAGTACACTGCAATAGAAATAAACTGAATACATGCAAATTTGAATATATTTTAAAAAAATTATTTGCCTTAGGTGTGTTTTCTCAACATTTTTCTGACTCGATATGATTTTTCAATCCATCAAACTGTGTCTAGACAACTTGTAATATTCACAGTGATTCACTGTAAATACCACAAGGCAGACAGTGTGTACATATATATTTCAGTGTGGGAACAGGAAAACTGATCTTTTGGCTGCATATACACACGTGTATAAATATACGCATGTGCACTGCCTCGCCAATCAACGTGCAACTGAGGAGTAGCCACGAGGACCATCTCAACTCAATGCTCACATATATGATCAACTTGCGTAACTAACAAAGCATGGAAAAGCATAAAACAGTGCAAGTGTTCAAGTCAACATGGTTAAGGCATGCACATGATAGCTCAACAAAACTACAAAGTATACAAGGCAAGGGAAGGTTCAACATGACATTGTCAAATTGGCCAAGTATAGCAAGATTGCACACAGCCAAAATGCTCAAGTGTTCGAGCAAAGTGATCCAGATACATGCACTTCAGTTTTAAGAGGTCTATAAAAGGATACAGTAGTGCACATACAAGTGACAGGGTGGTGCAAGCATAACTACTTAAAGTATCAAGCACCCAAATTGCATAACAGCAAGCCCAAATACAAACTGGCATGGTCAATGAAGGAAGAGAAAACATGTTCAAAATGGTGAGGGGATAAAGCATGTACACAAGTCATTTTCAGGTGGAAGTGTACAAGTCATACTCAAGTTTTCATGAACACAAACTGGTGCAAACAGAAATGGTTCAGGCCAAATTAGCATGCAAGTATAAGTGGAGTTGTTACAAATACATTTTTGGCAACTTCACAAAATGGATGATTCAAGTACATGTAAACCCAAGTAGCAATGGGGAATGAAGTACAACATGGTGGAATGGATTCATGTATGAGAAAATAACAGTGATGTCAATACAAAAGCACAACATTCATATGAAGAACATGTATGCATGGCAGCATATTCATGAGTGATCAACAGGTTCGGCACACTCAAATAACAAAGGGAAAGCAGCTACTACATGGGTCATGAAATCACTTACAAAAGTGTAGCTATGGTTTAGTGTTAAAATATACATGCAACTCAATGTATTTAAACATGCAAGAGAATGCTACAGCAGGAAACAACCAATTTATGTATGGCATTCAACATATGTTAAAAGGAAACATGTATGGAATGCACATGTCTGCATGGTTAAGTGTAAAATACAAGTGTGAACATGTCAGCAACAGGAACGAAAAATCCAAGTCCTAAGTGTTCGAAATCAGTGCAAGATATCACAATTATATTTCTAGAATTGGTTCAAGAAAACATATTGCAAATTATTTTCCAGAAACCACGGTATTGGACAAATATGGTATTTGGCAAATCAATATAATTTATTTCCAGAAATGATTCAAGCTTTCCAAGAATTTGCAGATTGAATCAAGGTAAATTTGGCAAGTTATATTTGGAAATGTATATCTGCAAAATGCTTAGTTACAAAGGCGTGATCAAGTGGGACAAAGATTTATCCAGCAAGCCTCATCAATTTCATTCCAATAATGGACAGTGGAAACAAAAGAAAAAATCACCAATATAGGGAAACATATAATTTTATAATTCCATGTGTTTCCAGAAATGTCATGCCGTAGAAATCAGATGAAGATATTCACATAAATTGTTTCAATGCCAAGATTTTGCAAAAGGGGAAACTCGAAAAATCGGTTCAACTCAAGCAACACAATTCACGCACAAAATCAGCCGAGTCATCAATTTGAAATCAGAGAATAAATGAAGGGTTTGTAACCACACTACCATTTCATCATAGGCCTGATTGTCAAAAACACGGTATAATTGATTTAAAAGATTCAGAGACACTCATCTTTTTATCCATAGTTTTTCGATCGCCACAAATCCCAAATTGATGAAGAAAGAAGCACCAGTATTCGATCAAGAGAATCAACAAGAATTTAATCATCAGAGAAAAAAGCATACGAGATCGAGATTTGGGAAAATTTGGAAACCTTAGATTTGTTTGTCACCGCCATTTTTTATTCCCATGAGAGAAAGCAAAGGATCGGGAGATTAAACAAGGGTGCGATCGATTTGTGAAACGTGCTGGCCAAGTCAAGTCACAAAAGGGACCAAGCTTACATTTGAAAAGAGGATGACCCTCATTTCTAACTCCTATGGATTTTATTTGTTTTTCTTTTTTTGTGTTGTTTTTTTAGTTTCGTTGTAAACAATCTGATCAGTTTCTAGTGTTTGTAAAATACTAGGGGAACCAATCAGGGTGTTGACTGACAGTTGCTAGAGTCTATAAAATCTTGGTTACTGGTTACGGGGTTGTAATCAGGGGAAATCTGTTCTAGGGGATTAGAACAGTCTAGGGTTTTGAGCGTAGGGTTAGAATAGGAGCGAGGGGTGGCGAGTGTACATGGTCTTATATGCGGGATCTATTCTATCACCTAGTAGAAACCTTAGGAATGCAGCAGTAGGCAGGATTTTGCCGAAGCTGGGTATATCTTATTTCATTTACTTTCTCCACTTCTATTTCTACTATATTCTATGATCTACTTTTTTTATAATATCTCGGGATAATTTTTAATAAACTCTATTCATCCCTCCTTTTAGGGTTAATCTAGATCCAACAATAAATAGGGTTAGAACTTAAAGTTAGAAGTTTAAAAATCTAAACGAGAACCTATAATTGATTGAAATTCATTTACAAGTTAAGTTCTAAATGATTTGATTAAAAATAGAGAAGTTTAAACAAGAAATGAAGTTTTATAAAGATAAAAATTAAGTATGTAATAAGATTTATAAAGTATTTTATAACAAATCCAAGTTTGCAAACAAGTTTTATAATAAGGAATTTAAAGCTGATAAGATGGTTTAATTATGGATTTACTCAATAACGCAACTAAATAAAAAAAATATTATTTTCAAAAGAGTTTTTCAAATGCAAAAAAAGTTTTACAAACCCTTATTTGAATTAAATAGTAAATGGAACCTATCGAGACATTTATTGAATATCAGGTTTTGCATTACAAACTTCTATCTGGAAAATAAGAATGTTATCGAGTTAAGGTCTAAGAGGTAAGTAAAATACCCTAACTTGCACAACTTCATTATTATAGAAGGAATGGTGTTAAATGAAAATGAAAGTGATGTTGGAAATTAAATTATTATTTCCATAATTGATATTACAAACTTCAGTTTGAAAAGTTTAGATGTTAAATAAAATTGTTTGGGTTTTATAGTAAATGATGTATCATATGAAATTGTTTAGCACATATATGATTTTAAATTTACTTATACCATTTGGTTAAGTATATAGTGCTATTTTCTAAGTAGTGAAAGTAGTTTGGTATCTGAAGACACTTATTCCAAAGAGACAAGTGTATGGCTATGGTTTTCTAAGTAATGGAAACAAGGTATTTATGAATATGTATATTTCATTGAGATAAGTATATGGAATCATTTTTTAAGAATTGATGAAATGTTTTTAATGAGTGACTTAATTAAAAGGGATGTGCTGCTAATGTACTTAATTGTACGAGTTTAGATTCATAGTTAAATAACCAACTATCCATAAATTCCCTTTTTACTTATAATATGTTAGTTAATTGAACAAGTTTATGAATATGTTTATTTCATAGTTAGGTGATGTTCGAGTGAGTCTTCACATTTTTAACAGAAAGCTGATTGGATTGTAAATGATGGAAGGTTTCAAGCAGTGTAATTATTACTCTTTAATATAAAAATTATAAAGTGGACACAGGTTCGTTAACGCCGAACTACTATAAATCTCGTGTGTTTGCTTGTTGTTTCTCATTTTTGATTTATATTCCTTCATTAATATTTGCAAATTCTTGTCTACGTAGTGTTAGAGCAACTTTTTGGTCTAACATTTTGGTGCTTCAACTGAGGAACAAATTCTCAGCCTTTAGGATTATTTGTCTACTGCTCGGATCAATAAGTTCGAAGGAATAGTATGTATTTCCATCACTACCGATGTTTTTGGAAATTTTGACGATTTCGATCAATATGGTTACGAAGAGAAATTGGAACCAGCAAGCTTCCTAGAGAGTAGCAACTAGCGAAGACCAGTAGATCAATCCACAAGTCGAATTGGCAACGAGAACTCCCTGGTCAAACGAGCCCAGGTCGACCATACCGGGGTCAAGTTTGACCCAACCCGAACAATTAGCGGTTGGAACTACTTCCACCACCAACCAGCCTCCTTTTTTTGCATCCATTACGTGATATGACTTCGCACATCTTTTCTCTAGATTGGAAGAGACCAATGCATCCCTAGAATCTCAGAGGGATAACGCTACAATGAAGAATGACATATGTGCGATGGTCAGGCAATGGGAGGAACTCTGAAGACAAAGAATGCCGTCTCCTCCCCATTGCCAGGTAGCTGAGGGCTTAACTTCATCTGAGGAGAATGGGTGACCACCACGTCAAAAGAGACCCTACGAAAGACCTAAGAATCTTCGACAACTCCGATTCGGTTCATTGGGTTCTCAAGAAGAGGCAACGGTTTGGCTTGGCCCTAATGACCCTAGCTTAGCAGAACATATGCTTATGCCGATGCGTGGATCCCGAGTCCTTCCTAAAGAACAAGTCACTTCCCAAACTGCTCATGCTCCCGTGCTTCCACCCACTCGTCCTGTGATTGACCGAGATCGTAAAGGGTAAGAGAGCTTTGCTTAGATGTAGGATCAGGCGACGTTGCTTGAAACACGAGCAGGGGGATCTCACAGAGCTAAGGGCACCGAGCCAGAACATGCGTTGACCAATGCAGAAGTAGCAGCAATAGTACGACAAATAATGAGCGAATGGAGAGAGAGTACACCAATGAGGACTAGGGAATAGAGCATAGCTACACTCCTTTGACGGACGACATCATGAAAGCATGGTAGTCGAGGCGATTTAGCTTACCCACAATGAGTCATTATTCGGGTAAAACTGATCCACGACAACATCCGATGCGTTACTCATGGTATATGAATATTGCGGCGGCTCCCAGCGCCATAATGTGTAAAAGTTTTCCCATATATGTCGAGGGGATTTCTGTTGTAATGATGCAAGTTTTTTGCAATTAAATTTGAATGTAATATTATTTTTAAATGAATTTTCGAGAGATTTAAGTGATCTTTGAATAAAATTTTAGGGCTATAATGTTGTTTTAAAATAGTTGAATTAATCTTTGTTGTAAAGTATAGTTGAAACAATGTTCGTAGGGAAATATTGTTCGTCGTTAGTCGAATTATCAAAACGATTTGTAATACAGTTTATAGGAATGATCAAAATTTGAAATTTAGTTATAATTAAATATTTATTTAAATTTTCGTTCAAATTTTAGTTCGCATTGTCTTAAATTATTTTATAGAATTTTACTGTAAATTTTATTTTGGAAAATAAGAATATATTTTTCTTACGTATTTTAGGGTAATTGTGGTCCCTTTTGACACTTTACAAGATCAATCAACTGGTCTGTTTTATTACTATTCTAGGATCATAGCACATTATTATACATGATTTTATTGTTAGTTTAGTGTTATTGGTTATTGATTAAAAAAACAAGAGAAAATTTAAGTAAGATTTTATGTGTTGAAGGAACGCAATTTCTGGTAATAAAACAATGCAACGAACATCATGCCTTTCTTTCATCCGGTTTTAAAACGTCTAAAGCTTCAACTTTATTTGGTAAATCATGGACCAAAACTTTCAGAGCAAGAGAGGAAAAAGGAGACGTGTTGAACACAAAGAGTATGAAATGCCACTTGTTCTCTTTTGAAGTAAAATGGAGCCACATTGCTCTCATTCTTTTCTTTTCTTTTACATACCTACGAAAATGGTATTAAGGAATTAAACTTAGTTCTCCTTTTCCCAGTGTTCTTCTTCTTCACTTTATGTCTCCTCCTCACTACGAAGATTAAGCCCACTTCAAATTTTAAAAAGAAACGAAAATGGTGTGAAATTCGCATGCGTTGAAGCCTACATGCGCTCTATTCCCACTCAGACCCCTTGCGTCCTCTCTCCCTCTCGTCTTCTCCTTCTACCGCGGTCGCCAACGCATGCTTCCACTGACCATAAAACCCCACTTGGTGGCAACTCTCCTCCATCGTAACTCTCCACTTAATCGTGCACTCAAACCATTCCACCGCACACTTCTGTACACCGTCTTTCCTTCCATTTAAAAGCATCAGAATTCTACTACCTAGCTACAACCCAAGCACCTAGTTTCCCTTGGCATCATCAGTCCACCACTTCGCCGCTGCATTGTAAGTCCACCCTCGGCCAACCCTTGCCCTCCTATTCCTTTGAGAAAAAGGAAAAAAGAACCGAACACAAAGCCTTTGTTTAGCTGTGCATGCGAGCTTGCCATCCGTGAGCATCCATCGGTTTCTACATGAACCCATTTTTGCGCCCAATCCTCTCTTTATTAAAAAAAATAAAGACAGTAAAACTAGAAGAAGAGGGTACGAGAAAGAGTGAGCAAGAGAAGCAAAGACGTGTAGAGTCCAGAAAGCATATACGACGCGGGAATTGAAATATTTGTGCACGAAGATAGAGAAGAGAGTCCTTTACTGGGAAGAAAATAATGTGAAAACAATTGAATTTAAATTATTTTTTGAATATTCGGTTTGTGGATTATTTAGTGGTTAAGATAATGTGTGCTGATTATGCGAATGGTCGATTCATAATTATTTGTTGATAGCATTGCGGTCATGGATATTGTATTTCATGTGATGATTGTGAACAATTACGGTTTTGATATAAACCATATATTGATACGCGTTAGTGTATAACGCGATTTGAGAAAGTATTGGTTATTGAGTCATGGATGGTAATTGTGTTAATAAATATTTGGGTGTTATTTTGTAAATTAAATATTGAGAAAATCATTTCGTGCATTAAATATTATTTTGTAAATTAAGTATTTCGTATAATGTGAACTTAAAACTGAACTATAATCCAAAAGAAAATTTGATATTGTCATAAACTAGTTTGAAATTTGCTCTGAAATTGTAACATTTGATATTGAAACTAATCAAAATTTTGTACAACAATATACTTAGATTTTTGTTCCGATACACTTGGAATTTGAATTATTTGAGTTAAAAATCCAGGCAAGGTTGTAAAATAATAATAATATTAATATTCTATAATTCAATGCTATTTTGTCAATTAAGGGATATTTAATTTATTTTCTAATTAACATTTTAGTATATGATACCGAATTAAGCTGATAATGTTGTTTTCATTTAAGATAGTTTATTAACAAAGTTGCGTTAAGAATATTTTAAATATTAATGTATAAATTAAATAATGGTTTGAGTACTTAGGGATATTTGTTATTTGATTTAGTGGTATAAATAATTCGATTTCGGAAAACTAATTAACATGTTATTATCAATATAATTGATATTACAATTTATTTTCAAGCAGCTTGAAGTAAAGGTGCTGAGTTGAATTTAATTTCCGCTCAAATTAATGAATTGTTGAAAACGGGGCTAACTCGAACTACTTGATTTTTGAAATCCAATATGATGTTAAATAATAATTTGAAATAATATTCTAAAATTGTTTGAAGAAGATTATTAAACTTGAAATATTTGGTTATGAAATCCGATATAAGTTTAGATAAATGTTATCATAATATATTATAAATTACTTTGAATGATATTTTGAATTCGAAGTTAAATAAGAATATGACTTAAGTATCGGGCTCACAAAATGGTTTGTTCTGTTACTAGTTCTAGAACAGTAAACAGGGTGTGTAACTAAGGCAAGGGATGTAGCAACCAGTGCGTTGAACTTACCTGCCCAACGTTTACTTATCTAGTCTAGTAAAGCAGCGGATTTGAAAGTAAATCTCGAATAATGTGAATGATAACTATAATAAATATTTTTTTTTCCAGGTTAAAATTTGGTTAAATTGGATGAAAGTGATCTTCAGATATTTAACATAAATTCTGTAGATGATGACAAATACTATTTGAGGAATTAAACAGTGAAAATATCAAAATTCTGCTTATAGTATTAGTTTAATACAAAATATATATTGGACATAAGAAGTTTCGATTTTTAACCAAATCCCATATCTAATACAAATCGTTTGGATTTAACTTGACTGATATGATAATAGCATTGGCTTACCCCAAGTGAGGCTAGGATTCATCATGGAAGTTAATATGGAATTAAGGGGATGAGAGCAAATAAGTTAATTGTCGCTGAAGTTGATGTGAATCGACTTGAGATATCGAAGCAAACTATACTCTTGTGTGTGTGAATATAAGTTCGAGTCGTCGGCATGGAAAGGAAATAATTCCAATTTAAAATATTTGTATATTGATATAGGTTTTCAACTATTTAACATGGTATAAAAATTTCAAAGATATTTAAATAAAAATTATTTTATTTAAAAGATATGCATATGAAAAAAAATACTCTATTTGTATATTTCTTCAAAGTTTAAATAGATGTTAAGTAGTTATTTTAACCATTTCTATTTTAAAGTTAGTCTATATTTATATATAAATTAGTTATACAATTTTATTATTTCAATTATTTTGTTTAATTAAATTGGAATTGTTCATGTCCAGAAACCTTTGATTCGAATGTAATTAACCCTTGTTTGAATGAATATAATGAGTTATATTAATGAAATAGCGATCATTGATTCATAAGTGATGATTGGAAGTAAAGAGTTAAGAACGAATTTATATAAGTGATTATTCTAAATTTGGAATGAATTTAGTTAAGTGTATATATGACAGAAAGAATTTGATTCGAAATATGTATTCCATATGAATCACTGGTTATTTAGAAAGACCGGGATCGGAATTTAATTCTTGAAACCATTCCCAACAATCGTACGACGAAACATATAAAGAAAAATAAATGATGATTGAAGATCGTGGTTCTTCACATCGAACAGGCTGCCTGCTGATTTGTTTCTTTGCTAGATAACTATAGTAGAGAGATGACCCTGTTACCGGAGTAGCAGAAAGCCTGATCACATTTGGAGAACTTTCGGATTGTAAGGGCCTTCGCACTCAAACTTGAGCATGGAATAAGGTGCCTTCAGCTTCGTTCGAACCCGAAATAAACTTGTATGGATGTGTGTCTGACACAGTATCTTATAGTATATTAACTGATTATTACCAAACATATTTATGTTGGTGACGGTAATTTATTCCCTTGGCTAAAAGTCATTTGGTCAGTGATTATCAGTTGTAGAATAGAAAATGGCAGTGTGGCATATGAAGTACTGCAGTTGAAGAAATGATCAAAGCATGGCTTAGTGTAAGAGCATAGCTTTGTGATATGAAACATCGCGAACCTCACAACCCGAAATGATGGGAAATTGGCGGTTAGATTGTATACCTATACATATTATATATTGAACTCGAAAACTTCAGTGGTGGATCCACCTTTGAAACCTGAGGGAACAAAGTGTATATGGTGTTCGATTTCTGGATGAAAACCGAGTTATACACTTCGCGCTATGTATTTGGTTTCCACTGTCTGGATGTTAACCGGGAGATACTTATCTTCGTGTCCACGATTGATCTTTCGTGCTAAGAACCATCCTATTGGAAATCCAATAACCAATACGAATCTCTCACTTTGTTTGTGAACTATGTATGTGAGCATAGTCACTATGCTTGCTAGATTTGTAAATTTATTTGCAAAATGTTTTAAAATGTTATTAATAGTAATAATACACACATTGACATATATCATGGATTTGACATTATAAGGATAAAACTCGTCCATGTGTGCGCTTGCATTTGCATTTTGTTTGGTGTGTTCGGGGCCAGCCTTATAATAGTCTCATTTTTCAAAACTGGTGTACGACTTATGCACTGGTAATCATAGGAGCGAACTCGTTTCGTATTATACGGCGTGGTCTCGTGATTTACCTTAATATAAAGTAAAATGTATGTTCTCACACCAGTCCCATGACTGACCTGGAGTTTGTTGTTCCTTCCTAAACTCTGGGTGTCCACTAATTTTCACACGGGCAGCTAGTGGTTTATTTTTACAGTTATAGATCCTTGGAGCAAGATTTGGAGCGCTTTTGGGTTGGAGCTGCGAGTTAGAGTTGGAGTTTTTCCACTATAGCATATTTCTTCTTCCACTGTAGTTTTCCCGTTGTGTATTTTACTGTATCTCCGATAATGTAAACTTTGTTGTAATCAAATGTTGAGTAACAAAAGTGTATTTTATTCTGTTCTAATGTGTATTACCACTACACCTAAAATGCCAATTTGGCAGTGCTCATGGCTGTATCAAAATCGATTTGATACGGTTTTAAGCTGTATCAAAATATGGCGTCCTTGTTGCTTTGATACGGTTCTAAGCCGTATCAAAATAATAGTTTGATACGGCTTAAAACCGTATCAAATTGGTAATTTGATACGGTTTTAAACCGTATCAATTAATGATTTTGATACGGCTTAAAATCGTATCAATTGATGTGTTTGATACGGCTTAAAACCGCATCAAACTTCTAAATTGATACGGCTTAAAACCGTATTAAACTGCTATACTGATACGGCTTAAAACCGTGTTTAATGCATCATTCCTACATTGTTATCAATGAATTAAATACGGCTTTTAACCGTATCAAAATCGGTATATCATATATGCAATATACAAAAACACTGCACCCATTGATATATATATATATATATATATACGACAAAGAAGATAAGCTACAATCATATAACAATATATAAAGAAGATACGCTAATCATAATTTGGTTAATACATAAACCATAACTTCAGTTAATACAAACCACATAACACAATATAAAAAAGCATAATGTTCACAGTTCTTGCTCTAAAAAAAAGAACACAACAAAACTGCAGTTGTCGAGCCCATGCAACTCATGCTTATTCCAAAGCCTGAAAAGAAATTAAAATAACAAGCATCAGTTTAGTTTCGTCTCCACAACAACAAGTCATGTAATGTACATAAAATGAGAAATTAGATAAGAAGCATAATCAAACATAATAGGCTTCCGTAACGATACATCAAACGTAAGAAGAGAAACTAAGCCATAAGGCTCAGGTGAAACTGAGCTTTACGGCTCAGTTTCGCTGAGCGTAAGGCTCAGTTTCACTGAAACTTTCGACTTGGTGAAACTGAGCCTTACGCTCAGTTTCAACTGAGCCGTAAAGCTCAGTTTCACCTGAGCCGACGCTCAGTGAAACTGAGTCGTAAAGATCAGTTTCAACTGAGCCGTGACATAGTTGAATCATAATAGGAAGGTTTACCATTTAACACCATTTGACTGAAAACTTGCCAATATCATTCATTCCATCGTTTCTCAGCTTGAGGCTTAAGCTCAAAAATTCAGTCCCCACCATTCACCACTTTGTTAATAAAAGAAACTCTCTCGCAGCTCCATATTCCTGTAAAATAATATGTAAAAATTGTTACATTCTTGATAACATGTGCCTATACATTATATTTATGGCGCTGCAAATGCGTACAGTTTTCAACTGTTAATGACTCACATGATCTAAGTTTGTGCATGCATTGGAATTCAAGACATTTAAGTACCCAGTATTAAAATAATATACAGTGATGTATCAAAAGTTGAGTGCAGCCATAGTTGTGAATCAACTTTTGTCCAGATAATATTGTGTGTCTAAGGCTTGAGGCACTAGAAATAGGTAATATAATATATTTTTTTAGAAACTAGTTTTTCTATTATCAAATCGTTGATACATGCCTCCATCGTTAGCCATGAAGCAAGGAGAACAATATGCTACCTAATTACACAGCAGACTTGAACCTTCTTTTAGATGTTATGGTTACAAATCTTGTTACATTTTTCATCAAAAGCAACAAAGTCATATTTTATGTTGTGATTCAAATTTTCTTTGAAACGGTTAATTAAAACAATCTTGTTAATTAAGCACTTAATTTCATACTAACAGAAATGGTATAAAGTAATTACAGTTTATTGCACATACACGCAGATACTAAGGTACCATATGTTTCTCAGTGAGACTAACCAAAAAACTATTTTCCACAATACCACATCTAATAAGAAAATAGTTATCTTGTACTTCCTCAGTATGCACTTGGGACGCATTTCTATTAGCTTTGTCGGTCCATATTATCAGATAGAGGACATAACTTAAGCATTAAATATAAGTTCACTCATATATCAACAATTTAAAATCAAAGAAGAAAAACTTGTATATATAATGCACATATCTGCAGCACAAAGATACCTTGAAGGAAGAATGGTGTAGCCTCCGTGGGTAGATTTAAAATCCATAACTGATATAGCTGATTCAGCAGTTACATTCTTTTGATTATAATTCAGCTTCGCAAGAATTCAGTGTCCACTCTGTGAACTAGAACCAATACCAGCCAAAGGATTAACAATAAAATTGTTTCGAGTTCTGACTCTTTGCTGATAAGGTTGCTCTCCTCTTTGTTCAGCCAATACTCTCATATCAGACATTTTTGGATTTGCAGATAACGTATATCTGTCATCGGTACTTCTTCTCCAATATTTTGAACTGAGATATTCGACACCAGGCAAATGGCAACATTTTTGTGTGAGTTCATCGATTAGTAACGGCCTAGAAGATACTGCCAAATCACAAGATATCTCATCTAAGGTCAATTCTATGCTCTGCACCCTGGTTTGCAATGTACTTATGCCACTTTGAGAGCTTCCCATTAATTTCTGAACAAGGCCAAATAACCCAGATTGTTGCTTCTCGATTTTTAACAACTGATTACGGATAACAGACAAATCATTGTCTTTCTGCTCCTAATTAGTTTCAACTTTAATAATATCAGCATTTGTGACAATTGAACATTCCATATCCAGACAAGGAACCACACGAGATGAAGATTTGATGTCAAGCTTATTTTCAAAGTGTAGCCTTCTTGATTCGCCCACGGTTCTAGCGTTCTTTTCTTCAGGGACGGCACTAACAGGAGTGGTGTTTGAAACTTCGATCTCTACTTTCCTACCTGAATTTTTAATATTCTTACGAGACAAAGATGGGAGAGTTCGACTTTCCAAACTCTTCTTTTTAACCTTCACTGTCGGTGTTGCATTGGCAAGCGGCAACCTGCTGACTGACAATTTATTCTTTTTTTCTTCATGGACAGAATTAGCATGTGCATCTGTTTTTAGTAATTCAGTTTCCTTTGTCCTAACACCTGGAATATTTTTCCACGCTTCTATCATACTATTCATCGACTCTCTCACGGTTTTGACCTTGTCAAACCGACGTCCTTCAGAAACCAACATACACTCATCCTTATATCTTCCCAAATAATCCGGCTGACTGACCCCAATTTTACCTGGTGCCTCACTCGATGCCTTCCTAAAGTCTCCAGTCTTCACTTTTCAGTAATCCCACCAAACAATTCACAACCAATTCAACCAAGCTCTCATTCAAAACCTCATCTTGAGCTGCCGCAATTCCAATCAACTCAACCAGAGCACTCTTCCCCTTAAATGCATCACTCTTAACCAATGTAACCAACTTAGGCAAGACCTTTCTAATCCAAACTCTCATCTCCGGATCGGAATTCGTTTCCTCAACAACCACAACCAAACACAAAGCAGACCATGTTTGAAATGTTAAGCGGTTCATCCACAATTTCACTTATATATGATTGCTCCAGCTTCCTTACCAAATGCTGTGATAGCTGCTACTATGGAGACACTGCGTATTTTTCCAGTCACGTGTGATATCTGGACACACAATAAATTTTCAGTTAAGTGTCAAATATAACATGAAAATGTGTGGTTCCATACCTGCTTGTGGGAGTTATGGTAGTTACACTAATGGTACTGAAGTATATTGATCATAAGCATAAGTTAGAATTTGCAATGAAATTATTATTATCATATACAAGTAGCTCTTTGAGTCTTGACGCACTGTAAGTTATTAGTATGGAGTGGTTGATTGTAATGATCAATCAAGTACAGTTGAGAATGAACTGACGACTGTCGGATGTCCAAACATCGGTAGAGACCTAATGTCTAGTATTCGTCAGAAATTTTGTTGAGTTTAAATTGCAAGCATATCAAGAATTTTGCTTTAAAATAAACAAGAATTTAGTGAGAATGAACCCACTTAACAACTAGCGAAATATTAACGTATGGATGTTACATATTTTTTTATTGAATTTACGTAATTAAGCAAATAAAGTAGCCAGCCTTACCCACTAAATATCTTAGCGTACGTACAAATTCCACGGATGAGCACCAAGTAAAAGACGTATAATGCTCGTTCAAAGAAAACATCTGTCTAATTTTAGTGAAATCCCTATATCAGTATTCAACAAATACATTATGTACCAAGGAAATCATATGATTTATGAATAAACTGACAGTGTTGCAATTAATGAAGTTGATAAGGAAAATCATAGCTAAACCTGGTTGATGAAATAACCATAATACAACATCAGAATAAATGAACCTGCTATCACCAAACAATAGATTTACGAACTAAATTTAAATGAGTCAAAAGCATGTCATAATCCTTGCAATTTAATAGTGAGCATAGCATGAGATTACGATTACTACATACTAATTCTCCGTAAAGTCGATTTTCTTTTCGAAGTATGAGCAATGATATATTTTTTCTCTTGTTTTCGGCATTCGCTTTGCATCGTTTTGTTTTCTTATCGGTGAAATAATTAACAGCAAATCTCTCCAACTGAATTTTATCAACACAACTTCAACGGTTATCAATCGTGATTGTCTAAGTAATAACTTTTTATCTTTTTTAAAAAAAAAAGTGTTTCGAAACTTTGAATTTTCAATTCTTAAATATTATGAAAAACCTCTCAATATTCATGTCAAGCTCACTCCTATTAAAAAAAGAAATTGTTAATAAGCCAACAACAACATGTGAATGAAAATACATGATCAGTATTCGAACAAAAATACAAGATTCAGATTGGGCAAACATAAGGTAAAACACACCAACGCTACTCATATAAGGTAAAACACACCAATTTCCTTGATAGCATGTAAAACCATTTATAATATGGTTACTGTCACTTCTTTGAGCATGGTTGTATAAATCTTTAGTAATTCTATTCTATCCATCTGAATGATACAATTGACATAGCACTGTGATAGCCAGAGTACATCCTACAAATAGCCGATGATGTAAAAAAAACCAAGGGTGAACTACTTACCAATGTTATAAATCAGATGCTGGTCACGAGCAGCCACAGATAGTTCTTTGAAATAACCATTTATGGAAGAAGCAACGTAGAGATAATCATTTATCAAAGAGGCAATGTCTGTATAATTGTATTGATGTGAAAAAGAGAACAACTAGGACAGTTCCATTTTTTACATAACAATATAGATGACATTATACACTACATAGCTATTAGCTGATACAACCCTACAGTAGTCAATACCAAGTTACTAATCCACACTCACTACTCAGTCTCAGTAGCCAACATAGGCACACCCTACAGCCGTCAACACCAAGTACTCCACACTCACTAAGTCCTATTGACTCGACAGCCCTGTTGCAAAGTATGATAAGATTGATGTAAAAGCTCTAAAAGCTTATAGTAATGATCATTCAGTTTTCAACTAAATCATGAAGTATAACATGACTACATGAGTCAGAAAAATGGCATCAAAACTGAGAATGTATTGGATATCATCGCATAGTAATTAGCACCTACGGAACTTAATATTACTAAACAACATGATTATGGTTAAAAGGCATCATCTGATATTAAAATTTAAAGTCTATATGAATGTGAAAGCCAACAAAAAAGATACAATGATATACCTCAAACGAACTTATACCATTCTCTGAAGAGCTACAACTTGCTGACTAATGAAAACTACCAACACTCTTGTCTGTAAACTTATTAAAGGAAGTACCTGATATATCAAGCAATGCTTCCAAGGCCTAAACATCACAATGAAAGAAAAATAAAATTAAACGCTAATAAGGGAACTAAAGAAGAGTTAACCTGATGTAGTTTTGCCTGCTAAGGTGTATCAATAACATGATAAATTTTCATCAAGAAAGACTAATAAAAGGTGCTAATTTGCAAATCGGAATTCATAGAACTTCATAGCAGATTTTAGACGAAATCAGATTTCTTCAAGATGCTAGCCAAGAGTTGAAAATCATGAAGAAAGAACTGATAACCTTATGCAGCGAGAGTGTAAGAGAGGGCAAGAGAAAGATAACGGATAGAAACCTGGTCTTCCATCATAGATCCCGAGATGGATCCAATCGCCCAACATAGAAATCACGGTTTGCAATTGGAAAGCTGTAGCGCGAACAAAGCAAATTAATCGACAAATTGGGGAAGAAGTCCATCGCTTGAGATATATGAGATGAAGGAAGCCTGCAGGTGGTTAAGAGAGAGAAACTGAGCACTGTCTTCATAAATTTAAGGATTCGCCATTTTATTTTTTCCGTTTGGGAATTCTTTTTAGTTCGGCCGAAATAGAAAAGAGGAGAGGGAGAAACCAAAAAACGAAAGACACGGAAAGGGGAAATGACCAATGGAATTTGATACGGGTATAACCACAATAAAAAAGAACTAATTCGAACCCTTCAAGATCTAGAGTGAGATTTCAAGCGTTGAAGAGGATGCGGATTGCAAAATAAAGTTTGATACGGCTTATCAAATTTGATACAGCTATAAACCCTATTAAATTTGATACGGCTTAAAACCGTATTAAATATCCACATCTTGGTGCGCCAAATTGGCTGTTTTGGTGTAGTGTACCCCAGGGAGTTCGATTTTCAAACATCTAAAAATGGTTTAAACATCGACTATGGATGACTAAAAGTAGGGTCGTCACATGTATATTGTGGTTTTTCAGACTTCCTCCTCAATCGGTTCCTTACTTTAAAGATGTAAGCGAGATGTTTTTGAACCAACTTCGATTGCACGCTCTAAAGTCAAAAGAGTATTATAGAACTCTCTGTAATTAAACAGTCCCGTGGAGAAAATTTGATGGAGTACTTGGACCATTTCAATATGGTGGTCACTAAGGTAAGAAACCCCAATCCAGAGACTATCTTGATGGAAATGATTGATGGGGTAGACAGAGATAAAGAGTTCGGAAGATATTTTGCTGGAAAATCTCCTACGACTATCAAGCTATTTTATGAGAAAGTGAATATATGTCCGCGATAAGAGGATGTGTACCTAAACCGAAAGAGGAGATATAGCGAGGTTGTAAAGGAGGAGACTCAAAGCAATGTCGCTATAGGACAGTCTGTGATAGTTCCGACAAGGTAGAAGTAAATGTTGGAAATTAGAACGATGGAGATGGCTGTTAAGGTAAAAATGGCAACAGAGGAAATAAGAATCGAGAGGGTGATTCCAAGAAACAACCACGATTCCAGTCTTTTGAAAGTTATACGTCATTGAATGACACCTTGAAAAACATTTACTTCGATAATGCAACATGATGCAGTACAAGAAACCACCTCCGAGAGAATCTACGGAGAAAGAACGCGAAAATAGATAGTTTTGTTTATTTCATGAAACCTATGGCCATTCAATGAATGAATGTCGACATTTGAGAGATGTGATAGAGAAGTTATTGCGTGAAGGGAAGCTTGACAAATACAAGATGGCCCGAAGGGACAGGGGGCAAGGAAGTTCAACCCCGAATCAGGGTCAGGTGGCTCCTAGAGCCACCCCCAGCAAAAAGGAAACGGAATTGTTATTAACACCATTGTCAGAGGTCCTCATCTCGCGGGGTTCAGCACTAGAACCATGGAGCAGTATGTTAACACTTCAAAGCATTTGGATGTGGGGGAGTGCAGTATTCTCGAAAATGCTACGCTAATCAAGCAGTAGAAAAAATGAGGGACGACATCATTTTCGATGACCGAGAAGTGTAGGAGTGGAAACCCCAAGTATAGATCCATTGGTGATATCAGCCATTATTGGCCTAGTGACTGTTCGAAAAGCTCTTGTTGATTGTGGGAGTTCCATCAATATCTTATTCAAAAAAAAAGACTAGATGAATCTAGAAGCAAGAGATTTGAAACCATGCATTGGGTGGATATGTGGTTTCAATGGTTTGACAACCACGCCGATAGGAGTGGTCGATTTATCGGTTTAGCTCGGTGAGGGAGATTGTAGGAGAGTGTGAATCCTCCCATTCCTAGTAATGAATATATGCTCTCCATATAATGCCTTCTTAGGCTAACCGACCTTGGCAGAATTTAAAGCATGTATTGCACCCTGATGTTTACTTTTGAAGTTCCCAACGGAGTTTGGAGTGGGAATGGTCCATGGAGACCAAGTCATAAGAAGAGCCTGTTATTTAGCGGAATGGAAGGTGATCTGTGATGGAGTTAGTGAAGATCCCAAGGATGCCTCCCTTCTTGCCAAGGAGGCATCAGCAATGCAAGTAAAGGAAACATCCCGGATGGAGTCGTTGATTATCAGTCCGAGGACATTGATCCCGGAGAGGATGAGGAATCGGGATGTAGAATGAAGACACCCAATGAGACAATGATGGATATTCCAGTTGGTAACGATGACCCGACCAAGGTCTTGAAAATCGGATCCCATCTAGACCCCCTCGGAATGAGGGAGTTGACAGACTTCTTGCGATCCAATTTGGATGTGTTTGCATGGACCCATATTGACAAGTGTGGGATATCTTCATCAATCATGAGCCACTCATTGAACATTTACCCAAAGTATGTCCCGGTCAAGCAAAAAATTATATGCCTGGCCTGGAGAGATTAGCAGCCCTGAAGGAAGAAGTTGAAAAGCTAAAGGGAAATGGCTTCACTCGAGATGCAACATATCCTGACTGGATATCGACCCAGTCCTCGTAAATAAAACTAATGGGAAATGACAAACGTGCGTGATTTCTCAGATCTAAACAAGGCTTTCCCAAAAGACAGCTTTCCGCTTCCAACGATTGATCAGCTGGTGGATTCAACAACAGGACACGAACTTCTTTTGTTTATGGATGTGTATTCGAGATACAACCAAATTCCAATGCATGTACCAGACCAGCAACATACCAGCTTTATCACGGATCTAGGGTCGTACCGTTATGTAGTAATGCCTTTTGGACTGAAGAACACTGGTGTAACATACCAACATCTAGTGAATCGTATGTTTTATAATCAGATTGGGAAGTCTATGCAATTATATATGGATGACATGCTTGTGAAATCCAAGCAGTTGGCTGATCATGTTTCAGATTTGGCAGAAATGTCCAACATCCTCTGGTATTACAGAATGAAACTCAACCCTTTGAAACTCTCTTTGGGCGTTGCATCAGGAAAAATTTTGGGTTTCATTGTCAGTTCACATGGGACTGAAATCAACTCGGATTAGATTGCAGCAATCGGGAATATTCAAGAACCGCGAAAGATCAAGGATGTGCAGAGCTTGTTGGGAAAGTTTGGAGCTTTGAGCAGATTCAATTTTAGGGCCACCGATAAGTGCATTCCCTTCTTTGACTTAATAAAGCGAGGGAAGCGTAACTTTGAATGGACTCCAGATTTTATTGAAGCCTTTCAGAATTTGCTAAGTCATTTGGAGAAACCCTCGATATTATCCAAGCCAATCATGAAGAATTGTTTGTATACATATCGTTATCATCGCACGAAATCAATTTAGCTCTTGCCCGCGAGGAGGATAAAGTCCAAAGATTAGTGTATTACGTGAGTGAGAAGATAGTAGCGGCGTAACGCAATTACCCAAAGATCGAGAAGCTTTCTTATATCCTTTTCATAGCTTTGAGGAAACTCCGCACTACTTCCAGGCTCATCCAATCATGATATACACTGACTAGTCGCTACGACAAGTCCTTCAATGGCACGAGGCATCTGGGAGATTACTTAAGTGGAACATTGAGCTAAGCCAGTTTAATCTCACTTTTCTTCCATGGAAATCCATTCGAGGGCCAACGTTAGCGGACTTCATAGCCAAATTTACAATTACCGAGGAAGATGTCTTAGATGAGGAAGCTGGCTCTCCATAGTCTAAGTTGAAGTCGGGCATTTGGAAATTATTTCATAGATGGTGCTCACAATGATTGACGTTCCAGAGATGGGGTTATTTTGGTAACTCCTGAGGGACGATCGATTTATTGTGTGTTGAGGCTTTATTTTCCCGCTACCAAAAATGATTCCGAGTACGAGGCCCTGATTGTCGGGATGAGACTCATGAAAGAATTAGGGTAGTCGCGTTGGATATTTTCTATGATTCTCAAATCGTTGTATTTCAAGTTTGGAAAGAGATTCAGACGAAGGGACCGTGACTTGCAGCCTACCTGAATCAGGTCGAGGAACTGTTAGACGGCATGGAGTATTATAGCATTCCCCATATTCCGCGAGTAGAAAACCAGAAGGCCGACAAATTGTGCAAACTAGCAAGCTCCGATAACCCGGAAGAGACGGAAATGGTTCCAATTGAAACACTGGACACTCCGAGCATTGATCAGATGGAGGTTGAACAAACATTGGAAACTGAACCTAAGAGCATCCTGGATGACCCCCATAAAGAACTTTCTTAAGGCTGGAGCTCTTCCAAAGAGGAAAAATGAATGGTGCGCCATCGTTTGCAAAGCATCAAGATACATTGTGCAGCGCAACATGCTTTAAGAGGGTTCTCAGTACCTTTACTCTGGTGCATAGCCTATGGCAACGTCAAGCGTGTATTGAGGGAAGTACATAAAGGAGACTGTGATGACCACACCGAAGGGTAGACTTTGGCAAAAAATATATTGCAGTACGGCTATTTCTGGCCTACTATAAATCGAGACGCGTCTAATTATTCATGGCGCTGCGACAAGTCCCAAAAGTTTGCTAAGATTCCCAGAGCTCCGCCCAACCAACTAACCTCGATGGTGAGTCCATGGCCATTTGCTATACGGGGAGTAGATATCATTGGGAACCTTCCAATAATTAAAGGCGGAGCAAAATATGCAATCATTGTTATGGACTACTTTACAAAATGGGCAGAAGTTGAGCAGCTAACTATAATCATGACAAAGTGGGTTATCAACTTTATCATTGAAAACATTATATGTTGATTTGAGTCCCCAGAACTACCATAACTGATAATGGGACTCAATTTGACAGCACGGAGTTCAAAGATTTCTATCGATAATATCACATCGAGAAGAGGTACACAGCTGTTGCACACCCAAAGTCGAGTGGACAAGTAAAATCCGTGAACAAGATTATCAAGTCCACTCTGAAGAAGTGATTGGAGCAGGCAAAGACCAACTGGGTTGACGAATTACTATTGGCCCCATGGGCATATCGAAACACCTACAAGTCAGTGACTGGCCATACTCCTTTCGCACTCTCCTATGGCTCGAGGCATTCATCCCAGTAGAATTGGAAGTCCCCTCCCATAGAATGACCTACTATGACCCTTTGACTAACAAGAATCTTCTCCTTGAGTCATTGGACATGATTGACGAAAAGAGAGATGAGGCAGATTTTCGAGCTTCCGAGCACAGACATTAGGTTGCTCGATATTACAATCGAAGAGTTCGACCTAGGGCCTTTGAACCTGGCAACCTTGTATTGAAGCATGTCTTCCCAATACCTATATTCATGGGCCCGAATGGGAAGGTTTGTATGTCATTCGTCGAAGGCTTGACAACTGAGCTTTCAGGTTAACGACCACTCATGGCGACAACCTCCCCAGAATATGGAATGCCGAGCATTTGTGGCCTTATTTGACTTAAGCTTTTATTTTGTCACGGAATATGTAATAAGGCGAGATTTTCTTGAGATTATTGTTCATAAAAAAAGCTTTTTCCATGCTCTGCAATTACTTGTATTGATTTAATCTAGTTTTTTAATCTAATTGACTTGTATCGAATGTGAACAAAGGAGTGGTTATCTCTAATACGACATTTTCTTGTTTTGTGCTTTGACAAGTTACCCAAACTCTATGACTAATCAGACACGGTTTGACTGAGCTCGAGCTCGATATCGACTCCCGACATAGCAACCCTCACTTTGTAAACCAAAGTGAGGAAACACCGCTTAAATAACATATAGAACTTTTCCCAACATTACAGGAAGGGACGTAAACAACGAGGATGGAACCCGACAATCCCCGAAGATGATTTTTGTCTCCACTCGGGGTAAAAGGACATGACCAAAACAAGTGTGACCCATGCACTTGTCCAATTGATTCTATTCCTTGGAGTTTGGAACAAAGAATTGACTTAATTCAAGTTTGATCTAAACACGTGAATCGGTAAAATCCCACCATGAGAATTAAAGTGTAGATTCAATTGCGAAGTGAATGACATGACCATTCGCATGACCAACTCCAACTCTCATAACTTAAGAGTGAGTATAAAACCAGGGCGGACGTGCAATGGTGCACCCACAACTTGAGACCGCCTTAAGCCGTAACTCTAACATGAATTAACGACGAGAGAGTACAATGACATTTGGATCGAATGTCCAATAGACTTAGCTTTTAACATACAAAAGGATTGCAGGCATGAGTGTAAACTTAGCCTGAAATCCCAGATAATGCCAGGGGCAGAGGCATGATCTTATAAATTAACCTTGAATATGCCGGCGACTTGGATTATGGTTCAAGGTTAATTGGGGGCATACATACCACACCCCCAGCCTGTAATGTTCTCAAGATATCGTGTAACGTCCCAGATTTTTAGTTGATTTATTTTAAACTTTTAAATTGTTTTAAATGCTGAATTTGAAATATAAATGGATTTTAATACAGAATTTACCGATTTAATAATTATTATACGATTTAATATTGAATATATCAAATTACCGTAACGAAAGCATAATAAAATTGAATTCACAGTTAAAATTGAATTAAAACAATTCTATAGATTAATATAATTTCATCTGAATTAGAATTGTTTAATGATTATTTATTGTCGATAGATTAAATTATTTGAAACCAAATTATAGTTTATTTAGAATTTAATTTAAAACATCGATTTTAAATTGACATCTTTTTCATATGATCGAATTAGGCTCCAGAACTTGTTCCAGTGTGTGGTGGTTAAACCCTAAAGGTGTCGGTCACTTCGCAAAAACGGAGTTCAAAACCAACAGGTATTTCAAGTTAAATAAATTCATATTAATTAAAATAGTAAGAAAAATTAAATAAAATAATTTACATAAAAAAAGTGCCAACAAGCTTTTACATCGAATTTAATTGCGCGGCTGTTTTCTCCCTCGAGCAGATAATTTGTCTTCGATCTTTGTTGTCAAGGAAACAAACAATTGATTCCATAAGTACGTCTATCTCCCCTTTCCGCATTTATAAGTAAGTCGCACCCCCTTGTTTCCTTCCAATTCATTCCTCACCACTTTTTCCCATCCTCTTTCAAATCGAAATCAATTTCTTCGATATATTAAAAAAAAGTAAAAAAAAAGGGAAACTGCGAACTCGAATCACGATAAACCATGGATCTTCCTGACGCTCGGCAAAAAGATGGAGGCGTTTGCGATGCAGTATAGAAGAATGGTTGACGTCGTTCTCGTATGGTGAGTTTAGGATGTCACGATATTATGGATCGACTGGAGCAGTGTTTCAAGGTGCGCGATGTTTTGTGGGGTGCGATGGTTCAGTTGGGGAGTTCGATCTGATGTGAATGGAGGTGTTGACTTGCGGAGAAGAGCGATGCAGTGTGGAAGGACTTGGTTTGATTTACTGGTAGAGAGTAAGCAGTTCGATATTGGTGTAATGGTTGAAGTTCGGTCTGGTGTTTTGGACAGGGAATGCGGACCTGTGTATTTGGAGTGATGGCGATGTTGATATTGGTAAAGAATCAGGTGTAAGGGCAACAGATGGTGGCAGTGGTGAGAGAGCTTGTGTGAAAACGTGGAGGTGTGATTAGAACAGGGAAACACATTTAGAGGCATGGATGTAGAAGCATTGACTGTCAGTGGTAAGATAATATAACAGGGGTTGTTGTTAATGATGGGGTTGATGTCGATAAAGTAGGAACTATGCATCAGTGTTTGACGATGAGATTGGAAGGATATGTGATTACAGTGGTAGTCGTTGCGTCATGAATAGTTAATTGAAATAGCGAGAAAGAGAAGGCAAGATGACTTAATAACATGAATGAGGTGATTTATTTATGTATTTAGTTTAGTTCTTAATTTAAATCAATAACTGTTAATCGTTAAATAAAAATAAGCAATTATAGGTGATAAATTCATTTGAGACGGAGAAGATGCGTAGTCGAAATACGGAATTAAATGGGATATTCGAAAAATAAAAATCAAGGAGTAAATCTAACTTAAAATTTTATTTTTATCATTTAAAATAAATTATTGGTTGCTTGGTTGCATTTATAAATTATTTATCTGTCTTGGTTATTATATATATTAGTTGTGCTTGGTTTGGTTGTTGTGGCTATTATTATATATATTGGATAGTTCCCGTAGTACCATTAGCAGATGCCCGTAGTATCATTAGTGGATGACCCTATCGCCCCCACGATATATGAGTGGATGACCTTCTATATCGCGATATCCTGCCTTGAAGCAGGATTGGTATTATTTATGTTGTTTGAGGTAATCTATTTGGATGAAAGGAAAACAGGTTTGAGGGATCCAACTAGATTCCTCAAAAATATATTATTGTTTTGTTTATATATTCATGTATGTTTGATGTGTTGAATTGAATGAATTGTTGTGTGTTTGGGTATTTAAATATCATTGGCCCTAGGTATTGATATATATATAAATATATCATAAAAAGGGATTTTAGATTTAAAAAGGAAAATTTTATCTTTCCAAAAAAAGGAAATTGAATATCGAATGAATTAATAAATATTAATTTGTTTTCAGTAGTAAAAACAAGTAACTGAATTTATAAACGATTTTTATAAATGGAAAGAAAAATTACCGTTTAACAATATTATATTTTTAAATTCAACTCTGAGTTTAAAAAGGGGAAATTTACTTTTCCAAAATGAAAATTTGATTTCAAATGGAATTTGAAATAGAAATTTGTTTTAATATTTCAAACAAGAAAATGTAATTTTTAAATGAAGTTTTTTAATGGAGGTGGATAATTATCTTGGTATAATTTGATTATTTAAATTCAAATATGAATTTAAAAAGGAGAGTTGGGGTTCGTTTCAGAAGAAACGATAAAATCATTTCCAATGATCAGAATATAGATAAAATTTGAATAAACCCATACAGTTTTATAATTTGAATTCGACTATGCCGAATCTACAAAAAAATAAATTATTTCGAGAAAGAATTATTGGAATTAGTTTTAGAGAAATCTAAAATATAATATTAAATAGGAAAATGGATGCTATGTTTATATACATATATATTTATAAATAGTCTATAAAGATAAAAAATTCCAAATAGGAATTGAATTTAAAAACGGATTTTTAATTGAAAGCTTGTTTCAAACTATAAAATAACGTAGTTAATTAATAAACAACATTTATAAATGTGATGGAGTAATTTTCATCAAGAAATTTGGAAATGAATTTCCAAATGTATGAAATGGAATAAAAGATGAATTTTAAATTGAGTTTTTGTATTACAAGCTATTATCTATCTCAAGATAAGAACGTTGTCCGTTAAGGTCTGAGAGGTAAATAAAATACCCTAACTTGAACGACTTCACCATTATCAAGGGATGATATTAGTTCATAATGATAAAGAATGTGGAATTAATTTATTATTTCCGTAAAAAAGAAATTTATAACTGGAATTCGATTATATCGAAATTATATAAAATAATTTATGGGAATTGGAAGTTAATATAGGGGTTGAGTTATGAATAATTAATAACCGAGTTATGAAATCGGAATGAAGTGATTAATGATTTCGGGAAAATCGAGATTTTTAAGTTAGATTTGGAAAACGATTTTAAAATTATATTTAAATATTAAGGAATGAAGTTGGAGTTTTATTAATAAACCAAGTTTTTAAATGGTTATTATTAAATTTAATTAAACGAACTCATCGCAGCGCGGTAGCTCGTAATTTGGTGTTTTGAACTTCAGTCAAGTATATACAGAACTAAATATAAGTCGGAATTCGATGAAACAAGAAACCCCAAACCTATTGAATGATAGTTTTCTAATGGAAGAGAAAAATCTTGATTTCATCATAGAGATTTTGAGTTATATCAAAATCAAATTTTCTAAAAAACAGCACCATAATCATTTTTAAACCATAACTGTTTATTTAATAAATTAAAAGGATTTTAATGGGTAAAATCCGATTTTCCATTAGAAAGATCCAGATTTGAAATATGAACTAAATATAAACTCAAGTCGAGTAAATAGATTGATTTTTAGAATAAAAAAATCAGATTTTAATTCGTTTATTGATTGAGGTTAACTAATTCCAAAAAGAATTAGTTAATAGAGTTTGATTCGAGTTGAACTTAGTTTAAAAGAATTGAATTTGTAAATCAAGATTGGGAATTCGAATGTAACACTTGGATTTGAAATTGTAAGAAAGAAGATTAAGTTGAATTGAGAATAAGTGAATACAAACACATTTGAACGTGATATGTTCAAATTAAAATTAAAATGGAACCAAGAAGCTAATTTGAATTTAATTACCGAATGTAAAGTGAGTTACGTAAAAAGGGATGGATTGATTGAAATGAATTGGAAATGGCTACGTATATTTTAAACAGGTATAGAATGGAGATAATGAAGATTATAATTTGAGTGCCGGACAAAAAAGATACATGTTTCAATTTCCATATGAGATTTTATGAGCCTATTGGGCAAGCCGCTTGGCTTTTTGATTTTCTTTTTGAATGGAAAGGGCCTAGAGAGGCGAGTGGGGGTTTGAACTATTAAACGTTACGAAGGAGGTGCTGGCAAAATTTTCCGAAAATTTAAAGAGTTAGAATATTTTTGAGAAATTTGATAAATATAAATCAATATATCGATATATATAATTCGATAAGGAAATTTGAAAATAGTTAATGAATGAATATTAATTAAAAGGGGCCAATGATTGTTTGATTGTTGGACGGATGTTTGTTTTCCTTTGATAGTTAAATCATCGGCTATCAGAGATTTTTGGACCATCGTTGTCAATACGGAGAGATCGGTTGGATTTAATATCGGAAAACCACTCCGTGTAGGATAGGCGTTGCGAATTAGATTATGCAAAAGATAAATTAAAGACGGAGTCGAATGCAAGGGCCGTTATGTTTATCCAGTCCCAGGACAACTTGTATAGACGAATGCCCGATAGAGTATTCCTAACAGATCACATAAGATGATCTTTTCGAGATATTATGTCCGATGGCGGAAAAATTCATTTCTCTTAGCTTTTATACCCATAATATTTTGGGAAGACCAACTAGTGATTTGACGGGTTTGACGATGTGGCATTCAAAATATATGGTAGCCAGATGTTCTAAAAAGTAGAGTAGCCTCAAGCCTCATCAACCGGGAAATGACAAAAATCGGGCAGGCAGCATGGCTAGTTGGGTCATACCCAAGCAGGGTATATTTGTCACCGATCTAGAGAAAATTCATTATTTATTCTTCTTTCGATTCTGTATCTTACGGATTACGGTTGGAGGGTCGACAACCATGGGTGACAATATATTCGCTACACTCAAGCTGAATGAGTGGGTGGTCATCTGTGGTCGGGTTGCAAGATGTTCTTGCTGAACCCCAGTGTATCCCCTCTAGAGTACACTGATCGGGAGGTAGTCCTATATCTTGTCATAGTTGGAATCCAGTATCCAATAAGCGCTCTACGATTTTTGATTTTATTTTTATTTTTATCATTTAAATGGGATATTCAGCAAATAAAAATCAGGTGAGTAAATCTCCTTAAAAATTTGTTCTTATCATTTAAAATAAATTGTGTCTGCTTGGTTGCATTTATAAATTGTTTATCTGTCTTGGTTATTATATATATTAGTTATGCTAGGTCCGGTTGTTGTGGCTATTATTATATACATTGGATAGTTCCCATAGTACCATTAGCTGAAGCCCACAGTATCATTAGCGGATGACCCTATCGCCCCACGATATATGAGTGGATGACCTTCTATACTGCGATATCTTGCCTTGAAGCCGGATTGGTATTATTTATGTTGTTTGAGGTAACCTATTTGGATGCAGGGAAAACAGGTTGGAGGGATCCAACTAGATTCCTAAAAAATATATTATTGTTTTGTTTATATATTCATGTATGTTTGATGTATTGAATCGAATGAATTGTTGTGTGTTTGGGTATTTAAATATCACTCGCCCTAGGTATTGATATATATATAAAAATATCATAAAGAGGGATTTTAGATTTAATAAGGAAAAGTCTATCTTTCCAAAAAAAAAGAAATTGAATATCAAATGAGTTAGTAAATATTAACTTGTTTTTAGTAGTAAAAGCAAGTAACTGAATTTATAAACAATGTTTATAATTGGAAATAAAATTATCATTTGATAATATTATATTTTTAAATTCAAGTCTGAATTTAAATAGGGGAAATTTATTTTTCCTAAATGGAAATTTGATTTCAAATGGAATTTGAAATAGAAATTTGTTTTAATATTTAAAAAAAGAAAATGTAATTTTTAAATGATGTTTTTTAATGGAAGTGGATAATTATATTGGTATAATTTAATTTTTTAAATTCAAATATGAATTTATAAAGGAGAATTTGGGTTCGTTTCAAAAGAAACGATAAAATCATTTCCGATGATCAGAATATAGATAAAATTTGAATAAATCCATACAGATTTATAATTTGAATTCGACTATGTCGAATTTATAAAAAAATAAATTATTTCGAGAAAGAATATTGGAATTAGTTTTGGAGAAATCTAAAATATAATATTAAATAGGAAAATGGATGCTACGTTTATATACGTATATATTTATATATAGTCCAAACAGGAATTGAATTTAAAAATGGCTTTTTAACCGGAAGCTTGTTTTAAATTATTAAATAAGGTAGTTAATTTATAAACAATGTTTATAAATGTGAAGTAATTTACATTAAGAAATTTGGAAATGAATTTCCAAATGTAAGAAATGGAATAAAAGGTGAGTTTTAAATCGAGTTTTTGTATTACAAGCTATTATCTGTCTCAAGATAAGAACGTTGTCCGTTAAGTCTGAAAGGTAAATAAAATACCCCAACTTGGACGACTTCGCAATTATCAAGGGATGATATTAGTTCATAGTGGTAAAGAATGTGAAATTAATTTATTATTTCCGTAAAAAAGAAATTTACAACTGGAATTCGCTTATATCGAAATTATGTAAAATAATTTATGGAAATTGGAAGTTAATATAGGGGTTGAGTTATGAATAATTAATAACCGAGTTATGAAATTGGAATGAAGTGATCAATGATTTCTGGAAAATAGAGATTTTTAAGTTGGATTTGGAAAAACGATTTTAAAATATGTTTAAATATTAAGGAATGAAGTTGGAGTTTAATTTATAAACCAAGTTTTTAAATGTTTATTATTAAATTTAATTAAACGAACTCGTCGCAGCGCGGTAGTTCGTAATTTGGCTTTTTGAACTTCAATCGAGTACATAGAACTCAATATAAGTCGGAATTCGATGAAACAAGAAACACACAAACCTATTGAATGATAGTTTTCTAATGGAAGAGAAAAATCTTGATTTCGTCGTAGAGATTTTGAGTTATATCAAAATCAAATTTTCTGAAAAACAATGCCATAATCGTTTTTAAACCATAACGGTTTATTTAATAAATTAAAAGAATTTTAAGTGGGTAAAATCTGATTTTCCATTAGAAAGATATAGATTTTAAATACGAACTAAATATAAACCCAAGTCGAGTAAATGGATTGATTTTCAGAATAAAAAAATCAAATTTTTATTTGTTTATTAATTGACGTTAAATGATTCCAAAAAGAATTAGTTAACAGAATTTGAATCGAGTTGAACTTAGTTTAAATGAATTGAATTTGTAAATCAAGATTGGGAATTAGAATGTAAAACTTGGATTTGAAATTGTAAGCAAGAAGATTGAGTTGAATTGAGAATAAATGAATACAAACACATTTGAATGTGATTTGTTCAAATAAAAAGTAAAATGGAACCAAGAAGCTAATTTGAAATTTAGTTAGCGAATGTAAAGTGAGTTATGTAAAAGGGGATGGATCGATTGAAATGAATTAGAAATGGCTGTGTATATTTTAAACAGGTATGGAATGGAGATAATGAAGATTATAATTTGAGTGCCCGACAAAAAGGTACATGTTTCAATTTCCATATGAGATTTTATGAGCCTTTTGGGCCAACCGCTTGTCTTTTTTATTTTCTTTTTGAAATGGAACGGGCTTAGAGATGCGAGTTGGGGTTTGAACTATTGATCATTACAAAGGAGGTGCTAGAGAAATTTTCCGGAAATTTAAGGAGTTAGAATATTTTTGAGAAATTTGATAAATATAAATCAATATATCGATATATATATATAGAATTCGATAAGGAAATTTGAAAATAGTTAATGAATGAATATTAATTAAAAGAGGTCAGTGATTGTTTGATTATTGGATGGATGTTTGTTTTCCTTTGATAGTTAAATCATCGGCTATCAGAGATTTTTGGACCACCGTTGTCAATACGGGGAGACTGGTTGGATTTTGTATCCGAAAACCACTTCGTATAGGCATAGGCATTGCAAATTAGATTATGCTGAAGATAAATTGAAGACGGAGTGGAATGCAAGGGCTGTTATGTTTGTCAAGTCCCAGGACAACTTGTATGGACGAATGTCTGACAGTGTATTCCTAACAGATCACATAAGACGATCATTTCGAGATATTATGTCTGGTGGCAGAGAAATTCGTTTCTCTTAGCTTTTATACCCGTAATATTTTAGGAAGATCATCTAGTGATTTGACGGGTTTGACGATGTGGCATTCAAAGTGTATGATGGCCAGATGTTCTAAAAAGTAAACGTAGCCTCAAGGCTTATCAACCAGGAAATGACAAAAATCGGGCAGGCAGCATGGCTAGTTGGGTCATACCCAAGCAGGGTATATTTGTCACTGATCTAGATAAAATTCATTATTTATTCTTCTTTCAATTCTGTATCTTACAGATTACAGTTGGAGGGCCGAAAACCGCAGGTGACAATATATTCGCTACACTCAAGCTAAATGAGTGGGCGGTCATGTGTGTCCGGGTTGCAAGATGTTCTTGCTGAACCCTGTTGTATCCATTCTGGAGTACACTGATCGGGAGGTAGTCCCACACCTTGTCATAGTTGGAATCCAATCTCCAATAAGCGCCCTGCGGTTTTTGATTTTATACTATATATGTAGAGTGTGAGATGCAAGCGTTGTGCTATTTGGTTATTTATTTGATTAAACATTATCATAATATCAATAGATTTTGTTATAAAAAATATTTGGTTATAGTAAGGTAAAAACCGTCCATGTTTATGTGTGGGCAGGTCTTACTATTACCCTTTCTTTCAAAGGATTTTCAAAGTTAAACAATATGGTTGGAGTTTACTCATACCAGTCCCATGACTGACCCAGAGTTTATTTTGTTTGTTTTTCCTAAACTCTTGGGTGCCCAAATTTATACGGGTAGTCAAGTGTTTTAGGCTTTTACAGATACACTTGGAGAAGCTTGAAGCAGGAGGCTTCACCATTAGTTATTTATAGTTATTTCCGCTATAACAAATGTTATGTTGTACTTTGACAATAGTATGTATATATGATACAAAATTTTGTATTTCAAAGATAATGTTATATAATATATTTTATTCGTTACACTGTAAGATTCTGTTTTGTTATTTCTGTTATATCTTCAATCTGTTTATTTTCCTTTAACCTTAATGACCCGTATTTATGTGCTATTTGGAATTGACGTGTGTTATTTCAGTCAACTCAGATAGTACGGAATTGCAGGCCGTCACATATCACGTATATTATTATTCATCGACTTGTTGTGTGATTCATCATTTATTACTTAGCTTAGTAATATTTAGATTGTGAGTACATTGAATGGAAAGCGATAAATAAACTTGCAAACATATGACATTGCAGAAACTTTGTTTTATTTACAAGATGCAGATTAATACAGGGTAGCAAAACAAAAACGCGAGGGTCGCACTCGCAAGAACCACAGCAGGCCAGTGGAAAGTAAAATATCAAATCAAAGACTCACTAAGACTTGGGGGTAGTCTTGGATTTCTTAAGCTCTTTAAGACTCTTCTGCTCCTCTTTCTTGGTCTCTATGAGGAAGCGTTTCTTCCTCTTAGTTTCCCCGAACAAGGGATCTTCCGGATTAACAACAGACTGGGGACTCGTGTCCGCTAAGACTGATCTAGAAGGCTCAATGGATGACTTTGTGCTAAAAGGAGGAATCATTTGGATGGACTCAACAGAGATGGGCGATTCCAAGGCTTCAACTTTGACCTTCATGAGCTTCCCCCTCATTCCTTGCCTTCAACTCTGCAAGGGACAGCTCTTCTGTTAGGGAATGCAGATCTTAAGGAAAGACTAACAATAGAGGAGGGTGAATAGTGTTTCTAAGTAATTTACAAACCTAAAACTTAAATGATCAATTATGTGAATTACACACAATAGAGATGATCACAAACACAGAAACAGATAAAGATAAAATGCAGAAAAAGGAAAGAACACACCTGATTTTATACTGTTTGGATTACTCCTACGTCCAGTCTCATGCAACGCTGGATTGCATAGAGTTTTATTTCTATTATCAATATCTAAGTACAATCCGCTTGATTTCCCGGCTACAAGGTTAACACCAATCCAACCATTCTTGATTTCACGGCTACAATATTACCACCGCTCCCTTTCCTTGATTTTAAGGCTACAAGGAACACACCTTTTCCCAAACACTTCCCAAAAGACTACAACAGGCTTATAACTCTTCAATAACACTTCAATTCAAAGAGTAATGAGTAGAGAGTGAGAAAAGAACAAGTTTTATGTAATTAGAGCAGAAATTGGCAAAGTAGAAGTGTAGAAATCAATAAAACATGAAATATTAATGGAGGGATGAAGAGGGGTGAAGATGGAGAAGAAGAATGATGAAAAAATTCGAAATCAACCCCTATTTATAAGATT
Source organism: Allium sativum (assembly GCA_030737875.1). Classification (NCBI taxonomy): domain Eukaryota; kingdom Viridiplantae; phylum Streptophyta; class Magnoliopsida; order Asparagales; family Amaryllidaceae; genus Allium; species Allium sativum. Next base: position 229,118,009 of record CM060919.1, on the reverse strand, counting down.
TGAAAGGTTGCAACACTTCTGGAATGTTACAAATAAGGAAAAGACACTTCCTTTGAAAATTGAAAAAAAACGACACTTGTATGCCAACATAGAAATATATGTATGTCGACATATATATATATATATATATGTGTGTGTGTGTGTGTGTGTGTGTGTGTGTGTGTAAAATAATTTTTAAACTATTTTTCAAGTGTTTAACTATATATATAATTCTGGAAATTCTGGAATTAAAACATAAAGATATAAATGAGTATTATAATGTGTAAAATCATATGAAAACATAATTATATATTATATAAACATATTTATAAAATTATAAGGTTTATAACTATAAAACTATGAAAGTATATAAATATAAAATTATATAAACTTGTATAAACTTAAATTTAAAACTTATTTTTGAAATCATAAGATAGAAAAACAATTTGAATTTAAAATCTGAATTTTGAAATTTTGAACTTGAAAAAACAGAATTTAAATTTGAACTTGAACTTGGAGTGTTATTCAGAGTCTTACATAAGAACTAGACTCTATTACTATAGTTGTCTTAAACTCTTGAACTCTTAATAATTTGATTACTCATGAGTCTTGAATCTATGAATTCTGAATCTCTAAAACTGTATAGTCTTCAGTACTTAAGTCCTGTAGACAAATCCAGCATATACATATCTATATAATCTAAATAGAGATGTTAGTATATATTTTATAATCAATGATAACTGAAATAAGATTGTTGTCATCAAAACTCCATTCTCCAACAATCTCCCCCTTTTTGATGATGTCAACCTTGATTTATAAAATATTCATACCTATTCATACCTGTTGACTCTGATCCTTCTAATACTCCCCCTGACTTCATGAATCCTACATGCTCTCTCTTAAACTTATTCTTATTTTATAATTTCTCCCCCTTTGTCATTATCAAAAATAAATTCTAAATATAGTCCCCTTAGTTCCTATATTTATCTATACATATCCTATGATTATTCTAAAGTAAATTACTCCCCCTAAATTCATGACTATAAAAATAGAATAATCAATACCAGATGTTTAATATTTACAAATGTGTCAATCCATATACATATATGTTTTAAATTCAAGCAAACCAATCCAATCAATATTTACAGATAATGTTTAAAACAAATCTCACAAGTTCAAACATAATTCAATCAAACAAACCAATCAAATCATACCAAACAAGCAAATGTTTCTTGGAACTTCTACCCATCCGTCTTCTCCAAAGATCGGATCCTTCTTTATCACTTCCCAATCTTCAGCTTCTTTTGTCGGTGGTGCCTTAGCGAGATTGTTGTCTTCATCTCTGAAAAGAGAGGATGTTAGCCAACGAACAACGTCAAAATGCTTCTCTTGTTGTTCAAACATCTTTATTTGGCTTAATTCGAGATGGCGTTGATTACGTAGTACTATGGATAGGATATTCTAGAAAGAATTCAAAGTTTCAAGATTTTTACTGAAATTATGTATTGGATTTGCCATAATTTGATAGTTTCTAGATAAGAATTGATTAGAAAGGAAGGAGGAATGAAAGAATAATTTTTTTTGGAAGAAATAGGCTTATGTAGGGTCTGGAATTCGTTGGATTTGAATAGACAAGAGTTAGTTATTTTAATTTTAAATTTTGTACAAATTTGAAAATCTGTCAGTTATATGTCGAAATTATCACATATGTATGTCAACATACATATCAAATTTTTGGAAATTTTCAATTTTTTAGTTAATTGTTATACTATTATTTTAATTTATTTAATTCAAATGTTTTTACATTAACTTAAAAGATAGTTTGAGATAAATAAAACACCACTCATTTCAACTTAAAAGCAAATACATCCAACTAATTATGAGACACTAAATACGAGATTCAAAAGCAAATACAAGCAAATATTAAAGATAACTTAAACTAGCCAGGCTTAGATTTTAGCGGATGATGAGGAGGAAGATGAAATTTCAAGTTTTCTTCCTATTTTTTTCCAATGGACGTAGACATATGAGTAAGTGTCTTTTTAAGCTTCTTTTGGTTCTTGACAATTTTCACTTGATTTTGAACAATCATCTCTTTGGAAATTGTTCTAGTGTTAAGTGGACACTCTACATTTTCTAAAGAAGTTTCTTCTTCGATATCCATAGGCTCTTGTTTTTGTTGCATTCAAGCTTGTTTATTCGAATGTCTCATTAGGCTTGAAAGTGAATGGAATTTGCATAAAATGAATATTTGTGGAGTCAAACACCTTTCTTGGTACAAACTCTTCTCCCTTGAGATCAACTCCAAAATATTTGAAGATTTGAGTAAGGTAAACTCCATAACAGAAAGTATTTTCTCTAGTTGACATTTCTTTGGGCTTTAGTTCTTTTAAGATCATATCGGCCTGATTGATGTCATAGCCACCAATAATAGCAAAGAGTGCTTTTTGAACTTTGAAAGTTGGGTTGTTAAAGTTTCCGAAACGAGGAGTGATGGCATGTTAAAGGAGGAGGTTTACGATTCTTGTTTTTAGGAGGAAAAGATATTTTTGACTTCCATATGAGCATCACTTTCAAATATATGATGATAAGTCTCTAAATACGTTTCTTTGATTTCGAATTCCAAAAAATCCGAGCCTATACTTTTGCAATTCAAGATATTGCCCAAAATTTCACAATCTAGAATGATTTGTGTGCCTTTTACGCTACTCCAAATTTGATTTTCATCTCCTTCGTAAAAGCCACGATTATGATTTGCATAGAACATTTTGACTAGTTTCAGGTAACATACTTCATTATGATCCCGAGTGTCAATCAAGCTCAATATTTCATTATGATTGAAAATAGAAGAGACATCATAAGATGGAAAGTCTTCAAAGATGAAAAAAGCTCCCGTATTGACTTTTGCATTTGCTACATAGTCAACATAGGTGTTGATTGCTTCTCTATCATTATTAAGATATCCTTTGATGGTTTTGGATAGTCTCATTATTTGAGGAGTGCTAGAGGAAGCCATTAGAGAGTTTTTAAGAGTATGGATATGAATAGAGTAGTTTGAATTTTGAATGAGAGGTAGAGAGATTAAAATTGAACAGATATATAAATAGAGATTGAATGGGCACAACTTTTCTGAAATCAATGATACCTTTTCAGAACTTGGGAGTTGATGAAAAGTTGGAGGGAAGTTTGAAAGTTTAAATTTTTGAAATTCAAAATTTGAATTTCATTTTCTGGTCATTATGTCGACATGGCCATTTAGGTATGTCGACATATATGCAGAAAATCAGAAGATATGTTGTTCTGACTTCTTGGTTTTATTTTATTATCAATTTATATTTCAGGTTTTATTATTTCCTGAATTAATATTAATCCTAACACGCATCAATATATTATTTTATTATTTTACTAATTATAATTTTGAATTTCAAATTTCAGATTTGAATTTTTCAAATTTGTATTTTAAATTTCAATTTTGAATTTTAAAGTTTAAATTTCAAATTAGAATATGGGCAAACAAACAAAGCAAACAAACATCCATTCAACCAAAAAAATTAAAAATTAATATAAGGTATACCCGGTTTTTAGATCCATTTCTTCGATATTTTATGAATTCTGAATTGTGGTGGAACACATATTTGAATTTCCGGTTTTTGGCTCTTCATCGCTTGATGATGAATCAGAATCATCTAAAGTTGTTGCGTATGCCCTCTTTCTTTTCTTTGAGGAATTACTAATGTCCGTCTGTTGAATTAATTTATCTGGATATGGACACATTCTCCTTATATCGCCTGGTCTGTTATAGTTATAACATCGATCATCATTTCTTCCTGAACTTCCTTGACTGTTTCTTTGAAAGTTATTTCTCCTTCTGTATCTCAAAATTTTCTGAAATTTCTTGTCATTAAGGTTGTTCTTCATCGTCTGCGCTGCTTGAATCAGGATTATTTGTTGTTGCTTTAAATGCTATGGATTTCTTTTCAGTTGACTTATTTTCCTTCCTTTTCTGTAATTGGACTTCAAAAGACATCAAATTCCCAATTAACTCCTCAATCCTCATTTCACTGGCATTATGGGCTTCTTCAATTTCTAATATTTTCTGATCTCATTCTGGAGTCAATGAACTCAATATTTTTTAGACTTGGTCTTCTTTAGAATAAGTTTTTCCCAGTGCTATTACCGAATGCACTATCTCTTTAAATCTGCAATACATATCAGAGATAGATTCATTCTCGTTCATTTTGAATAGCTCAAACTGATTAATTAACATTGATATCTTAGTTTGTTTAACTTTATTGGTTCCTTCATGAGTAACTTGTAATGTTCTCCAAATTTCATAAGCAGGTTTATAAACTGACACTCTATTAAATTTATTTCTACCTAATGAATAGAATAATATATTCATGGCTTTAGAATTGCTTTGTGCAGCAGCCTTTTAGTCATTATTCCATTGTGCAAAATTGGTTATGGGTTCAACATACTCTGTCTGTGTATTATTCCATGTGTCTTATCCTACCGATTGTATATATATTTTTATTCTACATGTCCAATATGAGTAATTACAACCATTAAACAGTGGTGGTCTAACAATGGACTGACCCTCTATAAAAGAACTATTATTACCAGTGTTGGTTGCCATTTAATATCTTCAAAAATAAGATTATGAACTTTTTGAAAACCTATGCTCTGATACCAATTGTTAGCGAATGCGAAATGCTGATCTTGAGACAAGACTAACACTAGAAGGGGGTGAATAGAGTTTCTAAGGAATTTACAAAAATATAAAGCTTAAATGATCAATTATATGAATTACACACAATAGAGATGATCACAAACACAGAATCAAACAAAAACACAGAAACAGGTAAGGATAAAATGCATGAAAAGGAAAGAACACACCGGAATTTATACTGGTTCGGATTACTCCTACGTCCAGTCTCAGGCAACGCTGGATTGCGCAGAGTTTTATTACTATTATCAATATCCAAGTATAATCTCCTTGATTTCCAGGCTACAAGGTTAACATCGCTCCAACCACTCTTGATTTCACGACTAAAAGTTTACTGCCGCTCCCTTTCCTTGATTTCAAGGCTATAAGGAACACATCAATCTCCCCCACTTAAAACTTTTCGTTCCCGAAAAGGAACGAAGCTGAAAGTTGTTTAACTAGTCAACTCAACTTCCATTATTTTCTTTATGGCTTAAGTTCTTCAACTTTTCAGTTTCTAAGAACTTTTCAGATTTTTCAAAAATTTGGCTAACACCCTAAATTTTCGAAAAATTTCGCCATAACCTCCCCTGTATGGGAGCACTGGGAAAATCCCAAAATTTCCATACAAGCCTTTCCAATCCAAAAAGAAAAAGAAACAGCCAATCGGCTCAGAAAATCATCCAAAACCCAAGAAATTAGTAAACATGTACCTATTTGTCGGGCAAACAATTTTATTCTTCTGCTCTAGCCTCCTTGCTAAGACCTGTTCACACATATATATGTACATGCATGCATTTCCAAACAATTTTCAATACAGTTCAATGTTTGATTCAAACTGGCTAAATTTACCTTACATTCACATAATGGTTTAAATAAATAATCACAAATACGTTATTTATAAACTTGTCACCCTCAACTCGTTCTAGGGTATTTCTAACCCCATCTTTAATGAGTTACTCATTCTAGAATGCTATTGATTCTATCTCTAATGAGGATTTTTCAATAGGATATTACTAATCCTAACTCTGATGATTCTTTTATTCTGTTCTAATGAGTTGTACCCCAAAGATTTGAGTTTAACCAAAGCTCTGATGCCAGCTGTAACGATACGGATTTCGCTCAGACCTAATCGATCGCTAAATCGACCAAGACCATTCGAATCCCGCATACGCTAACTCTGGGCATACAGCACATCAGAACAAATAACAGAAGAATTTTATAAACATCATAATAATGTTACATCAGAGTACAAAATATCAGAGTACATCGAAAATAATACACAGCGGATAATAAATTTACAATAAATGTAATACAATGCACAGCGGAAATAAATAAATAACACAACGGAAGACGATAAATGTAACACCCCACCTCCGCTAGGGTCACTCACAAAGGGAATGCCCTAGTTTTGGAGGGGTATTATCTAGTAAACAGACATAGAGATAATACAAGACAGAACATAGATAAAATAGAGTATATAAAGCAGCGGATATAAACTTTAAAACCAAATCTCATTACTGAAAAATAGAGTCAAAACCTCTTACATCAAAATGCCAAGTCATTATTTCATTACATCAAGTTCTAAAGAAGCAAAGTACTTAAAACAACATAAGTAAAATATTATTCCCCAAAAAATGCATGAGTGCAGCCATAGCATAGCTCAAGACCAAACCGTACATGAGCTGTCAGAAAGCAAGCAAAGTCCAAGCTAAGAGCTAGAGTTTCCTCCCTGAGAACCTGGGGGGGGGGACGAAAGACAAAGAGGCGAAAGAAAACGGGTCAGTCAAAAAGACTGGTAAGCCCTAGTGACTATCAGCATAGAAACTAGTAAAGTTAACAAGACATGAATAAACTGGAATTAAACATAGGAATGATGATAAGTCTGACATGATAACTAAGCTAACAAGATAACTCAAGTCTAACATCGCGTATTCAAGGTTCGCCATACCAACTATACTGGTATACTAATCCCGTGTCAACTATAAATCAAGAAATAATCCCTTGGCCCAATATCGTGAAGTGACCCAATTCGGGGTCCAACAGTACGATCTAATCGATCGGCTCCCTACAAGTCTAGCTCGTCGTGTGTTTGTGTCATACGGCGCTATCACGAATGTAGTCACCTATGCTAGGTCCACCATAGGGTGTATCAAGCCCTAGGGTGCCAACCACCGACACGAATCAAGAATGCACAGATAATCCTACTGATGCCCAATGCCTGCTTTTTCAACTCTGGACTAAGTGCACGACCCTAGTCTGCCTGAACCTACAATGGTGCACCAACTCAGCTGTCGTTCTGGTTGCTTACAATCAGCCCAGCAATCGTGCCCCACCCTGCCTAGTCCCAGGGTACCGTGATACATCTAGTGGGTTACTGCTGAAAAGGACCGCGTAACTAGGGTTTCGTTCAGCAGGTTAAGTTGTCATTTAAAATCGAGACTTAACCCCATCTACGAGTCATGTCAAATTGACTAAGTGTGTCGTTCTAGTTCAAGACTTAGTCCTACGAATCATGTGTCAGGTTGGTTAAGTGTGTTCAAGTGGTTCATGACTTAACCCTATCAAATCAATGTGTCAAAATGGTTAAGTATATTCAAGTGGTCCATGACTTAACCCTATCCAGTGGCATTGATTTACTTAATGCACCCCTAACCTCTCACATTATACTTGGTTATGGTTACTGGATGTGTCGGGCGGGTCCGGGCAGTTTTACACCATAACCTAGTCTAACCTCGGGTTTCGAGTGCGATATGACCAACTACTCACATTGGGTCCTATTGTTTGCAGTTACTGGATTCGCCGGGCGGTTCCTGGCAGATTTATACTGCAAACTCAACCCAACCTTGAGTTGGCCACGTTCAAGTTATCTAAGTGTCATGTCCCAAATTCATATTTTCAAGTATAATTTCATGTCAAGTTCATGTTCCTATCCAAGCTCAAGTTATAACGATATTCATGTTTTCAAGTTCATACTAAATTCAGGTTTTCCTAAACTACCCAAATCGCATCCCCAACGCTCGTGAATTCGAATCAAGGCAATAAATGTAACTAGGGAATAACATAACAAGGATGGGTATAAAGTGGCAAAGGTGATTTCAAGGCAAGCATGGTGTAACTTGAGATATGATCTTAACATCACTGGCATATGAAATAGGGTGATAAACATAGCAATAAATGACATAAGATGATAATCCTAAACTTATGACTAGCAATAGTTTCAACATCACAACATCGCAGGAATGTTAAAATAATGATAGGGTTTAGGTTATGACATGAACAGGCCCCTAAATCAAGTTCTTATCAGTATTCCACAAATCAAGGTTCAATATGAACGGTACTAGGTTCAAGGTGAATAGGTCTAGGGTGAACAAGAGTAGATCTAAAATAATAGATCAAAAAGGAATAGTCATAGATCAAAGATATACAAGAGTAGGTCTCAAGTAGTTATCATGTTTATGTTCAACTTCAATTTACACATGTCCATATTAAGTTTAGAGTTTAGATCTAAGAGTAACTGGGGCTTACAGATCGTGGTTTTTGAGAACTAAAAACAGAAATTGTCGTAGGATCGTTGTTGAGATGTTGATCTATTCCCTTGAATTGTTGTAGAAACGTTGGCCTTCGATTTGGATCTAGTTTGAATGTTTAAGCTTCAAGTTGGAGGCGGCGGCCATGGTTCAAGAGGAGACTTGGCAGCATAATGGTGTTAGAAAGATTTGTTGTGGATTAGCCTAGGTCTTAGGGTGTTTTTATAGTTGTAACAACTAGTTTAGGCCATAGGATAAACCCTAGAATCGATCTGAACCGCCAAAAATCATCACAGGCCCTCAAACAATCCAATAGGGTCAAGCAGGAGCAACCAGGCCCAAACCAGGTTCGGGGACCAGGTCGACACCCAAGTCGACTGCGCAGTCGACCTGGTCCTAGGGGTGTCGACTGCCCAGTCGACTCCCCAGTCAACCTGGGGTGCTGGGCGGAAATTTCCCGCCCAGTCTGTCTGGGTTTTGAAATTCGAATTTGAACTCGAATTCGAACTGTTTTGAACTCTGGAAATTTCTGAAACTTTGGGAAGCCATAACTTGGTCATACAGACTCCGATTTTCGAAAACTTGGACTCGATTTCATGCAGAATTCCGAGATGAACGCAATAGCGCAACCCGTTTCCCTTGGTTCTTATTTTAAAATTTAATTCTACCTAGATTTATGGTTATAACACGTTATCAAAATATGGGTTGTTACATTCTCCCCTCCTTAAAGGATTTCATCCCCGAAATCTCTAAGTTAGGCAGAACGTGTCCTACCATCCATCATCCATCTACTCAAAACATCACCCACAAGCAAACATTGTCCTTAAGAGATTTCTAATGTTGTATGAACATATGCAGAAAGTGTATGTATATGTTCCTTATCTAATGCAAATGATCAGGCCTGATTGATCTTTCTAATGCAAAATATGTTTAGTGTCATGAATCCGACATGTATGCAAATAATCCTAGTCGCGTAAGCACTATATGTGTGCACAAACATTCATCCATATGCAACATTCATATGATAACACATTCAATTTCATCCATAAATAAGTATAAACACTCATGCATATGCAATATGAAAATGTGTCTGAGCCGATCTAGTGCCTAATGTGTGTTATGCAACCACGAGCAATCACTTGCAACCACTTGCAACCATTCGCAAACATCAAGCATAACATGTTTCAAATACATGTTTACATTCATAGGATTCTACCTAAGGTTCTCAAGACAGGATCGAAAGGATATACAAGATAAAACAGAGTATCTAGGGAAAAGAAGTTAAAGATGTACCCCTAGAAGGTCCTTCTTGCGGGGCTTGCCCTTGCTTCTTAGGGCAGTTCTTGCTGATGTGTCCAGTTTCACCGCATTGAAAACATGCTCCTATCTTCATCTTCTTCTTCCTACAGTCCTGGACTATATGCCCGTCATTACCACAGAAGTTGCATTTTCTTTTCTCACGTGACTTGTCATTCTTGTTGTTGCTGTTCTTTCCTCCTTTCTCGGAGTCTACCTTCTTGTCTTGAGACTCATTCGCCTTGACCTTCTTCTTTCCATTCTCGTCTTCTTCATAAAGTAGGGCCATATTCACCAAGCTTTCAAAGGTCGCCCCCATGGGTACAAGAGTCATGGCCATAGAGTGGAGTGGCTCGCTCAATCCTCGAGCAAAGCGTAGAGCCTTCTTCTCAGCCGTGTTGACTAAGTCCAAACCAAACCGAGCAAGCTGATTAAACTTATTCACGTATTCCCTAACTGACATGTCCCCTTTCTTGAGTGCCAGGAACCTCTCCATCTGAAGACTCGCTTCTGCGGATGATAAAAACTTAAGCCCAAACCTCTCTCTAAAGTCTGCCCAAGTCTCAATTGGCCTGGTAGCGTTGGTGACTTCCCACCAAAATGCAGCTTCCTCTTTCAACAACCATGCTGCCAACTGAACTTTCCTATGATCCTCCATATCGAAAATAACAAACAAGTCTTCAGTCTCTTTTATCCAGTTTCGCGCCTCAACGAAGGTTTTAGTTCTAACGAAGTTCTTGCCGCGCATTCCTATAAAGTCCTTGCATATTTTGGCGAAGGCAGTACTCGGAGGAGGAGGAGGAGGAGGAACTGTGGCCACCGGGGGAGGAGGAGGAGGGATATCTTCCGGGCCCGCGCCGTTGGCCCTAGCTTCCAAGTATCTTCGGAACCAGCCAGGTATGGGTACTCCCTCAGGAAGGTTAAGATCAGACATGCTGAAAAGCGAAAAGGAAAAAGATTCAAAAGAGGAAACAAAGTAAAGTGCTAATGGCTTTTGGGGAATAGCCTTTTCTTAAAAATAAAACTTCCCTTGAAAAATGCTTCTTTATAAACGGTTTTGAAAATAGTTTCAGAAGGTTTCTAAAACTTTTGCCCAGTCTGGTAACCTTATGCTCTGATACCAAATGTAACACCCCACCTCCGCTAGGGTCACTCACAAAGGGAATGCCCTAGTTTTGGAGGGGTATTATCTAGTAAACAGGCACAAAGATAACACAAGATAGAATATAGATAAAATAGAGTATATAAAGCAGTGGATATAAACTTTAAAACCAAATCTCATTACCGAAAAATAGAGTCAAAACCTCTTACATCAAAATGCCAAGTCATAATTTCATTACATCAAGTTCAAAAGAAGCAAAGTACTTAAAACAACATAAGTAAAATATTATTCCCCAAAAAGTGCATGAGTGCAGCCATAGTATAGCTCAAGACCAAACTGTACGTGAGCTGTCAGAAAGCAAGCAAAGTCCAAGCTAAGAGCTAGAGTTTCCTCCCTGAGAACCTGGGGGGGGGGGAGAAAGACAAAGAGGCGAAAGAAAACGGGTCAGTCAAAAAGACTGGTAAGCCCTAGTGACTATCAGCATAGAAACTAGTAAAGTTAACAAGATATGAATAAACTGGAATTAAACATAGGAATGATGATAAGTCTGACATGATAACTAAGCTAACAAGATAACTCAAGTCTAACATTGCGTATTCAAGGTTCGCCATACCAACTATACTGGTATACTAATCCCATGTCAACTATAAATCAAGAAATAATCCCTTGGCCCAATATCGTGAAGTGACCCAATTCGGGGTCCAACGGTATGATCTAATCAATCGGCTCCCTACAAGTCTAGCTCGTCGTGTGTCTGTGTCATACGGCCCTATCACGAATGTAGTCACCTGTGCTAGGTCCACCATAGGGTGTATCAAGCCATAGGGTGCCAACCACCGACACGAATCAAGAATGCACAGATAATCCTACTGATGCCCAATGCCTGCTTTTTCAACTCCGTACTAAGTGCACGACCTAGTCTTCCTGAACCTACAATGGCGCACCAACTCAGCCGTCGTTCTGGTCGCTTACAATCAGCCCAACAATCGTGCCCCACCCTGCCTAGTCCCAGGGTACCGTGATACATCTAGTGGGTTACTGCTGAAAAGGACCGCGTAACTAGGGTTTCGTTCAGCAGGTTAAGTTATCATTTAAAATCGAGACTTAATCCCATCTACGTGTCATGTCAAATTGACTAAGTGTGTCGTTCTAGTTCAAGACTTAGTCCTACGAATCATGTGTCAGGTTGGTTAAGTGTGTCCAAGCGGTTCATGACTTAACCCTATCAAATCAACGTGTCAAATTGGTTAAGTATATTCAAGTGGTCCATGACTTAACCCTATTCAGTGGCATTGATTTACATAATGCACCCCTAACCTCTCACATTAGACTTGGTTATGGTTATTGGATGTGCCGGGCGGGTCCGGGAAGTTTTACACCATAACCTAGTCTAACCTCGGGTTTCGAGTGCGATATGACCAACTACTCACATTGGGTCCTATTGTTTGCAGTTACTGGATTCGCCGGGTGGTTTCGGGCAGATTTATACTGCAAACACAACCCAACCTCAAGTTGGCCACGTTCAAGTTATCTAAGTGTCATGTCCCAAATTCATATTTTCAAGTATAATTTCATGTCAAGTTCATGTTCCTATCCAAGCTCAAGTTATAACGATATTCATGTTTTCAAGTTCATACTAAATTCAGGTTTTCCTAAACTACCCAAATCGCATCCCCAACGCTCGTGAATTCGAATCAAGGCAATAGATATAACTAGGGAATAACATAACAAGGATGGGTATAAAGTGGCAAAGGTGATTTCAAGGCAAGCATGGTGTAACTTGAGATATGATCATAACATCACTGGCATATGAAATAAGGTGATAAACATAGCAATAAATGACATAAGATGATAATCCTAAACTTGTGACTAGCAATAGTTTCAACATCACAACATCGTAGGCATGTTAAAATAATGATAGGGTTTAGGTTATGACATGAACAGGCCCCTAAATCAAGTTCTTATCAGTATTCCACAAATCAAGGTTCAATATGAACGGTACTAGGTTCAAGGTGAATAGATCTAAGGTGAACAAGAGTAGATCTAAAATAATAGATCAAAAAGGAATAGTCATAGATCAAAGATATACAAGAGTAGGTCTCAAGTAGTTATCATGTTTATGTTCAACTTCAATTTACACGTGTCCATATTAAGTTTAGAGTTTAGATCTAAGAGTAACTGGGGCTTACAGATCGTGGTTTTTGAGAACTAAGAACAGAAATTGTCGTAGGATCGTTGTTGAGATGTTGATCTATTCCCTTGAATTGTTGTAGAAACGTTGGCCTTCGATTTGGATCTAGTTTGAATGTTTAAGCTTTAAGTTGGAAGTGGCGGCCATGGTTCAAGAGGAGACTTAGCAGCATAATGGTGTTAGAAAGATTTGTTGTGGATTAGCCTAGGTCTTAGGGTGTTTTTATAGTTGCAACAACTAGTTTAGGCCATAGGATGAACCTTAGAATCGATCTGAACCGCCAAAAATCGTCACAGGCCCTCAAACAAGCCAACAGGGTCAAACAGGAGCAACCAGGCCCAAACCAGGTTCGGGGACCAGGTCGACACCCAAGTCGGCTGCGCAGTCGACCTGGTTCTGGGTGTGTCAACTGCCCAGTCGACTCCCCAGTCGACCTGGGGTGCTGGGCGGGAAATTTCCCGCCCAGTCTGTCTGGGTTTTGAAATTCGAATTTGAACTCGAATTCGAACTGCTTTGAACTCTGAAAATTTCTAAAACTTTGGGGAGCCATAACTTGGTCATACGAACTCCGATTTTCGAAAACTCGAACTCGATTTCATGCAGAATTCCGAGAGGAACGCAATGGCGTAACCCATTTCCCTTGGTTCTTATTTTAAAATTTAACTCTGCCTAGATTTATGGTTATAACACGTTATCAAAATACGGGTTGTTACAATAAACGCACTGGACACAGCTTTAAGCTTCGATCCAGAATCCTTCTCATATATCTGCAACATAAACCACTCGGCTGCCTGTGTGGAAAATAGGGGCACCCGAGTTTGCAAGGGAAAAGCAAACTATAGGTCAGTCATCGGACTGGTGTGATAAACTCTACAATTAAAATTAACTTATCAAAATGATAAGGCAAATCACAGGACCACGCCGCTAACACGGAACGGGTTTACCCCCATGAATGCCAGTGTATAAACAATAATCAATAGTTATGGATCTACTATGCATCATTCAACATGCAATATCCCAATCTACCCATTTAGATTAATCACTACACTTAGATTTTCCAAATCCAATTCAATTTACAGAAATTATTCTTTTAGACTTTATTTCTCGATTTCATATTTCAAATCATTTGAAATACATATCTAACTTTCTATATCAAAGTAGATTTCACTTCGGGATCTCAAATCAAATCGTTTGGAAATATGAATTCCAAAACATAACAATGCATACAAACAAGTATGCAACCAAATATCAGGCTCCCCCTAGACAAGGCAAAGGGCACGCACCTAAGCAACTCGATATATATATATATATGTATGTGTGTGTGTGTGTGTGCACCTCCCACTATGGAGCAGGCTACACCGACGATGCACCTCCCACACATGGAAGCATACACCGCCCATCTCACCCATACTTTTAGTCATCCGGGTTACCCGAATCTCTAGCCACATACCAAATCATTTCATATCTCGAAGTTGGGAAAATCATTTCACAACATAATAATCACAAGTATTTTCAAAATATAGTACTTCACATCAGCAATTCACACATATGATTAGTCACTATTAATCACCTAACCTTTGAGCTCATACGTCTCAAAGAAGGGTGTTAAGCAAGAGAATAAATTCTCCGCCACCAAACAGATACATCATTAATAGCAACTAATCGAATATGTGATGAACTACAATGTAAAACCATAATACATTTCCAAATCATCGGATTTTAGCCCTCGAAATCCTTTCTATTTTATAAAACATTTTTATAAAACATTCCTTGTCCAAAATCGGGAATATATTTCTTTTCACTCAAGAAAAACATCATTTCAAAATCATTCATTAAATTTGAAATGAACACAAATTGCTAAACACCTTATCATCAAATCGTGAAGTGTTTCACAAGGTGTTAGCACGTAGATATTCTTACCCAACCCAATGCTAACTATAAAAGCATATTTTGCTCATAAACTGGTCGAGCACAATCCAAACATTCAATCAGTCCCATTTGACATTAAATATAAGGTTTGAATAGAGATAGTATCTACTTATATTCAACATCAATTCCCGAAACCAATAGTTATCATATCGGGAATAACAATATCGATATCTTCCAAATTCCCATCACAATATCCGTATAATCACGGAATCCAATATCGAAACATTCCGAATATTATTTCCATTCCAAACCATTCCAATTTATACATTGGAATATTCTGGTTATATTAAAACCATTTCAATCCAATTTATTTATTTAAAAATAATCAGATTATAGTTCTAGTTAATAACTAGTTCATTTCGATAAAAATATATTTTTATCTTTACAAATGTGGAATTTTTCATCCCAATTCATTCCAAATAATTTATTATGATTTTACACAAATTATCAATATTTTTAATAATTTTATCTAGGCTCGTACAGTCGATTTCCATCAACGGTCATCGAACTGCACTTACATCGACCTTTTCCAATTTTGATTTGGACATAATTCCAAATCCAACCGTTAGATTTCTAATTTCTCATATTCTTAGAAATCTCTTTTCGATACGAACCCAACGGTTCTAGTTTTAGGAGAATCCGATGGTCGGATCTCCCGTAACGTCCATTCGAAGTCTATGGTTGAAATTCGCGAACTACCGCGACGCGGCGCGTTCTATTCAGGCCATTATATATATAATATATATATTATATATATTCGTCGATTTCAATTCAAAACGTATTTAATAAATTGTTTTAAATTCATTTTAAAAACGATTTTCACTTCCATTTCAATTTCAAATCAAAATTGAATTTTCCACTATATGAAAATTTTATACATCTCATATATATGTTAAAAATAATATTTTTAACAAACCAATGTTTATTTCATTCACACTTCATATATACATTTTTTTCCACCTTTCATATATATTTCATTTTCATTTCATATATTTATTATTTTCACTTCATATATATATATATATATATATATATTATTTTCACATCACATATATATCATTTTCACATTTCGTATATATATCGTTTTCACATTTCGTATATATATCGTTTTCACTTCATTTATATATATATATATATATATATATATATAATTTCCATTTCATATATATACTTGTTTTTTTTTCACCTTTCATATATATTTCATTTCATATATATATATATATATATATATTATTTTCACTTCATATATATATCGTTTTCACATTTCG
This sequence comes from Allium sativum, assembly GCA_030737875.1. Taxonomy (NCBI): domain Eukaryota; kingdom Viridiplantae; phylum Streptophyta; class Magnoliopsida; order Asparagales; family Amaryllidaceae; genus Allium; species Allium sativum. Next base: position 229,102,009 of record CM060919.1, on the reverse strand, counting down.
TATATATATTGTTTTCACATTTCCTATATATATCATTTTCACTTCATATATATATATATTTCACTTCTAATATATATAATTCATTTCATATATATAATATTTTTTATTTCATATATATATAATTTTTACTTCTTATATATAACTCATTTCATATATATAATATTTTTCATTTCATATATATAATTTTCACTTATTATATATATATAATTTACTTCACATCACGATAAATTTTCACACAGAATACAATCAAACAAGTCGTCCATGGTCTTTGCACGACGGGGAGCAGTTCATATATGCAGTTATAAAATAAATAACTGTACAGAAATAATTTATAGTGAGAGAATTCTCACATTGATTTTCCTCTTCACCGATTTTTATTTTTTAATTTATGAGCAGTCTAGATTTGAATTTTCTTGAAATTCCAACGTGCTCGGAATTGGACCCAGTCAGTTTTGTTGCGAAGCTCTCGCCCCCCGATCGCAACGGATCCAGTTTCGTTGAATTTGGCCCTCGTATGAAGAAGATATCGTATTAAATACTTTGGATAATTTAAATAAGGGTTAATTAAAATAATTAATTCCAAATTTACTCCTAATCTCCTTCAAACCCTATAGCCCATTCACGATCGAAACCCATCCCCCTTCTCTCTCCACTGCGCTACCACGTCAGCCCATCAGACCTCGATCAGAACAGCCCACGACCTCCGCCGATGAACCACCTTCCTGAACCTCGACCAGCGCGCCACCCGAGCCCCCATCGCGATTGGAATCCCCCTCGAAACACGGCGCTTTCTCAGCCCAAATTCAAGCTCGATACATAACCATATTACATCAAACAGGTAGGGATTGGAAGAGCACGAGAAGTACTTTGATTTTGGTTTTGGATTGAGGATTTAAATCTTCATGATTTAGGAGAAAAATCGCCTCGAAATTTCGAGGGTTTCAGCCGTTAGAACGAGAGATGGCAGCTCCTTGTTCCAAGGGTTAGGGTTTGGCCAAAGTGTATATATATAATATTTTAATAATATTAAATTTCGAAAATTCTTGTTTATCGTCACGGACTACAATTCAAACCCAACGACTATCACCCCTAACTAATTACCCCCATTCTGAACACAATGGGATATATTTCGCAAGCCCATTCGACTATTTCAGTCAGTTATTCTTCAAATTAAAATATAAAACATTCAATTTTAGATTTGAACGTACATTTTAATTTACCGGAGCCACATACTGACTCTAAAAATTTCAGAAAAATTATTTCTAGCTTCTTATTGATGATACGGTCCTAACAAAACTAATTTTGTCAAATTTGAAGACCGTTTGAAAAATGGCCATTTTCTGGTCGATCCAAATTGACTGAAATTAACCAAACACGTTTTCTTCGGCCATGCTCACATATTGATTCAGAAAATTATGAATTTTGGAATCTAGCAATAACTTGACATCCCGGATCCAACAAAAGTGGTTTCGTCAAAAACGAAAGTCGTTTGCAAAATTTCCATTTTTAAGGGCTTTATATATATTAAAAATATATATAAATTCCACAGCGACTTTTCTGAATTTTAAACTGGACATATCTTACACTTTATAAAGTGAAATCTTAGTTTCTTAACTTCGTTAGAAAGATATCCTCTAACAGATTCGAATATTTCTTGTTTCGTTCAATTCTGAATTATATTGAATTCTGTATATTCATTTGAAATTCGAAATCGAATTTTTGAACTACCGCGCCATTTCAGGCTCGTTATATAATTAAAATAACTTTATTCGATATAACTTCATCGAAAATAAATTTTTAGTCGTTATTATTTAAAATAAATCATTTTAAATATTCAAAATTGATTAAAATTGCCAAAACAAAAATTTTAAATTGGCTTGGAATTCCGGGTTATTACATCTTTTCTCCCAAATACTTCCCAAAAGATTACAACAGCCCTATAACTCTTCAATAGCACTTTAATTCAGAGAGTAATGAGTAGAAAGTAAGAAAAGAAGAGGTTTTATGCAATTAGAGTAGAAATCGGTAAAGTAGAAGTGTAGAAATCAATAAAATATGAAATATTAATGGAGGGATGAAGAGAGGTGAAGATGGAGAAGAAGAATTATGTATAAATTCGAAATCAACCCATATTTATAAGATTTGAAAGGTTGCAATGCTTCTGGAACGTCACAAACAATGAAAAGACACGTCCTTTGAAAATTGAAAAAATGACAGTTGTATGCCGACATAGCAACATATGTATATCGACCTATGTTTGTGTAAAATAATTTTTTAAACTATTTTCCAAGTATTTAACTGTATATATAATTCTGGAAATTCTTGAATTAAAACTTATGATATAAATGAGTATTATAAAGTGTAAAATCATATGAAAATATAATTATATATTATATAAACATATTTATAATTAAATTATAAGGTTTATAACTATAAAACTATGAAAGTATATAAATATAAAATTATATAAACTTATACAAACTTAAATTTAAAACTTATATTTGAAATCATAAGATAGAAAAACAATTTGAATTTAAAAATCGAATTTTGAAAATCAGAATTTAAAAAACAGAATTTGAATTTGAACATGGAGTGCTATTCAGAGTCTTACATATAAACTAGACTCTATTACTATATTTATCTTGAACTCTTGATAACTTGATTACGCATGAGTCTTGAATCTACTTTGAGTTCTAAATCTCTAAAACTGTACAGTCTTCAGTACTTGAGTCCTGTGAACAAATCCTGCATATATATATTTATATATTCTAGATAGATATGCTAGTATATAATTTATAATCTATGATAATTGAAATAAGGTTTTGTCATCAAAACTCCATTCTCCAACATCTTCGGTTTTACCGCATTCCCCGGTGCACAAAACATCATCATCTCCCTCGCCCTCTTTACCGTCAAGGGCCTTTAAAGATGTAATCATATCACCTTCCTTTGGGGCATCACCATCAGGAGGCACAGCAAGCTGGTCAACTGGCTCCTTCTGATGTTCCATAGTGACATTATAGGCTTTATACCTAAAGCAAAGAGAGAAATGGTTATTGGCTCGGGAGAAATAACAGGCATCTCAATTGGAAGCCTCAAAGCACGACGACACACCATGATTGCTTTAGCAAACCGAGGAGAAAATCTAGAAATACCTTCAGCAGAGTGGTTCTATGAGTTGTGGGAGTATTAGCCTTTGTGATGAGAGAGAGGATTGTGCGTGTGATAAGTCTTGGACATTAAGGGTCGTACTCCTCTGTCTACCCAGCGTTGGGCACTGCAGAGGAAGAATCAAAACCACCCTCAATGATGTCTTTTCCTTTTTCCTAGCACTTCGCAACCTCTTTTATTTCTCTCTGCAACCTCATATCTTTATCCAGGCGCTCAGGTTCATCACCCCTTAAATACTTTCTCGTTAACTCCTCTTTATCCATGACATCAACGCCTAGTTCATGTTTTTCGTGTTAGACAAGCTCGCTCCAGGAATCGGCTAAAGTGGTGGGGTAATCAAGCATCCATGATATGTCACAATGCCGGGGAACCTTTGTAAAGTAGGAAAGGATGAGAGGTGTCATGTCATTACTTTCCTTTTGGGCATCGGCTTGTTGTGACTCCAACATAGCCTTATCGACATTGAATTGTTCCTTAGAGTTAGAAGCAGATTCGAGAGCAGTATTTGCATTCTCCTCGCCTTTCTTGCCTGTTCGTCAACCTTGGCCAGCTTAGACTTCAAGTCAGCATTTTCCTTTTCGAGATCTCTCTTCTCATGCTCAACCCGGGTGAATGATAATTTTAAGTCAGTATTCTCAGTAGTGACACTTTGACATTTCTCTTTCAAAGTTGTTAACTCCTTGCTTGAGATGTAAAGTTCCTTACGGAAACGTTGCTCAACCTCGTCGTGCAATTTCATGTATTTGTCAACATCACGCTATGAAAGTGTTAGCTTGGCCTGAACCTCTTCAAACTCTTTCTCGACAGTAGCCCTACCCAACTTTTCGAAGTCCAATATCTGCTTTTGGTTATCAAGGTCAAGACGGAAATTCTTGATAACTTCAGAAAGTTTTTGGGAAAATTTACAAGTATCTTTATATTGCCCATTGACAAAATCTATCTGCTTCTTGACATCGTCGGCCCAAGTTTCAAGAATTGGTTGAAGGTTGGGGACAAAGTACATATTGCCGAAGTGGTAACGAGCGAACTGTTCCTTCAATTTTTTTAACTGCCCCGTGGTAGAAGCATCATGTACAATGCTCCTTAAGGTAGAAATGTTGCTAAACTGGCGTTTAGATGGAAATATTGCAGAATCGTCTCTCTCCTTGTGTTTATCCTTGGGATCTGAATGTTTCTTGGGGGGCATGTCATGTGTTTTTGACTCTTTTGATAGATAAGGAGTTTTGTCAACTTTTCCATCCTTTTTGCGAGGATCATAGTAGATCTTGCATTTGTCAACGTCAAAGTGATTTGGGGAGCGAGAACGTGAGGAAGGATAGCATTTCGGCTGGTAATGCTTCCTGCTTTCCCTATCACGATTATCTTTGTAGTCGCGTTCAGTGTCTGAAAAAGATCTTGGTAAACTTTCATGAAGCTTCATGTGGTCGTATCCACGATGAGACATGGTTACTGTAAAATGAAGCAAACCAGTATTAGAAGTGGGGATATACATGATAGGATTGGTGTTGTGACGTTTAGTGCTAGTGTCATGTGTGTCCTAAGTGATCCTCCCGACGGACCGGAGCCTGGAGTTTGGCTTGTAGGTGTCGTTTTCCCTGGCTTGGTAGGTGTGACTTCCTCCTCGGAAGTAGGAAAGAACGAACTATAGCCAATGTCTTGGGAAGAATATATAATATTCGACAGTGGAAGACTACCCAAGCCTTGAAGTATAGACATTGACTCTTCTTGGTGGGGATCGTGGGCTAGAGACTTAGCAGAAGCTGGGGTCTTGGGAGAAAGATGTTTCTCTATAGTAGATGTATCTTTTGGAGAAAGACCCCTAGGCTCCTCCTCGTTTTCCTTTTCTAGAATCTCCTTTGTGAATATGTTTATTGGAGAGGGGCTCTTGGGTACTTCACTAGGCTCTTTTTCAATATTTTTCTCTTTCTATCCCGGTTGGAGTTCATGACTGGAACTCTCGGGATCCTTGCTCTTCGAGGCCTCCCCAGCATTAGAGAATACTACTGTTTGCCCCCACAACTGGGGGCATGCTTCCAACCCCTGCTGATTCCAGAGAAATCTGAGCTGGGGGAACGTATGCAGGAGCATAACCTTCACCAAGTCCTATACTTCGCTGCGGACTAAAGAAATGATATTGGTGAAGATATGGATCCACTAAGCAGCCTTTAACACTTAATAAAGTTGGTTGAGCATTCAATAAAGTTCTCAGACGGTCTTGATATACTTGGCCTTATGGTTTCTTCGGATTCAGGACTGAAAACGACAATGGGAAGGTTAGAAAACCAATAAGAAAGGTTAATGTAAGATAACCAAGACTTGGAACTCACCAGACTGAAGCCATCTCCTGGAACATCCAACTTGATGTCGAATATAGAACTAGTTGGGCCTTATATCACCCAAATTACTAAACGTATCGGCAATAATTTTCCTTTTGGGTGCAGATTCAAAATAGAGGAAAGAAGGTGTATAAGTATGAGTGTGCTGTCAGGTGAAGCTGCATGGGAGTTATCCTCAATCGTCTAAGAAAATCAATGATGAAAGGATGAAACAAAGGGATGCTCCCTACTGAGCACATCTGCCGACTTTTCGCCATATACCCCTTTGGAGGATTGTAAGGTCTACCTAAGACATCAGCGATTCGAACCTTATTCCGAGATATCCCATGCCTCAGACATAATCGTCGAAGTCGTGTCTCATTAGTGGCAGATACCTAGGAGTCATTGGGTTCTTCCAGTAAACCGTGTCGCTAAAAGTTTCAAGAGCTCTATTATCTTTGACTCCTCTTACCTCCTCGTCCACATAAATTCCTTCGTCGGAGGATTCTACATCCTCGTGAATATCGACTTCAAATTCTAGATCAGTATCGTCCGAATTAGAATTCGATGGAAGAATATTAAGATTAGTTAATGTCTTCAGAGCTTTGCTTTTCTCAGACTCCGAATATCTTGTAGGATATCTTGTAGAATATCATGTAGGATATCTTGTAGGATTAGTTAGAGATTAGATTAAAATAACCTATACCCCCAGTATGTGTGCGCGCGCTAGTGTATATAGTTTAAGCCAACATCTAGCAACTCATGTCAACTCAAATTGCACATTAAAGAAGATGGTTGGGAGAAAGAAGTTAGAGAGTGAGAAGAGAAAGAAAGAAATATTTAGAATAGAAGAATAACAAGATTAGAACCTCACAACGGAACAAATATAATATAATATATAAACAATACTTTACTCAAAAGAAAACTGTATATATATATATGATTACAACATCAGAGTATAACACCGATCAATGCAACTCATACAATGGAATAACTAGTACCGGAAATATATGGATATACGTCTCGACTTCAGCTCCACTTCTGAAAACTCCAAGCGATCCTAACTTGGAAATATACTCGGTCTGACCTGAGCACATTTGAAGCAAAGCAAAATTCACCCGGATCAGTCTGAAATATTTTCAGTGATAAATTCACATGACAAACAACTTGCTTAACTTTAGAAAACCTTTTTGAAAGAAAGGATAATATTAAGACCAGCCCACACGTAAACATGGACAGTTTTACCTTATTATAACCTAAAATATTTTTGATATATCAAAATCCAATGATATTATAATAGTGTCTATCAAATCACAAATATATAGCTATCTAGCAGAATGCTTGCATCTCACGCTTTACATATCATTATATAATAAAAAACCGTAGAGCACTTAATGGAGATTGGATTCCAACTATGACAAGGAATAGGACCACCTTTCGATCACTGTACTCTAAAGGGTATACATCTTGCAACCCAGCCACAGATGATCGACCACTTATTCAGCTTGAGTATATTGAATATATTGTCACCAATGGTCGGTACCGACATGTAACAACCCGAGTTTTTATAACGTGTAATAACCATAAATCAAGGAAAAATTAATTTTTAAATAAGAATCAAGGGAAACGGGTTACGCCATTGCGTTCGTCTCGAAATTCTACTTGGAAACGAGTCTAAGTTTTCGAAAATCGGAGTCCGTATGACCAAGTTATGACCTTTCGAAGTTTTCAGAAGTTTTCAAGTTCAAAACAGCTCAATTCGAATTCAAAATTCAAACCTCAGAATGGACTGGGCGGGAACTCTCCCACCCAGGACCAGGTCGACCTGGGGGTCGACTATGTAGTCGACCTGCCCAGGACCAGGTCGACCATAGTGTCGACCTGGGGGTCGACCTGGTGGCCGAGCCCACTTTTGAAGCTGGATTCACTTTGATGTATCTGGCCTCGTTTCTGTCCACATTCATTGACCTGACCCTATAAATACAGCCCTTAACACTAGTCTCTCTACACAAAATTCTTTCTAACCTTATGCTGCTCTAATTCTGGTTGAAAAGTTTGAGAAAGGGGCTACTTCTTCTACGTCGAAACTACGTTGCTGATTTGGGGATTTCTGTTAGGACTTGACTAAGCATATAAAGATTCAACATCGACTCTCTTTTTCTAATTCTCGAACCACGATCTGTAAGCCCCGGTTATTTTCCGATTTAAACTGTAAATGTAATATGAATATGATGTAAATTGAAATTGGACCTATGTACGATGACTGTTTTACATCCATTCTTGTTCAACTTGGATCTTGACTCTTGGATATTACTATGACATTGATTTGGGGCCTATTCATGTTGTAAATCAAAAAGGAGAACCCCTCATATTATCATGTTGAATCTGCTATTAGTCACAAGTTTATGACTATCACTTTATGACAATAGCTACCATGACTATACTATCACCTTATGTCAATCGTTACCATGAATATACTATCACCTTATGACAACTGTTATCTTGACTAGTACCTTATTTTGCTAGATTTGGAATCTTTATATTTGAGGCCAATATTCCATATGCCAGTAATGTTATAATCCTTTATCTCAAGTCATACCATGCTATGCTAGTAATCACTTTTGCCACCTTATACCCGTCCCTTTTTATGTTATTCCCTAATTAGATTTATTTGTATCGATTCGAACTTACGTGCGATGAGAATACGATTTGGGTAGACTAGGTAAAACATGAATTGACTTTGAACATGAACGTTATTATAACTTGAACCTGGATACGGACATGAACTTGACACGATTTGACATGAAACATGACATGAAAACTCGACATGAATTTTGACATGAAAACTTGAACGTGGGCATGACAATTAGATAAACTTGAAAATGGCCAACTCGAGGTTGGGTTGAGTTTGCAGTGTAAATCTGCCCGGAACCGCCCGGCAAATCCAGTGAGTACAAACAATAAAATCCAATGTGGGTAGTTGGTCATATCGCACGAAAAACCCGAGGTTAGACTATGTTGTGGTGTAAATCTGCCCGGAACCGCCCGGCAAATCCAGTGACCACAACAGTTAGTCTAATGTGAGAGGTTGGGGTGCATCAATGAATTAATGCCACATGATGGGTTAAGTCATGAACCACTTGAATATACTTAACCAACTTGACACGATGATTTGATAGGGTTAAGTCATGAACCGCTTGAACACACTTAACCAACTTGATACATGATCTGGATAGGGTTAAGTCACGAATTTGAATGACAACACTTAACCCATTAGAAACCCTAGTTACGCGGTCCTTTTCAGCAGTAACCCACTTAGATGTATCACGATACCCTGGGACTAGGCAGGGTGGGGCATGATTACTGGGCTAATTGTAAGCGACCAGAACGACGACTGAGTAGGTGCGCCATTGTAGGTTCAGGCGGACTATGGTCGTGCACGTAGTCCGGAGTTGAAAAAGCAGGCATTGGGCACCCGTAGATTTACACTGTGCGTGCTTGATTCATGTCGGTGGTTGGCACCATAGGACTTGATACACCCTATGGTGGACCTAGCACAGGTAACTACATTTCAGGATAGGGCCGTATGACACAGATACATGATGAGCTAGGACTTGTAGGGAGCCGATCGATTAGTAGATCGTACCGTAGGACCCCGTAATGGGTCACTTCATGATACTGGGCAAAGGGATCATTTCATGATTAATACTTGACATGGGTTAGAACACTAGTACAGTTGGTACATCGAACCTTGAATATGCGATGCTAGACTTGACTTATCTTGTTATCTTAATTATTCTACCAGTTCTGTTATCATCCTTATGTTTAATTCCAGTTTTCACATATCATGTTACCTTTACTATTTTTCATACTGAAATTCATAGGGCTTACCAGTCTTTATGACTGACCCTTTTTCTTTTGCCTCTTTTTCTTTCGTTTTCCCCCCAGGTTATCAGGGAGGAAACACTAGCTCTTAACTTGGATTTAGCTTGCTTTCTGACAGCTCATGCACGGTTTGGTCTTGGGCTATGCTATGGCTGCTTCTGCTGTTTATGGGGAATAATTTACTTTTGTTATCTTAAGTTTATGCTTCTTTATTTGGAACTTGATGTAATGGAATAATTTGTATCTTGGATATATGAGGTTTTGACTCTTTTCTTGGAAAGTAATAAAAATTTGATTTTTAATTTCTACCGCTGCTTTATTTATGTTCTGCCTTGTGATATCTCTGTGCATGTTTACCTAGATAATACTCCACCAAAACTAGTGCATTCCCTTTGCGAGTGACCCTAGTGGAGGTGGGGTGTTACATTTGGTATCAAAGCAGAAGGTTACCAGGCTAGGCAAAAAGTTTTAAAAACCGTCTGAAACTATTTTCAAAACCATTTATAAAGAAGCATTTTTCAAGAAAAGTTTTATGTTTCAAAAGGCTATTCCCCCAAGAAGCCATTAGCACTTTCCTTTGTTTCCTCGTTTGAACCTTTTTCTTTTCCTTTTTCAGCATGGCTGATCTTAACCTTCCGGAGGGAATACCCGTGCCTGGATGGTTCTGAAGGTACATAGAAGCCAGGGCCAACGACGCGGGCACGGCAGACATCCCTCCTCCTCCTCCCCCAGTGGCCACGGTTCCTCCTCCTCCTGGTACCTCCTTTGCCAAAATATGAAAGACTTTAAAGCAATGGGTGGCAAGAACTTCGTTGGAACTGAAACCTTTGTTGAGGCACGAAACTGGCTAAAGGAGACTGAAGACTTGTTTATTATCTTTGATATGGAGGACCATAGGAAAGTTCAGTTGGCGGCATGGTTGTTGAAAGAGGAAGCTGCATTTTGGTGGGAAGTCACCGACGCTACCAGGCCAGTTGAGACTTGGGCAGACTTTAGAGAGAGGTTTGGGCTTAAATTCTTATCGTCAGCAGAAGAGAACCTTCAGATGGAGAGGTTCCTAGCACTCAAGCAAGGGGACATGTCTGTTAGGGAATACATGAATAAGTTTAATCAGCTTGCTCGGTTCGGTTTGGATTTGGTCAACACAGCCCAGAAAAAGGATGTACGCTTTGCTCGAGGATTGAACGAGCCACTACACAGCTTGGCCCTAACTCATATACCCATGGGGACGACCTTTGAAAGCTTGGTGGATATGGCTCTACTTCATAAGGAAGACAATAATAGCAAGAAGGAGATTAATCCTAATGAGACTCAGAATAAGAAAGCTGACTTCAAGAAGGGGCAACAAGAGTAACAAGAATAACAAGAGCAACAACAAACCACGTGAGACGAGGAAGTGAAACTTCTGTGTTATTACTGGACATCTGGCTAGAGACTGTAGAAAGAAGAAGAGGAAGTTGGGTGAATGCTTCCATTGTGGAGATACTGGACACATCAGCAAGGATTGCCCTAAGAAGCAAGGACAGGGGCAAGGGCAGACCCAGCGAGCAGGAACTTCTGGAGGGCAGTTGCATGCTCTCAACACCACTCCAGCTCTTGACCGAGGTAGTAATATTTCCGTAGAAAGTCTTGTTTACATTTCTGACTTTCCTGTTCGAACCTTATTTGACTCTGGCGCATCGCATACTTTTATTTCTTCTGATATTGTTGAAAATCTGCACCTAAGTACTAGTCTGGTTGAGGATCCCGTTATAGTTTCAAATCCAATTGGGGGCTCCACCCATTTATCTATGATGTGTGTGGATTTGAGGATCTCTATTTTAAGCATAGAATTCACGTGTAATGCTTATGTTCTCGGATTCATGGGATACGATTTGATCTTAGGTATGGATTGGCTGGCCAATTATGGAGCCATTCTTGATTGTGAACGAAGGGTAGTGAGGCTCATGACTCGCCTTGGTAGTACCCTTGAAATTTCTTGTAACCCTAAGGGTCCGGTCATGTTGTGTTATCTTGAATCCCTTGACTCGTCCGACGATAATTTGCAATCTGTAAGAGTGGTCTGAAAATATCCAGATGTCTTTGATGAAGTGAGGGGGTTACCTCCCAAACGCGAGATAGACTTCCGAATTTATCGTGTTGATAATGCCAAGCCAGTTTCATTGCCCGTTAGGCACATGGCCCCACGAGAAAGAAGAGAGCTCAGTAAACAAATTAACGAGTTGGTTGAGAATAATTTCATAAGATGAAGCATTTCTGAATGGGGTGCTCCGGTGGTATTCGCTACTAAGGCGGATGGATCGCTTCGTCTATGCGTAGATTATCGTGAGCTAAACAAGCTGACAAAGAAGAATAGGCACCCACTACTAAGAATCGATGATTTGTTTGACCAACTTGTGGGAGCATATGTTTTCTCTCAACTCGATCTAGCCACAGGATTCCATCAGCTTAGAGTGGCTGAGGATGGCATTGACAAAACTGCGTTTAGGACTCCAAATGGTTCTTCGAATGGCTCGTCATGCCGTTTGGGTTAACGAATGCACCCGCATACTTTGTAGATTTGATGAGTAGGGTGTTTCGGGAGTTCCTTAACAAGTTTGTGGTGGTTTTCGTGGATGATATTTTGATCTTCTCAAAAGATGAAGAAGAGCATGCTAGACATCTCAAGGAAGTCATGGAAACGCTTAGAGCACACCATTTAAAGGCTAAGTTCTCCAAACGCCATTTTTGGAGGAAGGAAGTTCGGTTCCTTGGACATGTAGTTTCTAAACAAGGCATAGCCGTGGACCCCGCAAAGGTAGTTGCGGTACAGGACTGGAAAATTCCTAAGAAAGCAACGGAGGTGAGGAGCTTTCTCGGTTTGGCAGGCTACTACAGGAAGTTCATTAAGAACTTCGCTAAGATTTCAGCCCCTATTACTAAGTTAACAAAGAAGAACCTAGCTTTTACATGGGACATAGAGTGTGACGTTGCTTTTCAGAGACTCAAGAGAGCCCTCACCATAGCTCTAGTTTTGGCATTACCTGACGGAGGCAAGGTGTTTACGGTGTACACAGATGCGTGCGGCACGGGATTAGGCGTTGTCCTAATGCAAGAAGGAAGAGTAATATGCTATGGGGGCAGACAACATAAAGTTAATGAGAAAAACTATCCCACGCATGACTTGGAGTTGGCTGTGATTGTTTTTGCACTTCAAGCTTGGCGCCATTATCTTCTAGGGGAGAGGTTCGAGCTGTATACCGACCACAAATCGCTTAAGTACCTCTTCTCACAGAAAGACTTGAATCTAGACAACAGTAGTGGATGGAGTTCTTGGCATCATATGACTTCGATATAGCTTATACCCCTGGCAAGGGTAATGTGGTGGCGGACGCGCTAAGTAGAAAAAGGTTGACTTTGAGCCCCTTGTTTGTTGAAAGGAAAAGCCTTGAGTTTATAGCAACCTTTGATTTTACACCTTCTGTTGAGTCATTGACTGCTACGTTAGCATCTCTAGAGTTAAGACCTACACTTCTAGATCAAGTAGGGACTTCACAGAAGGAAGACCCACAGATAGTCGAAATCATGGATAAGCTGATTAGGGGTGAGACGTCAAGTCACCTCAGTAGGTATGCCATAGATGACAAGGGATGGCTAAGGCGCGATGGAAGACTATGTGTCCCACAAGTGGGAGACTTAGTAAAGAAAGTTCTCGAAGAGGCGCATCACTCGAAGATGACTATACATCCCGGAGGGGATAAGATGTACAGGGATATGAAACACATTTTCTTTTGGGCTAGAATGAAAAAGGATGTGGCAGAGTTCGTTTCGAAGTGCATGGTGTGCCAACAAGTAAAGGCCGAGTCGAAGATGCCTGGTGGGCTATTACATCCTTTGGAGGTTCCGCAATGGAAATGGGAGAGTACCTCGATGGATTTCGTGGATGGACTGCCTAGGTCAAGGAAGAGAAATACTAGCATATGGGTCATAGTTGATAGACTCACGAAAAGTGCTCACTTCATTCCGGTGAAAAGCAAGAGAACCGCATCAGGGCTAGCATCTATTTACCTTCGAGAGATAGTACGGTTGCATGGAGTTCCTTCTAGTATAGTTAGTGATCGTGACCCGATTTTCACTAGCCAGTTTTGGAATAGTATGCAAGAAGCAATGGGTACACGACTAAATTTAAGCACGGCCTATCACCCCTAGACGGATGGACAAACCGAAAGGGTAAATAGGGTACTAGAAGATCTCCTGAGGCTATGCATTCTTGACTTTGGTGGTACTTGGGAATACCATCTTCCTCTCATGGAGTTTGCATATAACAATAGATACCAAGCTAGCATCGGAATGGCACCGTTCGAAGCCCGGTATGGAAGACCGTGTAAATCGCCAACTTGTTGGTGGGAGACGACAGACAGACTTATACTTGGGCCCAACATGATAAGGGACACTTCTGAGAAGATTGAGTTGGTACGAAGATGGATGAAAACGGCCCAAGATAGACAGAAATCTTATGCGGACCAGAGAAGGACAAACTTAGAGTTCGAAGTCGGAGATATGGTCTTTATAAAAGTTTCTCCGTTACACAATGTAATTCGTTTTGGAGCAGTTGGAAAGCTAGCACCAAGATTCGTAGGATTGTTCCCCATCATTGAGAGGATTGGACGGATGGCCTATAAGGTAGACTTACCCGAGAAGTTATCTGGAGTACACAATGTCTTTCACGTCTCGCATCTCCGAAAGTGCTTGCATGAGTTGGCCGAAGTGGTTGAGCCAAGCATCGTTGAAGACGTAGAAGTGGAAAAAGAAGAAACATTGAGGCGAGTTCCAATTCGTATCCTAGGAACGGAGATTAAGAAGTTAAGGAATCGAGAAGTCAAGCTAGTTAAAGTGCAGTGGAGTGAAGCCCAAGAAGACGCAACTTGGGAAACCGAAGAGAAGATACGCGCGCTTTACCCATTTCTTTTTTAGGGTACATTCTCGATCTCTTTTTCCTACAAACTTGAAAAACTTTTTGTATCATGCTTCTACTATCTACGTTTGTCTTGTTATCTTCTCGATCTTATCTTGAGAACCTTAGGTAGAACCATATGGATGTAAACATGTGATTGAAACATGTTATGGTTGTTGTTTGAAAATGGTTGCAAGTGGTTGCAAGTGGTTGCAAGTGGATGCAGGACACACATTAGGCACTAGATCGGCTCAGTCACATTTTCATGTTGCATATGCATGAGTGCTCATACTTGTACATGGATGGAACTTGTTATGCTATCACTTGGATGTTGCATATGAATGAATGTTTGTGCACTCATGTAGAGATTATAAACTATGTTAGGAATTTGCATACATGTTGGATTCATTGCACTAACATATTTTGCATTAAGGAGGTTTACTGAATCAGTAACCACCTGATCTTTTGCATTAGATAAGTATATATACACACACTTTCTGCATATGTTCATACAGCACTAGAAATCTTTTAAGGACAATGATTGCCTGTGGATGATGCTTTGAGTAGATGGATGATGGATGGTAGGACACATCCTCCCTAACTTAGAGATTTCGGGGACGAAATCCTTTAAGGGGGGAGAATGTAACAACCCGAGTTTTTATAACGTGTAATAACCATAAATCAAGGCAGAATTAATTTTTAAATAAGAATCAAGGGAAACGGGTTACTCCATTGCGTTCGTCTCGAAATTCTGCTTGGAAACGAGTCCGAGTTTTCAAAAATCGGATTCCGTATGACCAAGTTATGACCTTTCGAAGTTTTCAGAAGTTTTCAAGTTCAAAATAGCTCAATTCGAATTCAAAATTCGAAATTCAAACCTCACAATGGACTGGGCGGGAAATCTCCCGCCCAGGACCAGGTCGACCTGGGGGTCGACTATGTAGTTGACCTGCCCAGGACCAGGTCGACCATAGTGTCGACCTGGGGGTCGACCTGGTGGCCAAGCCCACTTTTGAAGCTGGATTCACTTTGATGTATCTGGCCTCGTTTCTGTCCACATTCGTTGACCTTGCCCTATAAATACAACCCCTAACACTAGTCTCTCTACACAAAATTCTTTCTGACCTTATGCTGCTTTAATTCTGGTTGAAAAGTTTGAGAAAGGGGCTACTTCTTCTACGTCGAAACTACGTTGCTGATTTGGGGATTTCTGTTAGGACTTGACTAAGCATATAAAGATTCAACATCGACTCTCTTTTTCTAATTCTCGAACCACGATTTGTAAGCCCCAGTTATTTTCCGATTTAAACTGTAAATGTAATATGAATATGATGTAAATTGAAATTGACCTATGTACGATGACAGTTTTACATCCATTCTTATTCATCTTGGATCTTGACTCTTGGATATTACTATGACATTGATTTGGGGCCTATTCATGTTGTAAATCAAAAAGAAAACCCCCTCATATTATCATGTTGAATCTGCTATTAGTCACAAGTTTATGACTATCACTTTATGACAATAGCTACCATGACTATACTATCACCTTATGTCAATCGTTACCATGAATATACTATCACCTTATGACAACTGTTATCTTGACTAGTACCTTATTTTGCTAGATTTGGAATCTTTATATTTGAGGCCAATATTCCATATGCCAGTAATGTTATAATCCTTTATCTCAAGTCATACCATGCTATGCTAGTAATCACTTTTGCCACCTTATACCCGTCCCTTTTTATGTTATTCCCTAATTAGATTTATTTGTATCGATTCGAACTTACGTGCGATGGGAATACGATTTGGGTAGACTAGGTAAAACATGAATTGACTTTGAACATGAACGTTATTATAACTTGAACCTGGATACGGACATGAACTTGACACGATTTGACATGAAACATGACAAGAAAACTCGACATGAATTTTGACATGAAAACTTGAACGTGGGCATGACAATTAGATAAACTTGAAAATGGCCAACTCGAGGTTGGGTTGAGTTTGCAGTGTAAATCTGCCCGGACCGCCCGGCAAATCCAGTGACTGCAAACAATAGGATCCAGTGTGGGTAGTTGGTCATATCGCACGAAAAACCCGAGGTTAGACTATGTTGTGGTGTAAATCTACCTGGAACCGCCCGGAAAATCCAGTGACCACAACAGTTAGTCTAGTGTGAGAGGTTGGGGTGCATCAATGAATTAATGCCACATGATAGGGTTAAGTCATGAACCGCTTGAATATACTTAACCAACTTGACACGATGATTTGATAGGGTTAAGTCATGAACCGCTTGAACACACTTAACCAACTTGATACATGATCTGGATAGGGTTAAGTCACGAATTTGAATGATAACACTTAACCCATTAGAAACCCAGTTACGCGGTCCTTTTCAGCGGTAACCCATTTAGATGTATCACGATACCCTGGGACTAGGCAGGGTGGGGCACGATTACTGGGCTGATTGTAAGCGACTAGAACGACGGCTGAGTAGGTGTGCCATTGTAGGTTCAGGCGGACTATGGTCGTGCACGTAGTCCGGAGTTGAAAAAGCAGGCATTGGGCACCTATAGATTTACACTGTGCGTGCTTGATTCGTGTCGGTGATTGGCACCATAGGACTTGATACACCCTATGATGGACCTAGCACAGGTAACTAAATTTCAGGATAGGGCCGTATGACACAGACACATAACGAGCTAGGACTTGTAGGGAGCCGATCGATTAATAGATCGTACCGTAAGACCCCGTAATGGGTCACTTCATGATACTGGGCCAAGGGATCATTTCACGATTAATACTTGACATGGGTTAGAACACTAGTACAGTTGGTGCAGCGAACCTTGAATATGCGATGCTAGACTTGACTTGTCTTGTTATCTTAATTATCCTACCAGTTCTGTTATCATCCTTATGTTTAATTCCAGTTTTCACATATCATGTTACCTTTACTAGTTTTCATACTGAAAGTCACTAGGGCTTACCAGTCTTTATGACTGGCCCTTTTCTTTCTCCTCTTTTTCTTTCGTCCCCCCCCCCCCCGGTTCTCAGGGAGGAAACACTAGCTCTTGGCTTGGATTTAGCTTGCTTTCTGACAGCTCATGTACGGTTTGGTCTTGGGCTATGCTATGGCTGCTTCTGCTATTTATGGGGAATAATTTACTTTTGTTATCTTAAGTTTATGCTTCTTTATTTGGAACTTGATGTAATGGAATAATTTGTATCTTGGATATATGAGGTTTTGACTCTTTTCTTGGAAAGTAATAAAAAGTTGGTTTTTAATTTCTACCGCTGCTTTATTTATGTTCTGCCTTGTGATATCTCTGTGCATGTTTACCAAGATAATACTCCACCAAAACTAGTGCATTCCCTTTGTGAGTGACCCTAGCGGAGGTGGGGTGTTACATGACATGACTGTTCCCGGGAGATACAGAAGCGAAAAAAGAACAAAAATGAATTTTCTCTAGAATTGTGACAAATATACCCTGCTTGGGAATGACCTACCTAGCCATGTTGCCTGCCTGATTTCTGTCATTTCCCGGTTGATGAGGCTTGAGGTCACATTTACTTTTCAGAACATCACGTCATCGTTTACTTTGAATGCCACATCGTCAGATCCGTCAAATCGCTAATTGACGTCCACAAATATACTCTGGGTGTTAAGCAAGAGAAATTCTCTACCACCAAAATTGATATATTTGTAAAAATCGACGTACGTGAGTTTTCAGGAAGTACTTTATCATACATTCGTCCATACAAGTCACTCAAGAACAGGATGAACCGAAGGCACCCTCCCACTACATCCGATATGGGAATCACCCCAAGGATCAGTAGCGAGAAGTCCTTGCAATTTGAACATTTCTATCACGATAGAATCACAAGTCAAAATATCTCCGGAAGCAACCTAGAAATATTTAATGAGTAGTTCTTCCATTCATGAAGATCTACGGTCTTCAATGCTCCATCTTGATAAGCATGCAAGTTAGTCGCGAGCGCATAGTTGGTTTGAAGTGGTTTTGGGTCTAGTTCCTATCCCGGTCTCTTCGAACTAACTCGTCAAAGGTCTAAATAATATTCATTGATACTTCGGGTTTTAACTATCAACTCAAACAATATCGATCTGTGTCTTAACAGCTCAGGTCCTTTCAAACCTTTCATTTAAAAACAATTATATCGATTTAAACTCGATTCTATAATTTATTTCGACCAATCTCTTTTTTCTTGTTTTCTTGAATATATTAATCAATACGTGTTCTTTTGGTATAAATAAGCCCACTGAAATCACAACTGTATCTTTTATAATAGGCATATCCCAAAACCCTTTCTTATATCACTTTTGAGATATCGTTATGAATCATCAATCCATTTATTTCATTTCATTGAAAATATTCTTCAAAATCCCTTTTATATTTCCTTTAATTCGAAAATAATACATATTTACGAAATTTCTTTCTACTTCCTTTACCGCTATAAACTAATATCATCTCTCGGTAATAGTGAAATCGTTCAAGTTGGGTTATTTTATTTACCTCTCAGACCTTGAACGACAAAGTTCTTATCTCAAGATAGATAGAAATTAATAACTCAAAACCCGATAATATTAATACCATGTTAATTCCATTTCTATTTCGTTTAACATATGGTTATATAAACCTTACTTCATATTTGTAAATTTGTTTCATTTCCTTTTAAATTCATCCTACCGCTTAAATTTTCATTTACAAACCTTATTTGTATATTTGGGTTTAACCCCTTTAAATAACATTTTACCGTCATTAACTTATTACACTTGATCAAATTCCCAATTAAAAGTCAACGCCTCGGTTATTAAAATAATAACCAACTAAATAAAAGTAGTTTCTTTTATTATTAATAGAACAATTAATTATTACAATTCGATAATCACTTAAAAACACAATTAATTAAATATTAATTAACGTCTAAAAATATTCGTTACATTTAAACAATTATTTGTTAAAAACAATTTCTATTAAATAACATTCCCAATTGGAATAGTTGACTAAGTCTACTAAAACACCGTCAATTACTAACTCGTTTCTTCCAGTACTTCTTATTAGATTAATTTAAAATAATATTTAATTTAATATGACCCGTTTAATGTTCCCTTGAACAATTATCTCAGATTATAAATCTTTCAGTAAATCTTTGCCTTTTCTTTCTTATCATAAACATAAGTACATAAATCGTTTAATAATTCTTTGTAATATACGATTATAAGAACATATTTTTATAAACCATCTATTTAAATAACTTATATAGAATTAACTTGAAAATTCGATTCAGTAATAAAAATAATTTTAATAACTTAAACATCATCTATTCACCTAACGGCGAACGATGTCTTAAACAAAATGGTTTGAGGTCATTCACTGCCAATCATTAATCAATACTGTCGATTGATTAAATATAATAATCATTGAATTAAATTCGACGATCAATATCCAATCAACAATCATCATCCAAACAAGTTATAATGTCATTGGGGATAAATAATTCATATATATGAATAATATGCAAAACAAATAACATAGAATTAATTTGAGGAATCCGATTGGATACCTCCAACCTGTACTTCCCTACATCACAAATTATAATAAAGTTTATAATAACATATGGTATAATATTCAACCAATCACCCACTACGACGTTAATATAAACGTCGACAACTACTAAACAAACAACAGGCATTTAAGGCATCCACTCATCCAATTTTATAAACTTAAATTATATGAATTTAGCACATCATAATATTCCAGAAGGTGTGAGAGTTAACTCAACATTTTTGTTTTCGATTGGCGGTTCGCGTTGTTTCATATAATTTTAAACATGCATTTAAAATTACATGAAATTCGAACGAGCTTCGAACTTCTCCAAACTAGCTCTATCACTTTGCCTCCGTCGATAGAATACCATCAGCCTCTGTTTCGTTCGATTCTGTAAACGTACGATTGAATTATCATCGTTACACGATTTTAATTTTAATTGAAAATGAAATTAACTTACTAATGACCTTATGCTAACGACAGTGATTAAGCCTCAAATCACATTCCTCAAGGATGCAATTTTTTTCCATCGTTCGATTTTCCTTTAAGCACATACCCCTTACGTTCTACACTTCCACGCAAGTGTCCAGTCCCATGCACATAACTGTCTTCTGAGGTAACTCCTTCCTCACCACTTAATTGTTTCGCGAACTCACAATTCCTTTTTTACCTTTTTTTAACATTTTGTTTGCCTTCCTGCTGCCATGCACTTGCATGCAAACCCCTTCCCAAATATTTCTTCATTTCGAGATTCACACTACACCATGTATGCTAATTAAGCTGTGTTTTTAGTAGATCTAAAGCTCGCATATCAAAAAACGGCGTGTTAAATTTTTAGATACGGCTACAAATCGTATTTCACTAGTGATAACATACGGCTTATAGCCGTATCTAAACCGAATTCAGACACGGCCTTTGACCGTGTCTAATTATATATGTGTGTGCATATATATATATATATATATATATATATATATATATGCACACACAATTTATATATAAACACACATGCATATATATATATATAAACACATATTTTTCATAACTGTAGCACATATTTTTCATAACACTGTATATATATAAGCACATATATACCACAACATATAAACACACATGCATATATATATATAAAACAGAAACTGTAGCACATATAAATAAATATATATATAAAAACACACATGTATATATATATATATATATAAACAGAAACTGTAGCACATATTTTTCATAACACAACATATATACCACAACTTATACACAAGAAAAACAGAAACTGTAGCACATATAAATAAATATATATATATAAACACACATGTATATATATATATATAAACAGAAACTGTAGCACATATTTTTCATAACACAACATATATACAATAATTTATACACAAGAATAACACTATATATATATACACATACATACACACACACACACACACACTCAAAGCATTAGAAGATTTTTCATAACACGAACACAATGTATAACATACAAACATATACAAAGGAAACTATCAAAGATTTTCATAACAATACGAACTAACAAAAAAAGGTAAAAACATATGATCAACCTGATATGTATAACTCCAGTCGAGGCCGGGAAGATTTAGCGCACGTGTTGATCATGCCGATGAATTCCATGTGTTTGCGATAAATCAAAGCGGTGCTATGAGAATAAGCTAGCTCATGATGCTGATCATAAAGTTTTATATATAACAGCATAAATATTTATATATGTACACAATTTAAAACAAAAGCTTAAAAGACCAACCTGATGACTGGCAGTAAAATTGAATCATGATAGCCAGCGCCTGAGTTCTAGCAGCACAAAAGCACCAAAATCTACAGGAAAAAACAAGTAATTTTATGCCTGATTGCACACAAAATATCATGTCTTTGTGTTCGTACTGATAACAGTGAAGGGCATATCGTGTCTTTGTATTCGTGTGTGCATATTTATCAATTATATGCATAACATGTTTGTGTAATGCTATTGACATGATTTCATTCTCCAAAACAATTCCTTTGCTTTGAACCAGTTTACTTTTCATTCTCCAAATCTCCGCGAACATGATTTTCACGTAATGGCTCAATAATTCGCTCTAAAAGTATTAAACCACAAACTTATTATAATTCTCCTTGTCATTTAGCTGCAATGTAGATATAACATTGCTATAGCCTTTCCCTTTCTATTCTATCACCCTTATCTAGTGTAGTGTATCCGAGATGAGGGGATGGAAAAAAGCGAGATATTACCTGAAGTTTATATAAAAAATACCCTGATTTTTCCTGCTAAGTACATGGCAGAAATTCCAATCCAACAGACCCTGCACAATTATGGTTTTACTGTATAGTTATAACCTATACGGTTCAAAACACTAACAACTTCTCGTATTACATGAAGGGTTGTACCATGACAGAATTACCTGAATAAAAATGTTATTGAAATAGACATCGCCAAGAAATGACCATATTGATCGCTACCATAGATATTAACCTTGAGCCTCTTTCCTTCCACTAATTTTACCAATTCCTCCTTCGACTCCTTCCCATATGGCATTGCACTCTCAACTCATCACTCCACAGGTTCAACAAAAAGCCATAGAAAGCATAAATAATAAGTAAGAGTGTTCTAATAAGCATGCATATATCCTAGCATCATTACTACATGAATGGCAGTATCTCATTAAACATCGAACTAGAAACCTCTGTAAGTATGTTGAGATATGAACAAGTAACAAAATCAAAAGTTAGAGTGACATTAAGAGAATATGAACAAGTAAAAAGAATTACCTGAATGTAACGATACAAATTAAGAATAAGTTGATTTTTTTCATGACTCGTACCATTTCTGAAGTGTGTTACACCAAAGTCCACAATCTTCAGATTACCCAAATTTGGCAAATCTTGCTTTGTGCTAGTAGATCAATGGCATCATTTACATTTATAGTGGCAAATCAAATTCCACTTTATAGCTGAGTTAGGTAAAGCAAGGCTACTTATAATTATACCTGAGACTTTGCTGAAGGTTGATTAGCACATTGGAATGATGCCAATGATCTAACTAGGGCAAAGCTAGAGACACACAAATCGAACCATCTCTGCCGGAGGAGGAGATTCCAGAGAAAGGTTGAGGCACGATTTGGTGACCGAAAACCCTAATTTGGGTTTTCGGTCAACATTAAAGTAAAACAAAAGGAAAAGGGAGCGGCCAAAATTTGTGTTTGGAGTGCCTAAAGGGGTGCACAATATGATACACATTAGATTTGACCAAAGGCCGTGTCAAATTAACTGATCCGGAGATTCCTTGATGAACGGTCAGATTTAGGGTGTTTATAGTGGTGCGGATCGCAAAATGTTGTTTGATATGGCTCCAAGCACTATCAAATATGATACGGCTATAACCCGTATTTTATGTCTGCAACGTTGTGTGTCAAATTTGCTATTATGGTGTAGTGTCAAGCCTATGCCAACGCATACTTCTTCACCGTTTAATATCCAGCTGCCTCCCGCTTCCATGTATATGCCATTCGAACCCGAACAAAGCCGAGTTTTCAACTTCCCCTTTCCCCACGTGCTACTGCTCCAACTTTCTTCTTCCTTAAATATGCTTGTCAGAGCCTATAGCCCGCCTTTGTTGTCCCTATTTCCAGCGCCGCCTTCACTTCTCTAAACTTGCTTTACATTTCTTCAAACCATTGCCTATCACGTCACATTACTCCAAAACAACATGTTGTTCCAAAATCAACTTCAACACATTGAAAACATCAGCAACCAAAGCAATTCCTTGCATCACTACTACACAACCTGAACACCTCTCCTTCATCACATTCAAATAATTATTCTACCTCCACTTCCTCCTTTCACTAGTCCATTAAAACCTCCTCATCCGAACATACCCCTCAGAAACCACCTCGCATGCTTTCCCTACTTGCATGCACCATATCTTATTGTTCCCGAACCCAAATCCTTCCCCGAGATGAAGAATCCGACCACCTCACGTGGTTTTAGACCACTACACCATGACCACCTGCACAAGCCCCCCACCTCCACGCCTTCTATGCCACCGACCTCCATGTCACTGGCCACCGGAGTCAGCGCCAACTCCGGCCATGGGAGCCTCGCCATCACCTCAACTCCCAATCATTGACTCTGCTTCACTACTAAAAAAAAGAGCTGCAGAAAAACTCAACGCACCCCCACACAAAGGCATTGAGGTTAAATCCCTCGTTCAATCGATGTCAGCGAATCAAAAATGGATGAATTCCATTGAATTTTCAATTTATGGTGATTTCGTGAGGATCGATTTGTTTGTTTAGACGAAAGGATGGAATATTTAGTTTAAAAATTCTAAAGAGAACGAAACAACGTTGGTTTAAATAGGAAAAGAAATGCATGGTTGCCAAGGAACTTAACGTATCGATTGTCAAAGATTTTTTTTTGTCCATAGAATGCTACACTCGAGATGTATAGATGTATAGGGGTTGACCCCCTTGAATTAATTTTTGATTAGAATTTACTGGAAATTTGAGAACCAACATTTGTGATGTTTATATGTCCACCGAAAAAGAAACAAAGCCAGATTTTTTTTCTTTTTATATTCATATAGGGAAATGTTCACTGTATTGGTTAAGGAAGTCGACACAGAAGCATATGCCAAGATTGAGAATAGACAAAGCATCGAAATTCAAATAGGCTACTAAATGCTACAACAAGATTTTTCCAAGAATTGTTACGGATGGGAAGTGACTTGGCTAAGATTTCTCAGCACTTGCAAATATTTCTGTCTCTATATTATATATATATATATATATCCCAGGTCAAAATCTTTGAATAGGAACACAATATTTCTGCTGAGATTATGCTCCGCCGCACCTTTTGACTACTACAATGTAATAGTACCTATTGTTTTTAACGAATCCTATCCAAGATTTTTGAAAATTACAGTTAGAGTTAGAAAAATAATACAGCCGAGATTGTTGAGCGAGTACTAAAGTCTGTCGAACCCGAGATTTGAAAATGACGTTTAGAAAGAGATCCGTATTTTATTCTATTGCGGGTTTCAGACTCCAATTAAAATACCCCGACTAACGTTCCTAGTTTTAACCTCTGATTTAAACATACCGTAACAAGTTTCTAGATTTGACTTGATTATATGCAAAAGATATAAAATTTGTAACTAAAAATTTAAATTGATTTCAATTAAATTATAAATTATTGATTTCAACCCATTTAAATTTCCAAAACAACATTTAAAGCCATTTTTAAATGTTTAATTAAATGATTAAAAATCAGGGTCGTTAAGATAGGAAAAATGCTGTAAACCTGGTAATTTTACCAAAATCCAATTAAGTAAAAAACTTCACTTCCACTTTTTAAACCAGACCAATTAGTTTTAATCAAAAAAAAAAACCAACTAATTTCTATAGAAATCAAATTCTAAAAATACCCAGAAAGATTTGAAATTTTCTAGTGCTTTAAATTTTGGAGAATTTTTGGCAGGGTCTCCCATATACGAAGGGATTTATGCAATATTGTAGGAACAAAAATAAATCCATCATTCCACAAGGTCGAAAAACCCAATTCAAAACCCAAATCAAAAACCAAAAATTTATATTTTGCGTAGACGTACCTTTTTGCGAGCGTTATTATTCGACTGTGAGATATCTATTATGAGCTTTGATATATTTATCTTTGGCTTTTTGCAGGAAACCAGACAAACCAACTCGGGTTTCAGTGGACTTGGATTTTTAGCATTTTGCAAAAAAAATCAGACTGCTGAAATTTTTGTTGTTACATTTGGTGTTTGTGATGTTTTGGGTCCATCTTTGGTGATATATTATGATGAATTTCCATCATAAGCACATGGCTAATTTGAGAATTTTGAGATTTGTGATAGCTTTTGCGATGATACACTTATGAGTTTATATTATACATAATTTGGAGTATTTTTTATGCCATTTTTTGTGTATGTGTTTGATGAATTTGGGGTTTAAAAGACGATATGCGTTTTTAGCTCAAAGCTAACACTTACTGATCGTAATGAACTTCCTTATATCAATATCTTGTTCCTTGTGACCCAAATTCTATACGACATCCTTGACTTGCTCTTCTCGTAGTAATAAGAGTTTACCCCTTGTATATCCTTATATCATCATTTCAACTATACTGACCCATGTACTTATCGCTCGAGGCAAACTGAATTGCAGGTTAGTAGGGGTGAGCAATATTCGGTTCAAACCGAATTAACCGACCAAACCGGTTCATTTCGGTCGGTTTGGTTCGGTTTTAAAACTAAAAATTCGGTTTGTAAAATAAAAAAAAATTGGTTATCGGTTTAACCGAATTAACCGAACTTTTAATTTAATATCTAGTTTTACGGTATTATAGTGCTTTAAAAAATTAGTTAAGTTATATAATATAAAAGGCATTTGTTGCAAATAGATCAAATCTTGTCACAAACTTGAAATTTACTATATAAAATTTCTCCAAACATGAATTTATGTTTTACTTTGAGTGAATTCATTAATTGAAAAGTAATACATCTTTCAAGTTCGGTTAAATCGGTTATCGACCGAATTAACCGAAATTATTTCGGTTCAGTTTGGAAAATTTTTGGTTTTAGTTCGGTTTGATTTTTTTACATCCAAACCAACCGAACCAACTGAACGCTCACCCCTACAGGTTAGGTTTTATGGATTATCTTAGCTGTTTCACCATGGACACTGTAGCTACTTTTGCGACTAGACTGCATAGTTCTTGAGATGCATGTTTTGGATAGTTTAGACTTGTTTGTACATATTCCTTTTGATGGGGACTATATATATATATATATATATATATGTATGTATGTATGTATGTATGTATGTATATGTATATGATGATTATATCACCTTTTTTGTACTACACTACATGCTGTATTTGATATATGTGTGTGTGTGTGTATGAGATCAGTTGATTGTTCTATGATCCGTAAATATTATATATATTGTGTTATGTTATGAATAAATCCTGTAACCACTATAGTAATGTATTAGACAGGTTTTAAATGTATATCGAACCTCTCAAAAAAAAAATTACAGCACATTTTTCAACATACTTAATGTACTTAATCTTATTTAATACAAAACTACAAATGATCGCTGCTAAACACCTCTATTCTCCGTATTAGCAGACGACATTACTCGTTAATGCCTTTTACTAATATAGGTCTTGAGATGATACAGTCACAGTTGACAGTGTCAATTCTTTTGTAATTTGAGGGAATAACCCATTTCACTATTCCTATGGAAAATGATATGGACTTTATTTGCGATGAAGAATTTATAAAATAATCAAATGTTACAGTGAAAACAAGCTTTGTCAAAATTACTTTTTAGAGTTTTTAATATGATGTAATCTAAGATTTGAATGTACCTAAAAATAAAATAACAATTATCTGCATGATTTTACAAAAGACCAGTTGTTCAGTGTATTGGTGCTTTATGATATGTAATTTTCATGTTTCATGAATAAATAAGATATCCATGTAAGAACACTTTCTAAAAAGATAATTTTATTGTTGCTTGAAGATTTTTTTTTTCCTACATCGTTGGTTGACACCTTTTAAAGACTGCAGTTTCTTTTAATCAAACCGACCGTTAGGGAGGTTTTCCACCGTGGGAGCTTAATTAAATTCGTCTGAAGCCAAAAACATTCGGCCTGTGTTTCACGCGCTATTTTCTTTAGCTGTTTTTTCTCTTTCGCTGTCTCTCCTCTTAATTTTTCTCTCCGGTCTTTCTCCTCTCAAATCGTTCCTCGCAATCGACCTATTGAATCGGGGTTTCACAAAGAGAAATCGACAAAATTATTTTTATTGCAAAACTTATTTTATCGTGATTCCAAGTTTTCATTCCACGTTCTAATTTACAAATTGCAATCTGAAATCCATACTGCAGTCTAAATCTGTTGGAATCAACATAATGGTGAACCTGATTCTTCTGTTGATCTTTGCGAAATATGTAGAAGCCAATGGCCGAGTCAAATGCGCAAAGGCTGAGAATTAGTCACGATCTAAAAAAAAGGTGTTTCCTCATATTATTTGGAAGCCATCGAATTCGCTTCCTCGAATCTGCAAAAGTCGATTACTCTGCCATTATTCTCTAGTTTGATATACGTAGGTGTTGTTGCAATTTGTTTTTTTTCCAACTGTTTCCAAGTTAGATGTTGTTTTTTAAACTGATTTTTTAAAACTTGTGTCTGCTTGAGATGCGGCATGATTTGATCTGAAAGGCGAAAGATGGAGGCTTGGATGTTTTTCAGACTTATGTCTTTTGGAATGAGCAGGAGCTTGTTCAAGGCCATGTTATATTTTCACAATTCTTTTTAAGATAATGATAATTTTCATGTAATTGATTTGTACTAATGATGTGGTTTTTTCTTCGGCATATTTTTTTAGGATAGATATGATTTGGTAAAGTTTATAAAGTTGATGCAATAGGATGGTCTTTACGTTAATCTTCACATTGACCTTATGTTTGATCTAAATGAAATTTTGGGTAATTTAAAGTACGATACTATATACACTGGAAAAAATGTATGATTTATTACCTTCTAATCTTGTGATGTTTTTGAATATTAGCGGGATTCTATTTGACTTAAATATGTTCCTAATATCAATTTTTGAACCGATAGCATGCTTTTCAAGGTAATATTTGATAGCATTTTGATCTTTATCATCTAAGTTTAGAGTACGTTTTTTCTTATGTTTGTGAGGTGTTTTGAGTTATCTGTTCCAGAATTTTCTGATGATTGAATCAATATATAGTTTTCAGTGGAAGCCTAGCTTCAAATATAGATTCCAGAAGTTGGATACACTTTGAATACATGGTGATTATGGAATCATATGAACTAACAAAATTTAACGTATAGGTATAAACAAGTTTAGTGTATTTAGTTTATATGCAAAAAATTTGACAGGCTTATTGAGTAACACAAATTTTGAGAGTGTCATCAGGAAGCATGCAAGGGTATTAGATGCTTTTAGAATACAATAAAGTTCAGTTCACTTGTTGATTCATTCCACCTTATATATTAAGTTCTTTCCATTTTTGTGTTGCTTCAAGCACTACTATGGCATTCTAAGTTTTGACGAAATTCGAAAAGAGCTGTATTTAATTTTGTTGTGTAGCTAAGAAATGCTCCAGGACCATGTGGTCACTCCCTGAGTTTTAAATTTTTATCCATACATTGAAGCTCCGTAAGTACGTAGGCCTTTTCTTCTGTTGTTTTTTTCCTCTCACATTGTGTTTTGCCTTGGAGTCGGGCTTGCCATGTAGAGTTACTTTTTTGTACGTTGTGGCTTGTATTTGCTTGTGCGTTGTCTTTCAAGATATGCACTATACTGTAATTGCCTTGTTGCTTAGATTTTTTAGGCTTGTGCATTTGCACTTTGCACACTTAGCCGCAACTTCTATTAGTCTGGTCCAAGCTTGTTGACTCTACATTTCATTTCTAATAAAGATGACTTTGCAAGTAACTGAAATGTCTTTATATTTATGTTTAGACGTATTCATATTCATATATTTGTGGAGACTAACATTTCTGTGTATTTTATTCTTATGTCGCCTTGTTTTGGAGATGCAATTTTTTTTCTTCTGAATGTGTCCAGGTTCTCATCAGAACAAATGAGACGTCATGTTTGTTAGCAAGGAATAACTCCAAAGGAGTCCTTGCATGATTCAGTTTTGATGCTTCCAACGTGCTCAATTTACCTATTCAAACAAGGCAAAATGAACATTTGAATGCATTGTAAAAACTAGAAATGAACGCATAACTGACTGTCCAGTGCAACTTCCAACTCCTGTTCAAATAAGGCAAAATGAAGCTAATAAAGGAGCTAAGCTAACTGAATTTCAGAAAGGGTTAAATGCAACTTTCTTCGGTTTTAAGTGGAGATAATCAACTATTGAATTTTTTTTGAGAAATTCATACAGAAAATGAATGTTGAGGAAGGGATCACATACATGGAAAATGCAGTTAAGAGGTTTTTTGAAGCTGGTTATTCTGCAAAAAAATGGATGTTGATTTAGAGCAAAATGTAAAAAATAAGACTATCTCTTAAATTGTGGATCAAAGCCTCTTCTCAACCTCAGATATTGTATTTAAGTAATTGTAAAAGATGATGTATAAAGCACCTGTTTCCAACATGAACAAATGTAAGGTAGAAGCTATTGTATGAAGCTTTTAGAATAACTTTTACCATAACATTCAACTCTTTTTATATCGTTCTTACATTTTAGTAAAATGGGATATATAAAACTGCAACTCATACTGAACAAAAAAGCATATATAAAACACAAGATATATGATATAAGATATAGACATCATTTATTGTGAAGAGAAGTCAAATTCGGATATGTAACATCTTTTGTCGCTATCATGTTGTGTTTTTACATGTAGTTTGACAAATATTTTCTACTGTATAACCTATCTTAGTAGATCAGGGCGGTAGCCAATGTTATGATGGAAGTTGACGATGTAATGTAAATTCGTACACATTGGAGTGATGCGGCGTCGCGTAAATTTTCTTTTTCTATTTTAACAAAATTATTTTTGGACATATTTAGTTATATTTTTACATGAAAATAATAGGTATGGGTAGTTCATATTTTTTTTTTAAATGTAACATCTATTTATTTTCTAAAAACTTGAATTTTTGTTGAATCTTATTTTTAAGTATATATTGAAAACATTAGTAGACTTGGTGAAACTTGCTGAGATGAATTTTGAATCCGTGAAATAAATTAGATTTTAGCTGCATTTTTGTTATTCATCGCAATAAACAACTAAATTTGATATGTATCGAGTCTGCAAGAGTTGCAATAGAGAGGTAATTAAAGCTTCAAGATTGGGATATCGGTGTTGAGCCAATGAGCATGTCAGCATAACAAAGATATATGTAATTTGAGGTAAAAAAAAATTAACTATGCATTTTAAGTAAATGTTATTGTTTACAATTATATTTTGCTTTAACACAGGTATATTGTGGTAATTAAAATTTCCGATCCAAGCGCTACCTTATATTACTACTTTCAATGAACTAATAAAGGTAATTATAGACTATAGAACTATTGACTTTTATAATATTAAGAACTATGAAGGTGTAGATATATATCAACAAAAGCTAAAGGACTTGTGAGTTTTTTGTCTTTTTAGAGTTAGTGTTACGAAGGTGGTGCCTGACGCAACGGTATGGTTACCCGGCTGGTAATCTGGAGCGTACAGGTTCGAGCCCCGGCCTCTTCACATAATGTGAGGGAAAGGCTGCGCGCGCTAATCGACCACCCCCAGAGCCCGAAAAGCCGTGAATAGTACCAGGATGGGAGACTGACCTGGGAAGTCCTCGCGCTTGAGTACGGGAGCCTTTGGCACTGGGTATCCACCTTTAGAGTTAGTGTTACCCAAATTGAGCATATAAACGAAAAAAAACAAAAAAATCACCATTATATCGCAAGTAACCATCGATTATTCAGTCGAATCAAGGTTCTTGTTGGAAGAAATATCAACAATGACAAAGTCAAACATTTATTTTTATCTTTAGTATTTTTATTTCAGCAATTTTAGTTTTTCAAATAACATTAGTACTTTTATATGATTTATTTAAATAAATTAATTCAATAATTTAAAATTTATCTATTACATCTACTGTTGCATTTTTTTATTTCAAATAAATATTCACTAATATAATGATATATTATCGGCTTATATTTATTTCGTTTTTTCTTTTTATGTATTCAGCTCATTAAGGTTTAGAGCTGCAAAATAGCAAAACTTCAAGAATACATTGATCCAACTTAGTATATGTAAAAATGTATATATGTGCTTGTAACTGATTCAAATAAATACGTTTACATGTCCAATTCAGTTTGGTTGGACTTACACTTTTTCAATTACATTTTCTCATAAAATACGTTGTAACTTCTTCACTAAAATCTGGTTTAAAATAAGTTTTAACAAATAATATATTTCATATCAAACATGTTAACGGCCGGTTTTCCCACCTTTGCTCGGTAATACAAGTTAGTTCATGTACATGGAAATCCGAATTTTGAGGGCAGGTTGGTTCTCTTTTGGTATTTCCTGGATGTAATATACCCTAAAAAATTGTAATTCTATTTTAGTGCTGCTGGATTTGCATTTTAATAAAAAAAAAATGTCGACATTTCTACTCTATATGTGAAGGCAGAAATAAAGAATGCTTTATAAAAATATCCTTGCAGGGAACATTATTCAAGATATTATATTGGATAACAGTATTGTTAGTGAATTACTTTTGTTCTCAATTACTGTTCCATATTACTCAGTTACTAAAAAGTTGCCTGTTTCAATAATTGTATACATTAGGTGTGAACGTTCATATTGTTATGCTGTAGAATGTTAAGGCAGTCTTTGATGCAACAATAAAAGTAGTGCAACGTAAGAAGCAGAAAATCAAGGCACAGAAAAGCTGCTCCATATTGTGAAGAAGAAATGGTTGGGCAATGATGGACTGTGATTGCACTTCGTTGCAACCTCTCCTTTTAATTTGTAATGAGTTGTCTAGTGTATATTAAACTGACAGCATTGGAAAAGGAAGCATTCAACTAATCTTATTGTTATTCGTTTTTCTTATATATGTAATTGTACCTTGATCTTTTAGGACATCAAAGCTCTTAAATTGTTGTATCAATGTTGCATTTTTATACGTGTAATATAAGTTTTCATTCTGGGTTTTTAAGTTTTTTGCATAATTTAGTTGTGCATTTAGTTTTCACATAATACCAAGTTAATTTTACATTATGATATAAACTACTTAAATCATTTTTTTTCATTGTGGCAAAATCAACTGATACAAATGTCTCTCTATTTTAAAATTTGTGTATCATTCCATTTTTCTAGTTTCATAATTATAAACCGATAGATGTGTTTTTCAATGTCTGAGGTCATAATTAAAATAAATTTTATCAAATTTTATTTTATTTTATATTGTATACCTTAACGGTCGGTTTTCCCACCGTTGTACGGTAATACTAGTATGTTTACAGTTGTGTAGGATGCTTCACTATGCAAGTCCAATTTTAAGTTAAGCGGATTTTTTTCATGATACTCAGTATGACCTGAAGTTTAGTTTCTGTCATGTTTCACTTTTCTCACATTTCATTTCTAATCCGACATTTATGCATGCCTACAACTACCATTATTTTTCATCGTAATTATTTATAATTACGAGTAATAGGTATTCCATTAGTTTGAACCTTTACCATCTAGCCCATCATAATTTGCAATTTTGTAAAAAATATCGAATTTTGGACAAAGGTTGCCAATAAAGCATGAATAATATCCCTTAGACTTTTACTGCCTGCCCATTGTGCCTTACCACTTAGCAAGAACAAAAATTAGGGTAAAGGCGGCCAACAAAGTATGAGCGAATAATGTAACCTTATTTTTAAACTTTGGAACGTTGAATACCTATAGTGAAATTGCATTGCTGTCCAATTTTTACTGCCATTAGGTAATGATAAATTAGTTTTAAAAAGAGCTTTCAAACTATTTTAATATTTTATTTTACACTACTATTGACAATCCATGTGCAAACTGTCTATTCGCACTAGCACCATATGCAAAAGTTCAATTTACTTACCTTTTCATCTGTTAGACCTCGAATATGTAAATTGTAAACTACAATTTAGTAGCATGATCTTGTAGTAATACACAAGAACACAAGAATTTTAGATCAGAATTGAACCACTAACATTTGTACATGTACATTGCGTGTCACAGCCAATTATACTACCCCTTGAAATGTTCCACCAATAAACTAAGAAAAATCTTTCCTGTAATCGAATCGATTACAATTACACAAGTTAATATTAAGCTCAGAAGGTGCTGGTTATCGTCAATCAGAACAAAAAACATGAACGTATCCAACATCATCGACAATATCGACTGTTGTAAAACTAGACAAATATGACATGCTGCATGGTCCAGTAGGTCAATGACATATTTTACAATAATTACATTACATACGTGCACTTAACATTACTAAACTGTTGCTATTATTTTCATACAGACGCATACGTTTACAAACATAACTAATGTTTTCCATTACCATCTTGTTATTACTGCCCAAGCCCAATTCTTGCATTTCCGACGATAGGAACATATGTACAAAGACCCTTTTTTTTTTTTTTTTTTTTTTTTTTTTTTTGGCTTTCTGCTGTCTTTCTGATGCCAATATCAAACGTCCGACCATGTGTTCCACTGCCCTACCTCCATCTCAAAGATTTTTTAAAAAGGAAGAAAAAATAGATAAGGACCAAGCAAGCGTTTAAATAATCAACTCAGGTATGAAAATTGAATGATCCAACTCTGTTTTAAAGAAAATAGTTTTACAAGACCTATATTTCTACTTAATGTCTTTTTGGAACAAAAACGACTTTTCTAATATAAGGAACACAATTTCACTTCTATTTGCCAAATATACTCTTAGACAGTCATCAAAGCAAACACCATATAAGGAGTACTAAGTTGCGAACTGGCTTACATTATGAACTTGCTTCAAATAGAAATATTGCTAACCTTGAGGTGCTCCGGGAAGTCGTCTACTGCAGTGTTGACCTGCCTACTAAGATAAGCTTCATATATTTCTACAACCAATCTGGGATCTGTTTCTACAAGCTCTTTGTACTCTTCTCTTTCACTTAATGTTGCCATATCATCCATGATCAATGATAAAGAAGCATCAAGCAGGTGTTTTGCATTGTGCTTGTGAGAAAATACATAACTTGAAATTGCGTTATCATTGGTTACTTTCGATGTCATGAAATTTTCACAAAAAGCTTTGAGATGTTTCACTTGGTACTTCTCCGCCAACATTAAGAGGTTGCTAGCCATCTGTTCATCTAGAAGCACGTCTGCTGTGTACAAGTAATGAACAAATGACCAAAGAACGTTGTATGAGACATCAAATATTTTGATAATGCCACTTTTACTCTCTTCCATTCCGCTCTCTAGCATTGCCTTGAAAACTGGCGACCTGCTCATCTGAATCAAAAAAACACTTGCATTTCAGAGATTTCTGAAAAGTTTAAAATAAAAAGGTTTCTGCTATAAAGGTTGTATATATCTTGAAAGATTTGTCTACTTTGGATGTGACAGGCACCATTAATTAGCAAAGAGCTCAACAGGTCAGTTTTTTTATGAAATTGCAAGAACATACCAGGGCCAACAGTAAATTATGTGCCCTAGATAAACACTCCAACAATATGCAATATTGCCGCACAAAATATAAAATCAATACTAGAAAAGCACATACAAAAATTAGAATAATTTGGAAGTCTATGTAACAAATGAGCAATATTTAGGTTATCATACTATTCCATTAGAAATCAAATTCACCGCAAAGGACCACTAGAAAGACATATTACATTGATTACGTTTGACATGGTGTAGCAAAAACCATCTGTTAAAAATTGAAATAGAGACCGTTAGACCAAAAAGTGGTTCTAACACCCAAATTGATTAAAAGCAGAATGAAATGAAATCAAAAATAAAAATGAACACACAGGATTTATAGTGGTTCGGCGAAGAAATGTCTACGTCCACTTGTCTTTCACTATTTTCACTGATTTAGTTGCAAGTACAATGAAATGTTCACTTGATTTCTCTCACAACTCACTTACAATCGCTCAATTCTAAAAACAAATAATGAAAGAAGATTTGGATTTTCCGGGAGTGCTGGAATTCAGGTTATGAAGGTAGTTGAACTCTCAAAGTGCCAGAAAAAAGATCCTTTTCTTTGTCTCCAGACGGGGTATTTATAGGTGAAAATTTGCTCAGGACCCGATCCGGATCGGAGCCACGTGTCATCCATCCCATTAGCATCGGGTTCGGATGAATTTCTTTGTTGACAACGCATCAAAGTAGTGGACGTTGTGGGTAGGAACTGGTCATAGCCGCTCCAAATAACAAGGCGCTCATGCAGGAAAGTGACGTGTGAAATGGGTTCGGATCGGAGGGACATGCTCATGGGGTTCGGATCGGCATCTCCGATCCGACCAGGATTAACTCAGGGTCAATTCTCTCCTTTTTACTCTGCTCCGCTCCGATCTATTTCTGTAGCAACTGGGTGGCTTTCCGATCCAACTTGAAGTAGATTGCCCTCCGATCCGAACAGCTGTGCCTCTCTGATTCCAACAGTGATCGTTCACCGATCCGAACAGAAGACCTTATCCGATCCGAACCGATATGCTGCTCCGATCCGACCTGCTTCAGCACTTCCCAAGTTTTTTCAATATTTCACATCTTGACTTTGTGTTGCCCAGTTCACAAAGTGGATTTTGCCCCCTCAAAGGATGCTTCTGTTGGGGACGGAGCATGCTTTGACCATTAATGCATAGCGCTCTTCGAGGTAATTTCTCTTTTGATTTTCCTTGCGTTTTTATCTTTTACTTCAAATTTCAATTCAGTTTGTTGCTGAGCTAAAGAACTCGGTTCGGTTCGGATTCCGATCCGAACAGATCCCTTCTCCTTTCTATTTTCCACTGGACTATTGGGCCAAGCTTCGCCTCTGGGCTGTCCATCCGATCCGAACGAGAAGTCTTCTACTGGGCTGCCGATCCAAATGGGGAGACGAATAGACACTCTTCTCTTCTATATAAATACTGCCTTTTTCCTCCTTTCATTTTCACTGTTTTACTGCTTGAGTTCTGCAAAACGAGAAAGAATTTTCTCCGTGAAACTTCAAAATTCTTCTTAATTCTCGAAGTAATCACACTGGTAGGTTATAAAACTTTGAACAATCCCTTTTTTAATTACTCCCGATTCGAATTCGTAGATGATTAGGATGATTTGAGCATGAAATTCTGATGAACTTGCCGCCGTGACCCTCCCTCATCATCATCACCAATAAACTCGTCGTCGTCTCGAGATTGGAATGGAGGAGATTATAATCCGTTGTTAAGTGCACCAACGTAGAATTGCTTGGCCTCGATTTGGGTGACTGACACGAAATTGGCCTCGGAATTGGATAGGGAAGGAAGAAGGTGAAGGAGAAGAAGATGATGGAGAATCGGTTCGGTTCGGAGGGACATGGAAGTTGAAAAAAGTGAGGGAAAGAGGAAAGGAGTTCAGGAAATTGGATCGGGTCGGGGCAAGTAAAGAAAGAAAAAAGAAAAGAAATCCAGGAGATCGGATCGGGTCGGAGCAAGTATTTGAAGAAGGGAAAAACGAGCTTACCTAACCGGATCGGGTCGGACCGTAAGATGACGGAGGAGAAATAAAACTACGTGGTCCGATCCGAACCATTAGGGGACTTTGCCTCCGATCCGATCCGTCTTTGATTTCTGAGTTTCAATGTGATATTCAAGCCTAAGGCCACGCCCCCGATCCGATCCCAATGAATGGACCCGAACCGAACCGAAGCACTGCCTACCTTAACGCATAAAAACTCATCTAACTGGCCCAATCAACTTTTGGCATGATCTTCAATTTAATGGACAGTTAGGATAATGCCTTGCGAACGTAACTGGACATCAAGAATTACTTCAACTTTTTATATCTTGCTGAACTTTTTCGTCGCACTTTTAAACATTTACCTTGCACTTTCCGTATGCACTGTTTACACTTTAGTTTGCACACACACACGGGGGGATACGGGCTAATTTGCTCTAATTTGTGCTATTGCTTCTTCAATAGTTTTATGACCATGAGACCCAGACGCTCTTCCAGGCTAGCTGAGAGGAAAGAAGCCCCGGAAACTTCTAACAAGATTACTCTCGAGGACATATCTTCTCCGTCGAATCCAGAATGGGACAATGAGGGTTCAGACTACGACGTCGGAAATCGTAAAAGTGACGAAATGTCTTCAGAGAATGAAGTTTCTTTAGGGTTTGAAGAAGGAGGGGTTGGCGACGACCGGGCTCCTGATGAGTTTGAATCGGCTGTCATATTGGAATCGCCCCAAGATTCTGTTGAATCAACAATTGATAACGACCGACTTGTCCGAATTTGTTTGAAATATGGGATAATGAAAAGGGACACCCTAGTGCCTTCAAGCTCTGACCGTCCCCACAACCCTCCAGAAGGATATATGGCGGTCACTCGGTTGATGTGTATGGTCGGTGCTATCCCTCCATTTTCTCCCTTCATTGTTGACTTTCTAAGACAAATGCGGATTGCCCCCATGCAGCTGCATCCCAATTCTTATGCCTACTTGCACGCTTTGTACATAGCATACCGTGAGATCTTAGGCATAGAGCTCACGTTCGATGACGTTCATTTTTTCTATAACTTCAAGCATCGGACTCGAGAGACTCCATCTTTCTGCTATTTTGAGTATGTTCCTAAAAGGAAGATAATCTCGGCGCCATTCAGCAGTAAAGCTGGAGACTCCAGACTGGAATGGTTCTACGTGAAGCAACAACCTGGATGTGCCAGGAGGTGGACAAAATCAAGTAAAGCACTGATTTTCTAAATCCGGGCTCTATACACTCGAGTCATCACCTTAACTTGTTTTCCTTTTTGTTTGCAGTCGACAATCCAAAACAAATATCAGATCAGGTGTTCTTTGACCGGATGCACCAACTTCTTAATGGCGATCAGAAATTCTTGACTATCGATGAAGTCCTTAAAGACGAATATCTTCACTTTCATGGGCTGTTATCCGTTTTTCGTAGTATTGGTCATAGGACGGTCCATACGTATATATTCCTCCAGTGGAGGTAGTCCCAGAGACAGGAGAAGGCTCGGGAGTTCCTACAGTGCCTCTTCAAATTTCACCTTCTCCGTCTTCTACTCAAGATGACGAATTGGCTAACCTAGCCGAAAAGCATCGTGAAGGATATACAGCCCCCGAGGAGGCTACTTCTCTGGAAAAGTCAACATCCTCCCAAGAGTCGCCACTTAATGCTTCCGAGGGAGATGTCCCTAGTACTGATGACCCAATATTTCAGGGTTTGGGGGATCTCCCCTTACCTGAAACTATATACACTTCAGAGGATTTTAGGAAGGATCCTTTAGTCTTCACCTCTTCTGAAGAGACCACTCCTGCTAAGGCCAAGGAGCCTGCCCGTACTAGTCTAGCTTCAGACTCGGGTTGGTTGGGGGGAAACACACCACTTAGGACACACTTTATACAACATCATTAGCATTCATTGCACCTCTTTCTCCGTGAATCCATTGATTCTGAATTTCGTTTGTCTTATTGTGCAGGTACGATGTCTCGATCCTACTATGATATCAGGAAGCTTCGCCGCAGCATGTCTAATCCACCTCAGGATATCGAGTATGATCGCCGTGATGATCGCGGTAGGGAGGAGAGAAGGCCCTATGATCCCTATCGTTCTCGACCCTCACGTTCTCGCTCTCCCGTTCGGTCGGATCAAGAGAAGTACAAAGGTTATCAAAGCCGTAGGGAAGAGGACATGCCACAATCGAAAGACTCCACCTCTTCCCACGAAAAGCGCAGCAGAGAGAGAAGTCCTCCAAAGGATACTGAGTCTCGAAGTAAGCGCAAGGTCCCTGCTACTAAACGACCTAGGACAGACAAAGAAACTACTGAATCCTCCACACACAGGGACACTGAATTGACGATCCCCGCTCCTCCCCCACTAGATGCGGAAACTGCAATAAAGCGAGCGTATTTGAAGGAGCAGTTTCCTGAACACTACTTCGAGACTCTGACTTTTTTACCGGCCCTTGAACCTGTTTCTTCTAAGTGGGCAGATGAGGCCAAAGCGAAGATAGACGCGGTTGAAAAACAGTATTCTGAGATGTTTAAATATTCACGCAATATTTCCAGAATTATCCGTACTCTAATCACGAATGTTGATTCATTGCAAAAAACCACGGAAGAAGATGCTAAGGCCTTAAAGAACCTTGGTAAAGATTTGGAGGACACACAGGCCCAGCTTGTTATTGCTTAGAGGGACGCTACCAACTTCAAACAACAATTTGAGGACATGCAAAAACGTTATCATGACTTGCTTGAATCTCACACTCAAGAGCGTTCTGAGTTAAAAAAGCAAGCTGATGAGGCTAAGTCAGAAGCTGCTAAGACACGCCTTGCTTATACTGACCTCGAACGGAAAAATGCCGAGTTAGCAAAGAGGAATGCTGAACTAGAAAAGAAGAATGCTGACTTGGCTTCAAAACTATTGGAGGCAGAGAACAGAGCTGCCCTGGCTGAGGGCAATGTGGAGTGTGCTATCAAATCTGCGGAGGAAGCCCGCAAACAACTGTCAGAGGCGGAGGCTAATATTCAGGGTTTCGGCGAATTAATGATTGAATTCTTCGCACATATCATCCGTCGCCGAAACATTTCTTGGATCGAGGATTATCCATCCACTCTAGTTCAAGTATGGAATCAGATCGTCGAGTGGGAAAAGGAGGAGCTTAAGGTCGATTCCATCGATGAAGATAAGCTAATGGAGAAATACTTGAGGGATGATGAGCCGGAACGCCTAGCTGAAGGGCGCCGCCTCATTGCTGAGGCCATGGAAGAAGAGAGACGGAAGTCTAAACAGAAGAATGTTTTCGAAGCTGGTTCCTCTTCTGCTGCCCCTGCGACTTCTGAAGTAGAGGGGTATGATCCTGAAAATCCGGGAATCCCCCGAACAACTCTACTATCCCCTATTCCTGAAACAGCATCGGAGGCAGTAGTTACCCCTGCCGAGAAGTCTTCGGAAGGTATCCCTACCTTTTCTCCTCAATTTGTCAAGGCTATTTCTACCTTTCGCCACATGATTGAGCAATCGATGAAAAACCCATTATTTTCGCCTGAGTTGATAACTGTTGCTTCTCATTCTGTAGGTATTGAGCCATCCGAAAAGACAGATGTGACTCAAGGAGCCACCACCGGGGCAGAACCTACAGAAAAGGCAAAAGGAGGGGAGGACAAGGCTGCTCCTATAGACTTGGGAGAAGGAAGTGTGCCAACTAAGGCCGCCACTCCCCATGATGAAATGATAGCAGCTTTAAAGGATGATGGCGGTGACGAAGGTCATGAGGAGGAACCAGAAGTTGCAATAGTCGGGGAGTCAAAAAATGCCGATGATGTTACTTTGGCTGCAATGAAAGCTGATCAAGACAAACGCTTGCAATTGAAAGCCGAAGAACTAGACCCTGAAGCCCTCAAGCCCCTCGCAGTTGTGGATGCGGGATCAAGGTTAGTTGTTAAGCTCTCAACTAGATCTATTACAGAGGAACTCGCTAAAAAATCTTCTCTTGATTCCAGCGCTCCGCCCTTTGGGAAGAAGTCTGCCGGTTCCAGCACCGCATCTTCAGGAAAGAAGAAATCAAAACGAATCTTGACAGAAGCCGAGAAAGAAGCAAAGGATGCGGAGAAAGCCGCCAAGAAGTCCAAGGCTCACTCAAAATCTAAATAGTGGATTGCCTTGTGTCGTTTTAGCATTTAG
The DNA here is from genome assembly GCA_030737875.1 of Allium sativum. NCBI lineage: Eukaryota > Viridiplantae > Streptophyta > Magnoliopsida > Asparagales > Amaryllidaceae > Allium > Allium sativum. Next base: position 229,060,704 of record CM060919.1, on the reverse strand, counting down.
TGAACCAACAATTGCTGCTACAAGAGCGGCTCTCGCACCTTCTTTTTTAGCTACTCTCCTGTACAAATTCATTCATTCGTAAATAAATAAAAAATAATTCATTTTCTGCAATGTCTGTTTGTCAATAGTTCTGCACTTATGTAAAAATGCATGTCTTACTATAGTTATGAAATGAAGTTACGGAGGGAGGAAATATGCGTAAACATATATGCCCCCAGTCAATTCTCACAAATTATTTAATGCTTAATCAAACAATCTGAATGCTCCCGATTTTCTGACGGGTTAGCATTTCCTTTGTTGTCAGTGCCTGTCGTTTTTTCTGGCATTTCTTTTATACTCTCCTGTCTTATACCCAGGTTAGTGTTCTTACTGAGGCGGTCCCTTGTCTGGGTGCACCTTCATGCCTCAGAGGACGTCGTCTTCCCGTCCTTTTATACTCTCTCTCTCTCTGGAGAGTTAGAGTTCGAGCTCAGCAATCTATTCATTCCCCGGTCTTTCAGCGGGGAAAGATCTCTTTCTCAGCGCTCAGTCGGAGACGCTTTTATACTCTCTCTCTCTCTCTCTCTCTCTGGAGAGTTAGAGTTATGGGAAGAATTTCTTTTTCAACGCTCAGTCGGAGACGCTTTTATACTCTCTCTCTCTCTCTGGAGAGTTAGAGTTAAGAATGTCGTTTTCTCATTCTTTTATGTCTTGTCGCACAAATAGTCGTCGTGCTTTTTCTTATGCTTAAACTGTCTTCAACCTTTTCTGGTTTTGAATCATCATGTATTCCATAATCACAACAGAATAATCGATGAATGTATATATATAATGCATAAAAGTAAATAACACACAATATTTTTATAGTGGTTCGGCTAAGTCGTAGCCTACATCCACTTTATAGTCCTTTATTCATATCGTCAGATTTTCCTATGGCAAGTCGTGCCTTATTACAGAGTTCATAAGAAAAATAACAAAGAGTACAACATTTCTAATCCAAATATCGCATTAAGTGTTGGGCAATCCATGCTCTAGGGACTTCTTCGCCATCTACGGTCGTTAACTTGAAGGTTCCTTTTTCAAGTTTCCGTTGGATGACAAAGGGTCCTTCCCACTTTGGACCGAGGTGGGGAAGGGATGGAAAAACTCTCTTTAGCACCAAATCTCCTGGTTCAAAAGTCCTGAGGCGAACTTTTTTGTCGTTATAGCGTGCCATCTGACGTCGATGTCTTGCCGCACGCAAATCTGCTTCGTCCCTTTTTTCTTCGACTTCATCAAGAGACTCAAGTAAGAGTGCCCGATTCGTCATCGGGTCATAATACGTAACTCTGTGGGAAGGAACTTCCAGTTCAACTGGGATTACTGCTTCTGAGCCAAAGGAGAGAGAGAAAGGGGTGTGACCAGTAGTCGTCTTAAATGTTGTCCGATATGCCCACAAAGCTAGGGGCAATTCGTCAACCCATTTTGCCTTTGCGCGCTCTAACCGTTTCTTAAGGATGGATTTTATTACTTTGTTTATTGCCTCAACTTGCCCATTTGACTGCGGATAAGCCACGGCAGTGTATCGCTTGTCAATCTTATACTTCTGGCAGAAATTTCTGAATTCAGTGCCATCAAACTGGGTTCCGTTGTCAGTTATAATCGTTCTTGGAATCCCGAATCGGCATATAATATTTCTGACCACGAAACTTATCACCTTTCTTGCCGTGATTTTGGTCAAAGGTTCAGCTTCCACCCACTTCGTAAAATAGTCCACGGCCACTATTGCATATTTCGCTCCTCCTTTAGCAATCGGTAGAACTCCAATGATATCAATTCCCCACGTGGCAAATGGCCAAGGACTCACCATTGATTTAAGTTGGGTCGACGGTGCTCTGGGGATTTTGGCGAATCTCTGGCACTTATCGCAGCGTCGTGAATAATCAGCTGCATCTTTATTAATTGTGGGCCAGAAGTATCTGTATCGCAATATCTTTTTTGCTAAAGTCTGACCTCCTGTATGATCTCCACACTCACCTTCGTGCACTTCTCTCAGTACATGTTTGATGTCGTCGTGTGCTATACATCGTAACAGGGGCATAGAAAATCCTTGCCTATAAAGAGTATCATCTTGCATGACATATCTGGTAGCCTTGCGAACTACGGCCCTTCTCTCACTCTTCTTTGATGGTAGTGTCGCATTCTTAAGGATGTTCTTAATTGGGGTCATCCATGACTCTTTTTCCGGTTCCGCTTCGAAAGCGAACTCAACTTCCATTGATTCAAAGCTTGGCGATTCCAACGTTTCAATTGGAATTATTTCAATCTCTTCTGGATTGTCGGAACTAGCCAGCTTTGCCAGCCTATCCGCCTTCTGGTTTTCGGCTCTTGGGATGTGTTATATTGTACCGCTCCAAGCTACTCAATAGCTCTCTCACTTTCCTGAGGTAGGCGATAAGTCGAGGTCCCCGAGCCACAAATTCCTCTCGCACTTGGCAAACAACGATTTTAGAGTCACAGAATATGTCCAACGTTTTTATTCCAAGGCCTTTAGCAAGCTTCAGCCCGGCAATCAGGGCTTCATATTCAGAGTCATTGTTAGTCGCCGAAAATTCTAATCGTAGAGCGTAATATAACGACCGTCCTTCAGGAGTGACTAAGACGATTCCAGCTCCAGACCTTCGGTCGTTCTTGGCTCCATCTGTGTATAGTCTCATGAGCCTCATATTTTCCTGCATCATGAGATTAGGAGGCTGTAAGCGAGCTTCTCAATCTTTGGGTAGTTGCGCTCTGCCGCTGCTAATTTCTTGCTTACATAATACACTGGCCTTTGTACTTTGTCTTCTTCTCGAACCAGAGCTGTGCTAACGGCGTGAGCCGAGACTGCCAAGTAAACAAACAGTTCTTCGTGATCTACTGGCTTTGACAAAATCGGCGGTTTCTCTAGCAGTTCCAATAAATTTCGAAAGACCTCAACACAGTCCGGAGTCCACTCAAAGTTTTTCTTTTTCCTTTTAATCAAATCAAAAAACGGAACGCACTTGTCTGCAGCTTTGGAGATGAATCTACTCAACGCGGCTACTTTCCCTGCAAGACTTTGGACATCTTTAATTCTTCTTGGTTCTTCAATGTTTCTAATCGCTGCTATTTGGCTAGGATTGATTTCAATTCCTCGGGAGCTCACAATGAAGCCTAGGAATTTTCCCGACGCCACTCCAAATGAGCATTTCACAGGATTCAACTTCATCCGATACTTTCGCAGGATACCAGACATTTCCGCCAAGTCTTGCGTATGGCTGGAGGACTGTTTCGATTTGACAAGCATATCATCTACGTAAACTTCCATAGTCTTCCCTATTTGATTATAAAACATTCTGTTCACCAAGCGCTGATAAGTGGCTCCGGCATTTTTCAATCTGAACGGCATTACGACATAACAATATAATCCCAAATTCGTAATGAAGCTCGTATGTTCTTGGTCTGGCACGTGCATAGGAATTTGGTTGTATCCAGAATACGCATCCATGAAAGAGAGAAGTTCATGACCTGCTGTCGAATCTACAAGTTGGTCAATTCTGGGAAGTGGGAAACTATCTTTTGGACAGGCTTTGTTCAAATCTGAAAAATCAATACAAGTCCGCCACTATCCATTCGGCTTCTTTACCAAGACGGGATTCGATATCCAGTCAGGACATGTCGAATCTCGAATAAATCTGTTCTGCTTCAGCTTCTCCACTTCCTCTTTGAGAGCAGCCGACCTCTCTGGGCCCAGCATACGTCTCTTCTGCTTCACAGGCGGATGTTTCGGGTTTACATTTAATTTGTGACTTATAATGGATGGCGATATCCCACACATGTCAGCGTGGGTCCAGAGGCAAACACGTCCAAGTTTGCCTTCAAGAAGTCCGTTAGTTCTTTGGCTCGACATGGATCCAATTGAGAACCAACCTTCAAAACTTTTGTCGGATCAGTTTCATCAATGGGAATTTCCACTGTCGCTTCATTAGGAGTTGCATTTTTAGTTTCTGGTTCCTCGTCTTTTCTGGGATCCAGGTCTTCAGGCGTTCCTTTGAGCAACTCCTTCGGGGTCAATTTCTCTAATTGTTATGCCGAGCCCCCCTTTGGGGGAGGCGAGACATCTTTACTCTCGATGTTAAGTCCTTTCATCAACATCTTTAATTCGGCAACATAGCAGGCCCGTCCGGAAACTTGTTCCCCTCTCATTACTCCAATTCCGGCTTCGGTTGGGAACTTAAGCAACAAACACCAAGGGGCGATACAGGCTCTGAATTCAGCAAGGGCAGGCCTTCCCAAGAATGCATTATAAGGCGAATCTACGTCCAATACTACGAACTGAAGCATCCGCACTCTTCTGCGTTCTCCTTGCCCCAAGGTCACGGGCAATTCTATGTATCCCATGGGAGCTGATGACGCCCCGTTGAAGCCTCTGATCCATCCTTCACATGGCTTCAAATCTTCAGATTCAAGCTTTCATCTGATCAAATGACTTTTTAAATAAAATATTGAAAGAACTTCCGTTGTCTACTAATACCTTATGAACCAAGGCCGGCCCAATGGTGGTAGTACCCGAGCCACAAATTCCTCTCGCACTTGGCAAACAACGATTTTAGAGTCACAGAATATGTCCAACGTTTTTATTCCGAGGTTTTTAGCAAGCTTCAGCCCGGCAATCAGGGCTTCATATTCAGAGTCATTGTTAGTCGCCGAAAATTCTAATCGTAGAGCGTAATATAACGACCGTCCTTCAGGAGTGACTAAGACGATTCCAGCTCCGGACCTTCGGTCGTTCTTGGCTCCATCTGTGTATAGTTTCCACGGATCTATCTTTAACTCATCCTCGGACTTAACCACTCTGTCATCGATTACTTCCTCCTCTGGGATGGTGAACTCCGCAATAAAGTCTGCCAGAGCTTGCCCCCTGATCGACTTTCGTGGTTGAAAATTCAAATCAAACTGACTTAATTCTATATTCCATTTGATCAACCTTCCCGATGCTTCGGGTCTCTGCAACACCTGCCTCAAGGGCTGGTCGGTATATGGTTATTGGATGAGCTTGGAAATAGTGACGAAAGCCCACTTTGTGAACTGGGCAACACAAAGTCAAGATGTGAAATATTGAAAAAACTTGGGAAGTGTTGAAGCAGGTCGGATCGAAGCAGCGTATCGGTTCGGATCGGATAAGGTCTTCTGTTCGGATCGGTGAACGATCGCTGTTGGAATCAGAGAGGCACAGCTGTTCGGATCAGAGGGCAATCTACTTCAAGTTGGATCGGAAAGCCACCCAGTTGCTACAGAAATAGATCGGAGCGGAGCAGAGTAAAAAGGAGAGAGAATTGGCCCTGAGTTAATCCTGGTCGGATCGGAGATGCCGATCCGAACCCCATGAGCATGTCCCTCCGATCCGAACCCATTTCACACGTCACTTTCCTGCATGAGCGCCTTGTTATTCGGAGCGGCTATGACCAGTTCCTACCCACAACGTCCACTACTCTGATGCGTTGTCAACACAGAAATTCATCCGAACCCGAGGCTAATGGGATGGATGACACGTAGCTCCGATCCGGATCGGGTCCTGAGCAAATTCTCACCTATAAATACCCCGTCTGGAGACAAAGAAAAGGATCTTTTTTCTAGCACTTTGAGAGTTCAACTACCTTCATAACCCGAATTCCAGCACTCCCGGAAAATCCAAATCTTCTTTCATTATTTGTTTTTAGAATTGAGCGATTGTGAGTTGTGAGAGAAATCAAGTGAACATTTCATTGTATTTGCAACTAAATCAGTGAAAATAGTAAAAGACAAGTGGACGTAGGCATTTCTTCGCCGAACCACTATAAATCCTGTGTGTTCATTTTTATTTTTGATCTCATTTCATTCTGCTTTTAATCAATTTGGGTGTTAGAACCACTTTTTGGTCTAACATTTTGGTGCTTTCACTGAGAACTCATCTGAATTCTTTGTTTTTCGGGATTATCATTCTACTTTTTGGACCGTTGAGTTCAAAGAAGTTAATCCTCAAGTTTCAACGCCCTTGGATATTTGTTGAAGTGATTGTCGAAGAATCATGGCCAAAGGAAAAGGCAAAGAAGTTCAATCTGGTCGAGGAAATGGAGCTGGCGAAGATCAGCAAAATGCGGTTGTGACAAGGTCTCGTGGGCAGAGTTCAGCAGCAGGACGAACCGATGCAGGAAATCCGAACCGCCTCCAGGGGGAGAGCTCCGATCCGATCCGGGTAGGAGATTCTGAAGCAGTGCATTCCCCCAATCTGAACCGACCCGAGCAGCTTGCCATGTACCGACCCGACCAGGCTCCCCAGCTCCGAACCGACCCGATCTCCCATCTCCGATCCGACTCGACTCTTGGTGATGTTGGAACCTCTACTCGAGTCCCTACAAATGCTCCGATTCCAGCCACCAGGGTCAGTGACCAGGTTAATCCATCTGCGCCCATTACTCAAGAAGATTTCTCGCGCTTACTTGACATGCTCGAGAGTACTAGAGAGGCTATGAAAGTCCACGAGCGCACTAATCTCATGATGCAGGAAAATATGAGGCTCATGAGCAGGGAGATTAGTGAACTCCGTCGACAGAAAACCCCATCACCGGTTCGTCACACACCAGCGGATCAGTCTTCATCTTCCGAGGAAGAGCGGCCCCGTGAACGAAGGCCGCTCGAACGACCACAGAATGTGGAGCAGCTGACATTCGGATCTTTGGGGTCTCGTGAGGATATTGCACGAGCACTAGGAAACAATGACCCCACTCGGGGGCAAAGGCTCCAGTCCCCTCCTCCCGAGATCGACCGGGAGCGTAGGGAACGGAATAGAGCAGAAGCAGCTCGAAGAAGAAGGGCATCTCCTGAACAAGAGCCCAGAAGGAACCCGGATACTAGGGCCAGGGAACCTGAACGGCCCCTAACTAATGCTGATGTACAGGCAATGGTGCGCCAGATCATGTCCGAGAGCCAAACTATACAAATGAAGATTATGGCATTGAGCGAAGCCATACTCCTTTCACCGACGATATACTCGACTTCCAGTTTCCCCGACGTTTTAACCTGCCTCAGATGGACAAGTACAACGGGAGAACTGATCCGGGACAGCATTTGATGCGATACTCGTGGCTCATGAATGTTGCTGCTGCCCCTGATGAAGTGAAGTGTAAAGCATTCCCCATCTACTTAGAAGATGTGGCGCTGTTCTGGTTTACTCGACTTTCCCCTCGTTCGGTTTCGAATTACAGGGAACTGAGCGAACGTTTTATGAATCAGTTCCGACTCCATACCCGAAAGTCCAAAAGTGTTATTGAATTATCAAGAATTAAGCAGGCGCCAGGAGAGTCTTTGAGGTCGTATCTTGACCGTTTTAACTTAGCTGTGACTGAAGTTAGTGACCCTCATGAGCCCACCATTCTGATGGCATTAAAAGAAGGAGTCGATCCTGAATCCGAGTTCGGGGATTACCTTTCTGGCAAGACACCCTCCACAAGAGAGATATTCTATGAAAAAGCCGATATTTATTTAAGACGAGAGGAGACCAGGGCAAACCGAAAGAGAAAGTCTGAGGCGGCTTCAAAAGAAAATGTGCAGAGTAACATCGCCGTGAAGCAGTCTGGGGAAAGTTCCGAAAAGGTTGAAGTAAATGTGGGAAACAAGGGTGGAAACAACAATGCTGGAAACGGGGGCAACAACAATAACCGTAATGCGAACGGTAACAGAAAAAATAGAAATAGGGGAAGTGATCCTAACAAAAGGCCCCGATTCCAGACCTACGAGAATTATACACCATTGAACGACACCCTAGAGAATATTTACCTGGATACGTACAACGTTTTGCAATATAAAAGACCGCCACCTCGTGACTCGACAGAGAAAGAAATGGCGACTGGGAAGTTTTGTTTGTTTCATGGAACTCATGGGCATTCAACCAATGAATGTCGGCATTTGAGAGATGTGATTGAGAAGCTGCTGCGTGAAGGGAAGTTAGATGAATACAAGGTTGCCCCGAGGGACAGGGGGCAAGGAGAGCAAGCTCCAAAACAGATTCTACCTGCTCCCAAGCCTACAGCGCAGCAGAAAGGTAAAGGAATTGTTATCAACTCCATAGTGGGTGGACCTCACCCGGCAATCCGTAGTTTCAGAGCAATGGATCAATATGTAAATGCTGCCAAGCACATAGATGTGAATGAAGATGATGATATGGAGGATATCACCCCCATAAAACAACAGAAGACCATGTTTGACGACGTAGTATTCCGCAGCAGAGATAATACTGGGATCCAATCACCCACTGATGATCCGTTGGTTATTACTACCACCATTGGGCCGGCCTTGGTTCATAAGGTATTAGTAGACAACGGAAGTTCTTTCAATATTTTATTTAAAAAGTCATTTGATCAGATGAAGCTTGAATCTGAAGATTTGAAGCCATGTGAAGGATGGATCAGAGGCTTCAACGGGGCGTCAACAGCTCCCATGGGATACATAGAATTGCCCGTGACCTTGGGGCAAGGAGAACGCAGAAGAGTGCGGATGCTTCAGTTCGTAGTATTGGACGTAGATTCGCCTTATAATGCATTCTTGGGAAGGCCTGCCCTTGCTGAATTCAGAGCCTGTATCGCCCCTTGGTGTTTGTTGCTTAAGTTCCCAACCGAAGCCGAAACTGAAGTAATGAGAGGGGATCAAGTTTCCAGACGGGCCTGCTATGTTGCCGAATTAAAGATGTTGATGAAAGAACTTAACATCGAGAGTAAAGATGCCTCGCCTCCCCCAAAGGGGGGCTCGGCATAGCAATTAGAGAAATTGACCCCGAAGGAGTTGCTCAAAGGAACGCCTGAAGACCTGGATCCCAGAAAAGACGAGGAACCAGAAACTAAAAATGCAACTCCTAATGAAGCGACAGTGGAAATTCCCATTAATGAAACTGATCCGACAAAAGTTTTGAAGGTTGGTTCTCAATTGGATCCATGTCGAGCCAAAGAACTAACGGACTTCTTGAAGGCAAACTTGGACGTGTTTGCCTGGACCCACGCTGACATGTGTGGGATGTCGCCATCCATTATAAGTCACAAATTAAATGTAAACCCGAAACATCCGCCTGTGAAGCAGAAGAGACGTATGCTGGGCCCAGAGAGGTCGGCTGCTCTCAAAGAGGAAGTGGAGAAGCTGAAGCAGAACGGATTTATTCGAGATTCGACATATCCTGACTGGATATCGAATCCCGTCTTGGTAAAGAAGCCGAATGGAAAGTGGCGGACTTGTATTGATTTTTCAGATTTGAACAAAGCCTGTCCAAAAGATAGTTTCCCACTTCCCAGAATTGATCAGCTTGTAGATTCGACAGCAGGTCATGAACTTCTCTCTTTCATGGATGCGTATTCTGGATACAACCAAATTCCTATGCACGTGCCAGACCAAGAACATACGAGCTTCATTACGAATTTGGGATTATATTGTTATGTCGTAATGCCGTTCGGATTGAAAAATGCCGGAGCCACTTATCAGCGCTTGGTGAACAGAATGTTTTATAATCAAATAGGGAAGACTATGGAAGTTTACGTAGATGATATGCTTGTCAAATCGAAACAGTCCTCCAGCCATACGCAAGACTTGGCGGAAATGTTTAGTATCCTGCGAAAGTATCGGATGAAGTTGAATCCTCTGAAATGCTCATTTGGAGTGGCGTCGGGAAAATTCCTAGGCTTCATTGTGAGCTCCTGAGGAATTGAAATCAATCCTAGCCAAATAGCAGCGATTAGAAACATTGAAGAACCAAGAAGAATTAAAGATGTCCAAAGTCTTGCAGGGAAAGTAGCCGCGTTGAGTAGATTCATCTCCAAAGCTACAGACAAGTGCGTTCCGTTTTTTGATTTGATTAAAAGGGGAAAGAAAAACTTTGAGTGGACTCCGGACTGTGTTGAGGCCTTTCGAAATTTATTGGAACTGCTAGAGAAACCGCCGATTTTGTCAAAGCCAGTAGATCACGAAGAACTGTTTGTTTACCTGGCAGTCTCGGCTCACGCCGTTAGCACAGCTCTGGTTCGAGAAGAAGACAAAGTACAAAGGCCAGTGTATTATGTAAGCAAGAAATTAGCAGCGGCAGAGCGCAACTACCTAAAGATTGAGAAGCTCGCTTACAGCCTCCTAATCGCATCTCGAAAACTTCGTCACTATTTCCAAGCTCATCTAATAACCATATGCACCGACCAGCCCTTGAGGCAGGTGTTGCAGAGACCCGAAGCATCGGGAAGGTTGATCAAATGGAATATAGAATTAAGTCAGTTTGATTTGAATTTTCAACCACGAAAGTCGATCAGGGGGCAAGCTCTGGCAGACTTTATTGCGGAGTTCACCATCCCAGAGGAGGAAGTAATCGATGACAGAGTGGTTAAGTCCGAGGATGAGTTAAAGATAGATCCGTGGAAACTATACACAGATGGAGCCAAGAACGACCGAAGGTCCGGAGCTGGAATCGTCTTAGTCACTCCTGAAGGACGGTCGTTATATTACGCTCTACGATTAGAATTTTCGGCGACTAACAATGACTCTGAATATGAAGCCCTGATTGCCGGGCTGAAGCTTGCTAAAGACCTCGGAATAAAAACGTTCGACATATTCTGTGACTCTAAAATCGTTGTTTGCCAAGTGCGAGAGGAATTTGTGGCTCGGGGACCTCGACTTATCGCCTACCTCAGGAAAGTGAGAGAGCTATTGAGTAGCTTGGAGCGGTACAATATAACACACATCCCAAGAGCCGAAAACCAGAAGGCGGATAGGCTGGCAAAGCTGGCTAGTTCCGACAATCCAGAAGAGATTGAAATAATTCAAATTGAAACGTTGGAATCGCCAAGCTTTGAGTCAATGGAAGTTGAGTTCGCTTTCGAAGCGGAACTGGAAAGAGAGTAATGGATTACCCCAATTAAGAACTTCCTTAAGAATGGGACACTCCCATCAAAGAAGAGTGAGAGAAGGGTCGTAGTTCGCAAGGCTACCAGATATGTCATGCAAGATGATACTCTTTATAGGCAAGGATTTTCTATGCCCCTGCTACGATGTATAGCACACGACGACATCAAACGTGTACTGAGAGAAGTGCACGAAGGTGAGTGTGGAGATCATACAGGAGGTCAGACTTTAGCAAAAAAGATATTGCGATACGGATACTTCTGGCCCACAATTAATAAAGATGCAACTGATTATTCACGACGCTGCGATAAGTGCCAGAGATTCGCCAAAATCCCCAGAGCACCGTCGACCCAACTTAAATCAATGGTGAGTCCTTGGCCATTTGCCACGTAGGGAATTGATATCATTGGAGTTCTACCGATTGCTAAAGGAGGAGCGAAATATGCAATAGTGGTCGTGGACTATTTTACGAAGTGGGTGGAAGCTGAACCTTTGACCAAAATCACGGCAAGAAAGGTGATAAGTTTCGTGGTCAGAAATATTATATGCCGATTCGGGATCCCAAGAACGATTATAACTGACAACGGAACCCAGTTTGATGGCACTGAATTCAGAAATTTCTGCCAGAAGTATAAGATTGACAAGCGATACACTGCCGTGGCTTATCCGCAGTCAAATGGGCAAGTTGAGGCAATAAACAAAGTAATAAAATCCATCCTCAAGAAACGGTTAGAGCGCGCAAAGGCAAAATGGGTTGACGAATTGCCCCTAGCTTTGTGGGCATATCGGACAACATTTAAGACGGCTACTGGTCACACCCCTTTCTCTCTCTCCTTTGGCTCAGAAGCAGTAATCCCAGTTGAACTGGAAGTTCCTTCCCACAGAGTTACGTATTATGACCTGATGACGAATCGGGCACTCTTACTTGAGTCTCTTGATGAAGTCGAAGAAAAAAGGGACGAAGCAGATTTGCGTGCGGCAAGACATCGACGTCAGATGGCACGCTATTACGACAAAAAAGTTCTCCTCAGGACTTTTGAACCAGGAGATTTGGTGCTAAAGAGAGTTTTTCCATCCCTTCCCCACCTCGGTCCAAAGTGGGAAGGACCCTTTGTCATCCAACGGAAACTTGAAAAGGGAACCTTCAAGTTAACGACCGTAGATGGCGAAGAAGTCCCTAGAGCATGGAATGCCCAACACTTAATGCGATATTTGGATTAGAAATGTTGTACTCTTTGTTATTTTTCTTATGAACTCTGTAATAAGGCACGACTTGCCATGGGAAAATCTGACGATATGAATAAAGGACTATAAAGTGGATGTAGGCTACGACTTAGCCGAACCACTATAAAAATATTGTGTGTTATTTACTTTTATGCATTATATATATACATTCATCGATTATTCTGTTGTGATTATGGAATACAGGATGATTCAAAACCAGAAAAGGTTGAAGACAGTTTAAGCATAAGAAAAAGCACGACGACTATAGAGTTGCCTGTTAATAGCTTTCCGCTTATTTATTGATCTTGTCAAAGAGGCTTAACACAGAACAATTACAACTCAGTAAAATAGTAGATGCAATCACCATTTACAATACTTTGTACGCTAAGTTTAAGGAAGGAATAAATTAAAACTACACCCTACAAAATGGAGCTTATTTAACCTTAAAAAAACATACAAACAAGCAAAAAGACATCAAGACTTGATCAACTAGTAACCAAGTTTCCTGACAAAATGAACCATACTTATATTGTTAAACTTTCTATCCAAGTCCAACGAAGTCAGTCATAGGTTTTATGCATATTTTAAGATATATTTTTACTGTTATTGTCACAAATTAAAATATTTCAGCTGTGAATATTCTTCTAATTATATGATGTATTTGACAAAAACGAGTGTGAAGATAACAGACGAGCTTTTATCTGTATCCAATTAATTAACTAAACAAGTAAACGACTATTACTGCACAGGCCCACTGCAGGTTAATATCTGTTTTGAAAACAGTATGCTGAAATTAACGCTGATAATTTTATCATAGTTTCCACTTCCACAGCCTTGAATATCCACAGTTCCAATTCATTATTACTAAACGGCAACATGACGTATTAGCTGTTATGTAACGACGGTCGAAACAAAGCCCCCCTTCCTTGCACGCATTCGAGCTGGCACACAACTCCCATATAATAAAAGGAATCTCTGATGTTACGTGTCTACCAACTCATATTTGTACTCAACTCCTTCAATTTATTCCATGATGTGGGACTATTAATTTCAACCCGTCATTCCTCTTTAACAACATGCAAGGCAATCCTAACAGTCTCCCCCTTGACTCGCATCGTACGAGTATCGTTTGAGAGCACTGTCTTGCCTGCATGGCCCAGTTCGTAACTTTCGGCTCTGATACCATTGTTATGTAACGACAGTCGAAACAAAGCCCTCTTCCTTGCACGCATACGAGCTGGCACACAACTCCCATATAACAAAAAGAATCCCTAATGTTACGTGCCTACCAACTCATATTTGTACTCAACTCCTTCAATTTATTCCATGATGTGGGATTATTAATTCCAACCCGTCATTCCTTTTTCACAACATGCGAGACAATCTTAACATTAGCTAATTTCATTCACAGAACTAATGGGTCAGGAGTGTTTTGATTGAATTCCAAATATCCAACGTACTCATATTATTAAGGGTAAAAAAAAGACTAGGGGAAAAAAAATCGTCAATATAAAATTGGGAGTGGAAGCAAACATTTAACAAAGAAAATCTGCAAATGAAACCTATGATCAAATGCTGCAAAACCAAATCTGCAAATGAAACCTATGATCAAATGCTGCAAAACCTACCTCCTAACAAGATATTAGATATCCATCTTATATCTTGTTAGGTCAAAATTCATCACATAGTCCTCTCTTAAAGGCCTCAAAAGCAAGTATTCCTAGTCTTCCAATCAAATAACAGTAGCAAATCAGCGAGCACAACACAAAGAGTTTGCTGCCCAAAATTTTGCAGACTCTCTCATAGCCCAGGCAGATTTTCGAGCAAATAATTCGGGTGTATTAGCAAAGCCCAAGCAAACATTTGCGGGTTACATAGTCCATTTTTGGTCCGCATATCAGTAAATTTAGCTAGGGCTGGCCAAGCAGCTGAAGCATTCGCTTTGGGCTCATAAATATCTAGGGTACCGGAGATAACTCGCATCACACCACAAGAGGGAAAGAAGAAAGAGAACACAGTAGGAAAAAGACAGAATAGAAAGCGATGTAGATTTTTTACCATTAGAAGCTATTCTGATGGTAATTGTATATTTGTAAATGCAATGTGTCATGTTCCGCCTCTTCAAGCGGTTGATTCATCGGATGAACCATTGTGATGTTTTATCGACCCCCAACTCTCTTCAGGTTATTTTCTTCCTGTTACAATATATAACTAAACTTGCTTCACTCTAGTTACTGCGACAGTTAGCAATTAACTATTGTTAGAGTTAAGAACTAATTTTTATTTTTATTCGATTTACAAAATCTAAGTTTGGGGCTTGTATTATTTTCATATAAAGTGTACATTTAATTAATTTATATTATTTACAACTTTTCTTCTATGAATTTTTAACCAATATTAGGGATTTTGATCCCTTTAGTCGTTTGTTGATGGCTAATTATTTTTGCAGCTCTGTTAGATACAAATTCAGTGACTATTTTTTGCAATAATCATATCTTTATGACTGGGGTTCCTTTAGGCTAACCAAAAAGTGAAGAATAATTATGTTTAAAATTTTGCTAAAACTGATGTTGTTAGATTTTATGGCTTCATTGAGGAGTGACTAGAACACATAGTTTATCTATTGATGTACTTTTTTTTCCTTTCACCTTTAAGTTTGAATATTCATTTCTACATATCTGTAATAAATTTCTAGTAATTGAAAGACATTTTATACATTACACACAATTTTAGTTAGGCAGTGTAGCCATTAAACGGTATTAAAGAGCAAATTTTACATTCAACGTATCCTGATTGAGTATTGTAATGAAAAATTGTTTTTAGTTCCTCTTTCATTATTCATAAACTACTTGATTTAATTTTGGATAATCACATCATTTTTTGAATAAGTGCCTTGGTTTTTCAATTGGCTTTAGGCATCAAAACTCTTGGTACCAGTACTGAAGTTAGTATTAAGCAACGAAATTAGGTATGAATAAAGCAAACAATTAAAATAACCTTTTAAGATGGGCTAAAAATGGTTACAAGATTAAAACTGACTAAATTGACATAAATGATCTAGGACCGTGCTGGACTTGGAAATATGGTACTTTCACAGATCAGCAGGTACCCACAACATGTGGTACACCTCTTTCTGGAGATACTTGCATTGTAGGGGTCCCAATCCCACGCTAGTGAGGGTTCCTTTTATTTCAAAACTCCTTATTATGTCAACGATAATTTCCTTAAAGTGTGAGCACGCCAGGGGAAAAAAGAAAGAGAGAATGATATTAGAATTATAGAATATGAATATAAAATCCAACTTTGATTAGAATTAAAGTGTGAGAACTTAGGGTCCGCTCATGGACACAGAACTTTGATTTCGCATTTGGTGGTAATGACATGATTTCTACTGAAAGTGTTTCCTGCTTCAAAACTTAGCTTCATGACAAGGCACCTTGGACATAACTGTCAAATTGATTGTAATTTTTTACATCTAATTTTCCTCTATAAACATAAAATCCAACTCCTCAATTATTTCCACTACGCTCCACTCCTCTTAACCTCTATTTTACAATGGCTTTCGCTCATGGTCCGAGTAAAAAAAAAGCTAACGTTTTACTGGAATGCTGAACTATAAGCTCCATTCACAACGATATATTCGAAAGGATTTACAATAAATTAGAATAAAAATGAGTCTATCAAAAGGCCGCTGATAGATTAAACTCTTGTAAAAAAAACATCTCAACTGCTAGGTGTAGCGGCCGCAGAAAAACAACCATGACAGCAACTGCAAATACTTCATCAAGTGGAAAAAGTTAAAAAAAACCAGACCAAAACAAGCTGGGATGACCAAAGAATCACCGTTACTGATGATGGAGGGTGGATCAAGCCAAGGTATTTGACACTTTTTTTTACAACTTTCGCTAATTTCTTGTCATTGGTGGTATAACTCTAAAATGAAGAGAGACTCGTGTACCAGATCTGGAATATATATGTTAATACCAAAAAATGATGTCAAATAACACCTTAAAACTAGAAAACAATGTTAAAAGCAGAAAAATGCAGAAAACAGTAAAGTAGAGAGGATTTATAGTGGTTCAGCCTCTATTTTGGCCTATGCCCACTTTGAATGGGGATTTCTTTGCTTTCTCCACTACAAGGTACATATTGATCTCAATTTACACTTTTCTTTATCTTACAATGATTCTCTCTCTCTCGTCTCTACAATCTCTCGCTGATTCTCTATCTCTTTCGATTCTTCCGTAGAAACATTTGAATCTCAATAATAGCAATGATTATCGGATTTGATCTTCGATAACTGAGGTCGGTGATGAACTTCGATGATTTCTCGAGAAGAGTGATGATGGAGATCCGTGAATGATGCTTGAAGAAACTTTAGTGGTGTTGTAGAAGCTTGAGTGATGATGGAGATCAATAATGGCAGCCATTCGAAAGAGAAAATCTAACCTCTTTTATGTGTGAGGGAGTGGAGTATTTATAGGTGAGGTTATGAGTGCTTAGAGCTTGAAATGGTGTATATGCGGTCTACAGGGATCGGACGTCAATCTATGGTTATGGATCGGGCTCGATCCATGCCTGGTAAAGCCGCTTTTCTTATACGACCAATCCATGGATGGATTGTTGATCCCGCTCCATCAAAAGTACGTGCAACCGATCCACTAAGAAAACGACCGATACACGCCCATGCGATCCAACATCCTTTGCAAACAATCCATGCGCGCTCCATGGTCCATGGATCGTGAGCGATCCATCATGTTAATATGTTATGTTGTGATATAATGTCTTGTGATCCATAATATGCTTCACATATTTACACTGTGTATAGTCCATAGATGACAACCGATTCATCGTATGGACGATCCATACTATTGTACAACGATCCAATCCATATTTTGCTAAGAATACATGTGGTCGATCCACTAGCATGAAACCGATCTATGTTTTTACACCCGATCCATGATGCTTTCCTGATCCATTACTTATACGATCCAACGTATTATTCTTAAATCGTGTTTTCAAACAGAATTAATATTTGCCCCTCGAAGTTCATGTTATTGGAGATAATGTGGGCTTTGAATTGGACAGTTCTGATGACTCCTGATAGATCGTCGATGTTGGACTTTCGTTAGACCGCGAACTATCCATCTGATGGATCGGCACATATAACCCTCAATGGGTCGTGGAAGGCCCATCTGATGGATCACATACAATCACCTTTACAACTGTATTATATTATCTTTAGCCCCAGGCCCCCATCATTCTTTCTTCACTTTATTTTACTTGCTGAAAAACTCGTTAATGGCCGAAAGCTTCTTTTGAAGAATTTTGCTCTGATCCGAGCTTGCTACTCCATCACCGATTGAATCACGTTGCTTTGCCATTAATCAAATCACGCCGCCATCATCAGAGAACTTCGACCATACCGAAACTCAATCGCCGCCACGATTTCATCTGACTCGAATCGATTCGTGGCCTTTTCTTCTCAGATCCGATTCACTTCAGCTTCATCGAGCTTCTACCAACGTTCTCCATCGAAATCCAACCGTCTTTGGCCATCTCGAATTATTGTAGGTGTTGAACCATGTTTCTTGTACATATTTAAAAGACCGTGCTTCGAGTTTTTTGTGCAATGCCTAGCGTTTTTGGTGCATCAATTGTTCATGATTTTTTAGTAATATCTTCGTGTTAATCGCGTGTACTGACAGGTTGATCGTCAAATTATGCTCAGCAACCTGATATTTGTGACGATAGGATCCGATTGGGGGTTTTGTGTTGATTGTATGCCGAGATGAATTGTTGATCGAACTTGCATGCAATAATTTGATGATAATGTGTGAATTCTTTGAATAATCATGTGTTTTTCGACAGATCATGCCTCGAATTTGAAGTTTGTGACGATTGAACTACGCGTGAATGTTGATGGGCTTTCAACGTTGATTAAGTAATAGAGTTCAATCATCATTCTTTGTTGATCGCATGTGTTGGGTGGATCGCGCTTTAAATCGGACTTGGAGCATCAGACCTTGATCGCCATCCTTTTGCGGACCACATGCCACGATCGAATCATGGATCGGGGTCGGTCATCTTTGATCGTTGAGCTTTGCTCCGATTATGTATTGCTAGGGTCGATTCATTTGTTCAGTCGATTGGTGCTATGTTTAGCCAATGGGTCGTGACCTCCATCGATCGCACGCTTCGATCGAACATTGGATTGAGTCGGTGACATCTGATTGTTGAGCTTTACTCCAATCATGGATCGCTAGACTCGATCCATTGCTCGGTCGATTGCACAATCCACGGTTTTTAACTTGCACATGGTCGATGAATTGCCAATTTCCAGGTTGACTGTTGAAGTTATTAAAGTGATCCAAACTTGAAAGTGATCAACAATTTAAACTTGTAGCTTATAAATTGAGCGTGTCTTTCATCGCTAATTGTCCTGTAACAAGACAAATACTTGCACGGTTTTGGACGAATATTTTGTCGTCAATTGCTCACATCAACGACAGATTAGTTTAATCAATAAAAACGAAATACAGCGAATTTCCTGCCTTGAACTGAATGAAGTGCCCATACAAGATTGTTTCGTTCAACCATTTATAACTTATTGAACATCATTTGCATAGACACGACACCCTAATCCGAATTCGCGAGGACGCTTAAGATCAACTATTCGACACACACCGACTGTGGATTTCAAGCTTCGTTTTCAATTACTTGTATAATTTTGCACAACACTTCATACTTAGGAAATGTGCACCAATAAATTATTTAAAAACAAGATTCCTAGTGTAAATGGATACTCGACAAAAGATTCGTCATCACTCTGAAGAGACAACTACTTCTGCTCAAGTTGGAGCTTCTACTCGAATTTCTGAAGCTGTAACGATTGCAGCTCTATGGTCGATAGCACATCAGCCTGTTCCCACTCCGTCCCCTTAGCAGTCCACCGTCGGAGAGATGCGAGTTGCTCTTCCACACTTACTCAGCGTACTTTTAAACATATATGTACTACTCAATTGGCATCTGAAACTGATGCGAGATTACCCGGGAATGATAAGTTTGCTGATCGTCCGCCCTTCGGCTTTGTTGCAGTTAACCAACATACGTTAATGAGTGGAGTAGTTCCTCCATTCAACCCATTTTTGCAGATGATCCTTCGATATTTAGCAATCGCCCCATTTTAGCTACACCCGAATGGCTATGACATTTTAATAGGTTATGCGTGCTTTTTATGAGGACGATGCATTGTATGCCTACTCTTCAGGACATCTGTTATCTATACGTTTTCAAAAGGAGAAAGGAACATCCCTCTATTGCGTTTGTCGAATGTGCTCGAAACCGCCGGCTTGTCCTCGATTTACAAGATAGCGCTTCAGCATTCCTCAACCAATTCTTTTATGTTCGACGCCCGAAGAGCTTCTATGGAATCTGGATGGAAGGAGGTGATTCTATTTTTTTTTTAAGTCTTGGTCATTAATGTTTCCTTATCTTTGCAGAACTGCCGTCTTTTATCAGAGACTCCATAGTATTCTCGATTGCGATCTGAAGGAGAGGAATGCGCATTCTCTTCCAAACAAATCTCAACTTTACGATTTGCAGGATTGGCTTGAGCGATAAGAAAAGCATCTAGCTTATCCATCAAGGCTTTATTAGAGGCTTCCATTTGTTGATTCAAGCCGGCAATAGCAGCATCCAACTCACCCCGAGTCACACAGCTCTCGGAGTTTGAGAAGCAATCGGATTATTTGTTTGAGGAGTGGTTGTAACATCATAAGCAACATTTCCAGAAACTCTTGCGGATTTACTACCTTTCTTCGAAGGTGCCATGATATCGGACAACTTTCTAAGCTTCGTAGAAATAGGATTTGATCTTCGATAATTGATCCCGGTGATGATCTTTGATGATTTCTCGAGAAGAGTGATGATAGAGATCCTTAAATGATGCTTGAAGAAACTTTAATAGTGTTGTAGAAGCTTCAGTGA
This sequence comes from Allium sativum, assembly GCA_030737875.1. Taxonomy (NCBI): domain Eukaryota; kingdom Viridiplantae; phylum Streptophyta; class Magnoliopsida; order Asparagales; family Amaryllidaceae; genus Allium; species Allium sativum. The sequence continues at coordinate 229,040,610 of CM060919.1, read as the reverse complement.
TGATGGAGATCAATAATGGCAGCTCATTGGGAGAGAAAATCTAACCCCGTTTATGTGTGAGGGGGTGGAGTATTTATAGGTGAGATTATGAGTAGTTTGGAGCTTGAAATTATGTATATGCAGTCTACAAGGATCGACCGGCGATACATGGTTATGGATCGGGTTCGATCCATGCTTGGCAAAGCCGCTTTTCTTATACGATTGATTCATAGATGGAACGTTAATCCCGCTACATTAAAAGTACATGCGATCGATCTACTGAGAGAACGACCCATACACGCCCATGCAATCCATCATCCTTTGCAAACAATCCATGCACGCTCCATGGTCTATGGATCGTGAGCGATCAATCATGTTACATTGTGATACAATGTCTTGTGATCCATAATATGCTTCACATATATACACTGTGTACGGTCCATAGATGACAACCGATCCATCGTATGGACGATCCATACTACTGTACAACGATCTGATCCATATTTTGCTAAGAATACATGTGGCCGATCTACCAGCATGAAACCGATCCATGGTTTTATACCCGATCCATGATGTTTTCCCAATCCAACACTTATACGATCCAACGTATTGTTCTTGAATCGTGTTTTAGAACGGGATTAACAATATAAAGTAAATATTCAAAGATGTCGGTTCGGAAAAGATATCATCCCCTCCACTCAATTCGAATTATTTTGCTACTGAAACAATGAAGTACAAACCAATTTTCAAGTCACTAATTCAGATCCAACTCCAAAACACATTTGTGAAGACAAGCAAATACCTCCAAAAAGGAATGATCTTTGGAATTCCAGTTCTTCCGGCCCTCCCAACCAAATGAATTCACTCAAACACACCTCAACGTTAATCCTGATGTTGATATGGGCACCCTTTTTAGTTCATCGTTCTACCACTGCTCATTCTGCTTCTTGCTCAAACTGTTGGCACTCACAACAAACGTTTTTTGAAAATATCCATAAAATGGAGGAAATATGGAAAGAAGGATGTGCCATGGGTCATCAAGTTCTTTTGATGACAACGACGCTTCACAACAAACAAATCATAAATTAGCTAAAGTCGTGGCATAACCGTGAACGGTGCATGAAGTTGGGCCAGAACAACCTTACTGGGATTACAAAATCATTTCCAGAATTTTCAAAAAGATGTCGAAAAGATGGATCCTATATAAAGATGTAGTGCTTGAATTTGTAGTCTGTTTGAATTCCTAGTTGAAGCAGTATTTGAATTTGCATTATTAATTTCAAAATATTAATTGTTAATCATTTGAATTTAACCATTACTAAATCTATTAACCGTTTATTATAAAATAAAAAATAAACTATTTTTACATTAGTTCATATCAAATGTCTAGCCAAACTCCAATCAACATTTTATGCGCCAATGTCACAAGCTCCAACACCTCTAATCTCTAACCTGTAATGCACCTTTAGAGGCATCAGAACTATTAGTCTTGTCTCCATTAAATTCACTTAACACAATTTTCAGAATTGTGCTCTCTATGGTCACACCTGAATCAAAAGGCTGCGTCTATTAGCACCCCACCAATTACTCTTCACCCCCCGGTTCAAAATATTCAATTGTTAATTCCAATTTTGCCCTTAATTATTAATTACGCATTCCATTAAATGAATTAATAATTCTAATAATTGTTGCTCATCATGACACTGATCGAACTCAATCAAAATTTTAAAGGCGAGTTGATTTAATCAACCCTATCCTTAATTGCAACTCAACAAAATCATTGTTTAATTTCAACCAAAATGAGAAAATAGATCGAACTGTTATAATACCGCTGTTTTGATCTTCTTTTCGTATATTTGTTTCCTTACTGTCCGCATCTTTTTCGTTACAGATTGTAGAATGTAAAATTGCTAGGGTTTTGATGGAGAAACGAAAAACTGTGTAAGGAAGTTAAAAAAAGAAAATAAACATAGACAATGGAAGAAACAAGGGTAATTAAGGAATAAACGGGGTGTGAAAAGAAAACCTGGGGTGAAGATTATTTTTTTAAATTATCGGGGTGGGAAGAGCAAATTATGGGGTGAGAATAGATGGAGCCGAATCAAAATGTAGTATCAGCATACATCGCCCCAAAATCAGATAGAGTTGGGAGCAAACTCGGAAATAAAATTGCTACTCGCGTGTCCAACTAATGAAATTCATTCCATATGCACTACGTCATTGAATTCCAAAAACCCTAACTCCCAAATCAGCCTCTAAATCAGAACGACCAAAGACCAGCATATCCCAATCTACCAGTCAATCATCTCAAACACGAAATATATAACAGCAAAAATAGAAGTACATAAAAGATGGATTAAAAAGTACCAAAACAACTCGATGAGCCGGAACAGCAGGGACGGAGGAAACGCCTCCAGACTCAATGGCGGCGTGAAGGAAAACATCGGCAGCGGTGGAAGAGGACGAGAAAAGGTTGGAATCTAAAGGGGGATTGAGGCGCAGGAAAGAAACTTTCGACTTCAGATCTTCGATTTCACGCCTGAGTTCTTCCTCGGTTTCACTTGCTTCTTCGTAGCATTCTTTGCAGGTTCCTGCATCTATTTCTACGTACTCCTCCCTACATGATTGGCACCACATCTTCTCTCCCTCTTCTCTTGCTTCTTTTTTCGCCTTTCCCTGGTAGACTGATGCGTGTGCATTTTGGGCCCCTTTTGAAACAATAAACAAGTTCACTGTTTGCGAGAATCCAATGGCTACAGTGTCAATTAAATTCTTGTTTAACTCTGGATTATTTAAAATGACACTGAAAATAGAATATGCACTTCAACGCTAATTTATTTGTATAAACAATTTTTTCAACATATATCAATTATATTGTAGATACGTAAAATCATTTTGCAAAATAATTTTTTTTTTTTAACTGTTCATAATGTGAAGTTGAATGTCTAAAGCTGGACATTTCACTTGACAATGTACAAAAGCATCTCCAATCCAAATAGTTTGTAATGTTAATTAAATCTTATGTGTCAAATATAGTAACTTAAATTATTAAATATGACATTGAAAATAAAACACTCACTCTAATGTAAATTTGTTTGTAGAAACAATTTTGTCTACATGTATCAATTTATTTTTGAATTCGTTCAAGAGGGAAACCGAGTTCAAGAGGGAAACCGAGTTCAAGAGGGAAACCGACCGGAGTCGTAAAACTCTCCTAGTGCACTTTGCTTGGTCCGCGAGCACCACATGAGTGGCTGATCTTAGCGTATGCACATGGTAAACTCTTAGCACGCCATTCCGAGTTTCGAGCTCACGCCACTGTTACCATGGCGCAAAGTCCATAATCGTTGGGCTACTACTGCGAACTCTACATATATCAATAATATCATAGATATATAAAATTATTTGATAAAATAATATTTTTTAATTGTTCATAATGTGAAGTTGAATGTCTAAAACTGGACATTTCACTTGACAATGTCTAATAAATTTTAAGCCACATCAACATGACATCCCAATTAACATTGACATTGGAGAGTACAATTTAAATAATTTGATGTTTTGATGATGTGTAATTGACATTACATTGTTTTTAGACTAACATTAGAGATGCTCTAATAAATTGTATGTCACATCAACATGACATTGCAATTAACATTGACATTGGAGGGTATAATTTAAACAATGTGATGTTTTAATTATATGTAATTGACATTACATTGCTTTTAGACTAGCATTGGAGATGCTCTTGGCACCTACGTTTGTTATAGTGTAAACCCTTTTAATTGTGGTCCGTGGGTAATGGTTGCTGAGTTGAGCAACATTCGATTCAAACCAAATTAATCGGTCAACACGGTTCATTTCGATTTGGTTAAAGTAAATCGGTCTGAATTCGACTTGTAAAATAAATAAATAAATAATTGGTCATTGGTTTAACCAAATTAACCGAACTTTTAATTTATTATCTAATTTTACAATATTGTAGTACTTCAAATAATTAGTTTACTGATATAATACAAAGACATTTGTTGCAAATAGATCAAATTTTATTATAAACATAAAATTTACTATATAAAATTTCTCCAAACATGAATTTATGTTTTACTTTGAGTGAATTCATCATTTGAATAATAATATTCGGTTTCGGTTACCGATCTAATTAACCGAAATTAATCCGATTCGGTTCGGTTTGGAAAATTTTGGGTTTCAATTCAGTTGGAGTTTTTTTTACCTCAAAATCAACCGAACCGACCGAACGCTCACCTTTGCATAGTTGAGTCAAGCATAGTTTGATTGACTGTTGTCCACTGGTCTGATGGTCGTTAGCACGGACCTAAATGCTGATTTAGTATATTTAGTACCACCTCTTTTACAAGAATATTTTTAAGCTGTTAATAAAAATAAGGGGCTTTTAGCCTCAAGGACAAAATGAACAAAAAATTGTTTCATAAGGACAAAGGGCTAAAATTTTATCCATAAGGACAAATTTAAGTGTAAAGGAGGAATTCAGAGGCCCACTATAATTCCTTCCTTTACACTAAAATTTGTCCTTATGGACAAAATTTTAGCCCCTTGTCCTTATGAAACAATTTTTTGTTCATTTTGTCCTTCACACTATTTTCCTGTAAAAATAACCCCAAATAAAATAAAATTCAAAATTGATAATTTTGTTCCTTTTCATTTTTACCCTATTTCACTCTAATCTTTATTTAATCTTTCATTCGAATCAACGATTAATGAAGAAAGAAAAATCACGTTACGGAGAAATTCCGAATGAGAATGAAACAAACATTACTTTTACTCGAAAATGAATTCGTACCGTAGACTTTGTTCATAAAACAAGTCAGGCGACCAGTTTTATTTTAGGTTTTTGCACCTATGATTTACGTATTTGACTGGAAAATCATTTATCTTAATGACATGTAGGTGTTGATTTCTTATATTACAAAAGAGAAATAGGTCGTGAATAAAACAAAATTAGTTCGAGCAATGGTGGTCGACTTTTTTTTTTTAACTTTTGGGGGCTATGAGTCGTCGAGTTTATGATTTTATTTCAATAGAAGGTTGCTAAATGGAAGATTTATTTTGACTTTTACCTTAAATTCAATTTTATGTCTAGACATGACGAACGATGTGAATAAGAAATAAGTAAAAAGAATAATTGGAATGAATTTGAAATGATGATGTTATTAGGAATCAAAAGCAAAATGTGGAAGTCGACGTGTTAACTTTCGATTATCCTAATTTAACTTCTCATTGCAGTATCGATGCAGTATGGTTACTTCGCTAAATTTTGTATCAATGTTTGAGTTGTTGTGAACTGTATTTTGTGTTGTAGATTTTTGCGCGGGATGAAAACATTATAGGGTGGTGCACAGAGCACGAATACATCATGTATTCTTGCGACTAAAAGAGCAAAAATGAGAAATTCAATGAAAAAGGATCATGGATGATTCTTATATGTAAAAAAAAGTGATAAGAATATTGATCATAGCAAAGATTAACGTAACAATTCTTCTTTCTACGCCGTAACTATGTGCGTATTTAATTGAAATAAAATGTTTAATTTTGAACTGTGATCCCTTATTAATTTTGATAAGATGTTTTAACTGAGTATGCAATATTATAAAATATAAATAGTTCTAAATATGTAAAATTAATGGAGAACAACTTATTTTTGCACTAGTGCGTTGTATTATTATATAAGAATTGGCGGACGTTGAGTTGATTAAGACCATCCGATTGAATTATAACTTGTATAAATGAAACGTAAATTATTTTGAACTACACTAAAATATGTTTAGAAGTAAATATCGGGAGTTTAAGTATAAATATAAATGGAAAATGAAGTAAAACGTGACTGAACTAGAAGTTAAGTTGAATGGTGATAAAGCCCCAAAAAAATAGCTCGAACCCATTTTAATTTATTTCTCTCTCACTTTCTCGAAAACTCATCTTGCATCGTTAGGATTCCAAAGCCCTAACCTTGATTATCAACAAATTTGACCTAAGCCTTGAATTCTCGAAGGACGAAATTTGGAAAGAAAAAATGGGAAAAAAATGCAATCGCACTTGAAAGTGCTTAGATTTACCGACAGTAATGCGAATGAAAGGGGACATTTTCATGGTGGTTGGTGATATGAAGGGGAAACTGCTGCTGAACAAATGTGATTTTGATTCGGTTGTGTGACAACTGTCGGATTGAGCGGAGGTCATAAGGTGATATCATGTTGAAGGAGGATGATATTTGAGCGCCATGTAATTCATTCTTTCAGCCATAATCACAAGCTGGAGGCATTCATTTTTCCAGTAAACTCTTGTAGACAGTCTAGTTAACAATGAAGTGGTTTTTCTCGCTAACTTTTCTAGACAATCTGGACTGCTAGATTTGTAGTTATAAAGAATTTCAGATGTCTTTTTGATTATTAAAGATGGTTAGATAGTGAATCATGTTTATTTTTATTGCCCATGCAAAAATAGTTAACTTGAAATAATTTGTATAGATAAAATTAGATACAAATCCTTTGCACTTTATGGATTTAATCTGAAATTTTGTGGTAATATAGTGTTGACACAAGAAATGGTACCAATACCTCTGAGTAAGTATGAGTAGAGACTGAATGAAGAAACAATGAATGAAAATAGTGGAAAACAAGACAAACGATTTATAGTGGTTCGATAAAGATAAAATTGCGTCCACTTTCTCTTTCGGATATTATATTTCTTGATTTTAAGGAATACAAGATTTTGGATAGTAATCACCTTGATAACAATGTGAATAATAGTTGAAACCATAAAAATGTCCTACGTTCTCTAATGCATCTTGCATTTGTAAGTGAAGGCAGGCTCGGATCGGTTGGAACTTCAACAGAGAAAATAGGAGCAGCGGGAAGACTACTTTACAAGTCTTGGGTCGGATTGCCTAAGCTTTGAATTTCATATCGATGCATTAGGGTAGTCTGAATCAGTGCCGATTCGAATATAGCCAAACTCAGGTGATTTGATCTACAGCCTCATTTTATCCGCTGCTTTTTCCTGACCTGAATCAAAGTCTCTTTGAAAGGTTCGATCCGATATTGATGAACTCTTAGGTGACTAGTTGATTCGAAAGAGATTAATATAAGATGATAAGAAACATGTGAATTCCAAATGTGCTTGGCCGACTCGAGGTCCTGTGCCTCTAAGATTAAACTTTAGCTTAACTTTATGTCATTCCTTTGAGTTTGAAATAGCTAGGTTCAAAGGCCAAGTAACAGTTGTCTCCCAAAGTACGTTGTGTTGCAAATGTGACGTGCTTCTCGACTCAAGTTGAACTCCAACATTTACTGAACTGCCATTGTCTCTTTGGAAGTTCCCTCAAAGAGGAGTCACATCCCTTAAAATAGTTACAACGTTTAGTTGATTTCGACTTGTACAACTAGTTAGATGCGCCTTCGCGGTTTTATCTTTGTTTAGTCTCTCCAAGCCAAGCGTCTCGGGTTGAAAGTCCTCGAAAGTCACATGTAACAACTCAAACTCTGTCGGATTAAGAGGTCGAGTGCATTCGTTTGCTTATTCCTGCATGTTAAGTTGTGGCTCCTGAATGCGTAAAACGCAGTCAGGTCGTTGTTGAACATAGTCGACACATGCTTAGTTGGGCATGTGAATAAGCTAAGCTTTCATTTGCATTGTCACTATTTTCTTGTCTTCTTTTTTCTTCATCACTCATCATTTCTTTATGTACATATCTGGATCGGTCAGCGATCCGGGCTTGATATTTGCATTCCGAATCGATTCCAATCCGAGAACTTCCTGCCATATTGAGAGGAGGCGAAAAGTATTACCGTTTGTAAGATATAAGACTGTTCATCCTATTTTCTTCTTTTATATTTTTTCGTTGCCGAACCGAAACCGATTTTGTGCCCAGATTAAAACCAAACCCTTTAGCTTAGATTCATACGTTCAAATTCACGTCCGCTATACTTGCGCCCACAAAGATTGACTTCTCCTTATTGCGCTACCTCAATTCAACGTATTTTGAAAAGGCGAATTTGAATTCATTTCGAATTGATACAATGATCAATAAGATGGTGTAGATTTGACGGGAGTAGGCACGCCTAAAACTCAGACTTGTGTAACGACCCGGAATTTTAGCTATTTTGTAATGAATATTTAAATCAGTTTTAAATATTTAATTTGAAATATAAATGTATTTTTATATTGATTTTTTGATTTAACAATCGATATAAGAATTAATATCGAATATATCGGGTAACGTAATACGAAAAACGATAAATAATCGAATTCTAAGTTATAACTGAATTTAATCAATTCAGTAGATCAAAATAAAATTTTTATTTTTGAACAATAATATGAATACGCTCATCGTTATGTTAAAAATGGTGGTTCATGACTTCGAATTGAGGGACCCCGAGATATTTTCGTTATTTAAAATAAAATCAAATAGGAAAAGGGCATTAGTACTAAAGTCTTTCATTTCAGAAGTGCCACCCTGAACGTGTACCCAAGCCGACCTCTCCTCCTACAAGCAGACCTGCTGTTTTCTTGAGCACAAATTTGTGTCTCCTGCTTTCGATATCTAGGAAGACAATGTTTTAATGGCTGTGTACTCCCTGTCTATCTCTTCAGCTATAAATGCCACCGCACCCCTCACAATTCATCACTTCATAAAATTCAATTATCTACTCTCGTTCTCTTTCCCATCTCCAATTGAAAACTGAAAATCCACCATTTCATAAAAATATATATATAACCAAATCGAAATCATCGAAAAAAAAGGGAATCCGCGGTTGAATATTTCGACAGATCTGGAGCTCGAGCTCGAGCTTCAACCGCTCGTGAATTACAAAGACGGGGTCACGATTTCAAGCCGGCGACGCTCATAGGGAAGGAGGGGCGCGACGAGGGAGTTAAAGGCAATTATCCAGGGTTAAGCGAACTTGTGGAGATGCTGAGGTCAGCTCGACGTGTTTGGGTGGTGCTCTGATGTACGGAGGATGTTGTTTGAGCAGGGGTTTGAACGAGATACACTGTTTGAATGGTGCGATGAATTATGGTAAGGGGAGGGTCAATACCTGTAGCGTGAGCTGCAGACTTATGGTGAAGACGCAAATTGAAGGGGTAATTGGGGAGTTCGATGATTGTTTGGGGATGATGAACATGAGAGCGTGAGGCTTGTAAATGGTTTGTATTTTGTTCTACAAGAAGTTGAAGTGGAGAGAGAGTTCGATATTCGAGTATGGGGCTGGTGTGGAATAGGGACTGGTGCAGTTCGATCTATGGATGGCTGAATGGAGTTGAAGCCGTACAGCTATGAGCAGGGGATCGGAAGTGAGATTCGATCTGTTTGGGGAATGGTCTACCAAGTGTTTGAGGATATGCCGAAATGAAATGGAGCAGTTTTTAGGGCTGATTTCAGTGAATGTGGATCGGTTGCTTTGAGGGTATGCTTCGACAATAGGTCGAGAGCAATGAGGTATATTTTTACGTAATTTAAAATTCATAGAATTAATTTATTGTTCATAGTTAATTTAAATAAATAAATGTTAACCGATAAATTAAAATTAAATAATGATAGGTGATGGATTCATTTGAACGATTCAAGTAGGTGCATAGCCAAGTCGATACAACATTTAATTGGATATTCGTCAAATGAAAATCGAGGTGGGTAAATCTCACTCACCGTTTTATTTAAATTTATTTTTATCGTAAAAATAAATGTGTTGGTTGCTTGGGTGCATGGATGAATTGTTGAATTATTGTGGTTATTGAATTTCCCGCAACACTATTAGCGGATGCCCGCAGTATCATTAGCGGATGACACTACGCCCACATACATAAGTGGATCCCCTTTTTATACCGTGATATCCTGCCTTGAAGCAGGATTGGTATTGTTTTTGTTGACTAACATCTGTGGATGCAGGTAAAACAGGTTGGAGGGATCCAACTGGATTCCTCAAATTTATTTAATGTCGTTCACATATTTATATTTGTATGTGATGTGTGAATTGAATGGATGATTTGTGTGTTAGATATTAGAATATCACTGGCCCTAGATATTTACAATATCATAAGAAGTTACTTTTAGATTCGGGAAGGAAATTTTATTTTATTGAAATAAAATTTGAATTTCAAATAAACTAAGAAAACAATAACTTGTTTAAATAATAAAACAAGTACTGAATGTATAAATGATTTGTAAGGAAATTATCATTTGGTAATATTAGGTTTTAAATTCAAATTTGAATTTAAAGAGGAAATTTTAAATTTCAAAATAGAAATGGGATTACAAATAGGTTCGGAAATATTTACTTGTTTAAAAATAAAAACAGGTAATTGAATTTATAAACTATGTTTACAAATGAAAAAGGAGATTATCATTTGATAAATTTTGAAACGTGAATGCAAGCGTGATTTTAAAAAGAAGTTTATCCGCCCAAAGTAGAAATGAAATTTCAAAGGGAGTTTGAAATAGAACTTGTGTTAATATTTAAAACAAGAAGTATAGTTTATAAACGATGTTTTAAATGAATGTGAAAATCATCATTTGGTACTTTATAAATTCTAAATTCAAGTATGATTTGTTTTCTGAAGTGGAAATTAGATTTCAAATGTAATTTGAATTGAAATGTGGTTTAATACTTAGAACAAGAAGTGAAATTCTAAACGATATGTTTAAATAAAGAAAAATAACTAGTATTGGATTTATTTAATTTTTGATGAAATCATAAAGTGACTTTGAATAGGTTCAAGAAGAAAACGATCAAATTTATTCCGACATTCGTTGAATTGAAATAAGCCCATCTGGTTTGTTTTAGAATTCGACTATGTCCAATTTACAAGTGCAAATTGTTTTTAGAAAGGGGAATTTTACTTTTCGAAATAGAAATGGTATTTCGAATAAATTGAGAATATTTAACTTGTTTTTAAATTAAAAACAAGTATCTGGAATTATAGACGCTGGTTATCAAGGAAAAATATATTATCATTTCAAATAAGAGATGTAAAGCAGGAAATTTATCTTTCAAGGTGGAAATTTGAATTTCAAATGGAATAGGAAATATGAGCTTGTTTTAAATGGTTAAAACAAGAAGTAAAATTTATAAACGATGTTTATAAATAGAAAGGAAAAATCATCATGGGATGATTTGGGTATTTGAATTCAACTTGGAATTTAAAAGGAAATTTATAACTTGAAATCGTTTCAAAAGGAGACGATGAAATCAAATGAAGAAGTAAATTTATATACAAGGGTTATATAGGTGACGAAGTAATTGTCGTCGAGTAATTTGGAAATAAATTTCCAAATGAAAGAAATGGGATCGAATGTGAGATTTAAATCAAGTTTTGGTATTACAAGCTTTTATTCGTCTCAAGATAAGAACGTCGTCGATCAAGGTCTGAGAGGTAATTAAAATACCCCAACTTGAACGACTTCACTATTGTCAAGAAATGATATTAGTTTGTAATGGTAAAGGGATATCAAAATGAGTTTATCTTGAAGTTTGTTTAATCTTCGAAATTTGAAGTTGGATAAAGACGTTTGGTTTATATACCAATTTATTTCCAAAGAATAGAAATCTAATATAATGTGATTTGAGTTTGAATAAATTCATAACCGAGTTATGAATATGGAATAGAGTAATCGACGAATATGGATAATTCGAATTTGTGAAGTTAGATTTGGAAAATAGACTTAATTTATTTTAAATATTAAGAATGGAGTTGGAATTTAATTATAAATGAAGTTTTTAAACGTTTATATTTAATTTAATTGAAACGAACTCGCCACGGTGCGGTAGTTCGTAAATTGGCGATTCGAACTTCAATTGAGTATATAGAACTCAATATAAGTCGAAATTTGATGAGCAAGAAATGCCCGGACCGATTGAATGGTAGTTTTCTAATGGAAGAGAAAAATCTTGATTTCATCGTATAGATTTTGAGTTATGTCAAAATCAAACTTTCAGAAAAACAGCGCCAGAATCATTTTTAAACCATAATGGTTTATTTAATAAATTTAGAGGATTTTAAGTGAATAAAATCCGTATCTTTTTAGGAAAAATCCGATTTTGAGTTATCCAATAAATACGAACTCAAATCGAGTAAATGAATTGATTTTTGAAACGAAGGAAAAATCAGATTTTAATTATCGGATGAAGTTAACGAGTTTCAAAAGAAATTGTGAATATGGTTGGTCGAACCTAACTTTTGTTTAAGTAAACAGAATTGTAAATTGAATCAAGGTATGAAAAAGGGAATTAGAATTGGAAAGTGAGCAGGAGTTGAGTTTGATTTGTCTATAAGCGAATACAAATATATTTGAACGTGATACGTTAAAAATTAAAAGTATATGAAACCAAAAAGCTAATTAGAAAATTTAATTAGCGAATGGTAGTGTATTTTGGGTAAAAAGGGTCGAATTGTTTGAAACGAATTGGGAATAGGCATATATATGTTAAACAGGTTTGGGATGGAGAATATGAAGAGAGTATGAAGAATATTATTAAGTGCCCGACAACAAGGTACATGTTTCAATTTCCATATGAGGTTTTATGCGCCGAATCGGCAAGCCGCTTGGCTTTTTTATTTTCTTTTTGAATGGAGAGGCCTGTGTGGCGGTTTGGGGATTTTCCCGATGCTCCCGGTGCAGGGGAGGTTATGGCGAATTTTTCCGGAAATTTAAGGAGTTAGAATATTTTTAAGAAATTTTGATAATAGAAATCGATATAACGATATATATAGAATTCACTAAGAGAATGAATTTAGTATAAGATATTAGAAAAGGGCCATCGAGTGTGAAATTGTTTGATGGCTGTTTGATGGATGTTTATTTTTCCTTTGATAGTTAAAACACCGGCTATCAAAGATTTTTACCATCGTTGTCAATACGGAGAGACCGGTTGGATTTAATATCCGAGAACCACTCCGTATAGGCATATGCGTTGCGAATTAGATTAAGCTGAAGATAATCGAAGACGAAGTGAAATTCAAAGAGCTGTTATGTTTGTCCAGTCCTAGGACAACTTGTATGGACGAATGTCTGACAGAGTATTCCTAACGATCGCATAAGACGATCTTTTCAAGGCATTACGTCTGGTGGCGGAGAAATTCGTTTCTCTTAGCTTTTATACCCGTAATATTTTTGGAAAGATCAACTAGTGATTTGACGGGTTTGACGATGTGGCATTCAAAGTGTATGGTGGCCAGATGTTCTAAAAGATAGACGTAGCCTCAAGCCTCACAACCGGGAAATGACAAAAATCGGGCAGGCAGCATGGCTATGTGGGTCGCACCCATTAGGGTGTATAATCACCTATCTAGAGAAATTCCTTTTGTTTCTTAATCTATCGATTCTGCCCATTCGGGAAACGGTGGTTTGAGCCCAACCGTTGGTGATATACATTCGATACACTCAAGCGAAATGAGTGGTCGGTCATGTGTGGGCCGGGTTGCAAGACGTTCTTGTTGAACCCATGTGTATTTGCCTCTAGAGATACACTGTCGGAAGGTGGTTCCATACCTTGTCATAGTTGGAATCCAATCTCCAATAAGTGCCCTGCGGTTTTTGATTTTATACTATATATGTAGAGCGTGAGATGCAAGCGTTCTACTATTTGGTTATTTATTTGATTAGACATTATTATAATATCACTGGATTTTGATATCACAAATGGTTTGGGTTATAGTAAGGTAAAAACCATCCGTATTTATGTGTGGACTGGTCTTACTATTATCCTTTTCTTTCGAAAGATCTTTGAAGTTAAACCATATGGTTGGAGTTTACTCACACCAGTCCCATGACTGACCCAGAGTTTGTTTTGTTTTGTTTTTCCTAAACTCTTGGGTGCCCAAATTTGTACGGGCAGTCAAGTGTTTCAGGCTTTTACAGATACCCTTAAAGGAGCTGGAAGCAGGAGGCTTCACCGCTAGTTATTTTAGAGTTATTTCCACTGTATCAAATGTAATGTTCCACTCTGATGTTGGTATGTATATATGTACAAAACAGATTTGTATTTCAAAGCTTATGTTATATAATATATTTTATTCGTTCCGCTGTGAGATTCGTGTTTACTTTGATTATGCTCAGTTGTGTTCTCCTTCTTCTATTCTATTAGTTCTATCTTTTCTATCTCACCCTCTAATTTTCTTTCTATAGATGATTCGGTATTTTCGATGTCTGAACAGTCGACGCTGGGTTTTGTGTCGATTTTCGGAGTCGAAAATCCCGTGGTCGTTACAGTGGTATTAGAGCTGGTTGCTTAATTGGTACGGATGATAGGGGGTTCTCGCTTCGCGTTTGGTGGCGAACGGGAGACTCTTACCCCTACATCTCCCGACAATGTGGGTTGGTCGAGTCGAGAGGCTGGCTGTAAAAGCAGTTCTGAGGTATCTCTGTAAGCCACGGTGGGAGGTTAGCCCACTGCCCTTGTGGTCATTACAGTGGTATCAGAGCTTAGGTTTAGCGAACACCTAGGCTTTGGTGGGATGTGCTCATTAGAGATAGGGTCAGTAGTACCCTAGAATGAGTTGAGTGAGAGCGTATTTGTAAATTGATATAAAAATTGTTTTATATTGTGTTGGCTTGTCTGTTGAGTGGTTTATGAATTCTGGTCGAATCGTGGGACGCCACGACGTCGATAGGAGTCTCTAAACACTTGAACAGAATGGTTGACATAGTATTGTTTTAAAGTGGGTAAATGAAATAATTTTACCCAAAATTATATTTTGCTATAAAAATGAATAATTCTCTAAGAATTGTTTATATATGGATGTGTTGATAATCAGATGCGATTTTGAAATTGAAATGGTTATATATAACCAAATGGAATTTGTATATGAATAATATATGCAAATGTGATCAATTAAAATCGAATTCAAACCGTAAATTGGAATTTAAATCCCGGGTGTTTGGAATTTTTTTTTTTCAAAGTATATTAGAATAATATAGCATTATTTTGGGAAGGATTTTGGATAAAAATCGTTTTGAATGGATTTTGAAAGTGATAAAGCATTGAAATCACTTCGGTTACTGGAAAATAATTCTGATGATGAATCGCGGCATCATCGGTAGTCATTTTCGAGTCTCTAAGTGATGGATTGCTACCATAGTAAGATTTCCAATGTAAGTTTATTTTAGATAACAAGTTGTTGGAAATTTCAAATGTTTTGGATTTGATTATGTGATTTCAAAATGGTTTGAAATAAAATACCGGGTATTTGAATTCGGAATTCTAAATTTAACTTAAGAAAGTTAAATAAATCGAAATGATGGAAACCAGTTAAATGAACTAAAATTGAATATTCCCAAGAAAACTTAAAGTTGTATCGGACTTGAGTTATAAAATATGAAATGTTGAGTTATAACCAAGTGGGCTTTCAGAAAGGTTAATGGGTCTGTAGCACTTCTTCTGCCTTAGAAATTTCGGGGACGAAATTCTTTTAAGGGGGAAGGAATGTAACGACCCGGAATTTTAGCTATTTTGTAATGAATATTTAAATCAGTTTTAAATATTTAATTTGAAATATAAATGTATTTTTATATTGATTTTTTTGATTTAGCAATCGATATAAGAATTAATATCGAATATATCGGGTAACGTAATACGAAAAACGATAAATAATCGAATTCTAAGTTATAACTGAATTTAATCAATTCAGTAGATCAAAATAAAATTTTATTTTTGAACAATAATATGAATACGCTCATCGTTATGTTAAAAATGGTGGTTCATGACTTCGAATTGAGGGACCCCGAGATATTTTCGTTATTTAAAATAAAATCAAATAGGAAAAGGGCATTAGTACTAAAGTCTTTCATTTCAGAAGTGCCACCCTAAACGTGTACCCAAGCCGACCTCTCCTCCTACAAGCAGACCTACTGTTTTCTTGAGCACAAATTTGTGTCTCCTGCTTTCGATATCTAGGAAGACAATGTTTTAATGGCTGTGTACTCCCTGTCTATCTCTTCAGCTATAAATGCCACCGCACCCCTCACAATTCATCACTTCAGAAAATTCAATTATCTGCTCTCGTTCTCTTTCCCATCTCCAATTGAAAACCGAAAATCCACCATTTCATAAAAATATATATATAACCAAATCGAAATCATCGAAAAAAAAAGGGAATCCGCGGTTGAATATTTCGACAGATCTGGAGCTCGAGCTCGAGCTTCAACCGCTCGTGAATTACAAAGACGGGGTCACGATTTCAAGCCGGCGACGCTCATAGGGAAGGAGGGGCGCGACGAGGGAGTTAAAGGCAATTATCCAGGGTTAAGCGAACTTGTGGAGATGCTGAGGTCAGCTCGACGTGTTTGGGTGGTGCTCTGATGTACGGAGGATGTTGTTTGAGCAGGGGTTTGAACGAGATACACTGTTTGAATGGTGCGATGAATTATGGTAAGGGGAGGGTCAATACCTGTAGCGTGAGCTGCAGACTTATGGTGAAGACGCAAATTGAAGGGGTAATTGGGGAGTTCGATGATTGTTTGGGGATGATGAACATGAGAGCGTGAGGCTTGTAAATGGTTTGTATTTTGTTCTACAAGAAGTTGAAGTGGAGAGAGAGTTCGATATTCGAGTATGGGGCTGGTGTGGAATAGGGACTGGTGCAGTTCGATCTATGGATGGCTGAATGGAGTTGAAGCCGTACAGCTATGAGCAGGGGATCGGAAGTGAGATTCGATCTGTTTGGGGAATGGTCTACCAAGTGTTTGAGGATATGCCGAAATGAAATGGAGCAGTTTTTAGGGCTGATTTCAGTGAATGTGGATCGGTTGCTTTGAGGGTATGCTTCGACAATAGGTCGAGAGCAATGAGGTATATTTTTACGTAATTTAAAATTCATAGAATTAATTTATTGTTCATAGTTAATTTAAATAAATAAATGTTAACCGATAAATTAAAATTAAATAATGATAGGTGATGGATTCATTTGAACGATTCAAGTAGGTGCATAGCCAAGTCGATACAACATTTAATTGGATATTCGTCAAATGAAAATCGAGGTGGGTAAATCTCACTCACCGTTTTATTTAAATTTATTTTTATCGTAAAAATAAATGTGTTGGTTGCTTGGGTGCATGAATGAATTGTTGAATTATTGTGGTTATTGAATTTCCCGCAACACTATTAGCGGATGCCCGCAGTATCATTAGCGGATGACACTACGCCCACATACATAAGTGGATCCCCTTTTTATACCGCGATATCCTGCCTTGAAGCAGGATTGGTATTGTTTTTGTTGACTAACATCTGTGGATGCAGGTAAAACAGGTTGGAGGGATCCAACTGGATTCCTCAAATTTATTTAATGTCGTTCACATATTTATATATGTATGTGATGTGTGAATTGAATGGATGATTTGTGTGTTAGATATTAGAATATCACTGGCCCTAGATATTTACAATATCATAAGAAGTTACTTTTAGATTCGGGAAGGAAATTTTATTTTATTGAAATAAAATTTGAATTTCAAATAAACTAAGAAAACAATAACTTGTTTAAATAATAAAACAAGTACTGAATGTATAAATGGTTTGTAAGGAAATTATCATTTGGTAATATTAGGTTTTAAATTCAAGTTTGAATTTAAAGAGGAAATTTCAAATTTCAAAATAGAAATGGGATTACAAATAGGTTCGGAAATATTTACTTGCTTAAAAATAAAAACAGGTAATTGAATTTATAAACTATGTTTACAAATGAAAAAGGAGATTATCATTTGATAAATTTTGAAACGTGAATGCAAGCGTGATTTTAAAAAGAAGTTTATCCGCCCAAAGTAGAAATGAAATTTCAAAGGGAGTTTGAAATAGAACTTGTGTTAATATTTAAAACAAGAAGTATAGTTTATAAACGATGTTTTAAATGAATGTGAAAATCATCATTTGGTACTTTATAAATTCTAAATTCAAGTATGATTTGTTTTCTGAAGTGGAAATTAGATTTCAAATGTAATTTGAATTGAAATGTGGTTTAATACTTAGAACAAGAAGTGAAATTCTAAACGATATGTTTAAATAAAGAAAAATAACTAGTATTGGATTTATTTAATTTTTGATGAAATCATAAAGTGACTTTGAATAGGTTCAAGAAGAAAACGATCAAATTTATTCCGACATTCGTTGAATTGAAATAAGTCCATCTGGTTTGTTTTAGAATTCGACTATGTCCAATTTACAAGTGAAAATTGTTTTTAGAAAGGGGAATTTTACTTTTCGAAATAGAAATGGTATTTCGAATAAATTGAGAAGATTTAACTTGTTTTTAAATTAAAAACAAGTATCTGGAATTATAGACGCTGGTTATCAAGGAAAAATATATTATCATTTCAAATAAGAGATGTAAAGCAGGAAATTTATCCTTCAAAGTGGAAATTTGAATTTCAAATGGAATAGGAAATATGAGCTTGTTTTAAATGGTTAAAACAAGAAGTAAAATTTATAAACGATGTTTATAAATAGAAAGGAAAAATCATCATGGGATGATTTGGGTATTTGAATTCAACTTGGAATTTAAAAGGAAATTTATAACTTGAAATCGTTTCAAAAGGAGACGATGAAATCAAATGAAGAAGTAAATTTATATACAAGGGTTATATAGGTGACGAAGTAATTGTCGTCGAGTAATTTGGAAATAAATTTCCAAATGAAAGAAATGGGATCGAATGTGAGATTTAAATCAAGTTTTGGTATTACAAGCTTTTATTCGTCTCAAGATAAGAACGTCGTCGATCAAGGTCTGAGAGGTAATTAAAATACCCCAACTTGAACGACTTCACTATTGTCAAGAAATGATATTAGTTTGTAATGGTAAAGGGATATCAAAATGAGTTTATCTTGAAGTTTGTTTAATCTTCGAAATTTGAAGTTGGATAAAGACGTTTGGTTTATATACCAATTTATTTCCAAAGAATAGAAATCTAATATAATGTGATTTGAGTTTGAATAAATTCATAACCGAGTTATGAATATGGAATAGAATAATCGACGAATATGGATAATTCGAATTTGTGAAGTTAGATTTGGAAAATAGACTTAATTTATTTTAAATATTAAGAATGGAGTTGGAATTTAATTATAAACGAAGTTTTTAAACGTTTATATTTAATTTAATTGAAACGAACTCGCCACGGTGCGGTAGTTCGTAAATTGGCGATTCGAACTTCAATTGAGTATATAGAACTCAATATAAGTTGAAATTTGATGAGCAAGAAATGCCCGGACCGATTGAATGGTAGTTTTCTAATGGAAGAGAAAAATCTTGATTTCATCGTATAGATTTTGAGTTATGTCAAAATCAAATTTTCAGAAAAACAGCGCCAGAATCATTTTTAAACCATAATGGTTTATTTAATAAATTTAGAGGATTTTAAGTGAATAAAATCCGTATCTTTTTAGGAAAAATCCGATTTTGAGTTATCCAATAAATACGAACTCAAATCGAGTAAATGAATTGATTTTTGAAACGAAGGAAAAATCAGATTTTAATTATCGGATGAAGTTAACGAGTTTCAAAAGAAATTGTGAATATGGTTGGTCGAACCTAACTTTTGTTTAAGTAAACAGAATTGTAAATTGAATCAAGGTATGAAAAAGGGAATTAGAATTGGAAAGTGAGCAAGGAGTTGAGTTTGATTTGTCTATAAGCGAATACAAATATATTTGAACGTGATACGTTAAAAATTAAAAGTATATGAAACCAAAAAGCTAATTAGAAAATTTAATTAGCGAATGGTAGCGTATTTTGGGTAAAAAGGGTCGAATTGTTTGAAACGAATTGGGAATAGGCATATATATGTTAAACAGGTTTGGGATGGAGAATATGAAGAGAGTATGAAGAATATTATTAAGTGCCCGACAACAAGGTACATGTTTCAATTTCCATATGAGGTTTTATGCGCCGAATCGGCAAGCCGCTTGGCTTTTTTATTTTCTTTTTGAATGGAGAGGCCTGTGTGGCGGTTTGGGGATTTTCCCGATGCTCCCGGTGCAGGGGAGGTTATGGCGATTTTTTCCGGAAATTTAAGGAGTTAGAATATTTTTAAGAAATTTTGATAATAGAAATCGATATAACGATATATATAGAATTCACTAAGAGAATGAATTTAGTATAAGATATTAGAAAAGGGCCATCGAGTGTGAAATTGTTTGATGGCTGTTTGATGGATGTTTATTTTTCCTTTGATAGTTAAAACACCGGCTATCAAAGATTTTTACCATCATTGTCAATACGGAGAGACCGGTTGGATTTAATATCCGAGAACCACTCCGTATAGGCATATGCGTTGCGAATTAGATTATGCTGAAGATAATCGAAGACGAAGTGAAATTCAAAGAGCTGTTATGTTTGTCCAGTCCTAGGACAACTTGTATGGACGAATGTCTGACAGAGTATTCCTAACGATCGCATAAGACGATCTTTTCAAGGCATTACGTCTGGTGGCGGAGAAATTCGTTTCTCTTAGCTTTTATACCCGTAATATTTTTGGAAAGATCAACTAGTGATTTGACGGGTTTGACGATGTGGCATTCAAAGTGTATGGTGGCCAGATGTTCTAAAAGATAGACGTAGCCTCAAGCCTCACAACCGGGAAATGACAAAAATCGGGCAGGCAGCATGGCTATGTGGGTCGCACCCATTAGGGTGTATAATCACCTATCTAGAGAAATTCCTTTTGTTTCTTAATCTATCGATTCTGCCCATTCGGGAAACGGTGGTTTGAGCCCAACCGTTGGTGATATACATTCGATACACTCAAGCGAAATGAGTGGTCGGTCATGTGTGGGCCGGGTTGCAAGACGTTCTTGTTGAACCCATGTGTATTTGCCTCTAGAGATACACTGTCGGAAGGTGGTTCCATACCTTGTCATAGTTGGAATCCAATCTCCAATAAGTGCCCTGCGGTTTTTGATTTTATACTATATATGTAGAGCGTGAGATGCAAGCGTTCTACTATTTGGTTATTTATTTGATTAGACATTATTATAATATCACTGGATTTTGATATCACAAATGGTTTGGGTTATAGTAAGGTAAAAACCATCCGTATTTATGTGTGGACTGGTCTTACTATTATCCTTTTCTTTCGAAAGATCTTTGAAGTTAAACCATATGGTTGGAGTTTACTCACACCAGTCCCATGACTGACCCAGAGTTTGTTTTGTTTTGTTTTTCCTAAACTCTTGGGTGCCCAAATTTGTACGGGCAGTCAAGTGTTTCAGGCTTTTACAGATACCCTTAAAGGAGCTGGAAGCAGGAGGCTTCACCGCTAGTTATTTTAGAGTTATTTCCACTGTATCAAATGTAATGTTCCACTCTGATGTTGGTATGTATATATGTACAAAACAGATTTGTATTTCAAAGCTTATGTTATATAATATATTTTATTCGTTCCGCTGTGAGATTCGTGTTTACTTTGATTATGCTCAGTTGTGTTCTCCTTCTTCTATTCTATTAGTTCTATCTTTTCTATCTCACCCTCTAATTTTCTTTCTATAGATGATTCGGTATTTTCGATGTCTGAACAGTCGACGCTGGGTTTTGTGTCGATTTTCGGAGTCGAAAATCCCGTGGTCGTTACAACTTGGGTCCTCGTTGTGATTGTTAGTGGAGGAGAAGAAATCAATAGGGAGAAGATTAGGTCTCGAGCTTGAGTGTGCGTTGTTATGGCATGCAAAGAAGAGTAAAGTTTTGGTCATTATTGATTTGGTAGGCGTGAGAAGGAGAGGGACATGGCAACTGTGCTCAAAGTAAAGGCAGTCCTCAATAGGAAAGAAATGGAAGAAAGTATGGAAGGAATTAAATTGGTGTGATCAGGGTCGGCGTAGCGAGGCTGGACAAACTGATCTAATCCTGATCGGATTGATGGGACATAAGTTTGACATAGATCACCTTGAATTTAGCTTATGATTGGGGATTGGCATGACCACACAACTTTTGAAATACACTCGCATATATTCATAATTGTAGATAAAATCGGACTTGGAAGGCAAGTGCCTATTTAGACTGATACACATGCCTAAACTTGTACAGCTCCGAACACAATAATGGCAAGCACCGAACCTTAAATCTCCAATAGCAGGATGTTGATCCCCTTGTTGAGACAAATTAAAGATTTGTTGGATCAAGAATTGGTTTGGCGGCTAATAATGATGGTCATTCCAGCCATGATCTAAACTGTGCGGTTAATTCCCCGTTATTACCTAGTCATATATCATGTAGCGGATTTCTACCATTACACTGTTCCCAAAACTGAAATAGCATTTCCGCTAGGGGTGAGCAATATTGGTTCAAACCGAATTAACCGACCAAACCGGTTCATTTCAGTCGGTTCTGTTCGGTTTTAAAACTAACTCAGTTTGTAAAATAATTTTTTTTTATCGGTTTAACCAAATTAACCGAACTTTTAATTTTTTATCTAATTTTACGATATTGTAGTACTTTAAAAATTAGTTTAATTGTATAATACAAAGGCATTTGGTGCAAATAGATCAAATATTATCATAAACTTAAAATTTACTATATAAATTTCTTCAAACATAAATTTATGTTGTACTTCAAGTGAATTCATCATTTGAATAATGATACATCTTTCAAGTTCGATTAATTCGGTTACCGACCGAATTAACCGAAATTAATTTGGTTCGATTTGGTTTGGAAAATTTTCAGTTTTAGTTTTTTTAGCTCCAAACAAACCGGACCGACTGAACACTGACCCCTACTTTTCGCCTTAAGCCCCGCTATATTTCAATATTTCAGATATATCCCACTATTTCAGCTATTGTCGCTATGTCTTCTATAAAAGAAATGAATTGAAAAGAGACACTTATACATTATAAAATTTATAAAATTAGTATTTTTAATATAATATTTTGATATACATTCTTCAAAATAGAAAACATTATAATATTTTATTTAGTATAATTAAACTAAATAAAAGTTTACATTTATCTACATATATTTGCACATGCTTCTATTTAAAATTAAGAATATACTAATTATAATTAAATTGTATGTTAATTTTCCATTTATTTATCATTTATATATTTGTAAATACATTAAATACGAGTTTTATATGATATTCCTTGTTTTATCCCCACTATATCTTTTTACACCTTCGCCGCATTGGATCCGCTGAGTGCTTCAATTGCACAGGATCTAGATCGTGCCTTTAATGCTTTTATCTGAAACTTTGATAGGTACATTCCTGCACTGCACTATACACACCATACTAGTCACACATCCAATGGGTAAATTGCTTTAATTGTTAATATTTATTGAGTTGCATAGCCGATGGAACGAAACTGCTCTAGCCGAGTCATCGATCTGCCTTCTAAAAAGGGAACTGAGTACTAAGATTCAAACACCGAGTCTAGCTCAGCCAACGTTGGATGTCGCACCGCTGGAGCAGTAAGCCAATCCACTAGTCATCTGACAAACAGCTACTGAAGGTGGAGTAGTCGAGGTCGTTCCTGCTCCTGGTACCTTAGAAGAGTCACATTACTTTTTGGGGAACCCAACTAACTCAGTGCCCTCGATAATCAATGAGGTGAAGCTAATGAGATTATGCTTCAAACATGAGATTCTCTTTGAAAATCTCTGAATTTCGGGACTTGGAGACATATCATACATCCCTTCTGAGGGTTATACAACATGCAATCGCCATATTTACATAATTGGCTATGTTCCTCCATTTAGCTCCTATTTTATAAACATTCTGTATCATATGAGACTCGCATCTGTGTAGTTGCATACCAATGCTCACGCATACTTGGTTGCCAACTATGTCTTATATATAAAAAAAATTCGTCAAGTGCCCATAATTGACAACATTCGATATTTGATCGACTTCAAGCATCGATGACATGCTCCTTCTTTGACTTACTTTGAAGCGGCCCAAAATAATTGAGTCCAAAGTCGATAGTTGGAACAAATTGAGCATCTTCAAGTCTGAGTGGTCCTATGTCCGCTGTTCACCTGACTTCTCTAGTTGACGGCTCGAGAGAAGTAAGTTCTAAACATGATTCGCTTATTCTAAATAGGAACTTGAGTTTATTTAACACTCCATACCTTTATAATATAGGAAACCCAACCAGGCCCGTCGATGAAGCACTCGAATCGGCACTTGCAACCTGCAGGAAGTTCCCGACGAATAATGAAACATCCAAAGATGCACTACAGATGTGTTATTAGATGGATTTGACCTGTTAGACGATAATACATTTGTAGGTCAAGATGGTGCCTCAATCGGGGGCGATGGTGGTGATAAAGAAACATTGCAGTTGTTGTACTCTAATCGAGGAGCATAGGGCCAACGAGACCCATGAACTGATTGTGAGAAAAGGCATTATCAGAGATGTCGGCTGGGAAAGAAGTCTAGAACTAACCATTGAAAAAGGGGCGGACAGGGATATATAGCTCTCCATCATTAAAATACCAACAACAGAAGGTTCTACTTATGGGCAAATTTCTCAAACTAAATCTCCTACCTTAGATATTGAAAAAGAGATTTCCATAAGCACCAATGAAAGGACTTAATGACCTGCCATCGGAGATGGAATCATACTCTTTTCTAAATCTCAATCCTAATTCCTTATTTGCTTCATTGAAAGGAGAAAACATTTTTATTCATGTGGGCAAGCTCATGCCGTCGATCAAAGCCCCGTAATCTGATCTGTAGGGGGGAGCCCTAGGACACACACTGCAGGGGCACTACACGTCATAAAACTATCTTGTGTTATCATATTCATGTTCCAACATTAGCTCATTTGTTTATAGGAACAATGGGTCGGAGGCACGACTACCATCATCACTTTGCTTTAAGTGTTTCCAAGGTCGACTATCAGCCAAGGTATGCTTCTAACTACAAATAAGATGGTCATAAAAGTCACGATAGAGAAGATAAGGATAGGCATGTTTTGGGTAGCATTGTTCCTCTTCCCAATTTCCAACATGTCGAGAGCATGATACCCCCCTCCCCCCCAAGTCACCACGATGATTCCTGTAGTAGTGAACAATCGAAGGTCCCATAACTAATCGTCTTAACAGCCTGGTCAACATGGGCCACAGAAGAAAGTTTACGGCATCGAAATGAAAAATGATCATTCCTACAAATAAACACAAGAAGAAAACCGGCCAAACCTCCGACCCTTAAGAATTAGAGCTGACAGTGCAACAAAAGTAGAAAGAACTTAGAGCCTTGTTTTTGGATTACCACTTTGCAAAACTAACATTTCTTCCAAAAATCCACCCATTCTTTAAGAGTTTGATCACTTGTTTTTGGAGGGCTAAGTCGATATATGCGATTAATATCGCAAACTGGCCAAACTAGTTGGGAAGCTCTTTGATATTATAAGATCATTAGTGTTGGACATTAAATATGAAGCTAGATACAACAAAAGTGCTCTAGATGCCCTGGACAAAGAGGCAGCAGAGTAAAAAGTTAAACTGGCTGAAGTAGATAGGGAGTTAAGGTTGCAAAGGATGAGCTCAGTGAAGGGCGAAGGAGATTCTGTGAAGAACTCGACTTGTTATCTTTCAAAACCACCTCTTATAAGAATGAGTACAATTTGATAACTTAGGAGAATGTCCAACTAAGGGTGAGTAATGAAGCTTTAACGAGGGGAAGAGATGCTTTTGACAAAGAAATTGAGACACTTAAAACCAAGCTCGTTGAGGCCATAAAAGGTTAAAAAAATAGTTGAAAAGGTCACTCAATCAGCTTGTAAATCATCTGCCAAGGCTAATGTTTAATATGAAATTGAACTCAATGAGCTCAAGGACAAAGTAGCAGAGGTAGAGAAAGCAAATGCGGAGCTCAATCCGTAAATCATTGGATTATATGCCCGAGTTTTATGATATTGGGATTTGTCTTGGGTCGAATGCTATCCGTGCACGTTGGTCCGACACCTAAGGATGCCTAGTTTTAAACAAAAAAATGTGCACCCCAAGTGGTTCAATGGATAATGAAGATATTTGAAAAATAACGAGCCTCAAATTCTTAATAAGGCCAGGTTTATTGGAAGAGGAAGAGGAGGCCAAGTAAGCATGCGCAAAAGGCAAAAATATTATATAGAATACTCTGGCATTGCTCAAGATACTTCCACGACTGATCAATCGTCTAGCCATAAGCTTTATATTTAATACCATTCCTCACAATAAATAGCCTCAAATCCCTCTGGTAGTCATGGCTCTGGAAGCATAGAGGAGTACGTTCTAGAAGATCCAATCTTTAAAGGCCGGAAGATCCTAACTCCACCTTTTGAAATCGACACTCCTAGGATTAATGAAGGAGATACACTCAAAGGCATCACTCCACAATTTTAAAATTCATAATTGCATGCAAAAGGGATATGGACATGCAAGTAAAAACACATAAAACCCTGCAGAAGCTAACTATTATCGCTCTTCCTGTCATATATACATTGCACACTAGGCCACTTTCTAGTTGACAAGCTGATCTTACCATAGGTCCTCAAATGTCACCGCTGAGTGTTCCTAGTAAAGTCAAGCACATGATTAATGCCTTGAAAGAATTGTATGGAAAAGGGGATCAAGCCGAAGGAAAAAAGGACATAGTATACCATAGGAAGATTGGAAAGACGAGATCACTTAGTATTAACCCCGTTGTGAAAACGCGATTCAAAATCATGAAGTATGAATGAACGATGGCATGCGACTTCATTCAGTTCGCAGTTTCATTTAGCTCACGACTCTATTTTAGTACGCAGCTCATTTAGATCGCATATCATGTTCGGGACGCGCCTTATGTTTAACCCGCAAGCTTCAAATCGCAATATATGGCTCGTGCAACACATTTATACCACTAGCACAGTTTGGGTCGCCACGCTCATGCACAGTAAAGTCGTCCAAACTTATGGAGTCATTTTTAGCACGCAGCTCCTCTTTAGCTCGCCAAACGGCTCTAAGGTCATTCGACACCTTTCTTAGTCCGCAAATGCAGTTCAACTCGTAGCAGCTTCTTTGGACCGTTTTCAATTGTTGGGTCGTAAATGCCATGCGGCATATACAAAACTCACATGGACCGTGAGCACAAAGTAACCCTGCTCTTTGGTTCATTCCGAAGCGAGAATAACAAGCAATCAGCATGTTCAGGACATTATGAGACAAAAGCAAAGCTCATAAGCTCTCAAACAATTGGACCATGATACCGTCCAGAGTTTAGCCCGTGCATGGCTTTTAGGTCGCAAGTTGTTTTAGCTTATAGAGTTGGACACATTATAGGTCGTCCAGTGACTACCTTAGATCGCCAAGGTGATTACATAAAGAACAAATATGCATCTTTTAAGCCCGTTGATACTGGTCCTTTTAGACCGCTTTCTATGTTCACACAAGAATTATTCCATCTCAGATCTTCTGCACGAAAACACGTGAGTTGTTCCAAAGTTAGCTCGTTATTATAATTACATAACATGGCAAAATGTTAAAAGGTGGCCACATCAACATTGAGCTCTTTAGGTCGTTTGTGCACAAAGTTTAGATCGTTAAAGATACTATGACATGTGGACCAATTTTCCAGATGTAATATAGAATCACATGAAGGAAATTTGGGTCATGGACCCCCTTTAGATCGTAAGGAAGCTTTTAGCCCGTGGACTCGTTTAAAACCACGGGGTATTTTAGGACCTAAGACGTGTTTTAGGTCGTTTTCTGCCTTTAGCGTGTAACATGGTGAGTTGCACTTTCAGATCGCATACATGCTTTGATTCGCGATTCTCTTTAGGTCGCAACTACCATTTAGGTCGTCCAAGACCTTGAGGCGCCAACCATATGCCAACCTAGCACCAACTATACACACTTAATTACGACCTTGCCACTCACCCTAAACTCCAATTATAAATACTCCACTTCTCCATCATTAAAGGGGATCCAATTTTTCATTCCTACCACGAAGTGCCGCCAAATTTGAAGCTCTCCTACGACCTCATTAATGGCTTCCATGAATCAAACAACTTCTCTCCTACATCAAGTGAATCAAATCTCATTCAAGCAACACTGGAAATCTCTCCAACATGATTCAGGTGATCTCTAATCTTCTCCAATCCTCTCTAAATTTGGATCTAACACAAAATTCCTATCAAATCATGGAAGAGCATCAAAGAGCTTAAGTGATTGAAGATTCATATATCCACCATCACAAAGCTAGAGATCCCATCAATTCCTTGCCAAATTCAAGTGAAATTAGATCATAAAGAGAGTGAAAAGAGAGGAAAAAGAGAGGTGAATGTAAAGAGTGAATTCATGTATTATGTAATGTGAATTATCATAATGAGAATTGATTCAAAAGTGGATGTAGATCAAGTTTGATCAAACCACTATAAAAACTCTTTGTCTTCATTTTATGCTCTTTATTTTGTAATTACGTGGTTCCATACTCTAATCTTACCGAATTGGTGAAGTGTAACTTTTGCACCTTTAGTGTTGAAATCAATTTTCGGTTTTAACATTTAGCGCCCACCGTGGGGCTGCGTTCGCATCTCCTTTCTCGCTTCATTCAAGCTCAAAAGCCTTGCCTTGGAATTCTAAATCCGCTCATATCATAAATTCTACAAATCAAAGATCACAACTAAATCAAAGAAGACAGCAAGTAAAGTCGGTGAAGAAAATGATAATGTTGCTGACAACGAGACTACTCCACTCACTAACCGCTTCGAGGTTGGAGAAAATTCAATATCCGGAGTTGGAGTGTCTAAAGCTGAATTAGATGTCGTCGTCACTAACTTGAGTCAACAAATGGAAAATTCCAACAAAGCTTTAATCGATGCTAATAAAACTTTGTTGGATGCTAATCAAGCTCTAATGGATAAAATGAGTGCTCTCCTTAAAGCTCAATCAAATCCCGCTCCTCCTCCAAAAATCCACGTTAACCATGAAGAGATTACAAACTCATCGGCGTTCGATCATCATCATTATGACAATTTGGAAGGATTTATTGAAAAAACCAATGGTAATATCGAAGACTCAAAACTGAAAGCTAAAAAATCGTTCCTAATTGAAATACCTGACGAGTTGCGAGTCCCGATGCGGGGGTACCTTCCCATAGTGGAAGTAAAAGACCTAGATCTTCTTAACGCGATCGCTCGCAACAATGAGAATCCGGAAAAGAGATCGAAGTCCGCTCCCCAGAGCGACATAACTCAAAGGAATATATCGCAGATATGGTAAAGCAAATCATGAAAGACAACATGCCTCACAAGGGTAGTGAGAGGGAATAGGATTTCTCCCTCGGCAAAAATCCATTCACAAAGAGGATCCACAAGGAAGAATTCCCCAAAAAGTTCATTTATCCTACTCTGCCTCCGTACAGCGGGACTTCTAATCCAAATCACTTCCTATACAAATATGAGTGGCATATGAGTGCAGCCAAGGCAACAGACGAGATCAAATGCTTGTGCTTCCCTCTCTATCTAGAAAATGTCGCATCGTTATGGTTCACAAGACTACCACCCAAATCCATCGACCGATTTGGTGATTTGACTCTGAAATTCAAGGAGCAATTCATGCTGCAAGCTACGAAGGCTAAGGACGTTATTTCTCATACATCCATGAAGCAGAATCCAGGAGAATCTGTCAGAGCTTTCCTCAAAAGGTTTAATGATGCTGTATCTGAAGTAGGAAATCCTGAGCCCCGCATGATCTTAATGTCTCTAATCGGCGCCATAGACGAGAATAGCAAATTTGGTAAATGGATTAAAATGAAAGAGTCAAATACGCTTGAGAAATTATATAAAAAGGCCGAGGAGTACATGAGATTGGATAATAATCCTGCGCCTCTTCGGGTCATTGATGCAAACTAACCTTTTGAAGCTCCCAAAAACGCTCCTACCCAGTACAATCCGAAAAATCCCGAAGGTCAGAAAAAAGGAAGCGACGGGAAAGAAAATAGAGACGACAAGAAGCCTCGCTTTTTCAACTCTCAGAGCTAACACCTTTAAATAACACTCTAGAAAACATCTTTGCTGCAACGAAGGACATCAAAGATTACCCAATACCAAAACCTCAGAAAATAAGCGACCATCAAGCAAAATTTTGAAAGTTCTGCCGATTCCATAAGTAGCCAGGCCACAATACCAATGAGTGTAGGCATCTAAGGTCACTGATCGAAGAGCTAATTAGGAAGAATCGTCTACAACAATATGTGAAAAATCCACAATCCTCAAACGCTGTTCCGATTCCCTAAGGCCGAGGGCAACAAGCAACGAAGCTCTTGTTTAGACCATGCCAAGGCTAATCATCAACTGAAAACCGTTGATAGTGCTTCAATTCCAATGGCTCAGAATATGCGATCAACATCGCCACCTCTTTACTTCATGCTCTATTTCCTGCTTTAGTTCATGCTTTACTTCATGTTTTACTTTCTGTTATATTTAAAACTTCTTATAAACAGTCTGTAATAATCTGCAAGTGATGCACTAAACATTAGCTCTACGATTAAGAGCATATCTGTTTGAATGAATTTATAGCATGCAAAATTATGTGTCAAATCAAAACTTATTTAAAAGATGATTTCATATTGTAGGCCTCCTGTCGAGCGCTTGTCGTTGTAGCATCATGACCCCAACAATGCTAGTTCAAGTGCCAAATTCAAATGCTGCAAATATCAACATACACAAATGCGAAAATAGGAAAGCACCGCCTTGAAAAGCGAAGGGGAAAGTCGCAAAGATTCAAACAATGAACAAGCGCCACGACAAATAAATGAGATCGTTGTAACGTTCATCAAAGGGACACTCCCCTAAGTGAGAGTTTCAAAGCTTCAGTTCCTAATCTGAGATAGCCCGCCTAGTCGAGCATCCGACAAAGGAATTGATGCAAACCTTAAGCTGGAGGGACCAACACCATGTCAGAAGAACCGACAAAACAGGTGATCGTAAGTACCGACATCAGGCCGGAAGGACCATTAAACACACTAGAAGGACCAACACCTAGTCGGAAGGATCGACAAACCTGGTGATCGGAAGTACTGTGATAACCCCAAACTCCTGTAGTACGAAAGCAAGGATAATCATTGGAATATAACATATTTACAACACCATCAGATCTCCGATAATAGCATAACACATAAATCATAGCAACGGAAATAGAAATGTCATCTGCATCACAACATCAGAACATCAGAGTGGCACAGTTATAGGATACAACTCAACATACAAAAGTCTCAGCGAAAAGAAATAAGCCTCAAAACACCATCAATGTAACGACCCATATTTATACGGATAATAATTAATTTATTTAATTATTTAAATAGTGATAATGGTTGTTTAATTAAATTATATTGAATATTTAATTAATATAAATAATAGAATAATATATTTAATTTCTGAAATAATCAGAAATAGTGAATTGACAATATAATGTGAACTGGACAATTCAGAGTACTTAATTCAGCTTAGAATTTAATTAGAATGACGAATATATCATTTAAATGAATCTTGAACGTATAATTATATTATAACTAAAATCGAGCTCGAAATGGCGCGATAGTTCGCTATTTGGCGATTCAAACTTCAATTAAATATATAGGGTCCGTTTTAAATTGGATTTCTGTGAAACAAGAAATGTATGGAGCTGGTAAGTATTTTTTTCTAGTGAAAGAGAAAAAACGAGATTTCATTGTGTAGGTTTTGATTTACGTCCAAATCAAATTTTAGAAAAGTCGCTATGGAATTCCTTTGAAATTTATAAATATATATTTATATTATAAAAGGATTTTAAATATAAATCGAATATTGATATAACTGAAAACTTTGAAATATCGAGTTATAAATCCCACTTGAGCTGTAAGATATTCTATTGTGAATATATACGATACTATTTATTTTTAAATATTTAATTTAATTATTTTAAAATATACTTATATATTTAAATGGGTTATTTAAACCTTTAAAAATTGCCAGTTTTGCAAACGACCTCCGTTTTCGACGAAACTAATTTTCTTGGATCCGCAATATTAAATTATTGCTAGATTTCAATTTCCGTGATTTTTAGAGTCAGTATGTGGCCGTACCGATTTTTAATGTGAAAACAGTCAGTATTTTGATGGTTAAAAATATGCTGTGTGAGCAAACGGAGTCGGAATTCTACGAAACCAGTTTCGTTGGGTCCATAATGTCGAACTGTAGCTAAAAGTCCAGTTTCATGATTTTTGGGTATCGTATGTGATTATAGGAATTTTTAACAATAAGAAAATATAGCGTTTGCTTAAAATAAATAATAAAAAAAAATCATTTCTCTTCTCTATAAATACCCTACCCACCCTCTAAACCTAATTCATTTCTTACTCTGGTCAAAATTCGTAGCCACCAACGTTCTTTCTCTAAAACCTAAAACGTGAGTTCTTAAATCAAAAATGAAATCGAAGTAAATTCTTATTAATCCTAAACTAGAGTATTTGAGTTCATCTGGAGAATCTCTTTAGTTCTATGCTATTCATGTTGGGTTCGATGGTCTCTTTTTCACACTGGAATTTTGTACAGCGTTTTAGGGTTAACGATTTTATGATGAATGGAGCATTGATTCGAGAATTCGAATGCGGATTTGAGTATGTGGCTGGATTTGGAGTTTGTACCCAAAGTTCTGCGAATTTCTATGAATAAAAGTGTCGCAGTCTCTGGTTAGACGCGAGATAAACCCTGGGACTCGCATTTGAGCAGAAGCGTGCAGATTTGATGTTTTGGGTATGGAGGAGGAGAGACTTTGAAAAGAAGATCGATGGTATAGTTGGTTTGGAGAACGATGGGTTGTAGAAGGAGGGAGGATGGCTTAAGAGCTCGTTAATGGCCATTTGGAAAGCTTCAGCAACGTGTTTAAGATAGGAGACAAAGAAATGCGGGTCTGGTATGTGTTAGAAGTGGGCCGACGTTTTTTTGAATGATTAAGGCCCAAAAGAGATTTAATTTAACTTCTATTTAATTAAAGAATGTATTCGAACTTGTAAATTAAATATCTCGGTCATACTTAATCAGAATTGGGCAAAGCAAGATCCATTGGGATCGTATGGACGGACACTACGCAGTGGAACTGACTGGGAGTGGATTGGAGCATGTTACAATTTATAGCAAAATAAATTGTCCATCTGAATCAAGTGATGATTATCATTACTAACGATGATTGTCCAATGTGCGTAAAACTCACCAACTCTGAACAGTTATATTTTTATAACGTATTCTTAGAACTGATAATTATCTGTTGATTGATGTGTGCTAACTGTTTGGTTGAATTGCTTATGTATTGTTTGAAATTATAGATAATGATATATATATATATATATATATAAATCGTTAATCCAATATTGATTCTGTTTATCAGAACATTTCATATCAAAATGAAATCGATGTTATTATATTGTTTTAACATCTGTGGATGCAGGGGAACAGGTTGGAGGGATCCAACTGGATTCCTCAAATATTATTTCTGTTTGTTTTCATATATATTGTAACATATGACGTGATATATAATCTGTGTTGATTATGTGTGTTTCAATGAGATTGATCATGATTAATTGGTATTTTAAATACCGTAAGAAATACTGAGATGCAAAAAGGGGATTTTCAAAGTATATTTTAAAAATAAATTATTTATATAAAATCAATGGATTTTATAGATAAAAGGAAAAGGATTTTATAAAAGAAAACTATTATAAAATCAAAGAGTTGAAAAGGGAATTATCTGTAAAACAAATATAAAAGGAAAATATTGTGAAACAAATAGGAAAAGAAATATTTATTTAGAAAATTAATATATGGAATTGAAAAGGTAGTATTTGTAAACCATTTACAAATAGATTTAAAAAGGAGATATTTGTAAAACATTTACGAAAAGAATTAAAAAGGAAATATTTATTTAGAAAAATAAATAGAGTTATAAAAAGGAAATATTTATTTAGGAAATAAATAGAGTTATAAAAGGGAATTATTGGGAAATGAAAAGAATGTCATATAAGGAAATATTTGGCAAGTGAATATAATTTTACATCAGGAAAGTTTAGACCCGTGCTTCGCACACGGATATAACATGATATGGATTTAAAGCAAAGATTTTAAAAAGAATCTGTTGTAATAAATAGATTGAGAAGATTAATTTATAAATAATATTTTATAAATTAAATAAATATTTATCATTGGATAAATAGAATATATAAGTCAGGGCTTATATAGAGAAGTAAGAATCGATTTCAACATCGATATTTGAAACAGAATATGGACGTAGAGTTAATCAAATGAGTTAATCAAAATGTGTTAATCAAAATGAGTTAGAGTTAATAGATTAGAGTTAGAGTTAATCGATTAGAGTTAGAGTTAATCGATTAGAGTTAGAGTTAACCAGTTAGAGTTGACCAGTTAGAGTTAATCGATTAGAGTTAAATCGAACTAGAGTTATTTGAATAGAGTTAATCGAACAAGAGTTAGTCGAATATTTGTTATTCGAATAAAGTTAATTGAATTATAATTAGTCAGATTAGAGTTATTCGAATATAATTTATTCAAAGAAAGAGTTATCGAATAAAGTTATTCGAATAAGAGAATTAATCGAATATTAGTTATTCGAAAGAAATTACCGAATATTAGTTATTTGAAAGAAATTATCGAATATTAGTTATTCGAAAGGAGTTAATCGAATATTAGTTATTCGAAAGGAGTTAATCGAATATTAGTTATTCGAAAGGAGTTATCGAATATTAGTTATTCAAAAGAAATTATCGAATATTAGTTATTCGAAAGAAATTATTGAATATTAGTTATTCGAAAGGAGTTAATCAAATATTAGTTATTCGAAAGGAGTTAATCGAATATTAGTTATTTGAAACAAATTATCGAATATTAATTATTCGAAAGAAATTATCGAATATTAGTTATTTGAAAGGAGTTATCGAATATGAGTTATTCAAAAGGAATTATCGAATATTAGTTATTTGAAATGAGTTAATCGAATATTAGTTATTCGAAATGAGTTAATCGAATGTTAGTTATTCGAAATGAGTTATCGAATATTAGTTATTCGAAAGGAGTTAATCGAATATTAGTTATTCGAAAGGAGTCAATCGAATGTAGTTTATTCGAATGGAGTTAATTGATAAGAGTAAATTAGTTAGAGTTAATTGAATAGAGTAAATCCAGTAGGGTAAATCAAATAGAGTTAATCTAGTAGAGTTAATCAAATAGAGTTAATAGAATTGAGTTAATCAAATAGAGCTAACTGATAAGAGTAAATCTATTTGAGTTAATCGAATAGTGTTAATTGAATAGAGTTATTCGAATATAGGTTATTCGAAGAAGAGAGATTATCGGATATAGTTTACTCGAAGGAAAGAGTTATCGATAGAGATATATTCAAAAGAGAATTACGTAAGGAAGTTTGTTAAAGATTTAAAAGATGAACTTCGACTATTTCAAAGTTAAAACATTGTTCAGTTAAGGTCTGAGAGGTAATTATACCCCAACTTGATTGACTTCCTTCTTAACTAAGGAATGGTAAGGTTTGATAGTGAATGATGGTTAAGTGAATTTAGTTAATGAGTGAAATGGTTTGAGTTGGCATGGAGATGTTTGATTTAAACATCAGTTTAAATCCAGATAAGGAGTTTTGGAAATGTTTTCCAAATAAGAATCAGAAATGTTTTCTGATAATAGAAAATAAGAATTTATAATATATGGAAACAGGAGATAAGTAAATTAATGAACTAAAGGGATAAATGTTAAATGATGATTGATCGATAAAATTTCCATCTGGAAATAATATCGTTGTTTGCACACGTGTTTTTCTTTGATAGTTAAATCAAAGACTATCAAAGTTTTGACCATTTTTCCGTCGTCAATACGGAGAGACCAGTTGGATTCTTATCCAAAGAACCACTCTGTATGGGCGTTAGCGTTTCGAATCAAATAGATCGAAGGCAAATTGAAGACGAAGTAAAGTGCAGGGGTTGTTGTATTAGTCCTAGGTAGAGATTGCCTAGGATGGGTGTACGGAATAGTGCCTTCGGTTTGTCCTGTCCCAGGACAACTTGAATGGACAAATGTTTGATAGAGTATGTCTGGTAGATCACGTAAGTTAATCATTTCAAACATATTTACGTTGGTGGCGGAGGAATTCGTTTCCCTTAGCTTATACCCGTGGTACTTTGGGGAAATCAATTTGTGATTTGACGGGTATGACAATGTGGCATTTGAAGTAAATGGAGGAGTGATCTGTTAAAAGATACGTTTTGACCTCGAGCCTTATCAACTAGGAAATGACAGAAATCGGGCAGGCAGCATGGCTAAGTGGGCCGCACCCAAGTAGGGTATATTGTAACCATCTAGAGAATATTCATATTTTTTACTTCTTTCAATTCTGTATCTCCCGGGAATGGTTATGTTGGAATACTAACCGAGGGGTGGCAATATATTCGATACACTCAAGTGAAATGAGTGGTCGGTCATGTGTGGCCAAGCTGCAAGATGTTCTTGTTGAACTCCAGTGTATCGCTTCTAGAGTACACTGAGCGGAAGGTGGATCCATGCCTTGTCATAGTTGGAATCCACTCCCAAATAAGAGCCCGCGGTTTTGATTGTATATTATATATGTAGAATGTTAGATGAAAGCGTTTCCACTAGATTAATATTACTTGTGTTAGACATTATTATAATATTAGAATAATATTGTTTTACTAATGATTTGGGTTATCGTAAGGTAAAAACCATCCGTGTTTATGGGTGGATCGCTCTTATGATTATCCTTTGTTTCAAAAGGATTTTGAAAGTTAAATCAAATAATTTGAGTTTACTCACACCAGTCACATGACTGACCCTGAGTTTATTTTGTTTTATTTTCCCTGAACTCTTGGGTGCCCAATTTTGTATGGGCAGTCAAGTAGTCGGGATTTTACAGATATACTGGAGAGCTTGGAGCAGGAGGCTTCAGGATTATATAGCTATAGTTCGCTCCGCTGTGTTGTATGTGTTGTCCTCTGATAATGTTATTGTATACATATACTGATTTTATTTCAAGGATATGTTATCTATTATATGTTGTTCGTTCCGCTGTGAGATTCGTGTTACTATGATTTTGTGATGTTCTTCTTCTTCTTCTACTCTAAGTTTCTATCTTATCTATTCTCACCCTCTAATTTCTTTCATGGACTATCCGGTGTTTTCGATGCTTGAATAGTCGACATAGTGTTGTATGCCAATATCCAGGATCCCAAAAACCCCGGGACGTTACAGTGGTATTAGAGCTGAAGGTTAAGTTATTACCTTGGCTTTGTGGCGTGACTCAGTAGAGATGGGGTTAGCAATACCCTAGATTTAGTTGAGCGTATATATACGAGTGAACGTATTTGTTATTTGATATAAAAATGGTTTTATATTGAGTAGATTTATTGGTTGAGTTGTTTATGGGTTCTGATCGACTAGTTTGATCCACTGTATCGGTAGGAGTTTCTAAACACTCGAATACGATGGGTCGACACGATATGTTTTGAAAAGAGGGTAAATGAAAATAAGTTTACCCAAAGTATATTTTCATATAGAGAAAATATATATTGGAATTATAATATATTGGTTGTTATTATAATAGAGTAAGATTATAAATGAAATGGTTATGTAAATAACCAATCAAATTTCGTATAAGTGTTACGAATGAATTGAATCTGAAGTTTAAATCAGAATGGAAATTAAAAACCTGGAGATTTGGAAAAGTGTTTGTAAATGGATTTGAATTGAATATATGAGAATTTTAAAATCCTGAGAGATTTTAAATTGTTTTACAAGCATTGTGGATGGTATTTTGAAACGTATTTCAAAATGGAAGTGTTTAAAAGAAATGATTTTAAAGTGATATAGTATTGAACTCACATCGATCGCTGGAAAATAATTCTGATGATGACTGCGCAGGATCATCAGTGTTCATTTTCAAGTTCTAAGTGACGGAATACTAGCAAAGGTTTTGTTTTTGAATTGATTTGAGAAAAGCAAGTTTTTTTGAATCCTGAAAAGGAAAGTTGATTTTCGATATGGTGAACTGTTTAAAATTTGTTTTGAATTGATTTGAGAAAAGCAAATTGTTTTGAATCCTGAAAAGGAAAGTTGATTTTCGATATGGTGAACTGTTTAAAATTCCCAGGGAAAGACTGTTTAAATTAAAACCAAATTTAATTGAAATTTGGGAAAGCAAATTGAAATTGAATTAAAGCCGATTAAGTGGAAATTGAATTGAAATGTGCAAAAGAAAATTGAAGATGAATTGGATTAGAATGTTATCGAAAAATTTGGATTTATGTGATCGGAATTTGAAATGGAACCAGATTAGTGGAGTAAAAAGTTTGGAATCGAAATGGAACTCACTATTGAAATGAAATTCGACTTTGGTATAAGCGAATGATTTGGTTTGAGAATGAATTGATTGGAGTTTGGCTGGGATAACATTGTTATATGCTGAATTAACAGCAGATGGAAGTGATAAATTTGATATGCCCGACAAAAAAGTACAAGTTTATATTTGGTATAAGCATGAGATTTATGAGCCGAATCGGCAAGTCGCTTGGCTGTTTGGTTTTCTTTTGGGATGGAGAAGGCCCAGAGAGGCGAGTTGTAGTTGTACCGATTGACCAATACAAAGGAGGTGCTAACAAAAAATTTCAGAAATTTCGGGTGTTAGAAAATTTTCAAGATTTTTGAAATATTCGTTAATAGAAATGAATTAATAATTTAATTGAAATTAAATTGGTTCAGTTGAAACTAAAGTTAAAGAAGTAAAAATAATTTTTAACCAGTCAATAGGGTTTGTTTTCTACCTTAGCAATTTCGAGGACGAAATTATTTTAAGGGGGAAAGAATGTAACGACCCGTATTTATATGGATAATAATTTATTTATTTAATTATTTAAATAGTGATAATGGTTGTTTATTTAAATTATATTGAATATTTAATTAATATGAATAATAGAATAATATATTTAATTTCTGAAATAATCAGAAATAGTGAATTGACAATATAATGTGAACTGGACAATTCAAAGTATTTAATTCAGCTTAGAATTTAATTAGAATGACGAATATATTATTTAAACGAAGCTTGAACGTATAATTATATTATAATTAAAATCGAGCACGAAATGGTGCGGTAGTTCGCTATTTGGCGATTCGAACTTCAACAGAATTTACAGGGTCCGTTTTAAATCGGATTTCTATGAAACAAGAAATGTATGGAGCTGGTGAAGTATATTTTTCTAGTGGAAGAGAAAAATCGGGATTTCATTGCGTAGATTTTGATTTATGTCCAAATCAAATTTTAGAAAAGTTGCTATGGAATTCCTTTGAAATTTATAAATATATATTTATATTATAAAAGGATTTTAAACATAAATCGAATATCGATATAACTGAGAACTTTGAAATATCGAGTTATAAATCCCAGTGCAGCTGTATGATATTCTATTGTGAATATATACGATAATATTTATTTTTAAATATTTAATTTAATTATTTATAAATATATTTATATATTTAAATGGGTTATTTAGAGCTTTAAAAATAGCCAGTTTTGCAAACGACCTCCGTTTTCGATAAAACTAATTTTGTTGGATCTACAATATTCAATTATTGATAGATTTCAATTTCCGTGATTTTTAGAGTCAGTGTGTGGGCATACCGATTTTTATTGTGAAAAACAGTCAGTATTTTGATGGTTAAAAATACATTGTGTGAGCAAACGGAGTCAGAATTCGTTGGGTCCATAATGTCGAACTGTAGCTGCATGTCCAGTTTCATGATTTTGGGGTATCGTATGTGATTATAGGAATTTTTAATAATAAGAAAATATAGCGTTTGCTTAAAATAAAAATAAATAATAAAAAAAATCATTTCTCTTCTCTATAAATACCCTACCCACCCTCTAAACCTAATTCATTTCTTACTCTAGTCAAAATTCGTAGCCGCCAGCATTCTCTCTCTAAAACCTAAAACGTGAGTTCGTAAATCAAAAATAAAATCGAAGTAAACTCTTATTAATCCCAAACTAGAGTATTTGAGTTCGTCGAGAGAATCTCTTCAGTTCTATGCCACTCATATTGGGTTCGATGGTCTATTTTTCACGCTGGAATTTTGTACGGCATTCTAGGGGTTAATGATTTTATGATGAATGGAGCATTGATTCGAGAATTCAAATGCGGATTTGAGTATGTGGTTCGATTTGGATTTTATACCCAAATTTCTACAAATTTCTATGAATAAAAGTGTTGCATGACCTGGTTAGACGCGAGATAAACCTTGGGACTCGCATTCGAGCGGAAGCGTGCGGATTTGATGTTTTGGGTATGGAGGAGGGGAGACTTTGAAAAGAAAATCGATGGTATAGTTGGTTTGGAGAACGATGGGTTGTAGGAGGAGGGAGGATGGCTTAAGAGCTCGGTAATGGCCATTTGGAAAGCTTCAACAACGTGTTTAAGGGAGGAGACAAAGAAATGCGGGTCTGGTATGTGTTAGAAGTGGGCCGACGTTTTTTTGAAAGATTAAGGCCCATAAGAGATTTAATTTAACTTCTGTTTAATTAAATAATGTATTAGAATGTGTAAATTAAATATCTCGATCTTACTTAATCATAATTGGACGAAACAAGATCCGTTGGGATCGTATGGGCAGACACTACGCAGTGGAATTGACTGGGAGTGGATTGGAGCCTATTACAATTTATAGCAAAATAAATTGTCCATCTGAATCAAGCAATGATTATCGTTATTAACGATGATCGTCTAATGTGAGTAAAACTCACCAACTCTGAACAGTTATATTTTTATAACGTTTTCTTAGAACTAATAATTATCTATTGATTGATGTGTGTTAACTATTTGGCTGAATTTCTTATGTATTGGTTGAAATTATAGATAACGATATATATATATATAAATCGTTAATCCAATATTGATTATGTTTGTCAGAACATTTCATATCGAAATGAAATCGATGTTATTATATTGTTTTAACATCTGTGGATGTAGGGGAACAGGTTGGAGGGATTCAACTGGATTCCTCAGATATTATTTCTGTTTGTTTTCATATATATTGTAATATATGACGTGATATATAATCTGTGTTGATTATGTGTGTTTGGATGAGATTGATCAGGTTTAACTGGTATTTTAAATACCGTAAGAAATACTGAGATGCAAAAAGGGGATTTTCAAAGTATATTTTGGAAATAAATTATTTATATAAAATCAATGGATTTTATATATAAAAGGAAAAGGATTTTATAAAAGAAAACAATTATAAAATCAAAGAGTTGAAAAGGGAATTATTTGTAAAACAGATATAAAAGGAAAATATTGTGAAACAAATAGGAAAAGAATGTAACGACCCGTGTTTTTGGCACTCGAATATGTAATTTAATTTATTTAATTTAAATATTATATTTGGAATATCGATGGAATTAATATTTAATTCGTTATTGAAACAAAGTTCGACGTTATATATTTTATATAATTATAAATAGAGCTTGAAATATAGCGCTGCAGTTCGAAAATTCGAGTTTGAACTTTAACTGGACATACAGAGCCCGATATAAGTCGGATTTCTGTGAAACAAGAAACGCTGGGATCGTGTTGACTATAGTTTTCATATGAAAGAGAAAATCCAAATTCCGTGTTATAGATTGCGAGTTATGGCTAAATCAAAATTTTGAAATAGTCGCTGTGGAAATCGTTATTTAAATATCAACCTTAAAATCAGCCGTTTTGCAAACGGACTCAGATTTCGATGAAATCAGTTTCATTGGAACCGTATCGTTAAATTATTGTACGGTGATGAATGGCGTGGAAAACTGATGTCGTATGTGGCCACGGTAGCCTTAAACGCCCAATCAAATTTTATAGCGCGTAATTAAATTAATAAAGGAATATTTGAGTGGAACTTGAGCAGACGATCGAATTAGGCCACGAAACCAATTCCGTTGAGTTCGTATCATCGATTAGAGTTAGGATAGGTATATAGTTTGTTATTTTTAGAGATCGAGAAATTTGGCGTTAAAAAGGGTAGGGCGGTTCGGGGTAAAAACAGCCTATCGGGCAAACAGTCTCAGAATGCGACGAAATTAGTGCTGTTGGGTTCGTATCGAAAAGTTATTGTCGATGTTCGCAGTTTCAAGTGGATCTGATTTATCTAGTGACCGTGGAAAAATTAAATGCGTGTTTATTCCCAGTTTCATAAAGGAAAATTTTTCAAACGACCTCGGATTGCGACAAAACCTGTCCCATTGGGTCCGGAATATCGTTTTACATCAAGAACAGCATTTTTATCAGTAAACAGAAGTTATTTGTGGTGGTTTCTGCGTGTTACTTCACGGCGAAGTATCGTATAATATTATATTAACATACAAATACCCTTACAGTTGTCTAACCCTATTGTTTACACACGTGAACCTACTCCGTCTAACCACTGGTTCTTCATTAATGCGTTTCATACTTCTGTCTTTTCGTTGTCAATCCATTAACGCCTTGCCGACCACGTTCTGAGAGACTTAAAATCAAACAGCTACTCTAATACCTTACTGCAAAACTATACCCTATATTTCCTTGCTCTCCACGACGTCTTGCTCCTATAAAATGACCTGCTTCATTCGTCTTCTTTTCAGTAATGGCGAAAAACAAAAACGCCACCTTCTTTCCTTGTTAAAAGCGAAACCTCCCTCGCCACCAAAACTATGAACGCGAGAGCAAAAGCTGGGAGTTGGGGGTACTGTGAAGACCAAAGAAGGGAGAAGTAGGGGATTGGAGAAGAGGGATCAATGGAGAATGGCGTGTACAGCAAGGTGGAAGTGGCAGTATAGAAGAGAGGAAACATAGGGCGTGGGGACAACAGTGAGGAGGGAGTAGACATCGGTGAGGGTGTGCTTTTGTACGTGATTCCTGGAGTTTGAAGACAGAAGCATATGAAGGAGGAAACATATAAGAAGAACCGGCCTGTGAATTTCCAAACGATTGGTCCGTTCTAATTCACGTAATCAGTTTAACATTAAACCATAATTTAGTGATTAATTATTAGTTTATAATTAATAGTTAATGTGGTTAATAAATTAGTTTGAACGGTGGACTCAACTGTTTTTGGACGTGGAATAAAAGCAGGACCTCAGCAAAACTTCACAAAGGAACAATACGGAATACATGAGGAGTTACAGACAGAAGAACCAAACCCAAAATTTCCAAACGAGGAATCGACGGCAATAGAAAAGGGGATCAGTGAGTATCTCCGCACTATCATTAAGGGGATACGTTGGATTCACTTGTGAAGAAGCCAACGAAGAGCAGTAGTTCACAAAGACAGAAAAATTGTTTGTGAACGGGCTTCAGGGGGTTTCAGGAAGAACAACAACATTGGAGAAATGGAACTGCTTTGTCGGCCTGACCTGTTTGGAATAACAATTGAACGAAACCGGTGGCACTGGGACAACAGAATTGGACGGAACGGGGATCAGCTGGATTTTCTGTTGAATTAAACACTTGTTTAATTTGACTGAAACGAGCTCTTTGAACCATGAATCAACTCAAGGTGAGTTAAACTCACTCAGTTTTCCCTATTTATATTTTATATAAATTGGGTATTTTTATTTTGTGTGCTCTGCTTGCCAATGGTTGACTGTTTGCTAGTTATCTGCTTATCTGTTGATTTAACCGATGAAATTAAACTGTGTTTAATTTCAGTGAAATACCAAATCGTTATTTTTAACGATTGGCTCCAATAAAGGTGACTCACCTTGGTTGGTCATGTTTATTTATAAACATGTTTAAATGGTTGCATTGTTTGAATTGCTTATGGTTGATGTTAAATGGTCGTTATTTAATTTATCAGTTAAACAAAACTGAACAGTCTGATT
The DNA here is from genome assembly GCA_030737875.1 of Allium sativum. Classification (NCBI taxonomy): domain Eukaryota; kingdom Viridiplantae; phylum Streptophyta; class Magnoliopsida; order Asparagales; family Amaryllidaceae; genus Allium; species Allium sativum. The sequence continues at coordinate 228,996,762 of CM060919.1, read as the reverse complement.
CGTGCTAACCATTTGAATACAGGGAAGAACAGGTTGGAGGAATCCAACCGGATTCCTCAATGTATTATTTGATTCATATTATCAACATATGAACTGTTCTGTTTGGAATGATTGATTTGATTGTTGATTTTTGACTGGACATTCAACCTATGTTGTGTTTAAACCAATGAGTGATATTGGTTGGGTATTTGGCGGCGTATGGCCTATAAAATCAAGCGTGTTATAAATATTGATTCACCGTCAGGTGAATCGATAAAAATGAAGTTATAAAATTTACTTTATAACTGGAGTTGGATTTTAATATATTATTTTGAATAAAGGTTTATAAAAGAAAAATAAATAAATATTTTATTTATTTAAGACTTCGATTTGTTCTGATGTTAATCAGATTTACAAGTATGAGCATAAGAAATGAGTTGAATGGTTAAACTTTGATAATTGTTTTGTAAAGAAACAATTAATGGGATTTATTTAAATTAATTATATTTTTAATTAATTTAAAGTGAGGATTAATTGGAATCGATTAACGAGATAATCGAGTTTTGAGTTAATTAATCCGACCGTTTGAATTGGAATTTGATTATCAAAATTGATGTGTTTTGATTCGAATAGTTTAATAAATATTGTTTAAATTTAAACAAGGTTTTTAAAAAAGGGATTTACCATTTAATTTTGTTATTAAAGAAATTAACTACTCATGTAGTTAATGATTGAAATAAATTGTTATTTTAATAATTTAGACAATTACTTTTCAAAAGTAATTGAAGTGAAATGAAATCAAAGGAGATTGGAAATAAGCGAATCTGGTTAAAGAACTAGGTTATAGAGTTGTATAACCAAATCCAATAGTTAAATGGAATTTGTTTGAGACTAGAATGAAATATTGATTTTGATTACAATTCATATTTATCTGAGGATAAGAACGTTATTGATCAAGGTCTGAGAGGTAACTAAAATACCCCAACTTGAACAACATCGGGATTATCTGAAGAAAGTATTAGTTGGTAATCGTAAGAGACGTTAGTGGATATGTTTTGAAAATCTAAGCAGCGATTTTAGCGCTGTTATTATAATATATGTTTTGTAAATCTAATATAGAGATTGTAGTGCTTTTGCTATAGTAAATGGGTTGTAAACCTAAACAGCGATTATAGCGCTGTTGTTTTGTAAATCTAAATAGTAATTATAACACTATGGTTATAACATATGTGTTATAATGTTCTTTGTTAAAACTAATGGATTTCCGAATTTAAAAAATGATTTGAAAGAAGATTTAAGTGGGTAATTGAATATAGTTATTCGAGCTAGAATTAGTCAAACATAGTATTCAAGGTAAATTGCCATTTCGTACGACTGCTAGCGTAATTCGCAGGGCTGCAGATAGCCTACGGAGGTCGGATGTTTCCTGAGGGAATCAGGCGTAACCATTGTGATCGCTGCAATCTAGAGTCAAGCGAATGGAGTTAAGTCGAATATTTGTTAATCGATTAGAGTTAAATCAAAATTAGAGTTATTCAAATATCATATTTTTGAAGATTAAAAGAGTTAGAAGTTTTAATTTAACAAAAGTAAATCAATTTTGTTAGGGGCCAAGTGATGCTGAATACTGAACCACTGAACTCATTGAAGGGTCATGTTTGGAACACTGTTTATTTTGATAGTTAAATCACCGACTATCAAATCTGTCCAATGCGATTGTTGGTATGGAAAGACCGGGATCGAATTTATATTCGAAAACCATTCCGACCGACAAATACGTGAAGATATCAGAAGATGATCGAGATGGTGCTGTGAAGACCGTGGATTTTCATAAACAGAAGAACCACTAATATTCTCTGCCTGGCAAGCAGAGATGAGCTGTGATTCTGTCGTGGTTGGAATCTACGGGTTGCAAGGACTTTTCGCTACTGATCCATGGGGTGATTCTTATATGGATGCGGTAGGAGAGTGCCTTCGGTTCATCCTGTTCCTGGATGACCTGTATGGACGAGTGTCTGACAGAGTATTTCCAAAGGGTCACGTACGTTGATTTCTTCAAACGTACGATAGTTGTTGGCAGGGAATTGCCATTCTCTAGCTTTCAGCTAGAGTACTTTTGTGGACGTCAATTAGTGATATCTGACGGATCTGACGATGTGGCATTCAAAGTGAATGACGACCAGATGATCAGAAGTAATTCTGGCCTCAAGCCTCATCAACCGGGAAATGACAAAAATCGGGCAGGCAGCATGGCTATGTGGGTCGCTCCCATTAGGGTGTATGATCACCTATCTAGAGGAAATCCTATTTGCTTCTTAAATCTATGTTTCGATGCTGTCCCTTGTCGGGAGACGGTTGCTGATCCCAACCGTCGGTGATATACATTCGATACACTCAAGCGAAATGAGTGGTCGGTCATGTGAGGGCCGGGTTGCAAGAAGTTCTTGTTGAACCCAGTGTATTCGTCTCTAGAGATACACTATCGGCAGGTGGTCCCATACCTTGTCAAGTCGGAATCCAATTCCCAATAAGCGCCTGCGGGTTTTGATTGTATACTATATATGTGGAGCGTGAGATGCAAGCGTTCCACTAAATTGATATTTACTTGTATTTAGACATTATTATAATATCAGAACAAGATATTGGTTTCAAAACTGTTTTGGGTTATCGTAAGGTAAAAACCGTCCGTGTTTATGTGTGGATTTGGTCTTACGATTATCCTTTTCTTTTGAAAAGGTTTTGAACTTTAAAATCATGATTGGATGGTTGACCCTTATTACTGTGCGAGTTTATCTCACTCTGGTTCACCAGACTGACCCGGTGTTTTGTAAATGCTCGGGTTAGCCCGGAGTGTACAGGTTCAGGTTAGCGACTGCTATGAAGAGACGAGCTGGAAGAGTCCAGACGTATGATATTACTACTATTCCGCTGTGTGTTGTATATGGGAACAGGCTATTATAACTGTCCCATGGTATGATGTACTCTGATACTGTAAGTATTTTAAAGCTTTCAATAAAGATTATTTCTGTATTATATTTTGTTCCGCTGCGATGTGAGACTCTGTGTTGTGGTGCTTCTTCTTCTTCTATTCTAATATTTCTTTCTTATCTATTCTCACCCTCTAACTTCTTTCTATTAATGATCTGGAATGTTCGATGTCTGAATGGTCAACATGGTAGTTTGATGTTGATTTTCGGAGTCGAAAATCCCGGTTCGTTACAGTGGTATCAGAGCTGAAGGTTAAGTGATTACCTTGGCTCTGTGGCGTGACTCAATAGAGATGGGGTAAGTAATACCCTAGACTAAGTATGAGTGCATATATACGAGTGGACGTATTTGTAGATTTTATAAAAATTGTTTTATATTGTGGAGATTTATTGGGTTGAGTTGTTTGTGAATTCTGATCGATCAGTTTGATCCACTGTATCGATAGGGGTTTCTAAACACTCAAATACGATAAACCGACACAGTATGTTTTGAAAGAGGGTAAATGAAATAATTTTACCCAAATTATATTTTCATATAAAAGAATGATTAATATTTGAAGTATTATAGTATATTGGATGTGTTGGTTGATTATAATTGAAATGGTTATTAAATAACCAATTAGAATTCGTATAATATAAAAGCAGATCTATTAAATCTGAAATTAAAATCAGAATTGGAATTAAAATTCCCAAAAATAGGAAAGACGGTTGCAAATAAACTTGGATTGAGTATATGAGAAATTTAAGATCCTGGGAGATTTTAAATTTGTTTACGAGCATTGTGTTTGGTATGTTGAAATAGATTTCGAAATGAAAATGTTTGAATTCGGGTTTGGGTAAATGATATAGTATTGAACTCACTTTGATCGCTGGGGAATAACTCTGATGATGCTGGCCACATCGTCAGTGTTCATTTCCGAGTTCTAAGTGACGGATTACTACCAAATTTTTTGGTTTGAATTGCTTTGAGAAAAACAAGCTGTTTTGAATCCTGAAAAGGAATATTTGGTTTTAGGAGAGCTAAACTGTTTAAAAACTCCCAGGGAATTTGTTGAACAAAGGGAAAAAAAATTAAACAGAAATTGGGAAAGCAAACATGAATTGAATGGAAACCAATTAACTGGAATTTGAATCGGGATATAATATATCGAGTAGAGTCAGATTTTGAATTTGTGAGACTGGGATCTGAAATGATATTGGACTGGTAAGTTAAGAGTTGAAATTGACAATGGATGGGAATTGAGTTAAGAATGAGATCTGGCTTGGACGCGTAAAGGATTTGGTTCTGAGGATAAAACTGGAATTTTGTTTGGGGATGCATTTGTATATGCTGACTGGGTAGCAGGCGGAAAGGATATAATGATATGCCGACAAAAAAGTACACATTTATTTTTATATGGGTTTGGTGATTTATGAGCCTATCTGGCAAGCCGCTTGGCTGTTTCATTTTCTTTTGAATTGGAGGAGGCTTAGAAAGGCGAGTTGGAGTTGTACCGATTGAGCCGTACAGAGGAGGTGCTGGCGAAATTTTTCGAAAATTTAAAGTGTTAGAAAATTTTCGATATTTTTGGAAATATTTATTCACAGTATTGAATTGGTTTCTAATTTAATATAAAATTAGATTTGAAATTAATGAGTTTATAACATTCTTTCTTACCTTAGCAATTTCGAGGACGAAATTATTTTAAGGGGGGAAGAATGTAACGACCCGTGTTTTTGGCACTCGAATATGTAATTTAATTTATTTAATTTAAATATTATATTTGGAATATCGATGGAATTAATATTTAATTCGTTATTGAAACAAAGTTCGACGTTATATATTTTATATAATTATAAATAGAGCTTGAAATATAGCGCTGCAGTTCGAAAATTCGAGTTTGAACTTTAACTGGACATACAGAGCCCGATATAAGTCGGATTTCTGTGAAACAAGAAACGCTGGGATCGTGTTGACGATAGTTTTCATATGAAAGAGAAAATCCAAATTCCGTGTTATAGATTGCGAGTTATGGCTAAATCAAATTTTTGAAATAGTCGCTGTGGAAATCGTTATTTAAATATCAACCTTAAAATCAGCCGTTTTGCAAACGGACTCAGATTTCGATGAAATCAGTTTCATTGGAACCGTATCGTTAAATTATTGTACGGTGATGAATGGCGTGGAAAACTGATGTCGTATGTGGCCACGGTAGCCTTAAACGTCTAATCAAATTTTATAGCGCGTAATTAAATTAATAAAGGAATATTTGAGTGGAACTTGAGCAGACGATCGAATTAGGCCACGAAACCAGTTCCGTTGAGTTCGTATCGTCGATTAGAGTCAGGATAGGTATATAGTTTGTTATTTTTAGAGATCGAGAAATTTGGCGTTAAAAAGGGTAGGGCGGTTCGGGGTAAAAACAGCCTATCGGGCAAACAGTCTCAGAATGCGACGAAATTAGTGCTGTTGGGTTCGTATCGAAAAGTTATTGTCGATGTTCGCAGTTTCAAGTGGATCTGATTTATCTAGTGACCGTGGAAAAATTAAATGCGTGTTTATTCCCAGTTTCATAAAGGAAATTTTTTCAAACGACCTCGGATTGCGACAAAACCTATCCCATTGGGTCCGGAATATCGTTTTACATTAAGAACAGCATTTTTATCAGTAAACAGAAGTTATTTGTGGTGGTTTCTGCGTGTTACTTCACGGCGAAGTATCGTATAATATTATATTAACATACAAATACCCTTACAGTTGTCTAACCCTATTGTTTACACACGTGAACCTACTCCGTCTAACCACTGGTTCTTCATTAATGCGTTTCATACTTCTGTCTTTTCGTTGTCAATCCATTAACGCCTTGCCGACCACGTTCTGAGAGACTTAAAATCAAACAGCTACTCTAATACCTTACTGCAAAACTATACCCTATATTACCTTGCTCTCCACGACGTCTCGCTCCTATAAAATGACCTGCTTCATTCGTCTTCTTTTCAGTAATGGCGAAAAACAAAAACGCCACCTTCTTTCCTTGTTAAAAACGAAACCTCCCTCGCCACCAAAACTATGAACGCGAGAGCAAAAGCTGGGAGTTGGGGGTATTGTGAAGACCAAAGAAGGGAGAAGTAGGGGATTGGAGAAGAGGGATCAATAGAGAATGGCGTGTACAGCAAGGTGGAAGTGGCAGTATAGAAGAGAGGAAACATAGGGCGTGGGGACAACAGTGAGGAGGGAGTAGACATCGGTGAGGGTGTGCTTTTGTACGTGATTCCTGGAGTTTGAAGACAGAAGCATATGAAGGAGGAAACATATAAGAAGAACCGGCCTGTGAATTTCCAAACGATTGGTCCGTTCTAATTCACGTAATCAGTTTAACATTAAACCATAATTTAGTGATTAATTATTAGTTTATAATTAATAGTTAATGTGGTTAATAAATTAGTTTGAACGGTGGACTCAACTGTTTTTGGACGTGGAATAAAAGCAGGACCTCAGCAAAACTTCACAAAGGAACAATACGGAATACATGAGGAGTTACAGACAGAAGAACCAAACCCAAAATTTCCAAACGAGGAATCGACGGCAATAGAAAAGGGGATCAGTGAGTATCTCCGCACTATCATTAAGGGGATACGTTGGATTCACTTGTGAAGAAGCCAACGAAGAGCAGTAGTTCACAAAGACAGAAAAACTGTTTGTGAACGGGCTTCAGGGGGTTTCAGGAAGAACAACAACATTGGAGAAATGAAACTGCTTTGTCGGCCTGACCTGTTTGGAATAACAATTGAACGAAACCGGTGGCACTGGGACAACAGAATTGGACAGAACGGGGATCAGCTGGATTTTCTGTTGAATTAAACACTTGTTTAATTTGACTGAAACGAGCTCTTTGAACCATGAATCGACTCAAGGTGAGTTAAACTCACTCAGTTTTCCCTATTTATATTTTATATAAATTGGGTATTTTTATTTTGTGTGCTCTGCTTGCCAATGGTTGACTGTTTGCTAGTTATCTGCTTATCTGTTGATTTAACCGATGAAATTAAACTGTGTTTAATTTCAGTGAAATACCAAATCGTTATTTTTAACGATTGGCTCCAATAAAGGTGACTCACCTTGGTTGGTCATGTTTATTTATAAACATGTTTAAATGGTTGCATTGTTTGAATTGCTTATGGTTGATGTTAAATGGTCGTTATTTAATTTATCAGTTAAACAAAACTGAACAGTCTGATTCGTGCTAACCATTTGAATACAGGGAAGAACAGGTTGGAGGAATCCAACCGGATTCCTCAATGTATTATTTGATTCATATTATCAACATATGAACTGTTCTGTTTGGAATGATTGATTTGATTGTTGATTTTTGACTGGACATTCAACCTATGTTGTGTTTAAACCAATGAGTGATATTGGTTGGGTATTTGGCGGCGTATGGCCTATAAAATCAAGCGTGTTATAAATATTGATTCACCGTCAGGTGAATCGATAAAAATGAAGTTATAAAATTTACTTTATAACTGGAGTTGGATTTTAATATATTATTTTGAATAAAGGTTTATAAAAGAAAAATAAATAAATATTTTATTTATTTAAGACTTCGATTTGTTCTGATGTTAATCAGATTTACAAGTATGAGCATAAGAAATGAGTTGAATGGTTAAACTTTGATAATTGTTTTGTAAAGAAACAATTAATGGGATTTATTTAAATTAATTATATTTTTAATTAATTTAAAGTGAGGATTAATTGGAATCGATTAACGAGATAATCGAGTTTTGAGTTAATTAATCCGACCGTTTGAATTGGAATTTGATTATCAAAATTGATGTGTTTTGATTCAAATAGTTTAATAAATATTGTTTAAATTTAAACAAGGTTTTTAAAAAAGGGATTTACCGTTTAATTTTGTTATTAAAGAAATTAACTACTCATGTAGTTAATGATTGAAATAAATTGTTATTTTAATAATTTAGACAATTACTTTTCAAAAGTAATTGAAGTGAAATGAAATCAAAGGAGATTGGAAATAAGCGAATCTGGTTAAAGAACTAGGTTATAGAGTTGTATAACCAAATCCAATAGTTAAATGGAATTTGTTTGAGACTAGAATGAAATATTGATTTTGATTACAATTCATATTTATCTGAGGATAAGAACGTTATTGATCAAGGTCTGAGAGGTAACTAAAATACCCCAACTTGAACAACATCGGGATTATCTGAAGAAAGTATTAGTTGGTAATCGTAAGAGACGTTAGTGGATATGTTTTGAAAATCTAAGCAGCGATTTTAGCGCTGTTATTATAATATATGTTTTGTAAATCTAATATAGCGATTGTAGTGCTTTTGCTATAGTAAATGGGTTGTAAACCTAAACAGCGATTATAGCGCTGTTGTTTTGTAAATCTAAATAGTAATTATAACACTATGGTTATAACATATGTGTTATAATGTTCTTTGTTAAAACTAATGGATTTCCGAATTTAAAAAATGATTTGAAAGAAGATTTAAGTGGGTAATTGAATATAGTTATTCGAGCTAGAATTAGTCAAACATAGTATTCAAGGTAAATTGCCATTTTGTACGACTGCTAGCGTAATTCGCAGGGCTGCAGATAGCCTACGGAGGTCGGATGTTTCCTGAGGGAATCAGGCGTAACCATTGTGATCGCTGCAATCTAGAGTCAAGCGAATGGAGTTAAGTCGAATATTTGTTAATCGATTAGAGTTATTCAAATATCATATTTTTGAAGATTAAAAGAGTTAGAAGTTTTAATTTAACAAAAGTAAATCAATTTTGTTAGGGGCCAAGTGATGCTGAATACTGAACCACTGAACTCATTGAAGGGTCATGTTTGGAACACTGTTTATTTTGATAGTTAAATCACCGACTATCAAATCTGGCCAATGCGATTGTTGGTATGGAAAGACCGGGATCGAATTTATATTCGAAAACCATTCCGACCGACAAATACGTGAAGATATCAGAAGATGATCGAGATGGTGCTGTGAAGACCGTGGATTTTCATAAACGGAAGAACCACTAATATTCTCTGCCTGGCAAGCAGAGATGAGCTGTGATTCTGTCGTGGTTGGAATCTACGGGTTGCAAGGACTTTTCGCTACTGATCCATGGGGTGATTCTTATATGGATGCGGTAGGAGAGTGCCTTCGGTTCATCCTGTTCTTGGATGACCTGTATGGACGAGTGTCTGACAGAGTATTTCCAAAGGGTCACGTACGTTGATTTCTTCAAACGTACGATAGTTGTTGGCAGGGAATTGCCATTCTCTAGCTTTCAGCTAGAGTACTTTTGTGGACGTCAATTAGTGATATCTGATGGATCTGACGATGTGGCATTCAAAGTGAATGACGACCAGATGATCAGAAGTAATTCTGGCCTCAAGCCTCATCAACCGGGAAATGACAAAAATCGGGCAGGCAGCATGGCTATGTGGGTCGCTCCCATTAGGGTGTATGATCACCTATCTAGAGGAAATCCTATTTGCTTCTTAAATCTATGTTTCGATGCTGTCCCTTGTCAGGAGACGGTTGCTGATCCCAACCGTCGGTGATATACATTCGATACACTCAAGCGAAATGAGTGGTCGGTCATGTGAGGGCCGGGTTGCAAGAAGTTCTTGTTGAACCCAGTGTATTCGTCTCTAGAGATACACTATCGGCAGGTGGTCCCATACCTTGTCAAGTCGGAATCCAATTCCCAATAAGCGCCTGCGGGTTTTGATTGTATACTATATATGTGGAGCGTGAGATGCAAGCGTTCCACTAAATTGATATTTACTTGTATTTAGACATTATTATAATATCAGAACAAGATATTGGTTTCAAAACTGTTTTGGGTTATCGTAAGGTAAAAACCGTCCGTGTTTATGTGTGGATTTGGTCTTACGATTATCCTTTTCTTTTGAAAAGGTTTTGAACTTTAAAATCATGATTGGATGGTTGACCCTTATTACTGTGCGAGTTTATCTCACTCTGGTTCACCAGACTGACCCGGTGTTTTGTAAATGCTCGGGTTAGCCCGGAGTGTACAGGCTCAGGTTAGCGACTGCTATGAAGAGACGAGCTGGAAGAGTCCAGACGTATGATATTACTACTATTCCGCTGTGTGTTGTATATGGGAACAGGCTATTATAACTGTCCCATGGTATGATGTACTCTGATACTGTAAGTATTTTAAAGCTTTCAATAAAGATTATTTCTGTATTATATTTTGTTCCGCTGCGATGTGAGACTCTGTGTTGTGGTGCTTCTTCTTCTTCTATTCTAATATTTCTTTCTTATCTATTCTCACCCTCTAACTTCTTTCTATTAATGATCTGGAATGTTCGATGTCTGAATGGTCAACATGGTAGTTTGATGTTGATTTTCGGAGTCGAAAATCCCGGTTCGTTACAAAGAAATATTTATTTAGGAAATAAATATATGGAATTGAAAAGGGAGTATTTGTAAACCATTTACAAATAGATTTAAAAAGGAGATATTTGTTAAACATTTACAAGTAGAATTAAAAAGAAAATATTTATTTAGAAAAATCAATAGAGTTACAAAAAGGAAATATTTATTTAAGAAATAAATAGAGTTATAAAAGGGATTTATTGGGAAATGAAAAGAATGTCATATAAGGAAATATTTGGCAAGTGAATAGAATTTTTCATTAGGAAAGTTTAGACCCGTGCTTCGCACATGGGTATAACATGATACAGATTAAAAGCAAAGATTTTAAAAAGAATCTGTTGTAACCAATAGATTGAGAAGATTAATATATAAATAATATTTTATAAACTAAATAAAATATTTATCATTGGATAAATAGAATATATGAGTCAGGGCTTATATAGAGAAGTAAGAATCGATTTCAACATCGATATTTGAAACTGAATATGGACGTAGAGTTAATCAAAGGAGTTAATCAAAATGTGTTAATCAAAATGAGTTATAGTTAGAGTTAATCAATTAGAGTTTGAGTTAACCAGTTTGAGTTAACCAGTTAGCGTTAATCGATTAGAGTTAAATCGAACTGAAGTTATTCGGATAGAGCTAATCGAACAAGAGTTAGTCGAATATTTGTTACTCGAATAAAGTTAATTGAATTAGAGTTAGTCGGAATAGAGTTATTCGAATATAGTTTATTCGAAGAAAGAGTTATCGAATAAAGTTATTCGAATAAGAGAATTAATTGAATATAGTTTATTCGAATAGAGAAAGAAATTATCGAATATTAGTTATTCGAAAGAAATTATCGAATATTAGTTATTCGAAAGAAATTATCAAATATTAGTTATTTGAAGGGAGTTAATCGAATATTAGTTATTCGAAAGAAATGATCGAACATTAGTCATTCGAAAGAAATTATCGAAAACTAGTTATTCGAAAGAAATTATTTAATATTAGTTATTCGAAAGAAATTACCGAATATTAGTTATTCGAAAGGATTTAATCAAATATTAGTTATTCAAAAGGAGTTAATCGAATATTAGTTATTCGAAAGAAGTTATCGAATATTAGTTATTCGAAAGAAATTATCTAATATTAATTATTCGAAAGGAGTTAATCGAATATTAGTTATTCGAAAGGAGTTATCGAATATTAGTTATTTGAAAGGAGTTAATCGAATATTAGTTATTCGAAAGGAATTAATCGAATATTAGTTATTCGAAAGGAGTTATCGAATATTAGTTATTCGAAAGGAGTTAATCGAATATTAGTTGTTCGAAAGGAGTTAATCGAATATAGTTTATTCGAAAGGAGTTAATTGATAAGAGTAAATTAGTTAGAGTTAATTGAATAGAGTTAATCCAGTAGGGTAAATCAAATAGAGTTAATCCAATAGAGTTAATCAAATAGAGTTAATGGATTTGAGTTAATCAAATAGAGCTAACTGATAAGAGTAAATCGATTAGAGTTAATCGAATAGTGTTAATTGAATAGAGTTATTCGAATATAGGTTATTCGAAGATGAGAGATTATCGAAAATAGTTTATTCAAAGGAAAGAATTATCGAATAGAGATTTATTCGAAAGAGAATTACGTAAGGAAGTTTGTTAATGATTTAAACGATAAACTTTGACTATTTCGAAGTTAAAACGTTGTTCAGTTAAGGTCTGAGAGATAATTATACCCCCAACTTGATTGACTTCCTTCTTAACTAAGGAAAGGTAAGGTTTGATAGTGAATGATGGTTAAGTGAATTTAGTTAATGAGTGAAATGGTTTGAGTTGGCATGGCGACGTTTGATTTAAACATCAGTTTAAATCCAATGAAGGAGTTTTGGAAATGTTTTCCAAATAAGAATCAGAAACGTTTACTGATAATAGAAAATAAGAATTTAGAATATATGGAAACATGAGATAAGTAAATTAATGAACTAAAGAGATAAATGTTAAATGATGGTTGATCGATAAAATTTCCATCTGGAAATAATATCGTTGTTTACACACGTGTTTTTCTTTGATAGTTAAATCACAGACTATCAAAGTTTTGACCATTTTTCTGTCGTCAATACGGAGAGACCAGTTGGATTCTTATCCAAAGAACCACTCCGTATGGGCATTAGCATTTCGAAGACAAATTGAAGATGGAGTAAAGTGCAAGGGCTGTTGTATAAGTCCTCGGTAGAGATTGCCTAGGATGGGTATACGGAATAGTGCCTTCAGTTTGTCCAGTCCTAAGACAACTTGAATGGACGAATGTTTGATAGAGTATGTCTGGTAGATCAAGTAATTTGATCGTTTCAAACGTATTTACGTTGGTGGCGGAGGAATTCGTTTCTCTTAGCTTATACCCGTGGTATTTTTGGGGAAATCAATTTGTGATTTGACGGGTATGGCAATGTGGCATTCGAAGTAAATGGAGGAGTGATCTGTTAAAAGATACGTTTTGACCTCGAGCCTCATCAACTGGGAAATGACAGAATCGGGCAGGCAGCATGGCTAAGTGGGTTGCACCCAAGTAGGATATATTGTCACCATCTAGAGAATATTCATATTTGTTTCTTCTTTCAATTCGTATCTCCCGGGAACAGTTATGTTGGAATACTAACCGAGGGGTGGCAATATATTTGATACACTCAAGCGAAATGAGTGGGGTCATGTGTGGCCCAGTTCCAAGATGTTCTTGTTGAACTCCAGTGTATCGCTTCTAGAGTACACTGAGCGGAAGGTGGATCCATACCTTGTCATAGTTGGAATCCATTCCCCAAATAAGAGCCCGCGGTTTTGATTATATATTATATATGTAGAACGTTAGATGCAAGCGTTTCTACTAGATTGATATTACTTGTGTTAGACATTATTATAATATCAGAATAATATTGTTTTACTAATGATTTGGGTTATCGTAAGGTAAAAACCATCCGTGTTTATGTGTGGATCGCTCTTATGATTATCCTTTGTTTCAAAAGGATTTTGAAAGTTAAATCAAATAATTTGAGTTTACTCACACAAGTCACATGACTGACCCGAGTTTATTTTATTTTATTTTCCCTAAACTCTTGGGTGTCCAATTTTGTACGGGCAGTCAAGTAGTCGGGATTTTACAGATATACTAGAGAGCTTGGAGCAGGAGGCTTCAGGATTATATAGTTATAGTTTGTTCCACTATGTTGTAAGTGTTGTACTCTGACAATGTTATTGTATACATATACTGATTTTATTTCAAGGATATGTTATCTATTATATGTTGTTCATTCCATTGTGAGATTCGTGTTACTCTGATGTTGTGATGTTCTTCTTCTTCTCCTATTCTAAGTTTCTATCTTATCTATTCTCACCCTCTAATTTCTTTCATGGACTATCCGGTGTTTTCAATGCTTGAATAGTCGACATAGTGTTGTATGCCAATATCCAGGATCGCAAAAACCCTGGGACGTTACAACCAAGTAAAATATGGATAAATGATGTCTGAATGTCTCAAAGTAGAAATAAACGATAAAATTGATCTTTGTCTTCCTTCCATAAGCATACTCCAATCCAGCGCATATCCAAAATAACCTGAACCTGTCACTTGGCTGCCCGTGTGAAAAAGAGGGCACTCGAGTTTGCAAAGTGAAACAAACTACGAGTCAGTCAAGGGGCTGGTATGAGAAATCTTTCCTAACTTATCTAAAATATGGCTTATCACAGGACCACGCCGCTAACGCGGAACGGGTTTACTCCATTGGATTGCCAATGCATAAATTAAATAAATTTTTATTCAAAACAACGCAATGCTTTTTAGAAAAATGAAATCATTATAAGACTCAAGTCTCATCACACAATGCAACGCAAACCGGAGGATAGAGTTTTACCTTATAATGATCAAACATGCTTGGTGCGTAGAAAATAATATTTAATATTATTATTAGTTTCTAATTAGTTTTAAAATACTTTCAAAGTAAATGTATCAATCCTAGATGGCATAGTACCCCATCCCACTATGTCGCAATATATAGGTTTATAATCAAAACCATAATGTCGTATTGGAAATTGGGTTTCCATCATGAGTCGAGGCTAGGGATGGCTCCTCGCCGATTCGAGACACTCTAGCAAATGTCTCAGGATCACACCTACGCAACACTTGGATATTCAGGGCCGGTCCATAGATACTTTAGTGGATTAATTATGCCTGAACACACATTTCCCGATCCTATTGAACCTGTCAATTGGTCACTATCGACCAATATAACCAAGACCTCGTAATCCATAATCCACATAAGTAAAAATGTCTGGGCTCCATACCATGACACCACTTCTAGCTAGAAAGAAACATGTGCACTCCCTGCAGTCACGATCCCGTTTTTGACTCATATCGGGGTGTGAGGTTCGTGAAGTTACGTTATACACAAAGCTACGCCTAAGCAGGCCGTGCTTTGATCATCAACCTCAAGGCTCTGCTTTTCAACAAAAGCCTTGATCATTTGCATCTTGGCATGTCACATTGACAATCCACACCATGCGATCAATAACAATCAATATATAACCTCTGAGCTCGTGCGTCTCAGAGAAGGGTGTTAAGCAAGATAATAAATTCTCCACCACCAAACAGATATATACTAAATATAAATCAATTTACATGGAATGAAATTCAATGTCAGACACACATCCATTTACAAGTCCGTTCTGGGTCTGAATGAAATCGAAGACACCTTATTCCTCGTCCCGTATGTCCAACACGGAAGAGAGGTACTCGCTTATCTAGAGAGTCAACAAATACATCCAGACAACTACCACTTTAACCCATTACTGGGAGCTACCCAATGTCGGGTATCGGTAGTCATCCATTCGATGTGAAGATCGCCGGTCTTCAATTACCGTCTTCAATATCTTCGATTTAAATCGTCGTATAATTATTTGAAATCAGATTGAACTCGGTCTTTTCAAATGATTCTCGCATATATATAATTTAAATCATTCCATATCATTAATATTATTTTATAACGATTTATCGCTATTTTTATTTATATAAAAATAGCCAAATTTAAATTAACAACGCTTCGGGTCAATAGGCGACCCTGGAGCTGTTTTTACCCAAATTGATTTACGCATTTCTCGAAATCTAACCATTGGATTTTAACAAAATTTATATCGCTTGAAAGATCTTCCCAAAGCGGTCTTAATGGTTTAAGTTTTGGGAGAATCCGACGGTCGGATCTTTCGGTATAATCATTTAAAGTTACGATTCTAAAAGCGAACTACCGCGCGTGGTTCGTTTAATTTTAATTTTAATTTATATATATAAAGTTATATATAAATATAAATTACTTGACGATTCCACTAACGTGTTTAACATGCCAAATAAAGAATGTTTTATTAGCATAACATCTCTACATGTTCATAATGTCAAATAAATATGTATTTTATTTACATTCATTTCTACATGTTTCTAATGGCAAACAAGTATGTATTTTATTCACATGACATCTTTTCTTATGACAAATAAAAAGATAATTTTTATTTTCATTATTTGTATGCAATTTCTATTTTTAACTTTAACAAATAAAAAGAAATATTTTATTTGTATATAGTTTCAATTTATAACATGACACATAAAAATATTTATTTTAATTTGCATATAAATTCTATTTCAACAAAATGCATAAAAAGTGATTCATTCATTTTTGCTGACAATTCTATTTCAACAAAATGATTAAAAATGATTTATTCATTTTTGTTGACAATGTTACAAAATAAATAAAAGTAATATTTCAATATCGTTAACAATTCTAATTTTAACAAAAAGAATAAAAGTGATTTCATATTGTTGACAATTCTAACTTTAACAAAATGAATAAAAGTGATATTTCGTATTGTTAACAATTCTAACTTTAGCAAAATGAATAAAAGTGATATTTCATATTGTTAACAATTCTAACTTTAACAAAATGAATAGAAGTGATATTTCATATTGTTAACAATTCTAACTTTAACAAAATAAATATTTTTGTTGTAACACAAATCTATTTAACAAAAATGTTATTTGTGTTTTGACAAAAATGTTACTTGTGTTTTAACACAAATCTATTTAACAAAAATGTTACTTGTGTTTTGACACAATTCTACTTACAAAAATGCTATTTTTGTTTTAACTCAAATCTATTTAATAAAAATGTAATTTTTGTTTTCGACCATTATATTTAACAAAAATGTAATTTTTGTTTTTAACTCTTTTATTTAACAAAATGAATTTTTTTTGCTTTAACTCAAATCTATTTAACAAAAATGTAATTTTTGTTTTCAACCATTATATTAACAAAAATGTAATTTCTGTCTTCAACCATTATATTTTGACAAAAATGTAATTTTGTCTCAACTATTACATTTTGATAAAAATGACAATTTTGTTTCAACTATTACATTTTGACAAAAATGACAATTTTGTTTCAACTATTACATTTTGAAAAATGACAATTTTGTTTCAACTATTACATTTTGATAAAAATGACAATTTTGTTTCAACTATTACATTTCGACAAAAATGTCAATTTTAATCCAACTATTCTAATTTGACAAAAACGATAATTTTGATTCAACTATTCTAATTTGACAAAAATGACAATTTTAATCCAACTATTCTAATTTGACAAAAATGTCAATTTTGATTCAACTATTCTAATTTGACAAAAATGATAATTTTAATCCAACTATTCTAATTTGAAAAAAAATGATAATTTTGATTCTACTATTCTAATTTGACAAAAATGACAATTTTAATCCAACTATTCTAATTTGAAAAAAAAAAGTAAATTTTGATTCAACTATTCTAATTTGACAAAAATGACAATTTTAATCCAACTATTCTAATTTGACAAAAATGATAATTTTGATTCAACTATTCTAATTTGACAAAAATGATAATTTTGATTCAACTATTGTAATTTGACAAAAATGATAATTTTAATCTAACTATTCTAATTTGACAAAAATGAAAATTTTGATTCAACTATTCTAATTTGACAAGGATGATAATTTTAATCCAACTATTCTAACGAGCGTAACGGCACGCGCTCCGCGCGTGTGTTACTAATTCTCAAATATTTTATATTTTTATAGGCAAGTACAAATGTTGCATAATTTATAAACTGTCAATGCAAGAAAAAGAAATAAAAATATTAAATATAAACAAATTCTAAAGTAATGGCTACAAAATATTATTCAATTATTTTATCTTTCAGGAGATATTAAACATTTCTGCTCCTATTTCCGTGTTTTAAATTTCTCTATCTTTTATGATGTTCAAAAGTTTGTGTAATCGCTAATATACATGTAAACAAATGACATTTAAGCACCGTTGGGACAATAAATATTTTCAGCTAGCAAACATGGCCTTATTGTAACCCAGTTTCCTTGTAACATTACATGGAAAGATTATATCATCCAGTGTATGCTATGTTCCTTCATTGTCATCGATGGTTTTGTAAACTGTATCATCAGACACTTTAACATTTGAATATGCATGGGCCTCATCTGTTTTATCTTCTTGAGTAGGTTCATCAGCATTTAGATACATTGGAATGGCTTGCTTCTTCATCCTGAAGTATATAGAATGAGTTTTGTAGAGATAATGAATATTATAGTAAAATGCATTATTGATAAACATTAAAAATCTAGCAGCATAATTTTTCTAAGAACTGACCAAAGACAAAATTAAGTCCTTACCTAATATCTGCCCTACAAAATTCACTAAACATATCACAGTTAAAAAAAAGTGAAGCAGTAAATAATTAAAACCTACCACCAAACCGGTCGGTCTTCAAAACAGGTGGTGATGAAAGCATGTAGATTTATGGAATATAAAATAGGGTTTTGAAATATTGCAGAATATATATCTTTAAAGTGGAGTTTACCTGAAGCCAAATACTTCTGCAGAGTAGCTGAAAGAGGAAGGAAAAAAGAGAGAGAAGTAGAGAAGTTGATATGTGGGATTGAGGAATAAAAGAAGGTATGTGCATTTATAAATGAAATATTGCGGAATTCTAGTAGATATATTGACCAAGGAAATATAATGATTCAATATTCAAGAAGGAAACATATATATCAGCGCATATAATTAAGTAAAGGTGATGTCATCTTTTGTGATAATAAAAGATATAATATATTATTTTCCCGAAATAAGTATAATATAAATTCTAATAGATGCTCATGCGTGAAAATTGCTATGATCGGCTCGGTTTCCATGTTCAAGAAGATCTTTTTATTTGAATTGTTATACCATGTGCCAATGCTAATTTTTTAGATCTAATTTCTTTAGGTTCTAAAAGATTCCTTTTATATATTTGAATTGCCCTTCAATGCGCGAACAGAACTTTTTGTGGATCTATTAAGATATGTTCAAATTGATTAAAAGGTATAATATATTATGATCCATTATTCAAGGAGGAAATATATATATCAACGCAGATAATTAAATAAAGGTGATGACATATTTTGTAATAATAAAAGATATAATGTATTATTTTCCCGAAATAAGTATAATATAAATTCTAATTTCGTGTAAATGACGTGGGGACATTTAATAATATAAATTTTAATTTCATGTAAATGACGTGACAACATTTAATAATGATAAGATGTATAATATAAAGGGATCCATGGATATTTCCAGCATTCTATATTTGTTCAAATGAAGCCTTGAATGTTTCACAATAACAAAAGAAAATTCTAGTACCTATGTGTAGATGAGCGTGCGTGAAAGTTGCTATGATTTTGGCGTGGTTTCTATGTTTAAGAAGATCTATTTATTTGAATTGTTATACCATGCGCCAATGCTAATATTTTGAATCTAATTTATTTAGGTGCTAAAAGATTCCTTTTATATACTTGAATTGCCCTTTAATGCGTTGATGGAACTTTTTGTGGATTTATTAATATCTGTTCAAATTGATTAAAGGGCATTTTCGGTAGTTTGCGTGTACACCAAAAAAGTGTGACACCAAACCTATTCCAACTATTATTAAAGATTTGACAAAAATGATAATTTTGATTCAACTATTCTAATTTGACAAAAATGACAATTTTGCTTCAACTATTCTAATTTGACAACAATGATAATTTTGATTCAACTATTCTAATTTGACAAAAATGACAATTTTAATCCAACTATTCTAATGTGACAAAAATGATAATTTTGATTCAACTATTCTAATTTGACAAAAATGTCAACTTTACTTCAACTATTCTAATTTGACAAAAATGATAATTTTGATTTAACTATTCTAATTTGACAAAAATGACAATTTTGTTTCAGCTGAAAAAAAATGATATTTTTGTTTTACTATTTTCTTACAACAAAATGTCCTTTTCATTTCAACTATTTGGTTTCAACAAAAATAATATATTTGTTTCAACCATTTCGTTGCAACAAAAATGTCCTTTTTATTTCACTTATTTGGTTTCAACAAAATTTGATATTTTTGTTTCTTTCATTTTATTGCAACAAAGATGATCTATTTGTATCAACAATTTTATAACAAAAATGATATGTTTGTTTTCAACAATTTTATTATAACAAAAATGATGTATTTGTTTTCAACCATTTTATTTCAACACAATACTCATCAAATTAATAAATCTACATAACAACGTCAATTATTAATCCCAGATCAAATCACGTATAGCATCAAATAGAATTTTAACAGCAGATTGGAAGAAAAATAATAATCATAATTAATCAATTTTAATTAAGAAATAAGAATTCTCACGATGCTTTAAACTCTGTATAATTCATATTTGAATTTTTGCTCAAAATCTGATCTGCTCCGAAGTCGTTCTAGTCAGTCCTGAAATGTAGATCTCGGACTCACGATCTCAATGGTTCTGAAATCGTTCAATTCTGAATTCATTTGAGTAAGATATGAATCAATTTATGTTGTTAATATTTTTAAATTAATTAATTAAATAATAAAAGAAATACCCACTCTTCTTCCTTCTACAGATCGAGGCCGCACCTTCCTCAACACGTTCAAAATCAGGTCATCAGTTTTCACACCGCTCGATGCACGGGAGGATGATCGGACGACGACACGTCGAAGGGGGAGGGATGGCGCTTCTATCGCCGGTGGTGGTGCTCGGCTCGGCGGCGCCCAGGTGATGCGGCGGTGGCTCGAACAGACGACCTTCCCAAGCTCGATTCTCGAGCTACGCACGATGGTTATGGGTGAACTTGGTATTGATGTGAAGATTGAAAGAAGTTCTCCAATTTTGTCAAAAGGAGCATAGGATGTTA
Source organism: Allium sativum (assembly GCA_030737875.1). NCBI lineage: Eukaryota > Viridiplantae > Streptophyta > Magnoliopsida > Asparagales > Amaryllidaceae > Allium > Allium sativum. Next base: position 228,976,091 of record CM060919.1, on the reverse strand, counting down.
CTGAGTGGATGGAGAGTTATTGGGGAAAAAAGTTTCGAAGATTTCTGGCCAAGGAAATGAAAGAGGCAGCGGCTAAAGTATACGTATTTGGGTTTGTATTTAGGGTTAAGGTATATTTATAATAAAATATTATTTAATTTCTAGTTTTGCAAATAAATCCATAAATTCTCAGTAGGTCCAAATTCAACCCAACGAGAGTTGTTCCTACCCAAATGCCCCCATTTTGGACACAACGGACTTGGTCCCGTCAGCCCAATTGATCGTTTTCAGTCTGTTTTCTTCAATTTAAAATATAAATCATTTATTTATTTAATTTGATTGTACATTTAAATTTACCGGGGCCACATACGGACTCCAAAAATTCCCAAAAAATAAATCTAGCAATGTTTTGACGATACAATCCTAATAAAATTAATTTCGTCGAATTTGGAGACCGTTTGAAAAATGGCTCTTTTAACGGTCGATTAAATTCAACATAAATTATCGAACACAGTTTAATTTATCATGCTCACATATTAATTCCAAAATTATAGAAAATTAAACTTAGCAATAATTTGACATTCCGGATCCGACAAAAATGGTTTCGTCGAAAATGAAGGTCTTTTATAAAATGACTATTTTTAATAGCTTTAATATTATTCAAAAATGGAATTTTTAAATTCTTACACATTTTCTAACAAAATTCCTTAAAATAAAATTTTTAAATTGGTTCTGATTTTCCAGGTTATTACAATCTCCCCTACTTAAAAAAATTTCGTCCTCGAAAAGGAAACAATTGTAAAGTAGGAAACAAAATGGAAAATGCAAAATATTGTAAATGTATCTCAACACAAGAGTTACTTGGAGATATCCACTATGCACTTGGGATAAGCCAGCTTGATGCTATCCTCAGTCACGCATGTATAGTCTCTAGGATCCCCGCTCCACTGCACTTTGACTAAGTGGATCCTCTTGTTCCTCAGAACTCGGGTGTCTTTGCCAACAATTTTCACTAGCTCCCTTCTTACTGCTAAGCTTGGGGTAATCTCCAATTGTTGTGCTGCTTCCTCCACAATCAAGTCTGGATCATGTACATGTTTCCGAAGTTGAGACACATGGAAAACATCATGCACCCTTACAACCAGTCAGGCAACTGCACCCTATAAGCGAGAGTTCCAATCCTTTCGAGAATAGGAAATGGACCAATGAATCTTAGAGCCAACTTCCCTGTCTTCCTGAAACGAACTACACCTCTCAGTAGAGAAGCCCTCAAGTACACATAATTACCAACAGAGAATTCTAAATCCCTTCCTCGTGAGTCTGCATAGCTCTTCTGTCAGCTCTGAGCAGTCGGTAGTCGCTTTTTAATGAAATTGACTTTATCTGATGTTTCACGAATCATGTTGGGACCCAATATAACCAATTGCCTGGTTCCACCCAACATGCGGGAAATCAGCATGGCCTGCCATATAATGCTTCAAATGGCGACATCTGCAAGCTTGCTTGGTAACTGTTATTATAAAAGAACTCAACCAAGTGGAAGTGATCTTCCCATGACCCGCCAAAATCAAGAATGCATGCTCACAACAAGTCTTCTGATATACGATTCACCCGCTCAGTCTGGCCATCCATCTGAGGATGATACGCGGTGCTCAGATTCAACTTTGTCCCCAGTTCTTCTTGGAATTCCTCCCATAATTTACTAGCAAATATCGGATCACGATCGCTAACAATGCTGCTGGGAACTCCATGTAGTCTGACAATCTCTCTGAAATAAAGTTGCACCAGACTTCGTGTTGTTCTATTAGATCGGACAGGAATAAAATTGGCGGTCTTTGTGAAACGATCTACAATCACCCATATACTGTCATTTCCTTTTCTGGTTCGGGGCAAGCCATCAATGAAATCCATAGAAATTTGGTCTCATTTCTAACTTGGAACCTCTAGCGGTTGCAACAGTCGTGCGAGCTTCTATTGATCGCTTTTCACTTATTGACAAGTGGAACATCTGCCAACATATATGGAAATGTCTCGCTTCATCGCCTTCCACCAGAATGTGCACTTAAGATCGTGATACATCTTGCTTACATCTATATGGATGCTAAGTTTAGATTTATGACATTCATACATAACTTCTCTTTTTAGCTCATGAATATCTGGCACACATGTTCGCCCTTGCAATCTAAGAGTCCCCTTGCTGTCAATTTGGAAGCTTGAAGCTTCGCCCTTTCGAACTAGCTCGCTAATCATCTAAATAAATGTATCGTCTTTCTGAAGAGCAGAGATCTTATCAATTAATGAAGGCGTAATGATAAGACTGGCGATGATAAGATTGGCACTAGCTACATTCTTTATGTTGAGCGCATCGGCTACAACATTGGCTTTCCCTGGAGTATACAAGATGTCCAGATCATAGGCTGCAAGAAATTCTAACCAACGTTGCTGTCTCAAATTCAAGTCCCTTTGGATGAACAGATATTTCAAGGAACTATGATCTGTATATAATTCGAGCTTCTCACCCAAAATATAGTGCCTCCATATCTTTAAAGCAAACACAATGGCCATCAACTCAAGATCATGGATGGGGTATCTCTTCTCATGCGGCTTCAACTGACGACTAACATATGCAACTGCTTTGCCTCTTTGCATTAACACTGCACCTATACCTTCAATAAAAGCATCAGTAAGACTGTCAAATCTTGGTTGCCATCAATAATGGTCAATACAGGAGCAGTGGTCAACCTCAATTTCAGCTCTTGGAAGGCTGCCTCACATTCGGGTGTCCAATTAAACTTGTATGCTTCTTAGTCAGCTTCGTCAATGGACAAGATAGTTTCGAAAAATCTTTAACGAATTTCCGATAATAGCCAACCAATCCTAGGAAACTTCTGGCTCCTGTAGGAGTGATAGGATGCTTTCAATCTTGAATGGCTGAGATCTTGTCTGGGTCTACTGAAATGCCTTTCTTCAATACAACATGACCGAGAAACCTTACTTCTTCTTGTCAGAATATGCATTTAGAGAATTTGGCTTTCAACACATTCTTTCTTAGGATTTCCGAAACTTCTTTCAGATGCTTTTCATGCTCAGCAGTGGATTTAAAGAAGATTAAGATATCATCGATGAAAACCAGCACAAATTTATTCAATACATCCCGGAATACTCTATTCATCAGATCGACAAAGTAGGCAGGAGCATTACATAAGCCGAACGTCATTACTAGCCACTCATAGAATAAGTCTGTATCTCTGAAAGCTGTCAAAGGAACACATTCTTTGGCAATGCGCAATTGATGGAAACCTGTAGCTAGGTCCATCCTAGAGAATACTTGCGCTCTATTCAAGCGGTTTAATAGATCATCAATACGCGACAATGGATATTTGTTTTTCAGCGTTTGTTTATTGAGGTCACGGTAATCCACACATAGTCTAAGAGTACCGTCTGACTTTGGGACAAACACCACTGCTGCACCCCAATTTGAGAAGCTAGGCCTGATCAGACCTTTCCACAAAACCTGTTTAGTTTGATTGCTCAGCTCCTTTTTTTCTTTAAGTGTCGTTCTTCGAATAGGATGAACAACTGGCCTTGCATTCAGAACTAAGTCAATCCTGAAGTCAATTTCGAGGTAAGCTATCAACTTCTTCAAACACATCCGCATAATATTTGACAATAGGGATATTATCAATAGAAGTAGGAGTGACTTCTAGAGAAGACCAGAATTCTTTCCTATCAGGTGTTGAGCTGTGACATGGTATAATAATATTTCCAAGCTTCGTCTTGACCTTAACAATTCTTTCTACACATCTAACTTCGGCTTCATGTCTTGTTAACCAATCCAGTCCAAGAATAACATCGAATTTGGAAAAAATCATGACGATCGAATTAATAGGAAACTGGTAACAAGAATAGGAGATCGACACTCTACAGTATAAAATAAGAACAAGAGAACCTCCTGTCGGATTATGGACACTAACTGATTCTTTAAGATTTCTTGTTTTCAAATTTAACTTTTTAATTATGTCACTGGAAATGAAACTACGTGGTGCACCAGTGTCAAACAATACTGTAACAGGGATATTCTTAATGGTAAGGGTACTTCCCAAGACATCGGGTTTACCTGCTCCTTCGGAAGAAGCTGGTGCAACCACTCCATCGTATACATGAGCCACCTTGGATTTCTTTAGCAATGGACAATTTCTGATAAAATGCCCCATTTTATGGCAGTTGAAGCACTCCTGAGCATTCCAAGGATTCTGACTGCGATTCTAACTGGATCCTGACTCATTCCTCTTTGGCCTTTTTAGAGCTCTACGTTTATAATTAAAGTGTCCCGTCTTCTGGCAGTTAAAGCATTTCACCTTGGCCTTTTTTACTTCCTTGAGGATTGGCGGCTGAAGAGTTGCTCGCCTCCGGCATCTTGTCAGACTCCTTCCTCTTGTTGTTATTTTGATTCTTCTCCTGATCTTGCTGAGAATTCCAGTCATTTTCCTTATATCGAAAGCCATCTCGACCACCTCGTTAAATGGAAGCTTAATATGTGCTGTCACTCTATTAAGATACTTCCTCGAAAGGCCATTAATGAATCTCTTATTCTTTTGGAAGGGGTCCTAAATTAATTCAAGATCATATCGTGAAAGCTCTTCAAACTTCCGCACATACTCAGAAACAGTCTTATCTCCTTGTTGCAAGTTTGCAAACTGATCGGGAAGATGCTTGACTTCTTGTGAAGGAATAAATTTCTCGTTAAAGAGCTCTTTGAATTTCGTCCAAGACATTTCTGGATCGGTACCTCCAATTGTAACAGTCTCCCACCAATTTTGAGCCTCATCCTTCAATAGCCACGATGCCATGAAATACTTACGGTGGTCTTCAAGTTCCAAGCCTCCAAATGTCTTCTCGCATGTTTTGAGCCATGCCTGAGCTTCTATCACTGTCTCTCGGCCTGTAAATGACATGCCACCTAAATTCTTGAACTTCTTAGCTACTTTGTCCAGGTCAAAAAGTTGTGAGGGTGGAGGTGGTGCTATAGCCTTGGGAATGGGCTGATTCTGAGCATTGAGGGTTTCACCCCTTCCCTGTCCTCTGGCTCTGCCTCTGGATCCTGATCTTGTGCTCATTTTCAGTCAGTTCTGACCATCAAGGAAAGAGTCAGACCAATAGAAATGATAAATTTTAAAGGGAAGGTAAAAGCAAGGACATACGGAAAGATGATGATGTAATGACTAATTATGATGTGTTATTCTACTGTGCTCATTCTAGGACATTACTAATCCTATCTCTTATAAGCTACTCGTCTTAGAATACTGCTGATTCTATCTAGACGAATTGTTTAAAATATGATATACTCCGAAGCTAAGGTTAACCATTAGCTCTGATACCAACTGTGATAATCCCAAACTCCCGTAGTACAAAAGCAAGGATAATCATTGGAATATAACATATTTACAACAACAGCAGATCTCAGATAGCAGCATAACACATAAATCACAACAGTGGAAATAGAAATGTCATCAACATCACAATATCAGAACATCAGAGTGGCAAAGTTACAAGATACAACTCAGCATACGAAAGTCTCAGCGAAAAGAAATAAGTCTCAAACACCATCAAGTACAATATGGATAAATGATGTCTGAATGTCTCAAAGTAGAAATAAAAGATAAAAATGATCTTCATCTTCCTTCCATAAGAATACTCCAATCCCGCACATGTCCAAAATAACCTGAACCTGTCACTCGGCTGCCCGTGTGAAAAAGAGGGCACTCGAGTTTGCAAAGTGAAACAAACTACAAGTCAATCATGGGATTGGTATGAGAAATTTTTCCTAACGTTCTAACAATATGGCTAATCACAGGACCACGCCGCTAACGCGGAACGGGTTTACTCCATTGGATTGTCAGTGCATAAATTAAATAAATTTTTATTCAAAACAACACAATGCTTTATAGAAAAATGAAATCATTATAAGACTCAAGTCCCATCACACAATGCAACGCAAACCGGAGGATAGAGTTTTACCTTATAATGATCAAACCAACTTGGTACGTAGAAAATAATATTTAACATTATTATTAGTGTCTAATCAGTTTTAAAATACTTTCGAAGTAAGTGTATCAATCATAGATGACATAGTACCCCATCCTACTATGTCACCATATATAGGTTTACAATCAAAACCATAATGTTGTATTGGAAATTGGGTTTCCATCATGATTCGAGGCTAGGGATGGCTCCTCATCGATTCGAGACACTCTAGCAAATGTCTTAGGATCACACCTACGGGCAACCCTTAGATCTTCAGGGTCGGTCCATAAATATTTTAGTGAATTAATTATGCCTGAACACACGTTTCCCGGTCCTATCGAACCTATCAATTGGTCACTATCGACCAATATAGTCGAGGCCTTGTAATCCATCATCCACATAAGTAAAAATCTCTGGGCTCCATAACATGACACCACTTCTAGCTAGAAAGAAACGTGTGCACTCCCTGCAGTCACGATCCCGTTTTTGACTCATACCAAGGTGTGAGGCTCGTGAAGTTATGCTATACACAAAGCTACGTCTAAACAGGCCGTGCTTTGATCATCAACCACAAGGCTCTGCTTTTCAACAAAAGCCTTGATCATTTGCATCTTGGCATGCCACATTGACAATCCACACCATGCGATCAATAACTATCAATATATAACCTCTTTGCTCGTGCGTCTCAGAGAAGGGTATTAAGCAAGAGAATAAATTCTCCACCACCAAATAGATATATGTTAAATAGAAATTAATTTACATGGAATGAAATTCAATGTCAGACACACATCCATTTACAAGCCCGTTCTGGGTCTGAACGAAACCAAAGACACCTTATTCCTCGTCCCGTATGTCCAATGCGGAAGAGAGGTACTCGCTTATCTAGACAATCAACTAGTACGTTCGAACAACTACCACTTTAACCCTTTACTGGGAGCTACCCAATGTCGGGCATCGGTAGTCATCCATTCGATGTGAAGATCCCCGGTCTTTAATCACCGTCTTCAATATCTTCGATTTAAATCGTCGTATAATTATTTGAAATGAGATTGAACTCGGTCTTTTCAAATAATTCTCGCACATATATATAATTTAAATCATTCCATATCGTTAATATTATTTTATAACGATTTATCACTATTTTTATTTATATAAAAATAGCCCAATTTAATTTAACAACGCTTTGGGTCAATAGGCGGCCTTGGCATTGTTTTTAACCAAATTTGATTTACATATTTCTCAAAATCTAACTGTTGGATTTTAACAAAATTTATATCATTGGAAAGACCTTCCCAAAGCGGTCCTAAAGGTTTCAGTTTTGGGAAAATCCGACGGTCGGATCTTTCGGTATAATCGTTTAAAGTTACGATTCCGAAAGCAAACTACTGCGCGCGATTCGTTAAATTTTAATTTATATATATATATATATATATATATTTATATTTATATAAAGTTATATATAAATGTAAATTACTCGATGATTCCACTAACGTGTTTGACACGTCAAATAAAGAATGTTTTATTGGCATAACATCTCTGCATGTTCATAATGTCAAATAAATATGTATTTATTTACATTCATTTCTACACGTTTCTAATGGCAAACAAGTATGTATTTTATTCACATGACATCTTTGATAATGACAAATAAAAAGATAACTTTTATTTTCATTATTTGTACAATTACTACTTTTAACTTTAACAAATAAAAAGAAATATTTTATTTGTATATAGTTTCAATGTATAACATGACACATAAATATATTTATTTTAATTTGCATACAAATTCTATTTCAACAAAATGCATAAAAAGTTATTCATTCATTTTTGTTGACAATTCTATTTCAACAAAATGATTAAAAATGATTCATTCATTTTTGTTGATAATTTTATTTCAACAAAATGAATAAAACTAATATTTGAATATTGTTAACAATTCTAATTTTAACAAAATGAATAAAAGTGATATTTCATATTGTTAACAATTCTATCTTTAACAAAATGAATAAAAGCGATATTTCATATTGTTAACGATTCAAACTTCAACAAAATGAATAAAAGTAATATTTCATATTGTTAACAATTCTAACTTTAACAAAATAAATATTTTGTTGTAACACAAATCTATTTAACAAAAAATGTTATTTGTGTTTTGACACAAATCTATTTAACAAAAATGTTACTTGTGTTTTGACACAATTCTACTTAACAAAAATGCTATTTTTGTTTTAACTCAAATCTATTTAATAGAAATGTAATTTTTTGTTTTCGACCATTATATTTAACATAAATGTAATTTTTGTTTTTAACTTTTTTTATTTAACAAAATATTTTTTTTCCTTTAACTCAAATCTATTTAACAAAAAAATGATTTTTGTTTTCAACCATTATATTTAACCAAATTGTAATTTTTGTCTCCAACCATTATATTTTGACAAATATGTAATTTTGTTTCAAATATTACATTTTGATAAAAATGATAATTTTGTTGCAACTATTACATTTTGTTTCAACTATTACATTTTGACAATAATGACAATTTTGTTTCAACTATTACATTTTGATAAAAAGGACAATTTTGTTTCTACTATTACATTTTGACAAAAATGACAATTTTAATCCAACTATTCTAATTTGACAAAAATGATAATTTTGATTCAACTATTCTAACTTGACAAAAATGACAGTTTCAATCCAACTATTCTAATTTGACAAAAATGATAATTTTGTTTCAACTATTCTAATTTGACAAAAATGACAATTTTAATCCAACTATTCGAATTTGACAAAAATGATAATTTTGTTTCAACTATTCTAATTTGACAAAAATGATAATTGTAATCCAACTATTCTAATTTGAAAAAAATGATAATTTTGATTCAACTATTCTAATTTGACAAAAATGACAATTTTGCTTCAACTATTCTAATTTGACAATTTGATTCAACTATTCTAATTTGACAAAAATGATAATTTCGATTCAATTGACAAAAATGATAATTTTGATTCAACTATTCTAATTTGAAAAAATGACAATTTTGCTTACACTATTCTAATTTGACAAAAATGATAATTTTGATTTAACTATTCTAATTTGACAAAAATGATAATTTTGTTTCAACTAAAAAAAAATTGATATTTTTGTTTCACTATTTTCTTACAACAAAATGTCCTTTTCATTTCAACTATTTGGTTTCAACAAAAATAATATATTTGTTTCAACCATTTTATTACAACAAAAATGTCCTTTTTATTTCAACTATTTGGTTTCAACAAAAATTGATATTTTTGTTTCTCTCATTTTATTACAACAAAGATGATCTATTTGTATCAACTATTTTATAACAAAAATGATATATTTGGTTTCGACAATTTTATTATAACAAAAATGAAATATTTGTTTTCAACCATTTTATTTCGACACAATACTCATCAAATTAACAGATCTACATAACAACATCAATCATCAATCCCAGATCAAATCACGTATAGCATCAAATAGAAATTTAACAGCGGATTGGAAGAAAAATCATAATCATAAGTAATCAATTTTAATTAAAAAAAATAGAATTCTCACGGTTCTTTAAATCCTGTATAATTCAGATTTGAATTTTTGCTCAAAATCTGATCTGCTCCGAATTCGTTCTAGTCAGTCCTGAAATGTAGATCTCGGACTCACAATCTCAACGGTTCTTAAATCGTTCAATTTTGAATTCGTTTGAGTAAGATATGAATTAATTTAAATTGTTAATATTTTTAAATTAATTAATTAAATAATTAAAAAAAGAAAATACCCTCTCTTCTTCCTTCTACAGATCGAGGCTGTACCTTCCTCAACACGTTCAAAACTAAGTCAACAGTTCTCATACCGTTCGATGCACGGGAGGATGATCGAACGACGACACGTCGAAGGGGGAGGGATGGCGCTCCTATCGTCGGTGGTGGGGCTCAGCTCGGCGGCACCCAGGTGATGCGTCGGCGGCTCGAACATCCGATCTTCCCAAGCTCGATTCTCGAGCTACGCGCGACGGTTATGAGTGAACTTGTTATGGATGTGAAGATTGAAAGAAGTTCTACAATTTTGTCAAAAGGAGTGTAGGATGTTGAACATTTCCATTTGCAAGTCAAATAAAGATTCAACGATGGCGTCCTCCATCTCCCTACATTTTCAGTCAAACTCCTCAAACCTCCATCGCGCTTCCTCTCTTCCACTTCGTTCATCTGTAGACTCTCTCTCCGACCATCCTCTGGACATTGATTCCCTCCCGATCCATCGTTTCCCCTCTTGCTCATTGTCGCCTTCTCCCACCACCAAATCCTATGCTCAAGTAGCTGCCTCGCCGCCGCCGCTTCCTCCCATCCTCCCAAACCCTCCACTCCAGAAGCATCAGATCCTGCCTCAGTTCACATCAGTGAGGAAGATGGTCGAGTTTTTGAAATTTGAAAGTCGCTGCTTAAAGTGTGCAGATAGAAGACACGTGGCCAGCCAATATAGGAACACGTTATTTGTTATTATCGCTCGTTCTTTGGCCATGCAAGCTTGCGTTGTACCGATAAGAGAAAATCATCTTTTCATTACAAAGCTGACCTGCCGCTCCATCCCAATAGTTCTCGTATAATGAAGAGCCGCGGGGCATTAGGTCTGCGCAGTCAGAATGATGGGTCCTGCAAGTCTTCTCATGTTTCAAATCGTAATTATGGATTTAATACTCCAAAAACAAGAAACTCTTCAAAATTAACCCCCACTGTAAACAGTCCATCATCTCCTGCTTCCTCTCTACCCGCCAATCCACATAAAAATTACCCAATCTTACTCGAAATGGCAGACGCTTACTTATACCTATCCGCAACCATCATCGATGGGTTCTGGTCCATCGAGATGATTAGTCGAGCTCTCAATTCAGCCCTTAGAGTTAACCTTGACTGGCCAATTTGGCACTCTTCAGATAACACCTTTCTGATTTGCTCCCCTAACATTGATACTAAAAACCAGGCTCTTGAACAGAAAATCCTGACCAAAGAAGATGGAATTGTGTCCCTTCATCAAGCTCCTACCTTTTCAGACACCCCCGAACCCTCCTTCGAGCAAGAATCCTGGTTTGAAATGAGTGGCTTTCCTGAATTCTTGAGATCTAGCTTTGAAGCCATTAGTGAAGCTCTCAAGCCTATGGGCCGGCTAATCGAACCAGATTCCTGCGATTGGTCACATGTGGACCATCGCTATCTCTACATGAAGGTGCAACTATACGATGGCGTCACCACTCCATGTACATTCATCTCCCACCTGAACAATTGTCCCATAAAGCTTCGAATTGAGAGATGGTAACATGCTTACCCCCCACAACGGCCAGAAACACTTCTTCTTGGAATGAATTATGATCAGGAGGGCTATATCTTTCAAACATTGGCTCAGCATGACATGCAGGTTGTTGATAACAGGTATGATGTTATGTCGGACGAAGCGGAGAGATGGGTGCCAGGGCTCAACCCAACTCATGATCAAGATTTGGCTATATTGATGCAAAATGATGTGGATCAGATTGTGCCTCATTGGGATCCATTTGCAGATCTGGATCTTTTGTGCCCTTCCACCTTCAGTTGCCACCTCGGCAGGAGCATCAATTTCAGGATAATCAAGAGCAACAAGACCAAGCTAACCAAGAGCAGCAGGGTTCAACTTCTCCCCACGTATCGTCTATTTCAATTAGGAGGAGTGCCAAAATCAACAGAGCACATTCCCATCCACCGGGCACTTCTGGTAGTTTTTTTTGAACCCGTAGTTTTTTCTTCTGCTAGTTAAGCATTAAATAAGAAATTAGCAAATTGCATGGGTGTGAGTCTGCATGATACACACTATTCTGCCATGCAAACCCTAGAACAGCAGCGTACTATCCAACATAAATGAAAACTGTTTCTTGGAATATTAGAGGGTCGGGGGACCCCACCAAAAAGCGTGATGTCAATCTAATTATCTCTCCTCTTCGTGTTGATATATTATTTATACAAGAATCTAAAGTCTCTAATCCACCCAATTCTTTAATTTGTCATCTTTGTGGCCCTCACTTAACTGGTTGGTCCCACGTGGATGTTGTTGACACACATGGTGGACTAACTATAGCATGGAATGAAAATGTCTAGATGCTTTGCCATTCCCTACCTCACCCTTTTGTTTTGCACGTGACCCTTCGTCACATTCATTCAAACACTATCTATCACTTCACTAATGTTTACGCTCCTAATGACCCCCAGCAAAGATCTAAAGTTTGGCATCACTGCCTCATCTTATCGCAATGTATTAATGGCCCCTGGATCATTAGGGGTGATTTTAATACCACTCGCTTTTCTTTTGAATGTAACTCAGGCACTATCTCTTCTGATTCTGACTCTTTCATCAACTCTTGTTCTCTTATCAACCCACCTATTAATAATCGAAGATACACATGGTCAAGTAGAAGAGATGACCCTTCGTTATCTAAAATTGACAGATTCTTCTTCAACTTAGCGAGGGATGATCGCTTCCCTCTCTCTCTTTAGTTCATGGTCTTGCCACAACCATTTCTGATCATTGTCCAATTGTTCTTGATACTCAAGATAACACACCGATCAAGCGACCATTCAGATATGAGAGACTCTGGACACTTGAACCTTCCTTTGATGATTTCATCAAACACATTTGGGCATAACCTATGAATTGCAACTCCGCAACATCCAAAGTGGTTTGTAAACTTCGTTCACTACGCAAATTGATTCGCCTTTGGGCCAAGAACATATGGAATTCTTTGAAAACCAGAATTTCCTCCTCACAAGGTGCCATTTTAAATTTGAACATTATTGAGGAAACCCGTGCTCTTTCAGACTCTGAGAGACAGGAGCTGAAATACCATGAAACAGAATTAGAGAGACTCATCAAACAAGAGGAAATCAGCTAGAAACAACGATGTAAAGCTAAATGGATTAATGAAGGAGATAAAAATACTGCATACTTTCATCGCTTGGCTAATGGTCACCGTCGTGCTTCCTTCATCTCAGAAATCATTCATAACAATAGCACAATAAATGAGCCCAAAGATATTTTCTCCCTTTTCACCTAGTTTTTTAGAAACATTCTGGGTTCACAACCACCACCATCCCCTATGATAGACTGGCACAAGCTATATCCTAACCCCGTGCATATTGCCGTTGACTGCCCATTCACAGAAGAGGAAATCTGGACTGCCGTTAAGGACATGGCGACGGACAAGGCCCCTGGGCCTGATGGTTTTGGCCCATGTTTTTTCAAACATTTTTGGCCCACCATAAAACATGATCTAGTTGAGATGTGTTCAGAATTCTATTCCAACCCTTCAGTAATTGCTAAGCTCAATTATGCTAACATCATGCTTATTCCCAAATTCCCTGGTGCTAACACCCTTCACTCATTCAGACCCATCAGTCTTCTTAATACCACATTCAAAATTATCACTAAAATCCTAGCCAACAGACTCCAAAATCACATTTCTGATTTGGTGGGTAAAGAAAAATATGCTTTTATATTGGGAAGAAACATATTAGACTGTGTTGCAGCCACTCAAGAGGTTATCTCCTTCTGCCATACCACTAATACCCCAGGATTTCTCCTTAAGCTTGACTTCTCAGAAGCATTTGATTCGTTTAATTGGGATTTCATTTTGGATCTCATGTCTCACCGAGGTTTCCCAATTAAATGGTGTAGTTGGATCAAGCATATCTTTGTCTCTAGTTATTCATCCGTCAATATCAATGGTGAAATGGATGGCAAAATAAAATCTAAAAGAGGCTTACGACAAGGAGACCCACTTTCGCCTTTAATCTTTGTCTTGATTGCTGATGTCTTCAATCAAATTGTGAAATTGTCTCTAGCCCACAACATTCTTTCAGGCATTTCTTTACCAAATTCCAATCTTACCATGACCGACTTACATTTTGCAAATGACACAATCCTTTTCACCTCCCATACACCTCAAAACATTCATAACCTTAAAGTTCTTTTATACACCTTTGAACTCATTTCGGGTCTCTCTATCAATTTCAATAAAAGCTCATTATCATGTTGGGTAACTACTGTTTCCTCAGTGACTATATTGTTGAATGTCTTAATTGCAAGGTAGGATCATTCCCCATCACTTATCTTGGGATTCCTTTGTGCCGCACCAAACTCCATAAATCTGGCTGGACTCCCCTCATCTCAAAAATTGAATCTAGACTCGCAATTTGGAAGGCAAATTCTTTGTCTTCAGCTGGTCGCCTCGTTCTTCTCAAGAATGTACTCTAATCAATTCCAACCTATTGCATGTCTTTCCACAAATTACCCATCTGGGTTATCAATAAAATTGATTCCATTCAGAGTTCTTTCCTTTGGAATGGCAACAAACTCAAAAGACTGGTCAATTGGCAAACAGTATGTCTTCCCTACTCTCATGGTGGTTTGAATGTCCCTCAGCTTGCCTCTTTCAACCTCGCACTCTTATCTAAATGGATCTAGCGTGCTCTCTCTCCTTCTCAATACATTTAGAAGGACTGGATTTTACTTCTCCTTTATTATGCAAATCTTTTCTTTATTCTTCACTTCAATCCTTCTTCAAGACCTTCTCCGTTCTGGAGGGGTGTTATGGCATCGCTCACAAGGATTAAACCGCTCCTTCATGTAAAGGTAAACAATGGTGAATCGTGTTTGTTTTGGCAAGATATTTGGACCGAAGAGATACCCTTATCCACTGATTTACCCAACCTTGGTTTTCTTAACATTTCTAACCCATAAACAATTATAGAAGTTTTCAATTTGGGCCCATTGGGTTTATTACCCCGTTCGCTATTTGGGCTAAGCACTCTCCAAGAACTGTTTAAAATCAGTGATGTTATCAGATCTTTTCATCTTCCCAATGGGCCTGATACTTTCTACTGGATTTTGGGCTCTTCTCATAAATTTTCAGTTAAATCTTTTACACCTATCTTATCCACCCTGGTCAATGCTATTCCTTCTCTAGAATCTGTAAATGTCATCTTCCTCCATGCATCATTTTCTTTCAATGGTTATTAATTCACAATCGCATCAACACAAAAGACAGGCTTCGCCGCTTCAACATTGATGTCGATCCTTCCTGCGCCCTTTGCAACCTAAACAATGAATCACTTACCCACCTTTTCTTCCAATGTGACTTTTCTTTCGCGGTCTGGGCTGCTATTAGCTCATTCATCCTTGGCTTCATCCCTTTAATCCGCTCTTTCTTCGATTATTGGCAGCACAACCCCCTTGACCCTTCTATCGATCCCTGGTGGAAATCTTTTCCTGGTGTATCTGGTTAGAGCGCAACGCTTATGTCTTCGGCAAACCCAAAAAGTTATTGATGGGAACTTATTATCAAATCTTGCATCTCTTCGAACAATGGACAGCCACTGTCAGGCATGCTAGATTCAGGCTCTCTCTCTCCAGGCCTCTTTCGCCAGATACCCAAGGAAGTAGTTCGTTGTTCCCTTACTGATGAAGAATAGCTAGTAGTTTTATTTTGGATGTGTATTATTCAGTATTATGCGATGTTAATGCTTTATGTACATATTATCAGTACTCTTTAGACTGACTATTATGACCATCCTGGTCTGATCTATGTTTGCTACTAGTTGGTCCTATCAACCAGGTATTATTATTAGCTTTTTATGCATCAACGCGTAACCGGCTGTGTAGTGACATGCTACACACCCGTCTGCCTAAAAAAAACGGAGTGTAGGATGTTATTGAATGGATGGAGAGTTATTGAGGAAGAAAGTTTCGAAGATTTCTGGCCATGGAAATGAAAAAGGCGGCGGCTACAGTATACGTATTTGGGTTTTTATTTAGGGTTAAGGTATATTTATAATAAAATATTATTTAATTTCTAGTTTCGCAAATAAATCCATAAATTCTCAGTAGCTCCAAATTCACTCCAACGAGAGTTGTTCCTACCCAAATTCCCCCGTTCCAGACACAATGGGCTAGGTTCCGCCAACCCAATCGATCGTTTTCAGTCCGTTTTCTTCAATTAAAATATAAATCATTTATTTATTTAATTTGATCGTACATTTAAATTTACCGAGGCCACATACGAACTCCAAAAATTCCTGAAAAATAAATCTATCTATGTTTTGATGATACGGTCCTAACAAAATTAATTTCGTTGAATTTGGAGACCGTTTGAAAAATGGCTCTTTTAACGGTCGATTAAATTCAATAGAAATTATTGAACATAGTTTAATTTATCATGCTCACATATTAATTCCAAAAATTATGGAAAATTAAACTTAGCAACAATATGATATTCCGGATCCGATAAAAATGGTTTCGTTGAAAACGGAGATCGTTTATAAAATGACTATTTTTAATAGCTTTAATATTATTTATAAATGGAATTTTTAAATTATGGCACATTTTCTAACAAAATTCCATAAAATAAATTTTTTAAATTGGTTCTGATTTTTCGGTTGTTACAAATAACGACATCAGGCTGGAAGGACCGACAAACAAGTTGTAAGGACCAGCACAAACCAAAGTCCTCTCCGGGGGCACCCAATTGATTATCAGAATCAGGAAGTACCTGATGTGATAACGACAAACATTGGGGTTCTAACCAAAGTCCTCTCCGGGAGCATCCAATTGATCATTAGAATCAGGAAGTACCTGATGTGATAACAACAAACATTGGCGTTCTAACCAAAGTACTCTATGGGGTCACCCAATTGATCATCAAAATCAGGAAGTACCTGATGCGATAACGACAAACATTAGGGTTCTAACCAAAGTCCTCTCCGAGGGAACCCAGTTGATCCTCAGAATCAGGAAGTACTTGATGCGATAACGACAAACATTGGGGTTCTAACCAAAGTCCTCTCCGGGGGCACCCAATTGATCGTCAGAATCAGGAAGTACCTGATGCGATAACGACAAACATTGGGGTTCTAACCAAAGTCCTCTCCGAGGGCACCCAATTGATCGTCAAAATCAGGAAGTACCTGATGCGATAACGACAAACATTGAGGTACTAACCAAAGTCCTCTCTGGGAGCACCCAATTGATCGTCACAATCAAGAAGTACCTGATGCGATAACGACAAACATTGGGGTTCTAACCAAAGTCCTTTCTGGGGGCACCCAAATGATCGTCAGAATCAGGAAGTACTTGATGCGATAACGACAAACATTGGGGTTCTAACCAAAGTCCTCTTCGGGGGCATCCAATTGATCGTCAGTATCAGGAGCACCTGATTCGATCACGACAAACATTAGGTCTTAACCAAAATCCTTTCTAGGGGCATTCCTTCTAAAATTACCGATGCTTGCATTAATCAGTATAGTTGAGTGGCGAAAGTCTACAATAACTAAATTAACCAAGCTGGATTGTAAGCGAAGTTCGGATTCAACCAATCACTTATGTAATGTCTGGTCTTCTCAAATGGACAAGTGTCCAATTTCGGCCCAAGCCGGGTCATGAAATCCAAAGTACTTCCCTTAGAAAAGACTATAATGACTCCCTAAGCAAGGTGCACGAATATCAAAGCTTCTCCAAGAAGAAGCAGAAGATAAGTCACAACTACGAATTTCCTAAATATGAAATATCGTACAACGCTTGAAACCCACAATCGAATTATCTCGACTAGTTGTTCTTAAGTGTCAACATGAATCCAAGTTAAAGTGTCGTGTTTTTGCAGACAACATTCAACAGATTTTAAATCATTGAATAAAATTAATATATGAAAACACTTCATTCAATGAAAATTCATCGTACCTAAATGTTTAACTAACTAATCTGTTGTTGATTTGGGCAATCAATAACAAAATATTAGCTCAGAAATATGCAGTGTTTTTGTTATTGTAAA
The DNA here is from genome assembly GCA_030737875.1 of Allium sativum. Classification (NCBI taxonomy): domain Eukaryota; kingdom Viridiplantae; phylum Streptophyta; class Magnoliopsida; order Asparagales; family Amaryllidaceae; genus Allium; species Allium sativum. The sequence goes on along the minus strand of CM060919.1, from coordinate 228,958,227 downwards.
ATAGGTTGTAGAGGTGAAAATAGCCTGAGTGAAAACCGAGGTAATCAAGCCCTAACACAACATTGTCTAACAACAGATTCTGAAATTCAAAATTGAAGTGTTTGAATGCTAGTATAACATCAACAAATGACAGATGCAAATCTCATATCGGATTAAGCAAGCCAAAAGATGTCAACAATAGCATTTGTTCCGAAGCCCGCATTTCCCGTAAGCGAAAAATACAAGCTTCGAGGGGAAAATGTTAACCCTGTCATGAAAACGCGATTCAAAATCGTGAAGTATGAACGAACGGTGGCACATGGCTTCATTCAGTTCATAGTTTCATTTAATCCGCGACTCTATTTTAGTATGCAGCTCCAGTTAGATCGCATATTCATGTTTAGGACGAGCCTCATGTTTAACCTGCAAGTTTCAAGCCGCAATATATGGCTCATGCAACACATTTATACCACCAGCACAGTCTGGGTCGCCACCCTCATGCACAACCAAGTCGTCCAAACTTGTGGAGTCATTTTTAGCATGCGGCTCCTCATTAGCTCGCCCAACGGCTCTTAGGTCGTTCGACACCTTTCTTAGCCCGCAAATGCAGTTCAACTCGTAGTAGCTTCTTTGGACCGTTCTCAATTATTGGGTCGTAAATGCCATGCGACATACGGACTGTGAGCACAAAGTAACCCTGCTCTTTGGGTCGTTCCGAACCATGCATTACAAGCAATCAACATGTTCAGGACATTACGAGACAAAAGCAAAGCTCATAAGCTTTCAGACAATTGGACCATGATACCCACCAGAGTTTGGCCCGTGCATAGCTTTTAGGCCGCAAATTGTTTTAGCTCGTAGAGCTGGATACATTATAGGTCGTCCACTGACTACCTTAGATCGCCAAAGTGAATACATAAAGAACAAATATGCATCTTTTAAGCCCATTGATACTGGTCCTTTTAGACCGCTTTCTATGTTCACACAAGAATTATTCCATCTCAGATCTTCTGCATGAAAACACGTGAGCTGCTCCAAAGTTAGCTCGTTATTATAATTACACAACATGGCAGAATGTTAAAAGGTGGCCACGTTAACATCGAGCTCTTTAGGTCGTTTGTGCACAAAGTTTAGATCGTTAAAGATACTATAACATGTGGACCAATTTGCCAGTTGTAATATAGTATCACATGAAGGAAATTTGGGTCGTGGACCCCCTTTAGATCGTGAGGAAGCTTTTAGCCCGTGGACTGATTTAAAACCACGGGGAATTTTAGGACCGAAGATGTGTTTTAGGTCGTTTTTTGTCTTTAGCGTGTAACATGGTGAGTTGCACTTTCAGATCGCATACATGCTTTGATTCGCAATTCCCTTTAGGTCGCAACTACAATTTAGGTCGTTCAAGAACTTGAGGCGCCAATCATATGCCAACCTAGCGTCAACTATACACACTTAATTACGACCTTGCCACTCACCCTAAACTCAAACTATAAATACCCCACTTCTCCATTATTAAAGGGGATCCAATTTTTCATTCCTATCATGAAGTGCCGCCAAATTTGAAGCTCTCCTGCAACCTCAGTAATGCTTCCATGGATCAAACAACTTCTCTCCTACATCAAGTGAATCAAATCTCACTGAAGCAACACTAGAATTCTCTCCTACGCGATTCAAGTGATCTCTAATCTTCTTCAATCCTCTCTAAATTCATATCTAACACAAAATTCCTATCAAATCATGGAAGAGCATCAAAGAGCTTAACTGATTGAAGAATCATATATCCACCATCACAAAGCTAGAAATCCCATTAATTCCTTGCCAAATTCAAGTGAAATTAGATCATAATGGGAGTGAAAAGAGAGGAAAAAGAGAGAAGAATGTAAAGAGTTAATTCATGTATTATGTAATGTGAATTATCATAATGAGAATTAATTCAAAAGTGGATGTAGATCTAGTTTGGTCGAACCACTATAAAAACTCTTTGTCTTCTTTTTATGCTCTTTATTTTGTAATTAAGCAGTTCCATACTCTGAATTGGTGAAGTGCAAATTTTGCACCTTTGGTGTTGAAATCAATTTTCGGTTTTAACACTTAGCATGGAAGAGTTGGCCAAGTGATAGGAGTTGAAGCTAGCAATCAAGAAGGAGCCCATAGAGATCATGCTAGAGCCTCTCTAAATAATATCCCTAAGTGATATTGGTCATAAAGATTCAAAGATTGTGTCATCTGGCCAATATGAAGTTGACTTCTCTGCACCGGCTTAATCGACTCCGCGCAAAAAGGCCAAAGTGGGAGTTGCAAAGACCCTAAGAAATGGAAAGGAAGAAAAGGCCACTGCAAATCTCTGAAAGACCAGTCACCTTTAAAGATACCAAAGAGGTGGTTTGCTATAGAAACTTTCTACGTAGTCTGTTTTTTGAATTTAATATGCTTCTTGGTCGATGCACTGTGAGTACAGCTCTCGCTTTTATTTAGTGTCAATAGAAAATCATGTGCTTGTAAACTTCATTTTTTATAAGTAGAAATCATTTTTATTTGCATTCATGCCTCAAGTGATTCATGATTTTCCATTCAATGTACTTGCAATCATGCTCTCATATTCTTGGAATCAGTTGGTTTTATTTGCCTCTAAGTCCGGGCGTTGGACTAGCACATCGTACTTGCACCCTATCAAATTCTCTAACTCAAGTTTAGAGGCGAAAAAGAGTTCGCAGTCACATACCAATGCATTATAAGACAATAAGGTTTTTCCTTTTGGTTAGTAGTCCATCATCGGATCATAGGTCAAACATGGGCATCGTACACCTTTTTTATATGTTTCCATCCCTCATTCGAGTTAGACTTATGGATTTAGTGGTCTTAAGTCTTGGCATATCATTTATACTTACCTCTCCTTCTATAATCCCCCTTTAGTCTTTGAGGTTTAGAGTTAGTACGGTGAATGGTCGGATCACATTCGCTCTGGCATCGTTCTTTCACCTTTGATCGAAGGTGAGGATCACCACTCAAACGATCGAGTCACTTTCGAGTTAAGTCTGCATTTCTTCTGTCGAATCAGGGATTGAGTTAACGAAGTTATCGGGCAGTTAGTTGATTTAGGCCTATCTTTGATATCGTGTTTCTTGCTTGTCAACTCGCAAGCAAGGAAGAGTTAAAGGGTGGTTAGTTCACACCCTATTATTTGGATGTCGATATAAAGTTGTTGTATCACAACATTTAGTTATATATTTATAAAAAAGACATAAAACATCGAAAAACCAAGTGCTTTCAATGATGATAGAAAAAACTTATAGTGTCATGCCTTACCACATTATCTATTTTTTTTGCTAAATATAGTGATGAAATAATTGGATATAAAAGCTTAGTAAAATAATGTCTTAGGTGCTCGACATTCCATGCTCTTGGTAGTCGATCGCCATCTATGGTAGTTATCCTAAAAGCTCCTTTTTCAAGCTAAGAAAAATAATGTGTAAGATTCTAAGGATACTCAAAGAATAAGCCAAAGGCATCAAAAAGTAATCAAAGCATATAAATTTGAAACAAGCATTTCAATCTAATCCAAATTATATATGTCAAACCAATTATATGCTCATACAATTAAGTCAATTAAACAATCAGTCCAATTTAATCATATATCTTAAATATTTATATAATTATAAGCTTAAATATTATTAAAAGACATTATTTTGCATTTCAACCTAACCATCATTGTCAAAGATAGGATCTAGCATTCCAATCATCATCATCATTGGTTGTTGCATGCTTGAGATTCATTGTGGGTTCGTTTTTGATAAGAGAAGGTATCATCCACCGAATTGCATCAAAGTGACACTTTATTCCTTGATCATCTGCATTTACTTAACTCTAAATGCCTATAATTTTGGAGAAGGAAAGAGAATATATTCTTGAAAAATTAAAATGTTTGTTCTATGTTTTCGGTTAAACTATGGATAGAGGTTTCAATACGGGTAGAAAGTCATTTGAAATATATTCTTGAATTTAAACTATGGTGATTAAATTCATTTCTCTGGTTTAAAGGGGGTTTCAATATGGGTAGAAAGTCATTTGAAATAAATTGAAATATTTTAGTTATTTGAATTTTGAATTTAATATTTATTTATTTTGAAAAATGATGTTATATGTCGAGACGGGATGTGGTGTATGCTGACATACCTTTTGGATTTTGAAAGTTGAGTTAAGTTATGTGCCATTCATACAAGGATTTCCAAAGACTATTACAGTAATTTGACAGAGAAAATAAATACTTTCTTAACATAATAAACACTAATTACAAACATTACCATACAATTAATTAATAAAATGATTAATAAACTAAATCTCGATGCTAACACAACATGCATAAGGATAAATAAGCTAGAAAGTAGAGGATGACGATCCAAGTATCCAACCATTCTTTTGAAAAAACTTTTGCTTAAACGTAACAACCTAGGTTTTTGGGTGCCGGGATAAATAGATTATGAATGTGTTATAATTTTAAAATCAAGAAGAATAAAATATGAGTTTAAGTGTCTAACTCATATAATAATTTAAGATGAGAAAATAAATAATTTGCGATTCATAAGAAAATATGTGCATTATAATAAATTGAATACATTTAGTGTAATAAGAAATTTATGGCAATCTGTGTTTGCTAAATAAAATTACAATGAAAATAATAAAGTTGTTACATTCTAGTAATTTATGTGTTTAATGAAGTACTCCCCAAATGTAATAATTTTGCAAAAGCACTGCTAAATATTATTTTGGTGAATATTGAAAATGTAAAATATTGATTAGCAATCAATATATATATATATATGCGTAAAAAGAATATTTTCAATATGATGGGTTAAGTCGTTTTAATCATATCATTACTAATTTGTAAATTAGTGTCCAAAAGTGAATCTCAGGCAATAAAAACTACATTTGCAAGATTTATTGTGTTGCAATTAAATAAAAAGTGAATATATTGATTGAGAATTGGTATTTGACTACTATTAATTGGGTTGAATATCTTACACAATAAACATCAAAACATGTACTCTACGGTGTTTATATTGAAATAATGTTTACTTAACTTTTATATATGTTTATATGCAATTTTTAAAATTACACAAGTAATCTTGAAACAAATTTTGAGGTGAAGGAAAATTAAAACAAGATAATTAAGCGTGTTAAAATAAATTTGGGTTGATTAATCTATTTTGGTCCCAAATCTGGGTTAATTAAAAAGGATCCGGAAAGGAGGAAAAACAAGAATTTTTATTGTCATGAGAAACAAAACCAAAGAATTTTATCTTCTCATCCTCTTAAAAACTAGCAATCAAGACTTCCCTAATGAAACAAAAAAGGGAAAAACTTGTAGTTCTTTCTCTTACAACAATTAGAACCATAACAAGAGACTTAAAGCAACAAATCTCTATAATTGAGGGAATGAAGAAAGTTGCAGTGAATTTCTAGAAAGCATGTCTTTGTTATTTGATTTTTCAGATGCCTGAAATGTTGGGACCTTGTAAAGCTTCTTCCTTACAGCCATTGTCAAGCTAAATTCATTCAAATCCACACAACGCGAATTGTTCAACTCACACAATCTAGCTTAATATCATTTCATGACTTTGTTTTATTGTTTATTGAAGTTTTGATTTAGAAATACGTTTATTGTAAATATTTTTATGGTCAAAAATCTCCTCCAATCCTTATCGAAATTGTGTAATTCTTCTCCCAGTCTATAGCCAAAATGTTACACTATATGCATGCGAAGTTTTAGATCATTTCGGTTTCGCAAAATGATTGAATCTAGTGCATCAAGTTGAACATGAAAAAGGAGGCGAACATAGGGAAAATCACGTTCCCAAGTCGACCCTGCTTTAAGTTGGGCTAGCCCAGGTGAAGTGGATCGACCTAGGGTTGACTCGGCCGAAAACAAGGTTGACCCAAGTGCGTGAAGCACCTAAGTCATTAGTTAAGTTTGTTGCTGAATGTCATCCTTCGTTTTGTTGTTTTCTGAGGATATTTGTTGGATGTTGAAGCCTTGATTTTACTATTTCCACTAGTTTTCCTCGTGAATTTTGAAGTAGAGAATTTATTTTATTCTAGGATTAATCAGAAGCCAATATCATAGTCAATCTGTAATTCAGATTGAATGGATTTCATGTGCGTTATTGCTTTTTTTGTGTTATTTCTCACACTGTGCACAATGATTTTTATTACGAATTTTCTCTAAACATATAAATAGGTTTAAGATCAATATTTTTCCATGGTTTGTTTTAGGCAAACAAAATCGTCTCAAGGCATTAGTATAAATAATATTTTCCAAAAAATAGAGATTTTCAAAGAAATAATCCAAACATTTTCCAAATCGTTTTATAAACTCATTTCCTCGAACCAAATATTTTCTGTATATAAACTACACATCTTTACACCTTCAAGAAAACAAGAGCATGATTTAAATGATATAATAAATCACATTGTATAGGACACATAGATTAATTAAGTCAATTAATTACAGACTCATTTATTGCAGTTTCATCATTTTTCATTGTAAAGTAGATGGACTTATGGTGAATCGATTGTGAAACGTGCGGTATGTGACGTATTATTTTCACTTCCCAAGTTACTATTTGGAAGTCTGTTGCACATTCTTATAGTTCCATTACTTGCTTCGAAGTGAAGATAGACTTAGAGGAATCTTATATATATGTACGTATTTGCTTGACCGAAGTGGTCAGTCTATACTTGACCAAGACGGGTCGCAGTAAAGTTATATACTCAACCGAGATGGGTCATAGTGGAGTTACTCCACCAAGACGGGTCGTGGTTAAAAATTCGATCGAGATAGGTATTACTAAGACAATACTAAACCGAGACATGGCGTAATAAGATACACTCAATCGGGATGGGTCGTTATGAAGTTGCATTCGGCCGAGATGGGTCGCAGTGAAGTTACTAAACCGAGACGAGTCATAGTGATAGACACTAAATACATATATCGTACTTGGCAAAGCTTGCTTTCTTTTGTTGATGCATGTGCAATTTATTTTTTTGGATCCACTCTATGATGTTTTGTTGATTTAGTTGTTATTTGATGCTTTGGATCCAATATATGAGGGCTTATTGATGTTGAAATTCTCTTATAGCCTAAGAGATATTTTAATACTTGTTTATGTATAGTGACATTTGTAAGTTGAGTAAACTCATATACGAGTTTATATGTTGTTATTTGATGGATTTCTTGTGTTATTTTCTGATTTTATCTTTGTGCTTAGAATTGATACCTAGCACCATTTTGTTGGGAATAAATTCTCATATGTGGTCATTTATGTTGTCCACGAGATCATATATGCTGTTTTTTTTCTTTTATTATCTTATGAATTAGTTGTTAAATTGGGCTTAGCTTATCCCTATTCTGTAAAAAGGAATTCTTTTCTATATGACTTTATATTTCACTTATCATATTATAACTGATATATTTAAGCTAGACTGACCTATATATTTATACTCGAGTGAGACCGAGTTGTTTCAGATTAATATCTTGTTGTTGATTCATGTTTAATTGTTTCACTTTGGACTACTTCTCTTGAAGCCATTACCTAAGATGTATAGTTGTGTATTCATGTCATATGAGTATTTATTCTTTTAGGACATATTGTATATGTACATGGTTCATGTAAAACCATTTGAGTATGTAGAACATGCACATGTTGTATTCTGTTGTTCTAACTGTATGTATTTTGTTCTATGATCTACCATATGTGATGTGTTGTAATTTGTTCTCAATACAATCCTTAGACATCATAATTTTATGCTAGATGAGTTGAGTATATAGATCCACCTGAGGTAAGAAATTTTTTTATATACCCAATCGACGTATTCAATACTTGTCTAATACAAGATTACAGATGGACGCTCCTAACTAGCCCTATTCTCCACTCCAGTAGATAGTATTACTCAGTAATGCTCTTTATTATGGTGGGTCCCGAGGTGGAGCGTCATAGTGAATCTATTAAGATTCTTTTGATTTTCAAACGATATTATTTTCGTTTATAAGAATATCCTTATTTATTGGATGGATGTGGTGATTAATACTCTCTAAAGAAGTTTCCTCCTCTTCTTCTTCTTCCTCTACTCCATCTTCTCAATTTCTGTCTCTTCTCCTTCCTCCTCTTCTTTCATTTCTTCCTCATGAGTAAGCCTTTATTCCTTTTTGGCAAGTGTCTCATAAGGCTCCAAAACCACAGGAGTTTGCATAAGATAAATATCAGCTTGATTGAAAAAAAGTACAATAAATAAATTTATCTCCTTTAAAATTGATACCAAAATAAGTAAATATTCAAGTTAGATAAAATCCATAAAAGAAAATGTTTTTATGGTTAGAAAGATTATTGAGATAAAATTCATTAAAAATGATTTATGCATAAATTATGTCATAGTGACCAAAAAGAGCGAAAATAGCTTTATAAATTTTAAGAGTTGGATTGTTGAAGTTTTCGATCTAAAAGTAATAATTTGATGTAACAAAAGATATATAATTCTCTCCTTTAGATGAAAATTGCGAATTTTGATTTAAAAGTGATCACTCCCCTAAAAATATAATGGAAATTCTCTTTATCATTTCATTAATTCGAAACGTGGAGTGTCCAGTTCCAATGAATTTAAAACTAAGAACATTTCTAAAAGTGCATGATCTAAAACAGTTAGCGTTCCTTTAGCGATTCACCCAACTAATCCTTCATTTCATTCATAAAAATTCCAATTCAAATTGCCATAAAACATTTTGGCAAGATAGGGAGCACAAACAGAGTCATTTTGACTTGCATCAACTAAAGAAAGAGCAGAATTTTGAATAAAAAGAACATTAATTTCGTTTGTAGGAAAATCACTAAGGATGCCAAAAGTTATGGGATAAACTTTTCCATAGTTCGTGTAACGAACCGTATTTGCTGGCCGATTATTTAAATTATTTTATTATTTAAAAAGGCCTGTTTGAATTTAAATAATCGAATTTAATTGTTTTGAATATTTAATTAATAATATAAATAGGATATAATAATATTTTAGTTTCATAATATTTGGAAAATGTTGAATTCGCCGTATAATGTGAATTTACAAAATATAAAAGGTTAATATGCTCTGTATTGAAAATATATCGGGAGGATATAGGTTGTTTAAGAAGAGATAATCGTTGGTTCCTTAGAGTCATTTATCTTTTCTATCGTGACAACTCCTCTTCCCCCTTCTAGTTTCACACCTTGCTTAGATGTCTCGTATTTCCCTATGTTTATACTGGGATTCGATTGATGGAATTTGGTATGATACTTATGAGATCGATGAGATTTATATTCAAATATTACTTTGCCGAAAGAAGGTTGAAGAGTGAAAGCACTCTACGATTAAGATTTAGCTATAAGTTAACTAGTCATGAGCTAATATCACAGCTCCAAAGCAGTTCGTCCCCCTTCTGATGGCTCTTCACTTGGTGTTCACTATTCTTTGGTATTGGCACTAACAATGGCACCGAATTGAACTTCGACTTAGTCCTCCGCTCGTTTATTTAACGACCGTTGAGTGTATAGTTTATAATTTAATTATATAACGAGCTACAGCGGCGCGATAGTTCGTAATATGGCGTTTTGAACTTTAAACGGCCGTACAGGGCCCAATATAAGTCGGATTTTCTCAAAACAAGAAATGTCCGGACCAGTTAATGAAAGAGAAAAATCGAGTTTTCGTGTTACAGATTTTATTTTATGTCCAAATCGAATTTTAAAATAGTCACTATGGAATTTCCTTTATAATTTTATCGTTATTTATATTAAATAAAGGGTTTTTTTAAATATTTTGAATATCGATTTGGCTTGAAATTCAACCCGGGATATTTTACCTTGGTAGTGTATACAATTCTGGTCGTATATGGCCAATTTCAATATTTTATTAATAGTATATTGAAGTATTTTAAAATTGGTTTATTTTATTTGAATTGGGCAGTTATAAAAGGGATTTTTTTCAAACGATCTCAGTTTTCGATGAAATAAATTTTATTGAGACCGCAACAACAAATTATTGCTAGATTTCAAGTGGTGCATCAATCGGGGTTATTTTATGAGCATGGCAAAATAAAATGCAAATAAAAATGACCATTTGAATGTGAACGAGCACTATTCGAGCTAACGGACTTGGAATTCGACGAAACAAGATTCGTTAGGACCGTATCGTCAAATTATACTATGCCGTCCATTCGCGTCTCGAACGGGGTTTGTATGTGAGCATAGGAGCCAATAAAGAGTATTGGAAATTGCGATAGACACGAAATAAAAATCGTCGGTCGTTGTCAGTCATCACATCAAGAAAAAATATAATAAAACCCACTTATTTAAATCCCCCAAACCAGAATTTTCCCATTCCCAATTCATTTCCGTCCATGTAATTTTGCCAAAAAGTCCAAATTCATAAAACAATTTATATCTCATCATCCGTGAAGATTTTGCTATCGAATTCAAAGGCAAAGTTGTAGATCGAGATGAGAGGAAGCTCCAGTCAAAAATGGGGAAGTTTCGTCAAGTGTGGTGGCCGAAATCGGCCAAGAACTGCGAGAAATGATTTTCGTTTCTGGGTCTTTTAGTCGAGATTCGGTTGACAATTGACGACGGGTCCAAAGCGAGGTTGTAGAGGAGAGAGAGGGCTACGTTTTTGGCTGTGGTCGGATATGGTCGGTGGTGGCTGTGGTTGGCAGTTGATCGGAGAGGAAGTTTTTGGGTTCGTTTTTAATGGTCACAGTCGGATTTCATCCAATTTCGATCAACTGAGGAGGCAGGGGTGTCAGGGCCCTGAAGGAGGGGGTGCTGGGTAGTGAGGGGGTTCGATTGGCGCTGGTCCGGTCATCTGCAATGACCGGTGGCGGTTTGGCCAGGAACGGGTTTTGGTTGTACGGGTTTTTCAGGTGGTCTGTGGCACAGTGGGTCCCCTCATTTCTGGCGATGGGCAATGGGGCTGAGTCAAAGAGGGGGCGACGGTCTAAGGCGGCGCCAGAGGTCTGTATCGACGACGGAGGGGCTGTGATGAAGTGGAGCTGATGATACGGTTTGTTCAAGAAGAGGAAGACGGGTTTGAGAGGTTGTCCAGGAATAAAACGCGTGGAACGTTAAAATGAAGGCTGACGTGGACCTTGAATTAAGGTAATAAAGGTGATTAGTAAATTATTTTATTAATTAATATAATTGTTAAATTTTATAAACTTCGAACAGCGATAACTTTTACATACGTTAACGAAATTTGACGAAACAGAATCCGTTGGAATCGCAGAGACGTGCTCTAGACGATGGCACTGACTAGGCACTGATCTGACATAGTTGAAATTTCAGCAAATTTTGAACGTCCATTGCAAATTAAAAAGGACAAACATGTCCATCGTCAACCGTAATCACTGGTGAGTTAATTCTCACACTTTTCTGGACTTCCATGATGTGATATATCCATATAAAAATACAAATTGGTTGATTGGCTGCTTTGGTTGCTTATGGTTGATTTAATGATTGTTTTTGATTATATTATCATAATTAATTAATTAATTTAAATTATATACTATCGTGAAATGTTATAACAGTCTGTGATGCAGGGAAGGACAGGTTGGAGGAATCCAACCGGATTCCTCAAGATATTTTATATGTTGTTTGTCTTTATATTGTTTACACATGAACTGATTAAACTCCAAATTTGACATCAAAACCTGTTGGATGTTAATGGTTGAATTATTGTTGATCGTGTAGTGATTTTTAATCAATCGACAGTATTAATTAAGTGATTGGCAGTGATGGTGTAAAACCCATCGGTTATGGTGTCGTTTTGCCGCTAGGCAAACTGACGAAGATTTTAGTTATAAATTTATAACTGAAATGAAATTTAAACTAATTTATACAAGTTAAGTAAAACAAAAGTTATAAACATATTTATGATTTTAACCATGGTTTATGGAAGAATTTAGTTAAAAAGTTTATATAATAAAATATTTTATCAGAAGGGCATAAGCTAATATATTGATGAGAAAAATTAAATAAAGGTTTTATATAAAAATTAAATGATACTTTTAAATTAATTAAGTTATTAATTAATTTAAAAAGGGGAAACGGTGAATGAATATCAGTTAATGATTAAATGATGTTGACGGACGACAAAGGAGACTGTTTCAATCAAAGTTGACAATTGGATGATTTGATTTTAATTAAACAAATCGATAAATTTTCGAATATTCATTAAACGTAACGAATGTTGTTTAAAAGTAGTTAATCTTTGATTAACTATGTTTTTAAGATGATTATCGAGATAATTTTTGTTGAATAAAAGTTAATTATTATTTAATGATCTTTTAAAAATGATTGATTATTTTATTTCTAGTTTATATTGGAATTAACTACGATTAAAGTAGTTAATGCTAAAGTCAATTATCATTTTAATGGTAATAGAAGTGATTATTTTTAATGGATAATTTAAATTGGAAAGTGATCAAATGAAAACAAGTTGATTTCAATTTAGCAAAGGCTTAAAAGGGATTTATAATCCATGATTATAAATAAAGTATGTAAACGAGAGAGGTAAGCTAGTGTGTGAATTTCAATAAGGTTTTATGTAAATAAACGAGCATGGTTAGAATAAGATTTAAAAGAGGTTTGAATATTTACTTAATAAATCAAGTAAAGAGATGCTAAGGGATTTACCAAAGGCAGAAGTGGGTTAAAGTACCATATTGGAATCGAATGGTAAAGAAGATTTTGTCGAGAAAGTTACCTATTTAAGGAACGAGAATTAGAATGTAAAGTGGGTTTTCAAATCAAAGGGAATGATGTTTAAAACCATAATAAGTTGGAAATGGGAAATGGGATATAAGGTTTTTGAGTTGCAAACCCTTATTGTCTTGCGATAAAAACGTTGTTGTTCAAGGTATGAGAGGTAATTAAAATACCCCAACTTGGGCGACTTCGCTAATATCAAAAGATGGTATTGGTTTGCGATGGTAGAGGACAATGGGTTTTCAGGGGAATGAAAAATAAAGAGCGATATTGGTTTTGAAAGGAAATCGTATATTGAAAATATAATTATAAGTTTAAAAAGCGCGATCCTTTAAAGTGGATAAACCCGTTTAAAGTTATATTATAAGGAAATATATCACTTGACGACATTATAAACATATAAGATTTTCAATTGAAATTATACCTTTTGGAAGTATAAATATAATGATATTCCCAGTGATTAATGGTAATTGAAATGTAAAGAAGTTTATGAAGCGATAAAGATATATTAAGATAATAGAAACGGTATTTTCCCAAGATAAGGAGGAATAAAGATGTTTTATGGTATATAAGGATATTTCCGGACCAAGGAAATAAAAGTGAAAGTTGATAAAGAAGTTATTGGAAAGCGAGTATCGATTATATATTGTCAAAACGATGGATCAGAAAAGTTTTGTCGAGATAAGATTTTGAAATCGATAAAATGGTTTAAATGAAGTGTTTTTTTAGAAATGACCTGAGCTGCCAATGTACTTAACATCACTGTTAAGATTTGATAGTTAAACAACCGACTATCAAACGAAATATTCTATCTACCTTTTGACGAGTTTTTTTCGAAGAGACCGGGATGGGAACTAGACCCAAAACCACTTCGAATCAACTGTACGTTCGCGACTAATTGGCAAGCGATGAAGATGGAGCATTGAAGACCATATATCTACATAAATGGAATAACCACTAACAATCTGTGAGTCGCCGCAGAGATATACTAGGGTTCTGTCATGGTTGAAATATACGGGTTGCAAGGACTTCTCGCTACTGATCCTTGGGGTAAAATCCTATATAGGATGTGGTAGGAGAGTACCTTCGATTCATCCTGTTCCTGGATGACTTGTATGGACGATTGTCTGACAGAGTATTTCCAGACGGTCACGTATATTGATTTCTTCAACCGTACCAAGAGTGGAAGCGGAGAAGGAAACTTCTTTAGCCAACATGTAATGTATTGTTGTAGACGTCAATTAGTGATTTGATGGATCTGACAATGTGGCATTCAAGGTGAATCTGATGTGATGGTAAAACGTAGCCTCAAGCCTCATCAACCAGGAAATGACAAAAATCGGGCAGGCATCATGGCTGTGTGGGTCGCTCCCATTAGGTTGTATAATCACATATCTAGAGAAATTCCTTTTGCTTCTATAATCTATCGATGCTGTCCCTTTTCGAGAAACGGTGGTTTGAGCCCAACCATTAGTGATATACATTTGATACACTCAAGCGAAATGAGTGGTCGGTCATGTGTGGGCCGGGTTGCAAGATGTTCTTGTTGAACCCAGTGTATTCGCCTCTAGAGATACACCATCGGCAGGTGGTCCCATACCTTGTCATAGTCGGAATCCAATTTCCAATAAGTTCCCGCGGTTTTTGATTGTATATTATATATGTAGAGTGTGAGATGCAAGTGTTCTGTTAGATTATTATTTAATTGTGGTTTGATAGACATTATTATAATATCAGAACAAGATATGATTTCAAAAATGATTTGGGTTATAGTAAGGTAAAAACCGTCCATGTTTATGTGTGGATTGGTCTTACTATTATCCTTTTATTTCAAAAGGGTTCCAAAGTTAAACAAGTTGTTTGTGTTATGAATTTATCACTGAAAGTATTCCAGACTGACCCGGTGAATTTTGTTTTAAATCAAATGTGCTCGGGTCAGACCGAGTATATTACAGGTTAGTTTTCGCTTGGAGTCCCAGGAGCTGGAAGCAGGAGGCTTCGCCGTTAGTTATTCAAAGTGTTTTTCCGCTGTGTCTGATATATGATGTACTCTGATGATTGGTATGTATATATACAGTTTTCTTTTTGAAAAGAGGTTTGATATATTATATTTATTCGTTCCGCTGTGAGATTCTGATGTGCTCTTCTTCTTTCTTCTATTCTAACATTTCTTTCTTTTCTCACCCTCTAACTTCTTTCTATTAACAGTCAGGGGTTCGAATACTTGGGTTTTTGGCAAGTGATACGGGATTGTGTATCATTGTTGAAAATTCGAGCGTCGAATTTTTCCCGGGCCGTTACAGTTGGTATCAGAGCAATTGGTCTAGTGATAACCTTGGCTCTATGGTGTAACTCAATAAAGATTGGGTTAGTGATACCCTAGAATGAGTTGTGTGTGTGTGTGTGTATATATATATATATATATGAGAGCGCTTATTTGTAATTGAATATAAAATTATTTTTAAATATTTTGAAAAGAGGGTAAATGAGATGATTTTGCCCAAATTATATTTTGTATAAAAAGGAATTATTTTATCGAATTATTGAGATATCTTGCTGTTTGATTGTTTGGATGGAACTGAAAACCAAATATGGGAATACAACTTACCTTGGTTAAGTCGAGTTAAATCAGGAATGGATATAGTGTTTGGAACCAAATAAAATACATTGGAATTTGGTAATTAAATTAATAACCGAATAAGAAATCAATTTGACATGAATCGATAAGTGAAACCAAAGCGAAACCAAATGAAAAATATTAATGATGAATCAAAGTGATTGGTTGAGTTGATATGCCTTGTCTTTTGGTTGGTTTGTTTTATGTTGGATGACTTGTATAAATTTCAGCAATGGTTAAATCTAAAAGTTGGATAAATTGAAAGGGTAAGTAAATGAATTCCTGTTTAGCAAGTTGAATGGAATTGATCATGAATTAAAATCGAAAGATTTAAACCAGTAATGATGTCATATGTTGGGTTGAACTTGTTTATCCATTCAGTTGTTACTTACTTGGTATTTGAGTTAAGTACAGGTATGGGACGGCTTCGACGGTAGAATTTGATTGCGTAGATTGCTATAGATTGAGAATTTTGCTTAATAATGCCCGCAAAAAGGTACGCCTACGCCAAACATAAAATTTTGGGTTTTGATTTGTATTTTCCGACCATGAGAGTCGAAGTATATATATTTCTTGAAACTGCGATATTGCAGATGTCCCTCCATGCAGGGGAGACTCTGCCAAAATTTTTCCAAAATTTAAGGTATTAGAATTTTTTTAAAAGATTTTTGGAAAGTTGAGTTATTTGGAATTATTTGGGTTTAAAACCAATTAAATTAATTTTGGAAATAAAGCTGGGTTTTAATTAAATATTTTTGTAAAAATAATAGGGCTGTACCTTTGCTTTGGCAATTTCGGGGACGAAATTATTTTAAGGGGGAAGGAATGTAATGAACCGTATTTTCTGGTCGATTATTTAAATTATTTTATTATTTAAAAAGGCCAGTTTGAATTTAAATAATCGAATTTAATTGTTTTGAATATTTAATTAATAATATAAATAGGATATAATAATATTTTAGTTTCAAAATATTTGGAAAATGTTGAATTCGCCGTATAATGTGAATTAACAAAATATAAAAGGTTAATATGGTCTGTATTGAAAATATATCGATGATATCATTTATTTAACGACCGTTGAGCATATAGTTTATAATTTAATTATATAACGAGCTGCAGCGGCGCGGTAGTTCGTAATATGGCGTTTTGAACTTTAAACGGCCGTACAGGGCCCAATATAAGTCGGATTTTCTCAAAACAAGAAACTTCCTGACCAGTTAGACAATATTTTTCTAATGAAAGAGAAAAATCGAGTTTTCGTGTTGTAGATTTTATTTTATGTCCAAATCAAATTTTAAAATAGTCGCTGTGGAATTTCCTTTATAATTTTATCGTTATTTATATTAAATAAAGGGGTTTTTAAATATTTTGAATATCGATTTGGCTTGAAATTCAACCCGGGATACTTTACCTTGGTAGTGTATACAATTCTGGTCATATATGGCCAATTTCAATATTTTATTAATATTATATTGAAGTATTTTAAAATTGGTTTATTTTATTTGAATTGGGCAGTTATAAAAGGAATTTTTTTCAAACGGCCTCAGTTTTCGACGAAACAAATTTTATTGAGACCGCAACAACAAATTATTGCTAGATTTCAAGTGGCGCGTCAATCGGGGTTATTTTGTGAGCATGGCAAAATAAAATGCAAATAAAAACGACCATTTGAACATGAACGAGCGCTATTCGAGCTAACGGACTCGGAATTCGACGAAACAAGATTCGTTAGGACCGTATCGTCAAATTATACTATGTTGTCCATTCGCGTCTCGAACGGGGTTTGTATGTGAGCACAGGAGCCAGTAAAAAGTATTGAAAATTGCGATAGACACGAAATAAAAATCGTCGGTCGTTGTCAGTCATCACATCAAGAAAAAATATAATAAAGCCCACTTATTTAAAGCCCCCAAACCAGAATTTTCCCATTCCCAATTCATTTCCGTCCATGTAATTTTGCAAAAAAGTCCAAATTCATAAAACAATTTATATCTCATCATCCGTGAAGATTTTGCTATGGAATTCAAAGGCAAAGTTGTAGATCGGGATGAGGGGAAGCTCCAGTTAAAAATTGGGGAAGTTTCGTTGAGTGTGGTGGCCGGAATCGGCCAAGAACAGCGAGAAATGATTTTCGTTTCTGGGTCTTTTGGTGGAGATTTGTTTGACGATTGACGACGGGTCCAAAGCGAGGTTGTAGAGGAGGGAGAGGGCTACGTTTTTGGCTTTGGTCGGGTGGTCGTTGTGGCCGTGGTTGGCAGTTGATCGGAGAGGAAGTTTTCGGGTTCGTTTTTAATGGTCACGGTCGGATTTCATCCAATTTCGATCAATTGAGGAAGCAAGGGTGTCGGGGCCCTGAAGGAGGAGGTGCTGGGCAGTGA
This sequence comes from Allium sativum, assembly GCA_030737875.1. Taxonomy (NCBI): domain Eukaryota; kingdom Viridiplantae; phylum Streptophyta; class Magnoliopsida; order Asparagales; family Amaryllidaceae; genus Allium; species Allium sativum. Next base: position 228,940,474 of record CM060919.1, on the reverse strand, counting down.
GGGGGTTCGATTGGCGATGGTCCGGTCATCTGCAATGACCGGTGGCGGTGGCGGTTTGGCCAGGAACGGGTTTTGGTTGTACGGGTTTTTCAGGCGGTCTGAGGCACGGTGGGTCCCCTCGTTTCTGGCGATGGTCCATGGGGATGAGGCGAAGAGGAGGCGACATTCTAAGGTGGCACCGGAGGTTTGTATCGACGGCGGAGGGGCTGTGATGAAGTGGAGCTGATGATACGGGTTTGTTCAAGAAGAGGAAGACGGGTTTGAGAAGTTGTCCAGGAATAAAACGCGTGGAACGTTAAAATGAAGGCTGACGTGGACCTTGAATTAAGGTAATAAAGGTGATTAGTAAATTATTTAATTAATTAATATAATCCTTAAATTTTATAAACTTCGAACTGCGATAACTTTTACATACGTTAACGAAATTTGATGAAAAAGAATCCGTTGGGATTGCAGAGACGAGCTCTAGACGATGGCACTGCCTAGGAACTGATCTGACACAGTTGAAATTTCAGCAAATTTTGAACATCCATTGCAAATTAAAAAGGACAAACACGTCCATCATCAACCGTAATCATTGGTGAGTTAATTCTCACACTTTTCTGGGCTGCCATGATGTGATAAATCCATATAAAAATACAAATTGATTGATTGGCTGCTTTGGTTGCTTATGGTTGATTTAATGGTTGTTGTTGATTATATTATCATCATTAATTTATTTATTTAAATTATATACTATTGTGAAATGTTATAACAGTCCGTAATGCAGGTAAGGACAGGTTGGAGGAATCCGACCGGATTCCTCAAGATATTTTATGTGTTGTTTGTTTTTATATTGTTTACACATGAACTGATTAAACTCCAAATTTGACATCAAAACCTGTTGGATGTTAATGGTTGAATTGTTGTTGATCGTGTTGTGATTTTTAATCAATTGACAGTATGATTAAGTGATTGGCAGTGATGGTGTAAAACCTATCGGTTATGGTGTCGTTTTGCCGCTAGGCAAACTGACGAAGATTTTAGTTATAAATTTATAACTGAAATGAAATTTAAACTAATTTATACAAGTTAAGTAAAACAGAAGTTATAAATATATTTATGGTTTTAACCATGGTTTATAGAAGAATTTAGTTAAAAAGTTTATATAATGAAATATTTTGTCAAAAGGGCAGAAACTAATATATTGATGAGAAAAATTAAATAAAGGTTTTATATAAAAATTAAATGATACTTTTAAATTAATTAAGTTATTAATTAATTTTAAAAGGGGAAATGGTGAATGAATATCAGTTAATGATTAACTGATGTTGACGGTCGACAAAGGAGACTGTTTCAATCAAAGTTGACAATTGGATGATTTGATTTTAATTAAACAAATCGATAAATTTTCGAATATTCGTTAAACGTAACGAATGTTGTTTAAAAGTAGTTAATCTTTGATTAACTATGTTTTTAAGATGATTATCGAGATAATTTCGTTGAATAAAAGTTAATTATTATTTAATGATCTTTTAAAAATGATTGATTATTTTATTTCTAGTTTATATTGGAATTAACTACGATTAAAGTAGTTAATGCTAAAGTCAATTATCATTTTAATGGTAATAGAAGTGATTATTTTTAATGGATAATTTAAATTGGAAAGTGATCAAATGAAAACAAGTTGATTTTAGTTTAGCAAAGGCTTAAAAGGGATTTATAATCCATGATTATAAACAAAGTATGTAAACGAGAGAGGTAAGCTAGTGTGTGAATTTCAATAAGGTTTTATGTAAATAAACGAGCATGGTTAGAATAAGATTTAAAAGAGGTTTGAATATTTACATAATAAATCAAGTAAAGAGATGCTAAGGGATTTACCAAAGGCAGAAGTGGGTTAAAGTACCATATTGGAGTCGAATGGTAAAGAAGATCTTGTCGAGAAAATTACCTATTTAAGGAACGAGAATTAGAATGTAAAGTGGATTTTCAAATCAAAGGGAATGATGTTTAAAACCATAATAAGTGGAAATGGGAAATAGGATATAAGGTTTTTGAGTTGCAAACCCTTATTGTCTTGCGATAAGAACATTGTCGGTTAAGGTCTGAGATGTAATTAAAATACCCCAACTTGGGCGATTTCACTAATATCAAAAGATGGTATTGGTTTGCGATGGTAGAGGACGTTGGGTTTTCACGGGAATGAGAAATAAAGAGCTATATTTGTGACGGCAAGGAATTTCGCTCGATCCGAATCGGTCGTTAAACTGATCTAGACCGTTCGAAACCCCTGATCGTTTGAGAACAGGACAAAATAGAACGTAGACGGAAGAACATTTCATTGCTATTACAACAATTCCACCAGATACAAGGATATACAGAGTATAAATGAATAAATTACATTCGATAAATATCAGAGGTTACAATAAATTACACAGCAGCGGAAAATAATACAAAGCACAACTGAAGGTGATATACGGATACAGAGCTTTCCGGATATCATTCCAACTGTAAACCAGGATCCTGTGAATATAAATCTGCAAAACCAAAACTACTAGCTGCCCGTGCGGAAAATAGGGGCACCCAGAGTTTAGGTTAAAACAATAAACTCCAGGTTAGTCATGTGACTGGTGTGAGAACTAAAACAGTTATTTAAAGCTTTACTTTAAAAGAGAGTAATTCAAGGGACCACGCCGTATAACACGGAACGGGTTTCCTCCCAAGAATACCAGTGCATAGAATAAACAACACAATGCTTTTTCGAAAAATGAAGCTATTATAAGACCCAGGTCCCATCACACAATGCAACGCAAGCCGGAGGATAGGGTTTTACCTTATAACAGCCAAACATGCTTGGTACGTTTAAAACAAATCATTTGATACTATAGTAAGTGTATAGTGTCAAAACAATTTCAATCATAAATATGAATCATAGACGGCATAGCAACCCATGCTACTATGTCGCCATACTACGCTCTACAAATAAAGCCGAAATACACGTATTGGAAATTGGATTTCCGTCATGAGTCGAGGCAAGGGGAAAGCTCCTCTCCGCGTTCGAGACACTCTAGCAAATGTCCCAGGGCTACGCACTCTGGGCAACCCTTGGATGCTTCAGGGCCGATCCTCACTTACGTTAGAGGATTGGCAATTCCTGAACACACGTTTCCCGGTCCTTACAGACCTATAATCGAGGCGCCTCATCCAACAACCACAAAGGTGAAAAGTATATAAATGTCAGGGCTGGTAAGTTTCTGACACCACCAAAGCTAGAAAGAAACGTCGTGCTCTCCCTGTAGTCCGTATCCCGTTTTTGACTCATACCGAGGTGTGAGGCTCGCGAATTCACGTTATACACAAAGCTGCCACGTAGGCGTGCTTTGATCATCAACCACAAGACTTTGCTTTTCAATAAAAGCCTTGATCATTGCATCTTAGCGTGCCACACAGGCAATTCATGCCATGCGACTGATGTCCATCGATATACAACCTCTGAGCTCGTACGTCTCAGAGAAGGGCGTTAAGCAAAAGAATAAATTCTCCGCCGCAAAACAGATGTATATTTAATAGAAATCAATCAACACAGAATAAAATCCAATGTCAGACACACAATCCATTTACAAGTCCGTTCTGGGTCTGAACGAAACCGGAGGCACTTTCCTCGCATATCCATCCATCTCCAAGTACGTCTGGACGACCACCAACTATTTCCATCCTCTTGGGTGTACAACCCAATCAGGATCGTCAGTAATAATCCAAACGATGTGAAGACTTCCGGTCTTCAACCACCGTCTTCATCTTCGACTTATCGTCGAATCGGTTATTCAGAATGGGTATAAACCCGGCCTTTCCGAACAACCCGCGTAAATTAAAAACAAATGTTACACAAACACAACATACGCCTCATTCCAATTCAGAATATTCTTTTATTCACAAAATCACATTTTTAGGGAAAGGTTCCCATTAATTTTATCCAAGATAAATTCTTTAAAATTTATCCTTTAATCTTCCTTTGGATGTCGTTTCAAACCAAATTATGGTTTTCTAAACTAGTCGAGATTAGCGAACCGTAACGAAGTAATTATTTATTTTATTTCCCAATCCCAACCTATTCATCCCATGAAGAAAACTGGTAATACTCCATATCTAACACCACAGTGTTATCGGTAAAATTAATTACCATTTCACGTTCAAATCTGATTAAAGATTTAACTATCGCTTTGGAGCAAAACTGGTGATACTCCATTCTCGCTCATTTTCTAAAGTTGATAATTTAAATTATCAATTCACATTTCAATCTAATTGGAGATTCATTAAAACTCCTTTTACTGGGTTAAAGAACTGGTGTTATTTAAAACACAGTTCACGACAAACCCAAATCACATTCTATTTATCATCGGGTTTAAGAACTAGTGTTATTTAAAACACCGTTCACGATAAACCCACAAATCAATTCTAGTTCAATTCAAATCAAATATATTAGGAATTCCGATTATTTAAAACCCCTTTTTAAATCTAATTTATTTATTTAAAAATAATAAATCGGGTTTTAAATTTAGTTCAATCTAGTTCATTTCGATAAAAATCTATTTTTATCTTTTCAAATATGGAGTTTTTCACCCCAATTTTTCCCAAATCATTTCTTATGATTTTACACAAATTATTACTATTTTTAATAATTTTATCAAGGCCCGTACAGTCGATTTCCAACAACGGCCATCGAACTGCACCTATAGCGACCTTTTTCGAATTTGATTTGGACGTATCTCCAAATCTAACCGTTAGATTTCAAATTTCAAATATTCGTTAGAAAGCTCTTTTCGATACGAACCCAACGGTTTCGATTTTAGGAGAATCCGACGGTCGGATCTCCCGTAATGTCCGTTTGAAATAAATGGTCGAAATTCGCGAACTGCCGCGGCGAGGCGCGTTCTATTCAGGCCATTATATTATATATATAATATATATAATATATATTTCGTCGATTACTATTTAAAATGAATTTTATAAATAGTTTTGAATTCGTTTCAAAAACAATTTCAACCTTTATTCAAATCAAATCAAAATTGAATTTTTCCTTATAAATTCGTTTTAGAGTTCGTTTCTATTCAATTCAAATTTCAATTCATTATGAATTCACTTCAAATCGTTTTCCATTCAATTCGAATTCGTTTTCAATTCGATTCAATTCAAAGTGGTTTTCTATTTGATTCAAATTCGTTATATATTCAATTGAAATCAAATTCGTTTTCTATTCAAATCAAATTCGTTATATATTCAATTCATTTCGAAATCGTTTTATATTCAATTCATTTCGAAATCGTTTTCTATTCAATTCAAATTTCAATTCATTATGAATTCACTTCAAATCGTTTTCCATTCAATTCGAATTCGTTTTCAATTCGATTCAATTCAAAGTGGTTTTCTATTTGATTCAAATTCGTTATATAGTCAATTGAAATCAAATTCGTTTTCTATTCAAATCAAATTCGTTTTCAATTCGATTCAATTCAAAGTGGTTTTCTATTTGATTCAAATTCGTTATATATTCAATTGAAATCAAATTCGTTTTCTATTCAAATCAAATTCGTTATATATTCAATTCATTTGGAAATCGTTTTATATTCAATTCATTTCGAAATCGTTTTCTATTCAATTCATTTCGAAATCGTTTTCAATTCAATTCATTTCGAAATCGTTTTATATTCAATTCATTTCAAAGTCGTTTTCAATTCAATTCATTTCGAAATCGCTTTTCAATATTCATTTCAATTTGAATAAAATCGATATAAATATCGTTCACATCAAAATGGCGTCAATCTAATCAACACGGTTCTTATAATTCTATTTTCGAATATTCTATTTCAAATATTTATTTTTCAAATATTTCGTTCAACACATGACTAATCTCAACGGATGAGTACTGTCAACACATGAACCTTTATTTTATATTGATAAAGATGTAAATTTTATTATAAAAATATTTCGTTCAACACATGACTAATCTCAACGGATGAGTACTGTCAACACATGAACCTTTATTTTATATTGATAAAGATGTAAATTTTATTATAAAAATATTTCGTTCAACACATGACTAATCTCAACGGATGAGTACGGTCAACACATGAACATTTATTTTATATTATTCTTTATTTTCTAAATTGGAATGAGGCCCAATCAATCACCATATAATGTTAATTATATGGATTTCCATACAACGCATGTATATAATAGCATTGAAAAATAATCAACCATCAACCAAAGTGGACTACACTGTATATGCATCAAATATAGAAATCTAACGCTTATAACAGCCTGTCAATCAATCAGGATGAGTGAACTTCAAATTTCATCCCAACACCCGTGTGGGGTTTCAAATAATCAAACACAGATTTTATTTGTGAAGTTGGGCGATGTGTAAAATTTATCGTCCCAATCAATGTCCTTCAAATAGGTGTACATAAACAAACCGTCTGGTTTGTAAATGAATATTTTATTTTCTTCACTTCTACGTTAAAAATTATATTTTTAATGATAAAATATTTTATTTCAACACATGAATTTCTATTCATTTCATTTACACAATAAAAATGATATTTTTATTTTTCTAACTTATTTTAGAAAATTTCGGTGGCATAACGGCACGATACTAGAAACGGGACGAGGCCTAGCCTTATCCCCGGTCTAGTGAAGGCCCACGCCATTCACACATCGATCAAATTCACCAAACAACCAAATTCAAATCAAATCATCTAACTAATTTATGCAACCAAACAAACAAGTCCATGGTCTGTGGACGATTGTGTCGGGTGCTACTAAGCACCGTCTGCATCCTAGTATATATATATATATATATAACTAGAAAAAGAAATTGAAAGGTGAGAAATTCTCACCAATAGCTATCCAATACCACGACTCTTCATTGATAGAAATCTTCATCGTTATCGCATCTTTTTCATCTTCGTTGCCCGTAGCCACTACATATGTAAAAATCGAATTTTTACTTCGCTATTCAATATATAAAAATCGAATTTTTACTATGCTATTCAATATATAAAAATCGAATTTTTACTATGCTATTCAATATATAAAAATCTCGCCTTTTCAAATATAAAGATTATATTTTTCTCGAAGTAAAAATCATATTTTTACTTCACTACTCATCTCAAAATATCGTCTTTTCATATCTAAAAATATCGTCTTTTCATATTTAAAAATATCGTCTTTTCATATTTAAAAATATCGCCTTTTCATATTTAAAAATGTCGTCTTTTCACTATAAAAATCACATTTTTATTTTGTTACCTATATAAAGATGATATTTTTAATATTCCTATCATGTAAAAATTATATTTTTAATTCCATGATTATATAAAAATTATATCCTTTCCTCTAAATTAAAAATCAAAACTTCAAACAAAGAAAGATCTTGCCTTTACACAAATAACAATCGCATATTTTCAGTTTCTAAAAATCACATGTTTTATCATATAAAAATCCTCTCTTACGTTTATTAAAAATCATTTCTTCTTAATGCCATAATATATATAAAAACTGATTTTATTTTATGCTAAAAACAATTTTTAAATTCATAATAACACCTACATAATAAACAAATAAAAACAAATACATAAAACTTACATTTTTTTTGAAAGGAGGGGGTGGTTTGGCTGTTGAACTTCGAAGGGGGGGTTTACTTGCGTCGGTTGACATCAGGAGGGGAGAGGGTACGGAAGTCGTCGAACGGAGGAGGGGAGGGCTCGTGAGAGAGGAGAGAGAAGGGGGATGGGGTCGCCGGACGTCAGAGGTGAGGGGGAGGGCGGATCCGCGCCAGAGGCGGCGCGATGGTCGATGCGGGGGGCTGCGCTCCTCCCCGCTTCGAATTTCTTTTTTTCTTTTTTTTAAATCGATCTGAAGAAAGAAAAATAAGGGGGGGGGAGGGCAGAACGAATAAAGGGGGAGAAGGGTTGACCCTTTTTTTTATTATTTATTTTTAATTTTTATTCACATAAAGTAACTTTTTCTATCGACCTCGAAATGAAGCCCACCGCCTGTCGTCCATAGCGTTTTACCCCCATTCCGAACACAATGGGATATGTATCGTAGGCTGATTCGATCCTTTTGATCAGTTTCCGTTGAATTTACATTTAAATCGCTATATTGAATTTTAAACGTACATTTCAAATTACCGGGGTCACATACTAACTCTATAAATCCCATAAAAATATTTTCTAGCTTCGTACTGACGATACGGTCCTAACAAAACTAGTTTCGTCGAATTCTGAGACCGTTTGAAAAATGGCCAATTTCCAGTCGATTAAAATCAACTGAAATGGTCAAACGTGTTTTCCTTTACCACGCTCACATATTGATTTGAAAAATTATGAAATTTCAAACCTAGCAATAATTTGACATCACGGATCCAACAAAAGTGGTTTCATCGAAATCCGAGGTCGTTTGCAAAATTCCCATTTTTAAGGGCCTAAATTCCATAGCGACTATTCAGAATTTTCAACTGGACTTATCTTTTGATTCCCGCTATGAAATTTCAATTTTTCGGATTCGTTGGAAAGATATTATCAATTAGATCCTAATGTTTTTGGTTTCACTAAAATCCGGATTGTTTTGCACCCGGTATGTTCAATTGAAGTTTGAAATCGAATTATCGGACTACCGCGCCATTTTCAATTCTATTTATAATTATATATAAATATTATATATTCTAACGACGACGTATATAATATATACGTTCTAATTCTATTCAAAATAAATTTATCGTCGATATTATTTAAAATAATCTATTTTAAATATTCAAAATTCACTAAAATTGCCAAAATAAAAATTTTAAACTGGCCCAGATTTTCTGGGCTATTACAATCTCCCCCACTTAAAACTTTTCGTCCCCGAAAAGGAACAAAGTCGAAAGTGGTTTGATTAATCAACTCTACGTTCGATCTGGCTTCCATTATCCAACTTTTCAGTTTCTGAGAATTTTCAAATTTTCAAAAATTTGGCTAACACCCTAAATTTTCGAAAATTTTCGCCATAACCTCCCCTGCACCGGGAGCCACGGGAAAATCCCGAAATTGCCATATAGGCCTTCTGATCTCAAAAAGAAAAAGAAAAAGCCAAGCGGCTAGCCAATAGGCTCATAAAATCATCATCACCCAAACAAAACAGTAAATTATAGTAAACAAGTACCTATTTGTCGGGCAAACAAATTTTATTCTCTGGCTCTAGCCTCCTTGCTATGACATGTTCAATGTAAGTATATGTATATGCAAGCAAAAGCAACCAATTTTCAATACAGTTCAATATTTGGTTCAATTAGGCATAATGGTTCAAAATTAGCAAACAAATAAACAAACAACACAAACATCAATCAATTAGTGAATTAGAGTTTCAAATTCATAATTTTGATATATATATATACAAAAAATCTTGTTTTTGATGCCAATTCACTACAATGTGTTCTAGCTATATTAGTTTTGGTTCTCACACCAGCCTAATGGAAATATATAGATATCACACCTTCGTCACTCGAATATAAAAACTGATGATGATGCACCATCATCAGAATCATCCCCGGATGTCTAGAATGTGATTCTATATCTATCCAATATATTAAAACTTCGAATATACGTTCATGACGCGTATACGCGAAATCTATATATACTCGATTGTCCAAATTCAAAATAAATAAATAATCAAATATGTATAAAATGGTTTAAATTTTCAAAACAAAAATTGTTTTCATTTGAAAAATATACTCTTCACACTTGTTCTAGGATACTACTGATCCTATCTCTAACGAGTCATTCTAATTGGATATTGCTAATCCAATATCTGATGAATTCTTCCGTTCGGTTCTAATGTGTCTTGTTCTCGAGCTCTGTAAACCAAAGCTCTGATACCAAATGTGACGGCAAGGAATTTCGCTCGATCCGAATCGGTCGTTAAACTGATCTAGACCGTTCGAAACCCCTGATCGTTTGAGAACAGGACAAAATAGAACGCAGACGGAAGAACATTTCACTGCTATTACAACAATTCCACCAGATACAAGGATATACAGAGTATAAATGAATAAATTACATTCGATAAATATCAGAGGTTACAATAAATTACACAGCAGCGGAAAATAATACAAAGCACAACTGAAGGTGATATACGGATACAGAGCTTTCCGGATATCATTCCAACTGTAAACCAGGATCCTGTGAATATAAATCTGCAAAACCAAAACTACTAGCTGCCCGTGCGGAAAATAGGGGCACCCAGAGTTTAGGTTAAAAACAATAAACTCCAGGTAAGTCATGTGACTGGTGTGAGAACTAAAACAGTTATTTAAAGCTTTACTTTAAAAGAGAGTAATTCAAGGGACCACGCCGTATAACACGGAACGGGTTTCCTCCCAAGAATACCAGTGCATAGAATAAACAACGCAATGCTTTTTCGAAAAATGAAACTATTATAAGACCCAGGTCCCATCACACAATGCAACGCAAGCCGGAAAATAGGGTTTTACCTTATAACAGCCAAACATGCTTGGTACGTTTAAAACAAATCATTTGATACTATAGTAAGTGTATAGTGTCAAAACAATTTCAATCATAAATATGAATCATAGACGGCATAGCATCCCATGCTACTATGTCGCCATACTAGGCTCTACAAATAAAGCCGAAATACACGTATTGGAAATTGGATTTCCGTCATGAGTCGAGGCAAGGGGCAAGCTCCTCTCCGCGTTCGAGACACTCTAGCAAATGTCCCAGGGCTACGCACTCTGGGCAACCCTTGGATGCTTCAGGGCCGGTCCTCACTTACGTTAGAGGATTGGCAATTCCTGAACACACGTTTCCCGGTCCTTACAGACCTATAATCGAGGCACCTCATCCAACAACCACAAAGGTGAAAAGTATATAAATGTCAGGGCTGGTAAGTCACTGACACCACCAAAGCTAGAAAGAAACGTCGTGCTCTCCCTGTAGTCCGTATCCCGTTTTTGACTCATACCGAGGTGTGAGGCTCGCGAATTCACGGTATACACAAAGCTGCCACGTAGGCGTGCTTTGATCATCAACCACAAGACTTTGCTTTTTAACAAAAGCCTTGATCATTGCGTCTTAGCGTGCCACACAGGCAATTCATGCCATGCGACTGATGTCCATCGATATACAACCTCTGAGCTCGTACGTCTCAGAGAAGGGCGTTAAGCAAAAGAATAAATTCTCCGCCGCCAAACAGATGTATATTTAATAGAAATCAATCAACACAGAATAAAATCCAATGTCAGACACACAATCCATTTACAAGTCCGTTCTGGGTCTGAACGAAACCGGAGGCACTTTCCTCGCATATCCATCCATCTCCAAGTACGTCTGGACGACCACCAACTATTTCCATCCACTTGGGTGTACAGCTCAATCAGGATCGTCAGTAATAATCCAAACGATGTGAAGACTTCCGATCTTCAACCACCGTCTTCATCTTCGACTTATTGTCGAATCGGTTATTCAGAATGGGTATAAACCCGGCCTTTCCGAACAACCCGCGTAAATTAAAAACAAATGTTACACAAACACAACATACGCCTCATTCCAATTCAGAATATTCTTTTATTCACAAAATCACATTTTTAGGGAAAGGTTCCCATTAATTTTATCCAAGATAAATTCTTTAAAATTTATCCTTTAATCTTCCTTTGGATGTCGTTTCAAACCAAATTATGGTTTTCTAAACAAGTCGAGATTAGCGAACCGTAACGAAGTAATTATTTATTTTATTTCCCAATCCCAACCTATTCATCCCATGAAGAAAACTTGTTATACTCCATATCTAACACCACAGTGTTATCGGTAAAATTAATTACCATTTCACGTTCAAATCTGATTAAAGATTTAACTATCGCTTTGGAGCAAAACTGGTGATACTCCATTCTCGCTCATTTTCTAAAGTTGATAATTTAAATTATCAATTCGCATTTCAATCTAATTGCAGATTCGTTAAAACTCCTTTTACTGGGTTAAAGAACTAGGTGTTATTTAAAACACAGTTCACGACAAACCCAAATCACATTCTATTTATCATCGGGTTAAAGAACTAGTGTTATTTAAAACACCGTTCACGATAAACCCACAAATCAATTCTAGTTCAATTCAAATCAAATATATTAGGAATTCCGATTATTTAAAACCCCTTTTTAAATCTAATTTATTTATTTAAAAATAAAAAATCGGGTTTTAAATTTAGTTCAATCTAGTTCATTTCGATAAAAATCTATTTTTATCTTTTCAAATATGGAGTTTTTCACCCTAATTTTTGCCAAAACATTTCTTATGATTTTACACAAATTATTACTATTTTTAATAATTTTATCAAGGCCCGTACAGTCGATTTCCAACAACGGCCATCGAACTGCACCTATAGCGACCTTTTTCGAATTTGATTTGGACGTATCTCCAAATCCAACCGTTAGATTTCAAATTTCCAATATTCGTTAGAAATCTCTTTTCGATACGAACCCAACGGTTCTGGTTTTAGGAGAATCCAACGGTCGGATCTCCCGTAATGTCCGTTTGAAATAAATGGTCGAAATTCGCGAACTACCGCGGCGCGGCGCGTTCTATTCAGGCCATTATATTATATATATAATATATATAATATATATTTCGTCGATTACTATTTAAAACGAATTTTATAAATAGTTTTGAATTCGTTTCAAAAACAATTTCAACCTTTATTTCAAATCAAATCAAAATTGAATTTTTCCTTATAAATTCGTTTTAGAGTTCGTTTCTATTCAATTGAAATTTCAATTCATTATGAATTCACTTCAAATCGTTTTCCATTCAATTCGAATTCGTTTTCAATTCGATTCAATTCAAAGTGGTTTTCTATTTGATTCAAATTCGTTATATATTCAATTGAAATCAAATTCGTTTTCTATTCAAATCAAATTCGTTATATATTCAATTCATTTCGAAATCGTTTTATATTCAATTCAAATTTCAATTCATTATGAATTCACTTCAAATCGTTTTCCATTCAATTCGAATTCGTTTTCAATTCGATTCAATTCAAAGTGGTTTTCTATTTGATTCAAATTCGTTATATAGTCAATTGAAATCAAATTCGTTTTCTATTCAATTCAAATTCGTTTTCAATTTGATTCAATTCAAAGTGGTTTTCTATTTGATTCAAATTCGTTATATATTCAATTGAAATCAAATTCGTTTTCTATTCAAATCAAATTCGTTATATATTCAATTCATTTGGAAATCGTTTTATATTCAGTTCATTTCGAAATCGTTTTCTATTCAATTCATTTCGAAATCGTTTTCAATTCAATTCATTTCAAAATCGTTTTATATTCAATTCATTTCAAAGTCCTTTTCAATTCAATTCATTTCGAAATCGCTTTTCAATATTCATTTCAATTTGAATAAAATCGATATAAATATCGTTCACGTCAAAATGGCGTCAATCTAATCAACACGGCTTCTTATAATTCTATTTTCGAATATTCTATTTCAAATATTTCTTTTTCAAATATTTCGTTCAACACATGACTAATCTCAACGGATGAGTACTGTCAACACATGAACCTTTATTTTATATTGATAAAGATGTAAATTTTATTATAAAAATATTTCGTTCAACACCTGACTAATCTCAACGGATGAGTACTATCAACACATGAACCTTTATTTTATATTGATAAAGACGTAAATTTTATTATAAAAATATTTCGTTCAACACATGACTAATCTCAACGGATGAGTACGGTCAACACATGAACATTTATTTTATATTATTCTTTATTTTCTAAATTGGAATGAGGCCCAATCAATCACCATATAATGTTAATTATATGGATTTCCATATAACACATGTATATAATAGCATTGAAAAATAATCAACCATCAACCAAAGTGCACTACACTGTATAAGCATCAAATATAGATATCTAACGCTTATAACAGCTTGTCAATCAATCGATCGACATATTCAATCAATCAGGATGAGTGAACTTCAAATTTCATCCCAACACCCGTGTGGGGTTTCAAACAATCAAACACAGATTTAATTTGTGCAGTTAGGCGATGTGTAAAATTTATCGTCCCAATCAATGTCCTTCAAATAGGTGTACATAAACAAGCCGTCTGGTTTGTAAATGAATATTTTATTTTCTTCACTTCTACGTTAAAAATTATATTTTTAACGATAAAATATTTTATTTCAACACATGAATTTCTATTCATTTCATTTACACAATAAAAATGATATTTATATTTTTCTAACTTATTTTAGAAAATTTCGGCGGCATAATGGCACGATACTAGAAACGGGACGAGGCCTAGCCTTATCCCCGTCTAGTGAAGGCCCACGCCATTCACACATCAAACAAATTCACCAAACAACCAAATTCAAATCAAATCATCTAACTAATTTATGCAACCAAACAAACAAGTCCATGGTCTGTGGACGATTGTGTCGGGTGCTACTAAGCACCGTCTGCATCCTAGTATATATATATAACTAGAAAAAGAAATTGAAAGGTGAGAAATTCTCACCAATAGCTATCCAATACCACGACTCTTCATTGATAGAAATCTTCATCGTTATCGCATCTTTGTCATCTTCGTTGCCCGTAGCCACTACATATGTAAAAATCGAATTTTTTACTTCGCTATTCAATATATAAAAATCGAATTTTTACTATGCTATTCAATATATAAAAATCGAATTTTTACTATGCTATTCAAAATATAAAAATCTCGCCTTTTCAAATATAAAGATTATATTTTTCTCGAAGTAAAAATCATATTTTTACTTCACTACTCATCTCAAAATATTGTCTTTTCATACCTAAAAATATCGTCTTTTCATATTTAAAAATATCGTCTTTTCATATTTAAAAATATCGTCTTTTCATATTTAAAAATGTCGTCTTTTCACTATAAAAATCACATTTTTATTTTGTTACCTATATAAAGATGATATTTTTAATATTCCTATCATGTAAAAAATTATATTTTTAATTCCATGATTATATAAAAATTATATCCTTTCCTCTAAATTAAAAATCAAAACTTCAAACAAAGAAAGATCTTGCCTTTACACAAATAACAATCGCATATTTTCAGTTTCTAAAAATCACATGTTTTATCATATAAAAATCCTCTCTTACGTTTATTAAAAATCATTTCTTCTTAATGCCATAATATATATAAAAACTAATTTTATTTTATGCTAAAAACAATTTTTAAATTCATAATAACACTTACATAATAAACAAATAAAAACAAATACATAAAACTTACATTTTTTTTGAAAGGAGGGGGTGGTTTGGCTGTTGAACTTCGAAGGGGGGGGGGGTTTGCTTGCGTCGGTTGACATCAGGAGGGGAGAGGGTACGGCGGTCGTCGAACGGAGGAGGGGAGGGCTCGTGAGAGAGGAGAGAGAAGGGGGATGGGGTCGCCGGACGTCAGAGGTGAGGGGGAGGGCGGATCCGCGCCAGAGGCGGCGCGATGGTCGATGCGGGGGGCTGCGCTCCTCCTCGCTTCGTCTTTCTTTTTCTTTTTCTTTTTTTTAAAATCGATCTGAAGAAAGAAAAATAAGGGGGGGGGGGGGACAGAACGAATAAAGGGGGAGAAGGGTTGACCCTTTTTTTATTATTTAATTTTAATTTTTATTCACATAAAGTAACTTTTTCTATCGACCTCGAAACGAAGCCCACCGCCTGTCGTTCATAGTGTTTTATACCCATTCCGAACACAATGGGTTATGTATCGTAGGCTGATTCGATCGTTTTGATCAGTTTCCGTTGAATTTACATTTAAATCGCTATATTGAATTTTAAACGTACATTTCAAATTACCGGGGTCACATACTAACTCTATAAATCCCATAAAAATATTTTCTAGCTTCGTACTGACGATACGGTCCTAACAAAACTAGTTTCGTCGAATTCTGAGACCGTTTGAAAAATGGCCAATTTCCAGTCGATTAAAATCAACTGAAATGGTCAAACGCGTTTTCCTTTACCACGCTCACATATTGATTCGAAAAATTATGAAATTTGAAACCTAGCAATAATTTGACATCACGGATCCAACAAAAGTGGTTTCGTCGAAATCCGAGATCGTTTGCAAAATTCCCATTTTTAAGGGCCTGAATTCCATAGCGACTATTCAGAATTTTCAACTGGACTTATCTTTTGATTCCCGCTATGAAATTTCGATTTTTCAGATTCGTTGGAAAGATATTATCAATTAGATCCTAATGTTTTTGGTTTCACTAAAATCCGGATTGTTTTGCACCCGGTATGTTCAATTGAAGTTTGAAATCGAATTATCGAACTACCGCGCCATTTTCAATTCTATTTATAATTATATATAAATATTATATATTCTAACGACGACGTATATAATATATACGTTCTAATTCTATTCAAAATAAATTTATCGTCGATATTATTTAAAATAATCTATTTTAAATATTCAAAATTCACTAAAATTGCCAAAATAAAAATTTTAAATTGGCCCAGATTTTCCGGGCTATTACAATATTGGTTTTGAAAGGAAATCGTTTACTGAAAATATAACTATAAGTTTAAAAAGCGCGATTCTTTAAAGTGGATAAACCCATTTGAAGTTATATTATAAGGAAACATATCACTTGATGACATTATAAACATATAGGCTTTTCAATTGAAATTATACCTTTTGGAAGTATAAATATAATAATATTCCCGGTGATTAATGGTAATTGAAATGTAAAGAAGTTTATGAAGCGATAAAGATATATTAAGATAAGAGAATAGAAACGGGATTTTCCCAAGATAAGGAGGAATAAAGATGTTTTATGGTATATAAGGATATTTCCGAACCAAGGAAATAAAAGTGAAAGTTGATAAAGAAGTTATTTGAAAGCGCGTATCGATTATATATTGTCAAAATAATGGATCACAAAAGTTTTGTCGAGATAAGATTTTGAAATCGATAAAATGGTTTAAATGAAGTGTTTTTTTAGAAATGACCTGAGCTGCCAATGTACTTAATAGCACTGTTAAGATTTGATAGTTAAACAACCGACTATCAAATGAAATATTCTATCTACCTTTTGACGAGTTGTTTTCGAAGAGACCGGGATGGGAACTAGACCCAAAACCACTTTGAATCAACTGTATGTTCGCGAATAATTGTCAAGCGATGAAGATGGAGAATTGAAGACCGTATATCTTCATAAATGGAAGAACCACTAACAATCTCTGAGTCGACGCAGAGATATACTGGGGGTTCTATCATGATTGAAATATACGGGTTGCAAGGACTTCTCGCTACTGATCCTTGGGGTGATTCCTATATAGGATGTGGTAGGAGAGTACCTTCAGTTCATCCTGTTCCTGGATGACTTGTATGGACGAGTGTCTGACAGAGTATTTCCCAACGGTCACGTATATTGATTTCTTCAACCGTACCAAGAGTGGAAGCGGAGAAGGAAACTTCTTTAGCCAATACGTAATGTATTGTTGTAGACGTCAATTAGTGATTCGATGGATCTGACAATATGGCATTCAAAGTGAATCTGATGTGATGGTAAAGCGTAGCCTCAAGCCTCATCAACCAGGAAATTACAAAAATCGGGCAGGCAGCATGGCTATGTGAGTCGCTCCCATTAGGGTGTATAATCACCTATCTAGAGAAATTCCTTTTGCTTCTGTAATCTATCGATGCTGTCCCTTTTCGGGAAACGATGGTTTAAGCCCAACCGTTGTTGATATACATTCGATACACTCAAGCGAAATGAGTGGTCGGTCATGTGTGGGCCGGGTTGCAAGATGTTCTTGTTGAACCCGGTGTATTCGCCTCTAGATATACATAATCGGCAGGTGGTCCCATACCTTGTCATAGTCAGAATCCAATTTCCAATAAGTGCCCGCGGTTTTTGGTTGTATATTATATATGTAGAGAATGAGATGCAAGCGTTCTGCTAGATTATTATTTAATTGTGGTTTGATAGACATTATTATAATATCAGAACAAGATATGATTTCAAAAATGGTTTGGGTTATAGTAAGGTAAAAACCGTCCATGTTTATGTGTGGACTGGTCTTACTATTATCCTTTTATTTCAAAAGGGTTTCCAAAGTTAAACAAGTTGTTTGTGTTATGAATTTATCACTGAAAGTATCCAGGCTGACCTGGTGAATTTTGTTTTAAATCAAATGTGCTCGGGTCAGACCGAATATATTACAGGTTAGTTTTCGCTTGGAGTCCCAGGAGCTGGAAGCAGGAGGCTTCACCATTAGTTATTCAAAGTGTGTTTTCGCCGTGTCTGATATATGGTGTACTCTGATGATTGGTATGTATATATATATATATATAGTTTTCTTTTTGTAAAGAGGTTTGATATATTATATTTATTCGTTCTTCTGTGAGATTCTGATGTGTTCTTCTTCTTTCTTCTATTCTAACATTTCTTTCTTTCTTTTCTCACCTCTAACTTCTTTCTATTAACAGTCAGGGGTTCAAATACTTGGGTTTTTTGGCAAGTGATACGGGATTGTGTATCATTGTTGAAAATTCGAGCGTCGAATTTTTCCCGGGCCGTTACGGTTCGTGTAGGTGATATAGGCTTTTTATAGCCTATTGATCATTGAAATTATAATTTTTGATTGGTTTTAAAGAATTTGATGGTGGAAGGAGTGCTTGATGATGAAGTCGTTGAAGTTGGGTAGAGATAAGAGTCTAGAAATGAAAGTTCAAATAAAAAAAGATAGATGATATGAATTAATGGATATACATGATATAAATAGAGATTTAATTAGCACATTTGTAACAACCCGAAAATCTGGGCCAGTTTCAAATTTTTATTTCGGCAATTTTAGCGAATTTTGATTATTTAAAATGAATTATTTTAAATAATAACGACGAGAAATTTATTTTGAATAGAATTCAAACGAATATATTTATATAGATCGTCGTTAGAATATAAATATTTATTTATATTTATAAAAGGAATTGAAAATGGCGCGGTAGTTCGATAATTCGATTTCAAACTTCAATTGAATGTACCGGGTGCAAAACAATCTGGATTTTAGTGAAACCAAAAACATTGGGATCTATTTGAGAATATCTTTCCAACGAATCAGAAAAATCAAAATTTCATAGCGGGAATCAAAAGACATGTCCAAATGAATTTTCAGAATAGTCGCTATGGAATTCTGGCCCTTAGAAATGAGAATTTTGCAAACGACCTTGGATTTCTACGAAACCACTTTTGTTGGGTCCGTGATGTCATGTTATTGCTAGATTCCAAATTTCATAATTTCTCGAATCAATATGTGAGTGTGGCAAAGGAAAACGCGTTTGACCAGTTTCAGTTTATTTTAATCGACTGGAAAATGGCCATTTTTCAAACGGTCTCAGAATTCGACGAAACTAGTTTTGTTAGGACCGTATCGTCAATATGAAGCTAGAAAAAAAATTTCGGGAATTTTTAGAGTTAGTATGTGACCCCGGTGAATTGAAATGCGTGTTCAAATTCAATATAT
Organism: Allium sativum; assembly: GCA_030737875.1. Lineage (NCBI taxonomy): Eukaryota > Viridiplantae > Streptophyta > Magnoliopsida > Asparagales > Amaryllidaceae > Allium > Allium sativum. Next base: position 228,920,925 of record CM060919.1, on the reverse strand, counting down.
AGAGTTATATTTTGATTTTGACGAAAACTGATCGAAACGATCGAATCAGCTTACGATACATATCCCATTGTGTTCGGAATGGGGGTAATTAGCTATGGACGACAAGCGGTGGGTCTCGTTTCGAGGTCAAAATAAAAAGTTGCTTTTTGAAAAATAAAATGAATTAAATATTATATATATATAGGCCCCCCTTTTTTCGTTCTCCCCCAAATCATTTCAGATGGAAAAAAAAGAAAAAAAACCCTAAACTACCGCCGAGCCCCCCTCAGGCGGCGCGCCACCGCACGATACCCCCCCTTCCCCTCGCCACCGCGCGATACCCCCCCCCCCCAGGTGGCGCGCCACCGCACGATACCCCCCCTTCCCCTACGCCACCGCGCGATACCCCCCTTCCCCTGCGCCACCGCGACACCCCCTGTAACGAACCGGGATTTTCGACTCCGAAAATCAACATCAAACTATCATGCTGACCATTCAGACATCGAACATTCCAGATCATTTATAGAAAGAAGTTAGAGGGTGAGAATAGATAAGGTAGAAATATTGAATAGAAGAAGAAGAAGAACACGACACCACAGAATCTCACATCGCAGCGGAACAAAATATAATACAGAAATAAATCTTTATTGAGAACTTTTAAAATACTTACAATATCAGAGTACACATCTGGACAGTGATACTAATCTGTCCTCATATAACACACAGCGGAATAGTAGTAATATCATACGTCTGGACTCTTCCAGCTCGTCTCTTCATAGCAGTCGATAACCTGAACCTGTACAACCCGGCCTAACCCGAGCATTTACAAAACACCGGGTCAGTCTGGTGAACCAGAGTGAGATAAACTCGCACAGTAATAAGGGTGAACCATCCAATCATTTTTTTTTTTTAAAGTTCAAAATCTTTTCAAAAGAAAAGGATAATCGTAAGACCAAATCCACACATAAACACGGACGGTTTTTACCTTACGATAACCCAAAACAGTTTTGAAACCAATATCTTGTCTGATATTATAATAATGTCTAAATACAAGTAAATAACAATCTAGTGGAACGCTTGCATCTCACGCTCCACATATATAGTATACAATCAAACCCGCAGGCGCTTATTGGATATTGGATTCCAACTTGACAAGGTATGGGTCCACCTTCCGATAGTGTATCTCTAGAGACGAATACACTGGGTTCAACAAGAACTTCTTGCAACCCGGCCCTCACATGACCGACCACTCATTTCGCTTGAGTGTATCGAATGTATATCACCGACGGTTGGGATCAGCAATCCGTCTCCCGACAAGGGACAACATCGAAACATAGATTTAAGAAACAAATAGGACTTCCTCTAGATAGGTGCTTATACACCCTAATGGGAGCGACCCACATAGCCATGCTGCCTGCCCGATTTTTGTCATCTCCTGGTTGATGAGGCTTGAGGCCAGAATTTACTTCTGAACATCTGGTCGTCATTCACTTTGAATGCCACATCGTCAGATCCGTCAGATATCACTAATTGACGTCCACAAAAATACTCTAGCTGAAAGCTAGAGAATGGCAATTCCCTGCCAACAACTATCGTACGTTTGAAGAAATCAACGTACGTGACCCTTTTGGAAATACTCTGTCAGACATCCGTCCATATACGTCATCCAGGAACAGGATGAACCGAAGGCACTCTCCTACCGCATCCATATAGGAATCACCCCATGGATCAGTAGCGAGAAGTCCTTGCAACCCGTAGATTCCAACTACGACAAAATCACAGTTTATCTCTGCTTGCCAGACAGAGAACATTAGTGGTTCTTCCGTTTATGAAAATCAACGGTCTTCACAGCACCATCTCGATCATCTTCTGATATCTTCACGTATTTGTTGGTCGGAATGGTTTTCGAATATAAATTCGATCCCGGTCTTTCCATACCAACAATCGTATTGGCCAGATTTGATAGTCGGTGTTTTAACTATCAAAATATTCAGTGTTTCAAACATGACACTCCAATGAGTTCACTGATTCAGTATTTAGCATCACTTGGCCTTTGACAAACTAATTTCCTTTTTGTTAAACTGAAACTTCCAATTCTTTAATATTCAAAAATACGATATTTGAATAACTCTAATTCAATTAACTAACATTCGACTTACTCCATTCGCTCGACTCTAGATCGCAGCGATCACAATGGTTACGCCCGATTCCCTCAGGAAACATCCGACCTCCGTAGGCTATCTGCAGCCCTGCGAATTACGCTAGCAGTCGTACGAAATGGCAACTTAGCCCAACAATTATGTTTGGCTAATTCTATCTCGAATAAATATATTCAATTTCCCATTTTGAAATCTCATTTAAAATTCTCATTTTTACTAGATCTCGTTTTCAAATAACGTTAATGTAAAATTAACGTCTTAACACTTTGAAACTTATTTATATGTTTTGGTTTATCTTAAACCCTTTTATCGAAATTTCCTTCGACTTAATTCAAATGATTAAGTAATATTTAACTCAAGCTCTTATTCTCACTTAAAATTCCTTTTATAACTTCGTTATAAAACTTAGGTTTTAAAATAAAACCTATTCATGAATTCCTCATTTCGCTTGATCAAATAATTACCCAAACTAAACCATTCGGCTTATTTCTTATTTCCGTACTTATCAATCTGATTAACTTTCTAAAATCACTTAATAATAAATCAAGGTCTTAAATAAGTAAACTATTCATTTATTTCTCTTTATATAACTTTTATTCAAAATAGTATATTCCAAGATTCTATTTCTAGTTATAAAATAAATTTTATAACTGCATCTCTATCGATTCACCTGACGGTGAATCAATATCTGTAACCCGATTGATTTTTAAAGGCCATACTCTGCCAGACACTTAACCAATATCGCCCATTGGTTTAAACCAAACAGATGTTGAATATTAAATCAATAATCAACCATCAAATCAATCACACAAACAGGTCAGTTCATATATGATAATATGAAAATAAACAATACATTTGAGGAATCCGGTTGGATCCCTCCAACCTGTTCTTCCCTGTATACAAAATGGTTATCTCAAATCAGACTATTCAGTTTTGTTTAACTGATAAACTAAATAACGACCATTTAACATCAACCATAAGCAATTCAATCAATTCAACCATTTAAACATGTTTATAAATAAACATGACCAACCAAGGTGCGTTACCTTTATTGGAACCAATCGTTAAAAATAACGATTTGGTATTTTACTGAAATTAAACACAGTTTAATTTCATCGGTTAAATCAACAGCTAAGCAGATAACTAGCAAAACAGTCAACCATTGGCAAGCAGAGCACACAAAATAAAAACACCCAATTTATATAAAATATAAAAAGGGTAACTGAGTGAGTTTAACTCACCTTGGTTTCCATTCATCGTTAAAACAATTCGATCCACTTGTTTCCCGCTCCATCCAATCCAGCTTTAACATGAAGTGTTTGCCAACACTGTCTCAGTATGGTTTGGTTATCGGACTCTGTTAATATATGCACTGGTTATAAACGCTTAACCATTAACGATTTCATTTAAAACAAATATTTATTTGTGTTAATATCCCACTCGTTGGTTTAGATAAATTAAACAGGACCGAGACTTTGTTTGATATTTACTAGGCCGACTTAAATAAATCATTTTCTTAATTTAGATTTTGTTAACGTCCAAAGCTGGATTAGGCAAATATAAATCATTTAATTTCTTTTGTTTATAACGAAATTAATATGTACAAACGTACATTTTGAAAAGGTAACGACGGCAGTGGATACACTATGCTTTACTGCATAGTCAGGTCTTAAATATTCTATTACTATGCAATACTCATCATCTTTCTTGATGAATGAGAAAACTTCAAATTACTTAAAATTCCTTATGTTTATGATGGTCAAAGTCAAACCATTGTTAACCGTATAGGTGTTGTCTGTATATGTGTTGTTCGTTATGAATTATTGGTCCAACTCTATCCCTAATTAAACAATGTTAACTAATATCTTGGTTACCTAGTTAGGCGCCATTAGGAAAACTATAAAGTAATTAATTATACCATAAGATAATCTACTGTTCATTTACCTTCTATATTGAAATCCACCATGCTTTGTACACCCGCTTTCCCAATCTATTCCTCCTCTTCTTTACGTTAAACTCATGTTCAATCCTGCCACCTACATGAACCATACCCTCTTCACTCCACTACTCCTCACTGTGTTTCCTCCCTGTCACTTGCGCCACACATTCTTCCGTACGCTCAAACCCTTGCTGCTCCTCCATTTGACTGAACCCAGTACTGTTCCTTAACGTCCCAAACAATTGGATCCCATTTCCCTGCTCCTACTTAACTCGCCACATACCACATCTTGTCCACTAGCAAACACCATCATCACGCCAGACTACTACCCTTCATGCACAACACGTTCGCTTTCCCCCCCATGCTACAGCCAACGCAAGCCCTTCCCACTTGACCGTGTCCACCTCATCCTTTCACCACTACACTACCCACTTCGAAGCTAACCCATCACACGCAAGAAGAAAGGCCACCACCGCTCACCCATTATCGACATGGCGGTCGATCTGACACCTCCATAGGAACCGCACCACCCCACTCCTCCTTCGCTTGACACAGCTCGGAGCTCGGCCTCCGCGTTCACCCTCAAAGCCACTTTGAAAACCACGGCTTTAGGCATCCCTCACAGTCGTCAGAGGTCGCCAGGCTTGATCTCCTCACGCTGAAGCGTTTGCTATTGAAGTTCTTGCGAGAAGATTGGTGAATTGATTGGAAGCTTGAGAGGAAGAGGGTGATATCTCGGTCGTTCGTTATTTAGTGGAGTTTAAAGTTTCCTTTTGGGACCAAGAAAGAGACGCAGGGAACAGATGAATTTATACAGAAGGGATACGTGGCCATCAAGCATTGTTGGGTATAGCCGTATAGGATTTCAGAATTTGTGATAGCTGGCGATGGAAAAGATGGGACACAATGCTTTGTCGGCAAGGTTAAAAGATTGGCGACCAAGGGGTAGGCAAATTAGTACGAAAGGGACTGAAATATGTTGGCGCATGTCTTCATTTGTTTGTCAGACAAGGAAAAGCCATGTTGGTGAAATGAAAGGATGGTGGGTTGCTATTTTAATATTATAATGATATTTCGTGATGAGGTAACATGCCAAAATCACTCCAACAATTCTGCCTACTGATAAAAAAACTGTTCTTGATGTAAAACGATGTTCCGGATCCAATGGGACAAGTTTCGTCGCAATCCGAGGTCGTATGAAAATTTTTCCTTTATGAAACCAGAAATGAACACGCATTTAATTTTTCCACGGTCACCAGATAAATAAAATCCACTTAAAACTGCGAACATCGATAATAACTTTTCGATACGAACCCAACGGCACTAATTTCGTCGCATTCTGAGACTGTTGCCCCGGTAGGCTATTTGTACCTCGAACCGCCCTACCCTTTTTAACGCCAAATTTCTCGATCTCTAAAAATAGCAAACTATATACCTATCCTGACTCTAATCGACGATACGAACTCAACGGAACTGGTTTCGTTGAAAACAGAGTCCGTTTGCAAAACGGCTACTTTAAAGGCCTATAATTTAATAACGATTTTCCATAGCGACTATTTCAAATTTTGATTTGGCCATAACTATCAAACTATAACACGAAATCTAGATTTTTCTCTTTCATATGAAAATTATCGTTAATACGGTCCCAACGTGTCTTGTTTCACAGAAATCCGACTTATATCGAATCCTGTATTCTCAGTTGAAGTTCAAAACTCTAATTTACGAACTGCACGCCATTTTCAAGCTCGATTTATATTATATATATAAATTATAACGCTCAACTTCGTTTTAAGTAACGAATTCAATATTAAATTTCATTAATATTCCCAATATAATATTTAAATTAAATAAATTAAATTAAATATTCGAGTGCCAAAAACACGGGTCGTTACATTCTTCCCCCCTTAAAATAATTTCGTCCTCGAAATTGCTAAGGTAAGAAAGAACGTTATAAATTCATTAACTTCCAAATTCAATTTTATATTAAATTAGAAACCAATTCAATACTGTATATAGATATTTTCAAAAATATTGAAAATTTTCTAACACATTATATTTCCGAAAAATTTCGCCAGCACCTCCTCTGTACGGCTCAATCGGTACAACCACAACTCGCTTTTCTGGGCCTTCTCCAATTCAAAAGAAAATAAAATAGCCAAGTGGCTTGCCAAATAGGCTCAAAAATCACCAAACCCATATAAAAATAAACGTGTATCTTTTGTCGGGCCTATCATTATATTCTTTCCATCTGCTGCCCTGTCAGCATATACCAATGCATTCCCAGCAAAATTCCAATTTTATCCTCAAATTCAAATCCTTCACGCATCCAAGCCAAATCCCATTCTTAACTCAATTTCCATCAATTATCCATTTCAACTCTTAACTTACCAGCCCATACCATTTCAGATTCCTGTCTCACAATTCAAAATCTGATTCTACTCGATATATTATATCTCGATCTAATTTCCAGTTAATTGGTTTCAACTCATTTCATATTTGCTTTCACAATTCCTATTTAATCTTGTTCTCGTTCAAACACTTTCCCTGGGAGTTTTTAAACAGTTCAGCTCTTTCAAAAATCAAATATTCCTTTTCAGGATTCAAAACAACTTGTCTTTCTCAAAGCAATTCAAAAACAAAAAATTTGGTAGTAATCCGTCACTTACCACTCGAAAATGAACACCGATGATGTCCGGATCATCATCGGAATCTATTTTCCAGCTATTGAAGTGAGTTCAATACTATGTCACTTTCAAAAATAGTTCTAAACACTTTCATTTTGAAATCCATTTCAAAATATCCCTTTCAATGCTTGTAACAAAATTAAAATCTCCCAGGATTTTAAAATTATCATATATTCAATTCAAGTTCATTTGCAGTCACCTTTCCCACTTTTGGGAATTTTAATTTCCAATTCTAATTTAGATTTCAGATTTAATTCATCTGATTCCATATTATACGAATTCTAATTGGTTATTTATATAACCATTTCAATTATAATCTTATTTGATTATAATAACAAACAACACACCACATATATTATGATATTTCCAACATATATATTTCCTTTATATCAAAATATAATTTGGGTAAAATTATTTCATTTACCCCCTTTCAAAAACATACTGTGTCGAATTATTCTGTTCAAGAGTTTAGAAACACTTATCGACACAGTTTGCATTACTGTATCGACCAGAATTCATAAACTACTCGTCAAACCAATCAACACAATATAAACAGTTTTTATATCAATTTACAAATACGCGCTCATATATATATACTCAAACTCAATCTAGGGTATTACTAACCCCATCTCTACTGAGTCACGCCACAGAGCCAAGGTAATTACTTAACCAATAGCTCTGATACCACTGTAACGAACCAGGATTTTCGACTCCGAAAATCAACATCAAACTATCATGCTGACCATTCAGACATCGAACATTCCAGATCATTTATAGAAAGAAGTTAGAGGGTGAGAATAGATAAGGTAGAAATATTGAATAGAAGAAGAAGAAGAACACGACACCACAGAATCTCACATCGCAGCGGAACAAAATATAATACAGAAATAAATCTTTATTGAGAACTTTTAAAATACTTACAATATCAGAGTACACATCTGGACAGTGATACTAATCTGTCCTCATATAACACACAGCGGAATAGTAGTAATATCATACGTCTGGACTCTTCCAGCTCGTCTCTTCATAGCAGTCGATAACCTGAACCTGTACAACCCGGCCTAACCCGAGCATTTACAAAACACCGGGTCAGTCTGGTGAACCAGAGTGAGATAAACTCGCACAGTAATAAGGGTGAACCATCCAATCATTTTTTTTTAAAGTTCAAAATCTTTTCAAAAGAAAAGGATAATCGTAAGACCAAATCCACACATAAATACGGACGGTTTTTACCTTACGATAACCCAAAACAGTTTTGAAACCAATATCTTGTCTGATATTATAATAATGTCTAAATACAAGTAAATAACAATATAGTGGAACGCTTGCATCTCACGCTCCACATATATAGTATACAATCAAACCCGCAGGCGCTTATTGGATATTGGATTCCAACTTGACAAGGTATGGGTCCACCTTCCGATAGTGTATCTCTAGAGACGAATACACTGGGTTCAACAAGAACTTCTTGCAACCCGGCCCTCACATGACCGACCACTCATTTCGCTTGAGTGTATCGAATGTATATCACCGACGGTTGGGATCAGCAATCCGTCTCCCGACAAGGGACAGCATCGAAACATAGATTTAAGAAACAAATAGGACTTCCTCTAGATAGGTGCTTATACACCCTAATGGGAGCGACCCACATAGCCATGCTGCCTGCCCGATTTTTGTCATCTCCTGGTTGATGAGGCTTGAGGCCAGAATTTACTTCTGAACATCTGGTCGTCATTCACTTTGAATGCCACATCGTCAGATCCGTCAGATATCACTAATTGACGTCCACAAAAATACTCTAGCTGAAAGCTAGAGAATGGCAATCCCTGCCAACAACTATCGTACGTTTGAAGAAATCAACGTACGTGACCCTTTTGGAAATACTCTGTCAGACATCCGTCCATATACGTCATCCAGGAACAGGATGAACCGAAGGCACTCTCCTACCGCATCCATATAGGAATCACCCCATGGATCAGTAGCGAGAAGTCCTTGCAACCCGTAGATTCCAACTACGACAAAATCACAGTTTATCTCTGCTTGCCAGACAGAGAACATTAGTGGTTCTTCCGTTTATGAAAATCAACGGTCTTCACAGCACCATCTCGATCATCTTCTGATATCTTCACGTATTTGTTGGTCGGAATGGTTTTCGAATATAAATTCGATCCCGGTCTTTCCATACCAACAATCGTATTGGCCAGATTTGATAGTCGGTGTTTTAACTATCAAAATATTCAGTGTTTCAAACATGACACTCCAATGAGTTCACTGATTCAGTATTTAGCATCACTTGGCCTTTGACAAACTAATTTCCTTTTTGTTAAACTGAAACTTCCAATTCTTTAATATTCAAAAATACGATATTTGAATAACTCTAATTCAATTAACTAACATTCGACTTACTCCATTCGCTCGACTCTAGATCGCAGCGATCACAATGGTTACGCCCGATTCCCTCAGGAAACATCCGACCTCCGTAGGCTATCTGCAGCCCTGCGAATTACGCTAGCAGTCGTACGAAATGGCAACTTAGCCCAACAATTATGTTTGGCTAATTCTATCTCGAATAAATATATTCAATTTCCCATTTTGAAATCTCATTTAAAATTCTCATTTTTACTAGATCTCGTTTTCAAATAACGTTAATGTAAAATTAACGTCTTAACACTTTGAAACTTATTTATATGTTTTGGTTTATCTTAAACCCTTTTATCGAAATTTCCTTCGACTTAATTCAAATGATTAAGTAATATTTAACTCAAGCTCTTATTCTCACTTAAAATTCCTTTTATAACTTCGTTATAAAACTTAGGTTTTAAAATAAAACCTATTCATGAATTCCTCATTTCGCTTGATCAAATAATTACCCAAACTAAACCATTCGGCTTATTTCTTATTTCCGTACTTATCAATCTGATTAACTTTCTAAAATCACTTAATAATAAATCAAGGTCTTAAATAAGTAAACTATTCATTTATTTCTCTTTATATAACTTTTATTCAAAATAGTATATTCCAAGATTCTATTTCTAGTTATAAAATAAATTTTATAACTGCATCTCTATCGATTCACCTGACGGTGAATCAATATCTGTAACCCGATTGATTTTTAAAGGCCATACTCTGCCAGACACTTAACCAATATCGCCCATTGGTTTAAACCAAACAGATGTTGAATATTAAATCAATAATCAACCATCAAATCAATCACACAAACAGGTCAGTTCATATATGATAATATGAAAATAAACAATACATTTGAGGAATCCGGTTGGATCCCTCCAACCTGTTCTTCCCTGTATACAAAATGGTTATCTCAAATCAGACTATTCAGTTTTGTTTAACTGATAAACTAAATAACGACCATTTAACATCAACCATAAGCAATTCAATCAATTCAACCATTTAAACATGTTTATAAATAAACATGACCAACCAAGGTGCGTTACCTTTATTGGAACCAATCGTTAAAAATAACGATTTGGTATTTTACTGAAATTAAACACAGTTTAATTTCATCGGTTAAATCAACAGCTAAGCAGATAACTAGCAAAACAGTCAACCATTGGCAAGCAGAGCACACAAAATAAAAACACCCAATTTATATAAAATATAAAAAGGGTAACTGAGTGAGTTTAACTCACCTTGGTTTCCATTCATCGTTAAAACAATTCGATCCACTTGTTTCCCGCTCCATCCAATCCAGCTTTAACATGAAGTGTTTGCCAACACTGTCTCAGTATGGTTTGGTTATCGGACTCTGTTAATATATGCACTGGTTATAAACGCTTAACCATTAACGATTTCATTTAAAACAAATATTTATTTGTGTTAATATCCCACTCGTTGGTTTAGATAAATTAAACAGGACCGAGACTTTGTTTGATATTTACTAGGCCGACTTAAATAAATCATTTTCTTAATTTAGATTTTGTTAACGTCCAAAGCTGGATTAGGCAAATATAAATCATTTAATTTCTTTTGTTTATAACGAAATTAATATGTACAAACGTACATTTTGAAAAGGTAACGACGGCAGTGGATACACTATGCTTTACTGCATAGTCAGGTCTTAAATATTCTATTACTATGCAATACTCATCATCTTTCTTGATGAATGAGAAAACTTCAAATTACTTAAAATTCCTTATGTTTATGATGGTCAAAGTCAAACCATTGTTAACCGTATAGGTGTTGTCTGTATATGTGTTGTTCGTTATGAATTATTGGTCCAACTCTATCCCTAATTAAACAATGTTAACTAATATCTTGGTTACCTAGTTAGGCGCCATTAGGAAAACTATAAAGTAATTAATTATACCATAAGATAATCTACTGTTCATTTACCTTCTATATTGAAATCCACCATGCTTTGTACACCCGCTTTCCCAATCTATTCCTCCTCTTCTTTACGTTAAACTCATGTTCAATCCTGCCACCTACATGAACCATACCCTCTTCACTCCACTACTCCTCACTGTGTTTCCTCCCTGTCACTTGCGCCACACATTCTTCCGTACGCTCAAACCCTTGCTGCTCCTCCATTTGACTGAACCCAGTACTGTTCCTTAACGTCCCAAACAATTGGATCCCATTTCCCTGCTCCTACTTAACTCGCCACATACCACATCTTGTCCACTAGCAAACACCATCATCACGCCAGACTACTACCCTTCATGCACAACACGTTCGCTTTCCCCCCCATGCTACAGCCAACGCAAGCCCTTCCCACTTGACCGTGTCCACCTCATCCTTTCACCACTACACTACCCACTTCGAAGCTAACCCATCACACGCAAGAAGAAAGGCCACCACCGCTCACCCATTATCGACATGGCGGTCGATCTGACACCTCCATAGGAACCGCACCACCCCACTCCTCCTTCGCTTGACACAGCTCGGAGCTCGGCCTCCGCGTTCACCCTCAAAGCCACTTTGAAAACCACGGCTTTAGGCATCCCTCACAGTCGTCAGAGGTCGCCAGGCTTGATCTCCTCACGCTGAAGCGTTTGCTATTGAAGTTCTTGCGAGAAGATTGGTGAATTGATTGGAAGCTTGAGAGGAAGAGGGTGATATCTCGGTCGTTCGTTATTTAGTGGAGTTTAAAGTTTCCTTTTGGGACCAAGAAAGAGACGCAGGGAACAGATGAATTTATACAGAAGGGATACGTGGCCATCAAGCATTGTTGGGTATAGCCGTATAGGATTTCAGAATTTGTGATAGCTGGCGATGGAAAAGATGGGACACAATGCTTTGTCGGCAAGGTTAAAAGATTGGCGACCAAGGGGTAGGCAAATTAGTACGAAAGGGACTGAAATATGTTGGCGCATGTCTTCATTTGTTTGTCAGACAAGGAAAAGCCATGTTGGTGAAATGAAAGGATGGTGGGTTGCTATTTTAATATTATAATGATATTTCGTGATGAGGTAACATGCCAAAATCACTCCAACAATTCTGCCTACTGATAAAAAAACTGTTCTTGATGTAAAACGATGTTCCGGATCCAATGGGACAAGTTTCGTCGCAATCCGAGGTCGTATGAAAATTTTTCCTTTATGAAACCAGAAATGAACACGCATTTAATTTTTCCACGGTCACCAGATAAATAAAATCCACTTAAAACTGCGAACATCGATAATAACTTTTCGATACGAACCCAACGGCACTAATTTCGTCGCATTCTGAGACTGTTGCCCCGGTAGGCTATTTGTACCTCGAACCGCCCTACCCTTTTTAACGCCAAATTTCTCGATCTCTAAAAATAGCAAACTATATACCTATCCTGACTCTAATCGACGATACGAACTCAACGGAACTGGTTTCGTTGAAAACAGAGTCCGTTTGCAAAACGGCTACTTTAAAGGCCTATAATTTAATAACGATTTTCCATAGCGACTATTTCAAATTTTGATTTGGCCATAACTATCAAACTATAACACGAAATCTAGATTTTTCTCTTTCATATGAAAATTATCGTTAATACGGTCCCAACGTGTCTTGTTTCACAGAAATCCGACTTATATCGAATCCTGTATTCTCAGTTGAAGTTCAAAACTCTAATTTACGAACTGCACGCCATTTTCAAGCTCGATTTATATTATATATATAAATTATAACGCTCAACTTCGTTTTAAGTAACGAATTCAATATTAAATTTCATTAATATTCCCAATATAATATTTAAATTAAATAAATTAAATTAAATATTCGAGTGCCAAAAACACGGGTCGTTACACCCCCCATCCTCTGCCAAGACCGCACGCCCCTCTCCTCCTGCTGCCGACCAAAGAACCCCCTCTGAAAATCCGATACAATGTAAGTTTATTTTATTTTTATTTTTATTTTGGTTTATTTAATTGTCTAGGTTATTTATTTATAAAGTAATTAGTTCGTTAGAGATAAAAATATGATTTTGATATTAGTAGACAATTAAAAATATGATTTTTATCATATGTGAAATATAAAAATATAATTTTTATAAAATAGAAGTTATAAAAATATAATCTTTTATGTTGTAGAGTAATAAAAATATAATCTTTTATATTGTAGAAGTATAAAAATATAATTTTTATATAGGTAAGATAGTAAAAATATCACCTTTATATATGTAGGGAAATAAAAATTAAATCTTTATATTTGAAAAGGCGAAATCTTTATGTAGAGGATAGCGTGTAAAAATGGAATTTTTATCTATATAGTAGCGATGTAAAAATGTGATTTTTCTATATTGAATAGCGAAATAAAAATTCGATTTTTCTATATTGAATAGCGAAGTAAAAATTCGATTTTTCTATATTGAGTAGCATGTAAAAATGTGATTTTTCTATATTGAATAGCAAAGTAAAAATTCGATTTTTCTATATTGAATAGCGAAGTAAAAATTCGATTTTTCTACATTGAATAGCGAAGTAAAAATTCGATTTTTCTATATTGAATAGCGAAGTAAAAATTCGATTTTTATATATTGAATAGCGAAGTAAAAAATTCGATTTTTTTATATTGAATAGCGAAGTAAAAAAATGTGATTTTTACATATGTAGAGAATATGGGCAAAGAAAGTGACAAAGGGCGAGTGGCGAAGATTTTCTACAAAGAAGAGTCGTGGTGTTGGATTAGCGAATCTGTGAGAATTTCTCACTCTTTAATTTAATTTTCTAGTTATAAATATATACTAGGATGCAGACGGTGTTTAGTAGCACCCGACACCCGTCGTCCACAGACCATGGACGGCTTGTATGCTTGTTTGTTCGATTTTGATGTGTAGTTGATTGTGTGATGTGATGTGAAACGAAATATATTATTTTATAGTGGAAAATATTTTATAGTTAAAAATAGAATTTTTAACGTGTATAAGAAATGAAATAAAAATAAACAAATCGGACGATTTGTTTATATACACACATTTGACTGATATTGATTGGGACGATAAAATTTTACACATCGCCCAACTGCACAAATAAAATCTATGTTTGATTGTTTGAAACCCCACACGGGTATTGGGATGATATTTGAAATACACTAATCCCGATTGTTTAGTTGTATGTCGATCGATTGATTGACAGACTGTTATAAGCGTTGAATATTTATATTTGATGCTTATACAGTGTAGAATGCACTTTGGGTGATGGTTGATTATTCATCGTTGTTGATATATACATGTATAGTAGAAAATCCATATAATTAACATTATATGGTAATTGATTGGGCCTCATTCCAGTTTCGAAAAAGAAATATTTAAAGTAAAAATATTTGAAATAGAAATATTTAAAGAGAAATATTTGAATAGAAATATTTGAAATAAAAATATTTGAAATAGAAATATCTGAAATAGAATATTTGAAAATAGAAACATATGAAGCCCTGTTGGTTAGATTGACGCCATTTTGATGTGAACGATATTTATATCGATTTTATTCATTCTTCAATGAATATTGAATAGATTTGAAATTCGAACTAAACTGAAAACGAATCGAAATTGAATTAAAAATCGATTTGAATTGGAATCAATTTGAAATGAATTTAAACCGAATTTGAAAGGGAAAATTCAATTTTGATTTGAATTTGAAAATGAAGTTGAAAACGTTTTGAAAAAGAATTTAAAATGATTTATAAATTTCGTTTTAAATAGAAATCGACGAAATATATATTATATATATAATATAATGGCCTGAATAGAACGCGCCGCGCCGCGGCAGTTCGCGAATTTCGACCATTGACTTCAAACGGATATTGCGGGAGATCCGACCGTCGGATTCTCCTGAATCCAGAACCGTTGGGTTTGTATCGAAAAGAGCTTTTCCAATGAATATTAGAAATTAGAAATCTAACGGTTGGATTTGGAATTATGTCCAAATCAAATTTGAAAAAGATCGCTGTAAGTGCAGTTCGATAACCGTTGATGGAAATCGACTGCACGGGCCTTGATAAAATTATTAAAAATATCAATAATTTGTGTAAAATCATAAGACATGATTTGTGAAGAATTGGGATGAAAAACCCCATATTTGAAAAGATAAAAATAGATTTTTATCGAAATGAACTAGTTTTGAACTAGAGTTATAATTCTATTTATTTTTAAATAAATAAATTGGACTTGAAATGGTTTTGAAAATAACCAGAATTTCCAATAATTTCATTGGAATGGATTTGAATCGAAATTGTCTTTGGATTATTTCGATGTTGGATTTCGTGATGATACAGATTTTGTTATGGGAATTTGAAAGATATATATATATCGTTATTTCCAATACGATATTTGTTGGTCGTAGAATTTGATATTTAATATAAGCCGGTATATTTTCTATTCAGAGCCTTGTATTTAATGTCAAATGTGATTTGGGTTTGTCGTGAATGGTGTCTTTATTAACATTGTTCTTAAGCCTAGTTGAGAAAAGATTAAATCTTTTTATTTAGATTTAATGAAGTGTACCAATTAAATGATATTTAATTGGAATTGAATTGGTATTGATTTTTGGGTTTATCGTGAACAGTGTTTTAAATAACACTTGTTCTTTAACCCGATAATTAATGAATGTGATTTTGGGTTTATTGTGGGCCGTGTTTTAAATGGCATTGGTTCTTTAACCCAATTAAAGATTAAAACTAAGTGGAGTTTTAATGAATCTTTAATTAGATTGAAATAATCGAGAATGGAGTATCACCAGTTTTGCTCCAGACGTTAGTTAAATCTTTAATTAGATTTGAACGTGAAATGGTAATTGAATTTACCGATAACACCGTGGTGTTAGATATGAAGTAAGACCCGTTTTACTTCATGGGATGAATAGGTTGGGATTGGGAAATTAAAACCAATGATTACTTCGGTAAGGTTCGTTAATCTCGACTAGTTGAATCGAAATTCAAAAGGAGATTAGAGAATAAATTCAAGGAATTTATCTTGGATAAAATTAATGGGAACCTTTCCCTATGAACGTGAAAATTTAGAAACTAACTGTCGGTTAGCCAAGCAGAATGGTTTTCTGGATATTGATCTGATGTTGGTTTCGGCCTTCGGGGTTAATATTTGGGGAATTATTCTCTTGATTAATTTACGGTTAGTGACTGATGAATTGGAATGAGGCGTATGTTGTGTTTGTGTAACACTTATTTAAAATATACGCGAGTTATTCGGAAAGACCGGGTTTATCCCATTCTGAATAACTGATACGACGATAAGTCGAAGATGAAGACGGTGGTCGAAGACCGGAAGTCTTCACGTTGTTTGGGTGATTACTGATGATCTTGATTGGGCTGTACACCCAAGAAGATGGAAACAGTTGGTGATCGTCCAGACGTACTTGGAGATCGATGGATATGCGGGGAACTAGGTGCCTCCGGTTTCGTTCAGACCCAGAACGGACTTGTAAATGGACTGTGTGTCTGACATTGGATTTTAGTCTGTATGATTGATCTCTATTAGATATATATCTGTTTGGCGGCGGAGAATTTATTCTCTTACTTAACGCCCTTCTCTGAGACGTACGAGCTCAGGGGTTATATACTGATGGATATCAAACGCATGGAGTGAATTGCCTGTGTGGCATGCCTAAGTGGCAAATGATCAAGGCTTCTGTTAAAAAGCAAAGTCTTGTGGTGATGATCAAAGCAAGGCCCGTGTGGCACAGCTTTGTGTAGCGTTGATTCGCGAGCCTCACACCCCGGTTGTGAACCAAAAAAGGGAGAAGGACCTCAGGGAGGGCATGCGTTTCTTTCTAGCTAGGGTGGTGTCAGTGACCTACCAGCCCTGACATTTATATACTTTTCACCTTTGTGGTTGTTGCTATTGCGAGGCGCCTCGGTTTGATCGGATGATCCGGGTCCGATGGAGTCATTCGTTGGCTCATTTACGCCCCAAAGGGCGGGGAAACGTAGTGTTCAGGAATTTTAATCCACATCGGTGGACCGGCCCTGACGATCCAAGGGTCGATGCACTCTGACCCTGAGGCTCGGGCTAGAGAGTCTCGAAGATGGTGAGGACGATCCCTGGCCTCGGTTCATAGATGGAAACCCAATTTCCAAATACGTGACTTTGCGATTTTGATTGTATAACCTATATATGGCGACAAAGTGGTATGAGGCATTCATGCCGCCTATGATTGATACTTATGATTTGAAGTTGCTTTATACACTATGCACTTATAATAGTATCAAATGATTTGTTTTAAACGTATCAAGCATTCTTGGCTATTATAAGGTAAAAACCCTATCCTCCGGCTTGCGTTGCATTGTGTAATGGGAAATGGGTCTTATAATAGCTTCATTTTTCTTTATTTAGCATTGCGCTGTTGTTTTATGCACTGGTGTTCTTGGGAGGAAACCCGTTCCGTGTTATACGGCGTGGTCCCTTGATTTACCTAACTTTAAAAATAAAGATTAATAACTGTTTTAGTTCTCACACCAGTCACATGACTGACCTGGAGTTTATTGTTTTAACCTAAACTCTGGGTGCCCTTATTTTGACACGGGCAGCTAGTAGTTTTGGTTTTGCAGATTTATATTCACAGGATCCTGGTTTACAGCTGGAATGATATCCGGAAAGCTTTGTATCTGTATATCTCTTCTAGTTGTGTATTGTATTATTTTCCGCTGCAATTTATTTAAATGTAATTTAAATCTCTGATATTTCTGTGTAATGTATATTCATTTATACTCTGTATATTCTTGTAATCTGATGCATTGTTGTAATATACAATGAAATGTTCTTCCGTCTGCGTTCTGTTGTGGCTTGTTCTCGAACTATCCGCTCTTTCCTTCACGGGGAAGTTACGGGTTTTCACAGTTGGTATCAGAGCTTTGGTTTACAAAGCTCAGAGAACAAGACACATTAGAACCAAACGAAAGAATTCATCAGAAATTGGATTGGTAAAATCCAATGAAAATGACTCGTTAGAGATGGGATCAGTAGTATCCTAGAACGAGTGTGAAGGGTATATTCTTAAAATGAAAACAATTTTTGTTTTGAACATTTAAATCAATTATTCGTATTTGAATATTTATTTTAAATGAATTGGGACAATCCGATATATAAAGATTTTGCAAATATGTCTTTCAAACGTGTATTCGAAGTTTTAATATACTGGATAGTTATAGAATCATACTCTAGTTGCTCGGGGATAATTATGGTGATGGGGCACCATCACCAGTATTTATTTTCGAGTTTCGAAAGTGAGATTTCCATATATTTCCAATTGACTGGTGTGAGAACCAAAACTAGATAGGGCTAATTGTTGTGATTTGGCATCAAAAATCTGATTTTTGACTATATATCAAAGTTATGCATTTGAAATGATAATCAACTAATTGATTGCTAATTGTGTTGTTTGATTATAGTTTGATTAATTAAAATGTTGAACGTTTAGCCTAGTTGTATCAAATATTGAATTGTATTGAAAATTTGTCTCATTTGCTTGCATATACATGTACTTACATTGAACAGGTCATAGCAAGGAGGCTAGAGCAGAGAATAAAATTTGTTTGCCTGACAAATAGGTACATGTTTATCATAATTTACTGTTTTGTTTGGGTGATGATGAGTTTATGAGCCTATTGGCTAGCCGCTTGGCTTTTTCTTTTTCTTTTTGAAATCAGAAGGCCTATATGGCAATTTCGGGATTTTCCCGTGGCTCCCGGTGCAGGGGAGGTTATGGCGAAATTTTTCGAAAATTTAGGGTGTTAGCCAAATTTTTGAAGAATTTTAAAATTCTCAAAAACTGAAAAGTTGGAGAATGGAAGCCTGATCGAACGTAGAGTTGATTAATCAAACAACTTCTGGCTTTGTTCCTTTTCGAGGACGAAAAATTTTAAGTGGGGGAGATTGTAACAACCCGAAAATCTGGGCCAGTTTAAAATTTTTATTTTGGCAATTTTAGCGAATTTTGATTATTTAAAATGAATTATTTTAAATAATAACGACGAGAAATTTATTTTGAATAGAATTCAAACGAATATATTTATATTGATCGTCGTTAGAATATAAATATTTATTTATATTTATAAAAGGAATTGAAAATGGCGCGGTAGTTCGATAATTCGATTTCAAACTTCAATTGAATGTACCGGGTGCAAAACAATCCGGATTTCAGTGAAACCAAAAACATTGGGATCTATTTGAGAATATCTTTCCAACGAATCAGAAAAATCAAAATTTCATAGCGGGAATCAAAAGATATGTCCAAATGAATTTTCAGAATAGTCGCTATGGAATTCTGGCCCTTAGAAATGAGAATTTTGCAAACGACCTCGGATTTCGACGAAACCACTTTTGTTGGGTCCGTGATGTCAAGTTATTGTTAGATTCCAAATTTCATAATTTCTCGAACCAATATGTGAGCGTGGCAAAGGAAAACGCGTTTGACCAGTTTTAGTTGATTTTAATCGACTGGAAAATAGCCATTTTTCAAACGGTCTCAGAATTCGACGAAACTAGTTTTGTTAGGACCGTATCGTCAATACGAAGCTAGAAAATATTTTTCGGGAATTTTTAGAGTTAGTATGTGACCCCGGTGAATTGAAATGCGCGTTCAAATTCAATATATAGAGTTATATTTTGATTTTGACGAAAACTGATCGAAACGATCGAATCAGCTTACGATACATATCCCATTGTGTTCGGAATGGGGGTAATTAGCTATGGACGACAAGTGGTGGGTCTCGTTTCGAGGTCAAAATAAAAAGTTGCTTTTTGAAAAATAAAATGAATTAAATATAATATATATATAGGCCCCCCCTTTTTTCGTTCTCTCCCAAATCATTTCAGATGGAAAAAAAAACCCTAAACTACCACCGAGCCCCCCCAGGCGGCGCGCCACCGCACGATACCCCCCTTCCCCTGTGCCACCGCGCGATACCCCCCCTTCCCCTGCGCCACCGCGACACCCCCCCATCGTCTGCCGAGACCGACGCCCCCCTCCTCCTGCTGCCGACCGAAGACCCCCCTCTGAAAATCCGATACAATGTAAGTTTATTTTATTTTTATTTTTATTTTGGTTTATTTAATTGTCTAGGTTATTTATTTATAAAGTAATTAGTTCGTTAGAGATAAAAAATATGATTTTGATATTAGTAGACAATTAAAAATATGATTTTTATCATATGTGAAATATAAAAATATAATTTTTATAAAATAGAAGTTATAAAAATATAATCTTTTATGTTGTAGAGTTATAAAAATATAATCTTTTATATTGTAGAAGTATAAAAATATAATTTTTATATAGGTAAGATAGTAAAAATATCACCTTTATATATGTAGGGAAATAAAAACTAAATCTTTATATTTGAAAAGGCAAAATCTTTATGTAGAGGATAGCGTGTAAAAATGGAATTTTTATCTATATAGTAGCGATGTAAAAATGTGATTTTTCTATATTGAATAGCGAAATAAAAATTCGATTTTTCTATATTGAATAGCAAAGTAAAAAATTCGATTTTTCTATATTGAGTAGCGATGTAAAAATGTGATTTTTCTATATTGAATAGCGAAGTAAAAATTTGATTTTTCTATATTGAATAGCGAAGTAAAAGTTCGATTTTTCTATATTGAATAGCGAAGTAAAATTTCGATTTTTCTATATTGAATAGCGAAGTAAAAATTCGATTTTTATATATTGAATAGCGAAGTAAAAATTCGATTTTTATATATTGAATAGCGAAGTAAAAAAATGTGATTTTTACATATGTAGAGAATATGGGCAAAGAAAGTGACAAAGGGTGGCGAAGATTTTCTACAAAGAAGAGTCATGGCGTTGGATTAGCGAATCTGTGAGAATTTCTCACTCTTTAATTTAATTTTCTAGTTATAAATATATACTAGGATGCAGACAGTGTTTACTAGCACCCGACACCCGTCGTCCACAGACCATGGACGGCTTGTATGCTTGTTTGTTTGATTTTGATGTGTAGTTGATTGTGTGATGTGATGTGAAACAAAATAAAATATTTTATAGTGGAAAATATTTTATAGTTAAAAATAGAATTTTTAACGTGTATAAGAAATGAAATAAAAATAAACAAATCGGACGATTTGTTTATATACACACATTTGACTGATATTGATTGGGACGATAAAATTTTACACATCGCCCAACTGCACAAATAAAATCTGTGTTTGATTGTTTGAAACCCCACACGGGTATTGGGATGAAATTTGAAGTACACTAATCCCGATTGTTTAGTTGTATGTCGATCGATTGATTGACAGACTGTTATAAGCGTTGAATATTTATATTTGATGCTTATACAGTGTAGAATGCACTTTGGGTAATGGTTGATTATTCATCGTTGTTGATATATACATGTGTAGTAGAAAATCCATATAATTAACATTATATGGTAATTGATTGGGCCTCATTCCAGTTTCCAAAAAGAAATATTTAAAATAAAAATATTTGAAATAGAAATATTTGAAGAGAAATATTTGAATAGAAATATTTGAAATAAAAATATTTGAAATAGAAATATTTGAAATAGAATATTTGAAAATAGAAACATATGAAGCCGTGTTGGTTAGATTGACGCCATTTTGACGTGAACAATATTTATATCGATTTTATTCATTCTTCAATGAATATTGAATAGATTTGAAATTCGAACTAAACTGAAAACGAATCGAAATTGAATTAAAAATCGATTTGAATTGGAATCAATTTGAAATGAATTTAAACCGAATTTGAAAGGGAAAATTCAATTTTGATTTGAATTTGAAAATGAAGTTGAAAACGTTTTGAAAAAGAAATTAAAACGATTTATAAATTTCGTTTTAAATAGAAATCGACGAAATATATATTATATATATAATATAATGGCCTGAATAGAACGCGCCGCGCCGCGGCAGTTTGCGAATTTCGACCATTGACTTCGAACGGATATTGCGGGAGATCCGACCGTCGGATTCTCCTGAATCCGGAACCGTTGGGTTCGTATCGAAAAGAGCTTTTTCAATGAATATTAGAAATTAG
Source organism: Allium sativum (assembly GCA_030737875.1). Lineage (NCBI taxonomy): Eukaryota > Viridiplantae > Streptophyta > Magnoliopsida > Asparagales > Amaryllidaceae > Allium > Allium sativum. Next base: position 228,898,706 of record CM060919.1, on the reverse strand, counting down.
AAATCTAACGGTTGGATTTGGAATTATGTCCAAATCAAATTTGAAAAAGGTCGTTGTAAGTGCAGTTCGATAACCGTTGATGGAAATCGACTGCACGGGCCTTGATAAAATTATTAAAAATATCAATAATTTGTGTAAAATCATAAGACATGATTTGTGAAGAATTGGGATGAAAAACTCCATATTTAAAAAGATAAAAATAGATTTTTATCGAAATGAACTAGTTTTGAACTAGAGTTATAATTCTATTTATTTTTAAATAAATAAATTGGATTTGAAATGGTTTTGAAAATAACCAGAATTTCCAATAATTTCATTGGAACGGATTTGAATCGAAATTGTCTTTGGATTATTTCGATGTTGGATTTCGTGATGATACAGATTTTGTTATGGGAATTTGAAAGATATATATATATATCGTTATTTCCAATACGATATTTGTTGGTCGTAGAATTTGATATTGAATATAAGCCGATATATTTTCTATTCAGAGCCTTGTATTTAATGTCAAATGTGATTTGGGTTTGTCGTGAATGGTGTCTTTATTAACATTGTTCTTAAGCCCAGTTGAGAAAAGATTAAATCTTTTTATTTAGATTTAATGAAGTGTACCAATTAAATGATATTTAATTGGAATTGAATTGGTATTGATTTTTGGGTTATCGTGAACAGTGTTTTAAAAACACTTGTTCTTTAACCCGATAATTAATGAATGTGATTTTGGGTTTATTGTGGGCCGTGTTTTAAATGGCATTGGTTCTTTAACCCAGTTAAAGATTAAAACTAAGTGGAGTTTTAATGAATCTTTAATTAGATTGAAATAATCGAGAATGGAGTATCACCAGTTTTGCTCCGGGCGTTAGTTAAATCTTTAATTAGATTTGAACGTGAAATGGTAATTGAATTTACCGATAACACCGTGGTGTTAGATATGAAGTAAGACCCGTTTTACTTCATGGGATGAATAGGTTGGGATTGGGAATTAAAACCAATGATTACTTCGGTAAGGTTCGTTAATCTCGACTAGTTGAATCGAAATTCAAAAGGAGATTAGAGAATAAATTCAAGGAATTTATCTTGGATAAAATTAATGGGAACCTTTCCCTATGAATGTGAAATTTAGAAACTAACTGTCGGTTAGCCAAGCAGAATGGTTTTCTGGATATTGATCTGATGTTGGTTTCGGCCTTCGGGGTTAATATTTGGGGTATTATTCTCTTGATTAATTTACGATTAGTGACTGATGAATTGGAATGAGGCGTATGTTGTGTTTGTGTAACACTTATTTAAAATATACGCGAGTTATTCGGAAAGACCGGGTTTATCCCATTCTGAATAACTAATACGACGATAAGTCGAAGATGAAGACGGTGGTCGAAGATCAGAAGTCTTCACGTTGTTTGGGTGATTACTGATGATCTTGATTGGGCTGTACACCCAAGAAGATGGAAACAGTTGGTGATCGTCCAGACGTACTTGGAGATCGATGGATATGCGGGGTACTAGGTGCCTCCGGTTTCGTTTAGACCCAGAACGGACTTGTAAATGGACTGTGTGTCTGACATTGGATTTTAGTCTGTGTGATTGATCTCTATTAGATATATATCTGTTTGGCGGCGGAGAATTTATTCTCTTGCTTAACGCCCTTCTCTGAGACGTACGAGCTCAGGGGTTATATACTGATGGATATCAAAAGTATGGAGTGAATTGCCTGTGTGGCATGCCTAAGTGGCAAATGATCAAGGCTTCTGTTGAAAAGCAAATTCTTGTGGTGATGATCAAAGCAAGGCACGTGTGGCACAGCTTTGTGTAGCGTTGATTCGCGAGCCTCGCACCCCGGTTGTGAACCAAAAACGGGAGAAGGACCTCAGGGAGGGCATGCGTTCCTTTCTAGCTAGGGTGGTGTCAGTGACCTACCAGCCTTGACATTTATATACTTTTCACCTGTGTGGTTGTTGCTGTTGCGAGGCGCCTCGGTTTGATCGGACGATCCGGGTCCGATGGAGTCATTCGTTGGCTCATTTACGCCCCAAAGGGCGGGGAAACGTAGTGTTCAAGAATTTTAATCCACATCGGTGGACCGGCCCTGATGATCCAAGGGTCGATGCGCTCTGACCCTGAGGCTCGGGCTAGAGAGTCTCGAAGACGGTGAGGACGATCCCTGGCCTCAGTTCATAAATGGAAACCCAATTTCCAAATACGTGACTTTGCGATTTTGATTGTATAACCTATATATGGCGACATAGTGGTATGGGGCATTCATGCCGGCTATGATTGATACTTATGATTTGAAGTTGCTTTATACACTATGCACTTATAATAGTATCAAATGATTTGTTTTAAACGTATCAAGCATTCTTGGCTATTATAAGGTAAAAACCCTATCCTCTGGCTTGCGTTGCATTGTGTGATGGGAACTGGGTCTTATAATAGCTTCATTTTTCTTTATTTAGCATTGCGCTGTTGTTTTATGCACTGGTGTTCTTGGGAGGAAACCCGTTCCGTGTTATACGGCGTGGTCCCTTGATTTACCTAACTTTAAAAATAAAGATTAATAACTGTTTTAGTTCTCACACCAGTCACATGACTGACCTGGAGTTTATTGTTTTAACCTAAACTCTGGGTGCCCTTATTTTGACACGGGCAGCTAGTAGTTTTGATTTTGCAGATTTATATTCACAGGATCCTGGTTTACAGCTGGAATGATATCCGGAAAGCTTTGTATCTGTATCTCTTCTAGTTGTGTATTGTATTATTTTCCGCTGCAATTTATTTAAATGTAATTTAAATCTCTGATATTTCTGTGTACTGTATATTCATTTATACTCTGTATATTCTTGTAATCTGATGCATTGTTGTAATATACAATTAAATGTTCTTCAGTCTGTGTTCTGTTGTGGCTTGTTCTCGAACTATCCGCTCTTTCCTTCACGGGGAAGTTACGGGTTTTCACAACATTCCATCATAAAAAAATTTCCTCTTAATGACATATCTGTAACAACCCGGAATTTTGGAACCAATTTAAAATTTTTATTTTTGCAATTTTAATGGATTTTTAATATTTAAAATGATTTATTCTAAATAATAACGACTAAAATTTATTTAAATCGAAGTTAGAATGAATATATTTATTTTAATTATAAAAGGAGTTAGAAATAGCATGGTAGTTTGAAAATTTGAATTTGAACTTTGACTGAGTGTACAGGATGCAAAATAAATCAGAATTTAGTGAAACCAAAAATATTAGAATCTGTTTAATAATATCTTTCCAATGAATCCGAAAAATTGAAATTTCATAGAAGAAATCAAAAGTTATGGTCAGTTGAATATTTAGAATAGTCGCTATAGAATATATAGCCCATATAAATTGCTGTTTTTGCAAACGACTTCAAATTTCATTGAAACCTCTTTGGTTGGATCCGAAATATCAAATTATTGCAGGATTCCAATTTTCATAATTTTTGGAATCAATATGTGAGCGTGGAAAAATAAAATGTGTTTTGTTAATTTCAGTCTAATTTAAACGACTTGAAAAAAGGCCATTTTTCAAATGATCTCCAAATTCGAAAAAAATAATTTTGTTAGGACCGTATAGTCAACACATAACTAGATTTATTTTTCGGGAATTTTTAGAGTCAGTATGTGGCCCCAGTAAATTAAAATGTACGATCAAATTAAATAATTAAATGGCTTATATTTTAAAATAAAGAAAAGTGGGTAGAGACAATCAAACGGGCTGACGGGACCTAGCCCATTGTGTTCGGGATGGGGGTATTTGGCTTGGGGCAACTCTCGCTGGGCTGAATTTGGAGCTATTGAGAATTAATGGGTTTATTTGCAAAACTAAAAGATTAATAATATTATATTATAAATACTAGAAAAAAAAACCATAATTGTCTTTGAAAAGTCAGAGCCACCGCCTGAAATAATTGAAGGCCATGGTGCTCCGGATTTAATCCACTAAAATATCCCAATCCAAAATGAAATTAAATCCAACTTCTACATGAATTTTGTTGTACTTCTTTTGATCTACAAATCAATACGGTAGAGATCAAGTTTTGTTCAATGAGGCCTTCGATTTTGGCCCTCAATTCTCAGGCGTTCGCACGTAATTCTTGGTGGCTACAGGGATGCGAGTTACACTGGAGGCTCGGCGTTGGGTGAGGAACTTGGTGGCTCTATGGTGGTGGTTCCTGATCGGGGAACAGCGGCACGAGGCGATGATGGTTCTAAGCCCTAGGTCACAATGTTGGGTTTCAGTGGCTTGAGTTTGTTCCAGTAAACCACGATGAAGGAGGCCATGATTGCTAATGTAGTTAAGGTGTATGATTATTAATTAACATAATAAATTATATATATAATTGTTTAAAAGTTTAAAACTCTATAACACTCTCATACAGAAACAAAACTGAACGATTTTCGTTGCATTGGACTCGTGTAGACCAGATCTATATTCCAGAGCAGACCAGATCTGAAACGGAGCGATCTAAAATTTTGAAGAATTCAAAACCCCAATGTGAGATCTCTATTTTTAAATAAATTTAATTATTAATCGTGATGTGAAATTTATATTTATACTTTATAAAATTCATGTGGGTGTTGTATAAAATTGTAATTGGTTGTTTGTGATTACGATGAACATCTGAATTGAATTGTGTATATTTATGTTTGTCAAAATTTGTGTATACAATAAAATCCATATTTTTATTGTATATATATACAAATAGAATATTCATGTTCGTCAAAATTGGTGCGTATAATAAAAAAATCATTTTTTTATTGTATATATATGAGAATAAATAAAATGTTGCATGCAGATAAAAATAACATTTTTTTTATAAAATGTTGCATTAGAATAAAAATACCATTTTGTTATAAAATGGTATGTTAGATAAAAATTGTCATTTTGTTAGAAATGTTTTGTTAGAGTAAATATGTCTTTTTTGTAAAACAATGTTTTATTAGAACAAATATCTCATTTTTGTAAAATCATGTTTTATTAGAATAAAAATGTCACTTCTGCTAGAAATGTTACATTAGAATAAATATGTCATTATAGTTAAAAATTTACATTAGAATTAAATTGTCATATATTTAGATATGTTCATGTTACATTAGACAGTTCATAATAATACAAAAAAATATCATTTTGCTTAGAATCATGTTATGTAGAATAAAAATATCATTTTGTTAGCAAATGTTGTGTAGAATAAAAATACCATTTTATTAGCAAATGTTATCTTAGATTAAAATTATTTTATTTGTTAAATAGAAAAGAGTTAAAAAAATATATTCATATTTGTTAAATAGAAAAGTGTTAAAATTATATTTTTGTCAAATACGTGTTAGTTGAATTAGAAATATTCATTTTTGTCAAATACATGTTAGTTAAATTAGAAATATTCATTTTTGTCAAATACATGTTAGTTGAATTAGAAATATTCATTTTGTCAAAACATGTTAGTTGAATTAGAAATATTCATTTTTGTCAAAACATGTTAGTTGAAACGAAATATTCATTTTTGTCCAAACATATTAGATAAAAATATCATTTTTATTAGAAAATGTCATTTATTTAGAAATGATTAAAAACATGCACTGTTTAACATAGTAAATTGTTCATTTGACTATATATGTTTTGTTTATTAGAATATTATCATTCATATGTTAGAGAAATAGGAAAAGGATCATTTGTTAATATTGGTTTTGTTTATTTAAACATTTTCATTTATGTGTTAGCGAAGTAAAAAATAGGTTAATATATGATTGTAATTAAAAATGTCATTATTATCATGTTAAGTTAAAGTAAAAGAATTATATGTTAAAAATGTTTTGTTAGATAAAACATCATCTGTAACATGTTAGCGATGTTTATATAAAAAATGATTTTTGTTACATCAAAACATTACCATTTACATGTTAGCGTTGTTATTATAAAATTAAAAATAATGTTAACATTAGTGTGATAGTAAAATTAAATTATAATATCCATTTATAATTTTAAACAGTGTAAATTAGTTAAATAGAAAAAAATTCAAACCGAATTAGAATTAGTTAAAGTATTAACCAATAATTTATTTAAATAAATAAACTGTTGTTGTTTGAAAAACCCCACACGGGTATTGGGATGATCTTTGACATACACTAGTCCCAATATTCAATTAATTGTCAATCAATGGATTGACAGTCTGTGATGAGTGTTATTCATTTATTTTAATGCTTACATAGATATAAACTTCAGTCTGAATGGGAATGGACTGTTTAATGATTGTTTGTCATTATCGTTGAATACATGTGATGTATGAAATCCATATAACTGAAATTATATGGTAATTGATTGAGTCGCATTCCGATTCAGAATATTTTTATAAAAAGAATATTTTAAAATCAAGAATCTTTTAAAATCAAGAATATTTAAAATAAAAAATATTTTAAAATAGCGAATATTATAAGATAATATTCAATGAAGAATAAAACTATCATTTTTATGTCTGTGTTAGAATGGACACAAAAAATATGAAGTCGAGTTAAGTAGCAAACGCCATTTTATCCGAACGGATTTATCAATAGATTTTATTCATTTTCTTATGAATACCGAAAAGTAGTGATTTCAAAATATAATATTTTGAAAATATTAATATTTTAATATGATATGAATATAGAATATTCAATTTTGATTTAAAATTGAAAATGAAGTTAAAAATCATTTTTAAACGAATTTATAAATAATTTATAAAACACGTTTTAAAAGGAAATCGACGATATATATATATATATATATATATATTTATATATATCTATATATTTAATGGCCTGAATAGAACGCGCCGCGCAGCGACTGTTCGCTAATTTCGACCATTAACTTCAAATTGATGTAACGAGAGATCCGACCGTCGGATTCTCCTAAAACTGGAACTGTTGGGTTCGTATCAAAAAGAGCTTTCCAAAGAATATAAGAGTTTTGAAATCTAACTGTTAGATTTGGAGTTATGCCCAAATCAATTTAAGAAAAGTTCGCTATGGACACAGTTCGGTGGCCGTTATTGGAAACCAACTGTATAGGCCTTAATAAAATTATTTAAAATATGGATAAATTATGTAAAATCGTAATAAATGATTTGAAAAGAATTTGGATGAAAATTTCCAATTTTGAAAAGATAAAAATATATTTTTGTCGAAATGAACTAGTTATTAACTAGAGTAAATCTTTTAAATATGATTAAATAAAGTTTTCCAATTAATTAATATTTAATTGGAATTAAATAAATTGGATTTTGGGTTTGTCGTGAATGGTGTAACAATTTCGGATTTCACCCGGACTTAATTGATCGCTAAATCGACCAAGACCATTCAGAAACCCGAATACGCTAACTTTGGGCATACAACACATCAGAACAAATAACAAAAGACTTTTATTACATCATAATAATGTTACATCAGAGTACAGAATATATCAGAGTACATCGAATAAAATACAGCGGAAGATAAATTTACAATGAACTTAATACAATGCAACAGATCAAATAATCTAATGCAGCGGAAGTCTATCAATGCTCTGGACACAGCTTTAAGCTTCCATCCAGAATCTTGCTCAATATATCTGCAAAATAAGCTACTCGACTGCCCGTGTGGAAAAGAGGGCACCCGAGTTTGCAAAGTGAAACAAACTACGGATCAGTCATGGGACTGGTATGAGAAATCTTTCCTAACTTATCTAACAATATGGCTAATCATAGTACCACGACGCTAACGCGAAACAGGTTTACTCCATTGGATTGCTAGTGCATAAATTATATAAATTTTTATTCAAAACAACGCAATGCTTTTTAGAAAAATGAAATCATTATAAGACTCAAGTCCCATCACACAGTGATAAAGTTTTACCTTGTAATGATCAAACATGCTTAATACGTAGAAAATAATATTTTAATATTATTATTAGTGTCTAATCAGTTTTAAAATACTTCAAAGTAAATGTATCAATCCTAGACGGCATAATACCCCATCCTACTATGTCGCCATATATAGGTTTACAATCAAAACCGTATTTTCGTATTAGAATTTGGATTTCCATCATGAGCCAAGGCTAGGGACGATCTCCTTACCGATTCGAGACACTCTAGCGATGTCTCAGGATTCGGACGCTGGCGAACCCTTGGATCCTGCAGGGCCGGTCCACTAATACTTTAGTGGATTAGTTATGCCTGAACACACGCTTCCCGGTCTTATTGAACCTATAAAATGGTCATAATCGACCAATAAATCCGAGGCGCTTCATTCCATCAACCACATAAGTAAAATGTGAGGTTGCAAAACCCTAATACCACTTCTAGCTAGAAAGAAACGTGTGCACTCCCTGCGTTCCCTTGTCCCGTTTCTGACTCTTACCGGGGTGTGAGGCTAGCGAGGTAACGCTATACACAAAGCTATGCCGAAATAGGCTATGCTTTGATCATCAACCACAAGGCTATGCTTTTCAACAAATGCCTTGATCATTTGCATCTTGGCATGCCACATTGACAATCCATGCCATGCGATCGATAACTACCAATATATAACCTCTGAGCTCGTGCGTCCTAGAAAAGGGTGTTAAGAAAGAGAATGAATTCTCCGCCACTAACAGATATATATATATATATTAAATAGAAATCAATTTACATGGAATGAAATCCAATGTCGGACACACATCTATTTACAAGTTCGTTCTGGGTCTGAACGAAACCGGAGACACCTTATTCCTCGTCCCGTATGTCCAATACGGAAGAGAGGTGCTCGCATATCCGGACAATCAACAAGTACGTCCGGACAACTACCACTTTAACACTTTCCTAGGAGCGACCCAGTGCCGGGAATCAGTAGCCATCCATTCGATGTGAAGATCGCCAGTCTTAAATCACCGTCTTCAATGTCTTCGACTTTTAATCGTCGTAATAATTATTCAGAATGGGTTAAACCCAGTCTTTCCGAATAACTCGCGTACTTTATAATCAAAAATCAGGCGCAATAAATACACATCATACACCTCATTCTAATTCAGAGTATTCTTCTAATAAAATATTCATATCATTAGGGAAAGATTTCCATCAAATTTTATCAGAGATAAATTCTTTTAAATTAATTCTTTAATCTTCTTTTTTTAAGATTCATTAAAACTCCAATTTGATTTTAATATCACAAATCATTACTATATGATTATTCAGCTTTTAAGAAATTAATCTTATCTTTAACTGGGTTAAAGAACCAATGTCATTTAAAACACAGTTCACTATAAACCCAAAATCAACTTCCATTAAATATGGAATTTCCACAGAAATTATATCAATATATAATTGATATAAATTTCCGTATCAGACTAATAATATAAATGGAATAACGACAAAGCCTTTTAAATTCCATATATAGTAACAATCTTCTTTTACAGAAGCCTATCTCGATTATTATCAAATCGAATTTCCACTCAATTCCAATTTAATATATTAAATTGGAAAGCTTGACTTTGAAAATTTCTGTTTAAATCTTAATAAAAAGATTTATAAATTCTAAATCATATCTTTATTGTTAATTGGGTTAAAGAACAAATGTCATTTAAAACACAGTTCACAATAAGCCCAATTCACATATCATTTTATTCCAATCACTAAATATAATTGGAAACTCTAATAATCTTAATTAAAAGATTTATTCTTTTCATACGGGGTTTAAGAACAGTGTTATTTAAGACACCATCCACGACAACCCAAAATCTAATTTTTTTAAATTTAATTCTATTTAATTGGAAGACTTCATTAAATCTTAATTTAAAAGATTTATTCTAGTAAATAACTGATTCGTTTCGAATATATATATTTTTATCTTTTCTCCATCCAAAAATGGACATAGAAATCATCATTTTATTCTTCGTTGAATATTATTTTAAAATATTCGTTATTTAAAAATATTATTTATATAAAAATATTCTTTGCGTAAAAATATTCTTTATATTATAATGTTCTTTATTTTAAGGTATTCTTTATATTTAAAAGATATTCTAAATCGAAATGCGACTTAACCATTTACCATATAACTTTGGTTATATGGATTTCACACATTACATGAACACGACAATAATGATAAATAATCATTAAACAAACAATTCACATCCAGAGTGAAATTTATAACTGTGTGAGCATTAAAATGGATAAATAACGCTCATCGCAGCCTGTCAATCTATCGATTGACATACAACTAAATATTGGGACTAGTGTATGTCAAATATCATCCCAATACCTGTGTGGGGTTTTCTGCCAATAACAATACATCTAAATAAATCATTGGTTAATTAATTTAACCAATTCTAATTCCATTACCATGTTGATGAAAATGAACAAAATATGTTATTATATTCCTAATGCCAAATAAAAATGTATTTTACTCGCATAATTTCCCTACATGTTTCTAATGTCTAATAAAATGTAATTTATTTACATTTCATTATTGCTGATGGCAAATGAAAAGATAATTTTTCATTTTCCTTCATTTGTATGCAAAATCTATTTTTAATTTTAACAAATAAAAAGAAATTGTTTTATTTGTATATATAGTTTCAAATCATAACATATGAAATGCCTCTTTACCCTGTACACAAATCCTAATGTATAATTTGACAATACAAATGTCACTTTGATTTGCATACAAATTCTATTATATAATTTAACAATAAAATGTCACTTTAATTTACATACAAATTCTAATGTATGTTTTGACAATGAAAATGATTCTTATATTTGCATATAGATTTTAATGTATGTTTTAACAATAAAAATGATTCTTTGTTTAACATACAAATTTTAATGTATGTTTTAACCATAAAAAATGATTCTCTCATTTTGTTGACGATTCTATTTCAACAAAATGATTAAAATTGATCTTTTCATTTTGGTTGAAAATTCTATTTCAATAAAATGATTAAAAGTGATAATTCCATAATGTTAACAACTCTTATTTTAACCAATTGAATAAAAGTAGTAATTCATATTGTTCACAATTCTAATTTAACAAAATGAATAACAAATGATAATTTCATATTGTTAACAATTCTAATTTAACAAAAAGAACACAAATGCTTCATTCATTTTTGTTGACAATCCAAGTTTCAACAAAAATGACAATTCATTTTTGACAATTTTAATTCAATATAATGGCATATTTTTTTGCATACATTTTTCTATGTATTTCAATAATAAATAAAAGAACAATTTATTTGCATACATTATTCTAATGGTAAATAAAAGAACAATTTATTTGTATATATTATTCTATGTATTCTAGTGACAAATAAAAGAATAATTTATTTGTGTACAATATCCTATTCAACATAACAAATAAAAATGATAATTTTTGTTTCAACAATTCTATTTTGACAAAAATGTATATTTTTGTTTCAAGCTTTTTAATTGACAAAAATGTTTATTTTTGTTTCACTCGTTTTAATTGACAAGAATGTTTATTTTTGTTATACCCTTTTTAATTGACAAAAATGTTTATTTTTGTTGTAACCTTTTTAATTGACAAAAATGTTTATTTTTGTTATAACCATTTTAGTTGACAAAAATGTTTATTTTTGTTATAACCCAAGTCCATTTAACAAAAATGGAATTCTTGTTTTCAACCATCATATTTTGACAAAAATGAATATTTTTGTTTCAACTAGTCTTTTGACAAAAATGAATATTTTTGGTTCTAAATAACCTTTTGACAAAAATGAATATTTTTTGTTTCAACTAATTCTTTTGACACAAATGTTAATTTTATTTCAACTAACATGTTTGACGAAATGATTACTTCTAATTCAACTAACATGTTTTAACAAAAATGAATATTTTTATTTCAACTAACATGTTTTGGCAAAAATGAATATTTCTAATTCAACTAACATGTTTTAACAAAAATGAATAATTTATTTAACTCAATTCCAATTAACAAAAATGTAACTTTTTGATTCAACTAACTTAATGAACAAAAATGTAACTTTTTGTTTAACCATAATCTAATTAACAAAAACGTTAATTTTTGTTTAACCATAATCTAATCAACAAAAATGTTAATTTTTGTTTCAACTTTTACAATTTGACGAAAATGACAATTATTTTCAACTCTTAGGTTTCAACAAAAATTGATAATTTTGTTTCACTATTTGGTTACAACAAAAAATGATATATTTTTGTTTCCAATCCTTTTGTCACAACAAAATGATATATTTGTTTTCATCCATTTTATTATAACAAAAGTGATATATTTGTTTACAACAATTTTAAAGTCACACAATGACATATTTGTTTTCATCAATTTTACAGTAACAAAATGACATGTTAATTTTAACACAACATATACTGACAAAATGACAGTTTTATTTTAACACAACATATACTGACAAAATGACAGTTTTATTTTAATACAACATATACTGGCAAAATGACAGTTTTATATTAATACAACATATACGGACAAAATGACAGTTTATTTTAATACAACATATACTGACCAAATGACAGTTTTATTTTATCAATTTTGATTCAACATAAATGACATGATTATTTTGTCAATTCTAATACGACAAAAATATTCCATTAAATTAACAGATCAACAAACAACATCAAACAATTTAAATCCAATCACAAACATGTAAGAATTACTAACATGATAATAATTAATTTATTTTTAATTATTTAAATCAGAAATCTCACATTGCTTTTTGTCTGAATTTTCAACAAGCTCTGTTTCAGATCTGGTCTGTTCTAGAATATAGTGTTCGACTCAGGGTTCCAACGCAATTTGAATCATGCGATTCTGATTTAAACTAAATAAGTTATGATCGTTTTTCTATTAATCACACAATTAAAATAACTAAATTTAATTAATTCACTAATTTTTTCTTAACCTTGATCAAACAAAAATCAGGCCATTCACTTCTGCTTCTAACCGACGTCGAACCCAATTCCCGTTTCACCTCTCTCCTCCTCGCACGTGCCGTGGTCCACCTGCACACAATCGACCGCCACCACGACAACGCCCCTTACATCCTCCACCGACGCGCCAAGTTTGGTGAAACTCGGCCCCACCATTTGCCTTGAATTTGCTGCCGAACCCACGCCCTTCCTGGTCAAATTTCGATCACCAGAAAACCCCATCTCCAATCATCACTGTATCAATCTGACGACCTCTCCTAGCCCTTCGATATTTGCTTTAGATTCATTATCTAAATCGAAACATGTTGAGAGAGATTAACGATTAAATCTCGTGCGGTTTTAGCCCTCGGAATAGAGAATGGCGGCTGAGTTACCTTTGGGATTAGGGTTTCATGATAAAGGGTATATATAATAATAATATTTTATTAAGTTAATTTTCTGATTTTCGAAAAGAAAAAAAAAACTTAACTCAAACAAATTCCAAATCCAGCCCAACAAGAGTTGTCCCTACCTAATTGCCCCCGTTCCGGACACAATGGGCTAGGTCCCATCAGCCTGTTTGATCGTCTCAGCCCACTTTTCTTTAATTTAACACTTTTCTTTAATTTAAAATATAAAACATTTTAATATTAAATTTGAATGTACATTTTAATTTACCGGGGCCACATACTGACGCAAAAAATTCCCAAAAAATAAATATAGCTATTTTTTGACGATATAGTTCTAACAAAATTAATTTTGTTGAATTTGGAGACCGTTTGAAAAATGGTCATTTTTTAGTCGATTAAATTTGACTAAATAGACAAAACACATTTTCTTTTGTCACTCTCACATATTAATTCCAAAAATTATGGAAATTGGAATCTAGAAATAATTTGACATTCCGGATCCAACAAAAGTGGTTTCATCGAAAACGGAGGTCGTTTGAAATATATATATATATATATATATATATATATAAATTCTATAGCGACTATTCTGAATATTTAATTGGACATAACTTTTTATTCCCGCTATGAAATTTCAATTTTTCGGATTCGTTGGAAAGATATTTTTAAACAGATTCTAATATTTTTGATTTCACTAAAATCCGATTTATTTTGCGTCCTATACAGTCAGTCAAAGTTCAAATTCAAAATTTTAAACTACCGTGCTATTTCTAATTCCTTTTAAAATTAAAATAAATATATTCGTTCAAACTTCGATTTAAATAAATTTTTCGTCATTATTATTTAAAATAAATAATTTTAAATATTTAAAATCCATTAAAATTTATAAAATAAAATTTTTAAATTGGTTCAGAATTTCCAGCTTGTTACAAAATGGTGTCTTCAATAACACTATTCCTAAACCATGTGTGAAAAGAATAAATCTTTTAATTAGGATTATTAGATTTTCCGAATATATTTAGTAATTGGATTAAAATGAAATGTGAATTGGGTTTATTGTGAACTATGTTTTAAACGACATTTGTTCTTTAATTCAATTAGCAATGAAAACATAACTTGGAATTTATAAATCTTTTTATTAAGATTATATGGGAATTTTCCAAGGTAAAGTTTTCCAATTTAATATATTAAATTGGAATTTAACGGAATTCGATTTAATAATAATCAAGATGAGTTTCTGTAAAAGAAGACCGTTATTATATATGGAATTTAAAAGGCTTTACCGTTATTCCATTTATATTATTAGTCTGATACGGAAATTTATATCGATTATATATTGATTTGATTTCTGTGAAAATTCCATATTTAATGGAAGATGATTCTGGGATAATCGTGAACTGTGTTTTAAATGACAATGGTTCTTTGACCCATTTAAAGACAATATTAATTTCTTAAAGTTGAATAATCATAAAGTAATGATTTTTGATATTAAAACCCAAATTGGAGTTTTAATGAATCTTTAAAAAGAAGATTAAACTTAAAAGAAATTATCTTTGATAATATTAATGGGAACCTTTCCTTAATAATGTGAATATTTTATTAAAAGAATATTCTGAATTGGAATGAGGCATATAATGTGTTTTATAGCACTTGTTTATTGGTTATAAAATACGTGAGTTATTCGGAAAGACCGGGTTTAAACCATTCCAAATAATTACTACGACGATCAAGAGTCGATGATGCAGACGGTGGTTGAAGACCGGAGGTCTTCACATCGTTTGGGTGATTACTGATGTCTTGAATGGGAGGCATCCCAAGACAAGGTAATAAGTGGTGATTGTCAAAACGTACCTAGGGATCGACCGGATATGCGAGGACCTCTCTCCTGTATTGGACATATGGTACGAGGAATAAGGTGCCTCCGGTTTCGTTCAAACCCAGAACGGACTTGTAAATGGATGGTATGTCTGACGTTGTATTCCTTTATGCTATATTCGTTGATCTATGCTAAATATATATATATATATATATATGTTTTGTGGTAGAAAATTTATTCTCTTGCTTAACACCCTTCTCTGAGACGTACGAGCTAGGGATTATATATTGGCAGAAATCAATGGTATGGATTGACAATGTGGCATGCTAAGATGCAAATGATCAAGGCTTATTGTTGAAAAGCAGAGCCTTATGGCTGATGATCAAAGCACAGCTTTATTTAGCATAGCTTTTTGTAGCGATACTTCGCGAGCCTCACACCCTAGTATGAACCAGAAATGGGAGAAGGACCCCAGGGAGAACATGTCTTTCTTTCTCACTAGAAGTGGTGTTTGGGTTTTATAAGCCTAGAATTTTTACTTATGTGGATGATGGAAAGTGAGGTACCTCGGATTTGAGTCCCTAGTGGCTCTATTTTACGCCCCATAGGGCGGGGAGACATATTGTTCAAGCATAACCAATCCACTAACATATTTGTGGATTGGCTTTGTCGATCCTAGGTGCAGTTGCGGCTGTATCTTGAGACTCGGGCTAGAGAGTCTCGAATTCGGTAAGGACGATCCCTTGCCTTGGTTCATGATGGAAATCCAAATTCCAATACGACACCATGCGGTTTTGATTGTATAACTAGTATGGCGACATAGTATATGGTAGCTATGCCATCTATGATTGATACATTATGATTGAAATGTTTTTGAAACATATACACACTAATAATAATATCGAATCTGTTTTATCGTATTAAACATTTTTAACCATTATAAGGTAAAACTCTAACCTCTGGTTTGTGTTGCATTGTGTGATGGCACTTGAGTCTTATAATGGTTTCATTTTTCTAAAAAGCATTGCATTGTTTAACGATTTACTTTATTTATGCACTGGTAATCCAATGGAGTAAACCCGTTCCGCGTTAGCGGGGTGGTCCTGTGATTAGCCTAGTGTTAGATAGGCTAAGTAAGATTTCTCACACCAGTCCCATGACTGAGTTGTAGTTTGTTTCACTTTGCAAACTCGGGTGCCCTCTTTTCCACACGGGCAGTCGAGTAGCTTATTTTGCAGATATCTTGAGCAGGGTTCTGGATCGAAGCTTAAAGCTACGTCCAGAGCATTAATAATCTTCCGCTGTGTTAGTTTATTTGTTCCACTGCATTGTATTGCATTTATTGTAAATTTATCTTCCGCTGTATTATTATTTATTCGATGTACTCTGATATTCTGTACTCTGATGTAACATTATTATAATGTTTATAAAAGTCTTCTATTATTTATTCTGATGTTTTGTATGCCCAAAGTTAGTGTATCCGGCGATTTTCCACGAGGGGGATTTTCGGGTCATTATAGTTGGTATCAGAGATTTGGTTAGTTCAAATCTTTGGGGTACAACTCGTTAGAATGGAATAAAAGACTCATCAGAGGTAGGACTAGAAATATCCTATAAAAGAATACTCTTTAGAGAAAGGATCAATAGTATCCTAGAATGAGAAAACTCATTAGAGATGGTGTTAGTAACACCCTAGAATGAGTTGAGAGTAACAAGTTTATAATAAACGTATTTGTGATTATATATATAATCCGATCTTAGAAAATATGATTTTTTAAATATATAAAAGTTATATATATTTTTAAACCTAATCAACTAATTGATTGATGATTGTGTTGTGTGATTATTAGTTTAGCTAATAAAATTATTGAAACCAATAAAAGAATGAAAGTTGAGTTAGTTAGTTAAACAACTTTAAGCTCCGTTCCTTTTCGAGGACGAAATATTTTAAGTGGGGGAGATTGTATCAACCCGGAATTTTGGAACCAATTTAAATTTTTTTATTTTTGCAATTTTAATGGATTTTTAATATTTAAAATGATTAATTTTAAATAATAACTACTAAAATTTATTTAAATCTAAGTTAGAACGAATATATTTATTTTAATCATAAAAAGGAGTTAGAAATAACACGACAGTTTGAAAATTTGAATTTGAACTTTGACTGAGTGTACAGGATGCAAAATAAATCGGATTTTAGTGAAACCAAAAATATTAGAATCTGTTAATAATATCTTTCCAACGAATCCGAAAAATTTAAATTTCATAGCGGGAATCAAAAGTTATGGTCAGTTGAATATTTAGAATAGTCGCTATAGAATATATAGCCCGTATAAATAGCCGTTTTGCAAATGACCTCCGTTTTCGACAAAACCACTTTGGTTGGATCCAGAATGTCAAATTATTATAGGATTCCAATTTTCATAATTTTTGAAATCAATATGTGAGTGTGACAAAAGAAAATGTGTTTTATCAATTTTAGTCAAATCTAATCGACTTGAAAAAAGGCCATTTTTCAAATGGTCTCCAAATTCGATGAAATTAATTTTGTTAGGACCGTATCGTCAAAACATAGCTAGATTTATTTTTTGGGAATTTTTAGAGTCGGTATGTGGCCCCGTAAATTAAAATGTACGATCAAATTAAATAATTAAATGGTTTATATTTTAAAATAAAGAAATGTGGGCTGAGACGATCAAATGGGCTGACGGGACCTAGCTCATTGTGTCGGAGATGGGGGTATTTGCTATTGACAACTCTCGCTGGGCTGAATTTAGAGCTATTGAGAATTAATGGGTTTATTTGCAAAACTAAAAGATTTAATAATACTATATTGTAAATACTAGAATAAACAAAACCCTAATTGTCTTTCAAAAGTCAGAGCCGCTGCCAAAAACAATTGAAGGCCATGGTGCTCCGTATTTAATCCACTAAAATATCCCAATCCAAAATGAAATCAAATCCAACTTCTACATGATTTTGGTTGTACTTCTTCTGATCTACAAATCAATACGGTGGAGATCAAGTTTTGTTTAGCGAGGCGTTCGATTTTGGCCCTCAATTCTCAGGCGTTCACATGCAATTCTGGGTTGCTACAGGGGTGCGAGTTACACCGAAGGCTCGGCGTTGGGTGAGGAACTTGGCGGTTTTGTGGTGGTGGTTCCTGATCGGGAAACGGCGGCACGAGGCGATGGTGGTTCTAAGCCCTAGGTCACGATGTTGGGTTCCAGTGGCTTGAGTTTGTTCCAGTAAACCACGATGAAGGAGGCCATGATTATTAATGTAATTAAAGTGTATGATTATTAATTAACATAATAAATTAATATATAAATTGTTTAAAAGTTTAAAACTCTATAACTCTCTCATACAGAAACAAAACTGAACGATTTTCATTGCATTGGACTCGTGTTGACTAGATCTACATTCCAGAGCAGACCATATCCGAAACGGAGTGATCTAAAATTTTGAAGAATTCAAAACCCAAATATGAGATCTCTATTTTTAAATAAATTTAATTATTAATCGTGATGTGAAATTTATATTTATACTATATAAAATTCATGTGGGTGTTGTATAAAATTGTAATTGGTTGTTTGTGATTATGATGAACATCTGAATTGAATTGTGTATATTCATGTTTATCAAAATTTGTTTGTACAATAAAAACCATATTTTTATTGTATATATATAAAAATATAATATTCTTGTTCGTCAAAATTGGTGCATACAATAAAAAAATCATTTTTTATTGTATATATATGAGAATAAATAAAATGTTGCATGAAGATAAAAATAACATTTTTGTTATAAAATGTTGTATTAGAATAAAAATACCATTTTGTTATAAAACGGTATGTTAGATAAATATTGTCATTTTGTTAGAAATGTTTTATTAGATAAATATGTCATTTTTGTAAAACAATATTTTATTAGAACAAATATGTCATTTTTGCAAAATCATGTTTTATTAGAATAAAAATGTCACTTCTGCTAGAAATGTTACATTAGAAGAAATATGTCATTTTAGTTAAAAATGTTACATTAGAATTAAATTGTCATATATTTAGATATGTTCATGTTACATTAAACAGTTCATGATAATATAAAAAATATCATTTTGCTTAGAATCATGTTATGTTGAATAAAAATATCATTTTGTTAGCAATTGTTATGCAGAATGAAAATATCATTTTATTAGCAAATGTTATCTTAGACTAAAATTATCTTATTTGTTAAATAGAAAAAATTAAAATAAAATATTCATATTTGTTAAATAGAAAAGTGTTAAAATTATATTTTTATCAAATACATGTTAGTTGAATTAGAAATATTCATTTTTGTCAAATACATGTTAGCTGAATTAGAAATATTCATTTTTGTCAAAACAAGTTAGTTGAATTAGAAATATTCATTTTTGTCAAAACATGTTAGTTGAAATGAAATATGCATTTTTTTAAAACATGTAAGATAAAAATATCATTTTTATTAGAAAATATCATTTATTTAGAAATGATTAAAAACATGCACTGTTTAACATAGTAAATTGTTCATTTGATTATATATGTTTTGTTTGTTGGAATATTATCATTTAAATGTTAGAGAAATAGGAAAAGGATCATTTGTTAATATTGGTTTTGCTTATTAAAACATTTTCATTTATGTGTTAGTGAAGTAGAAAAATATGTTAAAATATTATTGTCATTATTATCATGTTAAGTTAAAGTAAAAGAATTATATGTTAAAAATGTTTTGTTAGATAAAACATCATATGCAACATGTTAGCGATGTTTATATAAAAAATGATCATTTATTAAAAATGATTTTTATTACATCAAAACATTATCATTTACATGTTTGCGTTATTATTATAAAATGATCATTTGCTAAATATATGTTCGTGATATTGAAATGTTTAACGTATTAAAAATAATGTTAACATTAGCGTGATAGTAAAATTAAATTATAAATATCCATTTATAATTTTAAACAACGTAAATTAGTTAAATATAAAATAATTCAAACCGAATTACAACTAGTTAAAGTATTAACCAATAATTTATTTAAATAACTAAACTGTTGTTGTTTGAAAAACCCCACACGGGTACTGGGTTGATCTTTGACATACACTAGTCCCGATATTTAATTAATTATCAATCGATGGATTGATAGTCTGTGATGAACATTATTCATTTATTTTAATGCTCACATAGTTATAAACTTCACTCTGGATGGGACTGGATTGTTTAATGATTGTTTATCATTATCGTTGAATACATGTGATGTATAAAATCCATACAACTGAAATTATATGGTAATTGATTGAGTCGCATTCCGATTCAGAATATTTTTATATAAAGAATCTTTTAAAATCAAGAATATTTTAAAATAACTAGTATTATAAGATAATATTCAATGAAGAATAAAACTATGATTTTTATGTCCGTCTCAGAATGAACACAAAAAATATGAAGCCGAGTTAAGTAGCAAACGCCATTTTACCCGAATGGGTTTATCGATCGATTTTATTCATTTTATAATGAATATCGAAAAGTAGTGAATTTAAAATATAATAATTTGAAAATATTAATATTTCAATATGATATGAATATAGAATATTCAATTTTGATTTAAAATTGAAAATGAAGTTAAAAATCATTTTTAAACGAATTTATAAATATTTTACAAAATACGTTTTAAAAGGAAATCGGTGATATATATATAATGTATATATATATTTATTTATTTGTTTAATGGTCTGAATAGAACGCGCCGCGCAGCGATCGTTCGCTAATTTCGACCATTAACTTCAAATTGATGTAACGGGAGATCCGACCGTCGGATTCTCCTAAACCGAAACCGTTCGGTTCGTATCGAAAAGAGATTTCTAATGAATATAAGAGTTTTGAAATCTAACGGTTAGATTTGGAGTTATGTCGAAATCAATTTCATAAAAGGTCGCTATGGATGCAGTTTGGTGGCCGTTATTGGAAACCGACTGTATAGGCCTTAATAAAATTATTTAAAATATGGAAAAATTATGTAAAATCATAATAAATGATTTGAAAAGAATTTGGATGAAAAATTCAAAATTTGAAAAGATAAAAATATATTTTTATCGAAATGAAAAATTTATTAACTAGAGTAAATCTTTTAATCAAGATTAAATGAAGTTTTCCAATTAATTAATATTAATTGGAATTAAATAAATTGGATTTTGGGTTTGTCGTGAATGGTGTATTCGATAACACTGTTCTTAAAACCCGTGTGAAAATAATAAATCTTTTAATTAGGATTATTAGAGTTTCCAATTATATTTAGTAATTGGAATAAAATAAAATGTGAATTGGGTTTATTGTGAACCATGTTTTAAACGACATTTGTTCTTTAACTCAATTAACAATAAAAATATAACTTGGAATTTATAAATCTTTTTATTAAGATTAAATGGGAATTTTCCAAGGTAAAGTTTTCCAATTGAATATATTAAATTGGAATTGAATGGAATTCGATTTAATAACAATCGAAATGAGTTTCTGTAAAAGAAGACCGTTGTTATATATGGAATTTAAAATGCTTTGTCGTTATTCCATTTATATTACTAGTTTGATATGGAAATTTATATCGATTATATATTGATTTGATTTCTGTGGAAAATCCATATTTAATGGAAGATGATTCTGGGTTTATCGTGAACTGTGTTTTAAATGACATTGGTTCTTTAACTCAGTTAAAGACAAAATTAATTTCTTAAAGTTGAATAATCATGAAGTAATGATTTTTGATATTAACACCCAAATTGGAGTTTTAATGAATCTTTAAAAAGAAGATTAAATTTAAAAGAATTCATCTTTGATTAAATTAATGGGAACATTTCCCTAATAATGTGAATATTTTATTAAAAGAATATTCTGAATTGGAATGAAGCGTATGATGTGTTTTATAGAACTTGTTTATTGGTTATAAAATACGTGAGTTATTCGGAAAGACCGGGTTTAACCTATTCCAAATAATTACTACGACGATTAAGAGTTGAAGATGAAGACGGTGGTTAAAGAACGGAGGTCTTCACATCGTTTGGGTGATTACTGATGTCTTGATTGGGAGGCATCCCAAGACAAGGTAATAAGTGGTGATCGTCCAAACGTACATGGAGATCGACCGGATATGCGAGGACCTCTCTCCTGTATTGGACATATGGGACAAGGAATAAGGTGCCTCCGGTTTCGTTCAGACCCAGAACGGACTTGTAAATGGATGGTATGTCTGACGTTGTATTCCTTTATGTTGTATTCATTGGTCTCTGCTAAATATATATCTGTTTGGTGGCGAAGAATTTATTCTCTTACTTAACACCCTTCTCTGAGACGTACGAGCTTAGAGGTTATATATTGGCAGAAATCAATGGTATGGTGCAGATTGAAAATATGGCATGCTAAGATGCAAATGATCAAGGCTTATTGTTGAAAAGCAAAGCCTTGTGGTTGATGATCAAAGCACAGTTTTATTTAGCATAGCTTTGTGTAGCAATACTTCGCGAGCCTCACACCCCGGTATGAACCAGAAACGGGAGAAGGACCCCAGGGAGAGCATGCGTTTCTTTCTAACTAGAAGTGGTGTCTGGGTTTTACAAGCCCAGATACTTTTACTTATGTGGACGATGGAAAGCGAGGTACCTCGGATTTGAGTCCCTAGTGGCTCTATTTTACGCCCCATAAGGTAGGGAGACGTATTGTTCAGGCATAACCAATCCACTAACATATTTGTGGACCGGCCTTAGCGCTCCTAGGTGCAGTTATGGCTGTATCCTGAGACTCGGGCTAGAGAGTCTCGAATTCGGTATGGACGATCCCTTGCCTTGGTTCATGATGGAAATCCAACTTCCAATACGACACCATACGGTTTTAACTGTATAACTAGTATGACGACATATTATATGGTAGCTATGCTGTCTATGATTGATACATTATGATTGAAATGTTTTTGAAACATATACACATTAATAATAATATTGAATGTGTTTTATCGTATTAAGCATTTTTTACCATTATAAGGTAAAACTCTATCCTCCGGTTTGCGTTGCATTGTGTGGTGGGACTTGAGTCTTATAATGGTTTCATTTTTCTAGAAAGCATTGCGTTGTTTAACGATTTACTTTATTTATGCACTGACAATCCAATGGAGTAAACCCGTTCCGCGTTAGCAGCGTGGTCCTGTGATTAGCCTTAGTATTAGATAGGTTAAGTAAGATTTCTCACACCAGTCCCATGAATGACTCGTGGTTGTTTCACTTTGCAAACTCGGGTGCCCTCTTTTCCACACGGGCAGTTGAGTAGCTTATTTTGCAGATATCTTGAGCAGGATTCTGGATCGAAGCTTCAAGTTGTGTCTAGATGTGACAACCCAAACTTTCTCGTGAAGGAAAGCTCGGATTGCTTTGAGAACAACACACATCAGAACACAAAACAGAAGAACATTT
The DNA here is from genome assembly GCA_030737875.1 of Allium sativum. Lineage (NCBI taxonomy): Eukaryota > Viridiplantae > Streptophyta > Magnoliopsida > Asparagales > Amaryllidaceae > Allium > Allium sativum. The sequence goes on along the minus strand of CM060919.1, from coordinate 228,875,081 downwards.
TATTAAACATCATAATAATGTTACATCAGAGTACGAAACATATCAGGGTACATTGAATAAAATTACAGCGGAAGATAAATTTCAATAAATTAAATACAATAAACAGCGGAAGACTTCTATGCTCTGGACACAACTTTAGGCTTCGATCCAGGATCCTGCTAATGATAAATATCTGCAAACAAGCTACTCGACTGCCTGTGTGGAAAAGAGGGCACCCGAGTTTGCAAAGTGAAACAAACTACGATTCAGTCATGAGACTGGTATGAGAAATCTATCTATACTAACTAACAATATGGCGAATCACAGGACCACGCCGCTAACACGGAACGGGTTTACTCCGTTGGATTGCCAGTGCATAAATATCAACCATAAATAAAGATATGGATCTACAATGCATCAATCAACATGCAATTCCTCAATCTACCTATTTAGGCTTAATCCCTAATCTTAGGTTTCAAAATCCAATTCACTTTACAGAAATTATTCCTTTGGACTTTATTTCCCGATTTCTTTTATTTCAAATCATTTGAAATACATATCTAGCTTTTATAATAAAGTAGATTTCACTTCGGGATCTCAAAACAAAACATTTGTAAATATGAATTCCAAAACATAACAATGCATAAAAACAAGTATGCAACCCAATATCGGTTTTCCCTTAGACAAGGCAAAGGGCATGCACCTAAGCAACTCGACATATATATGTGCACCTCCCACTATGGAGCAGGCTACAATAACCACTGACCAATTCTCAAGGTCAGGGTCTTTCACTCAACCCATACTTTTAGTCGTCCGGGTTACCAGAATCTTTAGCCACATACTAAATCATTTTTTTATCTCAAAGTAGGGAAAATCATTTCACAACATAGTAATCATAAGTACTTTCAAATCTATAGTACTTCAAATAATACATTTCTAAATCATTTTGAAATCATCGGTTTTAGCCCTCGAAGTTCTTTCTGTTTTATAAAACATTCCCTGTCCAAAATCGGGAATAATATTTCTTTTTACTTAGGAAATCACTTTTCAAAATCATTCATTAATTTTGAAATAATCAATCGCTGAACACACTATAGTCAAATCGTGAAGTGTTTCACAAGGTGCTAGCATACATATATTTCTACCCACCCAATGTTAAATGTAAAAACCTATTTTGCTCATAAACTGGTCGAGCATAATCCATTAAATCAATCAACCATAACATATCAATTCTATATGTTGCATTCATATGTTAAAATTTTATTGTTTCAACATCTATAGTCATATAATGAATATTATATATATATATATATATATATATATATATATATATATTCATTCATTACATTAAAATGTAAATTTTAATGCTTCAACCCTTATGACTCAACCATGAATATTTCATAAATCTTATCTTTACATTTAAACATACTTTTAAATGTTTTCAACATTTCTATCCATACAATGTATATTCTACATAAAAAATACTTTACATTAAAAATAGAAAATTTTAATGTTTTCACATTTTTCTCAATACGATGAATATCTCATTTCATTCTTACATTAAAAATATGATTTTTAATGTTTCAATATTTTTATTTCAAAAATGATAATTTTCCCATTTTTCTACATATACGATAAAAATGTGAATTTTATCGTTAACATATTTTCATTTCAAATAAATGAACATTTTATTCTAATGTCATTTCCCATATAATGACATTTTTATTCTAGTGACATTTCCCATATAATGACATTTTTATTCTAATGACATTTCCCATATAATGACATTTTTATTCTAATGACATTTCCAATATAATGACATTTTAATCTAATGACCATTCCAATATAACGACATTTTGTTATTATTTCTAATTTCAACAAAAATTGACAATTTTATATCGTCAATTCTAATTTCAACAAGATTACAGTTTTATATTGTCAATTCTAATACAATAAACATGACATTCTTATTTTGTCAATTCTACTACAATCAGCATGACATTCTATTTTGTCAATTCTAATACAATAAACATGTTTAACACATAAATTTCTTTTTATTTAACTAGACATATTAAAAATGTCATTTTAAATGGCAAACCATATATTAACACAAATTTCTATTTATTCTAACTTAATATGTAAAAAGTCTATTTAGATAACAAAACATGTGTAACATGTTTTTCTTCTTATTCTACTAACATAAGAAAAAAAATGTCTTTTTAATTAACAAAACATGTAGTAACATATTATTCTTGTGTTTCTAATAACATAAGAAAATGTGTAACGACCCGTATTCTACGCATCATGGGATCGTAGAATATTTATTTATTTCACATATGAAGTTGTACGGTCATGTAACTTTGGGAGACGACTATTGGGGTCATTTCCCATGTTCATGATTTTTGTCGATTTTTAAATGACCGTTTTGCCCCTAGTTGGTACTGTTTTGGCCATAACTTTTGACTGGAAAGGAATTTTGACCTGAAACCACTTCCATTGGATTCGAATGATGGTTTCTCTTTCCGTAGAGTGGTTACAATAGCCAAACGGACTTACCGTTTGGGAGATATGGCTGAATTAAGGTTCAAAGGGTTATTTTCAGCTTAATTGGGCCAAACCGGGTGATTAGCAGCTAGGCCCATTGGGTAATTTCGGGTTTAGGGGTATATGAGGGCTGATAGGGTTAGAATTTCGGTTTCTTCCTCATTTTTCCAGCCGCCACTTAGTTTCTTCAACCCTAGTCATGGCCTCCATCCTCTAAAATCATCCCAAAATCCCTCCTAATCACTTTCTAGTTGAAGATTAAGCTAATTAGCATCAAACCAAGGCTAATGAACATCAAATTTGGAATAGAGCTGCTGTGTTGCATAGAGATTCAACCCAAACAGAGAATCATTACAGATCTATAGTTTAATTTGTGGCAAAGGTGAGTGATTTGCATTGTTTTTCACTAATTACGGCTAATTATGGTAATTAGCGAATATTAGCGAAATTATGGCTCAGAAAATTCTAGAAAAATTCCTAAAATTCTAAAACACCATTTTATGCCTCTGATATGAATTTGGGTTAATTTCGACTAATTTTGCAAATCCCGGAATTTGGGGGATTAAGGAGTAATTAGTGATAATTAGCGAAATTATGCATGTTAAAAATCTGGAAAAATATGCAGAAATTCATAAATATTATTCTAAGCCTCTGTTAGAAAAATTGGCTAATTTGGTTAAGTTTTGCTAATCCTATTGTTAGATTTGCTTAAACATGCTTAAGGGGAAAATATGGGTTTTTGGGTATGTTTGATTCGTTTTGACATATCATATCGTTGTTTTGTTGCTTGTGAATGTTTATGCATGTTGCTATGACTGTATGGTATGCTTTGTGATTGTCTAGAAGTGTTAGTTTGGTCGAAAACGCCGTCGAATGGCGTAAAACAGTCGTTGGAAAAGCAGCAGGAAAGTACCCGAACCGGATCGGATCGGATGGGAGCACGGACCGACCCGAGGTGCAACTCGCGAACCGAACCGATCGTGATACCCGATCCGAATCGCTAGTCAATGGTGGCCATGAACTGATCTTCTCGTGCCCACGATCCACCCACCTCCTTCGACCCGAACCGCTCGCCTGAAGGACCCCACGAACCGACCCGAGGTGATGATACCGATCCGAACAAGAAGGAGTAGCCACGAACTGGAGGAGCACGACTCGATCCACTGGGGGTGTTGACGACCCGAACCACCATGAGTCAGAGCACCGAACCGATCCGCCACCTGAGGAGTTCCACGAACCGAACCGGCGAACATCACGAGCTGACTAAGGGCGAGGACCACGAAGACATGGTGGCACGATCCGACCCGAACTGAAGTGGGGGACCCGATCCAGATAGGGGAGCATGATCCGAACCGAGCAAGGGTGATGACCACGACCTGAAGCAAAGTGAAGAAGGCCGATCCGGTGAAGACCAAAACCCGAGATGCAAAGGTAGTTCAAACGGGAAGTTAGAGCTCAGGATCCAGACGGGAACCAATGAGTTCACTTCGTGATTGGGCTTTGCTGCGGGACGTGTGCTAAGGAGTTGTCGATGTCTATGACTTTGGATCACTAGGTGTTGGAGGTAGAGAGACAAACTCGGGCTTTGGATATGGTGCGACTAGGGAGCTACCTACCAATGGAGTGGGGTCATGGAAACGTTGGGCGTGATCCCATAGGTATGGCGTTGGTGGTAATAGGAATGTACATAGTCGTACAAAGTCGAGTTCTGTCGTTTGAGTAAAGTGCTCTAGTGATCGAAGAAGTGGATGTCGTATGCTTTACGCACTGAGTGAGGGATGCGAGGATGGTTGCTATGCTTGATTGTTTGACACACACATCCCCACCCCCGTATACTTATATTATGTGTTTGTGGCATCATAGAGTGTTGTACCGTGTAGTACTAACTCTTTGGTTGCAGGTCCAGGTTCAGGTATGATTGGATTATACCTGTTATTGTTATGTTTTGTTGCTTATCGCTCATACCAGGCTTTATGTCTGACCCAGAGTTTTATGTCTCTTCTTATTACTCTGGGTGCTCACACGAGCAGACTAGAGACAGGTTATGGTTAGCTGGTGATGCGCGAGTAGCTGATTCGGAGGCGAGCAGGAGGCTTCCACGTATGATATATAGATATTCTCCCTGTGTCGTTGGTGGTTGCTACTTGGGCATTAGTAGTGTACCTCCTTTATCTTGCTTTTGTTTTGAGACAGTTTGAAAAGTTGTAATAAGCTATATTTTGGATTTCCGCTGCTATGATGCTCAGTTCTGGTTTTTAGCTTATGCACTGTCTCTTCTGTTTTATGTCAAGTATGTTATTATTATATTTTGTTCTATGCGCTGTGAGACATATTACAGGTTCCTTGATTAGTCCATTCTCTTCTTTCTTTTTCTTCTGGCGACCGTCCCGTGCTAACTGGATATGTGTACAGCGCACTTTCGGAGTAAATGCAGGTTGGTGCGGGGCGGGCCGTCACACTTGGTATCAGAGCTCTAGGTTGCGTAGTTAACCTAGGGAAAGACACTAGGGAGAGTTAGTACGTATATGAGAGCGCGTATTTGTGATTACTTTGGTTTTCAAAATCTATATATATATATACTATTAGTAGTATAAGGATGAAGTTGCACTGCACTAGTACCACTATGGGGTCGTTAATCGTTCTTTTTTTACAGATTAACGATGAGCCGATATGTTAGAGGTACCGGTAGAGGGGCCAATAATGGGAATGCTGCCGACATGAGGGCGATGTTTACCGACCTCATGAGAGACATGCTTGGAGGTGTTCAGGGAGCAGTTCCCAATCCCGAAAATGGTGGTGGTCCAGTGGTGCAAGCGCCTAGGGTCGATTTCGCCAAGTTGAGTAAGGATTACACTAATCTTGGTGGAAAGCCGTTTCACGGAACAGAGTCGGCCACGGATGTTCAGGATTGGTTGGATAGCTGTGATCGGATCTTCGATGACTTGGGTATCGAGGATGCGATGAAGAGAAGGCTAGCGTCTCGTCAGCTGCAAGGACGAGCGATGAATTGGTGGAATGCTATTAGGGCAGCCACACCAGAAGATCAAGTTACTTGGGATCAGTTTAAAGCTCGCTTTAGCGACAAGTATATCCCAGCTGCCCAGAAGTCGGAATTGTTTAGGAAGTTCTTGGAGCTTAAGCAGAATGGAAGGGCAGTATCGGATTATGTTGCGGAGTTCGACACTTTGTCGAAGTATGGGTTATCTCTTATCGATACAGTCGAAAAGAAGAACGAGAAGTTCATAACTGGCTTGGATGGGTACTTGGGGGAAAGACTTATAAACCATATCGATGAGACGTTCGAGTCTATTGTAGGAAAGGCATTAAGGTCAGAGAGCCTTTTCCCTAAGTCGAAGACCGAAGTTGCTACGGTATCTGCAGAGGAACCAAAGCCGTAAGCAGGCGGTGAAGACAAGAAGAATTCTCAGAACAAGAGGAAGCAGAACCCGACCAAGGATGGTCAGAGTAAGAAAAATAAGAAAGATGGCGAATGCTTTAGTTGTGGCAAGAAGGGCCATTACGCCAGAGATTGTCGAGAAAAGCCTGGGGAAAGGAAGTGCTTTAACTGCGGCCAGGCGGGACATCACAAGGATGATTGCCCACAACCTCCTAGGGAGAAGCAGATTGTGAAAGCGTATGCTATCGACGCTGTTCCTTCTTCGTCAAATGCCCCAACTGCGGCGCAGAAGGAAAAAGGTGTTGTTATTCGAGGTATGCTTTCTATTTAAGACGTTTTGATCGGGTTTTGTTTGACAAACCTGAGTTAGTCGATAGACCTTTAGTAGTGACGAACCTGATTGGTGGTTCGACTAGTTTTGGCATGATTTGTTAATGTGGTCTTATCGAGTCATGGATGTATGTTTCCTTGTGATTGCTTTGTTTTAGGCTTTACTGGGTTTAGCATTATTTTGGGGAGTCGATCTACTCCAAAGGAATAGGGTGGTATTAGGTACCTACCTAGTGATGGCAAGGGTAACTGGAGTTAAGGAAGCTAAGAGGTTATCGTTGCAGTAAGTTCTAGTTGTCTCTGGGAGGCAAATGAGTACTCCAGTGCTAGATTGTTTTGCTAGTATCACCTCATGTGGATTGTCCGAATTCAGAGGAGATGTTCCTTGGGCGCTTGTCTGATATTGGTTTCGGCCTTTGGGGCTTGTGCTTGGGGAATGTCGAGTTTGACTAGGATGGTTTGCGTGAGGGATAAGTAGACGTTGCGATTTTCATTGGATGATATCTTGGTTCACTCGAGGGGTGATGGGCAGACGGAACATGATAAGACTGTTCAACGGTATAGACTGCCTAGAGTTAGACTCGATAGGGTTATGAGCTTGCTCGAGTGGGACTCGGGAAAGATGCAGAGTAATGGATTGGTTAGGACCCTATGTTGATGTTCTTTTTGAAAGAATAGGATGTGTTCGTTGATCATGGAAGATACAACGAAGATTAGGACGATTCAAGTTAGATTTGAACTCGTAAAAGGAAAATGGGGCGAGTTCGTTAGTCATGGTGATATAACGAATATGGAAATACTTCACATTAGATTTGAAGTATGTTTGGAACATAGTGGGAAGCTCGTTGATCTTGGAGATTCAGCGAACATAGGAGAGTTTCACGTTGGACTTGGACTCGTAGGTAGAGTACCTAGATTCACTAGGTGGGTCTAGTTTACCTTTGGAAGGTGAATGTACGTTGGACGTGCAGTACGAGATTCATTGGATGAGTCTAGTTTATCTCTGGGAGATTGACTCGAGTTAGACTCGAGAGGGCTGCAAGGAATTGGATTCAGCTCGAGTTGGACTCGAGTGGGCAGCAAGATAATGGATAGACTTGGGTTGGACTCAAGTATTTTAGGAGGACTAAAAGCAGGGGTATCTGGGGACGCCCGTTACCTTGGATCCGTTGGACGTGATCTAGTTATCCTTGGAGGATAAACGTACGTTGGACGTACGGTAGTCCGATTGGAGGCTGGGCTTCCATTAGTTTAATTATCCTTGGAGGATAAACGTATGTTGGACATACGGTAGACCGAAGGGAGGCGGGGCTTCCATTGGCCTGGGATTGGTTGGACCAGTCAAGTAGGCATCGGTGTATGGAGGCTGGGCTTCCATTAGTTATTGATGTTGGTTGGACCAGACAGATTGGAATTGACATATTGGGATTATTTAGACCAATCATGTAGGTGTCGATGTGTTTATGACTTTAGCAGGTGATAGATAGGATTTGTTTGATGGATGTTATGGTTGCTATGTTTGTTCCTATCTTTCTTCTCTTGAGTAGACTATCACCTGTAGGGTTCCAGCGATGGGGAGCAAAGTGATTGTAGTAGGACTATGAGCCAGTGCAGTAGAGTCGTCATGACTCCATGGGGCAGAGTGATCATAGTAAAGGATTTGGGTGCAGTACTAGTTGCATTGAGTAGGAGACATGCCAGTTTAGGGGTTTTGTTTCTAGGATGGAAGCAACTAGAGTATGTCACAGGATATGATTTCAGACCCAAGACTGAATTGGATTCAGAAACGCTAGTAAGCTTGACGATTAGATCGATTTTGATTGAGTGGATTGTTTCCAGTTAGAAGGACGATCCTAACCTATTGGAAACCATCTCTAGGGTAGAGATGGGTATAGATGGAAAGAGAATGATCAAGTAAGGATTTGATCGAGAAGGGTGGCTTCGAAAGAATAAGGGACTAGTTGTACCCGACGTAAATGGACTGAGAGGTGAAGTGCTTAGAGCATATCATCACTCGAGATTGACTATACGTCCCAGTGGTAACAAGATGTATTGAGACATAGAGTAGATCTACTACTGGGAAGGGATAAAGATAGGCAGAAGGCTTAACTCGATAAGAGACGAAGAGATTTGGAATCCTTCGTTAATGACTTGGTGTTCGTCGAGATCTCTCCATAGAGAATGTGATTCAGATTGGTTGGAGAGGTAGGTTAGCACCAAGATTTGTTGGCCTATTCCCAGTCCTCGAGCAAGTTGGGAATTTGGCATATGAAGTAGAGCTACCTGACGAGATGGCGGGAGTTCACAACGTATTTCATGTTTCCCAGTTAAGGAAGTTTGTGCAAGACCCTAATGTGGCTATTTCACCAGATCAGTTGGACGAAAGCGAGGTTGAACCCGAGGCGGTTGGGAACCGCAAGTCTATGCGTATTGTTGGGAACAATATGAAGCAGCTTCGAAAGAAGGCGGTGAAACTAGTCAAAGTCCAGTGGGGTGAGAATGAAAAAGACTGTACTTGGGAAACAGAGGAGGATATAAGGAAGAAGTATCCAGAACTCTTTGCCTAGTAAGGTTTTGGTAGTGATAGTTCCTTCCCTTGTTAGTAAACCGCATGCTAGGATAGACTTGTTTTGCATGTTGATTGTTGTTTTATGGTTGATAGGCATGCGGAACCCTTTGTGTGTTTTGGTTAGGGAATTTCGGGGGCGAAATTTCTTAAGGGGGGAAGAGTGTAACGACCCGTATTCTACGCATCATGGGATCGTAGAATATTTATTTATTTCACATATGAAGTTGTACGGTCATGTAACTTTGGGAGACGACTATTGGGGTCATTTCCCATGTTCATGATTTTTGTCGATTTTTAAATGACCGTTTTGCCCCTAGTTGGTACTGTTTTGGCCATAACTTTTGACTGGAAAGGAATTTTGACCTGAAACCACTTCCATTGGATTCGAATGATGGTTTCTCTTTCCGTAGAGTGGTTACAATAGCCAAACGGACTTACCGTTTGGGAGATATGGCTGAATTAAGGTTCAAAGGGTTATTTTCAGCTTAATTGGGCCAAACCGGGTGATTAGCAGCTAGGCCCATTGGGTAATTTCGGGTTTAGGGGTATATGAGGGCTGATAGGGTTAGAATTTCGGTTTCTTCCTCATTTTTCCAGCCGCCACTTAGTTTCTTCAACCCTAGTCATGGCCTCCATCCTCTAAAATCATCCCAAAATCCCTCCTAATCACTTTCTAGTTGAAGATTAAGCTAATTAGCATCAAACCAAGGCTAATGAACATCAAATTTGGAATAGAGCTGCTGTGTTGCATAGAGATTCAACCCAAACAGAGAATCATTACAGATCTATAGTTTAATTTGTGGCAAAGGTGAGTGATTTGCATTGTTTTTCACTAATTACGGCTAATTATGGTAATTAGCGAATATTAGCGAAATTATGGCTCAGAAAATTCTAGAAAAATTCCTAAAATTCTAAAACACCATTTTATGCCTCTGATATGAATTTGGGTTAATTTCGACTAATTTTGCAAATCCCGGAATTTGGGGGATTAAGGAGTAATTAGTGATAATTAGCGAAATTATGCATGTTAAAAATCTGGAAAAATATGCAGAAATTCATAAATATTATTCTAAGCCTCTGTTAGAAAAATTGGCTAATTTGGTTAAGTTTTGCTAATCCTATTGTTAGATTTGCTTAAACATGCTTAAGGGGAAAATATGGGTTTTTGGGTATGTTTGATTCGTTTTGACATATCATATCGTTGTTTTGTTGCTTGTGAATGTTTATGCATGTTGCTATGACTGTATGGTATGCTTTGTGATTGTCTAGAAGTGTTAGTTTGGTCGAAAACGCCGTCGAATGGCGTAAAACAGTCGTTGGAAAAGCAGCAGGAAAGTACCCGAACCGGATCGGATCGGATGGGAGCACGGACCGACCCGAGGTGCAACTCGCGAACCGAACCGATCGTGATACCCGATCCGAATCGCTAGTCAATGGTGGCCATGAACTGATCTTCTCGTGCCCACGATCCACCCACCTCCTTCGACCCGAACCGCTCGCCTGAAGGACCCCACGAACCGACCCGAGGTGATGATACCGATCCGAACAAGAAGGAGTAGCCACGAACTGGAGGAGCACGACTCGATCCACTGGGGGTGTTGACGACCCGAACCACCATGAGTCAGAGCACCGAACCGATCCGCCACCTGAGGAGTTCCACGAACCGAACCGGCGAACATCACGAGCTGACTAAGGGCGAGGACCACGAAGACATGGTGGCACGATCCGACCCGAACTGAAGTGGGGGACCCGATCCAGATAGGGGAGCATGATCCGAACCGAGCAAGGGTGATGACCACGACCTGAAGCAAAGTGAAGAAGGCCGATCCGGTGAAGACCAAAACCCGAGATGCAAAGGTAGTTCAAACGGGAAGTTAGAGCTCAGGATCCAGACGGGAACCAATGAGTTCACTTCGTGATTGGGCTTTGCTGCGGGACGTGTGCTAAGGAGTTGTCGATGTCTATGACTTTGGATCACTAGGTGTTGGAGGTAGAGAGACAAACTCGGGCTTTGGATATGGTGCGACTAGGGAGCTACCTACCAATGGAGTGGGGTCATGGAAACGTTGGGCGTGATCCCATAGGTATGGCGTTGGTGGTAATAGGAATGTACATAGTCGTACAAAGTCGAGTTCTGTCGTTTGAGTAAAGTGCTCTAGTGATCGAAGAAGTGGATGTCGTATGCTTTACGCACTGAGTGAGGGATGCGAGGATGGTTGCTATGCTTGATTGTTTGACACACACATCCCCACCCCCGTATACTTATATTATGTGTTTGTGGCATCATAGAGTGTTGTACCGTGTAGTACTAACTCTTTGGTTGCAGGTCCAGGTTCAGGTATGATTGGATTATACCTGTTATTGTTATGTTTTGTTGCTTATCGCTCATACCAGGCTTTATGTCTGACCCAGAGTTTTATGTCTCTTCTTATTACTCTGGGTGCTCACACGAGCAGACTAGAGACAGGTTATGGTTAGCTGGTGATGCGCGAGTAGCTGATTCGGAGGCGAGCAGGAGGCTTCCACGTATGATATATAGATATTCTCCCTGTGTCGTTGGTGGTTGCTACTTGGGCATTAGTAGTGTACCTCCTTTATCTTGCTTTTGTTTTGAGACAGTTTGAAAAGTTGTAATAAGCTATATTTTGGATTTCCGCTGCTATGATGCTCAGTTCTGGTTTTTAGCTTATGCACTGTCTCTTCTGTTTTATGTCAAGTATGTTATTATTATATTTTGTTCTATGCGCTGTGAGACATATTACAGGTTCCTTGATTAGTCCATTCTCTTCTTTCTTTTTCTTCTGGCGACCGTCCCGTGCTAACTGGATATGTGTACAGCGCACTTTCGGAGTAAATGCAGGTTGGTGCGGGGCGGGCCGTCACAAAATGACTTTTTAGTTAACCAAACATAAAGTAACATGTTATTCTTATATTTCTAATAACATAAGAAAATGACTTTTTAGTTAACCAAACATGAAGTAATATGTAATTCTTATATTTCTAATCTAACATAACTGACATTTCAATTCTAACATAAATGGCATTTTATATTAATGTGACAATTCTAATAATTCTATGTTTCATATGTTACGATAAAAAGATTATTTTTGTTGTCTCACAATTCTAACAATTCTATGTTTCATATGTTACGATAAAAAAGATTATTTTTATCGTCTCACAATTCTAACAATTCTATGTTAACATAACAAAATACAAATGTGTATTTTTATTTGTACACAATTTTCTATTTTAACACATAAATTGAATATTTTTATTTGTACACCATTTAAATCTTTAATATAGCAAATAGGTGTGAATATTTACTTATTCACATATTTCAATTTTTAATGTAACAAATAAATGTGAATATTTATTCGTTCACAAATCTCAATCTTTAACATGACAAATAAATGTTAATTTTTATTTGTACGCAAATCTAATGTTAACATAGCACATAAAAAGAATAATTTTTATTTTGCATATAATTCTAGTTTCAATATTGATAAATAAAAATGGATTTTTTATTTGTTTACAATTTCTAATTTATTTTCATCATATTAAATCAAATTAACAGGTTAGTACATCAAGATATTTCAAATCAAATCATGTATGATAAACAATATGAATCTCAACAACGAACAAATAATAATTTCCAACGCACAACAATTTATTTTAATTATAATTTTAAAATAAGAAATCTCACATCGGGCTTTTTATCTGAATTTCCAACTTTCTCTGTTTTAGATTTGGTCAGCGTCATCGTGAAGTGTTCTTCATCACGATCCTAACGGATCTTGTCTCACTGAATTATGACGTCAAACGAACATGTTATGGATTTTTATACATTGTTGAATAATTAAATAATAATTTATTAATTTAAATTCCTTATTACCCTTAATTACAGAGATTAGGCCATCATTTTATTTCCTCCGTCTTCTTCCAGGTGTAGTAAAAAAACCGAACCCAAACTCAGCCTCTAGGGCTTCAAATCGCACCGCCCCTTGATGATCGGACGGTGATCCGATGGCGCCAATCCAACCGGCTACTCACGCTCCACCTCCACCTGGAAGGACATCCAACTCGCGGTCCTACTTGTGCCAGAAATTGGGCACGACCGCGCTGCCTTAGGGGGCGGAAATCGAAGCTAATATCCCCTTTGAAATGATCATATCCGTTGGATACTTAAATCTCGAGGAGTTGAATGGATGTGTCGTTGAAATCACTCGAAATGGTTAAGCGGATATGGAGAAATCTTCGATCAAAGGCTAGAACGTTTCAGCCATTGAAATAGGGTAAGTGGCGGCGCCGAGTATAAGGAGAACTAGGGTTTAAGTGAGGGGTTTTTATTATAATTTATTTTAATATTTTATATTAATTTAATTCCACTAATTCATGTTTTTCTATCCAAGCTCGAAATCGAACTCAAAGACTGTCATTCCTAGCTAATTACCCCCATTCCGGACGCAATGGGATATGTTTCGTAAGCCAATTCTACTGTTTCGATAGGTTTTTCTTTAAATTAAAATATAAATCAATATATAATTAATTTAAACGTACATTTTAAATTACCGGGGCCACATAATGACTCTAAAAATTCCATAAAAATTATTTCTGGTTATGTTTTGACGATACGGTTCTAACAAGACTAATTTCATCGAATTCCGAGACCGTTTGAAAAATGGCTATTTTTAAGGGTATTATATTAAAAAATATATAAATTCTACAGCGAGTTTTCTAAATTCTATATTGGACATAACTTACAATTTATAAAGTGAAATTTCAGTTTCTTATATTTGTTAGAAAGGTATGATTAAACATATTTAAATATTTCTTGTTTTGCACGATTCTGATTTAAAATGAATTATGTATATTAAATTGAAATTTAAAATCGAATTTTTGAACTCCTTTTATAATTAAATAAAATTTATTCGTTTTAACTTCGATTAAAATAGTAGTCGTTATTATTTAAATAAATCATTTTAAATATTCATAATTCATTAAAACTTCTAAAATAAAAAAATTTAATTGGCTCCGAAATTCCGGGTTGTTACAATCTCCCCCACTTGAAAACTTTTTGTCCTCGAAAAGGAACGAAGCTAAAAAGTTGTATAATTAACTAACTAAATTTTCATTCTTTTATTGATTTCAATAATTTTATTTGTTGATTAACTTTTTCAAAAATCATCTTTTCTAAGATCAGATTATACCAATACGTTAATTATAAACTTTTCTGTAATAACCCGAAAATCTGGGCCGGTTTAAAATTTTTTATTTTGGCAATTTTAGCGAATTTTGAACATTTAAAATAGATTATTTTAAATAATATCGACGAAAATTTATTTTGAATATAATTCGACGTATATATTATATACGTCGTCGTTAGAATATAAATATTTATATATAATTATAAATAGAATTGAAAATGGCGCGGTAGTTCGATAATTCGATTTCAAACTTCAATTGAACGTACCGGGTGCAAAACAATCCGGATTTTAGTGAAACCAGAAACAATAGGATCTAATTGATGATATCTTTCTAACGAATCCAAAAAATCAAAATTTCATAGCGGGAATCAAAAGATATGTCTAGTTGAAAATTCTGAATAGTCGCTATGGAATTCAGGCCCTTAAAAATGGGAATTTTGCAAAAGACCTCGGATTTCGACGAAACCACTTTTGTTGGATCCGTGATGTCAAATTATTGCTAGGTTTCAAATTTCATAATTTTTCGAATCAATATGTGAGCGTGGCATAGGAAAACGCGTTTGACCAGTTTCAGTTGATTTTAATCGACTAGAAAATGGCCATTTTTCCAACGGCCTCCGAATTCGACGAAACTAGTTTTGTTAGGACCGTATCGTCAATACGAAGCTAGAAAATATTTTTCGGGAATTTTTCGAGTTCGTATGTGACCCCGATAAATTGAAATGCGTGTTTAAAATTCAATATAATGATTTAAATGTAAATTCAATGGAAACTGATCAAAGCGATCGAATCAGCCTACGATACATATCCCATTGGGTTCGGAATGGGGGTAAAACGCTATAGACGACAGGCGGTGGGCCTCGTTTCGAGTTCGTATGTAAAAGTCAACTTTTTGCAATTAAAATAATTAAATAAATTAAAAATTAATACCCTCCCTCTTCCTATACGTTCTGGCCCCCCCTCTTTTCTTTCAAAATCGAAAACAAAATAAAAAAAAGGGAGAAAGAGGCGGACGGGGGGAAACTCGTCGCCCCCCCTCCCCCGATGAGCGCCGCCGCGCCTCAGGCGGGCCACCCCGTCGCCCCTCTAGCCTCCTCGCTCCCCTCTCCTCTTCAATCGACGTGTCCAACCTCCTGAGCATCCAAAGCCGCCACCACTTCCCTGAACCCACCACCGGACCGCGACCGAGCCTCCCCCACCGCCAGCAGCACCCAGCGCCACCACCCATTCCGCCTAGCTCCGACCAGAGGGCCCCTCCTCAAGTAAAGCTTCGATTTTTACAACAAAGGTGAGTTTTTGATTGAATTTACTTAAAGTAATTAACTTATTTGCTGATTAAACAGTGATTAAATCATGTAAAACATTGTATATAAGAAGGATATGATTTTTATAGAGTAGATTAGCAAGAAAAGTTCATAGTTTAGATATATAAAGCTGGAAATTTTAAATATGTAAAGCCGATTTTTAACATATCAAGTTAGGATCTTTATTTATATTTTTAACATATAAAGGAGAAATTTTCATATGCGGGAAAGTGAAAATTTAATGAACAAAGGGCGGGATTTTTAATTATATTAAGGCAAGGTAAAAATATGATTTTTATATTTTTAAAGAATTAAAAATATGATTTTTATATTTTTAAAGTATTAAAAATATAATCTTTACTATATAGAAGATGTAAAAAATATGATTTTTGTTTATGTAGAGAATTAAAAATATAATTTTTACATGATAGAGATATTAAAAATATCATCTTTATATGTGTAGCAAAAGAAAAATGTGATTTTTATAGTGATGGAATTGAAAAGGTGAAATCTTTATAGTTGAAAAGGAGAATCTTTATATATGAGATAACGAGGTAAAAATGGAATTTTTATCCATATAGCGTGAAAGTAAAAATTCGATTTTTATATATTGAATAGCATAGTAAAAATTCGATTTTTATATATTGAATAGCAAAGTAAAAATTCGATTTTTATATATTGAATAGCATAGTAAAAATTCGATTTTTATATATTGAATAGCATAGTAAAAATTTGATTTTTATATATTGAATAACAAAGTAAAAATTTGATTTTTATATATCGAATAGCGAGATAAAAATTCGATTTTTATATATTGAATAACAAAGTAAAATTTTGATTTATATATATCGAATAGCGAGATAAAAATTCAATTTTTATATATTGAATAGCATAGTAAAAATTTGATTTTTATATATCGAATAGCGAGATAAAAATTCGATTTTTATATATTGAATAACATAGTAAAAATTCGATTTTTATATATTGAATAGCATAGAAAAAATTCGATTTTTATATATTGAATAGCGAAGTGAAAATTCGATTTTTTTAAATGTATGAAGCGATTATAAAAAAATACGATTTTCAAATTGAAAGTGAACAAATAAAAATGTGATTTTTGTTTTAGAGACATCAGCAAATAAAAATGTGATTTTTACATATGTAGAGAATACGGGCAACGAAGGTGACAAAGATGCGAGAACGACGAAGATTTCTATAAAAGAAGAGTCGTGGTATTGGATAGCTATTGGTGAGAATTTCTCACCTTTCAATTTCTTTTTCTAGTTACATATATATACTAGGATGCAGACGGTGTTTAGTAGCACCCGACACAATCGTCCACAGACCATGGACTTGTTTGTTTGGTTGCATAAATTAGTTAGATGATTTGATTTGAATTTGGTTGTTTGGTGAATTTGATTGATGTGTGAATGGCGTGGACCTTCACTAGACCGGGGATAAGGCTAGGCCTCGTCCCGTTTCTAGTATCGTGCCGTAATGCCGCCGAAATTTTCTAAAATAAGTTAGAAAAATAAAAATATCATTTTATTGAATAAATGAACTGAATAGAAATTCATGTGTTAAAATAAAATGTTTTATCGTTAAAAATATAATTTTTTAACGTGAAAGTGAATAAATAAATATTTATAAACAAATCGGCCGATTTGTTTATATACACTGATTTGACTGACATTGATTGGGTCGATAAATTTTACACATCGCCCAACTGCACAAATAAAATATGTGTTGGATTGTTTGAAACCCCACACGGGTGTTGGGATGAAATATGAAGTTCACTCATCCTGATTGATTAAATATGTCGATCGATTGATTGACAGGCTGTTATAAGCGTTAGATATCTATAGTTGATGCTTATACAGTGTAGTGCACTTTGGTTGATGGTTGATTATTTTTCAATGCTATTATATACATGTGTTGTATGAAAATCCATATAATTAATTTTATATGGTGATTGATTGGGCCTCATTCCAATTTAGAAAATAAAGAATATTATAAAATAAAGGTTCATGTGTTGACTGTACTCATCCGTTGAGATTAGTCATGTGTTGAACGAAATATTTTAACAATAAAATTTATATCTTTATCTCTATAAAATAAAGGTTCATGTGTTGACTGTACTCATCCGTTGAGATTAGTCATGTGTTGAACGAAATAATTTAACAAAAATAGTCGCACATGGACAGTACTCACTCGCTGAGATTAGTCATGTGTTGACCAAAAATAAATATTCATTTGTTGAATAGAATGAAGGAATATAGGAAGCCGTGTTGATTAGATTGACGCCATTTTGACGTAAACGATATCTATATCGATTTGATTCATTTTGAAATGAATTGAATATATAAGGATTTCGAAATGAATTGAATATATAACGATTTCGAAATGAATTGAATATATAACGATTTCGAAATGAATTGAATATATAATGATTTCAAAATGAATTGAATGTAAAACGATTTCGAAATGAATTGAATATATAACGATTTCGAAATATATAACGATTTCGAAATGAATTGAATATAAAACGATTTCGAAATGAATTGAATATATAACGAATTTGAATCGAATAGAAAACCAATTTGAATTGAATCGAATAGAAAACCAATTTGAATTGAATCGAATAGAAAACCAATTTGAATTGAATTGAATAGAAAACCACTTTGAATTGAATTCAAATTGAATTGAAATTTGAATTGAATATAAATGAATTTTAAAACGAATTTATAAAGAAGAATTCAATTTTGCTTTGAAATGAATTGGAAGTTGAAATTGTTTTTGAAACGAATTCAAAACTATTTATATAATTCGTTTTAAATAGAAATCGACGAAATATATATTATATATATATTATATATATATAATATAATGGCCTGAATAGAACGCGCCGCGCCGCGGCAGTTCGTGAATTTCGACCATTTATTTCAAACGGACATTACGGGAGATCCGACCGTCGGATTCTCCTAAAACCGGAACCGTTGGGTTCGTATCGAAAAGAGCTTTCTAACGAATATTAAATCTAACGGTTGGATTTGAAGTTACGTCCAAATCAAATTTGAAAAAGGTCGCTGTAAGTGCAGTTCGATGGCCATTGTTGGAAATCGATTGTACGGGCCTTAGTAAAATTATTAAAAATAGTAATAATTTGTCTAAAATCATAAGAAATGATTTGGGAAAAATTGGGATGAAAAACTCCATATTTGAAAAGATAAAAATAGATTTTTATCGAAATAAACTAGTTTGAACTCAATTTAAAACCCGGGTTTTTATTTTTAAATAAATAAATTAGATTTAAAAAGGGGTTTTAAATAATCGGAATTCCTAATATAATTGATTTGAATTGAACTAGAATTGATTTTTGGGTTTATCGTGAACTGTGTTTTAAATAACAACAGTTCTTTAACCCGATAATAAATAGAATGTGATTTGGGTTTATCGTGAACTGTGTTTTAAATAACACCTGTTCTTTAACCCGATAATAAATAGAATGTGATTTGGGTTTGTCGTGAACTGTGTTTTAAATAACACCTAGTTCTTTAACCCAGTATAAGGAGTTTTAACAAATCTGCAATTAGATTGAAATGTGAATCTAAAATCTAAGTTATCAAATTTAGAAATGAGCGAGAATGGAGTATCGCCAGTTTTGTTCCAAAGCGATAGTTAAATCTTTAATTAGATTTGAACGTGAAATGGTAATTAATCTTACCGATAACACCATAGTATTAGATATGGAGTATTACCAGTTTTGCTTCATGGGATGAATAGGTTGGGATTGGGAAATAAAATAAATAATTACTTCATTGTGGTTCGCTAATCTCGACTAGTTTGGAAAACCATAATTTGGTTTGAAATGACATCCAAAGGAAGATTAAAGGATAAATTTGAAAGAATTTATCTTGGATAAAATTAATGGGAACCTTTCCCTAAAAATGTGATTTCGCGAATAAAAGGATATGCTGAATTGGAATGAGGCGTATGTTGTGTTTGTGTAACATTTGTTTTAATATACGCGGGTTGTTCGGAAAGTCCGGGTTTATACCCATTCTGAATAACCGATTCGACGATAAGTCGAAGATGAAGACGGTGGTCGAAGACCGGAAGTCTTCACATCGTTTGGATAATTACTGACGATCCTGATTGGGCAGTACACCCAAGAGGATGGAAATAGTTGGTGGTCGTCCAGACGTACTTGGAGATGGATGGATATGCGAGGAAAGTGCCTCTGGTTTCGTTCAGACCCAGAACGGACTTGTAAATGGATTGGGTGTCTGACATTGGATTTTATTCTGTGTTGATTGATTTCTATTAAATATACATCTGTTTGGCGGCGGAGAATTTATTCTTTTGCTTAACGCCCTTCTCTGAGACGTACGAGCTCAGAGGTTGTATAT
Organism: Allium sativum; assembly: GCA_030737875.1. Taxonomy (NCBI): domain Eukaryota; kingdom Viridiplantae; phylum Streptophyta; class Magnoliopsida; order Asparagales; family Amaryllidaceae; genus Allium; species Allium sativum. The sequence continues at coordinate 228,855,345 of CM060919.1, read as the reverse complement.
CGATGGACATCAGTCGCATGGCATGAATTGCCTGTGTGGCACGCTAAGATGCAATGATCAAGGCTTTTGTTGAAAAGCAGAGTCTTGTGGTTGATGATCAAAGCACGGCCTACGTGGCAGCTTTGTGTATAACGTGAATTCGCGAGCCTCACACCTCGGTATGAGTTAAAAACGGACACGGACTGCGAGGAGAGCACGACGTTTCTTTCTAGCTTTGGTGGTGTCAGTGACTTACCAGCCCTGACATTTATATACTTTTCACCTTTGTGGTTGTTGGAATGAGGCGCCTCGATTATAGGTCTGTAAGGACCGGGAAACGTGTGTTCAGGCATAATTAATCCTCTAACGTAAGTGAGGACCGGCCCTGAAGATCCAGGATTGCCCAGAGTGTGTAGTCCTGAGGCATTTGCTAGAGTGTCTCGAACGCGGAGAGGAGATTGCCCCTTGCCTCGACTCATGACGGAAATCCAATTTCCAATACGTGTATTGCGGCTTTATTTGTAGAGCCTAGTATGGCGACATAGTAGCATGGGATACTATGCAGTCTATGATTTATATTTATGATTGAAATGTTTTGACACTATACACTTATTATAGTATCAAATGATTTGTTTTAAACGTACCAAGCATGTTTGGCTATTATAAGGGAAAACCCTATCCTCCGGCTTGTGTTGCATTGTGTGATGGGACCTGGGTCTTATAATAGCTTCATTTTTCGAAAAAGCATTGCGTTGTTTATTCTATGCACTGGTATTCTTGGGAGGAAACCCGTTCCGTGTTATACGGCGTGGTCCCTCGAATTACTCTCTTTTAAATTTGAATTAATAACTGTTTTAGTTCTCACACCAGTCACATGACTGACCTGAAGTTTATTGTTTTAACCTAAACTCTGGGTGCCCCTATTTTCGACACGGGCAGCTAGTAGTTTTGGTTTTGCAGATTTATATTCACAGGATCCTGGTTTACAACTGGAATGATATCCGGAAAGCTCTGTATCCGTATATCACCTTCAGTTGTGCTTTGTATTATTTTCCGCTGCTATGTAATTCATTGTAATCTCTGATATTTATCGAATGTAATTTATTCATTTATACTCTGTATATTCTTGTATCTGATGGAATTGTTGTAATAGCAATGAAATGTTCTTCTGTTTGTGTTCTGATTTGTCTTGTCCTCACAGTAATTAGGTTGAGATGGTTAGCTTAATATTGGACGGGGTAACTTTGGGTTAAATTGATAATTTTAGGAAAACTTGCCATAAATTGGTCATTAATCAGTTATTTATGGCAAAAAAAGGCATTAATTACCTTAATTAATGAGATTATTGGAAATGAATGTGACAATAATTTGAATATTTTCTAATTTACATATTGGTCATTAATCACATAAGTGATTTATGGCATAAAAAGGCATTAATTACCTTAATTAATGAGATTAATTGGAAATGAATGCGACAGTAATTTGAATTTGAATAATTTACATAATTAAAATGTAAATTAGAAAATACGAACGCGCTTAACCCGAGGTTGGATTGAGTTGTGACGTAAACCTGTCCGGACCCGCCCGGCTGTCCAGTTGTCACAACAATAGCTATCCAATGTGAGAGGTTAAGGCATGGGGCCCAATAAAGACCCGAGGTTAAACTGAGTTGTGGCGTAAGACTGCCCGGACCCAACTAGCATACAAGCAGCCACAACAATATCTGTCTAATCTGAGAGGTTGGTGCTCTAATAAGACAATTAGAGCTGAGTTAGGACTGATAGGGTTAAGTCAATTTAATAAATACTTAACCAAATTCAACATGTTAAATAATTTGGATGGGTGGGGGTTAGGTTCATTCAGACACTTAACCACTTAACTTGTTTGACTAGAAAACCTAGTAACGGGGACCCGTTTCAGCAGTAACCCAATTAGGTATCATGTTACCCTGAACTAAGCAGGGTGGGGCACGATTACTGGGCTGATTGTAAGCGGTCAAAAGCGACGGCGGTTGGTGCACAATGTGGGTTCTAACAGAGTGCGGGCGTGCACACACTCTGGAGCAGACAAATCAGGGCATTGGAGGATCAGTAGTATACCCTATGCATGCTAGAATTATGTCGGGGCCACCACCATGGGACTTGATACACCCCATGGTGGGACCAGCATAGGTATCTACCATATAGGGCCGTAGGACACATGTGAATATACGAGTAGGAGCCGATCTTTTAAAGAAAGAGAAAGGGATCACTTCACCCCAATCACGGGGTGCCTGTTGATATAAGAATTAGTAGGTGCAGAGATAGAGATTTAAAATAGGGTGCGAAGGGATGTTCGTTTTAGGACACCTTATCTAGTTCTAGGATAGTCTATTATCTTGATATCGTACTGTTCTCACTTTATGCAAGTCATGATCTTTTTATTATTAACATTCTAGGAATATAGCTAGACTTACCAGACTTATGTCTGACCCATTTTCCTTTCGTCTTCTTTTCTTCCGTTCCCCCCTCCCAGGTCCACAGGGAGGAAACACCGCAGCATAGTCAGTTTTTCATCCAGCTTGAAGAGAGAGAATGTATTGCTTGGATTTCTCTCATTTGGACCATGGCTTTGGATATCATTTATGGGGATTATGCAGCTTTATTTATGTTTCATGCTTCTTTAACTTTTAAAATCAAGACAGTATTATGGTTGTAATAATTGGAAGTCTGTTTTGAGACAATGTTGGAAATGATCTGTATGAACACGTATTTATGATAATAAAAGTCTGTTGGTTTTTCCGCTGCTTATTTATATGTGTTTATATCTGTCTTGTGTTTTATCTGTGTCTTTAACTTATAAACCTCCACCAAAATTAAGGCATTCCCTTTGTGAGTGACCTTAACGGAGGTGGGGTGTTTCACTTGGTATCAGAGCATAGGTTTACCAGACCAGATAAAAAGTTTTTGAAACTATATTCAAATTAAAATTTAAAGAAGCATTTTTTAAGAAAAAGAATTGTTTTATAGTTTTAGAAAGGCATAATCCCCCAAAGCCATGTGAATTATCTATCCTTCGTTTTGAATCTTTCCTTTTTCGTTTCAGCATGTCAGGAGAATTTAACCTTCCAGAAGGTGTGACTGTACCTGGTTGGTTTAGAAAGTACTTGGAAGCTAGGGCCAATGAGGCGGGCCCAGCGAATCTTCCTCCCCCAGCTGCAGCAATTCCTCCTCCTCCTCCTCCCCCAGTTGCTGAAATTCCCCTCCTCCTCCTCCCCCTCCGAGAGGAAATGCTTTTGCCAAGACTTGTAGAGATTTTAAAGCTATGGGTGGGAAAGACTTTCATGGAACCGAGTCTTTCGTAGCAGCCAGGAACTGGTTGAAAGAGACCGAAGATCTTTTCGTTATCTTTGAGGTAGAAGGCAGGCAGAAGGTAAGACTGGCAGTGTGGTTGCTCAAAGGAGAGGCTTCCTACTGGTGGGAAGTCACCAATGCAGAAAGACCAATAGAAACGTGGGAAGATTTCAGATTTAGATTTGAGCTGAAGTTCCTTTCAGAAGCTGAGAGAAGTCTTCAAATGGAGAGGTTCCTATCCCTTAAGCAAGGAAGTATGACCGTCAAAGAGTACGTCAACCAGTTTGAATAGCTGGCTAGGTTCGGACTGGACCTAGTCAACACCCAACACAAGAAGGCTCTCCGCTTTGTCAAGGGACTGAATGAGCCGCTTCATAGCTTGGCCATGACCCATATACCTATGGGAGCTACATATGAAACGCTGGTACAGATGGTGTTACTACATGAGGAGGATAAAGGCAAGAAGGAGACAAAGGCGGAAGGGTCTCAGGGAAAGAAAGAAGCTTTACAGCCTAAGAAAGCAGACTTTAAGAAGGGCGGGAAAAACAACAAAGCTCGCGAAACAAGAAAGTGTAATTTCTGTGGTGTGGTTGAACATGTGGTGAAAGACTGCAGGAAGAAGAAGGCAAAGATGAATGGTGGTTGCTTTCACTGTGGAGAAACAAGACACATAGCTAAGGACTGCCCTAAGAGGCGAGGGCAGGCGCAGAAAGCTGCATCCACTTCGGGTGGACAAGTTCATGCACTGGAGGCACCTCCTCTGCAACAGCGAGGTAGAAATACTTCTGTAGAAAGTGTAGTTTATCTTTATGATCACCCATTTCGCACTTTATTTGATTCTGGTGCATCACACTCCTTTATTTCATCTGCTTTAGTAGAATCTCTGCACCTAGAAACTAGTATGGTAGAGGATCCCTTGGTTGTCTCCAATCCAGTTGGAGGCCCAACTTATTTGTCAATGATCTATATGAATTTGAAAATCTCTATTCTAAGTGTAGAATTTAGATGTAGTACCTTTGTTTTGGGCTTCTCGGGGTATGGATTGATTTTGGGCATGGACTGGCTATCCAGTAATGGTGCCATCCTTGATTGTGAGAAAAAAGTGGTTAGGCTCTTAACCCAACTCGGTAACACTCTGGAAATTACTTGTAATCCCTCGAATGTGGTTATGCTTAGTTATCTTGAATCGCTTGACGCTTCTGTTGAGAATTTGCAGTCAGTTAAGGTGGTCCGAGAATATTCGGATGTCTTTGATGAGGTGAAGGGCTTACCTCCAAAATGGGAAATAGACTTCCGCATCTATCTTGTTGACAATGCGAAGCCCGTTGCTTTTCCTGTTAGGCACATGGCTCCTAGGGAAAGGAAAGAGCTCAGTAAGCAGATTAAAGAGCTTTTAGAAAAGGGGTTCATTAGGCGGAGCATTTCAGAATGGGGCGCTCCAGTGGTGTTGCTACAAAGGCGGATGGTTCACTCCGTCTATGTGTTGACTATAGGGAGCTAAATAAGCTGACTAAAAAGAATAGGCACCCTCTCCCCAGAATTGACGATTTGACCAGCTTGTAGGAGCGTCGGTTTTCTCCCAACTTGATTTGGCGACCGGATTTCATCAGCTAAGGGTAGCTGATGATAGCATCGATAAGACAGCTTTCAGAACCCCAGACGGATACTTTGAGTGGCTTGTCATGCCTTTTGGCTTGACTAACGCACCCACTTACTTCGTGGACCTAATGAGTAGGGTGTTCAGAGATTTCCTCAATAAATTCGTGGTAGTCTTCGTAGACGATATTTTGATCTTCTCAAAAAATGAGGAAGAGCATGCTCAGCACCTAAAGGCAATCATGGAGACTCTTAGAACACATCAGTTAAAAGCTAAATTCTCCAAGTGCCACTTTTGGAGAGAAGAAGTGAGATTTCTTGGGCATATAGTGTCCAAAGAGGGGTTAGCTGTAGACCCCGCAAAAGTAGTAGCGGTGCAAGATTGGAAGGCACCAAGGAATGCAACCGAGGTCCGAAGCTTCCTTGGGCTTGCAGTCTTTTATCGGAAGTTCATCAGAGATTTTGTAAAAATCTCAGCTCCTCTTACAAGTCTAACAAAGAAGAATCTAGTTTTCTCTTGGGATTTGGATTGCGAGTTTGCTTTCCAACGCTTAAAAAGGGCTCTTATAACAGCCCCAGTTCTGACCTTGCCGGATGGAAGCAAAATGTTTACAGTATACACGGATGCATGCGGGACAGGACTAGGCGCTGTCCTAATGCAAGAAGGAAGGGTAGTAGCTTATGGAGGAAGACAGTTGAAAGTTCATGAAAGGAACTACCCAACCCACGACCTTGAGTTGGCCGCCATCGTCTTTGCGCTTAAGTCTTGGCGCCACTATCTCCTAGGTGAGAAATTTGAATTGTATACTGACCATAAATCTTTGAAGTATCTCTTCTCGCAGAAGGACCTTAACTTATGGCAATAAAGGTGGATGGAGTTTCTTGCCTCGTATGATTTCGAGATTTCCTACACTCCTGGCAAGGGCAACGTAGTCGCAGATGCCTTGAGTAGAAAGAAGCTAACGTTGAGCCCACTATTTGTTGAAAGGCGAAGCCTAGAGTTTATAGTCAGTTTTGACTTTAGGCCCTCCTCTGATTTTGTACCCGGTCTGTTAGCATCGCTAGAAGTGCGGCCCACTCTCTTAGACTCAATAGGGACCGTACAACGAGAAGACCCTCAACTTGTAGAAGTGGTTGATAAGCTCGTTAGGGGTGAGACTTCTAGTCACCTCGATAGATACACCATAGACGACAAATGGTGGTTAAGACGGGATGGAAGACTATGCGTCCCACAGGCAAAGGAGTTGGTGAAGAAAGTTCTTGAGGAGGCACATAATTCCAAGATGACAATACATCCAGGCGGGGACAAAATGTACAAGGACTTAAAGAGAGTTTTCTTTTGGAGTGGCATGAAGAAGGACGTGGCAGATTTTGTTTCTAAGTGCATGATTTGCCAATAAGTCAAGGCGGAGCAGAAGAAGCTTGGCGGTCTGCTCCATCCTCTAGTGGTCCCACAGTCGAAGTGGGATAGCATTTCAATGGACTTCATTGATGGGCTGCCTAGGTCTAGAAGAGGCAACACTAGCATTTGGGTAATAGTGGATAGGCTTACTAAAAGCGCCCACTTTTTACCTGTCAAGAGTAGAAGGACTGCCTCGTCTCTAGCATCTCTTTATCTTAAGGAGATAGTTCGACTCCATGAAATACCTTCCAGCATTATTAGCGATAGAGATCCTATCTTCAAGCGAGTTTTGGCGGAGTCTGCAAGAAGCTGTAGGCACACAGTAATGTTTGAGCACAGCCTATCACCCCCAAACCGATGGTCAGACGGAAAGGGTGAACAGGATTTTGGAAGACCTTTTGAGACTTTACGTCCTTGACTTTGGAGGGACTTGGGAGGACCTTCTTCTTTTTGTGGAATTTGCCTACAACAACAGCTACCAAGCCACCATCGGGATGGCACCCTTCGAAGCTTTATATGGAAGACCGTGCCGATCACCCACTTGTTGGTGGGAGTCTACTGGCAAGCTCATACTTGGACCAGATATGATCCGAGAGACTTCGGAGAAAGTAGACTTAATACGGAGAAGAATGAAGACAGCCCAAGACAGACAAAAATCCTACGCAGACAAGAGAAGGACCGACCTTGAATTTGAGGTTGGGGATAGGGTTTTCCTTAAGGTATCTCCTTTAAGGAACGTCGTTCGCTTTGGATTCACAGGGAAGCTAGCACCAAGATTTGTAGGGTTGTTTCCTATCATCGAGAAGATTGGGAAGATGGCCTACAGGTTAGAATTACCCGAGAGACTGGCCGGAGTTCACAACGTCTTTCATGTTTCTCACCTCCGGAAGTATCTACATGAGTCAGCGGAAGTGGTAGAGCCAAACATTCTAGAAGAAGCTGAAGTAGAACACGAAGCAACTATGAGGAAAGTTCCAACTCGCATCTTAGGAACTGAAGTGAAAAAGCTATGCAACCGCGAAGTCAAACTCGTCAAAGTTCAGTGGAGCGACGCCGAGGAAGACGCGACTTGGGAAACTGAGGATAGAATACGCGCAACCTACCCTTTTCTTTTTGAGGGTACATTTTTGATCTCTCTTTTTCCTTAAAGTCATGTTAGTATCTATCTTTTTAGGTATATCTCCCCGATCTTACCCTTTTATCCTTAGGTGGAAACCCCTTTGGATGTAAACATGTAATTGAAACATGTTATGGATGATGGTTGCAAGTGGTTGCAAATGTTAGCTAGTGGTTGCTCGTGGATGCATATACACACACAATCTAGGGTTTTAGATCGGCTCAGTCACTTCATATTGCATATGCATATATGTGTTTGTGTTTGTATATGGTTGAAGCTTAATATGTTGTCATATGGATGTCGCATTTGTTTGAATGATTGCGCACTCATGTAGAATTATGAATAGGAAAATGTTTGCATACATAATGGATTCATGACACTTACATAATTTGCATTAAGGAGGTCAACTGAATCAGTAGACCACCTGATTTTAGCATTAGATAAGGACATGTACACACACGATGCATATGATCATGAAGCATTAGAAGTCTTTTAAGGACAATGGACGCTCGTGTTTGATGATTGAGTAGATGGACATTTGGATGGTAGGATATATGTTCTCCTAGACTTGGAGATTTCGGGGACGAAATCCTTTAAGGAGGGGAGAATGTAACACCCCGTATTTCTGTTAACACTAAAGTTGCTAATACAAAAATAAATGTGTAAAGGGGAGATGTATCTAATATGCATACAAGAATAATAATAAATGTGTAAAGGGGAGATGTATCTAATGTGCATACAAAAATAACAATAAATGTGTAAAGGGGAGATGTATCTAATGCGTACGTATTTATATGGATTGACAAATAATAGTAAATGTACATTAAGAAAGAAATGGTGAACATAATTGGCTTCTCTTTACAACGGACGGCTCTGGTTAACCCTAGCTTCATCGACGGCTCAAATTAACTTGCAACTCTATAAAAAGACCCTTGGTCTCAAACTAAAAATTCACAAAAAAAAGAACAAGAACTGGAGCCACCATGCTGTCTGCTGAGAACTAGAGGGAGCCTCCACTTGAAAGAGACGAACAACATAGCGAATACAAACTAAAAGATTAAAAAGCAACAACAAATTAGAATCAAAGCAACGTCTTCCCAAAGGAAAGCTTTGCAAATTCAGAATTTCAGAACTCAGAAAACAAGACCGTCTACGATTGTAAGTTTAGCTACATTTTTAGAATGCGAATTAATATGAATATCATGTGTTGCAATGAAATGATAATAGTACGATACTCGTTATGTTATTAATATACGTTTGTGATTTGATTCTATTATCATGTTGAATTGAGAATTATTAAGTATGATGTTTATTATGTTTTATAACATTAATCTATGCCAGTGACTTGATTCTATTATCATGTTAAATTTGGGATTATTGGATTAGATTATTTGTATAAGCATGGACTTGGATTGTAACATCTTATGAGAATTGTGTAGTTTATTATGCAAGTTTATGTAGTGAAATTATGCGACCAATTGTCAAATCTATATGTTCATGTTTATGCAAAACTTATGCCATGTTCACACTTATCATATGTTGGGATTAATTTGCAAGTATGTTTAAATCTATGTTACTAATTAACACATGTGTATGTTGATTAGCCTATGTTGCTAACTCACATATACGTATGTTGATTTGCCTATGTTGCAAATTAACATATGTATATGGATTAGTTCATATTGCTAATTCTCATGTATGTTGTTAATATGGCCTAGGTTAAAAACACATATATGTTGAGTTAGCCTATAAGTGCAAGTTCATACCTATGACATTATAATGTTTATGTTAGTCTTTTTGCAAGTTTGTACCTATGACATTATAATGTTCATGTTAGTTATTTTGCAAGTTCACCCCTAAAATGTTCATGTTAGTTATTTTGCAAGTACACCCTATTATGTTCATATTGATTATGCCATCAATACCAAAGTTATACCCTTGTCATGTTTATGCTAATTTATGCCAATTTGCGTATATTAAATTAGGCTAAGCTTTTAGCCTAATACTTTACACTAAAAATCATGCGAACGTACATTAGGCTGAGATGGTTAGCCTAATATTGGATGGAGTAACGTTGGGTTAAAATGACAATTTTAGGAAAACTTGCCATAAATTGGTCATTAATCAGTGATTTATGGCATAAAAAGGCATTAATTACCTTAATTAATGAGATTATTGGAAATGAATGTGACAATAATTTGAATATTTTCTAATTTACATATTGGTCATTAATCACATAAGTGATTTATGGCATAAAAAGGCATTAATTACCTTAATTAATGAGATTAATTGGAAATGAATGCGACAGTAATTTGAATTTGAATAATTTACATAATTAAAATGTAAATTAGAAAATACGAACGCGCTTAACCCGAGGTTGGATTGAGTTGTGACGTAAACCTGTCCGGACCCGCCCGGCTGTCCAGTTGTCACAACAATAGCTATCCAATGTGAGAGGTTAAGGCATGGGGCCCAATGAAGACCCGAGGTTAAACTGAGTTGTGGCGTAAGACTGCCCGGACCCAACTAGCATACAGGCATCCACAACAATATCTGTCTAATCTGAGAGGTTGGTGCTCTAATAAGACAATTAGAGCTGAGTTAGGACTGATAGGGTTAAGTCAATTTAATAAATACTTAACCAAATTTAACATGATAAATAATTTGGATGGGTGGGGGTTAGGTTCATTCAGACACTTAACCACTTAACATGTTTGACTAGAAAACCTAGTAACGGGGACCCGTTTCAGCAGTAACCCAATTAGGTATCATGGTTCCCTGAACTAGGCAGGGTGGGGCACGATTACTGGGCAGATTGTAAGCGGTCAAAAGCGACGGCGGTTGGTGCACAGTGTGGGTTCTAACAGAGTGCGGGCGTGCACACACTCTGGAGAAGACAAGTCAGGGCACTGGAGCATCAGTAGTAAACCCTATGCATGCTAGAATTGTGTCGGGGCCGCCACCATGGGACTTGATACACCCCATGGTGGGACCAGCATAGGTATCTACCATATAGGGTCGTAGGACACATGTGAATATACGAGTAGGAGCTGATTTTTTAAAGAAAGTGAAAGGGATAACTTCATCCCAATCACGGGGTGCCTGTTGGTATAAGAATTAGTAGGTGCAGAGATAGAGATTTAAAATAGGGTGCGAAGGGATGTTCGTTTTAGGACACCTTATCTAGTTCTAGGATAGTCTATTATCCTGATATCGTCCTGTTCTCACTTTATGCAAGTCATGATCTTTTTATTATTAACATTCTAGGAATATAGCTAGACTTACCAGACTTATGCCTGACCCATTTTCCTTTCGTCTTCTTTTCTTCCGCCCCCCCTCCGGTCCACAGGGAGGAAACACCGCAGCTTAGTCAGTTTTTCATCCAGCTTGAAGAGAGAGAATGTATTGCTTCGATTTCTTTCATTTGGACCATGGCTTTGGATATCATTTATGGGGATTATGCAGCTTTATTTATGTTTCATGCTTCTTTAACTTTTAAAATCAAGACAGTATTATGGTTGTAATAATTGGAAGTTTGTTTTGAGACAATGCTGGAAATGTTCTGTGTGAACACGTATTTATGATAATAAAATTTTGTTGGTTTTTCCACTGCTTATTTATATGTGTTTATATCTATCTTGTGTTTTATATGTGCCTTTTACTTATAAACCTCCAACAAAATTAAGGCATTCCCTATGTGAGTGACCTTAACGGAGGTGGGGTGTTTCAAAATATCATAATAATGTTACATCAGAGTACAGAACATATTAGAGTACATTGAATAAAATTACAGCGGAAGATAAATTTCAATAAATTAAATACAATAAACAGCGGAAGATTTCTATGCTTTGGACATAACTTTAGGCTTCGATCCAGGATCCTGCTAAAGATAAATATCTGCAAACAAGCTACTCGACTGCCCGTGTGGAAAAGAGGGCAACCGAGTTTGCAAAGTGAAACAAACTACGAGTCAGTCATAGGACTGGTATGAGAAATTTTTCTATACTAACTAACAATATGGCGAATCACAGGACCATGCCGCTAACGTGGAACGGGTTTACTCCGTTGGATTGGCAGTGCATAAATATCAACCATAAATAAAGATATGGATCTACAATGCATCAATCAACATGCAATTCCTCAATTCACTTTACAGAAATTAGTCCTTTGGACTTTATTTCCCGATTTCTTTTATTTCAAATCATTTGAAATACATATCTAGCTTTTATAATAAAGTAGATTTCACTTCGGGATCTCAAAACCAAACATTTGGAAATATGAATTCCAAAACATAACAATGCATAAAAACAGGTATGCAACCAAATATCGGTTTTCACTTAGACAAGGCAAAGGGCACGCACCTAAGCAACTCGATATATTTATGTGCACCTCCCACTATGGAGCATGCCACACTAACCACTGACCAATTCTCAAGGTCAGGGTCTTTCACTCAACCCATACTTTTAGTCGTCCGGGTTACCAGAATCTTTAGCCACATACTAAATCATTTTTTTTCCCGAAGTAGGGAAAATCATTTCACAACATAGTAATCATAAGTACTTTCAAATCTATAGTACTTCAAATAATACATTTCTAAATCATTTCAAAATCATCGGGTTTAGCCTTCGAAGTTCTTTCTGTTTTATAAAACATTTATATAAAACATTCCCTATCCAAAACCGGGAATAATATTTCTTTTTACTTAGGAAATCACTTTTCAAAATCATTCATTAATTTTGAAATAATCAATCGCTGAACACCCTATAGTCAAATCGTGGAGTGTTTCACAAGGTGTTAGCATACATATATTACCCACCCAATGTTAAATGTAAAAACATATTTTGCTCATAAACTAGTCGAGCATAATCCATTAAATAAATCAACCATAACATGTCAATTCTATATGTTGCATTCATATGTTAAAATTTTAATGTTTTAACATTTATAGTCATATAATGAATATTATATATATATATTCATTCATTACATTAAAATGTAAATTTTAATGTTTCAACCCTTATGGCTCAACCATGAATATTTCATAAATCTTATCTTTACATTGAAACATGCTTTTAAACGTTTTCAACATTTCTATCCATACAATGTATATTCTACATAAATAATACTTTACATTAAAAATAGAAATTTTTAATGTTTTCACATTTTTCTCAATACGATGAATATCTCATTTCATTCTTACATTAAAAATATGATTTTCAATGTTTCAATATTTTTATTTCAAACAAATGATCATTTTCCCATTTTTCTACATATACGATAAAAATGTGAATTTTATCGTTAACATATTTTCATTTCAAATAAATGAACATTTTATTCTAATGACATTTCCCATATAGTGACATTTTTATTCTAGTGACATTTCCCATATAATGACATTTTTATTCTAATGACATTTCCCATATAATGACATTTACAATATAATGACATTTTAATCTAATGACCATTCCAATATAACGACATTTTGTTATTATTTCTAATTTCAACAAAAAATTGACAATTTTATATTGTCAATTCTAATTTCAACAAGATTACAGTTTTATATTGTCAATTCTAATACAATAAACATGACATTCTTATTTTGTCAATTCTACTACAATCAACATGATATTCTATTTTGTTAATTCTAATACAATAAACATGTTAACACATAAATTTCTTTTTATTTAACTAGACATATTAAAAATATCATTTTAAATGGCAAACCATGTATTAACATAAATTTCTGTTTATTCTAACTTAACATGTAAAAAGTCTATTTAGATAACAAAACATGTGTAACATGTTTTTCTTCTTATTCTACTAACATAAGAAAAAAAAATTCTTTTTAATTAACAAAACATGTAGTAACATACTATTCTTGTGTTTCTAATAACATAAGAAAATGACTTTTTAATTACCCAAATATGAAGTAACATGTTATTCTTATATTTCTAATAACATAAGAAAATGACTTTTTAGTTAACCAAACATGAAGTAACATGTTATTCTTATATTTCTAATCTAACATAACTGACATTTCAAGTCTTACATAAATGGAATTTTATATTAACGTGATAATTCTAATAATTCTATGTTTCATATGTTATGATAAAAAGATTATTTTTATCGTCTCACAATTCTAACAATTCTATGTTTCATATGTTACGATAAAAAAGTTTATTTTTATCGTCTCACAATTCTAACAATTCTATGTTTCATATGTTACGATAAAAAAGATTATTTTTATTGTCTCACAATTCTAACAATTCTATGTTAACATAACAAAATACAAATGAGTATTTTTATTTGTACACAATTTTCTATTTTAACACACAAATTGAATATTTTTATTTGTACACCATTTCAATCTTTAATGTAACAAATAGGTGTGAATATTTACTTATTCACATATTTCAATTTTTAACGTAACAAATAAATGTGAATATTTATTCGTTCACAAATCTCAATATTTAACATGACAAATAAATGTTAATTTTTATTTGTACACAAATCTAATGTTAACATAGCACATAAAAAGAATATTTTTTATTTTGCATATAATTCTAGTTTCAATCATGACAAATAAAAATGGATTTTTTATTTGTTTACAATTTCTAATTTATTTTCATCATAATAAATCAAATTAACAGGTCAATACATCAAGATATTTCAAATCAAATCACGTATAATAAACAATATGAATCTCAACAACGAACAAATAATAATTTCCAATGCACAACAATTTATTTTAATTATAATTTTAAAATAGGAAATCTCACATCGGGTTTTTTTATTTGAATTTCCAACTTGCTCTATTTTAGATCAGGTCAGCGTCATCGTGAAGTGTTCTTCATCACGATCCTAACGGATCTTGTCCCACTGAATTATGATGTCAAATGAACATGTTATGGATTTTTATACATTGTTGAATAATTAAATAATAATTTATTAATTTAAATTCATTATTACCCTTAATTACAAAGATTAGGCCATCGTTTTCTTTCCTCCGTCGTCTTCCAGGTATAGTAAAAAAACCGAACCCAAACTCAGCCTCTAGGGCTTCAAATCGCACCGCCCCTTGATGATCGGACGGTGATCTGATGGAGCCAATCCAATCGGCTACGCACGCTCCACCTCCACCTAGAAGGACGTCCAACTCGCGGTCCTACTTGTACCAGAAATTGGGCATGACCGCGCTCCCTTAGGGGGCGGAAATCAAAGCTAATATCCCCTTTGAAATGTTCATAGCCGATGGTTACTTAAATCTCGAGGAGTTGAATGGATTTGTCGTTGAAATCACTCGAAATGGTTAAGCAGATATGGAGAAATCTTCGGTCAAAGGCTAGAACGTTTCAGCCATTGAAATAGGGTAAGTGGAGGCACTGAGTATAAGGAGAACTAGGGTTTAAGTGAGGGGTTTTTATAATAATTTATTTTAATATTTTATATTGATTTAATTCCACTAATTCATGTTTTTCTACCCGAGCTCGAAATCGAACTCAACTACTATCATTCCTAGCTAATTACCCCCATTCCAGACGCAATGGGATATGTTTCGTAAGCCAATTCGACTGTTTCGATAGGTTTTTCTTTAAATTAAAATATAAATCAATTTATATTAAATTTAAACGTGCATTTTAAATTACCGGGGCCACATACTAACTCTAAAAATTCCATAAAAATTATTTCTAGTTATGTTTTGACGATACGGTTCTAACAAGACTAATTTCGTCGAATTCCGAGACCGTTTGAAAAATGGCTATTTTTAAGGGTTATATATTATATTAATATATATATATATATAAATTCTACAACGAGTTTTCTAAATTTTAAACTGGACATAACCTACAATTTATAAAGTGAAATTTCAATTTCTTATATTCATTAGAAAGATATGATTAAACAGATTTAAATATTTCTTGTTTTGCTCAATTCTGATTTAAAATGAATTATGTATATTAAATTGAAATTTAAAATCGAATTTTCGAACTGCCCGCTATTTCAAACTCCTTTTATAATTAAATAAAAATTTATTCGTTTTAACTTCGATTAAAATAAATTTTAGTCGTTATTATTTAAAATAAATCAGTTTAAATATTCAAAATTCATTAAAACTTCTAAAATAAAATTTTAAAATTGGCTCCAAAATTCCGGGTTGTTACACCAGAGCATTAACCGCCTTCCGCTGTGTTAGTTCATTTGTTCCACTGCATTGTATTGCATTTATTGTAAATTTATCTTCTGCTGTATTATTATTTATTCGATGTACTCTGATATTTTGTACTCTGATGTAACATTATTATCATGTTTATAAAAGTCTTCCGTTATTTGTTTTGATGTGTTGTATGCCCAAAGTTAGTGTATCCGGCGATTTTCTGCGAGGGGAATTTTCGGGTCGCTACAATAGCACTAATAAAAGACTAGGGAAAATTCAAATTTTAAATTTAATTTTGAATTCCGAGAAGCACATATGTCGACGTTTGCCAAGTGTGTATGTCAACATACCTGAGCACAGTTGTACACTTCTGGTTTTATCTACGATTTTTTGTCTATGTAGTTATATATGTATATATTATTTCTAGATATCTCAAAAATTAAAAACTATTTTAATATTATTATTTTATGAAAAAATTATTTTGAAAAAATCAAACGGTAATTTTAAATCATTTTAAAATTAAAAAAATCAACAAAAAATTTTCAAAAATCAAACCGATCAAAACAAACAATCGGGGCAACCAAAGAAATTAAGTAAAAATAAAAATTAATATAAACGCATACCTATTTTAGATCCAATTTTCATTTCTATCTGGATTATGTATTATATGAAGCACATGTGAGCCATTTTCATGTTTGGACCGTTATCCTTTGAAGATGTATCTGAATCTGAATCATCTAATATTGCAGTATAGCCTCCTTTTATTTTGAATGAATCATTATTTAATGTAGATTTCTGTTTGTTTGAATATAAATAGAATTTTTTAATGCCCTGGCTTATCATGATTGAAGAATTTGACGTCAATTTGACTTTCTGCGATCACCTTAATTTGTATTGTCTGTTGAAATTATTCATCATTCTATATTCTAGAATTTTCTAAAGTTTCTTGTCATCAGTTGAATCTCTTCGTCATCATTTTTAGAATCAAATTCGTTTGCTATTGCATTGAAGGATATCAGCTTCTTCTCTACTTCTTTACTTTCTCTTCTGCCATTCATTTATGCATCAAATGACATTAAATTGTCAATCAACTCTTCAATTTTAAAAGTCTAACATAGCCCCTTTAATCACTAGAATCTTTTGATCCCAATCAAGAGTAAGTGAATTTAAATTTTTTCTAACTTGGGATTTTTCAAAAAAAGTCTTTACCCAATGCAATAAGAAAACACACTATATCTTGAAAACTACCATACATGTCGGATACTTATTCATTTGGACTTATTTTAATTAACTATAACTAATTAATTAACATGGAAATCTTAGTTTACCTAACTTTACTAATGCCTTCATGTTTAAGCTCTCCAAATTCCATATGCAGACATATAGACTGATACTCTATTAAATTCGGTTTTAACTAATGAACTGTAACACCTTGAATATTTCTATAAATATTTGATTGTGCGTATATGTAAATATATGCATGGTCATTGGTAATTTTTTTAAAAATGTTATAAAGGTAATGCATGAATATATGTTACAAGAAAAAGATTCATGCATTTTAAAAAGGTTAATGCATTAAATGTGCAAGTAAAAGGAAGAAATCAATGTGTAATTGCATTAATATAAAAAGAGAGATAAGAAAAGATAAATTAATGAGACAATTTCATGAAATAATAAAAATAAGGAAAGATGTAAAGTTTTAATGCATGAAAAAAGAAAGAAAGAGGAATTTAACAATGTAAGCAAGAAAGGTATACAATAAATAGAAAGGAAAGATAAAGAATCAATGTACTAAAATACAAGCATATCATACATTAACGAGAATATTAGTGCGAAGCAATACATGTAATGCATTCAATAAAACGCATGTAATATATATATATATATATATATATATATATATATATAAAGAAACATTAATGAATTGATGGCATGCATAAAAATGGTTAATAAAGAAGGAAAAATTAATACGATAACAATGCAGAAGAATATATTAATATCAATGTTAAAAATTAATGTGCAACAGAATTTACAATTAAAATATTAGTGCATGAAAGAAAATTCAATACGTTAAAATAGGCAATGTGTCAGTGCAATACATGCGATAAAAAGAAATAGATTTCATGCAAAGGTATTAAGTTGCATGCAATGAATGTTTTGTCATTAAAGGGTATCATAATCAATGTGCATATATATATATATATATATATATATGAGGTGAATTAATAACATGCAATTAATTATGTGCATGTGAATATATGAATAAGTTAATATATTGAAAGTTATATTGTTAATGCATAGAATAATAAAAAGAATTGAGCGCATAAAAGTAGGGTGCATTAATTACAATGAATTAATAAATAAATGAATGAATGCATTAAAGGTAAGTTGATTGATTGTAAAATCAGGATGTGCAATCAAAATAAAAATAAAGTTAGATGCATTGATTGGAGAAAGAATGATATATGCAATGTAGTGTGAAAGCGGTTAAAAGGATGGTTTAATTAAAAAGATGGTGTGAAAGGGGTTATGTAGAGAGGAAGTTAAAAAGAGAAATAAATAATCTAATTTATTAGGGGAAGAATAAACCATATAATTGTTCGCATACAATTACTTAGTTTGCGCACAGTGGTGAATTATAAATGAAGATAAGTTAAAACTAGTGCTGCGCACGAATAAAGGAATAACAAAACAAAGAAAGAAAAGATTTCCTTGAAATTTTATTTATGTGCAATGAATAAAAATTTCAAATCAAAATGAGAACATATATATATATATAATAACAACACATGCTCCTGCACATGGTCTATGGGTGCAACGCACCCTGGCTGTGTTGGCTGGGTTCTGGAATGTTCTTTTCTAGGGTGAGATGGACAGTTTAGATGAGTTTTTATTTAATCCTAAGGGCCTAGTTCTTCTAACCCACCTATAAATAAAACCTTAAACCCACTGATTTATTCATCTAATTCTATGGCGACAACGAAGTGCTGCTTCAACGTAGATTGTTCTAGCCTTTTCTTCTTCAACCTATTAGGGGAATTCATGCTTGGAGATTTAGGATTCCACATCAGCAATCCCTAGAACTAATTGAAGATCTTCTCTTTCAAATTTCTTCTTCAAAAATAAAAATAAAAATTAGATTTATGAGTTCCTCTACATCAAATTAAAAAGAAAAGGGATTCAGATCTACAATTTACGCTGTGCAAGGAAAGGGAAAAACCAAAGATAAATCAGATCTATGAATTGGAGAGAAAAATTAAGGTGAGTGGATTTACAATACACTTTTTGTATAATAGCATAAATATCATTTGTCATTCCCCAGTTAAAGATTCAATTTAAAATTCATGTTGTAATAAATTGTAATACTTGTTGTATACCTATTCCATTCTTCTTCATCCCAATTCCTTTTTATTTCTAAGCCTAGGCTACCTTCAAGCCTAGTTCAGATATCGTTGCGATTAATATTAATGTAATTTGGAAGAATATTGGGAAATTGTTGAGGTATAATCTGTAATTGGGAATTTTGGAGCGTAATTCATAATGAATCTTTGAGTATAACTTGGGAACGAGAAGCTATGCTAAATAGCAAATAATTATGAACTCCGATCTAAGACGTTAACATGAATATGTTTGAATTGAAATCATTGGATATGGAATGGGATTTGGGAAGAGGTGATTCATTGCGGATATAATATTATGGGTTTGAAGTTTTAAAATATAAGCTTGAATTGGGGATTTGGAAAACGGATTCAAAGTTAAAAATCTTAATTTGATAAAGGAATGGGTGAATTAGAAACCTAATTAGAATTATATAGGTTGGGGTAAAACTTATCTTAGGTAATTATGGAACCTAACTTATGAGTCTGAAATTAGAGGCATGAATACTTTCATAAATTTGGGTAATTGATAGGTTAAACATAATTTGGGGGCATGAATCATAAGTGTACAATCCGTTTAAAAGATGAACACGCCAAAAACCCGAGGTTAGAATGAAATTGCGGTCGAAGTCTGCCCGGAACCACCCGACATATCCAACAACTGCAAGTAACATGTCTAATGTAAGAGGTTATTGACATATTTACATAACACCTACACGAGGTTAGACTGCAATTGCGATAGAAGTATTCCCGGAACCACCCGGCATATCCAGCATCCGCAAAAGGTTTGTCTAATGAAGGAGGTCTAGTGTGTAAACATATAAATCTGTTTTTATAAGAATAAAATGTAACACTTAACCAAGATAGTACACGAGTGGTCGTATGAGCGTAATAAGAAAAAGGGGTTAAGTGGGTTTGATTGAATAAAAGGATTGGGTTAAGTCAACTTGGGTATATGGACAAACTTAACCAATGTAATAATGGGGAATGATAACAACCTATTATGAACATATAGTGGAAATATGAAAGTCATATAATAGGTAGACTTGTCCTAGGGATAAGGGAAGATGATAATAAGACTAGAGAATGAGGCAACTTATATTATAAAATAAGTTGAATATAAACCACAAGCGATAATGAGTAATTTATTGATAAACATAACATGGTTTATGAGTAGAAAACCTTAGTTAACAGGACTAAGTAAATAATGATAAAGAAAACTAAGTAATAATCCTTAGTTAAGGAAACTAAGCAATAAGCCTTAGTTAAGAAAACAAAGTAAACAACGATGGATTATGGCGACATCAACATATGGGAAGTAAAACTGAATAAGAAGATATGGGGAAAAACTTATATAAGAAATAAGTTAAGATGAACAATGGGGTATAAAGCTTATTAAGGAAACTTACAAAAAATGAGTCATACTTGAAACATTAATAAGCAAGAAAAACTTGGTAATTAGAATCGAAAGGCAATATAAATAAGGATAACCAAGTTATAAAGAAACCTGATGAAGCAGAACAAGCGCATAATTGGACAATTAGGCATAGTTCTAATAATACGTAAGAATGAGGCGCTTGGACCAGTCCATACGTTAGAGGATGAATAACCATAAGGGGTAGATCATCAGGATGTTAAAAGACACAAAGAGGAGCGCATGTCCATCTAGATATTCTTGTAGGCTCCAACGGACTGGTTAAGAAGCACGTGGCTTCCAGGGACGTAGGGTACTCTTGTTATTCCTTTGCGAGTGGCAGATGATACGCCTGTGCTCATAGAGGTTAGATCTGCGTGGGTGAACCAATGAGTATGCCTTGATTGCAATAATAAGGGGCAATCAAAAGACTAAGATGGGCCAACATGATTCGGCGAGACCAGTTTGTGCCCTGTGGTAGCAACTCGTCGTCTACCTACCATCTTCAGTCAGTACGTAAAGCAGAAAGGCGGAGAACTCCAAAAGACAATATACTTTGCTATCTAGTTATGGGCGAGGTTGGCCTATAGGTTTGAAGGGCATAGGGGGGTCGGGGTTAAGTTCTTATTCTTGATTTTCTTAGGTGCCTTTCATTTGTTAGTTGAGGGAGGGGTCTAATGGCACCATAACCAATGTAAAAGCAGACCTTAGCATCTGTAATCAGCAGATATCTGAAAGCTTCTGACCGAGTTCCGTGTTTCTTGATTAGCCCTGCCACGGGACTCGGGCGCACATATAGAGAATATGTGCAATAGACATTGAGAACAATTAACGATACATACATGGAAATTCTAGGTGCACTCATGTCGCTCTAGGTGGTGTATCATAGACTAGAGGGCATTACGTAAGAACCTAGTAGGATCCAGGGTAGCAGTCCAAACGCTTACGTAATACAGAGGATTCTACAAAAACATAGCATTGTTATATATACATATATATGGGAATTCGTACGAACATTGAGTAATGGGACTGCATACTTACAGAAGAAACTGTGTGAGTAGGGGGTAACTACATATACACTATATTAGGTTGATCTACTGGTGAGTAGATGGGTGCGATGTGTGTGTAAGCCTAGAGTGCTAATATCAAAGATAACCTAATAAACTAAGAAAAATATAATAGAACATTATATGTTGGATTATTCAGAAGTCTATTCTAAATTCATTCACACAGAACTTATGTTCTGACCCCCTCCTCATAACATTCGCAGGTTAGGTTCATGATATGTATGGCTTTGGATACTGATTAGCAGTATTATTATTAAGGTAAAGCTATCTTTTAATTATATTATATTTTATTCCTTCTACTGTGAGATGTTTTCCGAACTCTGACATGTTTTATGTCTCTGTCTTTTCTGCAGGTACCAGAGCAAACCAACTTGGATTTCGATGGATTGGATTTTTGATTAAAAAAAATCTGTCTGTTGGAACACGGGTTGTTACATCTGGTATCATAGCTTAGGTTTAGGATTCCTATATAGATAAAGAGTGAACGTATTTGTATTTTCAAAAATATAAATGTATTATATATATAAACCTAAATCCATAAAGGAGCCCACGAAATAAAAAGAGTAAAATATGGAAAGAGTTGGGATATTAGTTTTATACACTATAAGAACGAATATGGAGATTTGAGACCCATAGGAAAGTTGGGTGGAAAGTGTACAAAAATGGTTGGTATAAAAGGTGGATGTATCCCATATGTTAGTAACTAAAATGTTAGTATTTCAGATTAGTGGGTTTGGTAGTGAAACCTTATAAGTTAGGGAAAGGTTAAAAAGTGGAAAATGGATTAGGAATATATAGTTGAGAGAGTCAACTTCATGGAAGTGTCTAGGAAAGCCTAGTTGAGTTGAAGACACACTTTGAGTCTAACCCATTTGTTAACTTTTAAGAACTTGAAATTGTAAAAATTTTGACAAAATAGTTTGGGGTGTTTTCAAGTTTTAATCTGAAAAGTATAGGCTAGTAATACACAGAAAGGACTAGTAGAGACTACTAGATAGTGAAAAGCAAGTAAGTGTTGAGAGGTTGTGGTAGGACTTTTCTTAAGTGAAATAGTCTTAAGATTCTTGGCCCTTAGTAATAGCTGTTGGAAAGGCTTATTTGAAAAGAATAAACTGAAATCATTGGATTAAGTAAAATAAGCTAAGAAAGAAAGAAAATAGCCTAACTAAAACAATAAATTCATTGAAGCAACAAACATGACAGGAAAAGAAAATGAAAATCTTAAGAAAAGATGAATAAAGATGAAATTTTTCCGATATAAGTTGAAATAGAAAAAGAAGTTTTCTTATGTAGTTGTGCTTGGGTAGGAAAATAGGGAACTTTTTATAGAGTAGTTACGAAAAATCCAAGTGCAATTAGAAAAGGTACATAAAAGAAAAACGGAAAATGTAAAATTTTCCGTTTAATACCTTTTTGTAACATAAGAAATCGAATTTGGAAAATTAGATTTTTCTAAATTTCGAATTTAATAATGGCTGGTAGGGTTTTGGATGCAACAATTGGGTGTACTATGCTCTTACTCTGTAAGAGTGTGGGAAAATTTGGATGAAAAATGTTTTGATTTTTCAAAAATATTGCATTCATATAGAACTGCAAGTATATTGAGGACGTGAGCATCATGTTTTGAAAGAGTTTTTGAAAATTTGCATACATATAGGAGGTACCACTTAGGCATACATGTATTATTGTAATGTATTGCACTTTGCACATGCGCACAATGGTTGTAAAAATTGTATGCACACATGATCGTTGAATTTTATGTGAGGAATTATCTATTTTATCCCAATCGAATTTCAGGTATGAAATTCCTTAAGGCTGGGAGAATGTAACACCCCGGATATTTCTATAAATATTTGATTGTGCGTATATGTAAATATATGCATAGTCATTGATAATTTAAAAAAATGTTATAAAGGTAAAGCATGAATATATGTTAAAAGAAAAAAATTCATGCATTTTAAAAAGGTTAATGCATTAAATGTTCAAGTAAAAGGAAGAAATCAATGTGTAATTGCATTAATATAAAAAGAGAGATAAGCAAAGATAATTTGATGAGACAATTTCATGCAACAATAAAAATAAGGAAATATGTAAAGTTTTAATGCATGAAAAAAGAAAAAAAGAGGAAGTTAACAATGTAAACAATAAAGGTATGCAATAAATAGAAAGGAAAGATAAAGAATCAATGCAATAAAATACATGCATATCATACATTAACGAGAAGATTAGTGCAAAGGAATGTATGTAATGCATGCAATAAAGCACATGTAATAATATAAAAAGTAAAAAAATGAAACATTAATGAATTGATAGCATGCATAAAAATGGTTAACAAACAAGGAAAAATTAATACGATAACAAGGTAGAAGAATATATTAATGTCAATGTTAAAAATTAATGTGCAATAGAATTTACTACTAAAATATTAGTGCATGAAAGAAAATTCAATACGTTAAAATAGGCAATGTGTCAGTGCAATACATGCGATAAAAAGAAATAGATTTCAGGCAAAGGAATTAAGTTGCATTCAATGAATGTTTTTGCATTAAAAGGTATCATAATCAGTGCATATATATATTAATATTAATATTAAAATGCAAACGGAAGAAAGAGGTGAATTAATAACATGCAATTAATTATTGAATATATGCATAAGTTAATATATTGAAAGTTATATTGTTAATGCATAGAATAATTAAAAGAATTGAGCGCATATAAGTAGGGTGCATTAATTACAATGAATAAATAAATAAATAAATGCATTAAAGGTAAATTGATTGATTGTAAAATCAGGATGTGCAATCAAAATAAAAAGAAAGTTAAATGCATTGATTGGAGAAAGAACGATATATGCAATGCAGTGTGAAAGCGGTTAAAAAGATGGTTTAATTAAAAAGATGGTGTGAAAGGGGTTATGTAGAGAGAAGGTTAAAAAGAGAAATAAATAATCTAATTTATTAGAGGAAGAATAAACCATATAATTGTTTGTATACAATTACTTAGTTTACGCACAGTGGTGAATTATAAATGAAGATAAGCTAAAATTAGCGCTGCGCGCGAACAAAGGAATAACAAAACAAAGAAAAGACTGCCTTAAAATTTTATTTGTGTGCAATGAATAAAAATTTCAAACCATAAAGATTATATATATACACACACACATATATATATATAATAATAGCACATGCCCCTACACATGGTCTATGGGTACAACGCACCCTGGCTGTGTTAGCTGGGTTGTGGAATGTTCTTTTTTAGGGTGAGGTGGACGATTTAGATGAGTTTTTATTTAATCCTAAGGGCCTAGTTCTTCTAACCCACCTATAAATAAAACCTTAAACGCACTGATTTATTCATCTAATTCTAAGGCGACAACGAAGTGCTGCTTCAACGTAGATTGTTCTAGCATTTTTCTTCTTCAACCTATTAGGGGAATTCATGCTTGGAGATTTAGGATTCCACATCAGCAATCCCTAGAAGTAATTGAAGATCTTCTCTCTTCTCTGTCAAATCTCTTCTTCAAAAATAAAAGAAAATTAGATTTAAGAGTTCCTCTACATCAAATTAAAAAGAAAAGGGATTCAGATCTATAATTTACGCTGCGCAAGGAATGGAAAAAACCAAAGATAAATTAGATCTATGAACTGGAGAGCAAAATTAAGGTGAGTGGATATACAATACACTTTTTGTATAATAGAATAAATATCGTTCATCATTCCCCTGTTAATGATTCAATTTAAAATTCATGTTGTAATAAATTGTAATGCTTGTTGTATACGCATTCCATTCTTCTTCATCCCAATTCCTTTTTATTTTTAAGCCTAAGCTACCTTCGAGCCTAGTTCAGATATCGTTGCAATTAATATTATTGTAATTTGGAAGAATATTGGGAAATTATTGAGGTATAATCTGTAATTGGGAATTATGGAGCGTAATTCATATTGAATCTTTGAGTATAACTTGGGAATGAGAAGCTATGCTAAATAGCACATAATTATGAATTCTGATCTACGATGTTAACAGGAATATGCGTGAATTGAAATCATTGGATATGGAACGGGATTTGGGAAGAGGTGATTCATTGCGGATCTAATATTATGGGTTTGAAGTTTTAAAATATAAGTTTGAATTAGGGATTTGGAAAACGGATTTAAAGTTAAAAATCATAATTTGATAAAGGAAGGGGTGAATTAGAAACCTAATTAGAATTATATAGGTTGGGGTAAAACTTATCTTAGGTAATTATGGAAACTAACTTATAAGTCTGAAATTAAAGACATGAATACTTTCATAAATTTGGGTAATTGATATGTTAAACATAATTTGGGGGCGTGAACCGTAAGTGTACAATCCGTTTAAAAGATGAACATGCCAAAACCCCGAGGTTAGAATGAATTTGCGGTGGAAGTCTGCCCGGAACCGCCCGGCATAACCAGCAACTGCAAGTAACGTGTCAAATGTGAGAGGTTATCGAAATATTTGCATGATGCCTAGACATGAGGTTGGACTGCAATTGTGGTAGAAGTTTGCTCGGAACCACCCGGCATATCCAGCATCCGCAAAAGGTTAGTCTAATGTGGGAGGTCTAGTGTGTAAACATATAATTTTTTTTAAGAATCAAATGTAACACTTAACCAAGATGATACACGAGTGGTCGTATGAGCGTAATAAGAAAAAGGGGTTAAGTGGGTTTGATTGAATAAAAGGATAGGGTTAAGTCAACTTGGGCATATGGACAAACTTAACCAACGTAATAATGGGGAATGTTAGCAACCTATTATGAACATATAGGGGAGATATGAAAGTCATATAATAGGTAGACTTGTCCTAGGGACAAGGGAAGTTGATAGTAAGACTAGAGAATGGGACAACTTATATTATAAAATAAGTTGAATATAAACTACAAGCGATAATGAGTAATCTGTTGATAAACATAATATGGGTTGAGTAGAAAACCTTAGTTAAGAAAGTAAATAACGATAAAGAGAACTAAGTAATAAGCCTTAGTTAAGAAAACTAAGCAATAAGCCTTAGTTAAGAAAACAAAGTAAACAACGATGGATTGTGGCAACATCAACAGATGGGAAGTAAAACTGAATAAGAAGATATGAGGAAAAATTTATATAAGAAATAAGTTAAGATGGATAACGGGGTATAAAGCTTATTAAGGAAATTTACAAGAAATGAGTCATACTTGAAACATTAATAAGCAAGTGAAACTTGGTAATTAGAATCGAAAGGCAATATGAATAAGGATAACAAAGTTATAAAGAAACCCGATGAAGTAGAACAAGGCATAATTGGACAAATAGACATAGTTCTAATAATACATAAGAATGAGGCGCTTGGACCAGTCCATACGTTAGAGGATGAATAACCATAAGGGGTAGATCATCAGGATGTCAAAAGACACAAAGAGGAGCGCATGTCCATCTAGATATTCTTGTAGGCTCCAACGGACTGGGTTAAGAAGCATGTGGCTTACGACGACGTAGGGTACTCTTGGCATTCCTTTGTGAGTGGCAGATGATACGCCTATGCGGATAGAGGTTAGGTCTGTGTGGGTGAACCAATGAGTATGCCTTGATTGCAATAATAAGGGGCAATCAAAAGACTAAGATGGACCAGCGTGATTCGGCGAGACCATTTTGTGCCCTGTGATAGCAACTTGTCGTCTACCTACCATCTTCAGTCGGTACGTAAAGCGGAAAGGCAGAGAACTCCAAAAGACCATATACTTAGTTATTTAGTTATGGGTGAGGTTGGCCTATAGGTTCGAAGGGCATAGGGGGGCCGGGGTTACATTCTCATTCTTGATTTTCTTGGGTGCCTTTCATTTGTTAGTTGAGGGAGGGGTCTAATGTGACCATAGCCACTGTAAAAGCAGACCTTAGCATCTGCAATTAGCAGATATTTGAAAGTTCCCGACCAAGTTCCGTGTTTC
Organism: Allium sativum; assembly: GCA_030737875.1. NCBI lineage: Eukaryota > Viridiplantae > Streptophyta > Magnoliopsida > Asparagales > Amaryllidaceae > Allium > Allium sativum. Next base: position 228,827,962 of record CM060919.1, on the reverse strand, counting down.
TTGATTAGCCCTGCCACGGGACTCGGGCGCACATATAGAGAACATGTGCAGTAGACGTCGAGAACGATTGACGATACGTACGTGGGAAAGTCTATGTACACTCATGTCGCTCTGGGTGGTTTATCGTAGACTGAGGGCATTACGTAAGAACCTAGTGGGATCTAGGGTAGCAGTCCAAATGCTTACGTAATACACAGGATTCTATGAAAACATAGCATTGATATATATATATATACATACATATGGGAATTCGTGCGAACATTTAGTAAGGGGACTGCATACTTATGGAAGAGACTGTGCGAGTAGGGGTAGCTACATATACACTATATTAGGTTGATCTACTGGTGAGTAGATGGGTGCGATGTGTGTGTAAGCCTAGAGTGCTAATATCACAGATAACCTAATAAACTAAGAAAACTATAATAGAACGGTATATGTAGGATTATTCAGAAGTTTATTCTAAATTCATTCACATAGAACTGACCCCCTCCTCATAACATTCACTGGTTTGGTTCATGATAGAGATTGTATGGCTTTGGATACTGATTAGCAGTATTATTATTAAGGTAAAGATATGTTTTAATTATATTATATTTTATTCCTTCCGCTATGAGATGTTTTCTGAACTCTGACATGTTTTATGTCTTTGTCTTTTCTGCAGGATACCAGAGCAAACCAACTTGGGTTTTGATGGATTGGATTTCTGGAGAGAAAAAATCGGTCTGTCGGAACGCGAGTTGTTACATGAACGTTATAATATATTCATGACTTTATAATTACTTTGTGCATCTATCTTTTGATCAGCGGTCCACTATGCATAATTAGTCTTGGTTTCACTGTAATCAGTTTGTGTAGCATTCTAAATATTTAACCATATTATTGTAAATAAATTTTCATCATACATGCCTAATAAGTGTAATTACTACAATTAAAAAGTGGTGGTTTGATAGTAGATTGTCGTTCTACAAATGAACTAGTGATAGTGTTGACAATACCTGTGTTGATTTAAAACTTTTCAAAAATCAGGTTATGAAACTTTTGAAAATCAACATTATGATACCAAATGAGAGTGATTCAAATTAAGGATCCTAATGCTATATTAACATTAGTTGAGAAGGGAATAGTGTTCACTCCAATTTATGAACCTTTTTGGATTATGCTTATGATTATGTATTTAATGATCATAAAATCAATTAAAAAAATGAAAAGTAAAATGAATGTAGTAAAGTAAAAAAAGGAAAGAACACACCATGTTTTATATTGATTCCCGATTACGACATACCCAGTCTCATACTTCGTACAATCTTTAATCACTATCAATTCAATTTTTAAGACTATAAGATGACATCTTTTAGAATCTCGGCCTCTGGGCACAACCAACTCGATTTCTAGGCAAACGTGTCACTCCCAACTACTTTTTACAAGGCATAATCAAACCAAACTAGATTTAGGATCATCTAGTCACACCTATAAGGTTATTTGATTTGTTTTACAAAGAATGTAGACTTAAATCTCTTGAACTTGATTACAATTTCTTTTATAACCCATAACTACTCTTTGATTTTGATAGAATGAAGAGAGTTTGATGTAGAATCACATCAAAGATGAATTTGCTTAATTCGATTTGAAAATAAGCAAAGTATAAATATATATTTCTTAGAAAATGAGAGAGGAGAGAAAGGAGTGTATAAAAATGAGAGAAAGTGGTTATAAAATCGTTTATGGAACAAGAGTATTTATAGGGTTAGAGAAATGGTTGTTGGTGAATGGTTATGGCAAATAACATTACCATTCAGGTTTGAATATTGAAAATACCACTCACTAATACACAATCTACTTATGCCCATATATACAAAGTGTATTTTGAAAATCGATTTCTTAAAAAATGTTTTAAAAAATATAAACCATCTAAAATTGTTTGTAACTATGTGAAACTATTTAAACATTGTAAATGTATATTTTAAATACAATAAGCTTAAGAGAACTAATCAAAAAAATTAAACTAAAATATAACATGTATATTCAAGAATAATATATGATCAATATATTAACATAAAAATAAATATCAAAATGATAACATCAAACTATAATACCAAAACATAATTGTAAAGGTCAAATTTAGAATCTAAAGTATAATTAATATCAAAGAGTAAAGTATAATTCAAAATCTAAATAATATAAATTCAAGGTGGAAAAAAATGTACAAGTATAATCAAAATATAAATGTATAAACCAAAGTGTAAGTATTCAAAACCAAAATATTTAAAAAGAAGTATAAGTATCGATATTGAAATTTAAAATATAAATTCTAACAAGTATATTAAAGTATTTTGTAATGAACTGTATTTCACGTATCAAAGGATCATAAAATAATTCTATTTAATTCATACGAGGTCATATCATTCTCATATACTACTATATGGCTAGTCGGGATGTTTTACACATCTATGATTTTTGTCAAATTGTTTTATGACCATCTTACCCTTGAGTATCTTGTTCCAGCCGTAACTTTGATTAATACAGAATTACACACTATAACTAGTGCCTTAGAAAGATTTAATGTATGGCCATTCCATAAAGTGGTTACACTAATAATTTGGTTAAGGGATTAAGGAGGTACAATAATTTTAAGTTCTTAGGACTGCTTGGTAGATTTGATTAGTAGCTAATGGGCTAATTAAGTTAACCTATTAGGCTTAATGACTAATCATAGAAATAGGGGCTGAAGAGATTAGGCTACCTCTTCTTAACATTTTCCTAGCAGTCACAAGAGCTAAGATTCTCTAGTTCTTCCTCCCAAAACCTCAAAACACATTCTAAATCACTTTTAGTCTCCGCTAAACATATTCTAGAGATTAGATATTCATTGATCTATATACTTTGTAACGACCCGACTTTTCGACCATCAGAAGTCGGCCCTAATACAACCATGGTATTCAGGTATCGAAAATCCAAGTGCCGGAAAACCAAATCATTAAGGGAAAAAGAAGAATATATAGAATAAAATCTCATAATGGAATGAATAATCTATAATATAAACATGATCTTTACGAAATAGAAACTTTTATACATATAATAATTCAAAACATACATCAGAGCATTAAATTATAAATCAGCCTAAAAATTATAGCAGTTTATTCTCATAATTGCTGATAAATACACAATCGAATATAGCAGAAATAAAAGAATATACAGTGTATGTCTTGCCTTCCAGTCTTCTCCTGAATCTTTATACCATCCAAATCTAATCTACAAATATGCGCGGTTTGACCCAAGCATTATAAGTGAAATAACACCCAGATCAGTCTGGTAAACTAGCGTGAGAAAACGTACCTCAATTGATTTTATTTCAGATCTTATAAGGTCCTTCAAAATAAAAAGCACTGTTAGACCACACTGCATATAAATATGGATGGGTTTTTACTTGCGATCACAAAACCTTTTTATATCAAAATCTCATGATATTATAATAATATATAAGGCACAAATATCAATAAACAAGTAGCTATAATGCTTGTGAGTGTACATCACGACAATACTAATATAATCAAAACCCAATATGGCATGTTTGCTAATTTTGTAAGATTTCCACGGAGATGCCCTAAGTACTTTGAGAATGGTCCTCCTGCACAAGGACCAGAGTTATCCTTCCGAAGAATTACACCTAATTAGCCATGGTATTATAGGAAAAACATGGTTAGTCTTGCTAAGTGATATACACGTAAATGCGTATATTTTAATCCTCTTATTTATCTTATTTTCTCTTTAAAATAATTGATATTGTGTATCTATAGTTGTGTTTTCAGATTATTTAAGATGAATGTATTGATGCACTTAATTGTTGAGAAGCTTGAATAATTGGTGCAAGAAGAGTGTTGATTTTTAGAGACGGATTAAAGCATGTAGACCTAAAGAAATGTTGTTGTTCAACCACCTTCTGCCACATATTTTAAAGTCAATATTCAATACCTTTTCATAAAGATCGCTTGTCTCAAATGTTATGGAGTTCTTATTCTTGCTCAAAACGATTGATGTTGATGTCATTTGGTGCCCGCAAGCTATTTTTCCATGACATTTGCATGTCCATTCACATGCGTTCACATTGGTTTATTTATTATTTGGGCGATGACTTTTGTCCCACATCTTTTATTTGGCCACTTAGTCTTGGCCATAGCAGCTATAAATACACTGTATCTCATTCATTTAGAATTATCTTGGGTTTTATTCTATAAACTGTTCTCTTGGAATAAAACTATTCTTCTCCTTTTCTATTTAGTTTTATTTTATTTTATTCATGTTTGTTCTTTTCTTCTTTCCTTCTCATCATTTAGCTATGATTAGCTAATCCCCTTTGATTAGGGGGCGATGACGCTTATAGACTAGCTTCATTATGAATCACATAGCCAAAAGATGAGGACTTTATGTATATAGATCTAGATCTGAACCAAGAGTTAGATCTGAACCTTCATACTTTATGTCGTTTAAGAGCTATGCTCATTCACAGGTAATAATCGTGTTTGATCTAATGCTTATCAGATTTAGATCTAACTTTTAGGGTTTTAGAAATAAAATAGTGAATATGTCCTGATAGCCTATGATTGTTTAAGATCTTAACTCCTGCATAGGCTATGCTTGTCTTTATTCACATGTTTGTTTCTAAAAACCTAATTATTGTTGATTCATATTTGTGACAGAAACATGAATTAGATCTATATTAATCTATTTGGCTATTGATGATTATTAAAGCAGTTTTTGTAATTACTCCCTATTCGCTTTCATTTATTATAAAAAACTCTCTTTTTCTTTGTTTTATGTTATTTTTGAACAATTAAACTTATGGAATAATCTGATTGGATTTATTAGTTAAAAGAATTTTGGTACTAGAGTTCGACACCCTTTACAACAACCCTTGTTGTTTAGGAAAGCCGAACGAATTAAATAATGGTTTACAATTGTTGATTTGTTCGTAAACGCTAAGACTGAATCCATCGCCCCGACATGCCAAATATCTGAGAGTATTACTAGAAAAGGGGTCCGACTACGCCCTATGGTTTTTCAACCTTACTAGCCATGTCTCATATCTCTGGTTTTGCTCATCTCCACAGATGAAACTACGTCCAAATTTCTAGCTTACGCATATAAATCAAAGATAGATCACAGAATCCTATTTGGATTCACTCACCTTAATAAGTTTGGAATCACATATGGATTTTCCACATCTCATAAGATCTTTGAATCACACCTGGATTCCCATAGCCGAAAGGGTCTCGGAATCTCATACGGATTCCAATGTCCAAAATAATACTGATTCTCCTTCATAGAATAAACATATTGTTTTCGGAGTGGTTTTGGTTCATGTCATCTCTTATAAGTACACACCCCCGTTTACCTGGCACTCCCAAACCAAACGATCGATTTTCTAGTGAGCTCAACCCCGGTTCTTTTGGAAATAAACAAAAATCACAAGAGCATGGAACCCCCCTAACTGTTTAAGTTAACAGATCTTCTTATCATTTTCCCTTGAAGAGCCATGAGTTTATACGTACAGTATGGCACCACCGATGGTAATAGTACCACATGGTTCTCGCGTTTCTCCTAGATATTTCCTAAGTTAAACCCTTCAGCGTTAAGTATGAAAAACTGTAATAACCCGAAAATCTGGGCTAGTTTAAAATTTTTATTTTGGCAATTTTAGCGAATTTTGAATATTTAAAATGAATTATTTTGAATAATATCTACGAGAAATTTATTTTCAATAGCATTAGAACGTATATATTTATACGCGTCGTCGTTAGAATATAAATATTTATATATAATTATAAATAGAATTGAAAATGGCGCGGTAGTTCGATAATTCGATTTCAAACTTCAATTGAATGTACCGGGTGCAAAACAATCCGGATTTTAGTGAAACCAAAAAACAATAGGATCTAATTGATGATATCTTTCCAACGAATCCGACAAATCAAAATTCCATAGCATGAATCAAAAGATATGTCCAGTTGAAAATTCTGAATAGTCGCTATGGAATTCAGGCCCTTAAAAATGGACATTTTGCAAATGACCTCGGATTTCGACGAAACCAGTTTTGTTGGGTCCGTGGTGTCAAGTTATTGCTAGGTTTCAAATTTCATAATTTTTCGATTCAATATGTGAGCGTGGCAAAGGAAAACGCGTTTGACCAGTTTCAGTTGATTTTAATCGACTGAAAAATGACCATTTTTCTAACGGTCTCAGAATTCGACGAAACTAGTTTTGTTAGGACCGTATCGTCAATATGAAGCTAGAAAATATTTTTCTGCCATTTTTAGAATTAGTGTGTGCCCCCGGTAATTTGAAATGTACGTTTAAAATTGAATATAGTGATTTAAATGTAAATTTAACGGAAACTGATTCAAACGATCGAATCAACCTGCGATACATATCCCATTGTGTTCGGAATGGGGGTGAAACGCTATGGACGACAGGCGGTGGGCCTCGTTTTGAGGTCGTATGTAAAAGTCAACTTTTTGAAAAATTAAATAATAAAATAATTAAAATAAATTTTAATTCCCCCCCTTTTATCTTCCTTTCTGCCCCCCCCGTTCGTTTTAATTTCAAACGAGAAAAAAAAAACCCTAGAGACCTATCGACAGCCGCCCCCCCCCCCCCTGAAGCGCCGCCGCCCATCACCGCACCCCCCTCCCTCGTACGACGAACTCCCACCGAAGCCCCCCCCAGATCGCACGAGCCCCACCGAAGCCCCCCCTAGTTCGCGACGATGAAGCCGCCGACCACCCCCCCCCTGAAGTGCCGCCGACGACATCTTCTCCCCCCCTTTCTTCAAAATACTGTAAGTATTTTATTGTATTTTATTTTTATTTTAATTCGTTAAAACTAATTTCGATTTTAGGAAAAAAACAGATGTTTTAAAAAGAATAAAAACTGATTTTGTTTTAAAAGAATAAAAACTGATTTTGTTTTAAAAGAATAAAAACTGATTTTATTTTAATTTTAAGTTAAAAGAAAAAGGTTTAAACTCTAAAAAGATCAGATTTGTAGAAAAGTAAAAATCAGATTTTTATATATTGAAAGTCGAAGTAAAAATCAGATTTTTATATATTGAAAGTCGAGATAAAAATCAGATTTTTATATATTGAAAGTCGAAGTAAAAAAAACAAGATTTTTATATATTGAATAGCGAAGTCAAAATTCGATTTTTATGTATTGAATGGCGAAGTCAAAATTCGATTTTTATATATTGAATAACATAGTAAAAATTCGATTTTTACATATGTAGAGAATAAAGGCAACGAAGCGACAGAAAGGCGAAGATTTCTCTAAGGAAGTGCCGTGGAGCTAGGATAGCTATATGTAAGAACTTCTCACTCAAAATTCTTTTTCTAGTTATATATATATACTAGGATGCAGACGGTGCTTAGTAGCACCCGACACCATCGTCCACAGACCATGGACTTGTTTGTTTGGTTGCATAGATTAGTTATATGATTTGATTTAAATTTGGTTGTTTGGTGATTTTGATTGATGTGTGAATGGCGTGGGCCTTCACTAGACCGGGGATAAGGCTAGGCCTCGTCCCGTTTCTAGTATCGTGCCGTTATGCCGCCGAAATTTTCTAAAATATGTTAGAAAAATAAAAATATCATTTTATTGAATAAATGAATTGGATAAAAATTCATAGGTTGAAATAAAATGTTATATCGTTAAAAATATAATTTTTAACGTGAATATGAATATAGTGAATGTGAATAAATAAATATTCATTTACAAACCAGATGGTTTGTTTATGTACACCTATTTGAAGGACATGGATTGGGTCGATAAATTTTACACATCGCCCAACTGCATAAATAAAATATGTGTTTGATTGTTTGAAACCCCACACGGGTGTTGGGATGAAATATGAAGTTCACTCATCCCGATTGATTAAATATGTCGATCGATTGATTGACAGGCTGTTATAAGCGTTAGATATCTATATTTGATGCTTATACAGTGTAGTGCACTTTGGTTGATGGTTGATTATCTATCGTTGCTATTATATACATTTGTTGTATGGAATCCATGTAATTAACTTTATATGGTAATTGATTGGGCCTCATTCCAATTTGAAAAATAAAGAATAATATAAAATAAAAGTTCATGTGTTGACAGTACTCATCCATTGAGATTGGTCATGTGTTGAACGAAAAATTTTAGTAATAAAATTTACATCTTTATCGATATAAAAAAAAAGTTCATGTGTTGACAATACTCATCCATTGAGATTGGTCATGTGTTGAACGAAATATTTTGATAATAACAACTATTTTGAAAATAGAAATTTATGAAGCCGTGTTGATTAGATAGACGCCATTTTGACGTGAACGATATTTATATCGATTTTAAACGATTTCGAAACGAATTAAATTGAAAACGATTTCGAAATGAATTAAATTGAAAACGATTTCGAAATGAATTGAATTGAAAACGATTTCGAAATGAATTGAATTGAAAACGATTTCGAAATGAATTGAATTGAAAACGATTTCGAAATGAATTGAATTGAAAACGATTTCGAAATGAATTGAATTGAAAACGATTTCGAAATGAATTGAATTGAAAACGATTTCGAAATGAATTGAATTGAAAACGATTTCGAAATGAATTGAATTGAAAACGATTTCGAAATGAATTAAATTGAAAACGATTTCGAAATGAATCGAATTGAAAACGATTTCGAAATGAATTGAATTGAAAACGATTTCGAAATGAATTGAATTGAAAACGATTTCGAATGAATTGAATTGAAAACGATTTCGAAATGAAATAAATTGAAAACGACTTCGAAATGAATTGAAAACGAACTCAAATTGAATTGAAAGCGAATTTAAATGAATTCAAATTGAATTGAAATTTGAATTGAATAGAAATGAATTTTAAAACGAATTTATAAAGAAGAATTCAATTTTGATTTGAATTGAAAAGGAAGTTGAAATTGCTTTTGAAACGAATATTAAAACTATTTATATAATTCGTTTTAAATAGAAATCGACGAAATATATTATATATATATTATATATATAATATAATGGCCTGAATAGAACGCGCCGCGCCGCGGCAGTTCGCGAATTTCGACCATTTATTTCAAACGGACATTACGGGAGATCCGACCGTCGGATTCTCCTAAAACCGGAACCGTTGGGTTCGTATCGAAAAGAGCTTTCTAACGAATATTAGAAATTTTAAATCTAACGGTTGGATTTGGAATTATGTCCAAATCAAATTCGAAAAAGGTCGCTATAAGTGCAGTTCGATGACCATTGATGGAAATCGACTGTACGGGCCTTGATAAAATTATTAAAAATAGCAATAATTTGTGTAAAATCATAAGAAATGATTTGTGAAGATTTGGGATGAAAAACTCCATATTTGAAAAGATAAAAATAGATTTTTATCGAAATGAACTAGTTTTGAACTAGAAATATAATTCTATTTATTTTTAAATAAATAAATTGAATATTGAAATGGTTTTGAAAATAACCAGAATTTCCAATAATTGCATTGGAGTGGATTTGAATCGAAATTGTCTTCGGAATATTTCGATGTTGGAATTCGTGATTATACAGGTGTTGTTATGGAAATTTGAAAGATATATATTTATATCGTTATTTCCAATACGACATTTGTTAGTCGTAGAATTTGATATTGAATATAAGCCGATATATTTTCTATTCAGAGCCTTATATTGAATATCAAATGTGATTTGGGTTTGTCGTGAATGGTGTCTTCACTAACACTGTTCTTGAACCCAGTTGAGAAAAGATTAAATCTTTTTATTTAGATTTAATGAAGTGTACCAATTAAATGATATTTAATTGAAATTGAATGGGTATTGATTTTTGGGTTTATCGTGAACAGTGTTTTAAATAACACTTGTTCTTTAACCCGATAATTAATGGAATGTGATTTTGGGTTTATCGTGAACCGTGTTTTAAATGACACTGATTCTTTAACCCAGTCGAAGATTAAAACTAAGTGGAGTTTTAATGAATCTTTAATTAGATTGAAATGATCGAAAATGGAGTATCACCAGTTTTGCTCCAGGCGATAGTTAAATCTTTAATTAGATTTGAACGCGAAATGGTAATTGAATTTACCGATAACACCGTGGTGTTAGATATGAAGTATTACCAGTTTTACTTCATGGGATGAATAGGTTGGGATTGGGAAATTAAAATAAATGATTACTTCGGTAAGGTTCGCTAATCCCGACTAGTTTTAATTGAGATTCAAAAAGAGAATAAAGAATAAATTCAAGGAATTTATCTTGGATAAAATTAATGGGAACATTTCCCTATGAATGTGAAATTTAGAAACTAACTGTCGGTTGGCCAAGCAGAATGGTTTTCTGGATATTGATCTGATGTTGGTTTCGGCCTTCGGGGTTAATATTTGGGAAATTATTCTCTTGATTAATTTATGGTTAGTGACTGATGAATTGGAATGAGGCGTATGTTGTGTTTGTGTAACACTTATTTAAAATATACGCGAGTTATTCGGAAAGACCGGGTTTATCCCATTCTGAATAACTGATACGACGATAAGTCGAAGATGAAGACGATGGTCGAAGACCGGAAGTCTTCACGTCGTTTGGGTGATAACTGATGATCTTGATTGGGCTGTACACCCAAGAAGATGGAAACAGTTGGTGATCGTCCAGACGTACTTGGAGATCGATGGATATGCGGGGTACTAGGTGCCTCCGGTTTCGTTCAGACCCAGAACGGACTTGTAAATGGACTGTGTGTCTGACATTGGATTTTAGTCTGTGTGATTGATCTCTATTAAATATATATCTGTTTGGCGGCGGAGAATTTATTCTCTTGCTTAACGCCCTTCTCTGAGACGTACGAGCTCAGGGGTTATATATTGATGGATATCAAACGCATAGAGTGAATTGCCTGTGTGGCATGCCTAAGTGGCAATTGATCGAGGCTTCTGTTGAAAAGCAAAGTCTTGTGGTGATGATCAAAGCAAGGCCTTTGTGGCGTAGCTTTGTGTAACGTTTACCTCGCGTGTTTCACACCCGGTATGAACCAAAAACGGGAGAGGACGTCAGGGAGGGCATGCGTTTCTTTCTAGCTAGAAGTGGCGTCAGTGGTTTTACACGCCCTGACGAGTTTGACTTATGTGGTTGTTGCTGTTGCGAGGCGCCTCGGATTGATCGGTCGTTCTCGAACCGATGGAGTCATTTAGTTGGCTCGTTTACGCCCCATAGGGCGGGGAAATGCATGTCCAGGGTTTAAGTTTAATCCACATCGGTGGACTGGCCCTGAGGATCCAAGGGTCACTCGAGCTCTGATCCTGAGGGGCGGGCTAGAGCGTCTCGAATCGGTTGAGGACTATCTTTTGCCTCGGTTCATAGACGGAAATCCAATTTCCAAATACGTGCCATTTGCGGTTTTATTTGTAAACCTATATATGGCGACATAGTGGCATGGGACGCTCATGTCGCCTATGATTGATACTTATGATTTGAAGTTGTTTTATACACTATGCACTTATTATAGTATCAAATGATTTGTTTTAAACGTATCAAGCATTCTTTGGCTGTTATAAGGGAAAACCCTATCCCTCGGCTTGCGTTGCATTGTGTGATAGGACCTGGGTCTTATAACAGCTTCATTTTTCTTTATTTAGCATTGCGCTGTTGTTTTATGCACTGGTATTCTTGGGAGGAAACCCGTTCCGTGTTATACGGCGTGGTCCCTTGATTTTACCTAACTTTTAAAATAAAGATTAATAACTGTTTTAGTTCTCACACCAGTCACATGACTGACCTGGAGTTTATTGTTTTAACCTAAACTCTGGGTGCCCTTATTTTGACACGGGCAGCTAGTAGTTTTGGTTTTGCAGATTTATATTCACAGGATCCTGGTTTACAGCTGGAACGATATCCGGAAAGCTTTGTATCCGTATATCTCATTCTAGTTGTGTATTGTATTATTTTTCCGCTGCTATGTATTTAAATGTAATTTAAATCTCTGATATTTCTGTGTAATATTCATTTATCTCTGTATATTCTTGTAATCTGATGCATTGTTGTAATAAGCAATGAAATGTTCTTCTGTATGCGTTCTGTTTTGTCCTGTTCTAAACGATAGGGCGTTTCGAATGGTCTGGGTCGGTTTAGCGACTGGTTCGGACCGAGCGAAATTCCTTCTCGTCACAGTTGGTATCAGAGCTTTGGTTTACAAAGCAGAGAACAAGACACGTTAGAACCATACGAAAGAATTCATCAGATATTGGATTAGTAATATCCAATGGGAATGACTCGTTAGAGATAGGATCAGTAGTATCCTAGAACGAGTGTGAAGAGTATATTTTTCAAATGAAAACAATTTTTGTTTTGAAAATTTAAATCAATTATTCGTATCTGATTATCTATTTATATTGAGTTGGACAGTCCAGTATATAAAGATTTTGCGTATACGTCTGATCCGCGTGTATTCGAAGTTTTAATATATTGGATAGATATAGAATCATACTCTAGTGGCCCGAAGATGATTCTGATGGTTGAGTACTCATCGTCAGAATTTATATTCGTGTGACGAAGGTGTGATTTCTATATATTTCCATTAGACTGGTGCGAGAACCAAAACTAATATAGTTAGAACACATTGTTGTGAATTGGCATCGAAAACATGATTTTTTGTATATATATCAAAATTATGAATTTGAAACTCTAATTCACTAATTGATTGCTGTTTGTGTTGTTGGTTTATTTATTTGATAATTTTAACCATTTATGTCTAATTGTACCAAATATTGAACTATATTGAAAATTGGTTGCATTTGCTTGCATATACATATATATCATTGAACAGGTCATAGCAAGGAGGCTAGAGCCAGAGAATAAAATTTGTTTGCCCGACAAATAGGTACATGTTTACTACATAATTTCCTGTTTTGTTTGGGTGATGATGATTTTGTGAGCCTATTGGCTAGCCGCTTGGCTTTTTCTTTTTCTTTTTGAGATCTGAAGGACCGGGGAAGCTATTTGAAATTCCCCGATGCTCCCGGTGCAGGGGAGGTTATGGCGAAATTTTTCAAAAAGTTAGGGTGTTAGCCAAATTTTTGAAATTTTGGAAATTCTCATAAACTAAAGAGTTGGAGAATGGAAGCCAGATCGAGCGTAGAGCTGAATAATCAAACCACTCTCGACTTTGTTCCTTTTCGGGGACGAAAAGTTTTAAGTGGGGGAGATTGTAATAACCCGAAAATCTGGGCCAGTTTAAAATTTTTATTTTGGCAATTTTAGCGAATTTTGAATATTTAAAATGAATTATTTTGAATAATATCTACGAGAAATTTATTTTCAATAGCATTAGAACGTATATATTTATACGCGTCGTCGTTAGAATATAAATATTTATATATAATTATAAATAGAATTGAAAATGGCGCGGTAGTTCGATAATTCGATTTCAAACTTCAATTGAATGTACCGGGTGCAAAACAATCCGGATTTTAGTGAAACCAAAAAACAATAGGATCTAATTGATGATATCTTTCCAACGAATCCGACAAATCAAAATTCCATAGCGTGAATCAAAAGATATGTCCAGTTGAAAATTCTGAATAGTCGCTATGGAATTCAGGCCCTTAAAAATGGACATTTTGCAAATGACCTCGGATTTCGACAAAACCAGTTTTGTTGGGTCCGTGGTGTCAAGTTATTGCTAGGTTTCAAATTTCATAATTTTTCGATTCAATATGTGAGCGTGGCAAAGGAAAACGCGTTTGACCAGTTTCAGTTGATTTTAATCGACTGGAAAATGGCCATTTTTCTAACGGTCTCAGAATTCGACGAAACTAGTTTTGTTAGGACCGTATCGTTAATACGAAGCTAGAAAATATTTTTCTGCCATTTTTAGAATAAGTGTGTGCCCCCGGTAATTTGAAATGTACGTTTAAAATTGAATATAGTGATTTAAATGTAAATTTAACGGAAATTGATTCAAACGATCGAATCAACCTGCGATACATATCCCATTGTGTTCGGAATGGGGGTGAAACGCTATGGACGACAGGCGGTGGGCCTCGTTTTGAGGTCGTATGTAAAAGTCAACTTTTTGAAAAATTAAATAATAAAATAATTAAAATAAATTTTAATTCCCCCCCTTTATCTTCCTTTCTGGGCCCCCCGTTCGTTTTAATTTCAAACGAGAAAAAAAAAAACCCTAGAGACCTATCGACAGCCGCCCCCCCCCTGAAGCGCCGCCGCCCATCACCGCACCCCCCTCCCTCGTACGACGAACTCCCACCGAAGCCCCCCCCCAGATCGCACGAGCCCCACCGAAGCCCCCCCTAAGTTCGCGACGATGAAGCCGCCGACCCCCCCTGAAGTGCCGCCGACGACATCTTCTCCCCCCCCTTTCTTCAAAATACTGTAAGTATTTTATTGTATTTTATTTTTATTTTAATTCGTTAAAACTAATTTCGATTTTAGGTAAAAAACAGATGTTTTAAAAAGAATAAAAACTGATTTTGTTTTAAAAGAATAAAAACTGATTTTGTTTTAAAAGAATAAAAACTGATTTTATTTTAATTTTAAGTTAAAAGAAAAAGGTTTAAACTTTAAAAAGATCAGATTTGTAGAAAAGTAAAAATCAGATTTTTATATATTGAAAGTCGAAGTAAAAATCAGATTTTTATATATTGAAAGTCGAGATAAAAATCAGATTTTTATATATTGAAAGTCGAAGTAAAAAAAACAAGATTTTTATATATTGAATAGCGAAGTCAAAATTCGATTTTTATGTATTGAATGGCGAAGTCAAAATTCGATTTTTATATATTGAATAACATAGTAAAAATTCGATTTTTACATATGTAGAGAATAAAGGCAACGAAGCGACAGAAAGGCGAAGATTTCTCTAAGGAAGTGCCGTGGAGCTAGGATAGCTATATGTGAGAACTTCTCACTCAAAATTCTTTTTCTAGTTATATATATATACTAGGATGCAGACGGTGCTTAGTAGCACCCGACACCATCGTCCACAGACCATGGACTTGTTTGTTTGGTTGCATAGATTAGTTATATGATTTGATTTAAATTTGGTTGTTTGGTGATTTTGATTGATGTGTGAATGGCGTGGGCCTTCACTAGACCGGGGATAAGGCTAGGCCTCGTCCCGTTTCTAGTATCGTGCCGTTATGCCGCCGAAATTTTCTAAAATATGTTAGAAAAATAAAAATATCATTTTATTGAATAAATGAATTGGATAAAAATTCATAGGTTGAAATAAAATGTTATATCGTTAAAAATATAATTTTTAACGTGAATATGAATATAGTGAATGTGAATAAATAAATATTCATTTACAAACCAGATGGTTTGTTTATGTACACCTATTTGAAGGACATGGATTGGGTCGATAAATTTTACACATCGCCCAACTGCACAAATAAAATATGTGTTTGATTGTTTGAAACCCCACACGGGTGTTGGGATGAAATATGAAGTTCACTCATCCCGATTGATTAAATATGTCGATCGATTGATTGACAGGCTGTTATAAGCGTTAGATATCTATATTTGATGCTTATACAGTGTAGTGCACTTTGGTTGATGGTTGATTATCTATCGTTGCTATTATATACATTTGTTGTATGGAATCCATGTAATTAACTTTATATGGTAATTGATTGGGCCTCATTCCAATTTGAAAAATAAAGAATAATATAAAATAAAAGTTCATGTGTTGACAGTACTCATCCATTGAGATTGGTCATGTGTTGAACGAAATATTTTAGTAATAAAATTTACATCTTTATCGATATAAAAAAAAAGTTCATGTGTTGACAATACTCATCCATTGAGATTGGTCATGTGTTGAACGAAATATTTTGATAATAACAACTATTTTGAAAATAGAAATTTATGAAGCCGTGTTGATTAGATAGACGCCATTTTGACGTGAACGATATTTATATCGATTTTAAACGATTTCGAAACGAATTAAATTGAAAACGATTTCGAAATGAATTAAATTGAAAACGATTTCGAAATGAATTGAATTGAAAACGATTTCGAAATGAATTGAATTGAAAACGATTTCGAAATGAATTGAATTGAAAACGATTTCGAAATGAATTGAATTGAAAACGATTTCGAAATGAATTGAATTGAAAACGATTTCAAAATGAATTGAATTGAAAACGATTTCGAAATGAATTGAATTGAAAACGATTTCGAAATGAATTAAATTGAAAACGATTTCGAAATGAATCGAATTGAAAACGATTTCGAAATGAATTGAATTGAAAACGATTTCGAAATGAATTGAATTGAAAACGATTTCGAAATGAATTGAATTGAAAACGATTTCGAAATGAAATAAATTGAAAACGACTTCGAAATGAATTGAAAACGAACTCAAATTGAATTGAAAGCGAATTTAAATGAATTCAAATTGAATTGAAATTTGAATTGAATAGAAATGAATTTTAAAACGAATTTATAAAGAAGAATTCAATTTTGATTTGAATTGAAAAGGAAGTTGAAATTGCTTTTGAAACGAATATTAAAACTATTTATATAATTCGTTTTAAATAGAAATCGACGAAATATATTATATATATATTATATATATAATATAATGGCCTGAATAGAACGCGCCGCGCCGTGGCAGTTCGCGAATTTCGACCATTTATTTCAAACGGACATTACGGGAGATCCGACCGTCGGATTCTCCTAAAACCGGAACCGTTGGGTTCGTATCGAAAAGAGCTTTCTAACGAATATTAGAAATTTTAAATCTAACGGTTGGATTTGGAATTATGTCCAAATCAAATTCGAAAAAGGTCGCTATAAGTGCAGTTCGATGACCATTGATGGAAATCGACTGTACGGGCCTTGATAAAATTATTAAAAATAGCAATAATTTGTGTAAAATCATAAGAAATGATTTGTGAAGATTTGGGATGAAAAACTCCATATTTGAAAAGATAAAAATAGATTTTTATCGAAATGAACTAGTTTTGAACTAGAAATATAATTCTATTTATTTTTAAATAAATAAATTGAATATTGAAATGGTTTTGAAAATAACCAGAATTTCCAATAATTGCATTGGAGTGGATTTGAATCGAAATTGTCTTCGGAATATTTCGATGTTGGAATTCGTGATTATACAGGTGTTGTTATGGAAATTTGAAAGATATATATTTATATCGTTATTTCCAATACGACATTTGTTAGTCGTAGAATTTGATATTGAATATAAGCCGATATATTTTCTATTCAGAGCCTTATATTGAATATCAAATGTGATTTGGGTTTGTCGTGAATGGTGTCTTCACTAACACTGTTCTTGAACCCAGTTGAGAAAAGATTAAATCTTTTTATTTAGATTTAATGAAGTGTACCAATTAAATGATATTTAATTGAAATTGAATGGGTATTGATTTTTGGGTTTATCGTGAACAGTGTTTTAAATAACACTTGTTCTTTAACCCGATAATTAATGGAATGTGATTTTGGGTTTATCGTGAACCGTGTTTTAAATGACACTGATTCTTTAACCCAGTCGAAGATTAAAACTAAGTGGAGTTTTAATGAATCTTTAATTAGATTGAAATGATCGAAAATGGAGTATCACCAGTTTTGCTCCAGGCGATAGTTAAATCTTTAATTAGATTTGAACGCGAAATGGTAATTGAATTTACCGATAACACCGTGGTGTTAGATATGAAGTATTACCAGTTTTACTTCATGGGATGAATAGGTTGGGATTGGGAAATTAAAATAAATGATTACTTCGGTAAGGTTCGCTAATCCCGACTAGTTTGAATTGAGATTCAAAAAGAGAATAAAGAATAAATTCAAGGAATTTATCTTGGATAAAATTAATGGGAACATTTCCCTATGAATGTGAAATTTAGAAACTAACTGTCGGTTGGCCAAGCAGAATGGTTTTCTGGATATTGATCTGATGTTGGTTTCGGCCTTCGGGGTTAATATTTGGGAAATTATTCTCTTGATTAATTTACGGTTAGTGACTGATGAATTGGAATGAGGCGTATGTTGTGTTTGTGTAACACTTATTTAAAATATACGCGAGTTATTCGGAAAGACCGGGTTTATCCCATTCTGAATAACTGATACGACGATAAGTCGAAGATGAAGACGATGGTCGAAGACCGGAAGTCTTCACGTCGTTTGGGTGATAACTGATGATCTTGATTGGGCTGTACACCCAAGAAGATGGAAACAGTTGGTGATCGTCCAGACGTACTTGGAGATCGATGGATATGCGGGGTACTAGGTGCCTCCGGTTTCGTTCAGACCCAGAACGGACTTGTAAATGGACTGTGTGTCTGACATTGGATTTTATTCTGTGTGATTGATCTCTATTAAATATATATCTGTTTGGCGGCGGAGAATTTATTCTCTTGCTTAACGCCCTTCTCTGAGACGTACGAGCTCAGGGGTTATATATTGATGGATATCAAACGCATGGAGTGAATTGCCTGTGTGGCATGCCTAAGTGGCAATTGATCGAGGCTTCTGTTGAAAAGCAAAGTCTTGTGGTGATGATCAAAGCAAGGCCTTTGTGGCGTAGCTTTGTGTAACGTTTACCTCGCGTGTTTCACACCCGGTATGAACCAAAAACGGGAGAGGACGTCAGGGAGGGCATGCGTTTCTTTCTAGCTAGAAGTGGCGTCAGTGGTTTTACACGCCCTGACGAGTTTGACTTATGTGGTTGTTGCTGTTGCGAGGCGCCTCGGATTGATCGGTCGTTCTCGAACCGATGGAGTCATTTAGTTGGCTCGTTTACGCCCCATAGGGCGGGGAAATGCATGTCCAGGGTTTAAGTTTAATCCACATCGGTGGACTGGCCCTGAGGATCCAAGGGTCACTCGAGCTCTGATACTGAGGGGCGGGCTAGAGCGTCTCGAATCGGTTGAGGACTATCTTTTGCCTCGGTTCATAGACGGAAATCCAATTTCCAAATACGTGCCATTTGCGGTTTTATTTGTAAACCTATATATGGCGACATAGTGGCATGGGACGCTCATGTCGCCTATGATTGATACTTATGATTTGAAGTTGTTTTATACACTATGCACTTATTATAGTATCAAATGATTTGTTTTAAACGTATCAAGCATTCTTTGGCTGTTATAAGGGAAAACCCTATCCCCCGGCTTGCGTTGCATTGTGTGATAGGACCTGGGTCTTATAACAGCTTCATTTTTCTTTATTTAGCATTGCGCTGTTGTTTTATGCACTGGTATTATTGGGTGGAAACCCGTTCCGTGTTATACGGCGTGGTCCCTTGATTTTACCTAACTTTTAAAATAAAGATTAATAACTGTTTTAGTTCTCACACCAGTCACATGACTGACCTGGAGTTTATTGTTTTAACCTAAACTCTGGGTGCCCTTATTTTGACACGGGCAGCTAGTAGTTTTGGTTTTGCAGATTTATATTCACAGGATCCTGGTTTACAGCTGGAACGATATCCGGAAAGCTTTGTATCCGTATATCTCATTCTAGTTGTGTATTGTATTATTTTTTCGCTGCTATGTATTTAAATGTAATTTAAATCTCTGATATTTCTGTGTAATATTCATTTATCTCTGTATATTCTTGTAATCTGATGCATTGTTGTAATAAGCAATGAAATGTTCTTCTGTATGCGTTCTGTTTTGTCCTGTTCTAAACGATAGGGCGTTTCGAACGGTCTGGGTCGGTTTAGCGACTGGTTCGGACCGAGCGAAATTCCTTCTCGTCACAAAAACGTTCCATACCACCAACTTAAAAAGGATTTCACATTAAGGACAATATTTGATAGTCAATTATTTAACTATAAACAAACATCCAAACAATGATTAAATCATGTATTTCATTTCCTATGGAAACCACTAAGCCTTATTTAATTAATTTCTTGTTAATCAATTATCTTGTATACTTGGAAAATATTTCTACATACCTATATCGACAGTATAAGTATATTCAAAAACTATTATACTTTCAATACTTAGAAAGTATACTCACAAATCATTAAGGAAAGTTCCTTAACTTTAAATCATTATTATTGGATTTTGAACCCACTAAAATTAGATCAAATTAGGTATCTTAAGACCATTATCAATAAATAAGTAATAAATTCAAAACATTTAGAAATGATATATTTTTAATTGATTGTTTGACCAAAATTATATTATATGTGGATAAATTAAGATCTTGAAAATGAAATAATTTGTGAACTTATAAAAATCATTAATAAATAAGGATTTCTACTTTTAAAACATTTACACATTAAATAATAATTGATTATTCTTTTAAAACCATATTACTAAAATAAATAACTTATTTCATAAAATTCAGTTATTAACCTTCCAAGTTATTTAATAAGAAAATCGCTAAATTTTAAAACATGAATAAGGTGCAAAACTTTAATTTAAAAATACTATAAATAAAATGATTTATAATTTATAATTAGAAATCATTGTTTAAATTAGGCTTAACGGTTCCATTCAACCAATGGTTACATCTCCATCTCAGGGAAAACCAAAAGTGACTATAGGCATCAAAACCCAAAACTTAAAATATGGGCACTCGATAGATCACAGTTGCTTGACTATGGCCAGTAACCCCTCAACTTACACCATGACACATAATAGATCGCAGCTAGGTGACAATTACTATAACAACCCAATTTTCAACGGGCTCTTTTTTTTTTGCAAAATGCTAAGATCCAAGCCCACTAAAACCGGAGTTGTTTTGTTTGGCATCCTGTAGAAAGAAAGAGATAAATATATCAGAGCTCACAATAAAATATCTCACAACAGAAAAAATATAATACTAAGTAAATACTTACCATAATAATGACGTTGTCTAGCAAGTGTCTCTAAGCTATAAAGTCTCTTCCACCTTTCTGACCCTCTGGTTTGTTATGAGGAAGGGTCAAAACAAAAATTCTGGTGAATAAACAAATTATATTTTTTTATAAATAACACTACGAATACCGTTGTATCATTGGGTTACTTTTATTAAGTTATTTGGATTTATTGCACATTACACTCCGATTTTTCACATAAATTATACCCATTTACTCCAAAGGAGATTAACCTAATAAATCATATATATAGCTATATTGCCATCGTTTCAGGGTACTCCCTATAGTACTCTTCTTGAGTGGTCTAGATCACCGCACTGCGAAAACGTTCTTAATCTCTATTGCCAAGCTATGAAAGCGTATAGACCATGCTATAAAGGCACACTAAGTCTCCATCGCCACGCCATGGAATCGTACCAAGACACGCTACGAAAGCATACTAAGCCTTTATCGTCACGCTATAAAATTGTATTACCTACATTTTGAGTTCCGCTATGAAATTCAATCGAGGACTTTTATAAAGGACAGCTTCGTTAAGCCTACAATACATATATCCACAGATCTAGTTTGTCTCTTTTCTCGATGGTTATGGCCCCACTTACCTCCTAACTAATGAAAGACCATTTAGAGAGCTAAGTGATCGTACCCCTCACAAATAATCTAAGCATCCAGTTGGCGTTGTCACTCATCCAATATCTCGATAGTGAAAGATCGTTGGAGTGTTGGTTTAGTTCCAGTCTTTCCCGTACTTGCTCTAACCAATGATGAAAGGTATCCAATGATTCACTATTCTTATTGGGTCATGACCATGAAGACTACTCTCGGAGCGGAGGCAACCGCCGAATCCTAAAAATCATCCCATCGGTCTTCTTGATGCCCTCATCATAAGTGTAGCCAAGGTGTACCACCCCGTAATTTTGAAAAAACTAAAGATTATAAATTAAAGAATAGTTAATTTAATATACAGAGTTAAGTGAAACAGACTACGCAATTGCGATCATCTCGGAATTCTGGTTAAAATAGATACCTAATTTGCGTAAAACGGACATCGTATAAAGAAGTTATTAAGGTTTGAAGTTTGCATACGCGCAAGAAGAATAGATATGTATATATAATTAAATCCAGAATTCAAAAATAGGTTCAAAATTCAAAATTTGGGGAGGCGGCAGAAATCCCGCTCAGGGTGCCGACCCCTCAAGGGAGATGTCGATCCATAGGTTGACCCCATACAGTGGGTCGACCCCCTACGGCAGATCTGGCATATTAGGGTCTTGGGGTCGGCTATAAATATTGCCACATTTGTCATATTTTTGAACACCAAAAATAATGGAGAACTAGATGTTGTCTATACCCAGATTGAATCAAACCTTTTCTTCTTCAACAATCAACTAGAGTTTAGAGATATGTAATTCAACATCAACAATCCTTTCTTCTATTTCTCTAGATCCAAACACTGTGATTCTATGTTAATTTTAGATCTAAATAATTAAAAAGTAAATGTTGACATGACTATAACTTGGATCTATGCCTATAACTATGTGAATCATATCGGATCTGCTATGACATGTTTATCTAGGTTATTCTGACATGACTATGAAACAAGATCTGAATCTATATCTATTTATCATGTCATATCTTCCACTGTTTATAGATCTAATTTACCGTTTAGATCACCTCATGCCTGTTACCCTTATGTTTGTGGCTAAATCAGATATGTTACTAGTTGGATATTCATTGTTTAGATCTCATCATGCCTGTTTATGATGTCCTTATTATGTTGGAATCAGTTCTGTTGTCACATGTCCATCAAATCTGTCCCTGTATGCCTATCTTGTCGTTATATGTTTATACCTATTTCTGCTATTCTATATTCACCTTATTAGTATGATCATTTACGTCCTCTTCGCTTTATCCCTTTCCTTTTTATTTTATATAGCCAGGCTACCTTCGAGCCTAGGCATGCCACTGAAATATGTGAACACGTTATATTGGGAACGAGGGAAAAACGATAAAATTGGGGAGTAACTTGTAATTAGAATTTTAGGCATAATTTGGATGAAATATATAAACATGAAGTTAGGGACATAAATAAACTTATGATTAAAGACCTAAATTTGAGGCATGTGGTTCATTATGAACATAACTTGGAAAAAAGGGCATGAAAACCTATAATGACATAGGAACAATTGGTTAATAATTGGAATGCCTAGGACTATAGTAATTAGAAACTGTAACCGCGCTTATACAAGAGGTCAGAATACACTTGTGGTGGAAGTCTACCCGGAACCGCCTGGCAAATATGGCTAGGAACAATTGGTTAATATGGCTATGAAGTTGAATACTTAACCTAGTTGAATCCATAGGGATTGTATGAATATGATAAATTGAATAGGGGTTAAGTAAACTTGTTTGAAACAATGGGTGGGTTAAGTAAATCTTGGGCAGGTGGGTAATATTTATATATAGGCCCACAAACTTAACCCGTTGGGATTATGCAATTTTACGAGACCGATAGTTAGGCATAATCTATGGAAAACCTAGTGGGGATGCAAAAAAAGGGGAGAGCTTGCATCATCTTGTGTGTGGGACCCGTTTCGGTCAGTAACCCATATATAGGTATCAAATGGGTACTCCGAACTAGGTCGGGGTCGGGGCACGCTTACTGGGTTGATTATAAGAGATCCAAAAGTTGGAGATGGTGTGGGCGGCGCGTACCAACCAGGTCATACGCGTGCATGGTCCAGACAGAGGGAGATAAGACGTCGTGACACCAATAGATTTGGTTGTGCAAATCTGGAAAACGAAGGGTTGTCGCTTTAGGGAGTGATACACCCTACTGTGGGGCCAGCACAGGTTATCTACGGAGTAGGGAGCCGATCAATTATAGTAGTAATTAGGGTACATCTAGACTCCAGTATGTTGGGGAGCCCGTTAACACCTTCAGGGTTAACTCTGGTTGTTGGTCGGGTTGTTGATTGTATGGGGTGAAAACCTCTCACTGGAAGTACACCTAAGTCTATCATCTTATACTTGTTGGGGATCATCTTGTTAATAAAACACTAGTATTGGTGCAGAGAAATCATTAGAGAAGCATAGTATACTCTATCATGTTTGTCTTGTTTACCTTGTCATACCTGCCTATTATGATGTTATCTCTCTTATCCACTTTATATGCCTGTCATGATACTTTTACTTATTTATATGATAAAAGTAACTAGACTCGTCAGACTTTATGTCTTACCCTTTTTTTCCTCTTCTTTCTCTTCCGTCCCCCCTCCCTCCCCCAAGGTACTCAGGGTAGGAATACTCAAGATTGACTAGGATTCTGCTTTCATCCTCTTGGAGCTGCTTAGATGTATTACACGATCTCCTATCCTTTCTACTATGGCTATGTTTTTGCTTGGGGAATCATGCTTCTTCATTTATTGTGCTATGATATTTTAAATACAAGACAAAAATGTTTAAGATAATGTACTGGGCTTATGTATTTTCAGACTCATGATGTTTTGAACCATGAAGTTATGCTTTATGATTAATAAAAAGTTTTTAATTCCACTGCTACTTTCTATCTGCCTTATAATGTTTATGTTTCAGTTTACCTATAACGCTACACGAAACTTAATGCATTCTCTTAATGAGTGACATTAACGGCCGTGGCGTGTCACACTTGGTATCAGAGCTGAAGGTTACCAGATCGGATAAAAGATTTTGAAAATTATTTTCAAAAAGGTTTTTAAAGAAAGCATTTTTCAAAAAGAAAAGTCTGTTTTAAAAAACATATTCCCCAAAGCCATATGTAATATCTTTCGATCCTTTGTCTGAATCCCTTTCCTATTCTTTTCGGCACGTCTGGGGAACCTAATATTGTTGAGGGCGTTACGATACCAGGCTAGTTCCGTAGGTATCTAGAGGCCACGGCGCCTGCCGGTGGTCAAGCAGATGTTCCTTCCCTAGTTGCACCCATCGTTCCTCCTCCTTCTCCTCCGCGTGCAGATAATTTCTCTAAGATCTGCAAAGATTTCTGTGCTATGGGAGGAAATTCATTCCGTGGAACTGAGACGTTCGTAGAGGCAAGGAATTGTCTTAAAGAGATGGAGGACCTATTTGGAATCTTTGAAGTGGATGATCATAGGAAGATTCAGCTAGCCACCTAGCTACTAAAAGATGAAGCTTCGTTCTGGTGGGAAGTGACGCAAGCAGGGCGTCCAGTGGAGACTTGGGATGATTTTCGGCAAAGGTATGAAATG
This sequence comes from Allium sativum, assembly GCA_030737875.1. Classification (NCBI taxonomy): domain Eukaryota; kingdom Viridiplantae; phylum Streptophyta; class Magnoliopsida; order Asparagales; family Amaryllidaceae; genus Allium; species Allium sativum. The sequence continues at coordinate 228,802,821 of CM060919.1, read as the reverse complement.
AAGTTTCTTTCTTAAGCTGATAAACACATGCAAATGGAAAGGTTCTTGGCACTCAAGCAAGGAGGCATGACTGTGAAAGAGTATGTTAACAAATTCAACCAAATATCGAGATTTGAATTGGAGCTAGTGGATACTCTGCATAACAAAGTTTTGTGGTTTGCTAGAGGACTGAATGAACCCTTTCATGGGTTAGCTATATCTCATATTCTAATTGGAGCAACTTTTGAAAGGCTCGTTGATATGGCCTTGATGCACGAGGAAGATAAAGCTGACAAGAAGGAAGTTAAGGTTGAGGAAACACAAAACAAGAAAGTATGGCTTAAGAAGGGACAACAACAAAAGATAGGTGGAAAAAAGGACAAGGCTAAGGATAAGAGGAAGTGCCATAATTGTGGACGTAAGGGTCATTTGATCAAGGATAGCAAAACAAGGAAAGAATGCTTGCTTCAGTTATGGAGAGGTTGGACACTTTTCTGAGGAGCGCCCGAAGAAGCAAGGACAAGGTCAAAGGGCAGGAACTTCTGCAGGGAATGTGCATGCTCTCGCAATCAGTGCTCCAGATCGAGGTAGGAAAGTTTCCATGGAAGGTTTGATTTCCCTTTCCAATCACCCTATTAGAACTCTTTTTAATTCTGGCTTCATTTATATCTAATTCTATAGTTGAGTCTCTACACCTTAATATTAGTATGGTAGTGGGTCCATTGTTGTCTCAAACCCCATTGGTGGTTCGGCTCATATGTCCATGACTTGTCGGGGTTTGAGAATATCTGTTTTAGGCATCGAGTATTAGTGCGACATATATGTGCTCGGTTTTATGGGCTATGGTTTGATTTTAGGGATGGATTGGCTAGCTAGGTACGGTGCCATTCTAGGTTGTGAGAGGAGGGTCGTTAGACTTTTGACTTTCCATGGGAGGACCCTCGAAATTTCTTGTGACTCTAAGGGGTCAGTCATGCTTAGTTTCTTAGAGTATCTGGATACATCTATCGATGATCTGCAATCTGTACCAATAGTCCGTGAGTATTCTGATGTTTTTGAGGAGGTTCGGGGCTTACCTCCGAGGCACGAGATCGACTTTCGTATATACTTGGTAGACAATGTAAAGCTAGTTGTATTACCTATAACACCCCATAATTTTAAATATTAAACTTAACAATTTTAAGAAAACTTAATTTTTAGGAGAAGAATTAAGGGAAATGGGTTAAGCCATTACGTTTGTCTCAGAATTCTGCTTAGAATAGAGTCCAAGTTTTCGTAAATCGGACTTCATATGAGGAAGTTATGGCCTTCAAAAGTTTCAGGAATTTAAATAAATTAAAACAACTCGAATTCAAATTCAAAATTCAAATGAAAACAAAGAAGCGGGCTAGGCGGGATTTTTCCCGCCCCAAGCCAGGTCGACCAGGGGGTCGACCTTTCCTATATAGGTTGACCTGGGGGTCAACCTGGGGGATTTGGTCAGATCCGAGGCAGATTCGAGATTTTGCACCTGGACTTGTTTTTTGGACAAATTCTTTGGCTTCTAACCTATTTAAACACCCCCAAACCTCACTTTCTCTCCACACCAAACCATTGTAACGCTATGCTGCCTCAATCCTAATTAAAATAAGTTAAAACATCCTTATGCTGCTGGAATAGTTCATCTTCTTCTTAAAGCATAGGAATTGCAAGTCAGGATTCTAATACAAACGACGAACGAATTATTCTCTTCTCTAATCTGTCTTTGTGAGTACAATTTCTTTCAAAAAATAATTAATAAACTAATTATGATGAGTTATAATTTGAATTATGAGAACATGCCTGTTGAATAATGTGACGTTACTTAATTTTGTTATCGTCTGTTTGTGAACATATGACAGTTTTGTTAACTTATGTTAGTGGATCTCTTTCATATGACCAATCACATATGTTTAACTTGATTCATTTTATGACATCAGTTTACATGTGAGTTTGTATGTAAATCATATGCTAGTTTGTATGTGAATCAAATGCAAGTCTGTATGCGAATTATACACAAATTTATATGTGAATCAAGTATATATATGTATGCGAGTTTATATGTAAAATATGTGATATTAGTTTACCTGTTTAAATTCATATGCAAGTTTGTATGGAACCCATATGCAAGTTTAGGTGAAAACCATAGTCATATAAGCAAGTTCACAATTTTATGTTTAGATCTATATTTAGATCCATGGCAGTACATAGTTTAAGCAAATTTATGTTCTATATGTCCATTTCCTATGCAAGTTATTGGCTATGCAAATTTATGTTTTAATTCTTATTTGCAAGTTAGATCTATTTTATGTGTTATGCAAGTTGTGATGTTTCTTTTCTTTTTATGAGTTAGAATATTTGCGAGTCTAACATATTTCACATTAAACGTACGAACGGCATAGGGACATTGGGAAAATATTAAATATACATATTGAGAATTGGCATAAAATGGCTTTAAGGGCATATAATTAATTTGAGACATTAATTGGTATAATTTATGTACCTGAAAATTATGGACATAATTTATGTGACAATTATGGACATAGATTAATTTGGAAATTATTGACAATTTGAATAGGGATATTAATTCAAATTGGGGTTAAATAATTATGTGTTATAATAAATGCCTAAGACACGAGGTTAGACTCGTTTGCGGTATAAGACTGCCCGGACCCACCCAGCAAATCCAGCAACCGCAAATGGTAGTTTAATGTGGGAGGTCTTACAAGGTTACGGTTATAATGAATTAAGTAACACTTAACCAAGATAAACATGTAGTGGGACATAGGGTTAAGTGGGTGACATTGGTGGCATGTGAAATACGATTAGAAACACTTAACCAATTTAGAACATGTAAGAAGACATGAATAAGAAGAGGTTAAGTGGGAACTCCTAGTGGGGACCAAGCATATGTGGAAAGCTTGTGTCAAGCATGGGGGACCCTTTTCAAACCAGTAACCCATTAAGTATCTTTGTGAGCTCGAGCTAGGTCGAGGACGGGACACACTTACTGGGTTTGATTGTAAGAGGTCAAAACGGGTTAGCGGTGGCAAAGCAAGTCCAACGGGGTCATGTGCGTGGGTGGGCCCGGGCTGGTAGGTAAGACGTTGTTGCATCGTGTAGATATAAGTCGTGCATCTTTGAGTTGTATTGGGTTGCCACTTTGGGGAGTGATACACCCCACTGTGGGACCAACACGGGTATCTACGAGTTAGGGAGCCGATCGCATGGGGGTAGTGGGTACAACTAGTGGAGATAGGAGCATGAGGCACCTATGAAGACAGCTAGGGGTGCACGGGACTACCATTATCATTATTACTATTATTATGTTCAGTAGGCGGGATCAACTTTTAGGGTGACTAGTATTGGTGCAGTATAGTAATTATCCTATAATGATTAGGAACACAATTAACGTTTCTTAATCCTCTTGTTGGTTTTGTCATACCCATTTGTTTCACAGTCTTTCCTTGTTTTACCAGTTTATGCCTTATCTTAATTACTTTAATAATTATATTGTTAAAGTTATTGGACTCGCAAGACTTTATGTTTGACCCCCTTTGATTTCGCCTCTTTTCTTCCTTTTTCCCCCCAGGTTCTCAGGGTGGGACTTGTGATAGTAGAGCTTGATTTGGATCTCTTTCTCTCTCTCTTTTGGAAGTGCCTGGATTGCTGAAAGTAAAGTTCAGTTCAGCTTATCTCTTTTATGGCTACTTATGTTGGGATTATGCTTTTTACTTTATGTACTCAGAAAACAATTTGTCAAGATGGATATTAAGTGTACTCGATTTTATTGTTGGTTTTTGATGTTGTTGTAACCAAATTATTTCTCCACTGCAATAAAAGTTGTTTTAAAATTTTCAAGTACCAATATATGTATCTGTCTTGTTATATTCCGTTCTATACACCAATAGTACTCCATGAAAGTTAATGCATTCCCTTTAGAGTGACATTAATGGACGTGGGGTGTTACCCGTGGTATCAGAGCTGAAGTTTACCAGAACAGATAAGAGATTTTGAAAAACCGTTTTTCAAAAGCATTTTATAAAGAAATACTCTCAAAAATATGTTTTATGGAGAGTATTTTCAAGAGAAAAGTTTATTTTAAAAACATAACCCCCAAGATCCATATATCTTTACTTCGATTCTCCATTTTGAATCTCTTAAATTTTCTTTTTCAACATGTCTGGGGAACCTGAGATACCCGAGGGCATACCGATACCAGCCTGGTTCAGAAGGTATCTGGAGGCTAGGGCCACCGCCGCAAGCCCAGCAGACATTCCTCCTCCCCCAGCTACAGCCGCTCCTCCTCCTCCTCCCCCTCCCCGCATTGACAGTTTTTCGAAGATATGCAAGGACTTTTGGGCAATGGGCGGGAAACCTTTTCACGGGTCAGAGATGTTTGTTGAAGCTCGAAATTGGCTTAAGGAGGTGAAAGATTTGTTTGTTATCTTCGAGTTGGAAGACGGAAGGAAGGTCCAATTAGCTGCTTGGTTAATGAAGGATGAAGCCTCGTTTTGGTGGGAGGTCACGAATGGAGAGCGTTCGGTGGAGACATGGATGGATTTCAGGCATAGATTCGAGATGAAATTTCTCTCATGAGCAAAAGAGAATTTATACATGGAGTGGTCCTTGGCATTGAAGCAGGGGAATTTATCAGTAAAGAAGTACGTCAACAAGTTCAATCAGTTAGCGAGATTTGGCTTAGACTTGGTGAACACACCTGGTAAGAAGGCCCTGAGGTTTGTTAAAGGTTTGAATGAGCCGCTACACGGGTTGGCTACGACCCACATTCCTATGGGGGCTACCTTTGAGAAACTGGTTGACATGGCACTTATGCATAAAGAGGAGAAAGGTGCTAATGCTAATAAGGCACTGGAGAAGAAAGGGGATCCAAATAAATCACAGCAGCAACCCAAAAAAGGTGGTAAGGATAACAATAGCAAAGGAAAGAAAAGGTGCTTTAATAGTGGAACACCAGGCCATTTGAGCAAGGACTGTAGGAAAAAAAAGAAGACTGGCTGTTTCAACTGTGGTGGGGCAGGACTTCTGATTAAAGACTGCCCGAGAAGACAAGGGCAAGGGCAGAGGAAAGGGTCTACTTCTGGAGGGCAGGTTCAGGCTCTCATGGCACCAGGGCAGGCAAGAGGGCAGGTTCATGCTCTCATGGCACCAGGACAGGATAGAGGTAGAAACATTTCCGTTGAAAGTTTGGTTTTTCTGTTTGATCATCATGTTCATACTTTGTTTGATTCTGGCACTTCACACTTGTTTGTATCTGCTTCATTAGTTTAAACACTGCACCTAAATACTAGTCTAGTTACGGATCCCATAGTGGTCTCAAATCCAATTGGTGGTTCAGCTCATCTTTCGATGATTTGTCGGGATTCGAGAGTGTCTATCTTGGGCGTTGGGTTTGATTGCAACGCCTTCGTTCTTGGCTTCATAGGCTACGGTTTAATTTTAGGCATGGATTGGCTGGCCAGATATGGTGCCATCCCAGACTGTGAAAGAAGGGTAGTTAGATTGTTGACTCATTGTGGCAAGACCCTTGATATTTCTTGTGACCCTAGGGGTCCGGTGATGCTTAGCTACCTAGAATCTCTTGACGCATCCAATGATGACTTGGAATCTGTTCATGTGGTCCGTGAATATGGTGTCTTCGGTGAAGTTCAGGGTTTACCCCCGAGGCACGAGATAGACTTTCATATATACCTAGTAGATAATGCAAAGACAGTTGCATTACCAGTGCGCCACGTGGCTCCGAGGGAGAGAAGAGAACTCAGTAAGCAAGTGAAAGAGTTGCCATAGAAGGGGTTCATAAGAAGAAGTATTTCGGAATGGGGTGTTCCAGTTGTTTTTGCTACAAAGGCTGATGGTTCATTTAGACTGTGCGTGGACTATAGAGAGCTGAATAAGCTCACAAAGAAGAACAGACACCCATTGCCGAGGACAGATGATTTATTCGATCATTTGGTTGGTGCTTCAGTTTTCTCGTAGTTGGATTTGGCTATAGGATTTCATCGGCTAAGGGTGGCTGAAGACAACATAGATAAGACTGCATTTAGAACTCCTGACGGTTTTTTTGAGTGGCTCGTCATGCCTTTTGTTTTGACGAATGCACCCCCGTACTTCGTTGACTTAATGAGCAGGGTGTTTAGGGAGTTTCTAAACAAGTTTGTGGTAGTCTTTGTGGACGATATCTTGATTTTCTCTAGAAGCGAGGAAGAGCATGCCCTCCATCTTAGGGAAGTCTTAGAGACCCTACGAGCGTATCAACTCAAAGCTAAGTTCTCCAAATGCCACTTTTGGAGAAAAGAAGTGAGGTTCTTAGGACACGTGGTCTCTAAGGAAGGGATAGCTGTGGATCCCGCAAAGGTGGTGGCAATCCAAGATTGGAAGATTCCTAAGAACGCAACAGAAGTAAGAAGATTTTTAGGGCTGGCTGGTTATTATAGGAAGTTCATTAAGGACTTCGCGAAGATATCTACCCCACTTACTCAGTTAACAAAGAAGAACTTGACTTTTTCTTGGGATGTTGACTGTGACGATGCTTTCCAATGTTTGAAGAGGACTTTGACGACATCTCCAGTTTTAGTTTTTCCAGATGGGAGTAAGCCATTCAAAGTATATACCGATGCTTGCGGGACGGGGCTTGGCGCTGTTTTAATGCAAGAGGGAAGGGTGATATGCTATGGTGGAAGGCAGTTGAAAGTCCACAAGAAGAATTACCTTGCCCACGACTTAGAGTTGGCTGCCATAGTTTTTGCGCTTAAGTCATGGCGTCATTATTTGCTTGGCTAGAAGTTTGAGTTGTATACAGATCATAAGTCGCTAAAGTACTTGTTCTCTCAGAAAGATCTAAACTTGAGGCAACAGAGGTGGATGGAGTTTTTGGCATCCTACGATTTTGAGATCGCATATACCCCTGGCAAGGGTAACGTTGTAGCTGACGCCTTAAATAAAAAGAGGTTGAATTTGGGTCCTTTGTTCATAGAGCGGCAGAATTTGGAGTATATTTCTACCTTTGACATCAGACCCTCTATCGATTATGTACCCGGATTGTTGGCATTGCTAGAGGTACAACCTACACTTTTGGGTTGGGTTGGAGAGGCACAACGAGATGACCCACAGTTGGTTGATATAGTAGGCAAGCTTATAGGAGGGGAGTCTTCGAGTCATCTTAATAGATATGCTAAAGAGGCTGGTTGCGTAGAGATTGAGACTTTGCGTGCCACAAGACGAGAGCTTGAGGAAGACAATTCTTGAAGACTCACATCGCTCTAAGATGACCATACATCCCAGTGGTGATAAGATGTACAGGGATATGAAGCGAGTTTTCTTTTGGGCCGGAATGAAGAAGGATGTGGCTGAATTCGTTTCTAGATGCTTAGTGTGCCAGCAAGTCAAGGCGGAGCAAAAGAAGCCCAGTGGTTTGCTCCACTCTTTAGAGATTCCGCTGTGGAAATGGGAAAGTGTTTCCATGGATTTTGTAGACGGGTTGCCATGATCAAGGAAGGGTAATACGGGGATTTGGGTAGTTGTAGACAGACTTACCAAAAGTGCCCATTTTATTCCCGTTAAAAGTAGGAGGACCGCCCCATGGTTAGCATCTGTTTACCTTCGAGAAATAGTTCGTCTGCACGGCATACCCTCTAGCATTGTGAGCGATAGAGAACCCATTTTCACTAGTGAGTTTTGGAAGAGCTTACAAGAGGCGGTTGGAACACAATTGTGCTTAAGTACCGCTTATCACCCTCAGACGGATGGCCAGACCAAAAGAGTAAATTGGATTCTAGAAGACCTTTTGAGGCTATGCATCTTGGACTTTGGGGGAACATGGGAAGAACATCTTCCATTAGTGGAGTTCTCCTATAATAACAGCTTTCAGCCTAGCATTGGCATGGCACCTTTTGAGGCTCTTTATGGACGACCATGCCGGTCACCTACTTGTTGGTGGGAATCTACGGATAAGGTTTTGCTTGGACCCAACATGATTAGTGAGACTTCGGAGAAGATAGACTTGATTCGATGGCGAATGAAGACGGCGTAGGACCGACAGAAGTCATATGCTGATAAGAGACGAACCGATCTTAAGTTCGATGTTGGGGACATGGTTTTTATTAAGGTGTCACCGTTGAGAAATGTAGTCCGTTTTGGATTAGTAGGGAAGTTGGCACCGAGGTTTGTAGGACCCTTTCCAATTACCGAGAGGATTGGGCAAATGGCGTATAGGGTAAAGTTGCCAGAGAAGCTCAGTGGTGTTCATGACGTGTTTCACGTTTCGCATTTGCGTAAGTGTATACATGATACGACGGAAGTGGTGGAGTTGAGCACGCTCAAAGAAGTGGAAGTAAGCGAAATGCCACGGTTAGACGAGCTCCTACACGCATTTTCGAATCGGAGGTCAAAAAGCTACGCAACAAAGAGGTCAAGTTGGTCAAAGTGCAATGGGGAGATGATCAAGGAGAAGCGACTTGGGAGACAAAAGACAAGATGCGTACGCTGTACCCTTTCTTTTTTGAGGGTACATTTTTAACTTCTCCTTTTTGTACCGCTTTGTTGATACTTGTCCTATCGTTTAATATGTCTTTGCGATGATATCTTTGATCTTTAGTTAGGAAAAACCCTATGGTTGTAAACATGTGTTTGAAACATGTTATGTTTGGTGGATGCAAATGGATGCAAGTGGTTGTTAGTGGTTTCTCGTGGATGCATGTACACACGTATTAGGTACTAGATTGGCTCAATCACTTTCATATTGCATATAAATATGTGTGCATATTTAAATTAATGGATGTATAATGGTTGTTTTATCATATGGACGCTGCATTTTGATGAATGGTTGTGCACACATGTAGAAATAATATGTATCGTTAGGATTCTTTTGCATACATAATGGACGCATGACACTATCATGATTTGCATTAAGGAGGTCAACTGAATCAGTAGACCGCCTGATTTTGCATTGGATAAGGAACATATACACACACTTTATGCATATGTTCATACGGCATTAGAAATCATGTAAGGACAATGGATGCCTGTGTTTTATGGTTGAGTAGATGGATGATTGGATGTTAGGATATACATTCTCCTTAACTTGGAGATTTCGGGGGCGAAATCCTTTAAGGAGGGTAGAATGTAACACCCCGTAATTTTAAATATTAAAATTAAAAATTTTAAGAACACTTAATTTTTAGGATAAGAATTAAGGGAAATGGGTTACGCCATTGCGTTCGTCTCGGAATTCTGCTTGGAATAGAGTCCAAGTTTTCTTAAATCAGACTTCGTATGTGGAAGTTACGGCCTTCAGAAGTTTCAGGAATTTAAATAAATTAAATCAGCTTGAATTCAAATTCGAAATTCAAATTGAAACACAGAAGCGGGCTGGGCGGGATTTTTCCCGCCCCAGGCCAGGCCGACCAGGGGGTCGACCTCCCCTATACTGGTCGACCTGGGGGTCGACCTGGGGGATTTGGTCAGATCCGAGGTAAATTCAGGATTTTGCACCTGGACTTGTTTTCTGGACAGATTCTTTGGCTCCTAACTATTTAAACACCCCCAAACCTCACTCTCTCTCCACACCAAACCTTTGTAACGCTATGGTGCCTCAATCCTAATTAAAATAAGTTAAAGACGTCCTTATGCTGCTGGAATAGTTCATCTTCTTCTTAAAGCTTAGGAATTGCTAGTCAGGATTCTAATACAAATGACGAACGAATTATTCTCTTCTCTAATCCATCTTTGTGAGTACAATTTCTTTCACAAAATAATTAATAAACTAATTATGATGAGTTATAATTCGGATTATGAGAACATGCATGTTGAATCATGTGACGTTACTTAATTTTGTTATCGTCTGTTTGTGAACGTATGATAGTTTTTTTAACTTATGTTGGTGGATCTATTTCATATGACCAATTACATATGTTTAACTTGATTCATTTTATGACATCAGTTTATATGAGAGTTTGGATGTAAATTATATGCTAGTTTGTATGTGAATCATATGCAAGTCTGTATGCGAATTATACACAAGTTTATATGTGAATCAAGTATATATATGTATGTGAGTTTATATGTAAAACATGTGATATAATTTTACCTGTTTAAATTCACATGCAAGTTTTTATGGGACCCATATGCAAGTTTAGGTGAAAACCATAGTCATATATGCAAGTTCACAATTTTATGTTTAGATCTATATTTATATCTATCGCAGTACATAGTTTATGCAAATTTATGTTCTATATGTTCATTGCTATGCAAGTTATTGGCTATGCAAATTTATGTTATAATTTTTATTTGCAAGTTAGATCTATTTTATGTGTTATGCAAGTTGTGATGTTTCTTTTCTTTTATTGAGTTAGAATATTTGCGAGTCTAACATATTTCGTATTAAACGTACGAACGACGTGGGGACATTGGGAAAATATTAAATATACATATTGAGAATTGGCATAAAATGGCTTTAAAGGCATATAATTAATTTGAGACATTAATTGGTATAATTTATATACCTGAAAATTATGGACATAATTTATATGACAATTATGGACATAGATTAATTTGGAAATTATTGACAATTTGAATAGGCATATTAATTCAAATTGGGGTTAAATAATTATGTGTAATATTAAACGCCTAAGACACGAGGTTAGACTTGTTTGTGGTATAAGACTGCCTGGACCCGCCCGGCAAATCCAGCAACGAAAAACAGTAGTCTAATGTGAGAGGTCAAAGGCATAAATTAAATGCGTAACAATTGTAAAGACACAAGGTTAGGCTCAACTGCCCGGACCCACCCGACAAATCCTGCAACTGCAAACAGTAGTCTAATGTGGGAGGTCTTACAAGGTTATGGTTATAATGAATTAACACTTATCCAAGATAAACATGTAGTGGGACATGGGGTTAAGTGGGTGACATGGGTGGCATGTGAAATACGATTAGAAACACTTAACCAAATTGAAACATGTAAGAAGACACGAATAAGAAGAGGTTAAGTAGGAAATCCTAGTGGGGACCGAGCATAGGTGGAAAGCTTGTGTCAAGCATGGGGACCCTTTTCAAACCAGTAACCCATTAAGTATCTTTGTGAGCTCGAGCTAGGTTAAGAACGGGACACACTTACTGGGTTTTATTGTAAGAGGTCAAAATGGGTTAGCGGTGGCAATGCAAGTCCAACAGGGTCATGTGCGTGCGTGGGCCCGGGCTAGTAGGTAAGACGTTGTTGCATCGTGTAGATATAAGCCGTGCATATTTGAGTAGTATCGGGTTGCCACTTTGGGGAGTGATACACGCCAATGTGGGACCAGCACGGGTATCTACGAGTTAGGGAGCCGATCGCGTGGGGGTAGTGGGTACAACTAGTGGAGATAGGGGCAGGTGGCACCTATGAAGACAGCTAGGGGTACATGGGACTACCATTATCATTATTATGATTATTATGTTCAGTAGGCCGGATCAACTTTTAGGGTGACTAGTATTGGTGTAGTATATTAATTACCCTATAGTGATTAGTAACGCAATTAACATTATCTTATTCCTCTTGTTGGTTTTGTCATGCCCGTTTGTTTCACAGTCATTCCTTGTTTTACCAGTTTATGCCTTATCCTAATTACTTTAATAATTATATTGTTAAAGTTATTGGACTTGCCAGACTTTATGTCCGACCCTCTTTGTTTTCGCCTCTTTTCTTCCTCCCCTCCCCAAGGTTCTTAGAGTGGGACTAGTGCTAGTGGAACTTGATTTGGATCTCTTTCTCTCTCTTTTGGAAGTGCTTGGATTGCTGAAAGTAAAGTTCAGCTTATCTCTTTTACGGCTTCTTATGTTGGTGTTATGCTTTTTTACTTTATGTACTCAGAATACAATTTGTCAAGATGGATATTAACTGTACTCGGTTTTATTGTTGGTTTTTGATGTTGTTGTAACCAAACTATTTCTCTGCTGCAATAAAAGTTGTTTTAAAATTTTCAAGTACCAATATATGTATCTGTCTTGTTATATTCCGTTCTATACACCAATATTACCCCATGAAAGTTAATTCATTCCCTTTGAGAGTGACATTAATGGACGTAGGGTGTTACATTACCTGTGCACATATGGCTCCAAGAAAAAGGAGGGAGCGTAGTAAGCAAATATGGGAGCTACTTAAGAAAGGGTTTATTAGGCAAAGCATATCTAAATGGGGTGCACCGGTGGTATTCGCAACTAAGGCGGATGGTTCGCTTCGCTTATGTGAAGATTTTAGGGAGTTGAACAAACTCATGAAAAAGAATAGGCACCCACTTCTGAGGATAGATGATCCATTTGACCAACTTATTGGTGCATCAGTATTCTCTCAGTTAGACCTGGTCACGGGGTTTTATCAGTTGAGGGTGGCCGAGGACAGTATAGATAAGACCGGTTTTAGGACTCTATATGATTTCTTTGAATGGCTCTTTATGCCTTTTGGGTTGACGAATGCACCCGCCTATTTTGTTGATCTTATGAGTAGGGTGTTTCTGGAGTTTCTAAATAAATTTGTCGTGGTCTTTGTTCATGATATCTTGATCTTCTCAAAGAGCGAGGAAGAGCATGCCCAACATTTGAGAGAGGTTTTGAAAACTCTACATGCGCATCAGCTTAAGGCGAAATTCTCTAAATGCCATTTTTAGAGAAAAGAGGTGAGATTTCTAGGGCATGTGGTCTCTATAGATGGGATAGCAGTAGATCCCACAAAGGTAGTTGCGGTTCAAGATTGGCAAATTCCTAAGAATGCAACGGAAGTGAGAAGCTTTCTTGGATTGGCAGGCTATTGTAGGAAGTTTATTAAGAACATCACAAAAATATCATCCCCACTCACTAGGCTGACAAAGAAGAATATGACGTTTTCATGGGATATGGATTGTGATATTGCTTTCCAAGGATTGAAGAGGGCTCTAACAACAACCCTAGTCTTGACCTTACCCAACGGAAACGAAGTGTTCACAGTTTACACTGATGCATGTGGTACAGGGCTTGGTGCGGTTCTGATGCAAGAGAGAAGGGTAGTATGTTATGGGGGTAGATAGTTAAGGGTTCATGAGAAGAACTACCCTGTTCATGACTTAGAGCTAGCTGCCATTATATTCGTGCTTAAGACGTGGCGTCATTATTTGCTTGGAGAAAAGTTCGAGTTATACATGGATCATAAATCTCTCAAGTACTTATTCTAGCAGAAGGATCTTAATTTAAGGCAACAAAGGTGGATGGAGTTCCTAGCATCTTATGACTTCGAGATTGCTTATACCCTTGGCAAGGGTAACATGGTGGCAGACGCACCGAGTAGGCAGAGGATGGCCTTAAGTCTTCTATTTGTGGAAAGGAAAAGCTTGGAGTTTTTATCAACTTTTGACTTTGCACGCTCCACCTAGTTTTTGTCTGGCTTATTTGCATCACTGGAAGAGCGACCTACTCTTATGGATCAGATAGGAGCTTCACAACAAAAGGATCCACAGACTTTAGACATCTTGGATAGGCTCAGTAAAGGGGAGACTTCTAGTCACCTCAGTAGATATTCCATAGACGATAAAGGGTGGTTGTGAAGAGATGGGAGGCTTTGTGTTCCCCAAACTTGGAGTTTTTTGAAGACAGTCCTAGAGGATTCCCATCATTCTAGGATGACCATTCATCCAGGTGGCGATAAGATGTACGGGGATACGAAGAGGGTTTTCTTTTGGGCTAGATGATGAAAAATGTGGAGGAATTTGTTTCTCAATGTTTGATTTTCCAGCAAGTTAAAGCTAATCAAAAGAAGCTCGGTGTTTTACTTCATCCTTTGGAGGTCCAGCAGTGGAAGTGGGAGAGCGTCTCTGTGGATTTCATAGATGGTTTTCCTAGATCAAAGAAAAGCAATACCAGTATTTGGGTTGTAGTAGACATACTTACTAAGACCGCTTATTTCATTCCAATTAAGAGTAAGAGGATGGCAACATTGTTGGCATCAGTTTACGTTCGTGAGATAGTCCGTCCTCATGGAGTACCTTCCGGCATCGTAAGTGATCATGACATAAAATTTGAGATGCGTAGCCTTCCATCTTTTCGTTTCAAAGGGGGGTGACTTAGTAGTGTCCGGTACGCTACTAGGAACAACAGCCGCAACTTCTCGAAGCTGCACACCTCCTTACTTCAGCCATTTTTACCAGTGAATTTTGGAAGAGCCTGCAAGAAGCATTAGGTACACAGTTGTGTTTAAGCACCAGTTATCACTCTCAGACCGATGGACAGACAGAAAGGGTGAATAGAGTTCTTGAGGATCTTTTAAGATTTTGTATCCTAGACTTTAGACGAACTTGGGAAGAGCATCTTCCTTTAGTGGAGTTTTCCTACAACAACAGTTATCAAGCTAGCATTGGCATGACACCCTTCTAAGTATTGTATGGACGACCCTGTAGATCACCAACTTGTTGGTGGGAGTCTACAGAAAGACTTCTACTTGGACCAGATATGGTTAGAGAAACGTCCGAGAAGATAGATCTTATTAGATGGTGAATGAGGACAGCTCAGGATAGGCAGAAGTCCTACACGGACAAGAGAAGGACTGACATTGAGTTTGAGCTTGGAGACATGGTTTTCAATAAAGTGTTACCTTTGAGGAATGTGGTTCGCTTTGGATCTGTAGGGAAGTTAGCACCAAGATTCGTAGGGCCATTTCCCATAACAGAAAGGATTGGCCAAATGACCTATAGAGTAAAGCTACCAAAGAGATTGTTCAGTGTTCATGATGTTTTCCACACTTCTCATTTGCGAAAGTGCTTGCATGATACTGCAGAAGTAGTTGAGCCGAATCTATTGGAAGAAGTAGAGGTGGAATGGGAGGAGACAGTTAGGCGAGTTCCTACCCGTATTCTTGGATCAGAAGCTACGCAACTGAGAAGTCAAGTTAATAAAGGTTCAGTGGGGAGATAACCCGGAAGATGCAACTTGGGAAACCGAAGACAAGATTCATGCTTCGTACCCTTTTCTTTTCGAGGGTATGTTCTTAACTTCTTTTCCAAAGCTTTTATTTATAATTGTTTCTATCATTTGAGTATATCCTATCGATCGAATCTCCGACCTTTAGGTAGGAATCCCATGGATGTAAACATGTGCTTGAGACATGTTATGATAGACGGACACAAGTGGATGCAAGTGTTTGCTACTGGTTGCTTGTGGATGCGTGTACACACACATTAGGCACTAGATCAGCTCAATCACTCTCATACTGCTTATGGATGTGTATGAATTTTTCTTCTTTTTAATGGATGAAATTGAATGTAGCATCATATGGATGTTGCATTTGGTCGGATGATTGTGCACACGTATATAACTTACATGTTATAATAGGGTTGTTGCATACATGTTTGATTCATGGCACTAACATACATTACATTAAGGAGGTCGACTGAATCAGTAGACTGCCTGATCTTCGCATTAGTATAAGGACATATACACACACCTTTGCATATATTCATATAAGCATTAGAAACCTTTTAAGGACAATGGATGCCTGTGGATGAGCAGATGGATGTGGATGTTAGGATATACGTTCTTCTTAACTCGGAGATTTCGAGGACGAAATCCTTTGAGTAAGGGAGAATGTAACACCCCGTAATTTTGACAACACTAAAGATGATAAATTAAAGAATAATTAATTTAATATTCAGAATTAAGTGAAAGGACTGTGCCATTGCGATCGTCTCGGAATTCTAGTCAAAATAGACACCTAGTTTGCGTAAAACGAACATGGTATGAAGAAGTTAATAAGGTTTGAAGTTTGTGTACACGTAAGAATATATATATAATTAAATCCATAATTCAAAAGTTAGTTCGAAATTCAAAGTTTGGGGAGGCGGCAAAAATCCCGCTGAGGGGTGTCGACCCCTCAAGGGGGTGTCAATCCCTGGGTCAACCCTTCAAGGGGGTGTCGACCCATAGGTCGACCCCGCTGCGGCAGATCTGGCAGATTAGGATTTCGGGGTCGGCTATAAATATGACCTCATTTCTCATATTTTGCGCACCAAAAATAATGGATAACTAGATGCTATCTTTTCCTAGATTAAATCAAACCTTTTCTTCTTCAGCAATCAACTAGAGTTTAAAGATCTGTGATTCAACATCAGCAATCCTTTCTTCTATTTTTCTAGATCCAAACACTGTGAGTCTATGTTAATTTTAGATCTTAATAATTAAAAAGTAAATATTGACATGACTATAATTTGGATCTATCCCTGTAACTATGTGAATCATATCAGATCTGTTATAACATGTTTATCTAAGTTATTTTGACATGATTACGAAACTAGATCTGAACATGTACCTACTTATCATGTTAGATCAGCCATTGTATATAGATCTAATTCGCTGTTTAGATCACCTCATTCCTGTTACCCTTATGTTTGTGGCTAAATCAGATCTGTTACTAGTTGGATATTCATTGTTTAGATCTCATCATGCCTGTTTATGATGTCCCTATTATGTTGGAATCAGTTCTATTGTCACATGTTCATCAGATCTATCCCTATATGCCTATCTTTTCATTATGCCATTATATGTTTATGCCTATTTCTGCCATTCTATGTTCACCTTGTTAGTATGATCATTTATGTCCTCTTCACTCTATCCCTTTCCGTTTTATTTTATATAGCCAGGCTACCTTCGAGCCTAGGCATGCCGCTGAAATATGCGAACGCGTTAAATTGGGAACGAGGGAAAAACGATAAAATTGGGGAATAACTTGTAATTAGAATTTTAGGCTTAACTTGGATGAAATATATAAACATGAAGTTGGGGACATAAATCAACTAGTGATTAAAGACCTAAATTTGGGGCATATGGTTCATTACGAAATTAACTTGGAAAAAGAGGCATAAAAACCTATAACGACATAGGAACAATTGGTTAATAATTGGAATGCCTAGGATTACAGTGATTAGAAACTGTAACAGCGCTTAGACACGAGGTTAGATTACACTTGTGGTGGAAGTCTGCCCGTAACTACCCGACATATCCAGCGACCGCAAGTGGTGAATCCAATGTGAGGGGTCTAAGTGCATAAACACGAGACTTGCTAAGACACGAGGTTAAGTCCGACATGTGGAGGAAGTCTGCCCGGAAACGACCAACATATCCAGCATCCACAAGTGGTTGGCTTAATGTGGGAGGTCTAGTACATTATAACCATAAATGAATATGGCTATGAAGTTGAATACTTAACCTAGTTAAATCCAAAGGGATTGTTTGAATATGATAAATTGAATAGGGGTTAAGTAAACTTGTTTGAAACAATGGGTGGGTTAAGTAAATTTTGATTTGGTGGGTAATATTTGTATATAGGCCCACAAACTTAACCTGTTGGGATTATGCAATTTTATGACACCGGTAGGTAGGCCTAATATATGGAAAACCTAGGGGGGATGCAAGACAAAGGGGAGAGCTTGCATCATCTTGTTTGCGACACCCGTTTCAGTCAGTGACCCATATATAGGTATCAAATGAGTACTTCGAACTAAGTCGGAGTCGGGGAACGCTTACTGTGCTGGTTGTAAGATATCCAAAAGTGGGGGACAGTGTGGGCGGCGCATGTCATGTGCGTGCATGGTTCAGACAAAAGGAGATAAGACGTCATGACACTAGTATATATGGTTGTGCACATCTGGAAAACGAAGGGTTACCGCTTTAGGGAGTGATACACCCTACTATGGGGCCAGCATAAGGTACCTACGGAGTAGGGAGCCGATCGATTATAGTAGTAATTAGGGTACATCTAGACTCCAATATGTTGGGGAGCCCGTTAACACCCTTAGGGGTAACTCTGGTATGTTGGTCTGCTTGTTGATTGTATGGGGTGAAAACCTCTCACTGGAAGTATCCCTGAGTCTACCATCTTATACTTGTTGGGGATCATCTTATTAATAAGACACTAGTATTGGTGTAGAGAAATCATTAGAGAAGCATAGTATACTCTATCATGTTTGTCCTGTTTACCTTGTCATACATGCCTATTATGATGTTATCTCCCTTATCTACTTTACATGCCTGTCATGATACTTTTACTTGTTTATATGCTAAAAGTAATTGGACTTGCCAGACTTTGTGTTTGACCCATTTTTTTCTTCTTCTTTCTCTTTCATTTCCCCCCTGGTTCTCAGGGTGGGAATTCTCAAGCTTGACCAGGATTCTTTTCTCATCCGCTTGGAGCTGCTTAGATGTATTGCTTGAGCTCTTATGCTTTCTACTATGGCTATGTTTTTGTTGGGGAATCATGCTTCTTTATTTATTGTACTATGATATTTTAAGTACAAGACAGAAATGTTTAAGATAATGCATTGGGTTAATGTATTTTCAGACTCATGATGTTTTGAACCATGAAGTTATTCTTTATGATTAATAAAAGTTTTTAATTCCGCTGCTATTTTCTTTCTAGCATGTAATTTTTATGTTTCTGTTTACTATAATGCTTCACGAAAATTAATGCATTCTCTTAATGGGTGACACTAGCAGACGTGGGGTGTCACACAAGGCATACTCTATGTATGGAACCGTACCGACCTACCTCTGGTGGTATATGAAAAGTCGGTGTGTATATGACTTAAGGATCTTTCTATATGGTTATTGTGGAATATAAATGTGATACTAACTAGTTGATTCTACAATAGTTATGAAAATAAATAGAGATTAATATGATATATCACAAATAATAAAATGCAGTAAAGTAAGTTAAAAAGACACCAGGAATTTTTTGCTAGTTCGGACTTCCCGCCCTAAGTCTAGTCCCGAAGCTGCTCTTCGGAATTCACTAACAACGCCCTTTCTTAACCCAGAGGAATAGGTCAGTACACCCTAGCCCCAACAAGGATGCCTTTTGCCTGAGCAACTACACAGGTCTTTAATAATTACAAGAGTTTGACTTCTGATTTGTGTTCTCGAATCAACACGGATAGCCAATATTTTAAGTACAACCTTCCTATAATCTGATCCTCGAGTATATGCTTTCACTACTCCATGGATGGCCTATGGCAACCCCAGAGAAATGATGCAGTAGGTGCCAAAAAGTGTTGGTATAGGCAAAAAATGATCTATGGCAACACTTTTTGGGATTTGCGACCCTAAGGCAACATCATTACATGTGTTGCCATAGGTACTAAATTTACAAAAATGTGGGATCCACTAAAATCTGTAATCCGAGTTCACGGAATCCTATTGTGGTTGTTGCCCGGGTTCACGGAATCATGTTGTGGGACCTACATGCATTAATCTATGTAACACTTTGACCATCCAATGGCAACACCATATCATAACAATGGCAACAATTCACATTACATACAACAACATTATATAAGAGCTATGACAACATTAAATCACATACTGCAACATTACAGAATTTAACATCACACTGATTAATTAAACTACTGATTATCTCGGATTCACAAGTGACATAAATATTAGTCTTACAAACATGCTTACAAATGTAGCCAGAAAAATCATGTTCACAGAGCATACTTACAAACACAGTTAGTACGTACTAAATATCAATTTATGTTCACTGCAGTTATGCACAAAGATCCCCAATATCATGACTAAGAGCGCGAGCCTCCACTGTTTACACTGCTTTTAGTTTCAGCGCCTTCACTGCGAACTGTCGCACAAAAGTCCCCAAAATCAATGTGCGTGTGCGGGTTTGCTTCACCTAATTTCTTCAGCATCCTTGTCAAGTTCTCTGGAACTTTTTCGTCCATTATTCAATTTGGACCATCTTGTTAGCCTTTTCTTCGACTTCGTCGGCTATATCTTCCCTTATCTTCATTGCCAGCTCATATATGTATGTGCTTGCTGTTAGAGCAGCTTTTGAAACTTTTGGAGACTTGATGTGCCGTCCTATAAGCCATGATGGACCGTGCGACTTTCCATCAGAAACAAGTTCATGAATAACTCCATCATTGATTCCTTCACCAATTGCTTTTTCAATCTTCTCCTACAAAATAAAGCAGTTTTAAAATGTTACATTAAATAAAATTAACAATTTTTAACAAGTTTCTTAAATAAGAATTGCGGCATATACACACTGAAACCCAAAGTAAAAGATCACACCCATTGCTATGATCGACCTTGCTATCGATTTCAACAAAACAGGATCTAATTCTACAATAATGATGATCATGTGCAAAATGAAGAATTTTTTTTGACACCTGATTAAAGAGAAAATAAAATACCTTACAATTCTGTAGTTTATTATTGAAGCATCAGTCTTGTACACCTTTCCTTCTTTCCGCTTGCGAGTTCAGGTTCCTTGGACTGATACAAAAAACATTAGTTTATTCACAATTTAAACAAGGATACTGCATTCGAGTTAAACAAGCATACCTCCATATGACCTATATTGTTAGACTAGCCAACCATAAAATAAGCAAAATACATACCATTTTATGCCGAATTTGGGAAAAAGGTTTTGGACCAGCAGTGTGTGTGTTAGTATACGATTACCGATTTGCAGAATTTATAAGGGCCTTGGACTACAAAACAATATGAAATAAATATGTTTATCTGACTGATTTGAATGAATAAAAAGGGAAAAAAATTCTGTGATAAAACTTAAAATTATACCTGAACTTTTTCATCTCCCCAAAAGTGCAAGAGTACTTTGAAATCCTGAAGTGGAATTTCGTCCGGCCTATTTTCAAGCCTCTCTTCATCAGTTTCATAAGCCGTATAGTGTGCCTTTTTAATACGACTCTTGTACCCCTTCCAAGCATCACGAATTAACCTTACCGTTGCTTAAATACAAATCAAACATTAAAAAGAACAGTCATGCTACTTTCGTGACAAGTTTCATGTATTTAAGTAAAATTCAGCTAAGTTTGCAAATTACCTTCACGTAGCTCCACAGCTTGTCTTTCAAACTTGCAGGAACATCAAACCAAGACTTGTAAGTAAGTGGAACACTCCTCTTCAGTGTTCCTAAAAATAACTCAGTTCACTTATTACTTGGTCATCGTCTGAAATAGGTTGGCCCCGATCATTAATTTGGATTACAACTCTTTTGTCATATACCTTGAATGAACTTTATCCATCTTTGTTTTTCCGCTGAGCCTCCTGGGAGCTCCAACTACCATTACAAAGTACATACAATAGTAATGAGAAGGCTAGGCAAAACATAAATGAGAACTTAAACTATTAAAATCAGAACTCAATCAAATACTACCTTCATCTTCTGCTACTTCATCTTCTTCGTTTTCAATATTTGTCGAGACATTTCTGACAACAGCCTTATTCCTTACACTTCCACTTCCACTACTGTAAATCTTCTGGCGTTCTCGCATAGCCAAATAAGCCGCCATTGTTCCTATCCCTTCATTATGTGGTAACTCAACGCTACATGGACCATCAGATTGCGTACGAACTGGTACTTCTCCTGCCTTTGGAGTTGCGTTATTATCAGTTGCAGATTCAACATTGGCTCGTGAACGAGTTGTTGGTCCAGACTGAGGTTTTGTAACCCTATCTTTTTTGGTTCTCTGAAATACGCACACAAAAATAAAAAAATAATGAAGCTAGTCTATGATTATCAATATAAAATTAAATATTCAGCTATAACGCTCCTTTGCCTGATTTTTGGAAGTATCATCTTCAAATTCTGGAACATAATCTTCACTTTCCTCATCAAGCATCTTTGATTTTTCGTTATTTTTTCCAAATTCATTTCTCATTCCAGAAACTAATTTAGGCATCCCAAGTTTTTCAAAATTACTATTTTCTCTGAGGCATTTTTGTCTCTCTCCCTTTCGTACTCTGTAAGCAGCGGAGGTGGCGGAGGTGATAGATCATCATTCTGAAAGTAATTAAACAAGACATTATTGTAAATATTAGCAAAATATGTAGATTATATATTAGAAGATCAGGTTGTAGTCTTCTTACCAGAAACTCATTTTCATCTGTATTTTCCTCTTTATCATGTGAAGAATTATTGAAATCCAATTTACTCTTGACACCTGTTGAGTTGATATTCAAAGTTGCGTTGCTGACTTCAGTTGGATTTTCCTTCTCTGGTAACTTCATCGAACTACTGACTCTAGTTGACTTCTTGCTGACCCCCTTTTTCTTCTTCATATGTGGACTCGCAGCGATTTTGCTGATCACTTCTGGATTGTTTGTAACTGAATTATTTAGCCGTGCCGATTTTCTAGGATTAAAGACTTGATTCGTCTGCTTGTTGTTGATATGTGGACTCACAACAACTTCACTGATCATTTGGGAATTGTTTAGCCTGTCGACTTTTCTAGGAGTAAAGACTTGATCGGTCTACTGCTTCTTTTTTGCTACCTGTTGTAGATGGTGAGCGGTGACAAACTGCCGTTTCTGTGCTTTCGCACCTGCAACATACAAGTTCTTTATCATTTTACTAAATGCACTAAAAATCAAACACGTCCTAAATGAAAAACATATTCAGCAAAATGACCAAATTCATCAAAATAATACAAATGAGAAGACATGTTTATACCTAGAAACAGATTCTTCCTCATGCGTACAATGACATGTGGCTGCATTTGTTTAATTGGCTCAGTATTTTCCTCGACGACAATGTCGACATAGAAATCAATGTAATCACCATTATTTTTTATTTGCATCATAAACGACAGCTCTACATCATCGGCCACCAATTTCCACCCACTCATTGGACATTTCCATGTATATATTCCTCCAATTTCAGTGTACTCTAGCTCTTCCTTGAAAAACTCCATCAGTACTGTGTACAAAAACCTATCCAGATCAACATCCTTGACAATAGCCTCTTCTTCACCAACATATCCATTCTTCCCAAATTTTCCCTTGTGGTGGAACCTAAGATTTTCCTCCATCCTACACAAAATGGAGAAATTAGCATTCGATTGAAATAATTGCAAAATAAAATAAACCAATCACATTATAAAATAAAACAGCCACTTCACTAACATGTAACATAGGCAGAAACAGTAAAAAAGGTACAAAAAGAAGCCTCAAATATGATACGTCAGTTACAACATATAATCAAGGCAGAAACAGCATTTTCTTACTTAAATAGCATGCAGTTATTTTCCTTGAAACACCACAAGTTTTGAAATTATTTTCTTTTTCATTTTTTTGCCCAACATAGCATGCAGTCATTTGGATATGCATGTATTCTTTGGTAATCGAGGCCTAAATTTACACACAAATAACATGCAGCCATCTGAGCTTATGAAGTTTTGCCCATATTTTTTCCTCGTTCATCACTAATTTCTAAGAAAGGCAGCAAATACTATTAACACTAAAAACATTACAAAGAGTACTTATACAATTATGACAACAATCATCATAGAGAAAATAATAATAATGACATATACATGAAAAACAGGAAAACAACTCTATGAAATTGCCATCAAGATTAACAACAAAACTACTAAAACATCAAAACAATTTCCAGTCATCATCCATCAGCAAGAACTGCCACTCTACATGTATGGACTTGAGGAATCAGTGCGAAACACTTCAAAATCCAACATATTGGCATAGCAACAACCCTTACAATAACTTCAATATCTTCCTATGGATTAATGCAAACATTTCATTAGTATTCGAAGACAGTCCACCAAATATTCTCATATTTCTTTCAACCCAAATTTCATATAAGAATAATTTAAAAATCAAAAGGATCAAACTTTTACTCGTTTTCCATCTTGTCGCTTTGAAAACATTATACCACTCTATTCAACTGTCTCTTGAAGGTCTATAGTAATTACCAACAGCCAAATCCTACTCCAAATCAAGTAAACATAATGGCATTCAAAGAAAATGTGAGTGTTATTTTCAACTTCAGATCTACAAAAAAACACAAGTATTATCCTGAATGACTCCCAACGAGTATAACTTATCTTTTGTATTAATTGCATTCGACATTATCTTCCACAATAGAAAGTTATGCTTAGCTGAAGATTTCGTATTCCAGATTCTACCATGTCAAGGAAATACTAGTTTATCACCTTGCAACACACTATACACATGCTTAAAAGAATATATTTTACCAGACCACGCAACATTGAAATCAGAATCCAACTTATAACTGTTCTGATATGATTCCATAACCTTCTCAATACAGCTGAGCTACTATACGACAAAATAAGGTCACCATCATGAAGATAATCATCAACTATTGCATTTTCAGGGATACAACAATTCCTCTTAATATTAAACTCAATCACATTATCAAGAATAATTCCTTTATCAGACCAAGGCATGTTCCAAAATGATAAGCCTTTAATTCTATTAGCATTACATTGAATTAAAGGTAAAAAGGTTCCTCTCAACTTCAAAGTGTGCCGCCAGCTCCAACTACAATTCTGAGGGATTGCCATCGTCCAGAAATGCCCTTTCCCAATCAAATTTGCCTTCACAAATCTTGTCCAAAGACTACCATCATCAGAAATCAATTTGTTGATATAGATCGAGATAGATGCCTT
Source organism: Allium sativum (assembly GCA_030737875.1). Taxonomy (NCBI): domain Eukaryota; kingdom Viridiplantae; phylum Streptophyta; class Magnoliopsida; order Asparagales; family Amaryllidaceae; genus Allium; species Allium sativum. Next base: position 228,778,351 of record CM060919.1, on the reverse strand, counting down.
ATTCCACTGCAGTAAATTGGTAATACCTAATCCACCATTCCTCTTAGCATCAAACAACTTTGAAAATGAGATTGGAGTCATTTTTTAGCAAAAGGTGTCTCCATGCCACAAGAACTTGTTCATAGCACTAATTACCATATTTAGTAACTTCACCGGCAATATGAAATTCCTTGAGTAATAAGTGGTCATAGAAGTAATGATAGATTGTATAATAGTCAATCTACCAGCTTGTGAAAGCTTACATGATGGCCAGAGTTTCATTTTTTCAATAATTGTCTCATACATTGGCATACATTTAGCTTTTGAGACCCTAAAAGAGAAAAGTGGTAAACCTAAATATATAGTATCAGAAGGTAATTCCTTTAAACCTAAATTCAATGTTAACTCATTCCTCTGATTTAAAGGCAGACCCGCAATTTTGATGTGAGATTTACTCATATTAATCTGAAGACCAGTGATATCATAAAAGGTTTGCAAAGTAGAAAGGACGCATTGAATATTACTTGAAGTAGGCTTGGTGAAAATGATTAAATCATCTACAAAAAGCAAGTGAGTAATAAGTGGATCCTTGCACCTTGGATGCAGCTCGAACTTTTTAAGCTCAACTTGATTAAGAATCAGAGAATTCAGCAGCTCCATTACAATTATGAATAATTGAGACGAGATAGGATCTCCTTGTCTTACTCCCCTTTTTCCACTGAAATACCCATGCAAACCACCTTGCCTAGAAACAGAAAACTTTGGGGATGAAATACATGTATATAGCCATACTAAAAAAGGAGCAGGAAAGTTCATTCGAGACAAAATAGCTAATATGGCTTCCCAAGATATAGTGCCAAAAGCCTTCTTGATATCCAGTTTAATCATATATCTGGGAGAAATGATCTTCCTATCATAACCATGCAAGAGCTCTTGTGTAATCAGAAAATTATCACTAATGGACCTACCACAAACAAATGCAGATTTATTCATCGAGATAATAGATGATAAAACCACTTGTATCCTATTAGCCAAAACTTTTGAGATGATTTTACAAAGAACATTACAGCAGGATATTGGCTTGAACTCAGAAACACATGATGGATTCTCAACCTTTGGAACTAGAGCAATAACTGTCGCTGAAAAGGAAATCGGCACAGAATTCTTCAAAAAGAAATACTGAACAGCTTCCACAATATCATCCCCAATAACAGACCAACCTTTTTGTAAGAAAAAAGCATTGTATCCATCTGCTCCTCCACAACTGTTAGGATCCATATTGAACACTGCATTTTTAATCTCATCTCTAGAAATTTCCATGGTTAACTCCATTGATTGGCAATAGGAAATGGTGGTAAGCAGTAAATGAAATAACGGCTGAATATTTGTAGAGTTCAAGGAATGTCGAGCTAAAATTCATTAAAAGTATTTTACAAATGCATCATCAATATCAGACTGTGTTGAAAAAGTATTACCATGAATATCCTTAATCTTGAACAATGAATCTTTGACCTTTCTTACTTTAATAGAGTTATGTAAGTACTTCAAATTTTTGTCTCCTTCCAAATCCTTCCTTAAATAAGAGCTTTGTCTAGATGCTTGCAATTCCATATCCAATGCAACTTTTAATTGAGACTGCAAATCTAATTCTGACTTTTGAAGCTGGTTATCATAAGGATTGATTGTAACGTCCCGCCTTTTTGATCACTTCAAATTGGTGGTTAAACCAACTTAAAATGCTCAAAACGACGGAGCGTACTTAGCTTACCGAGTTTAAACACAGAATTTACACAGGAACCCAGAATAAATATATAACACAGTATTAAACGGCGAAATAAACTTTTATTTATAAATCAGAATTTTGAATACAATATTTTTCTGTATACAGCGGAATATGGAAAACATGCTTTGAATGCAAGAAAAAAATAATTTACTATTTTTAAATCTTCAGAGTGCGCGTCTCCTGGAATCCCCAACTTCACCAGTCCTCAAATCCTAAGCTGAAATCTTTAAATCTGAAATGCTCGGGTCTGACTCGAGCATCCCATGCAAAAACATAAAATACTCGAGTCAGGATTAATCATAGTTCAAGTAAATTGATTTCAATAGAAATTGAAATATAATAGTTGATCCCATCGTCGGTGTCATATATATATAAATAACAATTGTGATACACGTTCATATCGGTGTATCTGGACTATGTGTAGTATCGTTCATACGCATAGACACATGTAGGACTTTGATTCCAGAATGTACCAACACAGTAAAGACATATATATACCTTAAGTTTAGTTTGACATCAATAATATTTCTTTCCTAGCAACCTACTTCCGGCTGGTAATTCTTTCAACTTATGCATGTAGAACAACAGTGCAAAGGCCAATAACCCAATATGATTATGGTAATCAGATGGGCCATCAATAGACAGTTTGCGTATGGAGATATACATGTATATGATACCCACTCCATAACTGAGATAGAAGTTTTATTTTTATATTTTTATATGTGACCAGTAGCACTAACATGGATCAAGACCACAACAAAACCGAATACAAATATTCCCATATATTTACTAAAATGAGGCGGGGGTACACTAGACGGTTCAGATTTTTCTATAAGACATATAAGTTTTGGTAAATATATATATCATAAGTTTTGGCAAACATACATCATAAGTTTTGACAACTTAAACTTGACCATTTTTGCAACTTAAACATGGCAGGTTTGGCAACTTAAACATGGCAGTTTTAGCACTTAAACATGGCAGTTTTGGCGAACTAAACACGGCAGTTTTGGCGAACTAAACATGGCATCATGCAGGTTCTGGAGACACAATATGATCAGTTTTCGAGACAAATACACTAAAAAGGGTAAGCACATATATCTCGTTACACACATCCAGATTTAGCCATACATTTGCTGTTGGTTTGGTCATATATATATTTATCCCAAAATTAGAATACCCAAAATATGAAGTAGAGCTACGCATGATATGTGTTTAGGTGTCAACAAATTCAAATATGTCTGATTTATACTTTTCAACAAGGCACAACAAATGTGCTAATATATATGCAGTCACAGGTGGACGTTTATATTATCTTCCAGCAAGGAGAAACATAAGAAGTATCATTCATTAGCCATTATTATGTACAGGAGATACTATGAATCTCAGAAATCTTAAGGCCACAAATGTACATGTTGAATTTCACCATTAGCAAATCTTAAGTCCACACAGAAACTAACAAATCAGTCAAGGGAGTACTTAAAGAGGTATACCAACAGGCCAGGGTGTATGAATCAAAGCATTCCCAGTTTATGGCAACCCAGCTAACATGATTCAGTTCTTTAACAAGGGAAAGGTTATAAACATAAGTGTGGTGATCTTAACGGAAATACTATATTTCAGCTATAAGGCAAGGAAGAGGCACTCAAGTTCAACCAGGGAAACTACATAAGTGCACAACCGAAAGTTCTCTCATACAAAGCAGAGCAAACATGTATTCAAGTTTCACAAGACGGACCCGTTTTCAGGCTTTAAACGGAGTAAAAAAAAAATGTTTCTACTAAGTTCAAATAAGGGACATAGTCAGGTACACATATATGCCGGGCATTAGTTTCCGAACATCAAGGGACATGTTTCAGTTTTTGATACCGGGAAATCAAATTTCTGGAATGAATTCAATTGCCAATCCTAACCAAACAATATCAACACGAACAGTGATTAATTATAGCCACTAAAGAGAAAAACCGGCACAGCGACAAGCCGATTACAACCAAAATTTTAGGTCAGTGGACATCAGTGATCAGACAATAATACATAAAAAGGATTAAACCACCACAGGCATTAACTATTATATTCGGTTTAAAATGAAATCGAACTACTTGAAATAAGAATAATCAATCGTGAGCGATGCTCACCTTAAATCAACAAAGAAGGCGCTGGTGAAGTGATGCGAATGTGGCTGTTCCAGCTATCGAAAAGAGGTGATGCGACTTCAAGGTGGTGTCTTGCCTCGCGAGTTTCCCTGGTACAGCCTCCAGATTCGAATAGAAGGAGCGACGGCGATGGTGGTCAAACGCAGGTGAACTTGACGATGGCAACAGCAGACTGGCTTCAAATTGATGAAGGTGGCGATGGAGGCTAGGGTTTTGGCGGAAATTGATTTGGGGATAGAAGATTATTCGGTTGCCATCAGATCAGAAAGAGGAAATTTAGGGATTTGCTGAAGAAATGAACTGAGGGATTGATTCCTTTATAGATGCAAAAACCGTGGGTAGCAAGGCAACGAAACGAGGCTGAATTGAGGTAGGCTATTACTGGGTCCGAAGATATTTGGGTGGGGTTGAAAGAATTTTAAAATAGCACCCTTGAAAATTAATTTTTTTACCGCAATTTACGTAAATATTTTACTTGTCTGCCGCAAACGAACTTCGAACACAACGAAATTTGACGTGTTGCTACGCCTCAATGTTCTGAACCCAGTAAAATCAATCCGATTGTAATCTGATTTCGGTCTTTACACGATATATATTAAATTTTAAATTACTTATCGTTTTCACTAATTTTATTCAGTTTGTCCATCAATAACCCCGTTTGTTAACTTCAATTTCCATATATTTAAACAAATGCAATCTCTAATTCATGTAACTTAATAACATTTATAATTAAATTCAACCGTTCACAATTTCAGTTGAACTGCAAATTCAATTCGAATATTCAACCAAATTCCATTTAACAATAAATATTTGATTTTTAATCAACCGTTCTGAATTAATATTAAATCCGATTCACCAATATACACATATGCCAATTTCCATTCAACAAATAATATTTTCTAATTTGTTGATAACGTTTATTTTAAACTCTACCATCAATACTTCTCCGTCAAATTTCAATCTAATTCAAACTTAGTTCAAATACTCAACAGTACATATTCGATTCCAATCCACCAATTTGAATTAAGTATTCAATTCAGTTCAACTCAAAACACATATATTCAATTTTCGATTAGTCATTCTGAAATCGAATTCAAATGCTTATTCGAACCAATAAACTTTTGTTCTCGAATCCAAATATAAAATTTATCATTTATCGTGAAATCCTTAATTAATTTCTATTTCAAATTGCCGAAATTTCTGGGTCGTTACATTGATGGTCGACTCCTGCTGTACCTTCATTAAATCATTCTTGATGCTTGCAAAAAGCTTTGAACCTTGACCAAAATGAAAGGAGGACCAAGCTCTTAAATGAAATTTGAGAAGCTTCAACTTAAAAATCAATCTGCTCATAGGATTAGAGCCAGAACTATGTGACCAAACCTGCAAGAGAATATTAGAAAAATCTTTATGAGAAAACCAAAAGTTGAAAAATTAAAAAGAGGACTTCCATTTATTAATGGAATCACCAACTCTGCAATTTAACAAAAGAGGACTGTGATTAGAGATGGAAGGAGGCAATATTTCACAGAAAGAATTAGGCCAAAGATCAGAAAAGGAAGAGTTAATGAAAATGTGACCAAGTATACACAGAGTAGGCTGACCAGAAAGATATTTCATTGACCATGTATACTCAAAGCCAAAGCAATTCAAAGGAATGAGTTTAGAGCGGATTAAAGCTTGATTGAGTGGTGCAATATCATTAACACTTAGAGGACAACCTCCCAATTTTCGATTAGCAGAGTACATGCAACTAAAGTCACCACCAAGTACCAGAGATCAGGATGATGATGTATAAAAGATAAAGTGTTAAAAAAAGACTGCCTCAAAGATACAATATTATGAGCAAATATAGAGGTCAGGAAGAACAGAGAATTGGATGGTAGATGAAGGCATTTGTAATGGATAAATTGATCAGAGGAAGATAATTTAGATAAGCTTAAAAATAGAGGATTCCACATAGTTAACAGTCTACCAAATCCTGCCTCAGCTAGATTATGGTCAAATTGCCAACTAGGTGCAATAAAAGATGCAACTTTTGGAGTGGTATTAATATCAAGTTTGGTTTCAGATTGACAAATTAGATGAAAGTTATTTTCTTTGATGAGATTTCCGATTTCACATTGCTTAGAGGATAAATTCAATCCCCTAACCTTCCAAAATGATATGTTATGCATCATCATTATAACTACAATTGAACTGTTAGTGATGAAGGATGCTGCCTAGTATGCCTTGTTGATTTATACTTTTGACTTCCAGAAGGCATAACATCATCTGGTTTGAACTTTGAAACTTCATCAATATCATTCATATCACTTGAGACCTTTTTTTTTCTTTTTCTTTCTGCCTTTTTTGGATTTTGATGCAGATTTTGAAACAGCCAATTCATTATCCACCGATTCCTTTTCACCAGATACAATATCAGTATTGCAATCAGGAACATGATTAGTTGAAGGTGGAGGTGGCAAGATGATATTTGAAGGAGGTCATAGATGTGAATAAGGAGAGATTGAAGAACCAAATGAATTCATGTGGTTACTAGAGGAATTATGAGAAAGCTGAAAACTAAAGGTCGAATTACATGTTTGAGAAGTTAAAAAAGATGAACTAGAGGAGGAAGATGTCATATTAATCTAGTCATCAAGAGCAGAGAAAGGATTATGGACATGAAACTCTTTTTCAATTGCTTCATTGAGCACTGTGTCAAATATTATCTTCTTGCCTTTGTCAACAGTTTCCTTCATATTATCTTTACTATGGACAACACTATTACCATGCTCATCAACCACCACAATATTCTGATTATCTCTTCCCAACACAGAATTATTTAAAGACATTTGCACATCATCATTATTTCCTTCTACATCTTCAACATTACCAGAACCCCTAATTTGCACTACATTATTCATTGCATCATTAACATCCTTTTCAACATCAGTGCCAAAATTACCCTCCTTCCTCCTCCAATACTGCTTTTTCTTATTGATAACCTTTTTCTAATCATTTTGTTTATTCTCAACAGATGGATACTTCCTTGTTAGATTTTCCTTAACAATTGAAACATATTTCTTTCCTACCACTACCTCATCCAGAGGACATTGCTGTTGATCATCACATTTGTTCAAAAATTCACTCAACTTTGTTTCATGTCCAAAAATCTGATGGTGAGTGCATAATCGAGGACGTCAATCATAAGATATCATCACAGGAGGACATTTATCACCTAAAGCATCCATGGGTATTGACTTTGGTAGTTCTGTTTCTGGCAAGATTTCTACTAAAACTTTTGCATATCTAAGCCTCTGCATTCTCTCTGTGCTAGAATCAAAGCAAATTAGTTTGCCAACATGGCATGCTAACCAATTAATCCTCACCAAATTCCATAACAACAAAGGAATACGATGGAGATGGATTCAAATAGGAACTTTCCGAATTTGTTACTGAGCACTTCTAACACTAGGATCCCATTTATTTATTATGAACATTCTACCTCTAATGAACACATGATCAACTTGCAAAACTTTCTCCTTATCAAAGTCATTAGAAAATTTGAAGTAAAAATTGTTACCATCAGATTTAATGTCCACCTCTCCCTGTAGCTTCCACAAATTACGCAGATGGTTAACAACGGTGATGTACGAAAAAGATCCATCAAGAAAGAAACCAACTAAATAACTCTGCCAGTATTTTAGCCCCTCTTGCTTGACGACATCAGGTGGTGATTTAGGCAAACCATCCTTAAGTATCTCATAATCAATAGGCTTATAAATGCCAGCATTACGAGGAAGTAAATTGAATATGGAAAGGTAATCTGTTTTGGCTTTGGATTTACATTGAGTATTTGAAAAATTAGCACCAAGAAGATTGGATTTAGGATCAGGAAAAGGTTTATGAACAAGATTAGGAATATGAACAGGATTATCAATAGAAGTTATGATTTATGTTGGGAATATCCAAAGGACCAGCTAAATTAACAGTGGAATTTACAGTATGAAGATTACAATTATCAACTGATCTTAATAGAGAAAGATTAGCAGCAGATGCTTGATTATCAAGAACAAGGTTAATGACATTTGAAACTGTGGCACAGGAAGTGTTTGATGGAATACCAGACTTAGAAATATCTAAATCTGAATTAACAAGAGATTGGTTAAAAATAAGAGACGAGTTACCAGAAATGCTTTTACCATCTATGATATCAACATTACCACCAGACAAAGAAGCATCATGAATTCCAAGATCCAACAAATTAGAGTTAGCATCAGCGCAATCTTTTGGATTTGATGGATTAGCTTGTAAAGACGAATCTAACAAAGAATTATGCAAATCTAAATTAACTTTTTCAACAACAACTTCACCGGATAATGATGAAGTAACATTGCTAGCAGATGAAGATAACAAAGGAGGAGGTTCAGGATCAGGAACAAGAGGACAAGATGGAATGGGAGGAAAAGAAGCGAATCAAGAGCAGAAGAAGACGAATCAAGAACGGACATGGAGGTGAGGGATGCCATTAACAAGGGTCTTTTGTTTCAAAAGTTCATCACTAATTTACACACAAATAACATACACAAATATTATTTAGCCATGAATATAAGGCAAAAAAACAGAATAATATCATATAAGCAGTGCTCAACATAAGTTTGTTACAAAAATAAACATAATAATAAAATCAGGAATATGATTACGCTTGAATACACAAGTAAATCTGTAAATTAGGCAACACAACAATCAAATTAGGAAATACTTGAAATATATATTGAGTGATACCTTAAGCAGCAGATTAAATCAAAGCTCTAACTGAAATTTGAGACCCAAACGAACCCCAATTGAAGACCTAATTGAAACACCGAAGCCCTAATTGAACTTGAACTTGCCGTAATCGAACCCCAATTAAGCTTATAAACTTGAACTTTTAGCCTTAATTGAAATTACGAGTGAGAGCCTTTGACAGATTGAGCGGCGGCGTATTTTGTTAAGTTTTCGATTGAAACCCTAATTGAAAATTTGGCTATGTTTTTTGCCGCTTTGTTTTTTGTTTTTGCTTCCCGCATTAAAGATTATTTCACGTCCCGCGGATTGCTTCTGTAGACCCTTGGATCGTAATCACCCGGATTGATAAATTTATTCACGTGGCTACTGCAACACCTTGGATTTTCTATGGAAACACTTTGAAGCGTGTGTTGTAATAGACAAAAAACAACATACCTTGTAACGACCCGGATTTTCGGCGACTTTGGTTATCGACATAAACTCGATGTCGATAACCAAAACATCGAAAAATCCCGGTAATTAATGAAAGAAATTTAGAAGGTGAGAATAGATAAGATAGAAACTTAGAATAGAAGAAGAAGAAGAACACAACATCAGAGTAACACGAACCTCACAGCGGAACGAATAACATATAATAGACAACATAACTTTGAAATATAACAGTTATGTATACAATAACACTTATCAGAGTACAGCACTTACAACACAGCGGAAATAACTATAGCTATATGATCTTGAAGCCTCCTGCTCCACGCTCTTCCAGTATATCTGTAAATTCCTGACTACTTGACTGTCCGTACAAAATTAAGCACCCAAGAGTTTAGGGAAAACAAAACAAATAAACTCCGGGTCAGTCATGGAACTGGTATGAGTAAAACAATTTAAACATGTATATGAACAAGTAAACGATATCTCATAAGACCACGCCGCATAACGGAACGGGTGTTTCCCTTATGAGAATCCAAAATATCTTTATATCAAAAACCTTTTGATATTATAATAATGTCTATGTACAAATAGATATCAACTAGCAGAAACGCTTTCATCTCACGTTCTACATATATAGTATACAATCAACGTCGCAAGCACGTATTGGATAATGGATTTCCAACTATGACAAGGTATGGAACCACCTTCCGATCAGTGTACTCTAGGAACGATACACTGGAGTTCAACAAGAACATCTTGTAACTCAGCCACACATGACCGACCACTCATTTCACTTGAGTGTATCGAATGTACATCACCAACGGTTGGGATCAGCAACCGTTCCCGTATATATATGGGACAGCATTGATAGATTTAAGAAACAAATGAATATTCTCTAGATAGGTGATTATACACCCTACTTCGGTGCGACCGACGTAGCCATACTGCCTGCCTGATTTCTGTCATTTACCGGTTGATGAGGCTAGAAGCTACGCTTTATCATTATATCAGGTTCACTTCGAATGTCACATCGTCAGATCCATCGAAAATCACTAATTGACGTCTACAACCATACATTACGTGTCAGCTAAAAGAAGTTTCCTTCTCCGCTTCCACTCTTGGTATAGTTGAAGAAATCAAGGTACGTGACCTTTCTGGAAATACTCTGTCAGACATTCATTCATACAAATCATCATCATTCACTTAGAATGTCACATCGTCATACCCGCCAAATCACAAATTGACTTATCCAAAAATAACACGGGTATACAGCTAAGAGAAACGAATTCCTCCACCACCAAACATGAATACGTTTGAACAGATCAACTTACGCGATCCATTGGATATACTCTGTCAGACTTTCGTCCATACAAGTTGTCCTGGGACTGGACAAACCGAAGGCACTATTCTGTAAACAGGATAGCCCTTGCATTTTACTCCGTCTTCAATTATCTTTGGCAAATATGATTCGCACGCTTATGCCAATACAGAGTGGTTCTTTGCATAATAATCCAACCGGTCTCTCCATATTAACAACGTTAAAATGGTCAAAACTTCGATAGTCGGTGAGTTAACTATCAAAGAAAAACAAGTGTGCAAACAACGATATTATTTCCTGATGGAAATTATATCGAACAAACATCATTTAACAAAAATCTCTTTAGTTCATTTATTTACTTATCTCCTATTTTCCTATATTCTAAATTCTTATTTTTCTTTTATCAGAAAACATTTCTGATTCTCGTTTGGAAAACATTTCCAAAACTCCTTTACGATCAAACCTTACCATTTCTTAGTTAAGAAGGAAGTCACTCAAGTTGGGGTATAATTACCTCTCAGACCTTAACTGAACAACGTTATAACTTCGAAATGGTCAAAGTTTATCTTTTAATCTTTAACAACTTCTTTACGCCTTTCTCGGATTCAATTTTACTAATCCACTTCTATATTTAAAACATTGGTTATAACGATAACATTATAATCCCTACTTTCGAATTATCTAACTTTAATTATAACTTCTATTCTTATTAGTGAATAATTAACCTAACACTTATTTATTTGTAAATAAATAAATCTCTATTTAAACACTGGAAAGTATAAGTACTTTCCCGAATTCGATATAATCGAATTTGCCGATTAACTCTCTTCGAGAAATCTCTATTTGATTAACTCTTCTTCGAATAACCTATATTCGATTAACTCCTTCTCGAATAAACGATATTCGATAATCTCTCTTCGAATAACTAATATTCGATAACTCTTCCTTTTCAAATATCTCATATTTGAAAATCTTACTTCGATTAAACTATAATCGATAACTCCCTTCGATGAAACTAACATCGATAACTCCTTTCGATGAAACTAACATCGATAACTCCTTTCGATGAAACTAACATCGATTTATTTAACTCGACGAACTTAACTCGACTAACTCGACTTACTTGGTTCGACCAATTCGATTCGATTAACTAGGCTCGACTAACTTGACTAACTTAACTCGACTTACTTGGTTCGACCAATTCGATTCGATTAACTAGGCTCGACTAACTTGACTAACTTAACTCGACTTACTTGGTTCGACCAATTCGATTCGATTAACTAGGCTCGACTAACTTGACTAACTTAACTCGACTTACTTGGTTCAACCAATTCGATTCGATTAACTAGGCTCGACTAACTTGACTAACTTAACTCGACTTACTTGGTTCGACCAATTCGATTCGATTAACTAGGCTCGACTAACTTGGTCGACCCACCCGATCAACTCAACTTATTTAACTTAACTTATTTCTCAACTCGATCAACTCGATTAACTCCTATCGAATAACTAATATTCGATTAAACTCCATTCGCTTGGCTCTAGATCGCAGCGATCACAATGGTTACGCCTGATTCCCTCAGGAAGCATCCGACCGCCGTAGGCTATTTACAGCCCTGCGAATTACGCTAGCAGTCGTACGAGATGGCAACTTACCCTGAATACTATGTTTGACTAACTCTGTCTCAAATAAATTTATTTGATTAATTCTAGTTCGTTTTAACTCTAATCGATTAACTCTAGCTAATTAACTCCAACTGGTTAACTCTAACTGATTAACTCCAACTGGTTAACTCTAACTGATTAACTCCAACTGGTTAACTCTAACTGATTAACTCTAACTGGTTAACTCTAACCGATTAACTCTAACTGGTTAACTCTATTTGACTAACTCGACTTGACTAACCCCTTTCGAATAACATATTCGATTAACTAACTTTCGAATACCATATTCGATTAACTAACTTCGAATACCATATTCGATTTCTCCTTTCGAATACCATATTCGATTGACTAACTTCGAATACCATATTCGATTAACTAACTTCGAATACCATATTCGATTAACTAACTTCGAATACCATATTCGATTTCTCCTTTCGAATACCATATTCGATTAACTAACTTCGAATACCATATTCGATTAACTCCTTTCGAATGTCTATATTCGATTAACTTTATTCACTTTATAAAGATTTCCTTTTTAACAACGTTTTATTCATTTGAAAAGATTTACTTTTAAATAACGGTTCTACACTTTAAAAATGATTTCCTTTTTATAATGTTCCCTTTCCAATTCTATTTGTAAATGGTTTACAAATATTTCCTTTTCAAATTTATTCTTGAAATTTTCTAACTCCTTAAATTCCCGGGAAAATTCGCCATAACCTCCTTTGTATCGGGAGCATCGGGAAAATCCCCAAACCCGCCACACAGGCCTTTCCATTCAAAAAGAAATGTTTTGAGTTTATTTCCTTTTCCAATATCTCCTATTTATAAATATTCCAATTTATAAACATTTCTTATTTATAAATATCCCATTTTTAAAAATATTCTATTTTCAATATCACTTTGAAAATTCCCTTATCAACATTCGGGTATGTTATGGTATTCAATCATATGAAATCACCATGTTCAATATCGTCCAAGCACATATAATCTCCCACAGATTTTATATCACATCATATAACAATATATGAAAAACAATAAAATAACTGTTGAGGAATCCAGTCGGATTCCTCCAACCTGTTTCCCTGCATCACAGATGTTAGACAATATAGATAACATCACTTTCAGTTCCATATGATATATTCTGTTAAACAGAATCAATATAGAAATTTAACTAACTGACTAGCAGTTCAATCAAACAATCAACACACAGTCAAACAGACAATTTTAACAGTTCTAACAATACAATGTGAAAATAGAACTGTTCAGAGTTGGTGAGTTTTACTCACGTTGGACTATCATCGTTAATAACGATAATTGTCGCTTGATTTAGACAGACAATTTATTTCGCCATAAATTGCAACGATCTCGGATTCACTCCCGGTCAGTCTCATTGTGTTGCTCCCGTCCATACGATCCTGTCGGATCTGACCGTTCAGAATTCTGATAACGTATGGTCAAGTTATGATGTTACGAAGTTAGTATACATTTAAATAGAAATTAAATTAAACCTTATATCTAACTAATGGGCCTTCACCTTTTATTAAGCCGGCCCAATACCTCTTCTCAAGCCCACACCGATGCTTCTTCTCAAATCAGTACGCGAGCTCCAGCGAACGAACAAATCCACGTCAATGGCAACTTTGACCGCCCTCTCCTCCTTCTAGTCACCACCGTTCTTCTTGAGACAAGTTCCGTCCTTCTCCTCTCCTAAATCCGCTCCCTTCTCTACCCATTTCAGGGAGCTCGAGCTCACCATTTAAGACCCATCGTCGGCCTCCTGTAGCCGGCCTCGACTGAAATCACTACCGAATGCCACCAAAAAATCCAACTAGGTGCTAAATCACTCAACTAGCTCGAATCAAATGCTGAAAACCACTATTGATGCTCGTACGTGAATCGAATTGTAACCCTACCCTTACTGGTGAAAAACCCGACCACTATTTTGAACACCGTAGACGATGCAACAACCACCAGATGGAAGCACTTTACTTCCTGAACTCGAGCATGCTTGTTTTGAATTTTATGAAGTTTTTATTTGATTTTACAATGATTTTAATCTCTTGCGAGAATTATCTGTGAAGAAAGAAAATGAGCGGCGCCACATTTTATTGACCAGAGAATTTTGTTTAGGTTTAGGAAAGTAAAAGGTATTATATAGGAATTTTTAAATATTAAAATATTAGATTTTAATATTTATTTTTAAGCCAACGCTGTTTGTATATGTCTTCTAAAATTCCTATGACCACATACGTTACCCAAAAATCACGAAAATTGGCATGCAGCTATAGTTCGTCATTACGGTCCCAATGAAACTGGTTTCGTCGAATTCTGAGGTCGTATGAAAAACTGGCTATTTTTAAAGCTCTGAATGACCCATTTAAATATATAAATATATTTAAATATAAATAAATTTATATTATCGTATATACTCACAGTGGAATACCCCGCAGCTCTAGAATATTCCTATATGAATTTCTACCTCGATATTCACTTCTGGGTCAACCCGATATTCGATTTATATTGAAATCCCTTTTTAAAATATAAATAATTCCTTTATACATTATAAAGGAATTCCACAGTGACTTTTCTAAAATTTGATTTGGACATAAATCAAAATCTATACGACGAAATCCCGATTTTTCTCTTCCACTACAAAGATATACTCCACCAGCTCCACACGTTTCTTGTTTCACCGAAATCCGGCTTAAAACGAATCCTGTACATTCAGTTGAAGTTCAAATCGCCAAATAGCGAACTGCCGTGCCATTTCGAGCTCGTTTATAAATGTATTATAAACTATACGTTCAACTGTCGTCGATTCAATATAATCGTTATTATATTTCGAATCAAAACTCCACCAAATCTCGTATGCTATTCAATTCACATGATATTGTGAATTTCACTATTTCCGACTATTTCGACATTATAATATAATTATATTATAATTATTAATTAAATATTCAATATTATTTAATTAAACGATCATTAACTTCTCTAAATCACCAATTATATAATTAAATAAATTAATTATATATCGCAGAAAATGCGGGTCATTACATTCTTCCCCACTTAAAATAATTTCGTCCTCGAAATTGCTAAGTTAGAGGTCGACCCTATCTATTGGAATTCCTAAGATTTGTTTACCCCTTATTTCTGATTTCAACTGAACCAATTAATATCGACAAAAATATTTATTCATTCCGACTAACTAAAATTTTCAAAAATTCTGAAAATTTTCTAACACTTTAAATTTCCGGAAAATTTTGCCATAACTTCCTTTGTACAGCCCTATCGGTAAAACCACAACTCGCCTCTCTAGGCCTTCTCCAACCCAAAAGAAAATCAAAACGCCAAACGGCTTGCCAATTCGGCTCATAAATTCCAAACTCATATAAAATATAAACTTGTACCTTTTTGTCGGGCATATGATTATATCCCTACCATCTGTTATCAACTCGGCATATACAAATGCCATCCCAATCAACTCCAACCAAGTTATTCTTAACACAACCATTCGCTTATTCAAGCTGAATTCAATTTCAAATTCGAGTTTCAAATTCCAAACTCTTAACTTATCATTTCAAATCCAAATCCAGATTATCCGCTAATCAATTCCATTTTCATTTAACTTAGTCAAGGTTAAATTCTAATTTATTGTTCACTTTCACCATTTAAATCCATTTAACTTCATAAGTTAAATTTAAATTTCAAATTTCAAATTCCTGGGTTCATTTCAAATTAATTTGAAATCACAATACCAATTCAAAACATTTGAATTTCTAAACACCTTGTTTGCTCAAAACAATTCAAATCAAAATCTTTGGTAGTAATCCACCACTTAGAAACTCGAAAATCACACCGATGATACTGCGCAGTCATCATCGGAATTATTTTCCAGCGACCCAAGTGATTTCAATACTATATCATTTTCAAAACCATTACTAAATACATCCATTTTGAAAACATCTCAAAATCTCCCAGGAACTTAAAATTTCCTTATTTTAATTCCAAATCTGATTTAAATTCATATTCAATTCATCTTATTTCATATACTTATATGAATTCTGATTGGTTATATATAACCATTTCACTTTATAATCTCATTCGATTATAATTACAACCAACATATCTAATATATTACATATCCATACTGTGTCGGTCAATCGTATTCAAGTATTTATTTACTCCTACCGATACAGTGGATCAAACTGATCGACCAGAACTCATAAACAACTCAGCCAATGAATCTCCACAATATAAAACCATTTTTATATCAAATACGAATACGCACTCGTATATATACACTCAAACTCAATCTAGGGTATTACTAACCCTATCTCTACCGAGTCACGCCACAGAGCCAAGGTAATTCTTAACCTAAGCTCTGATACCAACTGTAACGACCCGGATTTTCGGCGACTTTGGTTATCGACATAAACTCGATGTCGATAACCAAAACATCGAAAAATCCCGGTAATTAATGAATGAAATTTAGAAGGTGAGAATAGATAAGATAGAAACTTAGAATAGAAGAAGAAGAAGAACACAACATCAGAGTAACACGAACCTCACAGCGGAACGAATAACATATAATAGATAACCTAACATTGAAATATAACAGTTATGTATACAATAGCACTTATCAGAGTACAACACTTACAACACAACGGAAATAACTATAGCTATATGATCTTGAAGCCTCCTGGTCCACGCTCTTCCAGTATATCTGTAAATTCCTGACTACTTGACTGCCCGTACAAAATTAGGCACCCAAGAGTTTAGGGAAAACAAAACAAATAAACTTCGGGTCAGTCATGGGACTGGTATGAGTAAAACAATTTAAACATGTATATGGACAAGTAAACGATATCTCATAAGACCACGCCGCATAATGGAATGGGTTTTTCCCTTATGAGAATCCAAAATATCTTTATATCAAAAACCTTTTGATATTATAATAATGTCTATGTACAAATAGATATCAACTAGCAGAAACGCTTTCATCTCACGTTCTACATATATAGTATACAATCAACGTCGCAAGCACGTATTGGATAATGGATTTCCAACTATGACAAGGTATGGAACCACCTTCCGATCAGTGTACTCTAGGAACGATACACTGGAGTTCAACAAGAACATCTTGTAACTCAGCCACACATGACCGACCACTCATTTCTGTAACGACCCAGATTTTTGAATAATTTATTTTAAATATTGTTTTAAATATTTAGTTGATAATGTAAATGATATTTTATATTGAATTATCAATTTAATATGGCCGTTCATATTTACATTCGAATTTAAATTTCAATATCAAATCACAGAGTTCAAAATAACGTTGTAATATTGGAGATGTCGGTTGTCACGTTAAAAATAGCGGTCCAGGGTTTTCAATTAAAGGACCGCCAGACAATTTAATTAAAGTAAAAATCAAAATAAAAATTTCACATCAGTAGATCATGAGCCGACCTACTCCTAACGCCACCCTAACTTGTAAAAATCACGCAGCTATTTTCTTCTCGAGCACAAGCTTCTGTCCCCTTACTTCAGCACAAAGTTAAACAACAAATAAATGGCTTCGTACTGGTTGTCTCCAATTCACGTCTATATAAACGAACAGCGCTCTTCGTATTTCTCCCAAAGCTACGGTCCTCTTTATTCTTTTTCCACACCATCCCAAGTAATTTCTTCTGTATAAATCGCGACCCTGCTCCTTTCCATTTCGTCCTCAGGAAATCAAAGGCTTGTGAAACAAATTAAAATGGTCGATCTTCATGTTCAAATTCAATCCCCGAATATTAATTTAAATCCGAGACCTAGCTCTTTTTTCGTCTGAAAACAACTTGTGCGACATACCGTCGGCGTCGATTTCGGGAGCAGCGTGGATCCGACACCGCAACTTAGGGTTTCGATTTGCGGTGGACTAGGTCAATTTGTTCGCAGTAATTTAAGGGAGGCTGGAGGATGATCGAGGGTGTTGGGCGAGTTCAGGAAGGTTGCGATGGAGTTGGATGCGACGAAAGCGGTCGCGATGGATTTTGGGGAGAGCGGAGTTGATTGGTAGCGGGGGCGAGTTCGTCGATGGTGGTAAACTGGATGGCCTGTGAGGCGCGATGTCTAGATGATGAACTGGAGTTGTTCGATGGTTGACAGAGGGAGTACGATGGGTTTGGGTGCTTCGAGCTGATGGAGTTTTAGGGTTCGCAGTTGCTAAGCCTGGGAAGATCCGCAGTGAAGGGAAATGGGGTCTGGTTTGACTTCGCTACAGACAGGAAGGAGTTTAGAACGTGATTAAGGTATGAATTAGTTTATATAATTGGAAATTTAATTTATTTAAAGGAAAATGGAAAAGGTAATTAAAGTTGTGGTTTATTTATTTAAATAAGCATTGGAAATATATATAGGGTTAAGTGTTTGAAAATACATAGAATAAATTAATTTCATAGGATAAGTTAGTTTAAATTAAAAATCATTTAACCATTGAATTATATTAATGGTAGGTACAGAATTAATTTATTCAACACGATGCATAGCCGAAATGATTTGGAAATTACACAGGATATGCCGGCAAAGGAAAATCTCGGTGAGTAAATCTCACTCACCTTTTATTTATAATTATTTTTATTTCGTTAAAAATAATTATTGCTGCTTGTTTGGATTCCTCTGCTTGTTTTATATATATTAGTTATTTAGGCTATATATATATATTGGGTTGATTGATTGGTTGGATTCCCGCAGTCTCATTAGCGGATGCCCGCAGTTTCATAGCGGATGATTACCCTATACGCCCCACGCTATGATTAGTGGATGACCTTCTATACCGCGATATTCTGCCACGAAGCAGAATGGGTATTATTTATGTGCTAACATCTGTGGATGCAGGAAAACAGGTTGGAGGAATCCAACTGGATTCCTCAAAAATATATTATCTGTTTGTTTATTTGTTGCATATATATTGTTATATATGATGTGTTAGAAAAATAAACAATTGGTTGCTTTGTGTGTTTTATCACTGGGCTTAAGTAATGATATTTAAAAATATCGTAAAAAGGATATTGGAAATTTAAAAAAGGGAAATTCTATTTTTAAATAGAATTTGAATTTTAAATGGAATAAAAATATAAAACTTGTTTTTGAAAAATAAAACAAGTAGTTCTTTATAAATGAAGTTTATAAATAGTTCTTTTATAACGAAGTTATAAAATGAAGTGGAAAGAATTATCATTTGATAAATAGAAATACAAGCGTGAAATTGGGATTTTGAAATGGAATTTCAAAATAGGATGTGAAATGAAATTTTTAAATATATAACTCAAATGAAATTTGAGTGTAACATTTGCATTTTAAAAGGAGTTTAAATGTTTGAATTTTAAAAGGAGATTGAATATTAGAAATTCAATTAGAGACTTTAATGTAAAATTTCAAAATAGAATTTGAAATATAGTATTTCAAAGAAGAATTCAAATATGAAATGTGAATAGAGATTTGAATGGAATTTAAATATGAAATTTGAATTGAGATTTGAAATAGAAATTCAAGTGTTGAATTTGAACATGGGATTGAATAAAGAAGTTCAAATAGAAATTTGAATGTAGAATTTCAAATTAGAAATTTGAAATAAACTTTGAAAATAGGAATTTCAAAGTAGAATTGGAAATAGAATTTCAAATAGGATTTCAAAATAGGAAATCCAAATGGTTTTGAAATGGAATTTGAATTCAAGGGAATTCAAATGGATTTGAGTGAAGAAATTCAAATGGTGTAAAAAATAAGTTTGAATATTAGAATTCAAATGGTGTTGGAAATGAATTTGAATATTAGAATTCAAATGGAAATGGAAAATGAAATTTGAATATAAGAGATTCAAATTGAATTCAAATAGGATTTAATCTATGGGATTTGAATATGAAATTCAAATGGGTTTTAAACTATGGAATTTTGAATATAGAATTTAAAAGGAGTTTGAATATTTGAATTCCAATAGAATTCAAATATAGAAATTGGAATATAGAAAGTTCAAATGGAATTTTAAATATAGAGTTTGAATCAGGGAATTCAAATAGAAATTCAAATATTGAATTTGAATATCAAATAGAAAAGGAATTGGAATTTGAATTTAGAATTCAAATAAAAGTGAGATTTGAATTTGAATCAAGCAGAGTTAAATGGAATTGAATTCATTTTAAGAAGTTTAAAAGTTTATATATATAAATATATAATTAAAACGAACTCGCCGCAGCGCTGTAGTTCGTAAATTGGCAATTCGAACTTCAATTGAGTATACAGAACGCAATTGAAGTCGGAATTCTTCGAAACAAGAAACGTCAGGACCGATTTGATAATAGTTTTCTAATGGAGGAGAAAAACCTGAATTTCGTCGTATAGATTTTGAGTTATGTCAAAATCAAATTTTCAGAAAAACAGCGCCAGAACTATTTAAGAACCATAACGGTTTATTTCATTTTATAAAAGGATTTTTAAGCAAATAAAAATCCGAATTTCTATTTAGAAAATTTCGGAGTTGAGTTGTAAAATATATGCGAATTCAAGTTGTGTAAATGAATATGATTTTTGAAACAGAAACCAGATTTTGATTTATTGAATAGAATTAACTAAACTTAATAGAAATTAGTTAATGAGTTTTCAAAGGGATATTGGGGTTCGAATAAGTGAATTCGATTTAAAAATTTACATTCGAAATCAAAAAGGAAACTGGAATTGAAATTGAAATTCAATTTGGTTATGAGCAAGTTAAATATTTTGTTCGAACATGTTATGTTCAACAAAGAAGTGAAATATGCAAGAAAGGCCAATTAAAGAATAATTGGGCAAAACTGAATTCAAACGATTCAAAAATTTAATTCAAACGAATGGATTGAGTTGAATTGAATTGGAAACAGGTGAACAAGTGTTAAACAGATATGGATGGAGTATATGAAGATTTTTATTTATGTGCCCGACAAAAAGGTACATGTTTAAATTCATATATGGGTTTTATGCGCCGTATCGGCAAGCCGCTTGGCTTTTTCCTTTTTCTTTTGATTGAGGAAGATACCGGGAAGCTATTTGAAATTTCCCGATGCTCCCGATACAGGGGAGGTTATGGCGAAATTTTCCGGAAATTTAAGGAGTTAGAATATTTTAAGATATTTTGATAATTTGAAATCATTGTATCGACGTATTGAATGTTCGATAGGAAAGTGAATATAAAAATCGAATATTGTAAACAAAAAGGGATAGAGATAAGTGATTGGAATTGTTTCCAATTGCAAATAGATATTTTCTAATATATAGAAAATAAAAGAAGTTGATATTGGGAAATGTTTTCCAAATGGCATAAGAGGCCGAGATGATTATTGAAAATATTTGGTTAACAAATATTGATAAGGAAATGGAGAAGTGATTTAATTAATGAATATTAATTAAAGAGCCCAGTGATTTGTTTGATATGTTGATTGAACACTTGTTTTTATTCGATAGTTAAATCACAGACTATCGAAGTTTTTGACCATCGTTGTCAATATGGAGAGACCGGTTGGATTATTATCCGAAGAACCACTCCGTATCGGCATAAGCGTTGCGAACCAAGTATGCTGAATATATTGAAGACGGAGTAAAGTGCAAGGGCTTTTCTATTAATAGAAATAGTGCCTTCGGTGTCGTTCAATCCCAGAACGAACGTAAATGGACGAATGTCTGACGGAGTATTTCCAATGATCAAATGGGTTGGTCTGTATAAATATATATGGTTGCAACGGATTTATCCCTTAGCATAATATCCAGAATATTTGTGCAAACTCAACTAGTGATTAACGGATCTGACGATGTGGCATTCAAAGTGATTGTGTTATCAAGGAATGGTAAGTAATCGTAGCCTCAGGCCTCAACAACCGGGAAAGGACAAAAATCGGGCAGGCAGCATGGCTATGTGGGTCGCACCCATTAGGGTGTATAATCACCTATCTAGAGAAATCCCTTTTGTTTCTAAATCTATCGATTCTGCCCATTCGGGAAACGGTGGTTTGAGTCCAACCGTTGGTGATATACATTCGATACACTCAAGCGAAATGAGTGGTCGGTCATGTGTGGGCCGGGTTGCAAGATGTTCTTGTTGAACCCAGATGTATGTGCCTCTAGAGATACATCGTCGGAAGGTGGTCCCATACCTTGTCATGTTGGAAATCCGATCTCCAATAAGCGCCATGCGGTTTTTGATTATATACTATATATGTGGAGCGTGAGATGCAAGCGTTCTGCTATTTGGTTATTTACTTGATGTAGACATTATTATAATATCATTGGATTTGATATCAAAGTGTTTTGGGTTATAGTAAGGTAAAAACCGTCCGTGTTTATGTGTGGACTGGTCTTACTATTATCTTTTCTTTCGAAAGGATTTTAAAAGTTAAACAAGTGGTTGGAGTTTACTCACACCAGTCCCATGACTGACCCAGAGTTTATTTTGTTTTTGTTTTCCCTAAACTCTTGGGTTCCCAAATTTGTACGGGCAGTCAAGTGTTTCAGGCTTTTACAGATACACTTGGAGGAGCTTGAAGCAGGAGGCTTCAACGTTAGTTATTTAGAGTTACTTCCGCTGGATCAAATGTTATGTGTACTCTGATGATGGTATGTATGTATGTACAAAACAGATTTGTATTTCGAAGCTTATGTTATATAATATATTTTATTCGTTCCGCTGTGAGTTTGTGATCTTCGTTTTTCTTCTCTTCTAATATTTCTTTCTTTCTATTTCTCATCCTCTAACTTCTTTCTAATAATGATTCGTATTTCTGTGCAATTTGGGTTGGACATGTGGTGTATTTAGTCAACTCGGATAGCACGGATTTGCGGGCCTTTACAGTGGTATCAGAGCTTAGGTTGAGCGAATACCTAGGCTTGTGTGGCACGTGCTCATTAGAGATAGGGTCAGTAGTACCCTAGAATGAGTTAAGTGTATAGATACGAGAGAGCGTATTTGTTAGTTGATATAAAAATTGTTTTATATTGTGTTGGCTAGTCTGTGAGTGGTTTATGAATTCTGGTCAAATCGTGGGACGCCACGACGTCGATAGGAGTTTGTAAACACTTGGACAGAGAAATTCGACACAGTATTGTTTTAAAGTGGGTAAATGAAATAATTTTACCCAAAATTCTATTTTGATATAGAAGGAATAATTTTCTGAAATTATTATAATATATGGATGGGTTGATTGTTAGGATTGTAATCAAACGAGATTATAAAAATTGGAATGGTTATTTATAACCAAAATAGAAATTGTATATGAATTAAATATACAAATGAGATGAATTGAAATTGAATTCAAGCCAGAATTTGGAATTTAAATCCTGGAAAGTTTGAAAATATTTTCGAAGTATATTAAAAGGACATAACTTTGTTTGAAAAAAAAACCGTTTGAATAAAAATCATATTTGAATGGATTTTGAAATTGATAAAGCACTGAACCCACTTCAGTAGCTGGGAAATAATTCTGATGATGATTGCAACATCATCAGTGTTCATTTCCGAGTTTCTAAGTGATGAATTGCTACCTTAGAAAAAGTTTTTGATGGAAATTTGTTTGAAAGAAAACAAGTGGTTTGAAAATTCAAATGTTTTGAATTTGAAAATGAAAATAAATATATGTATATACTTATGGGATTTCAAAAGAATTTGAAAAGAAAAACCCAGGGATTTGGATTCTGGAATTTAAATTTAACTTAAACAAGTTAAATGGGTCGAAGTGAATGAATTGATTAGGATCAATTTGAATTAGTTTTATAGAACATAGATTGGATATAAATAGATTGATCGTAGATCATTCAAATTAAATGAAGGAAGACCAAAAGTTTTGGTGGAATTAAATATGTTGAAATATGAGGAGTTGAGTTTCAACATAAGTGAATTTTTGAAAAGTAATGGATTTGTACCATTTTTCCTACCTTAGCAATTTCGAGGACGAAATTATTTTAAGGGGGGAAGAATGTAACGACCCAGATTTTTGAATAATTTATTTTAAATATTGTTTTAAATATTTAGTTGATAATGTAAATGATATTTTATATTGAATTATCAATTTAATATGGCCGTTCATATTTACATTCGAATTTAAATTTCAATATCAAATCACAGAGTTCAAAATAACGTTGTAAT
This sequence comes from Allium sativum, assembly GCA_030737875.1. Taxonomy (NCBI): domain Eukaryota; kingdom Viridiplantae; phylum Streptophyta; class Magnoliopsida; order Asparagales; family Amaryllidaceae; genus Allium; species Allium sativum. Next base: position 228,754,091 of record CM060919.1, on the reverse strand, counting down.
ATTGGAGATGTCGGTTGTCACGTTAAAAATAGCGGTCCAGGGTTTTCAATTAAAGGACCGCCAGACAATTTAATTAAAGTAAAAATCAAAATAAAAATTTCACATCAGTAGATCATGAGCCGACCTACTCCTAACGCCACCCTAACTTGTAAAAATCACGCAGCTATTTTCTTCTCGAGCACAAGCTTCTGTCCCCTTACTTCAGCACAAAGTTAAACAACAAATAAATGGCTTCGTACTGGTTGTCTCCAATTCACGTCTATATAAACGAACAGCGCTCTTCGTATTTCTCCCAAAGCTACGGTCCTCTTTATTCTTTTTCCACACCATCCCAAGTAATTTCTTCTGTATAAATCGCGACCCTGCTCCTTTCCATTTCGTCCTCAGGAAATCAAAGGCTTGTGAAACAAATTAAAATGGTCGATCTTCATGTTCAAATTCAATCCCCGAATATTAATTTAAATCCGAGACCTAGCTCTTTTTTCGTCTGAAAACAACTGGTGCGACATACCGTCGGCGTCGATTTCGGGAGCAGCGTGGATCCGACACCGCAACTTAGGGTTTCGATTTGCGGTGGACTAGGTCAATTTGTTCACAGTAATTTAAGGGAGGCTGGAGGATGATCGAGGGTGTTGGGCGAGTTCAGGAAGGTTGCGATGGAGTTGGATGCGACGAAAGCGGTCGCGATGGATTTTGGGGAGAGCGGAGTTGATTGGTAGCGGGGGCGAGTTCGTCGATGGTGGTAAACTAGATGGCCTGTGAGGCGCGATGTCTAGATGACGAACTGGAGTTGTTCGATGGTTGACAGAGGGAGTACGATGGGTTTGGGTGCTTCGAGCTGATGGAGTTTTAGGGTTCGCAGTTGCTAAGCCTGGGAAGATCCGCAGTGAAGGGAAATGGGGTCTGGTTTGACTTCGCTACAGACAGGAAGGAGTTTAGAACGTGATTAAGGTATGAATTAGTTTATATAATTGGAAATTTAATTTATTTAAAGGAAAATGGAAAAGGTAATTAAAGTTGTGGTTTATTTATTTAAATAAGCATTGGAAATATATATAGGGTTAAGTGTTTGAAAATACATAGAATAAATTAATTTCATAGGATAAGTTAGTTTAAATTAAAAATCATTTAACCATTGAATTATATTAATGGTAGGTACAGAATTAATTTATTCAACACGATGCATAGCCGAAATGATTTGGAAATTACACAGGATATGTCGGCAAAGGAAAATCTCGGTGAGTAAATCTCACTCACCTTTTATTTATAATTATTTTTATTTCGTTAAAAATAATTATTGCTGCTTGTTTGGATTCCTCTGCTTGTTTTATATATATTAGTTATTTAGGCTATATATATATATATATTGGGTTGATTGATTGGTTGGATTCCCGTAGTCTCATTAGCGGATGCCCGCAGTTTCATAGCGGATGATTACCCTATACGCCCCACGCTATGATTAGTGGATGACCTTCTATACCGCGATATTCTGCCACGAAGCAGAATGGGTATTATTTATGTGCTAACATCTGTGGATGCAGGAAAACAGGTTGGAGGAATCCAACTGGATTCCTCAAAAATATATTATCTGTTTGTTTATTTGTTGCATATATATTGTTATATATGATGTGTTAGAAAAATAAACAATTGGTTGCTTTGTGTGTTTTATCACTGGGCTTAAGTAATGATATTTAAAAATATCGTAAAAAGGATATTGGAAATTTAAAAAAGGGAAATTCTATTTTTAAATAGAATTTGAATTTTAAATGGAATAAAAATATAAAACTTGTTTTTGAAAAATAAAACAAGTAGTTCTTTATAAATGAAGTTTATAAATAGTTCTTTTATAACGAAGTTATAAAATGAAGTGGAAAGAATTATCATTTGATAAATAGAAATACAAGCGTGAAATTGGGATTTTGAAATGGAATTTCAAAATAGGATGTGAAATGAAATTTTTAAATATATAACTCAAATGAAATTTGAGTGTAACATTTGCATTTTAAAAGGAGTTTAAATGTTTGAATTTTAAAAGGAGATTGAATATTAGAAATTCAATTAGAGACTTTAATGTAAAATTTCAAAATAGAATTTGAAATATAGTATTTCAAAGAAGAATTCAAATATGAAATGTGAATAGAGATTTGAATGGAATTTAAATATGAAATTTGAATTGAGATTTGAAATAGAAATTCAAGTGTTGAATTTGAACATGGGATTGAATAAAGAAGTTCAAATAGAAATTTGAATGTAGAATTTCAAATTAGAAATTTGAAATAAACTTTGAAAATAGGAATTTCAAAGTAGAATTGGAAATAGAATTTCAAATAGGATTTCAAAATAGGAAATCCAAATGGTTTTGAAATGGAATTTGAATTCAAGGGAATTCAAATGGATTTGAGTGAAGAAATTCAAATGGTGTAAAAAATAAGTTTGAATATTAGAATTCAAATGGTGTTGGAAATGAATTTGAATATTAGAATTCAAATGGAAATGGAAAATGAAATTTGAATATAAGAGATTCAAATTGAATTCAAATAGGATTTAATCTATGGGATTTGAATATGAAATTCAAATGGGTTTTAAACTATGGAATTTTGAATATAGAATTTAAAAGGAGTTTGAATATTTGAATTCCAATAGAATTCAAATATAGAAATTGGAATATAGAAAGTTCAAATGGAATTTTAAATATAGAGTTTGAATCAGGGAATTCAAATAGAAATTCAAATATTGAATTTGAATATCAAATAGAAAAGGAATTTGAATTTAGAATTCAAATAAAAGTGAGATTTGAATTTGAATCAAGCAGAGTTAAATGGAATTGAATTCATTTTAAGAAGTTTAAAAGTTTATATATATAAATATATAATTAAAACGAACTCGCCGCAGCGCTGTAGTTCGTAAATTGGCAATTCGAACTTCAATTGAGTATACAGAACGCAATTGAAGTCGGAATTCTTCGAAACAAGAAACGTCAGGACCGATTTGATAATAGTTTTCTAATGGAGGAGAAAAACCTGAATTTCGTCGTATAGATTTTGAGTTATGTCAAAATCAAATTTTCAGAAAAACAGCGCCAGAACTATTTAAGAACCATAACGGTTTATTTCATTTTATAAAAGGATTTTTAAGCAAATAAAAATCCGAATTTCTATTTATAAAATTTCGGAGTTGAGTTGTAAAATATATGCGAATTCAAGTTGTGTAAATGAATATGATTTTGGAAACAGAAACCAGATTTTGATTTATTGAATAGAATTAACTAAACTTAATAGAAATTAGTTAATGAGTTTTCAAAGGGATATTGGGGTTCGAATAAGTGAATTCGATTTAAAAATTTACATTCGAAATCAAAAAGGAAACTGGAATTGAAATTGAAATTCAATTTGGTTATGAGCAAGTTAAATATTTTGTTCGAACATGTTATGTTCAACAAAGAAGTGAAATATGCAAGAAAGGCCAATTAAAGAATAATTGGGCAAAACTGAATTCAAACGATTCAAAAATTTAATTCAAACGAATGGATTGAGTTGAATTGAATTGGAAACAGGTGAACAGGTGTTAAACAGATATGGATGGAGTATATGAAGATTTTTATTTATGTGCCCGACAAAAAGGTACATGTTTAAATTCATATATGGGTTTTATGCGCCGTATCGGCAAGCCGCTTGGCTTTTTCCTTTTTCTTTTGATTGAGGAAGATACCGGGAAGCTATTTGAAATTTCCCGATGCTCCCGATACAGGGGAGGTTATGGCGAAATTTTCCGGAAATTTAAGGAGTTAGAATATTTTAAGATATTTTGATAATTTGAAATCATTGTATCGACGTATTGAATGTTCGATAGGAAAGTGAATATAAAAATCGAATATTGTAAACAAAAAGGGATAGAGATAAGTGATTGGAATTGTTTCCAATTGCAAATAGATATTTTCTAATATATAGAAAATAAAAGAAGTTGATATTGGGAAATGTTTTCCAAATGGCATAAGAGGCCGAGATGATTATTGAAAATATTTGGTTAACAAATATTGATAAGGAAATGGAGAAGTGATTTAATTAATGAATATTAATTAAAGAGCCCAGTGATTTGTTTGATATGTTGATTGAACACTTGTTTTTATTCGATAGTTAAATCACAGACTATCGAAGTTTTTGACCATCGTTGTCAATATGGAGAGACCGGTTGGATTATTATCCGAAGAACCACTCCGTATCGGCATAAGCGTTGCGAACCAAGTATGCTGAATATATTGAAGACGGAGTAAAGTGCAAGGGCTTTTCTATTAATAGAAATAGTGCCTTCGGTGTCGTTAATTCCCAGAACGAACGTAAATGGACGAATGTCTGACGGAGTATTTCCAATGATCAAATGGGTTGGTCTGTATAAATATATATGGTTGCAACGGATTTATCCCTTAGCATAATATCCAGAATATTTGTGCAAACTCAACTAGTGATTAACGGATCTGACGATGTGGCATTCAAAGTGATTGTGTTATCAAGGAATGGTAAGTAATCGTAGCCTCAGGCCTCAACAACCGGGAAAGGACAAAAATCGGGCAGGCAGCATGGCTATGTGGGTCGCACCCATTAGGGTGTATAATCACCTATCTAGAGAAATCCCTTTTGTTTCTAAATCTATCGATTCTGCCCATTCGGGAAACGGTGGTTTGAGTCCAACCGTTGGTGATATACATTCGATACACTCAAGCGAAATGAGTGGTCGGTCATGTGTGGGCCGGGTTGCAAGATGTTCTTGTTGAACCCAGATGTATGTGCCTCTAGAGATACATCGTCGGAAGGTGGTCCCATACCTTGTCATGTTGGAAATCCGATCTCCAATAAGCGCCATGCGGTTTTTGATTATATACTATATATGTGGAGCGTGAGATGCAAGCGTTCTGCTATTTGGTTATTTACTTGATGTAGACATTATTATAATATCATTGGATTTGATATCAAAGTGTTTTGGGTTATAGTAAGGTAAAAACCGTCCGTGTTTATGTGTGGACTGGTCTTACTATTATCTTTTCTTTCGAAAGGATTTTAAAAGTTAAACAAGTGGTTGGAGTTTACTCACACCAGTCCCATGACTGACCCAGAGTTTATTTTGTTTTTGTTTTCCCTAAACTCTTGGGTGCCCAAATTTGTACGGGCAGTCAAGTGTTTCAGGCTTTTACAGATACACTTGGAGGAGCTTGAAGCAGGAGGCTTCAACGTTAGTTATTTAGAGTTACTTCCGCTGGATCAAATGTTATGTGTACTCTGATGATGGTATGTATGTATGTACAAAACAGATTTGTATTTCGAAGCTTATGTTATATAATATATTTTATTCGTTCCGCTGTGAGTTTGTGATCTTCGTTTTTCTTCTCTTCTAATATTTCTTTCTTTCTATTTCTCATCCTCTAACTTCTTTCTAATAATGATTCGTATTTCTGTGCAATTTGGGTTGGACATGTGGTGTATTTAGTCAACTCGGATAGCACGGATTTGCGGGCCATTACAATTTCGCTTGAGTGTATCGAATGTACATCACCAACGGTTAGGATCAGCAACCGTTCCCGTATATATATGGGACAACATTGATAGATTTAAGAAACAAATGAATATTCTCTAGATAGGTGATTATACACCCCACTTCGGTGCGACCGACCTAGCCATGCTGCCTGCCCGATTTCTGTCATTTACCGGTTGATGAGGCTAGAAGCTACGCTTTATCATCATATCAGGTTCACTTCGAATGTCACATCGTCAGATCCATCGAAAATCACTAATTGACGTCTACAACCATACATTACGTGTCAGCTAAAAGAAGTTTCCTTCTCCGCTTCCACTCTTGGTATAGTTGAAGAAATCAAGGTACGTGACCTTTCTGGAAATACTCTGTCAGACATTCATTCATACAAATCATCATCATTCACTTAGAATGTCACATCGTCATACCCGCCAAATCACAAATTGACTTATCCAAAAATAACACGGGTATACAGCTAAGAGAAACGAATTCCTCCACCACCAAACGTGAATACGTTTGAACATATAAACTTACGCGATCCATTGGATATACTCTGTCAGACCTTCGTCCATACAAGTTGTCCTGGGACTGGACAAACCGAAGGCACTATTCTGTAAACAGGATAGCCCTTGCATTTTACTCCGTCTTCAATTATCTTTGGCATATATGATTCACACGCTTATGCCAATACAGAGTGGTTCTTTGGATAATAATCCAACCGGTCTCTCCATATTAACAACGTTAAAATGGTCAAAACTTCGATAGTCGGTGAGTTAACTATCTAAGAAAAACAAGTGTGCAAACAACGATATTATTTCCAGATGGAACTTATATCGAACAAACATCATTTAACATAAATCTCTTTAGTTCATTTATTTACTTATCTCCTGTTTCCCTATATTCTAAATTCTTATTTTTCTTTTATCAGAAAACATTTCTGATTCTCGTTTGGAAAACATTTCCAAAACTCCTTTACGATCAAACCTTACCATTTCTTAGTTAAGAAGGAAGTCACTCAAGTTGGGGTATAATTACCTCTCAGACCTTAACTGAACAACGTTATAACTTCGAAATGGTCAAAGTTTATCTTTTAATCTTTAACAACTTCTTTACGCCTTTCTCGGATTCAATTTTACTAATCCACTTCTATATTTAAAACATTGGTTATAACGATAACGTTATAGTCCCTACTTTCGAATTATCTAACTTTAAATATAACTTCTATTCTTATTAGTGAATAATTAACCTAACACTTATTTATTTGTAAATAAATAAATCTCTATTTAAACACTGGAAAGTATAAGTACTTACCCGAATTCGATATAATCGAATTTGCCGATTAACTCTCTTTGAGAAATCTCTATTTGATTAACTCTTCTTCGAATAACCTATATTCGATTAACTTCTTCTCGAATAAACGATATTCGATAATCTCTCTTCGAATAACTAATATTCGATAACTCTTCGTTTTCAAATATCTCATATTTAAAAATCTCACTTCGATTAAACTATAATCGATAACTCCCTTCGATGAAACTAACATCGATAACTCCTTTCGATGAAACTAACATCGATAACTCCTTTCAATGAAACTAACATCGATTTATTTAACTCGACGAACTTAACTCGACTAACCTAACTTGACTCGACTAACTCGACTTACTTGGTTCGACCAATTCGATTCGATTAACTAGGCTCGACTAACTTGACTAACTTAACTCGACTTACTTTGTTCGACCAATTCGATTCGATTAACTAGGCTCGGCTAACTTGACTAACTTAACTCGACTTACTTGGTTCGACCAATTCGATTCGATTAACTAGGCTCGACTAACTTGACTAACTTAACTCGACTTACTTGGTTCGACCAATTCGATTCGATTAACTAGGCTCGACTAACTTGGTCGACCCACCCGATCAACTCAACTTATTTAACTTAACTTATTTCTCAACTCGATCAACTCGATTAACTCCTATCGAGTAACTAATATTCGATTAAACTCCATTTGCTTGGCTCTAGATCGCAGCGATCACAATGGTTACGCCTGATTCCCTCAGGAAACATCCGACCGCCGTAGGCTATTTACAGCGCTGCGAATTACGCTAGCAGTCATACGAGATGGCAACTTACCCTGAATATTATGTTTGACTAACTCTGTCTCAAATAACTATATTTGATTAACTCTAGTTCGTTTTAACTCTAATCGATTAACTCTAGCTAATTAACTCCAACTGGTTAACTCTAACTGATTAACTCCAACTGGTTAACTCCAACTGGTTAACTCCAACTGGTTAACTCTAACTGATTAACTCTAACTGGTTAACTCTAACTGATTAACTCTAACTGGTTAACTCTATTTGACTAACTCGACTTGACTAACCCCTTTCGAATAACATATTCGATTAACTAACTTTCGAATACCATATTCGATTAACTAACTTCGAATACCATATTCGATTTCTCCTTTCGAATACCATATTCGATTAACTAACTTCGAATACCATATTCGATTAACTAACTTCGAATACCATATTCGATTAACTAACTTCGAATACCATATTCGATTTCTCCTTTCGAATACCATATTCGATTAACTAACTTCGAATACCATATTCGATTAACTCCTTTCGAATGTCTATATTCGATTAACTTATTCACTTTATAAAGATTTCCTTTTTAACAACGTTTTATTCATTTGAAAAGATTTACTTTTAAATAACGGTTCTACACTTTAAAAATGATTTCCTTTTTATAATGTTCCCTTTCCAATTCTATTTGTAAATGGTTTACAAATATTTCCTTTTCAAATTTATTGTTGAAATATTCTAACTCCTTAAATTCCCAGGAAAATTCGCCATAACCTCCTTTGTATCGGGAGCATCGGGAAAATCCCCAAACCCGCCACACAGGCCTTTCCATTCAAAAAGAAATGTTTTGAGTTTATTTCCTTTTCCAATATCTCTTATTTATAAATATTCCAATTTATAAACATTTCTTATTTATAAATATCCCATTTTTAAAAATATTCTATTTTCAATATCACTTTGAAAATTCCCTTATCAACATTCGGGTATGTTATGGTATTAAATCATATCAAATCACAATGTTCAATATCGTCCAAGCACATATAATCGCCCACAGATTTTATATCACATCATATAACAATATATGAAAAACAATAAAATAACTGTTGAGGAATCCAGTCGGATTCCTCCAACCTGTTTCCCTGCATCACAGATGTTAGACAATATAGGTAACATCACTTTCAGTTCCATATGATATATTCTGTTAAACAGAATCAATATAGAAATTTAACTAACTGACTAGCAGTTCAATCAAACAATCAACACACAGTCAAACAGACAATTTTAACAGTTCTAACAATACAACGTGAAAATAGAACTGTTCAGAGTTGGTGAGTTTTACTCACGTTGGACTATCATCGTTAATAACGATAATTGTCACTTGATTTAGACAGACAATTTATTTCGCCATAAATTGTAACGATCTCGGATTCACTCCCGGTCAGTCTCATTGTGTTGCTCCCGTCCATACGATCCTGTCGGATCTGACCGTTCAGAATTCTGATAACGTATGGTCAAGTTATGATGTTACGAAGTTAGTATACATTTAAATAGAAATTAAATTAAACCTTATATCTAACTAATGGGCCTTCACCTTTTATTAAGCCGGCCCAATACCTCTTCTCAAGCCCACACCGATGCTTCTTTTCAAATCAGTACGCGAGCTCCAGTGAACGAACAAATCCACGTCAATGGCAACTTCGACCGCCCTCTCCTCCTTCTAGTCACCACCGTTCTTCTTGAGACAAGTCCAACCTTCTCCTCTCCTAAATCCGCTCCCTTCTCTACCCATTTCAGGGAGCTCGAGCTCACCATTTAAGACCCATCGTCGGCCTCCTGTAGCCGGCCTCGACTGAAATCACTACCGAATGCCACCAAAAAATCCAACTAGGTGCTAAATCACTCAACTAGCTCGAATCAAATGCTGAAAACCACTATTGATGCTCGTACGTGAATCGAATTGTAACCCTACCCTTACTGGTGAAAAACCCGACCACTATTTTGAACACCGTAGACGATGCAACAACCACCAGAGGGAAGCACTTTACTTCCTGAACTCGAGCATGCTTGTTTTGAATTTTATGAAGTTTTTATTTGATTTTACAATGATTTTAATCTCTTGCGAGAATTATCTGTGAAGAAAGAAAATGAGCGGCGCCACATTTTATTGACCAGAGAATTTTGTTTAGGTTTAGGAAAGTAAAAGGTATTATATAGGAATTTTTAAATATTAAAATATTCAATTTTAATATTTATTTTTAAGCCAACGCTGTTTGTATATTTCTTCTAAAATTCCTATGACCACATACGTTACCCAAAAATCACGAAAATTGGCATGCAGCTATAGTTCGTCATTACGGTCCCAATGAAACTGGTTTCGTCGAATTCTGAGGTCGTATGAAAAACTGGCTATTTTTGAAGCTCTGAATGACCCATTTATATATATAAATATATTTATATTATCGTATATACTCACAGTGGAATACCCCGCAGCTCTAGAATATTCCTATATGAATTTCTACCTCGATATTCACTTCTGGGTCAACCCGATATTCGATTTTTTTATTGAAATCCCTTTTTAAAATATAAATAATTCCTTTATACATTATAAAGGAATTCCACAACGACTTTTCTAAAATTTGATTTGGACATAAATCAAAATATATACGACGAAATCCTGATTCTTCTCTTCCACTAGAAATATATACTCCACCAGCTCCACACGTTTCTTGTTTCACCGAAATCCGGCTTAAAACGAATCCTGTACATTCAGTTGAAGTTCAAATCACCAAATAGCGAACTGCCGTGCCATTTCGAGCTCGTTTATAAATGTACTATAAACTATACGTTCAACTGTCGTCGATTCAATATAATCGTTATTATATTTCGAATCAAAACTCCACCAAATCTCGTATGCTATTCAATTCACATGATATTGTGAATTTCACTATTTCTGACTATTTCGACATTATAATATTATTATATTATAATTATTAATTAAATATTCAATATTATTTAATTAAACGATCATTAACTTCTCTAAATCACCAATTATATAATTAAATAAATTAATTATATATTGCAGAAAATGCGGGTCATTACATACCTATAGTTACATTGTAGCTAGCAACACCTTCAATTTTCGTAGCGATAGGCCGTCTATGGCGTAGTGTTTGAATGCGAAGATTTAAGGAAGTAAAATTTACTTGTTGAATCAAATGATATTAATATGATTCATGGATTCAACAAGTATTGAAATTGGAGAGCTTCTAATTGCAAAGAATGTAAATGGAAAGATTAGAATGATGATCAGAAAAATTAGTAAAATTTGGAAAGATTAGGTTATTGTAAAACATGATTGAATTTGTTTATATAATAGTCTAAGAGTAGCAATCATTCATGAATAGTTTCCATAAAAATATATGTCCATTTCCTTTGATTAATGAAGAGGAATCTCTTCATGAATGGAAGCAACTCTTCAGAAAACAAGTTCTGGGTCGAATCAGTTGACTGGTTAAAAATCATCAGTTGACTGGTAGAAATAATTTATTTATATAAAACTTTTAAAACTAGCCACTATGTGCAAAAATTGATCGACCAGCCGACTGATGGATTTCCTATCAGTCGACGGGTAGGCAATTTCATGCACAATCTGGCCTTTTGAAGGTTATAAATTATATATATATAACTTGATTAGCGCATTCGTGTATAGTTGAGGATAGATTTTAACATAATTCTAGCACGACTCGATGTGTATATATATATATATAAAACCATATCTTTATGATTAGATTCCCATTATAGCTTTATTCGTTGACATCGATCAAAATCTCGTTATTCAACACATTCTCCTCCTTTTTGGTTGATGACAACAATTTGATTTTTCTCCCCCGAACGTATAGCTTCCCCTTAATTTTTGCACAAATTTGTTAATTCATATATTTTATATACTTACCGTTTGAATACTGCATTCACAAGTGTTAGCACAATTTCTAACAATATACAAATGCAATAGTATAATAGCATGGAAACATAAAAATGGTATATAACATAGATAGCATGAGAGATATTTTTCTCCCCTTTTGTCATCGATTAAAATGATATAAGGATATTAGAAGTACAAAGTAATCGAAGAACGATTTTAGAGAACTTTAGATGATACAATCCCTAACTCACGTCAGAGTTTAATGAAAGAATTCTCTAGAAGGGGTTTAGTGAAGATATCAGCAATTTGATTTTCTGAGTTAACAAATTCTAAATTAACTATTTGTTTTTCAATGTTATCTCTCAAGAAGTGATGTTTGATATCAATGTGTTTAGTTCTGGAATGATTTACCGGATTCTTAGATAAATTTATTGCACTTGTATTGTCACAAAATATTATAGAATTTGACAAATTTACATTAAAATCTTTTAGTGTTTGCTACATACATAATACCTGAGCACAAGCTAGTGTAGTAGATATGTATTCAGCTTTGCATGTTGACAATGAAACATAGTTTTGTTTCTTGCTAAACCAAGATATAAGTGATTTACCAATAAAGTGGCATGTTTCACTTGTACTCTTATGGTCTGTTCGTGATCCTCCAAATTCAACATCGCTATATGACACTAATTCAAAGGAACATTCTTTTGGATAGAAGAGTCCAAAGTCTTTTGTACTGCTTAGATATCGTAATATTCGTTTAACTGCTCTTAAATTCGACTCTTTTGGATTAGCTTGAAATTGGGCACAGAAGCAAGCACTCATCATAATATCTGGTCTACTCGCAGTTAAATACAAAAGTGAACCTATCATGCTTTTATATAACTTTTGATCGACATTTTTGCCATTTTCATCTTTATCTAAATGTGTCGATGTACTCATTGGTGTAGGTTACTTGAAGTGTTTTACATTCCAAAGCGTTTTATTAAATTAGTACAATATTTTTCTTGATTGATGAAAATTCCATCTGGTAATTGCTTGATTTGTAATCCCTAAAAGTAAGAAAGTTCCCCCATATGTGACATTTCAAATTCATTGGTCATTATTTTTGAAAATTCTTAGCATAGTTGATCATTCATTAAACCAAAAATAATATCAACTACATATATTTGAACTATTAGAATATCTTTATGATCTTTCTTAATAAAAAGTATCTGATCAATCTTTCCAATTTGAAATCCTGAGTCTATCAAATATGTTTTAAGACGTTCATACCAAGCACAAGGTGCTTGTTTCAATCCATATAATTCCTTTTTCAGTTTATAAACATGATCAGGATATTTTTCATGAGCAAATTGAGGAGGTTGTTCAACATATACTCATTCTTTAATGTAGCCATTTAAGAAAGCGCTTTTAACGTCCATCTGATATGATTTAAAATTATGACGACAATCATATGCTAATAGTATTCGAATTGCTTCTTGAAACGACCCGCAAATCCGAGCTATCTGAGTTGACTAAATACACCACACGTCCAACCCAAATAACACAGAAATACGACTCATTATTAGAAAGAAGTTAGAAGATGAGAAATAGGAAGAAAGAAATATTAGAATAGAAGAAAAACGAAGATCACAACTCACAGCGGAACGAATAAAATATATTATATAACATAAACTGTAACGACCCGGATTTTGAGCGGCTTTGGTTATCGACGTAAGCACGACGTCGATAACCAAACCATCGAAAAATCCCGGTAGTTAATGAAAGAAATTAGAAGGTGAGAATAGATAAGATAGAAACTTAGAATAGAAGAAGAAGAAGAACACAACATCAGAGTAACACGAACCTCACAGCGGAACGAATAACATATAATAGATAACATAACTTTGAAATATAACAGTTATGTATACAATAACACTTATCAGAGTACAACACTTACAACACGGCGGAAATAACTATAGCTATATGATCTTGAAGCCTCCTGCTCCACGCTCTTCCAGTATATCTGTAAAAACCCGACTACTTGACTGCCCGTACAAATTTAGGCACCCAAGAGTTTAGGGAAAACAACAAAGTAAACTCCGGGTCAGTCATGGGACTGGTGTGAATAAACTCAAATCATTTAAACAGGGATATGATATCTCATAAGACCACGCCGTGAATACGGAACGGGTTTTTCCCTTATGAGAATCCAAACATCTTTGCAAAGCAATATCATTCTGATATTATAATAATGTCTAAGTACAAATAAATATCAGTCTAGTAGAAACGCTTGCATCTCACGTTCTACATATATAGTATACAATCAAAACCGCAAGCACGTATTGGGTAATGGATTTCCAACTATGACAAGGTATGGAATCACCTTCCGATCAGTGTACTCTAGGAACGATACACTGGAGTTCAACAAGAACATCTTGCAACTCAGCCACACATGACCGACCACTCATTTCGCTTGAGTGTATCGAATGTACATCACCAACGGTTGGGATCAGCAACCGTTCCCGTATATATATGGGACAGCATTGATAGATTAAAAGAAACAAATGAATATTCACTAGATAGGTGATTATACACCCTACTTCGGTGCGACCGACTTAGCCATGCTGCCTGCCCGATTTCTGTCATTTACCGGTTGTGAGGCTAGAAGCTACGCTTTATCATCACAATAGATTCACTTCGAATGTCACATTGTCAGATCCATCGAAAATCACTAATTGACGTCTACAACAATACATTACGTGTCAGCTAAAAGAAGTTTCCTTCGCCGCTTCCACTCTTGGTACGGTTGAAGAAATCAATCTACGTGACCCTTCTGGAAATACTCTGTTAGACATTCATTCATACAAGTCATCCTCATTCACTTAGAACGTCACATCGTCATACCCGCCAAATCACAAATTGACTTATCCAAAAATAACACGGGTATACAGCTAAGAGAAACGAATTTCTCCGCCACCAAACGTGAATACGTTTGAACAGATCAACTTACGCGATCCATTGGATATACTCTGTCAGACCTTCGTCCATACAAGTTGTCCTGGGACTGGACAAACCGAAGGCACTATTCTGTAAACAGGATAGCCCTTGCATTTTTCTCCGTCTTCAATTATCTTTGGCATATATGATTCGCAACGCTTATGCCAATACAGAGTGGTTCTATGGATAATAATCCAACCGGTCTCTCCATATTAACAACGTTAAAATGGTCAAAACTTCGATAGTCTGTGATTTAACTATCAAATGAAAACATGTCCGTGTACAAACAACGATCTAAATTCCAAATGGAATGTCAATCGATCAATCATCATGTATATCTATACATGTTTTCCTTATTTTCTATATTTAGAAAATATTTGTTATCAACGTTGGAAAACATTTCCATTGTTTATTTACGTATCACTATCCTTCCACAACTATCAGACTCTAACTATAAACTAACAAGAGAACAACTTCCTAAGTATAAACCCCGAAGGCCGAAACCAACATCAGATCGATACCCAGGAAACCATTCAACTTATTAATCTCTAGTCAGATTCTAATTTTGCTTAACTCTATATTCTTTAACTCCATTCGCTCAACTCTAGATCGCAGCGATCACAATGGTTACGCCTGATTCCCTCAGGAAACATCCGACCGCCGTAAGCTATTTACAGCCCTGCGAATTACGCTAGCAGTCGTGCTAAATGGCAACTCATCCTGAATAACTATGTTTGTTTTAACTCTAGCTGTTTAACTCAAATTGTTTAACTCTAACTGTTTAACTCTAACTGGTTTTACTTGGTTTGACTAACTCAATTTATTTACTCGACTGACTAATTCAACTCGATTACCCTAACTTGATTTACTTATCTCGATTAACTGAACTAATCACTTTGATTAACTCGACTAATTCACTTTGGTTAACTTAACCAATTCACTTAACTCCTGTCGAATAAACTATATTCGATAACTCCTCTAACTCTATTCGAATAAACTATATTCGATTAACTCCTTTACTCTATTTGAATAAACTATATTCGATTAACTCCTTTGATTTAACTCTAATCGATTAACTCCCTTCGATGAACTAACATCGATACTCCTTTCGATGAAACTAACATCGATACTCCTTTCGATGAAACTAACATCGATTAACTAACTTCGAATACCCTATTCGATTTACTTTATTCACTTTATAAAGATTTCCTTTTTAACAACGTTTTATTCATTTGAAAAGATTTACTTTTAAATAACGGTTCTACACTTTAAAAATGATTTCCCTTTTTAACAACGTTTCCTTTTTAATTCTATTTGTAAATGGTTTACAAATATTTCCTTTTCAAATTTATTCTTGAAATATTCTAACTCCTTAAATTCCCAGGAAAATTCGCCATAACCTCCTTTGTATTGGGAGCATCGGGAAAATCCCCAAACTCGCCACACAGGCCTTTCCATTCAAAAAGAAATGTTTTGAAATTATTTCCTTTTTGAATATCTCCTATAAATATCCCAATTTATAAATATTCCTTATTTATAAATATTCCACTTTATAAATATTCTATTTTCCAATATCACTTTGAAAAATCTCTTTTATCTACATTCCGGTATGTCATGGTATTCAATCATATCAAATCACGATGTTCAATATCGTCCATACACACACAACCAACAATAGGTTATAATTCACATCATATATCAGAATATATGAAAAACAATAAAATAACTGTTGAGGAATCCAGTCGGATTCCTCCAACCTGTTTCCCTGCATCCACAGATGTTAGACAACATAGATAACATCACTTTCAGTTCCATATGATATATTCTGTTAAACAGAATCAATATAGAAATTTAACTAACTGACTAGCAGTTCAATCAAACAATCAACACATAGTAAATCAGACAATTTCTAACAGTTCTAAAGATACAACATGAAATTATAAACTGTTTAGAGTTAGTGAGATTTACTCACATTGGACTGTTATCGTTAAAACGATTAACTGTCTTTGATTTGATTCTAACAATTTATTTCGCCATAAATTGTAACGAGCTCGGATTCACTCCCAGTCAGCTCCATGACGTTGCCATCGTCCATACGATCTCAATGCAACTGACGGTTCTCGATTTCGATTCCGTATGAGCTAGATATCGCGTAAACAAGTTAATACAATTCTTGATTTTAAATTAAAGCTAAACATTTTAAATTTGGGCCTCTTACAATTTACCTATCCTGGCCCATAACCTTTTAAGCCCACTCCACTATACCCTCTTCTTCCCCGACGCTACTCATCAGCTTCAGGAACCCACTACCGCACCTTCACTCTCCACTGCATCCCTCTCTACTTCACGAAAATTCAAATAAAAATCTCCACAAATCTCACCTTAATCTCCTCTCTCTCCTCATGTAACCATCATCCAACTCGGTTTCACCATGGAAAACCGTCGACAGTACCCTTTCGCACGCCTCAACACTTCGATCGACAATATAACACTTCGAATCCACCAAAAAGCTCACCGCAGGTGCGGTTTCTCACCACAAATCTTCCTATCACCTTGAATTTGCCTACATGCCACCACGTCGACGCTGGGCGTCAGCCCTAGCTCGCTGTCCCAAAAAGCATGGTTCGAGAATGGTGATCGAACCCAATAATGATCATACCAAAGTGAAGAAAATTCACCCAGCAACTCAGAAATCATGGTTCCATGAATTTAGAGATTTTATTTGATTTGTTTGTGATTTTTGAGGATTAGAGAATGTTGCTGTGTATTTGTTTTGATTTTCGAAGAGATCGACTTTTGCTGTGAACAAATAAACACGGCGGAATAAAAGTGTTGACCAAAAGTGAACTGAAATTAGGTTAAGGAAGGAAGTAGTGGTATTTATAGTGTTTGTAAATATCTAGATATTTTTCTTTTAACCTTTTTATATCTGTTTTTTTTTTCTTTTAAAATTCGTGTGATCACCTATGATACCCAAAAATCACGAAACTGGACATGCAGCTACAGTACGATATTACGGTCCCAACGAAACTGGTTTCGTCGAATTTCGACTCCGTTTGCTCACACAGCGTATTTTTAACCGTCGAAAAACTGACTGTTTCTCACTCTAAAAATCCGTACGACCACACAGTGACTCTAAAAATCACGAAACTGGAAATCTAACAACTATTTGACATTGCGGATCCAACAAAATTAGTTTCGTCGAATTCCGACTTCGTTTGCAATACCGGCTATTTTTAAAGCTCTGAATGACCCATTTAAATATATAAATATATTTAAATATAATTAAATTAAATATAAATAAATTTATATTATCGTATATATTCACATATGATATCGTACAGCTCCAGAATATCATATCAGAATATACAGTTTGATATTTCAGATTTTTGATTTATCTCGATATTCAATTTATATCGAAAACCCTATTATAACGTAAATAAAGCGTAGCAAATTATAAAGGAATTCCATAGCGACTTTTCTGAAATTTGATTTGGACATAACTAAAAATCTACACGACGAAATCCCGATATTTCTCTTCCACTAGAAAGATATACTCCACCAGCTCCACACGTTTCTTGTTTCACAGAAATCCGACTTAAAACGGCTTCTGTATATTCAGTTGAAGTTCAAATCACCAAATAGCGAACTGCCGCGCCATTTCGAGCTCGATTAAAATTATATTATAACTCTACGTTCAAACTGTCGTTTATATAATATATTCGTCAATATAATTCAACTCTAAGCTGAATAAATCCCTAGGGATGACCCATCTCACATTATATTGTCAATTTACTATTTCTGGTTATTTCTGAATTAAATATATTATTTAATTATTATTTTAAATTAAATATTCCTTAAAATTTAATTAACGACCATTATATTCTCTAAACTCTATTTAAATAATTAAATAAATTAATTATTATATCGTCGAAAAATGCGGGTCATTACATTCTTCCCCCCTTAAAATAATTTCGTCCTCGAAATTGCTAAGGTAGGAAACAAACCCTATATACTGGTTCGAACTTATCGGTCCACTTCTCAACTTCAGTTTCCAACTGAACTAATTTAATTTCAATTAAAAATTAATTAATTCTTACAAACGAAAATTTCCAAAAATCCTGAAAATTTTCTAACGCCCTAACTTTTTGAAAAATTTCGCCAGCACCTCCTTTGTACTGGTCAATATCTCAAATTCCAACTCGCCTCTCTGGGCCTTCTCCAACCCAAAAGAAAATCAAACAGCCAAGCGGCTTGCCAAATCGGCTCAAAATTTCCAAACTCATATAGAATATAAACTTGTACCTTTTTGTCGGGCATATCATTATATCCCTACCATTCATTACCACTTCTGCATATAACAATGCATTACCAACTTGATCTCAAATCAGTTCATTCTCAAAACCAAATCATTCGCTTATACCTAAGTCGAATCTCACTTTCAATCTCAAGTTTCATTTTTGATTTTTAAATTCTAAGTCCAAGCTGAATTTCAAATTCTTGACTTAACCATTTAATTCTATTCCAGATTATTCTATAATCTAATTCAGTTTTAACTTAACTTATCTCAAGTTAAATTTCTAGTTTATTATTACCATCTCATTTTATTTAACTTCACAAGTCAAAATTTAAATCCCATAATTTAAATTCCTGGGTTATTTCAAATCAATTTGAAATCATAATACCAATTCAAAACATTTGAATTTCTAAACACCTTGTTTTCTCAAAACAATTCAAAAACAAAACCTTGGTAGTAATTCGTCACTTAGCAACTCGAAAATGAACACCGATGATGCAGCTGTCATCATCGGAATCTATTTTCCAGCAGTCGAAGTGATTTCAATACTATATTACTTTCAAATTGAAAAACATTTTCAAAATCTCCCAGGAACTTAAAATTTCCTTATTTTAATTCCTAATTCTGATTTAAATTCATATTTAATTCATCTCATTTCATATGCTTTACTGAAATGAATTCTGATTAGTTATTTATAACCATTTCACTTTATAATCTCATCTGATTATAATTACTACCAACACATCCTATATATGATAATATATCACATATACATACTGTGTCGGTCCATCGTATTCAAGTGTTTATTTACTCCTACCGATACAGTGGATCAAACTGATCGACCGGAACTCATAAACAACTCAGCCAATGAATCTCCACAATATAAAACCATTTTTATATCAAATACAAATACGCACTCGTATATATACACTCAACTCAATCTAGGGTATTACTAACCCTATCTCTACCGAGTCACGCCACAGAGCCAAGTAATTCTTAACTTAAGCTCTGATACCAACTGTAACGACCCGGATTTTGAGCGGCTTTGGTTATCGACGTAAGCACGACGTCGATAACCAAACCATCGAAAAATCCCGGTAGTTAATGAAAGAAATTAGAAGGTGAGAATAGATAAGATAGAAACTTAGAATAGAAGAAGAAGAAGAACACAACATCAGAGTAACACGAACCTCACAGCGGAACGAATAACATATAATAGATAACATAACTTTGAAATATAACAGTTATGTATACAATAACACTTATCAGAGTACAACACTTACAACACGGCGGAAATAACTATAGCTATATGATCTTGAAGCCTCCTGCTCCACGCTCTTCCAGTATATCTGTAAAAACCCGACTACTTGACTGCCCGTACAAATTTAGGCACCCAAGAGTTTAGGGAAAACAACAAAGTAAACTCCGGGTCAGTCATGGGACTGGTGTGAATAAACTCAAATCATTTAAACAGGGATATGATATCTCATAAGACCACGCCGTGAATACGGAACGGGTTTTTCCCTTATGAGAATCCAAACATCTTTGCAAAGCAATATCATTCTGATATTATAATAATGTCTAAGTACAAATAAATATCAGTCTAGTAGAAACGCTTGCATCTCACGTTCTACATATATAGTATACAATCAAAACCGCAAGCACGTATTGGGTAATGGATTTCCAACTATGACAAGGTATGGAATCACCTTCCGATCAGTGTACTCTAGGAACGATACACTGGAGTTCAACAAGAACATCTTGCAACTCAGCCACACATGACCGACCACTCATTTCGCTTGAGTGTATCGAATGTACATCACCAACGGTTGGGATCAGCAACCGTTCCCGTATATATATGGGACAGCATTGATAGATTAAAAGAAACAAATGAATATTCACTAGATAGGTGATTATACACCCTACTTCGGTGCGACCGACTTAGCCATGCTGCCTGCCCGATTTCTGTCATTTACCGGTTGTGAGGCTAGAAGCTACGCTTTATCATCACAATAGATTCACTTCGAATGTCACATTGTCAGATCCATCGAAAATCACTAATTGACGTCTACAACAATACATTACGTGTCAGCTAAAAGAAGTTTCCTTCGCCGCTTCCACTCTTGGTACGGTTGAAGAAATCAATCTACGTGACCCTTCTGGAAATACTCTGTTAGACATTCATTCATACAAGTCATCCTCATTCACTTAGAACGTCACATCGTCATACCCGCCAAATCACAAATTGACTTATCCAAAAATAACACGGGTATACAGCTAAGAGAAACGAATTTCTCCGCCACCAAACGTGAATACGTTTGAACAGATCAACTTACGCGATCCATTGGATATACTCTGTCAGACCTTCGTCCATACAAGTTGTCCTGGGACTGGACAAACCGAAGGCACTATTCTGTAAACAGGATAGCCCTTGCATTTTTCTCCGTCTTCAATTATCTTTGGCATATATGATTCGCAACGCTTATGCCAATACAGAGTGGTTCTATGGATAATAATCCAACCGGTCTCTCCATATTAACAACGTTAAAATGGTCAAAACTTCGATAGTCTGTGATTTAACTATCAAATGAAAACATGTCCGTGTACAAACAACGATCTAAATTCCAAATGGAATGTCAATCGATCAATCATCATGTATATCTATACATGTTTTCCTTATTTTCTATATTTAGAAAATATTTGTTATCAACGTTGGAAAACATTTCCATTGTTTATTTACGTATCACTATCCTTCCACAACTATCAGACTCTAACTATAAACTAACAAGAGAACAACTTCCTAAGTATAAACCCCGAAGGCCGAAACCAACATCAGATCGATACCCAGGAAACCATTCAACTTATTAATCTCTAGTCAGATTCTAATTTTGCTTAACTCTATATTCTTTAACTCCATTCGCTCAACTCTAGATCGCAGCGATCACAATGGTTACGCCTGATTCCCTCAGGAAACATCCGACCGCCGTAAGCTATTTACAGCCCTGCGAATTACGCTAGCAGTCGTGCTAAATGGCAACTCATCCTGAATAACTATGTTTGTTTTAACTCTAGCTGTTTAACTCAAATTGTTTAACTCTAACTGTTTAACTCTAACTGGTTTTACTTGGTTTGACTAACTCAATTTATTTACTCGACTGACTAATTCAACTCGATTACCCTAACTTGATTTACTTATCTCGATTAACTGAACTAATCACTTTGATTAACTCGACTAATTCACTTTGGTTAACTTAACCAATTCACTTAACTCCTGTCGAATAAACTATATTCGATAACTCCTCTAACTCTATTCGAATAAACTATATTCGATTAACTCCTTTACTCTATTTGAATAAACTATATTCGATTAACTCCTTTGATTTAACTCTAATCGATTAACTCCCTTCGATGAACTAACATCGATACTCCTTTCGATGAAACTAACATCGATACTCCTTTCGATGAAACTAACATCGATTAACTAACTTCGAATACCCTATTCGATTTACTTTATTCACTTTATAAAGATTTCCTTTTTAACAACGTTTTATTCATTTGAAAAGATTTACTTTTAAATAACGGTTCTACACTTTAAAAATGATTTCCCTTTTTAACAACGTTTCCTTTTTAATTCTATTTGTAAATGGTTTACAAATATTTCCTTTTCAAATTTATTCTTGAAATATTCTAACTCCTTAAATTCCCAGGAAAATTCGCCATAACCTCCTTTGTATTGGGAGCATCGGGAAAATCCCCAAACTCGCCACACAGGCCTTTCCATTCAAAAAGAAATGTTTTGAAATTTATTTCCTTTTTGAATATCTCCTATAAATATCCCAATTTATAAATATTCCTTATTTATAAATATTCCACTTTATAAATATTCTATTTTCCAATATCACTTTGAAAAATCTCTTTTATCTACATTCCGGTATGTCATGGTATTCAATCATATCAAATCACGATGTTCAATATCGTCCATACACACACAACCAACAATAGGTTATAATTCACATCATATATCAGAATATATGAAAAAAAATAAAATAACTGTTGAGGAATCCAGTCGGATTCCTCCAACCTGTTTCCCTGCATCCACAGATGTTAGACAACATAGATAACATCACTTTCAGTTCCATATGATATATTCTGTTAAACAGAATCAATATAGAAATTTAACTAACTGACTAGCAGTTCAATCAAACAATCAACACATAGTAAATCAGACAATTTCTAACAGTTCTAAAGATACAACATGAAATTATAAACTGTTTAGAGTTAGTGAGATTTACTCACATTGGACTGTTATCGTTAAAACGATTAACTGTCTTTGATTTGATTCTAACAATTTATTTCGCCATAAATTGTAACGAGCTCGGATTCACTCCCAGTCAGCTCCATGACGTTGCCATCGTCCATACGATCTCAATGCAACTGACGGTTCTCGATTTCGATTCCGTATGAGCTAGATATCGCGTAAACAAGTTAATACAATTCTTGATTTTAAATTAAAGCTAAACATTTTAAATTTGGGCCTCTTACAATTTACCTATCCTGGCCCATAACCTTTTAAGCCCACTCCACTATACCCTCTTCTTCCCCGACGCTACTCATCAGCTTCAGGAACCCACTACCGCACCTTCACTCTCCACTGCATCCCTCTCTACTTCACGAAAATTCAAATAAAAATCTCCACAAATCTCACCTTAATCTCCTCTCTCTCCTCATGTAACCATCATCCAACTCGGTTTCACCATGGAAAACCGTCGACAGTACCCTTTCGCACGCCTCAACACTTCGATCGACAATATAACACTTCGAATCCACCAAAAAGCTCACCGCAGGTGCGGTTTCTCACCACAAATCTTCCTATCACCTTGAATTTGCCTACATGCCACCACGTCGACGCTGGGCGTCAGCCCTAGCTCGCTGTCCCAAAAAGCATGGTTCGAGAATGGTGATCGAACCCAATAATGATCATACCAAAGTGAAGAAAATTCACCCAGCAACTCAGAAATCATGGTTCCATGAATTTAGAGATTTTATTTGATTTGTTTGTGATTTTTGAGGATTAGAGAATGTTGCTGTGTATTTGTTTTGATTTTCGAAGAGATCGACTTTTGCTGTGAACAAATAAACACGGCGGAATAAAAGTGTTGACCAAAAGTGAACTGAAATTAGGTTAAGGAAGGAAGTAGTGGTATTTATAGTGTTTGTAAATATCTAGATATTTTTCTTTTAACCTTTTTATATCTGTTTTTTTTTTTCTTTTAAAATTCGTGTGATCACCTATGATACCCAAAAATCACGAAACTGGACATGCAGCTACAGTACGATATTACGGTCCCAACGAAACTGGTTTCGTCGAATTTCGACTCCGTTTGCTCACACAGCGTATTTTTAACCGTCGAAAAACTGACTGTTTCTCACTCTAAAAATCCGTACGACCACACAGTGACTCTAAAAATCACGAAACTGGAAATCTAACAACTATTTGACATTGCGGATCCAACAAAATTAGTTTCGTCGAATTCCGACTTCGTTTGCAATACCGGCTATTTTTAAAGCTCTGAATGACCCATTTAAATATATAAATATATTTAAATATAATTAAATTAAATATAAATAAATTTATATTATCGTATATATTCACATATGATATCGTACAGCTCCAGAATATCATATCAGAATATACAGTTTGATATTTCAGATTTTTGATTTATCTCGATATTCAATTTATATCGAAAACCCTATTATAACGTAAATAAAGCGTAGCAAATTATAAAGGAATTCCATAGCGACTTTTCTGAAATTTGATTTGGACATAACTAAAAATCTACACGACGAAATCCCGATATTTCTCTTCCACTAGAAAGATATACTCCACCAGCTCCACACGTTTCTTGTTTCACAGAAATCCGACTTAAAACGGCTTCTGTATATTCAGTTGAAGTTCAAATCACCAAATAGCGAACTGCCGCGCCATTTCGAGCTCGATTAAAATTATATTATAACTCTACGTTCAAACTGTCGTTTATATAATATATTCGTCAATATAATTCAACTCTAAGCTGAATAAATCCCTAGGGATGACCCAGCTCACATTATATTGTCAATTTACTATTTCTGGTTATTTCTGAATTAAATATATTATTTAATTATTATTTTAAATTAAATATTCCTTAAAATTTAATTAACGACCATTATATTCTCTAAACTCTATTTAAATAATTAAATAAATTAATTATTATATCGTCGAAAAATGCGGGTCATTACATAAGCTTTGAAATACAAATCTGTTTTGTACATACATACCATCATCAGAGTACACATAACATTTGATCCAGCGGAAGTAACTCTAAATAACTAATGTTGAAGCCTCCTGCTTCAAGCTCCTCCAAGTGTATCTGTAAAAGCCTGAAACACTTGACTGCCCGTACAAATTTGGGCACCCAAGAGTTTAAGGAAAACAAAACAAAACAAACTCTGGGTCAGTCATGGGACTGGTGTGAGTAAACTCCAACCACTTGTTTAACTTTTAAAAATCCTTTCAAAAGAAAGGATAATAGTAAGACCAGCCCACACATAAACATGGACGGTTTTTACCTTACTATAACCCAAAACACTTTGATACGAAAATCCAGTGATATTATAATAATGTCTACATCAAGTAAATATCCAAATAGTAGAACGCTTGCATCTCACGCTCCACATATATAGTATATAATCAAAAATCGCATGGCGCTTATTGGAGATTGGGTTTCCAACATGACAAGGTATGGGACCACCTTCCGACTGTGTATCTCTAGAGACGAATACACCTGGGTTCAACAAGAACATCTTGCAACCCGGCCCACACATGACCGACCACTCATTTCGCTTGAGTGTATCGAATGTATATCACCAACGGTTGGACTCAAACCACCGTTTCCCGAATGGGCAGAATCGATAGATTTAGAAACAAAAGGAATTTCTCTAGATAGGTGATTATACACCCTAATGGGTGCGACCCACATAGCCATGCTGCCTGCCCGATTTTTGTCCTTTCCCGGTTGTTGAGGCCTGAGGCTACGCATACTTACCATTCATCGATAACACAATCACTTTGAATGCCACATCGTCAGATCCGTTAATCACTAGTTGAGTTTGCACAAATATTCTGGATATTATGCTAAGGGATAAATCCGTTGCAACCATATATACTCATACAGACCAACCCATTTGATCATTGGAAATACTCTGTCAGACATTCGTCCATTTACGTTCGTTCTGGGATTGAACGAAACCGAAGGCACTATTTCTATTACTAGAAAAGCCCTTGCACTTTACTCCGTCTTCAATATATTCAGCATACTTGGTTCGCAACGCTAATGCCGATACGGAGTGGTTCTTCGGATAATAATCCAACCGGTCTCTCCATATTGACAACGATGGTCCAAAACTTCGATAGTCTGTGATTTAACTATCGAATAAAAACAAGTGTTCATCCAAACATATCAAACAAATCACTGGGCTCTTTAATTAATATTTCATTAATTAAATCACTTCTCCATTTCCTCCATCAATATTTGTTAACCCAAATATTTCAAAAATCAATCTTGGCTCTTTACGCTATTTTTGATTTCGTTTCCTTATCGAATTCTATATATATCGATATATAGATTTCTAATTATCAAATTTCTTAAAAATATTCTAACTCCTTAAATTTCCGGAAAATTTCGCCATAACCTCCCCTGTATCGGGAGCATCGGGAAATTTCAAATAGCTTCCCGGTATCTTCCTCAATCAAAAAGAAAAAGGAAAAGCCAAGCGGCTTGCCGATACGGCGCATAAAACCCATATATGAATTTAAACATGTACCTTATTGTCGAGCACGTAAATTTAAATCTTCATATACTTCATATCAAACCTGCTTACACGTGTTCACCTGTTTCCAATTCGATTCAATACCATCTAATCGTTTGAATTCAGTTTCGCCCGTTTATCCTTTAATTAGTCATTTTGCCTATTTCACTTCTTTGTTGAACATAACATGTTCCAACAAAATATTTAACTCGCTCATAACCGAATTGAATTTCAATTTTAATTCTAGTTTCCTTTTCTATTTCGAATATAAATTTCAACTCGAATTTCCTTATTTAAAGCTCAATATCAATTCAACGTCTCATTTACTAATTACTATTCGAATTAGTTAATTCTATTCAAAAATCAAAAATCTGATTTTTGTTTCAAAAATCAATTCATTACTCCACCTGAGTTCACATATATTTTACAACTCAAATATGAAATTTTCTAAATAGAAATTCGGATTTTATTCGCTTAAAATCCTTTTATAACATGAAATAAACCGTTATGGTTTTTAAATAGTTCCGGCGCTGTTTTTCTGAAAATTTGATTTTGACATAACTCAAAATCTATACGCCGAAATTCATATTTTTCTCTTTCATTAGAAAACTATTATCAAACCGGTCCCGACGTTTCTTGTTTCGCAGAATTCCGACTTCAATTGCGTTCTGTATACTCGATTGAAGTTCGAATCGCCAATTTACGAACTGCAGCGCTGCGGCGAGTTCGTTTTAATTATATATATATAAATATAAACGTTTTAAACGTCGTTTATAATTTATATTTCAACCTCGTTCGAATATATATAAATATATATCCAAGTCTAGTTTTTCAAATTCAACTTGACATTTCCGATTTATCTCAAATCGTCGATTTCCACTACTCAGTTATAAATTTATTTATAACTAGATTTCTATTCTAAATTCCAATTTCTTTATAACTTATTATAAAAATCGATATCGTCGAATTCCAAATTTTAACTCCTTTGGATTTTCTCCATTCTGTTTCTATTCTGAATCACATCAATTATTTTATCCCAACTCGTTTCCAATTCACTTTTCAATTCATACTTGAAATATCAACTTCTAAACTATCAAATGATAATTTATTTTACTCGATTTATAAACTCCATTTATAAATCCACTTCCTTGTTTTATATATATCAAAACAAGCTTTCCAATTCAAAACCCATTTGAAATTCAATCCCTTTGTATTCTGAATTTCAGAATAAAACCCATCATTCCTTTTTCCCGAAATGATTTCAAATTATATTTTCATTCATACCTAAATTAAAAATCACAGAATATCTCCTGATAATGGATTCACTAACTTTATAAACATTTGTTTATAAATCTACTTGTTTAAAATTCAAACAAGTCCATTTCAAAATTTATTCAAAACCAAATCTCATTTTGGAAATTCCTATTTATTTTAATCTATCTATATAAATATAGAATGTGTTTTCATATTTTAATTTAACTTCTATTTGATATAATCCTAACATCTATTCTAGAAATATTTATTTAAAAGAATTCGAACTAATCGAATTCAATCCATAAATCCATACGGATTTATTTTCAGTTCAATTTTCATTCTGATTATCAGAATAAAATTTCATCGCTTACTCCTTTAAAATGATTCCACATTTCTATTTTTAAATTCATATTTGAATTTAAATATTCAAATTATCAAAATGATAATTTTTCCCCTTTATTTATAAACACCGTTTATAAGCTGATTTCACTTCTCTGCATTATTTATTTATAAACACGTTTATAAATTCATCACTTAAATTTCCTGTATTAATTAATTTATAAACAACGTTTATAAATTTATTACCTGTTTTATTTATTCAAAACAAGTTAATATTTCTAGTCCATTCGAAATTCGAATTCCATTTTTAGAAAAATAGATTTTCCTTTTAAATTCTCAAAATATCCTTTCACGATATTTTTAAATATTAATATTTGGGCCCAGTGATATTTCAATACTCAAAACAACCAATTATAAGTGACAGGTTTCAAACACATCATATATGATAATATATATGAAATCAAATAAACAAACAGATAATATATTTTTGAGGAATCCAGTTGGATTCCTCCAACCTGTTTTCCTGCATCCACAGATGTTAGCACATAAATAATACCCATTCTGCTTCGTGGCAGAATATCGTGGTATAGAAGGTCATCCACTAATCATAGCGTGGGGCGTATAGGGTAATCATCCGCTATGAAACTGCGGGCATCCGCTAATGAGACTGCGGGAATCCAACCAATCAATCAACCCAATATATATATATATATAGCCTAAATAACTAATATATATAAACAACCAGAAAACATTCACATAAGCAACAGACAATTATTTTTAAGGAAATAAAAATAATTCTAAAGGTGAGTGAGATTTACTCACCTGATTTTTCTATTGTCGAATATCCATCTAATTTCCAAATCGTCACAGCTACAAATTTTCTCGAATAGAATTTCTTGCACCTATGATTATGTATTTTAATTTATCGATTAAATCTTATAAACCAAAATAAATTATCTTATGGATTTAATTTTAAAAAATGTATACCTTACTTTGCAACCCATTCGACTAATCCATGAACAACCTCAAAAATCACCGATCAGCATTGCTGCAAATCAGCCCTACAAAACTGCCACTATTCATTCTGGCATTTCATCGAACGATTGATGTTCGTTACTGGTGCTTCTTCATTTTAGCATCTAAACCCATACTGACCAACCCCAGAACTGCTACAGTACATCGAACTCCCACACGGTCACCCTCATCGCGTTCACACTGTTCGGCCTTCACCAAAATCACCGCCCCTCCCAACAATCGTACCCTCTTCCAGCATCGACTTCATCCCAACACTTTGACCGCATTACATACAAACCATCGTTGAATCCCAGGCAGCCTCACAACAAGTCGAGCCCTAGACACCTCGCGTCGCGCCCAAGACTGGTCTACTAGATTTGAACTCGACCACTCAGAAGACGATCGCACTTCTTTTTGAGGCAATTGAGCTTTTTGAACTCGCAACCCCCCCTGACTTGCGAATGATGCGGTTGCCGTCGAGCTCCAGAGGACTCGAGATCCTTGATTTCGATTGGGAAGGAAATCGCGATCTTCATAAAACAGAGGGTTGATCATCGATTTGGGAAAGAGTATGAAAAGGGGAAAACTGGAAATCGGTTTTGGGTTATTTTTGATTGTGGAAAGGAAAGAACGGGAGTGAAGAGCTTTAGATTGTTCTGCGATTTCAGAATGAAGAAAAACAATGAAGTTCCGACTTAATTTATATGTGTGCGATTGCAGACAGTAAGGACATGTCCATTAAATCACTGTTTTTCTTTGCTCTGAAGGTAGGAAACATAATTTTGTGCTCGAGAAAAATTTAGTCTGCGATGCAAATGAAGATAGGTCGGCTGAAATGAAAATATAGGCTTTGAAAATAAATTGATTTTTTTTTTATATATATATAACTAAAATATCTTGCGGTCCTTTCGTTCGAAATCCCAAACCGCTATCTAGTCGCAACGACTGATGTTAACAACATTATACGATATTCTAAACTCAACGGGAGCGGTTTTAAAATTTAATTCGTTCGTATATATGGAATAACCATATTAAATTAATATAACAGATCTAAAATTCAAAAACAAATAAATTCTTCAACCATAAATCACTATTATCGTTGTTTATATTCAGATAGAATATGTATTGATCATCTGAACTATTACGATTCAGTTTTATCTTCGAATTGAATTATTTTTGTTCTCGTATTCCGATGATTAACAAAATAAATCGTATTTTGATTACTGAATCGATCACTCAATATAAAATAACATTTATATTATCAACTCACTAATTTCGACGATATTAATTATTTAAAATAGACTGCTCAAAAATCCGGGTCGTTACACTTCTAGTCGTGCAACTTGTAATGACTCGGGTTTTTGGACAACTTTGGTTATCGACATAAACACGATGATGACTAACCAAACATCGAAAAATACCGGTCATTAATGAAAGAAATTAGAGGGTGAGGATAGATAAGATAGAAACTTAGAATAGAAGAAGAAGAAGACAACATCAGAGTAACACGAATTTCACAGCGGAACGAATAACATATAATAGATAATATATCCTTGGAATAAAATCAGTATATGTATACAATAACATTATCAGAGTACAACACTTACAACACAGCGGAAATAAACTATAGCTATATGATCCTGAGGCCTCCTGCTCCAGCTCTTCAAGTATCTGTAAATTCCTGACTACTTGACTGCCCATACAAAATTGGGCACCCAAGAGTTTAGGGAAAACAAAACAAAATAAACTCCGGGTCAGTCATGGGACTGGTATGAGTAAAACAGTTTAAAACAGTTGAACAAGTAAACAATATCTCATAAGACCACGCCGTATAACGGAACGGGTTTTTCCCTTATGAGAATCCAAAATATCTTTATATCAAAAACCCTTTTGATATTATAATAATGTCTATCAACCACAGTATAATAATAATCTAGCGGAAACGCTTTCATCTCACGTTCTACATATATAGTACACAATCAAAACCGCAAGAACGTATTGGCTAATGGATTTCCAACTATGAAAAGGTATGGAACCACCTTTCGCTAGTGTACCTCTAGAAAGGAATACAATGGGTTCAACAAGAACATCTTGCAACCTGGCCACACATGACCGACCACTCATTTCGCTTGAGTGTATCGAATGTATATAACCAATGGTTGGGATCAGCAACCGCTTCCCGAATGGGACAACATCAACAATAGATTTTTAGAAGTAAATGAAACTCTAGATTAGGTGATTATACACCCTACTTCGGAGCGACCGACTTAGCCATGCTGCCTGCCCGATTTCTGTCATTTACCGGTTGATGAGGCTTGAGGTTACGCCTTATCATCAGATCAGATTCACTTCGAATGTCACATCGTCAAATCCATCAAATCACCAATTGACGTCCTCAACAATACATTATGTGTTAGCTAAAAGAAGTTCTCTTCTCCGCTTCCACTCTTGGTACGGTTGGAGAAATCAATATACGTGATCGTCTTAAAATACTCTGTCGGACATTCATCCATACAAGTCATCCAGGAACAAGATGAACTGAAGGCACTATTCAGTACATCTATCTTAGGCACTGTTATCTAAGACTTACACAATAGCCCTTGCACTACTCCGTCTTCAATTATCTTTGGCATGTATGATTCGCAACGCTTATGCCAATACAGAGTGGTTCTTTGGATAATAATCCAACCGGTCTCCCCATATTAACAACGTTCAAATGGTCAAAAACTTCGATAGTCGGTGAGGTAACTATCAAAGAAAACACGTATGCAAACAACGATATTATTTCCAGGTGGAAATTATATCGATCAATCATAAATATATATATTCATATTTCCTTATTTTCTATGTTTAGAAAATATACCTTAACACTGGAAAAAATTTCCATTTCTAATCCATATTTCAAATTTCAATATTTGATTACGTTTATGATTCTATTTGGAAAACATTTCCAAATCTTCTTTACTTGGATTTAAACAGATGTTTAAATCAACATCGCGATGACAACTCAAACCACTATACTTATTTACTAAATCACTTAACCACTTTCACTCTCGAACCTTAACCATTTCTAAATTAAAAACGAAGTCAATCAAGTTTTGGTATAACTACCTCTCAGACCTTAACTGAACAGCATTTCAAATCTCGAAATAGGTTAAGTTCATCTTTTAACTCTTTAACACTTCCTTACGTAACGCTCGTTCGAATAAATCTCTATTCGATAACTCCTCCCTTCGAATAACTATATTTGATAATCTCTCTTACGAATAACTAGATTTGAAAACCTTTCTTCAAATAAACTAAATTCGATTAACTCTATTTATTTAACCCTAATCGATTAACTCTTTTTACTTAACTCCTTACTTAACTCTTTTCGAATAACTAATTCGGTAACTCCTTTTGATTAAACTATAATCGATAACTCCTTTCGAGTAACTAATTCGATAACTCCTTTCGATTAAACTAAAATCGACAACTCCTTTCGAATAACTAATTCGATAACTCCTTTCGAGTAACTCATTCAATAGCTCTTATGTGTTTAACTCTACTCGAATAACTAATTCGAATAACTCTTATTTATTTAACTCTATTCGAATAACTTATTCGAATAACTCTTATTTATTTAACTCTATTCAAATAACTAATTCGAATAACTCTTATATATTTAACTCTATTCGAATAACTTATTCGAATAACTCTTATTTATTTAACTCTATTCGAATAACTAATTCAAATAACTTATATTCGATTTGCTTACTTTCGAATACTTATATTCGATAATCTCTTTCTTCGAGTAGATCTTATTCGATTTAACTCCTATCGAATAACTAGATTCGATTAACTCACTTCGAATATTTCTGATTCGATTATCACACTTCGAATATCTACTATTCGGTTATCTCACTTCGAATATCTACTCTTCGATTATCTCACTTCGAATAACTACTATTCGATTATCTCACTTCGAATATCTACTATTCGATTATCTCACTTCGAATATTTCTGATTCGATTCACTTCTTCGAATAACTAAATTCGATTAACTCATTTCAACTCTATTCGAATAAACTAAATTCGATTAATTCCATTTGAATAACTCTAGTTCGATTTAACTCTATCGATTAACTCTAACTGATTAACTCTAACTAGTTTAACTCTAACTAGTTTAACTCTAACTGTTTTAACTCTATGGTTTAACTCTAACTGGTTTAACTCTAACTGATTTACTCTTATTGGTTAACCCTAACTGGTTAACCCTAATGGTTTTACTCTAATTGATTAACTCTGACTCATTTAATCTATTTGATTAACTCTAATCAAATAACTAATCTTCGACTAACTCTTTTTCGATTTACTCTTTCAGATTTTCTCCTTTGATTAATTCCTTTGAATTAACTCCTTTGATTAATTCCTTTTCTATTTGTTTACTTAACAAATACTATTCCCTTTCCAATTCAATTTATTTAACAAATAAATATTTCTTTATTCTATTTATTTATCAACTAAATATTCCTTTATTCTATTTATTTACTTTCTACGTAAATATCTTTCTTTATACTTCTATTTACTTCTTAAATAAATATCGTTTTATACTTCTATTTACTTGCTAAGTAAATAATCGTTTTATAAAATTCTTTGATTTTAATTATTCCCTTTCTAAATATCTCCTATTTATAAATATTCCAGTTTATAAATATTTTATTTTCAATATCACTTTGAAATTTCCCTTATCAACATTCCGGTATGTTATGGTATTCAACATATCAAATCACGATGATCAATATCGTCCAAATACATATAATTGACAACAGATTATATATCACATCATATATCACAATATATGAAAAACAGTAAAATAAATGTTGAGGAATCCAGTCGGATTCCTCCAACCTGTTTCCCTGCATCTACATATGTTACACAATAAAATCAACATCACTTTCAGTTCCATATGTTATTTTCTGTTAAACATAATCAATATAGAAATTCAACTAACTGACTAGCAGTTCAATCAAACAGTCAACACACAGTCAATCAGCCAATATTTAATAGTTCTAAGAATACAACATGAAATATAAAATGTTCAGAGTTAGTGAGATTTACTCACATTTGCAATTCATCGTTAAAGAACGATAAGCAATTTGTTTGATTTGAATCAAATAATTTATTTCGCCGTGAATTCAAACTAGCCCCAATCCACATCCAGTCAGCTTCATTGTGAAGCTCCCGTCCATACGGTCCCAACGCAACTTACGGTTCGTGATTCTGATTTCATATGAATAAGTTAACGTATATTTTTGATTTAAATAAAACAAGGATTTAAAACTTAATGGGCCTTAACCTTGTCTTGAGCCCAACACCCCTCAACTCGCTTACTCCTACTCTTTCTTCTCCAGTAACAGACTTCCGTTCCTCTTCATACTTAACACCATAGCCGACGATTTTGCTCCATCCACCTCTCCTCTCCGCTTCATTATTCCGCACGCCGATAACACCAATAAGATCCTCTTCGAACTCTCCTTCATCTCCCTACCATAGGTTCAAGCTCGAGGTCACTCTCTGAACCGCGACGTCGATCAAATCCCATAGATCGAACGATCAAATTCAGCACAAAAATCCACCAAACTTCGTCATTTGATGCTACCGAACACCACAACCACAAATACATACATCAGAACATGATTCGATGCTCCCAGAACCGAAAATCAGCAACCCTAGCATTCGCTGTTAACAGGTCAGCGAAATATATTTGCACCAAGCCAACCAAAACACATACAGAAATGAAGAGGAGGATCCCAGCAACGCAATTATATCCATAGATTGATTTGTAGAATTTATTTGGATTTCTTATGAATTTTTCTTTGAGGATATTTCCGTCTGAAACCAATAAACTGATGGCGGCTTGTTTGAGTGATTTTATAAGGGGACAAGATTCCTTATGTGACTGAGAAGGATGAGTTGTGGCCTTGTTTAGGACCATGGAAAAATTAGGATATTTTATATAAATATTTTATTGATTTTATTTTTATTTTCAGTACTCTAAAAATCCCTACGATCACACACGATATCTAAAAATCATGGAAATTGATGTGCTGCTAGAGTTTGACATTATGGTCCCAACGAAACTGGTTTCATCGAATTCCAACTTCGTACGCTCACATAGCGTATTTTTAACCATCAAAATACTGACTGTTTTACACTCTAAAAACCTGTATGGCCACATAGTGACCCCAAAAATCACGGAACTTGGAATCTAACAATAATTTGATGTTGCGGATCCAACAAAATTAGTTTCGTCGAATTCCGACTTCGTTTGCAAAACTGGCTATTTTTAAAGCTCTTAATGACCTGTTTAAATATATAAATATATTTAAATATAATTAAATTAAATATTTATAAATAAATATTATCGTATATATTCACAGTGGAATACCATACAGCTCTAGAATATTCCTATATGAATTTCTAGCTTGATATTTCAAAATCCCGATTTAATCGATATTCGATTTATAATGAAATTCCTTTTTAAAATATAAATAATTCCTTTATAAATTATAAAGGAATTCCACAGCGACTTTTCTAAAATTTGATTTGGACGTAAATCAAAATCTACATGACGAAATCCTGATTTTTCTCTTCCACTAGAAAGATATACTCCACCAGCTCCACACGTTTCTTGTTTCACAGAAATCCGGCTTAAAACGAATCTTGTACATTAAGTTGAAGTTCAAATCGCCAAATTATGAATTGCAGCGCCATTTCAAGCTCGATTTTAATTATATTATAACTCTACGTTCAAACTATCATTTATATAATATATTCGTTATTCAAATTCAATTCTAAACTGCATTAAATATCACAGATGATCTGGTTCACACCATATCGTCATTTCAGCCAATTCTGATGATTTCAGAATTAAATATATTATTTAATTATTATTTTAATTAAATATTCTTAGCTATTTAATTAAACCACCATTTAATTCACTATATCATTATTTATATAATTAAATAAATTAATTATAATACCTCTGCAAATGCGGGTCATTACAATCTTCCCCACTTTAAATAATTTCGTCCTCGAAATTGCTAAGGTAGAGAACGACCCTATCGACTGGTTAGAACATATTTGTTTACTTCTTAACTTCAGTTTTTAACTGAACCAATTTAATTTCAATTAAAAATTTATTTAATTCTTATCAACGAAAATTTCCAAAAATCCTAAAAATTTTCTAACGCCTTACCTCTTCGAAAAATTTCGCCAGCACCTCCTTTGTACTGGTCAATCGGTCAAACTCCCACTCGCCTCTCTGGGCCTTCTCCAACTCAAAAGAAAATCAAACAGCCAAGCGACTTGCCAATTCGGCTCATAAATCTTATCCTATAGAAATATAATCTTGTACCTTTTGTCGGCATATCATTATATCCTTTCCACTTGTTATCAGTTCAGCGGATACAAGGGTCATCCCAATCAAATTCAAATCTGTTTTTATCCTCACAACCATTCGCTTATATCCGAGCCAAATATCATTTCAAAGTCGAGTTTCATTCTCGATTCCCAACTCTTACCTTGATTATCACATCACACTTCAAATTTAAATCTCACAATCCAATTTGTCTTGATATCATTCTAATTCATTCTCAGTTACCACTTTACTGGCTTTACTTTTAATTCAATTTTGCTTTCACAAATTTCTGTTAAATTTGTTTTTAATTTAAACAGTCTTTCCCTGGTAGTTTGTAAATAGATTACTCTTTTCAAAACAAAATTTTCCTTTTTGAATTCAACACAACTTGTCTTTCCCAAAACAAATTCAAAACAGTATCTCTGGTAGTGATTCGTCATATACAACTCGAAAATGAATACTGATGATGCAGCTGTCATCATAAGAATCTATTTTCCAGTGATCGAAGTGAGTTCAGTATTATAAAACCATTTCTAAACATTTCCACCTTGAAATTCATTTCAAAATATAATTCACACTGTTTGTAAAACAATTTCAAATCTCCCAGGATCTTAAATTTTCCTTATTTTTAATCCAAATCCATTTACAAACACATATCCAATTTTCCAGAATTTTCAATTTCTCAGATTTAACTCATCTGATTTCACGTATTTCACTTATATGAATTCTGATTGGTTATTTACATAACCATTTAATTTATAATTTTTACTCGATTATAATAACAACCAATATATCCAATATATTATAATTTTGATATATATATCTTCTCTATATCAAGATATACCTTGGGTAAACTTATTTTAATATACCCTCTTTTCAAAACATATCGTGTCAACCCATCGTATTCGAGTGTTTAGTAACTCCTACCGATACAGTGGATCAAACTGATCGACCAGAACCAATAAACAACTCAACCAATGAATCTCCACAATATAAAACAAATTTTTATATCAATAACAAATACGCTCTCTCGTATATATACTCTCAACTCAATCTAGGGGGTTACTAACCTTATCTCTACTGAGACACGCCACAGACCAAGGTAATCCACTTAACTTAAGCTCTGATACCAACTGTAATAACTCAGGTTTTTGGACAACTTTGGTTATCGACATAAACACAATGACGACTAACCAAACATCGAAAAATACCGGTCATTAATGAAAGAAATTAGAGGGTGAGGATAGATAAGATAGAAACTTAGAATAGAAGAAGAAGAAGACAACATTAGAGTAACACGAATCTCACAGCGGAACGAATAACATATAATAGATAACATATCCTTGAAATAAAATCAGTATATGTATACAATAACATTATCAGAGTACAACACTTACAACACAACGGAAATAAACTATAGCTATATGATCCTGAAGCCTCCTGCTTCAGCTCTTCAAGTATCTGTAAATTCCTGACTACTTGACTGCCCATACAAAATTGGGCACCCAAGAGTTTAGGGAAAACAAAACAAAATAAACTCCGGGTCAGTCATGGGACTGGTATGAGTAAAACAGTTGAACAAGTAAACGTTATCTCATAAGACCACGCCGACGGAACGGGTTTCCCTTATGAGAATCCAAAATATCTTTATATCAAAAACCCTTATGATATTATAATAATGTCTATCAACCACCGTGTAATAATCATCTAGCAGAAACGCTTTCATCTCACGTTCTACATATATAGTATACAATCAAAACCGCAAGCACGTATTGGGTAATGGATTTCCAACTATGACAAGGTATGGAACCACCTTTCGCTAGTGTACCTCTAGAAAGGAATTCACTGGGTTCTACAAGAACATCTTGCAACCCGGCCACACATGACCGACCACTCATTTCGCTTGAGTTTATCGAATGTATATCACCAACGGTTGGGATCAACAACCGTTTCCCGAATGGGACAGCATCAACAATAGATTTTTATAAGTAAATGAAACTCTAGATCAGGTGATTATACATCCTACTTCGGAGCGACCGACTTAGCCATGCTGCCTGCCCGATTTCTGTCATTTACCGGTTGATGAGGCTTGAGGTTATGCCTTATCATCACATCAGATTCACTTCGAATGCCACATCGTCAAATCCATCAAATCACCGATAGACGTCCTCAATAATACATTATGTGTTAGCTAAAAGAAGTTTCCTTCTCCGCTTCCACTCTTGGTACGGTCGGAGAAATCAATATACGTGATCGTCTGGAAATACTCTGTCAGACATTCATCCATACAAGTCATCCAGGAACAGGATGAACTGAAGGCACTATTCAGTACATCCATCTTAGGCACTATTATCTAAGACTTATACAATAGCCCTTGCACTTTACTCCGTCTTCAATTATCTTTGGCATATATGATTCGCAACGCTTATGCCAATACAGAGTGGTTCGTTGGATAATAATCCAACCAGTCTCTCCATATTAACAACATTAAAATGGTCAAAAACTTCGATAGTCGGTGTGTTAAATATCAAAAAAACACGTATGCAAACAACGATATTATTTCCAAATGGAAATTATATTGATCAATCATCATATATATATATATATATTCATATTTTTCCTTATTTTCTATGTTTAGAAAATATACGTTAACACTGGAAAACATTTCCACTTCTAATCCATATTTCAAATTTCAATATTTGATTACGTTTCTGATTCTATTTGGAAAACATTTCCAAATCTTCTTTACTTGGATTTAAACAGATGTTTAAATCAACATCGCGACGACAACTCAAACCACTATACTTATTTACTAAATCACTTAACCACTTTCACTCTCGAACCTTAACCATTTCTAAATTAAAAACGAAGTCAATCAAGTTGGGGTATAACTACCTCTCAGACCTTAACTGAACAACATTTCAAATCTTGAAATAGGTTAAGTTCATCTTTTAACTCTTTAACACTTCCTTACGTAACGCTCGTTCGAATAAATGTCTATTTGATAACTCCTCCCTTCGAATAACTATATTTGATAATCTCTCTTACGAATAACTAGATTTGAAAACCTTTCTTCAAATAAACTAAATTCGATTGACTCTATTTATTTAACCCTAATTGATTAACTCTTTTTACTTAACTCCTTACTTAACTCTTTTCGAATAACTAATTCGGTAACTCCTTTTGATTAAACTATAATCGATAACTCCTTTCGAATAACTAATTCGATAACTCCTTTCAATTAAACTAAAATCGACAACTCCTTTCGAATAACTAATTCGATAACTCCTTTCGAATAACTCATTCAATAACTCTTATGTGTTTAACTCTATTCGAATAACTAATTCGAATAACTCTTATTTATTTAACTCTATTCGAATAACTCTTATTTATTTAACTCTATTCGAATAACTAATTCGGATAACTCTTATTTATTTAACTCAATTCGAATAACTTATTCGAATAACTCTTATTTATTTAACTCTATTCGAATAACTAATTCTAATAACTTATATTCGATTTTCTTACTTTCGAATACTTATATTGGATAATCTCTTTCTTCGAGTAAATCTTATTCGATTTAACTCTTGTCGAATAACTAGATTCGATCAACTCACTTCGAATATTTCTGATTCGATTATCTCACTTCGAATATCTACTATTCGATTATCTCACTTCGAATATCTACTATTCGATTAAATATTTCTGATTCGATTCACTTATTCGAATAACTAAATTTGATTAACTCATTTCAACTCTATTCGAATAAACTAAATTTTATTAACTCCATTTGAATAACTCTAGTTCGATTTAACTCTATCGATTAACTCTAACCGATTAACCCTAAGTAGTTTAACTCTAACAGGTTTAAATCTACGGTTTAACTCTAACTGGTTTAACTCTAACTGATTTACTCTTACTGGTTAATCCTAATGGTTTTACTCTAATTGATTAACTCTGACTCATTTAATCTATTTGATTAACTTTAATCGAATAACTAATATTCGACTAAGTCCTTTTCGATTTACTCTTTCGGATTTTCTCCTTTGAATTAACTCCTTTGATTAACTCCTTTTCTATTTGTTTACTTAACAAATACTATTCCCTTCCAATTCTATTTATTTAACAAATAAATATTTCTTTATTCTATTTATTTATCAGCTA
Source organism: Allium sativum (assembly GCA_030737875.1). Taxonomy (NCBI): domain Eukaryota; kingdom Viridiplantae; phylum Streptophyta; class Magnoliopsida; order Asparagales; family Amaryllidaceae; genus Allium; species Allium sativum. The sequence goes on along the minus strand of CM060919.1, from coordinate 228,713,262 downwards.
AATATTCCTTTATTCTATTTATTTACTTTCTACGTAAATATCTTTCTTTATACTTCTATTTACTTCTTAAATAAATATCGTTTTATACTTCTATTTACTTGCTAAATAAATAAACATTTTATAAAATTCTTTGATTTTAATTATTCCATTTCTAAGTATCTCCTATTTATAAATATTTTATTTTCAATATCACTTTGAAAATTCCCTTATCAACATTCCGGTATGTTATGGTATTCAACATATCAAATCACGATGATCAATATCGTCCAAATACATATAATTGACAACAGATTATATATCACATCATATACCACAACATATGAAAAACAGTAAAATAAATGTTGAGGAATCCAGTCGGATTCCTCCAACCTGTTTCCCTGCATCCACAGATGTTACACAATAAAATCAACATCACTTTCAGTTCCATATGATATATTCTGTTAAACAGAATCAATATAGAAATTCAACTAATTGACTAGCAGTTCAATCAAACAGTCAACGCACAGTCAATCAGCCAATATTTAACAGTTCTAAGAATACAACATGAAATATAAACTGTTTAGAGTTAGTGAGATTTACTCACAATTGCAGTTCATCGTTAAAGAATGGTAAGCAGTTTGTTTGATCTGAATCAAACAATTTATTTCGCCGTAAATTCAAACTAGCCCCAATCCACTTCTAGTCAGCTTCATTGTGAAGCCCTCGTCCATACGGTCCCAACGCAACTTACGCTTCGTGATTCTGATTTCATATGAATAAGTTATTGACATTATAAGTTAACGTATATTTTTTATTTAAATAAAACAAGGATTTAAAACTAAATGGGCCTTAACCTTGTCTTGAGCCCAACACCCCTCAACCCGCTTACTCCTACTCTTTCTTCTCCAGTAACAGACTTCCGTTCCTCTTCATACTTAACACCATAGCCGACGATTTTGCTCCATCCACCTCTCCTCTCCGCTTCATTATTCCGCACGCCGATAACGCCAATAAGATCCTCTTCGAACTCTCCTTCATCTCCCTACCACAGGTTCAAGCTCGAGGTCACCCTCTGAACCGTGATGTCGATCAAATCCCATAGATCGAATGATCAAATTCAGCAAAAAAATCTACCAAACTTCGTCATTTGATGCTACCGAACATCACAACCACAAATACATACATCGGAACATGATTCGATGCTCCCAGAACCGAAAATCAGCAACCCTAGCCTTCGCTGTTAACAAGTCAGCGAAAGATATTTGCACCGAGCCAACCAAAACACATACAAAAATGAAGAGGAGGATCCCAACAACGCAAATATATACATAGATTGATTTGTAGAATTTATTTGAATTTCTTACGAATTTTTCTTTGAGGATATTTTCGTTTGAAACCAATAAACTGATGGCGGCTTGTTTGAGTGATTTTATGAGGGGACGGGATTCCTTATGTGGCTGAGAAGGATGAGTTGTGGCCTTGTTTAGGACCATGGAAAAATTAGGATATTTTGTATAAATATTTTATTGATTTAATTTTTATTTTCAGTACTCTAAAAATCCCTACATCACACACGATATCTAAAAATCACGGAAATTGACATGCAGCTAGAGTTTGACTTTTATTATGGTCCCAACGAAACTGGTTTCGTCGAATTCCGACTTCGTATGCCCACACAGCGTATTTTTAACCATCAAAATACTGATTGTTTTTCACTCTAAAAATCCGTATGGCCACACAGTGACCCCAAAAATCACGGAACTTGGAATCTAACAATAATTTGATGTTGCGGATCCAACAAAATTAGTTTCATTGAATTCCGACTTCGTTTGCAAAACTGGCTATTTTTAAAGCTCTGAATGACCCATTTAAATATATAAATATATTTAAATATAATTAAATATTTATAAATAAATATTATCGTATATATTCACAGTGGAATACCATACAACTCTAGATTATTCCTATATGAATTTCTAGCTTGAAATTTCAAAATCCCGATTTAATCGATATTCGATTTATAATGAAATTCCTTTTTAAAATATAAATAATTCCTTTATAAATTATAAAGGAATTCCACAGCGACTTTTCTAAAATTTGACTTGGACGTAAATCAAAATCTACACGACGAAATCCCGATTTTTCTCTTCCGCTAGAAAGATATACTCCACCAGCTCCACACGTTTCTTGTTTCACAGAAATCCGGCTTAAAACGAATCCTGTACATTCAGTTGAAGTTCAAATCGCCAAATTATGAATTGCAGCACCATTTCAAGCTCGATTTTAATTATATTATAACTCTATGTTCAAACTGTCGTTTATATAATATATTCGTTATTCAAATTCAATTCTAAACTGCATTAAATATCACAAATGATCCGGTTCACACCATATCGTCATTTCAGCCAATTCTGATTATTTCAGAATTAAATATATTATTTAATTATTATTTTAATTAAATATCCCAGCTATTTAATTAAACCACCATTTAATTCACTATTTCAATATTCATATAATTAAATAAATAAATTATAATACCTCTGCAAATGCGGGTCATTACAAACTGGTGCAAAGGTTTCTTCATAATCCATGCCTTCTTCTTGATTGTAACCTTGTGTAACAAGTCTCGCTTTATTTCTAGTGATATTACCCAATTCATCTGCTTTATTTTTGTAAACACATTTTGTTCCAATAACAGTTTGATAATTTGGTGTTGGAACTAGTTCCCAGACTTCATTACGTTCAAACTGATTTAGTTCTTTTTGCATGGCAATTATCCAATTTTCATTTGTTGATGCTTCTTTAGGATTTTATGGTTCGATATTTGATAAAAAGGCTACATTACTTACTAAATTAAGTTGACTTCTTGTCCTTACATTTGAAGTTATTTCTTCAATGATATTTTGAGTTGGATGATCACTTAATATTCTTTGTGGAGATCGAACTTCATTAGCAGGAGTATTTTGATTATTGATATTATCTTGTAATTCTGTTGCATTATTCTATATATTATTATGAATAATGTTATCATATTCTTTGTGTATTTCAATATCATCATCATGTGAGGGATTATTTTCTAGAGTATCTGAATTTAAAGAATTTTGAATAATATTTCCGTCAAATGATACGTGAAGGGATTATTCGAATTTACCGGTTCTTTTATTAAAAATACGATAAGCTTTGCTACGTTCAGAATATCCTAAGAATATTCCTTCATCAAATTTTGAATCGAATTTTCCAAGCTGATCTTCTGTATTTAAAACAAAACATTTCGAACGAAAAACTTTGAAATAAGATATATTTGGTTTTTTACCAATAAAAAGCTCATATGGAGTGTTTTTAGTAAGTGGTCGAATGAAAACACGGTTCAAAACATAACAAGCTATTGCGACTGCTTCAGCCTAAAAATGTTTTGGTAATGTACTTCCATTTAATAATGTTCTAGCACATTCTTGTAAAGTTCTATTCTTACGTTCTACAACTCCATTTTGTTGTGGAGTTCTGGGAAATGAAAAATTATGAAACATTCCTTTCTTTTGACAAAATAAATCAAATTTCTCATTTTCAAATTCTCCTCCATGATCTCTTCGTATATTCTTTATTTTTAAATTAGTTAAGTTCTGAATTTTCTTGACGAAATTCTTAAAAATATCAAAAGTATCGCTTTTATTCCTTAAAAACATAGTCCAAGTATATCTTGAAAAATCATCAACAATTACAAAAACATATCTACTATGACTTATGGACTAAACTTGAGTTGGTCCGAATAAATCCATGTGTAATAATTCAAGTGGTTGTAAGGTTGACATAACCTTTTTATATTTAAAAGAGGATTTTGTTAATTATCCGAGTTGACAAGCATTGCATAAATTTTCAATTTTGAATTTTATTTTGGTAATCCTCTTACAAGATCATTTTTAGATAATTTTTAATGGATTTAAAGTTAATGTGACAAAATCGTTTATGCCATAACCAAGGATCATTATCTTTGGATAATAAACACATGTTCGGATTATTGTTAATTGTCATATTTAAAATATAAATATTTTTGTCTCGATTTCCTTCGAAAATAAGATTTTGGTTTGAATCGAATATACTATATTTATTTTAGGAGAATGTTATTTTAAAACCTTTATCACACAATTGACTTATACTTAATAAATTGTGTTTTAAATTCTTAACTAATAAAATATCTGAAATAAGAGGTGAATTAGATATACCATAATTGCTCACATCGCCTTTGTCGATGATGTATCCTTTGGAATTATCTCCAAATGTGACAGTTCCTCCTTTTGAGTAAGTAATATTTGTTAGCATTTCCTTGTCTTTTGTCGTGTGTTTTGTGCAACCACTGTCTAGTATCCATTTTCCTCTGTTTTTATGAAGTGGAACCTGCAAAAAATAATTAAAAAAATTTCATTGGTACCCACTTCCTCCATTAGGGTCCTAAGGGTTAAGTCTTAGGAAGCCAAACCCAAGAGGGCTTAGGTTCCTTCTTGAAAAAATAATCACTATTATAATGAACCGCATCTAAAAAGTTTTCAATATATTTATTCCTAATAAGAGTATTATTTGTTTTAGGAATCCATATAGTAATATTTTCTGAATATTTTTTCTTAGTAGAAGTATTTAATTTTCTACAAGAAATTCTCGGTATATTGTTAGAATTTTCAAAACTAGATTTCCTTTTTGAATTTGTTTTATAATCATATCCAAATCCTTTTTTATAAAAAAATGATTGAGAATTTTCTAAAATTTTAGATAAATTCTCTCTACCTTGTTAAAATTATTTACATTTTTAGAAATACTTTTTAATTTAGTTTTTAAACTAGAATTTTCTAACTCTATAATTTTCACTTCATTATTCAAATCATGTTTTTAAGAAAGCAATAAATCTTTTTAATTCTTTTGAATTTCTATTTCTTGACTTAACAAAGAAATTTGAGAATTTGCATTTGAAAGAGAATCATGTAATCTTCTAATTTCATCTTCTAAGATTTCTTTTTCATCTTTCAAAAGGTCTCTCTCAAATTCGGCTTTGTTTTTGTCTACATTAGCTTGTTTAAATTTAGTTTTAAACATTTTTCTAGATTCTAAAATTTTCGTATTTATTTCTACTAATTCATCAAAAGTAAAATTACTTACATCGTTGTCTTTAGCCGTAAAGCACACATTTGCTTGCTCACTATCACTGTCGCTTTCACTTTCAGAAGATGAGTCTGAATTATCCCAAGTGACTGAAAAAGATCGTTTCTTTGATTTTTCACCTTTGCAATTTCTCTTTAGCTCTGGATAGTTCTTTTGATAGTGTCCGGTCTTGTGACAGTTGAAACATTCTATAAAGCCGGATCAGGTTCTTTTGATGAATTCTTCTTTATATTTTTGCCTTGAATCTTTCGATATTTTAGAAATTTTCTAAAAATTTTAGCAACAAATGCTATATCTTCTTCATCTGAATAAGAATCTTCTTTTTCTACATGGAAAGCTAAATTCTTCTTATCTTGTTCCTGTGCTTTCTTTGCCTGCAAGTTCACTTCATATGACATTAGATTACTGATCAATTCTTCCGGTTTCATGACAGAGGGATCATTAGCTTCTTCGATTGCTAATACTTTTCTCTCCCATTCATTGGTTAAAGAATTTAAATTTTTTGAAACTATGTCAAAGTCGGAATATTTTTCTCCTAGTCCTAATAATGAATGATAAATATTTTGAAAATGTGAATACATATCATTTATGGATTTGTTCTCATTCATCTTAAAATTTTGAAACTGGTTTTTGAACATAGAAATTTTACTTTGTTTAACTTTGTTAGTGCCTTCATGAGTAATCTTAAGTGTTCTCTCCAACTGAACTCATTTCTATCAAGTGCACAATGTAGCATGTTCATAGCCTTAGCATTTGCAGTAGCTTCATTTTTCTCAGTGATTGACCATTCAGTTTATGCAGTAGTTGGCGATGTATATTCTTTTTGAGTAATATTACATGCATCATAGCTATTAGCTTGCATGTATATTCTAATTCTAGTAGCCCAGTAACTATAATTCATGCCATTAAAGAAGGGTGGTATAGTCGTTGATTGGCCTTCAGAATATCCGGTGTTATTGCTAATGTTAGTGTTACTATCCATATTATCTAATTATCAAATAACGGTTTTACGGTTATATGATAGCCTACTCTGATACCAATTGAAAGGTTGATGTGTATAAGACTTAAGGATCTTTCTATATGGATATTACGGAATATAAATGTGATGCTAACTAGTTGATTCTACAATAGTTATGCAAATAAATAGAGATTAATATGATATATCGCAAATAATAAAATGCAGTAAAGTAAGTTAAAAAGACACCAGGAATTTTATACTGGTTCGGACTTCTCGCCCTGTGTCCAGTCCTGAAACTCCTCTTCGGAATTGACTAACAACGCCCTCTCTTAACCCGGAGGAATAGGTCAGTACACACGAGCCCCAACAAGGATGCCTCTCGCTTGAGCAACTACACAGGTCTTCAATAATTTCAAGAGTTTGACTTCTGATTTGTGTTCTCAAATCAACACGGATAACCAATATTTTAAGTACAACCTTCCTATAATCTGATCCTCAAGTATATGCTTTGAATGCGAAGATTTAAGGAAGTGAAATTTACTTGTTGAATCGAATGATATTAATTTGATTTACGGATTCAACAAGTACTGGAATTGGAGAGCTTTTAATTGCAAAGAATGTAAATGGAGAGATTAGAATGATAATCAGAAAAATTAGTAAAATTCGAAAAGATTAGATTATTGTAAAACATGATTGAAGTTGTTTATATAATAGTCTAAGAGTAGCAATCATTCATGAATAGTTTCCATAAAAAGATATGCCTATTTCCTTTGATTAATGAAGAGGAATCTCTTCATGAATGGAAGCAACTTTTCAGAAAAAAAGTTTTGGGTCGAGTAAGTCGACTGATTAAAAATCATCAGTTGACTGGTAGAAATAATTTATTTATATAAAACTTTTAAAACTAGCCGTTATGTGCAAAAATTGCTCGACTAGTCGACTGATTGATTTCTTACCAGCCGACTAGCAGGCAATTTCATGCACAGACTGGATTTTTGAAGGTTTTAAATTATATATGTATGTATGTGTGTATGTATGTATGTATGTATATAAAACTTGATTAGCACATTCGTGTATACTTGAGGATAGATTTTAACATAATTCTAACACGACTCAATGTATATATATATATAACGTTATCTTTATGATTCGATTCCCGTAGTAGCTTTATTCGTTAACATCGATCAAAATCTAGTTATTCAATAGCATAGCTTCGTTAGGCCTACCCCAGAGGGCCATCTCATAGTATTCTCACATCCTGTAGAAGTCTCGAACTTCTCTCCATTCTCGTTGAGTATAAGTTGGATGTGCTCCCACTGTGTTTCTGGACACCTACGATGATTTTCCCCGTTGCGCTCTTCATTTCTTCGGATTAGTCCAAACGCACATCGTTATTTTATTAGAGCCTATGTCTATTTTACCGTTATGTGTTTTACTTTTTTGTTGATTTACAATATTATTCAATCCATTTAATCTGAATTTTAATTACTTGTTTAATTATCAATTTAAAAAGTTATCATAGAACCATCAAATAACCGTAGATTGCCTATTTATGAGGCCAACATAGAACTATAGAATTACCTAATTACAAGGCCACCATAGATTTTTTTTTCCTATTAAACTTAATTCACAATTTTAAGTTTATTCGCAATAAGCTTTACTTATTTTATTCACTCTTTAGATCATAAATTTTATGTAATAGTCTTACTTTCACCATAGAACCATTCTCATAGAATTACACACTATTGCCATAGAAATTTACAATTGTAAGTTTATAATAAGTCTTTCTTATTTATTTTCTCCACATAACATCTTTCAGTTATGTTACTAATTTTTCTTTTCATCTTTGCAATTCATTCTTTACAAAGTTTGGTTGTTCCTAATTGATTGGTTATTAAAACTGTACCAAATCTATTTCCACATTTTAAGGTAATTACTGCAATAGAAATTCATAATTGCGAAATATTACTTTCCGTTATTTTAGGCTGTTGAACAGTGCATAATACAACTAAATCCTTATTTTGCATTAATACATACCTTTATTTATTTTTAATACTTACAAATATGTTTTCCATTTTTTTTACAAACCAAACTATGAAAATATATTCACTTTTTCCTAACGAGTCAATCTAGGATATTCCTAAATCTCCACTTTTATCGATATATGTAAATTCCTGTACACCATTTTTTCCAATAAACTGACATAATTTCTATAAGTTTGAATACAATTAGGCATATTCCCTTTTTCCATTCCAATCTATTATGATATTTATTCGATTCAAAATTTAAACTATAGCCTAAATAAATAAAAAGGGGAGTTCTTAGATTTACAATTCAAATTACAGATTTATTACATGTGAATAAATTATCACAATTATAAAATTTTGAATTGCCAAGAGTTCTTCATTTGACAGGAGTAATCGATATCATATACCACTGTACAAAAAATATAATTTAAATTCACTCACATGTAGTGCGTTCTAAGGTTAAGATTTGATTTGGATCTAGGCTTATTATCCGGTTTCTCTTAGTTTGAATCTACAAATTTGTCTAGACATGAAATCTGAACATCAAAATCTTAGATCCACTACAACTACCTTTGAATATTGAACTAAATAACTTAAATTCAATATATTTTATTTTTGAAGAATTTGGAGGAGAAAGGGAATGCCCAGGCTTCAACGTCCTCTATAAAATATGAGCTTGACAGCTAGACCCTATGGGTTATTTATAGATGTCTAAACTAACCATGTCCGTACGATATAATGAAATAAAATCCAAGCCTCTCAAAGGAAATAAAATACATCGACAATTTATGCATAACTTATTTCTTGCCCATTTTTTTTCTTTGCGTATTTATTCCTCCAACCGTTTTGTTTTATTTTCCTATTTTACTTCACACTTATTAATATTTCAAAAATTGCTCAATTTTGATTTCCTATTTTATTTGATTTCCTTCTGCTTTTGACGCACATCTAATTTTAAATTTAAATGCTTGTCGGGTACGTAATTAATACGCATATATATATATATATATATATTGTGTGTGTGTATTAAAACATACTTATGTACATTTACATAAAATTTTGAACGTTACTAATTCCCCCTTTCTACGTGTTAATTCTTATAATTGTTATTCAAAATGTTTATTTTTATTTTTGATTTCATTAAATTTTCTTTTTTGTCTCTTACACGCGTTTAACTTTCATATTCAAACTTTAGGTTTATCCCCATTTATGCCCCTTTTAATGTCACTAATGATGCACATTGTTAATTAAATAAATGTTGCAATTAAACATTCATTTACTTTTTATTTAATTCATTTTTATGACCCACATTAACTTTCAAAGTTAAATGCGCATTACTTTTGCTATATATATGAGACAAATATATATATATATATATATATATATATATATATATATATATATATACTTATGCTTGTTTGTGTGTTACTATCGATTTTTTTTTTCAATTTTAAACAATAACTTTACATTTATTTATTAATTTATAACGTGTCATTAATTAACTTACATTCATTCTTCTGTAACTTTAATTTTTATTTAATAATTATTATTATACCTTTGCAACATTATGTTTGCATAATGGTAACATTTACTTCTCGTTTGCTCATATATTCTTGAAATAAATATATTTACGCACATGTACACAAGACTTTGAATGTATATAACTTTTTTAACGAACCCCATTCGGAACATATTGTATATGCAAATTAACAAAAAAAATTGCTACGAACGCACTGGGATATATTTCCAAGCCAAATTCCGAAAATCTCACAAATGTCCATTTTCATTAATAATTGATTCTTAATTATTTCGATTACTTTTATTATTAAAATTGTGGGTTGTTACATTCACCCACTCCTTAGGAGATTTCATCCTTGAAATTTGGTAAGGGTATAATTATGTATTTCTCACATAATTCACAACCATCATGTGTATCCAATTTTGCAACCATCCCTGCACTAGTGCAAAGTGAAATAAATTATAAAAATTCATGAATTCAATGAATGGCTAAGCGGTACCTCAAATATTAATGCAATTTTCTTTCGAAAAAAAACCTTTTGAAAACATGATGCACACAAATTAAATATATTAATGGTTTCTACATAAGTACAATAAATTAAAAAAAAAATCATCCAATTTTTCTCACATCCTTGTAGAATAAGAGCGTTGTTCATCCAATTTTTGCATCCAAATCCTACTTGTCAAATTTAAATTTTCGAACTTCAGAAAAAACTAATTTTTCGAATTTGATTTCTTATATTGGAAAAAAGTAGAAAATATAACATTCTATATTTTCCACTTCACTTTTACACACCTTTCACCCCATAATTGGATATTTCGATCGGTAACCCCTAAAATATTCTATTTCCATTTACGAGCACATTTACATAAGAGGAATTTCTTTTTCTTATTTCCAAAATTTAATTCGGAAAACTTATCTTAATCTTACCGTTCTCATCTATTGCAGTTATCGTCTTTTTCGCTTTTTAGAAAATTTTGTTTTCATCTTTTGCTTTCATTGTTATTTTAATCACAATATCCTATGCCTTTATTATTTTCTATCACAAACACTTAGAAAATGTCACACTAAACTATCATATTTTCCAATAATAAAATAGAATACTACATAGGAGTGCAAGTATATACTAAAAGAAAACATGCTCTACTGTAATCAGTACGAGGTTAAAGATACAACGGTTAGATGTGGGTATCCATTAGGACAAGGAGGTCTAGGACCATGTCTCTCCTAACATAAAAAAGTCTTAATTACTGAAATTATACAACCATGGCGTTCATCCTTTCCATCTACCACCATAGAGCGAAACAACATGTTATGCTTCTTTTTTCCTTAAGTAGTGCTAAAAAAGGATTTCCATTAATTACAAATCATAACATATTTTCACTTATAAAAATCTCAAACTTTCTCTTTCCAACCCAATTCCCTTTTTATTCCAATTATCTAAGTCTTGGGCCCTTTCATTGAAAATTCAACCTTTTGCCATTATATTACTGATTTACATGACAACCTAATTCTCATGCGAATTGCCAAATCTTTTTTACTTAACTTGTATTAAATTTGTATATATTTTGGAATCACTTTTCTCTATATTTTTTACATATACCAGACAAGTGTTAAACTTACCTTTATTTTTTTCTCTATTAAACAGTAACCACTTGAGAGACATATGTCTAAAAAAGATTATGTATTTTAACTCAGTTGGAGCTACTTATCTATTTTAATACATATTTCCTTCCAAGAAGAATTAATAAGATCAAGTTTTGTGTGAACATTTTCCAAAAAGAACTTTTATGTTCTGTGTAAAGTAACAAGGAAACGTCGTTATTTAATATATATATATATATATATAGATTCGAAATAAGAAGTACAAAATATTGCGTTTCACTTATATTAGAGTGTGCCACAACCCGTTATTTATAAAAACTTTTATATTTTCTTTTCAAAACAAAATTGTTTTTTTCAAATAGTTATTTAAGATCACATATTTCTATATTGAAATCTGCACTAGTCCATCTTTGTAAAACATATAAGCTTGATCCACTCACATTCACACTTTCCCTTAACCACTTATATTGTTTAACCATATAAATTGTTTACGCACTTAATCCACTTTTTTATAAACAAAAGCTTGTTAAATTTCTCAAAAAATATTTTAATGTCAAAACCAATAAATTTCTGAAAACAAATAAACTTTTAAATTTGAAACTTGAGAACTTTTATAGAAAACTTTTTTTCAAGCTCTTTCTAAAAGTTTAGTTGTGGGGCTATGTGCAAAGTGATTCCTAAATCCTTGTGTTTCCAAATCTTTTGCATGAAATTAATTTCCATTTTTATCCAAATTCTCTTTAAAACTAGCTACTCCATAACTAAGCCTGATTTCAATTCCAAGTTAAATGTTCTTCTTTCACCAAATATATATACATTCCTAATGTTTTTCTTTTTCTCATATTACAAGGCTTTATTGCCTAACCCACAATTTTTGAAATACTAAAATTTCAGATATTGAAACATAAAACTTCCCTTCTTTTTTTAAGAACATTTTTGTATACCTTGTATTCTAATCACTCATGGACCTTCTTTCCTCAAAATTCATAGCCATTTCCTAAGTGTACAAAACCAATATTCCAACTTTTTCGTATGTCCTTTTTCTTTCCTAGTGGGTTTCACTATGGATCTAGGTGTATATTATATATATATATAAAAATACAAATATGTTCACTCTCTATCAATATGAGATTCTAAACCTAAGCTCTGATACCAGATATAACAACCCAAATTTTAGTGGGCTTAATTTTTTTGCAAAATGCTAAAATCCAAGTCCACTGAAACCTGGTAGGTTTGTCTAGTATCCTGCAGAAAGGAAAAGATTAATAAATCAGAGTTCACAATAAAATATCTCACAAAAAAATGAATAAAACAAAATAGTAAGTAAATAATTACCATAATAATAACATTGTCTCACAAGTGTCTTCAAAACTATAAAATCTCTTCCATCTTTTTAACTTGTGGGTTTATTAGGAGGAGGGGGTCAGAACAAAAGTTCTGTTGAACGGACATATTATATGTTCAATAAATAACACTACATATATCATTCTATCACTGGGCCACTTTTATTTAGTTATTTGGGTTTATTGCACATTACACTTCCGCTTTTTTGCATAAATCGTACCCCTCTACTCCCAAGTATATTAACCTAATAAATCTTATATATGTACCCATATTCCCATTATCTCAAGAAACTCCCCGTAGTACCCTTTTTAAGTGATGTTCGTTGCCACACTATGAAAATGTGCTAAATCTCCATCATCATGCTACGAGGGCGTACTAGACCATGCTATGAAGGCGCACTAAGTCTCCATCGCCATGATATGAAATCGTACCAGGCCACGCTATGAAAGTGTACTAAGCCTCCATCGCCACGCTGCGGAAGCGTATTACCTACTTTTTGAGTTTCACGATAGAACTCAGTTGGGGGGTTCTACTTCTGTAGAGGGAAGCTTCGTTAGGCCTGCAATACAGATATCCATAGATTTGGTCTGTTTCTTTTCTTAGTGTTTGTAGCCCCACTTGGCCCCCTAACTAATGAAATACCATTCCAAGAGCTAAGTGACATTCCCCTAACAAAAAAAAATCTAAGATCCAATTGGCGTTTTCTCTCATCTAGAGTCTTGATGGTGAAAGATCATTTGCCTTTTGGTTTAGCTCTAGACGTTCTCGTATATATTCTAGTTGATGATGGGTATCCGACGATTTACAATCCTTATTGGGTCCTGACTACGAAGCTTACTCTCGAAGCCGAGGCAACCACCGAATCCTAAAAATCATCCCATCATCCTTTTGGCTTCCCACATCATAAATGCATCCAAGGCATACTTTATGGATGGACCATACAGACTTGCCTTTGGGGATACAACTTCGATCAGCCTACCCCAGAGGGCCATCTCAGAGTATCCTCACGTACCGTGAAGTCTTGAAATTCTTCCCAGTCCCGTTGAATATTAAATTGGATGTGCTTCTACTGTGTCTTCAAACACCTACAATGATTTGCCTCGTTGAACATATGTGTTCCTCCAAACTGATCCAAACGCACATCATTATTTCATTAGTGCATATGTCTAATTTACCGTATGCGTTTTACTTTCTTTTCGTTGATTAACAATATTATTCAATCCATTTAATTTGAATATTAATTACTTGTTTATCAATTTCAAAAGTTACCATAGAACCATTGAATAACCATAGAATGCCTATTTACGAGGCCAACATAGAACCGTAGGATTTCCTAATCACAAGACCATCGTATAATTTTCTTAATAAACTTAATTCATAATTTTAAATAAGCTTTCCTTGTTTCATTTTACTTTTTAAATTATAACTTTTATGTAATAGTTTTACTTTCACCATAGAAATATTGCAATAGAATTATGTATCATTGCCATAGAATTGGCTTATTAAACTAAATTTACGATTAATTTTATAATAAGCCTTTCTTATTTCTTTTCTCTATATAACATCATTCAGTTATGTTACTTTTTTTTCTTTCCATCTTTGTAGTTTATTCTTTAGAAGTTAGGCATGTTCCTAATTGACTGGTTGTTAAAACAATACCAAATCAATTTCCATACTTTTAATATAATTACTGCAATAGATATCCATAATTGTAAGAAATTCCTTTCCATTATTTTGAGGCTGTTAAACAGTGCACAATACGGCTAAATCCCTAATTTGCACTAATCCACATCTTTATTTCTTCTTTTATGTTTGCAATTATGTATTCCATTTTTCTTACAAACCAAACTATGAAAATATATTCCCTTTTTCCTAACCAATCAGTCTAAACTATTCCTAAATTTTCATTTTTATAGGTATACGTAAATTTCCGTTCTCTCTTTTATTTTCCAAAATTGACATATTATCTATAAGTTTGAATACAATAGGCTTATGCCTCTTTTTTCCTTTCCAATCTATTCCGATGTTTATCAAATTCAAAATTTAAACCATTGCCTCAGCAAATCAAAATGGATATAATTCTCAAATTTACAATTCAAATTACAGGTCTATTGTGTATGGAACTTCTTACTTCATTCCAACAAGGATTTGCAGTAAGAACTGAACTACAAATAGAATTATATTCAAATTGCTTAGGGAATAAATTATCAAATTATACATTTCTGAATTACCCAAATTTCTTCATTTGATAGGAATAAAACGATAACATATACCATTATATAAAAATATAGTTTAAATCCACTCACTTGTCGCAAATTCTAAGGTCTAGATTTAATTTGGATTTATGCTTATTATCTGTTTTCTCTTAGTTTGAATCTACAAATTCATTTAGATAGGAAATATTAAAATCTAAATCTTAGATCCACTACTACTACCTCCAAACCTTAAATCAAATAACCTAAATCTAATATATTTTATTTTTGAAGAATTTAAAGGAGAAAGGGAATAATAAGGGTTCAGTGCTCTCACAGAAAATATAAGTTTGATAGATAGGCCCTATGTGATTATAATATTTATAGATGTCCAAACTAACCATGTCCATATGATATTAAAAAATAAAATCCAAACCGTTCAAAGGAAATTAAATACATCGCCAATACATGGCCTGGTTTATTTCTTTGCGTATTTATTCCTCCAACCGTTTTATTTTTGTTGACAAAAAAAATAGTCGTCATACCTAAAGATTCTCTTAACTCGAGAATGAGCATTTCGCGTATGGAAAACTGAAGTACGGAAAGCAGTAGATGACATGGAGGTTTATAGTGGTTTGGTCCATAAGGGAGCTACGTCCACTTTGAAGGATTTTGTTGATCTTTATTCACAAAAAGAGTTTTAGAAGCATTGAAGATCACCATGGAATTTGATTACAAGTTTTTCTATGTATTTGGGAGTCATATTTTCAATATGCCAAGTCTTAAAAAAAAAGGTAAGTAGTTTTCTTCTTCCCCAAAGAGTATGCTGCCATTAATGGTGTCCTAAGAGCTTGTACAACTATAAAATCAATCAAATTTGACCCCTTTGAAGAATGAACAAGGGGTATTTATAGGAAGCGGAGTTGGTTAGATTTGGGTACCACACAGCAGAAATTTGCATCCCATGAGAGCAGGGTCCAAAGAATCGCATCTCCCCCCCTAGGGATAAGGCAAAATCTTGCATTTCTCTTGGGAAATGCGAAGTTCGCATCCTAGAGGGATGAAGTTCGCTGCTTTTAGAGAGGTGGGAGACATAGTTATATCGCATCTAATGGATGCGATATTCTACATCCAGTGGGATGCGATATATCGCATCCTAAGTGATGTGATACCATACTTCAGAGGGATGCGGAAAACATGTTGCTGAATGACATGAAGGGATACAGTGTGAAGGTATGCGATGCGGGAAGGTGATGTCGCGTGATGCGAATTCGAGGGATTCAGAATATGCGATGCAATGTTCTGGCTTTAAGGTTTTTTGAGTCCAACGCTCGCACAATTCCTGTAACACCCCGTATTTTAACAACACTAAAATAGGATAAATTAAATAATAACTAATTTAATATTCAGAATTAAGGGAAACAAACTGCGCCATTGCGTCCATCTCGAAATTCTGGTCAAGATAGACATTTGGTTTGCGTAAAAAAACACCGTGTGAAGAAGTTATGAGGGTTTGAAGTATGTATACATGCAAGTTATATATATATATATATATATACATATATAGTCCAAGAATCCAAAATCAGGTCCAGAAAGCTCAAAAAATTTCAAATTCCAGAATTTGGGGTGAGCGGGAAAATTCCCGCCTATGGGAGTCGACCCCTTAAGGGGGGCGTCGACCCCCAAGGGGGGCGTCGACACCAGGGTCGACCCCCCTAGGGCTGACGTAGCAAGGTCGGTTTGGAGGCTGGTAGCTATAAATACAGGCTCATTTCTCTTGTTTTCTTCACTGAAAATCAATGGAGGCCTAAATGTTGTTGGTTCCTGGACTAAATGATAACACATTCTTCTTCTGCAATCAAATTTAGGGATTCAAGTGTAGATCTGGATTTATCAACTGCTTTTCTCCTTCTATTGTTCTAGATCCAAACGCTATGAGTTTTAGCTGCCTTTTTGTTTAAATAATTAAAAGTAAACATGATATGACTGTAAATTTGGATCTATGCCTGTGACTGAATCATATTAGATCGATTGTAATATGTGAATCCATGATATTATAATTTGGTTATATGCCTGTGATTGGATCATATCAGATCTATTGTAATTTGTGAATCTATAACTGTAGCTTGGATCTCAACCTTTATCAGGTTAGATCTACTTTTAATTATGGATCTAATTGGCTATTTGGATCATCTTATGCTTATCAAGTTGTGGTTAATTTAGATCTGTCATTAGTTGGACATCTAAATTCTTATTTAGATCTAATCATGCCTATTATGACATCCCTACTATGTTAGAACCTGTTTTATTATCACAAGTTCATCAATCTGTGCTTATATGTCCATCTTATCATTATGCCATCATATGCTTATGTCAGCTTTGTTAGAATAATTATTTCTGTCATCTTCCCTCCACCCTTTCCCTTTTTATTTTATATAGCCAGGCTATTTTCAAGCGTAGGCATGCCTCTAAATTATGCGATTACGTTTTGGGAATGAGGGCAACATTGAAATTGGGCATAATTTGAATAATGTATATGTATATGAATTTGGACATATAATTCACTATGAACATATTTGGGGAAAAGGGGCATGAAACCTATAGCCTATAACGACATAGGAAAAATTGGCTAATAATGAAATGCCTAGGATTATAGTAATTAGAAACAGTAATTACACCTACGACACGAGGTTAGATTACACTGTGGTGGAAGTCTGCCCGGACCCGCCCGGCATATCCAGCGACCACAAGTAGTGAATCTAATGTGGGAGATCTAGGTGCACAAATACGAGACGTGCTAAGACACGAGGTTAAGCCTAATTTTTGGAATAAGTCTACCCGCTGGCATGTCCAACATCCACAAATGGTAGGCTTAATATGGGAGGTCTAGCATACTGTAACCATAAATGAGAATATGTTAATAAATCTTTAATACTTAACCTATAGTTGAATCCATAGGGATTGTATAAACATAAACTAAAATTGGGGTTAAGTAAATTTGGTTGAACAGTGGGTGGGTTAAGTAAATTTGAGGGGGTGAGTGATATTTACATATATGCCCACAAACTTAACCTGACGGGGTTATGTAATTAAAGACACCTAGAAATATACATAACCTATGGAAATATTAGAGTTATGTAATTGAAGACACCATTTAGGGTAATCATAACTTGTAGAAATGATAGGGTTGTGTAATTAAAGACACCTAGTGTTATACATAACCGATGGAAATCCTAGTGGGGATACAAGGCAAGGGGAGAGCTTGTATCATATCGTGTGGGACCCATTTCAGTTAGTATCCATTAATAGGTAACAAACGAGTACTCCAAACTAGGTCGGAGTTGGGGCACCCTTACTAGGCTAAATGTAAGAGATCCAAATGAGGAGGACGGTGTGGGCGGCGCAAACCGACCAGGGACATGTGCGTGCATGGGCCAGGTAGAGGGGGATAAGATGACCATGACACCTATAGATATGGTTGTGCATATTAGTGAGGGGTTGCCACTATAGGACGTGGTACATCCTATGGTGGAGCCGGCATAGAGTATCTACATGGAGTAGGAGCCGATCGATTAGGGTAGTGGTTAGGATACATCTGGACGTATGCCTAAGTCTACCATCTTATAGTTGTTGGGATCATCTCATTCTGGTGATACTAGTATTAGTGCAGAGTAATATTTAGAGAAGCATATACACTCTATCATGTTTACCTTGCCATACCTGCCTTATATAGTCTTATCTCTCTCTTTCTCTTATCCACTTTATACGCCTATCATAATACTTTTACTTATTTACTTGCTAAAAGTAACTGGACTCTCCAGACTTTATGTCTAATCCTTTTTGTTTTCTCTTCTTTCTTCTGTTTCCCCCCGGGTTCTCAGGATGGGAGTACTCGGGCTTGACTGTGATTTTTCTTTCATCATGCTGGAGCTACTTAGATGTATGGCTAAAGCTCTTACCTTGCTACTATGGCTATATTTTATTTGTGGAATTTTGCTTCTTTTATGTACTCTGATGTTTTAAAGTACAAGACAGTAGTTTTAATGATGTAATGGTTTTTATGTATATTAGACATTTGATGTTTCAAACGACGCTGCTTTATGATTAAATAAAGTTTTTTGATTCCGCTGTCATTTTTTATCTATCTTGTAATATTTCTGTTTCTGTTTACCTATAACGCTTCACGAAACTTAATGCATTCCTTTTATGAGTGACATTATTGGATGTGGAGTGTCACACTTGGTATCAGAGCTGAAGGTTACCAGATTAGATAAAAAAAATTGAAAATTATTTTTAAAAACGTTTTAAAGGAAAGAATTTTTCAAAAAGAAAAGTCTATTTTGGAAAACATATTCCCCAAAGCCATATGTAATATCCTTCGATCCTTTGTCTAAATCTCGTTCCTTTTTGTTTCATCATGTTTGGGGAACCTAACATTCAAGAGGGCATTACGAAACCTGGCTGGTTCCGTAGGTATCTAGAGGCTGCGGCGCCTGCCGAAGGCTAAGGAAACGTTCCTCCCCCAGCTGCACCCGTCGTTCCTCCTCCTCCTCCAAGAGCAGATAATTTTGCTAAGATATGCAAAGATTTCTATGCTATGGGAGGGAAGTTATTCCGTGGAACCGAAACATTCTTAGAGGGAATGAATTGGCTCAAGGAGATCGAGGACTTGTTCGTAATCTTTGAAGTGGAAGATTGGAAGAAGATTCAGTTAGCTGCCTGGCTACTGAAAGATGAAGCTTCGTTCTAATGGGAAGTTACCCAAGCTGGACACCCGGTGGAGACATGGGATGATTTTAGACAAAGATTTGAAATGAAATTTCTTTCCCAAGCTGAGAAAAGCATGCAGATGGAGAGGTTCTTAGCGCTCAAACATGGAAACATGACTATTAAAGAATATGTGAACAAACTCAACCAGCTAGCAAGGTTTGGATTGGAATTGGTTGACACTTCGTATAAGAAGGCTTTGCAGTTTGCTAAAGGGCCAAATGAACCCCTTCATGGGTTAGCTATGTCCCATATTCCAATGGGAGCTACTTTTGAAAGCTTGTTGATGTGGCCTTGATGCATGAGGAAAACAAGGGAGAAAAGAAGGAAGTAAAAGCCGAGGAAACAACACAAAATAAGGAGGTATGGCCCAAGAAGGGACAACAACAAGAACAACAAAAGAAAGGCGGAAAGAGTGACAAGGCTAGAGATAAGAGGAAATGTCACAGTTGTGGACGAGGTCACTTGGTCAAGGACTGCAAAAAAAGGAAGAATAATTGCTTCAATTGTGGAGAGGCCAGACACTTTGCTAGGGAATGCCCGAAAAAACAGGGACTACGGGGACAAGGTCAATGGGCAGGAGCTTCTGGAGGGAAGGTGCATGCCCTTGCGATCAGTGCTCCGGATAGAGGTAGGAAAATATCCATGGAGGGTTTGATTTCTCTTTCCAGTCACCATATTAGAACGCTTTTTGATTTTGGCGCTTCACATTCATTTATATCTAGTTCTATGGTTGAATCTCTGCACTTAAATACTAGTATGGTAGTGGATCCCATTATTGTCTCAAACCTCATTGGGGTTCGGCTCATTTATCCATGATTTGTCGAGGTTTGAGGATATCTATCTTAGACGTCGAGTTTGAGTGCGATGCGTATGTGCTTGGGTTTATGGGCTGTGGTTTGATTCTAGGGATGGATTGGCTAACCATGTATGGTGCCATTCTGGATTGTGAGAGGAGGGTCGTTAGGCTTATGACTTGTCATAGGAGGACCCTCGAGATTTCTTGTGACCCGTAAGGATCTGTTATGTTTAGTTTCCTAGAGTCTGTTGATGCATCTATCGACGATTTGCAATCTGTTCCAGTAGTCCGAGATTATTATGATGTCTTTGATGAGGTTCGGGGTTTACTCCCAAGGTGCGAGATAGATTTTCGTATATATTTGATGGAGAATGCAAAGCTAGTTGCATTGCCAGTGTGCCATATGGCTCCAAGGGAAAGGAGGGAGCTGAGTAAGCAAGTAGGGGAGCTACTAGAGAAAGGGTTTATCCGGCGAAGCATATCTGAATGGGGTGCTCCAGTGGTATTCGCAACTAAGGCGGATGGTTCGCTTTGCTTGTGTGTGGACTATAGAGAGTTGAATAAGCTTTCCAAGTAGAACATGCACCCACTTTCGAGGATAGATGACTTGTTGGACCAGCTTGTTGGTGCCTCGGTATTTCCTCATTTAGGGGGTTTCATCAGTTGATGGTGGTTGAGGACAGTATAAATAAGACCGCTTTTAGGATTCCAGATGGTTTCTTTGAATGGTTCATAATGCCTTTTGGGTTGACGAATGCACCCGCCTATTTTGTTGATCTGATGGGTAGGGGTGTTTTGGGAGTTTCTAAATAAATTCGTCGTGGTCTTTGTTGATGATCTTGATCTTCTCAAAGAGTGAGGAAGAGCATGCCCAACCTTTGAGGGAAGTTTTGAAAACTCTCCGTGTACATCAGCTTAAGGCAAAATTCTCTTAATGCCACTTTTGGAGAAAGGAGGTGGGATTCCTAGGGTATGTGGTTTCTAAAGAAAGGATATCAGTAGATCCCGCAAAGGTGGTTGTAGTTCAGGACTGACAGATTCCAAAGAATGCAACGGAGGTGAGAAGCTTTTTGGGGTTAGCAGGCTATTATAGGAAGTTCATCATGGACTTCGCAAAGATATCAGCCCCACTACCAGGCTGACGAAGAAGAATTTGGTGTTTTCGTGTGATATAGATTGTGATGTTGCTTTACAACGACTGAAGAGGGCTCTGACAACAGCCCCAGTCTTGACCTTGCCTGATGGAAATAAAGTGTTTACGGTTTACACTAATTCTTGTGGTATAGAGCTTGGTGCGGTTCTGATGTAAGATGGGAAGGTAATGTGTTATGGGGGTAGACAGCTAAGAGTTCATGAGAAGAACTACCCTACCATGATTTAGAGTTAGCTGCCATAGTATTCGTGCTTAAGATGTGGTGTCATTATTTTCTTGGAGAGAGATTCGAGTTGTACACTGATCATAAATCTCTTAAGTATTTGTTCTCGTAGAAGGATCTTAATTTAAGGCAACAAAGGTGGATGAAGTTCCTAGCTTCTTATGATTTTGAGATTACTTATACCCCTGGCAAAGGTAATGTGGTGGCAGATGCACTGAATAGGCAGAGGATGGCCTTAAGTCCTCTGTTTGTGGAAAGGAAAAGCTTGGAGTTCATATCGACCTTTGATTTTAGACCCTCCACCAAGCTTTTTCCTGGTTTGTTTGCATCGCTAGAGGTACGACCTACTCTTATGGATCAGATAGGAGCTTCACAACGAGATGATCCACAGATTTTAGACATCTTAGATATGCTCAGTAAAGGGGAGACTTCTAGTCACCTCAATAGATATTCCATTATTGATAAAGGGTGGTTGCGACGAGATGGAAGGCTTTGTGTTCCTCAATCTGGAAGTTTGTTAAAGCAGCCTTAGAAGAAACCCATCACTCAAAGATGATTATTCATCCAGGTGATGATAAGATGAATAGGGATATGAAGAGGGTTTTCTTTTGGGCTGGGATGAAGAAGGATGTGGAAGAATTTGATTCTCAATGTTTAGTTTGTCAGCAAGTCAAAGCTGAGCAAAAGAAGCCCGATGGTTTACTTCATCCTTTAGAGGTTCTACAATGGAAGCGGGAGAGTGTCTCTATGGACTTCATAGATGGTTTGCCTAGATCAAAGAAAGGTAACACAAACATTTGGGTGGAATTAGATAGACTTACTAAGAGTGCTCATTTTATTCCAGTTAAGAGTAAGAGGATGGCAGCTTGGTTGGCAGTTGTATATGTTCGAGAGATAGTCCGTCTTCATGGAGTACCTTCCAACATCATAAGCGATCATGACCCCATCTTCACAAGCGAGATTTGGAGGATTTTGCAAGAAGAATTAGGTACATAGTTTTGTTTGAGCACCGCTTATCATCTTTAGACCGATGGGCAGACGGAGAGGGTGAACGGAGATCTAGAAGATCTTTTAAGACTGTGTATCCTAGTCTTCGGAGGGACCTTGGGAAGAGTATCTTCCTTTAGTAGAGTTTGCCTATAACAACAGTTATCAAGCTAGCATTGGCATGACACCCTTTGAAGAATTTTACGGACGACCCTGTAGATCACCAACTTGTTGGTGGGAATCTACAGAAAGGCCATTGCTTAGATGTAATGACCCGAATTCTACGCATTAGAGGATCATAGAATATTTATTTCATTTACATACGAAGTAGTATGGTCGTGCAACTTTGGGAAATGACTATTGGGGTCATTTCCCATGTTCACGATTTTTGCTGATTTTTAAATGACCGTTTTACCCTTGATGAAACTTTTTTCGCCTATAGCTTTTGATTGGTAAGGGGTTTTGACCTAAAACCACTTCCATTGGATCTGGATGATGGTTTACCTTTTTGTAGAGTGATCACATTAGCCAAACGGACTTATCGTTCAGGAGATATGACTGAATCAAGGTTTGGAAGGTGAAAAACAACTTAACCGGGCCTAATTAGGGTGATTAGCAGCTAGCCCCATTAGGTATTTCGGGATTAGGGTTGCATAAGGGCTGATAGGGGCTAGAGAAACCCTTCTTTATCATTTTCCAGCTACCACAAACTTTTTCTTCAACCCTAACAATGGCTTCCACCTTCTAAATCTCTTTTAAACAACTCCTATTTGCTTTCTAATCGAGGATTAAGCTAAGCTACATCAAATCAAGGCAAATCAACTCCAAATCAGAGTTGGAGCTGCTGTGATGCATAGGAATTCGACCTAAAACAGTAGTAAAGTTCAGATTTATTATTCATTTGTGGTCAAGGTGAGTGATTTGCACATTTTTACACTAATTACCGCTAATTAGGGGTGATTAGTGTTAATTAGCGAAATTATGCATGTTAAAATTCTGGAAAAATATATAAAAATTCTTAAATATTATTTTAGGACTCTGACAAAATTTGGGTTAATTAGGACATGTTTTGTTAATCCTATCATTAGATATGGTTAAACATGATTAAGGGAAAACTATGGGTTTTGGGTATGTTTGATTTAAAATAACATATATGCTTGATGTTTTGACATTGCTGATTGATCCTATATGTTATTATGACTATTTGGAATGTTAAGTAATCTTGTAGGAAAGTTAGAATGGTTGAAAACACCGTCGTATGGCAAAAATGGACGATATATGCTCGTTGGAAAATGTGCAGGGTTTCAGATCGGATCAGGTTATAGGGCTCGGATCGGATAGGAGAACCGGATAAGGAAATTTGAATCGGACTGGAACTTGGTAAGAAGGAAGGCCATTTTCATAAGAGTTGAAGTTGGGTTTGGATCGAAAGCGAGGGGATACGATCGAAAATGGTGAATACAATCCGAACCGGACCAGGATTGCAAGCACCGAACCGAACCGGATGAGGGCACCCAAATCGAACGGAGACTGGAGCAAGGAAAGGAGGGCTGAACCGACTCAATGACCACATCGAGTCCATGACCACCGAACTGAACCGGATATGGAGGTCCGGCTGAACTGGGTTTGAAGCTCTATTACTACTACGCGACGACTCTTCTGAAGATCAATTCCAATTCGACCAAAACGCGATATGCAAATGAAGTCCAAATGGGAGGTTATTACCAAGGATCCAAATGGGGATCAACGAGTTAACTTCAGGAGTTGGGCTTTGGCTGTGGGACGTATGCAAAGGGGTTATCGAAGTCTATAGCTTTGACCCACCACTGGTAGATGGATCTTTGGATATGGATCAGTGCAGTAGAGCCGTCATGACTCCATGGGGCAGAGTGATCGTAGTAAAGAATTGGGTGATCAAAGTGGTAGATATTGTATACTTTACGCACTGAGTGAGAGATGTGAGGATGATTGCTATGTTTGATGTTTGCTATCACCATGACATGCACACGCCCTCCCCATTATTTTCACACCATGTGTTAGTGTCACCTTAGAGTACTGTACATCCTCTTGTGCTAACTCTTTGGTTGCAGGTCCAGGTTCAGGTATGGTTATGTATACCTGTTATTGTTCTATTTTTTCTGCTTATCGCTCATACTAGACTTTTTTCTGACCAGAGTTTTATGTCTCTCCTTAGTACTCTGGGTGCTCCTAAACGCGCAGACTAGAGACATGTTAGCTGGTTATACACGAGTAGCTGTCTGAAGACGAGCAGGAGGCTTACACGTATCATTCCCATATATTCTCCTTATGTTGTTGTTGGTCACTACATTGAGCATTAGTAGTGTACCTTCCTATTTTGCTTTAGAGACAGTTTTAAAAGTTGTAATAATGGTGGTCTGGATCATAAGATGTATTTTGAATTTTTCGCTACTATGATGGTTTAGTTTTCAGGTTATGCACTGTCTCGCTTGTTTTATGTCAAGTTATGTTATTATTATATTTTGTTCCATGCTCTGTGAGATATACTACAGGATCTTTGATGATTCATCGTTTCAAATCCCTTTTCCTTTGATGACCGTCCCGTACTGGTTGGACATCGGCGTTGCACATTTCAGGGAAATGTTGGCTAGTGCGGATCAGGCCATCACACTTAGTATCAAAGCTCTAGGTTGCGTAATTAACCTAGGGAAAGACATCAGGGAGAGATATTACGTATATGAGAGCGCGTATTTGTTATATTTTGGGTTTTCAAAAGTTATATGTATATATATATTAGTGTATCTAAGGATGAAGTCCTGCTGCACTGGCCCCACGGAAGAGATGGTTAATCATTTTCTCTTTACAGATTGAACGATGAGCCGATATACGAGGAATACTGGTTTAAGAGCCAATAATAGGAATGACCCTGACATGAGGACAATGTTTACTACCTTCATGCGAGAGATGCTGAGAGATGTTCAGGAAGCAGCTCCTAATGCTGCAAATGGTGGTGGTGCAGTAGTGCAGGCGCCTAGGGCCGATTTCGCCAAGCTCTGTAAGGACTACACTAGTCTTGATGGGAAGCCGTTATATGGAACGGAATCGGCTACAGAAGTTCAGGATTGGATTGATAGTTGTGAGCATATCTTCGAGGATCTGGGAATCGAAGACGCAATGAAGAGAAAGCTAGCATCCCGCCAACTGCAAGGATGGGCTATTGTAACGTCCCGCATTTTTATCGGTTTGTATTTGAATATTTAAATCAGTTTAAATATTAATATAAGTAGATTTATATATTAATTAAAAACGAAGTTGAACGTATAAATATATAAATTAAATATAATCGAACTTGTAATATTGCTGCAGTTCGTAATTTAATGTTCTGAACTTCAACTGAGTGTACAATACCCGTTATTAATCAGATTTCTTCGAAACAAGAAGCATTGGAATCTATTGAAATGTATCTTTCTAACAGAAGTGAAAATTGAGATTTCGGATTATATATTGCAAGATATGTCCAAATTAAATATTCAGAAAAGCAGCGGCATATTCGTTTATGATCATAACGGTTTATTTGATATAACTAGATATCAGTTGCAAATCTAGACAAGATTCTTTTAAGACATAGTGATAAATTAATTTTAAGAATTTTGCAGTAATTTTTAAGAAATTAAATATGCAACTTTTTATTTGAAGTATTTCACACCCTATATCAATATTTCGGGGTCTCACAATATGAGTTAACCTACCGATATTATTATATTTTTGGGATCGTGACACCTTGCTGAGCACAACGGTATTTTTATTTTTGTCTATAACATTCCATAAATGAATTAAATTGTGTATAGCGAAGTACAATGAACTTTAAATACCAAATAGAAATTCCAACACATTCATCGGTTAGACCTCCCCTACTTACAACTTTATTTGAAACCTTAAGCACTAAGCATGTTCAAAAGGAAATATCACGTCCCTCTTCATTTAACTACTGTGCTCTTTCCTTAACTAGCAAGAAGTTTAGCTTATATAATATATATATATATATAAAAGGGTGCAGTACACAACTTTGAAGTGAAAGCCACGAGCAGACCTACCCTAGATTGCAAGCACATTTCGGAAACTACTGTATGCCTATCACTGAGTATAGGACATGCTACACCTTAGCAACTTAGTAATCATAGCTATATATTTACGCAAACGTGTCCATTTTCTTTTACTCGAAGACAAGCAACCGCATATACCCATATTTATTTTCCCACTAGCATGTACTCTCTATCACCATTAGTCTTCATCCGCCATTCTTTTCGTACAACCGACATGTTCTTAAACATGCAAGGACCATATTGTAAAACAGTAGACCTAGTTGAAAATTTTAAACCTACCCTATCCCTTCTTTGCGGAACCATAACCTTACTTAATTTCCACACCCCTACTTCCAAACATTCAGCTAAGTTTAGAAAAAAATACTAGCTACATACCCTATATTACAATAGCTTAAGCGCTAAGGTTCCCTCACAATTATAAATACGCAAGGTCTTTTTCTTCCTCTCAACAGACCAAACAAGTGAAGCAATCAAGGAAATCGGCGAGCTCCAAAACAATATTTGAATCCTACTTTTCACGAAGAAAATAAAAACAGCAAGAAATAAGTTAATTATATATGACGGTGAAAAACTTTTCTTGCTTCGCTGTTCGTGATTGGCACAGTAGTGCTGGGTTAAGGGATTCGACTAGCTTAGGTCTAGATGTGCAAGTGTGGAGGACTTGGGGTGCTGAGTGGATGGAAGCACGGAAGGTCACGGCAAAAGGAAGAGTTGGGAGGAAAGTTACGTCTTTTCACATTGAAGAAAAAGGGCAAAAAGAGAGGGAACTTTTGGAAATGACGCATGTACTTGCTGCTCAACACCGTGGGAACTCGAGAGCTTGAAGGAAGTCGAGAACTTCATGTAGCAAAGGTGTCAGGCACGTAAGTAGAATATGGGGTCTGATGGGAGGAAATGGCCACAGAAATGGCGGCTCGAAAGACATGCAAGAGGAGTGAGAGTTTGTTTATGAGGAACATGAAATAGTGTTGATATAGAAATGGGTGTACAGGTGGATGGAGTATCACCGTGCTGAAGGGCGGACGTGAGTTCTAAAATAAACGGAAATGGCTTTGTTAATATACAAAGCGTATGAAGTGGAACATCGGTGGTCATGATGTTTAAAATGATGGTGAAAACATGGTGTAAGGAGTTAGGAAGAAGGAGCTATCTTCAAACGGGTCGGTAGAGAAAGAGTGGACACGGATCTGTTGAAAAAAATGGATGGGCCGATATCCTATAATTAAGAACGTCTGTCACGTTTGGATCGTATCGACGGGAGCTATACAATGGGACTGAACGGGAGTGAATGGGAGATCATTACAATTTATAGTGAAATAAATTGTCAATCTGGATCAAACTGACGCAAATCGTTATTTAATGGTTAAAGCGCAAAGGTCAGTAAATTCACTAACTCTGATCATTTTCATAATTATTAATTAATATTTATAAATAATGGTTAAATGATGTGTGATGGTTGTTTGGATAAATTACTGATAAATGGGTTGAAATAATTATATCGTTGTTTTTCATATATTGCACTATATAATGTGATAAATATTCTGTCATTGGTTATTGTCTGTTGGGGATGTAGAATCACACTGGCCCTAGAATAACCGATATGGAAATATCGTAAAATATAGTGGATAAGAATTCAAGTTTTAAAAAGGAAATCTATTCTTTATTATTTTTAAATAATAAAGTTTAATCTCGATTAAGCTAGAATACGATATCTTGTTTAATTACATTAAAATAAGTAATTTGATTTATGAATGATATTTAGAGATTAAGTGAATAATTATTATTAAATAATTTATAAGAATACATTTAGGAAGGGGAAATGGGAGAATCATCTCAAAGGATAACGATAACATCATTCGGTATTTGAAATGTGCTTAGAACTAAATACAACCATTAGGATTTGGGTTTTTAATTCGACGATGTCAAATATTATTTAAAATGAATTATTTTTAGGAATTATATATTATATAATTTAGAATTGGACAAAATGGTTAATATATGATGTTGAAACCCATAAATTAAAATCAAATAGGAAATCGACTTGTAGTGATAAACTTGAGAATAAGGAGTTTAATTATAAAGGAAATATAACAGCGTATTGCATTAGTTATAAAGGAAATATAGTAGCGTATTGCATTAGTTATAAAGGGGAATATCGTAGCGTATTGCATTAGTTATAAAGGAAATATAGCAGCGTATTGCATTAGTTAAAAAGGGAATATAGGAGCGTATTGCATTAGTTATAAAGAAAATATGGCAGCGTATTACAGTAGTTTTAAAGGGAATATAGCAGCGTATTGCATTAGTTAAAAAGGGAAATAAAGAAGAGTTTATAAAAATATGGGAAACTAGAAAGTTAGTATTAAGTAAAAGGGCCAGTGTTTGTGTGATGGTTGGTTGTACATTTGAATGGATGTTTGTTTTTACTTCGATAGTTAAATAACTGACTCTCGAAGTGTTTTGACCATCGTTGTCAATACGGAGAGACCGGATGGATATATTATCAGAAAACCACTTCGTATAGGCATAGGCGCCGCGAATTAGATTATGCTGAAGATAATTGAAGACGGAGTGAAATGCAAGGGTTGTCCTGTTCTAAAATGATGCTTTCTGTTTGTCCAGTCCCAGGACAACTTGTATGGACGAGTGTCTGACAGAGTATACCTAGCAAATCACATACGATTGATCTTTAAAAGGTATTATGTCTGGTGGCGGAGGAATTCGTTCCTCTTAGCTTTTTATACCCATGATATTTTTAGAAATCAATTAGTGAATTGATGGGTTTGACGATGTGGCATTCAAAGTGAATGGTGATAAGATGTTCTGAAGATAGACATAGCCTCTAGCCTCACAACCGGGAATGACAGAAGTTAGGCTAGGCAGCATGGCTAGTTGGGTCATCCCCAAGCAGGGTGTATTGTCACCGATCTAGAGAAAATTCATATTTGTTCTTCTTTTTCGATTCTGTATCCTCGAATGACGGTTGGAGGGCCAAAAACCATGGTGGCAATATATTCGCGACACTCAAGCTAAATGAGCGAGCAGTCATGTGTGGCCGGGTTGCAAGACGTTCTTGTTGAACCCCAGTGTATACCCTCTAGAGTACACTGATTGGTAGGTGCTCCCATACCTTGTCTGTTGGAACCCATTCCCCAATAAGCGCCCTACGGTTTATGATTTTATACTATATATGTGGAGCGTGAGATGCAAGCGTTCTGCTACTTGGCTATTTACTTGGTTAGACATTATTATAATATCACTGGATTTTGATATCAAAGTATTTTGGTTTATAGTAAGGTAAAAACGGTCCATGTTTATGTGTGGGCTGGTCTTACTATTATTCTTTTGTTTCAAAAGGATTTTCAAAGTAAAACGATATGGTTGGAATTTACTCACACCAGTCCCATGACTGACCCAGAGTTTATTTTGTTTATTTTCCCTAAATCTCTTGGGTGCCCAAATTTGTACGGGCAGTCAAGTGTTTCAGGATTTTACAGATTCACTTTGGGGAGCTCAAAGCAGGAAGCTTCACCTTTAAGTTATTTAGAGATTATTTCCGCTGTGATGTATATGAGTTATACTCTGATATGATATGCAAGCACAATTTCAGATTTTGTATTTCAAAGTTATGTTATAATAAAATTTATTCATTCCGCTGTGAGATTCGTGTTTACTCTGATTTTGTTCAGTTATGTTCTTCTTCTTCTTCTATTCTATTAGTTCTATCTTTTCTATCTCATCCTTTAATTTCTTTCTATTAATGATCTGAATTTTCGTGCACTTTGAGTCGAATGTGTAGGATATTGGTCAGCTCATATTGGTACGGATTCTCGGGCCATTACAGTGGTATCAGAGCATAAGGTTAACTGATCACCTTGGCTCTGTGGCGTAACTCAATAGAGATGGAGTTAGTAATACTCTAAATTGAGTTTGAGTGTATATTTATGAGTGCGTATTTGTAAACTAATATAAAAACCGTTTTATATTGTGTTGACTGGTCAGTCAAGTGGTTTATGTATTCTAGTCGAAACAGTAATGCAAACTGCATCGATAGGTATTTCTAAACTCTTGAACAGGGTAATTCGACACAGTATGTTTTGAAAAGAGGGTAAATAAAATAATCTTACCCAAAATATATTTTGATATAAAGAAAGCATATATTGGAATTATCTAATATATATTGAATGTGTCAATTGAAATTATAATCGAGTAGGGTTATAATTGAATCGGTTATAAATAACCAATAAGAATTTACATGAGTATAGTATAATTTGCAAAATCAGATGAACTAAATCTGAATTTAAAACCAGAATTGAAATAAAATTCTGGAAACTTTGAAAAGAGTTGGAAATAATATTTGGATTAAATATATGGGAATTTTAAAATCCTAGGAGATTTGAAATTGTTTTCCAAGTGATGCGAAAGATATTTAGAAGTAAAATTCAAAATGAAAATATTTTAAAATGAATTTTTGAAGTGATATAGTATTGAACTCACTTCGATCACTGGAAAATAGTTCGGATGATGGATGGCCACATCATCGGGATTCATTTTCGAGTTTCTAAGTGACGGATTACTGCCAAAAATTTTGTTTGAATTATTTTAAGGAAACAAGTGTCAATAATTCAAATGTTTTGAATTACCATTATTATATGCAAATATATTATTTCAAACTAATTTGAAATAAATCCCAGGAATTTGAATTCTAAAATAAAGATTTAGCTTGCAGAGTTAAAATTATAAAAGTGGAACTTAAACTAAGATAAACAAAAAAAATGGACTGAATTTGGAACAATCCAGAATGGAGAGTGTAAAACATAAATATTGGAGATTCGAGTTATTAAAAAGAATTGATGCTTGGAGAATAAGAATCGAATTTTGAATTTGGAGATGAAGATAACTAATTTGAGATAAATCAGTAAATGAAATTGAAACCGGAGTTGAACTGGAATGTAACTCGGACGAATGATGGGATTGGAGAAGGCCCAGAGTGGCAAGTTGTTGTAACACTGAATAAGTCATGCAGAGGGGATGCTGGCAAAATTCTTTGAAAATTCGAGCTGTTAGGAAATTTTTAAAATTTTGAAAATATTCAGTAATAGGAAGAAATTAATATTTTAATTGGATTTAATCAGTTCAGTTGAAACTGAAATTATGAAGTAAACCAAAGATATTTTTAACCTGTTTATAACAGAGATTGTAGCATTTTCCCTATCTTAGCAATTTCGAGGATGAACTTATTTTAAGGGGGAAGGGATGTAACATCCCGCATTTTTATTGGTTTGTATTTGAATATTTAAATCAGTTTAAATATTAATATAAGTAGATTTATATATTAATTAAAAACGAAGTTGAACGTATAAATATATATATTAAATATAATCAAACCCGTAATATCGCTGCAGTTCGTAATTTAACGTTCTGAACTTCAACTGAGTGTACAGGACCCGTTATTAGTCAGATTTCTTCGAAACAAGAAGCGTTGGAATCTGTTGAACTGTATCTTTCTAACAGAAGTGAAAATCGGGATTTCGGATTATATATTGTGAGATATGTCCAAATTAAATATCCAGAGAAGCAGCGGCATATTCGTTTATGACCATAACGGTTTATTTGAGATAACTAGATACCAGTTGCAAATCTAGACAAGGTTCTTTTGAGACATAGTGATAAATTAATCTTTAGAATTTTACTGTAATTTTTAAGAAATTAAATATGCAACTTTTTATTTGAAGTATTTCGCACCCTATATCAATATTTCCGGGTCCCACAATATGAGTTAACCTGCCGGTATTATTATATTTTTGGGATCGTGACGCCTTGTGAGCACAACGGTATTTTTATTTTTGTCTATAATATTCCATAAATGAATTAAATTGTGTATAGCGCGGTACAATGAACTTTAAATACTAAATATAAATTCCAACACATTCATCGGTCAGACCTCCCCTACTTACAACCTTATTTGAAACCTTAAGCACTAAGCATGTTAAAAAGGAAACATCACGTCCCTCTTCATTTAACTACTGTGCTCTTTCCTTTGCTAGCAAGAAGTTTAGCTTATATAAAATATATATATATAAGGGCGCAGTACACAACTTTGAAGTGAAAGACATGAGCAGACCTACCCTAGATTGCAAGCACATTTCGAAAACTACTGTATGCCTATCACTGAGTATAGGACATGCTACACCTTAGTGACTAAGTAATCATAACTATATATTTACGCAAATGTGTCCATTTTCTTTTACTCGAAGACAAGCAACCGCATATACCCATATTTATTTTCCCACTAGCATGTACTCACTATCACCATTAGTCTTCATCCACCATTCTTTTCGTACAACCGACATGTTCTTAAACGTGCAAGGACCATATTGTAAAGCAGTAGACCTAGTTGAAAATTTTAAACCTACCCTATCCCTTCTTTGCCGTACCGTAATCCTACATAATTTCCACACCCCTACTTCGAAACATTCAGCTAAATTTAGAAAAAAAATACTAGCTACGTACCCTATATTACAATAGCTTAAGCGCTAAGGTTCCTTCACAATTATAAATACGCAAGGTCTTTTTCTTCCTCTCGACAGACCAAACAAGTGAAGCAATCAAGGAAATTCGTGAGCTCCAAAACAATATTTGAATCCTACTTTTCACGAAGAAAATAAAAACAACAAGAAATAAGTTAATTATATATGATGGTGAAAAACTTTTCTTGCTTCGCTGTTCATGATTGGCACAGTAGTGCTGCGTTGAGGGATTCAACTGGCTTAGGTCAAGATGTGCGAGTGTGGAGGACTTGGGGTGCTGAGTGGATGGAAGAACGGAAGGTCACGACAAAAGGAAGAGTTGGGAGGACAGTTATGTCTTTTCACATTGAAGAAAAAGGGCAGAAAGAGAGGGTACTATTGGAAATGACGCATGTACTTGCTGCTCAACACCGTGGGAACTCGCGAGCTTGAAGGAAGTCGAGAACTTCATGTAGCAAAGGTGTCAGGCACGTAAGTAGAAGATGGGGTCTGATGGGAGGAAGTGGCCACAGAAATACCGGCTCGAAAGACATGCAAGAGGAGTGAGAGTTTGTTTATGAGGAACATGAAATAGAGTTGATATAGAAATGGGTTTATGGGTGGATGGAGTATCACCGTGCTGAAGGGCGAACGTGAGTTCTAAAACAAACGGAAATGGCTTTGTTAATATACAAAGCATATGAAGTGGAACATCGGTGGTCATGATGTTTAAAATGATGGTGAAAACATGGTGTAAGGAGTTAGGAAGAAGGAGCTATCTTCAAACGGGTCGGTAGAGAAAGAGTGGATGTGGATCTGTTGAAAAAAATGGATGGGCCGATATCCTATAATTGAGCATGTCTGTCACGTTTGGATCGTATCGACGGGGGCTATACAATGGGACTGACCGGGAGTGAATGGGAGATTGTTACAATTTATAGTGAAATAAATTGTCCGTCTGTATCAAACTGACGCAAATCGTTATTTAGTGGTTAACGTGCAAAGGTGAGTAAATTCACTAACTCTGATCATTTTTATAATCGTTAATTAATATTGATAAATAATGGTTAAATGATGTGTGATGTTTATTTGGATAAATTACCGATAAATGGGTTGAAATAATTGTATCGTTGTTTTTCATATATTGCACTATATAATGTGATAAATAATCTGTCATTGGTTGTTGTTTGTTGGGGATATAGAATCACACTGGCCCTAGAATAACCGATATGGAAATATCGTAAAATATAGTGGATAAGAATTCAAGTTTTAAAAAGGAAATCTGTTGTTTATTATTTTTAAATAATAGAGTTTAATCTCGATTAAGCTAGAATACGATATCTTGTTTAATTACATTAAAACAAGTAATTTGATTTATGAATGATATTTAGAGATCAAGTGAATAATTATTATTAAGTAATTTATAAGAACACATTTGGGAAGGGGAAATGGGAGAATCATCTCAAAGGACAACGATAACATCATTTTGGTATTTGAAATGTGCTTAGAACTAAACACAATTAGTAGGATTTGGGTTTTTAATTCGACGATGTCGAATATTATTTAAAATGAATTATTTTTAGGAATTATATATATTATATAATTTAGAATTGGACAAAATGGTTAATATTAGATGTTGAAACCCATAAATTAAAATCAAATAGGAAATCGACTTGTAGTGATGAACTTGAGAATAAGGAGTTTACTTATAAAGGAAATATAACAACATATTACATTAGTTATAAAGGAAATATAGCAGCATATTGCTTTAGTTATAAAGGGGAATATCGCAGCATATTGCATTAGTTATAAAGGAAATTTAGCAGCGTATTGCATTAGTTAAAAAGGGGAATATAGGAGCGTATTGCATTAGTTATAAAGAAAATATGGCAGCGTATTACAGTAGTTATAAAGGGAATATAGCAGCATATTGCATTAGTTAAAAAGGGAAATAAAGAAGAGTTTATAAAAATATGGGAAACTAGAAAGTTAGTATTATGTAAAAGGGCCAATGTTTGTGTGATGTTTGGTTGTACATTTGAATGGATGTTTGTTTTTACTTCGATAGTTAAATAACCGACTATCGAAGTGTTTTGACCATCGTTGTCAATACGGAGAGACCAGTTGGATATATTATCAGAAAACCACTTCGTATAGGCATAGGCGCTGTGAATTAGATTATGCTGAAGATAATTGAAGAGAAGTGAAATGCAATGGTCGTCCTGTTCTAAAATGATGCTTTCTATTTGTCCAGTCCCAGGACAACTTGTATGGACGAGTGTCTGGCAGAGTATACCTAGCAAATCACATACGATTGATCTTTAAAGGTATTACGTATGGTGGCGGAGGAATTCGTTCCTCTTAGCTTTTTATACCCGTGATATTTTAGAAGTCAATTAGTGAATTGAAGGGTTTGACGATGTGGCATTCAAAGTCAATGGTGATCAGATGTTCTGAAGATAGACGTAGCCTCTAGCCTCACAACCGGGAATGACAGAAGTTGGGCTAGGCAGCATGGCTAGTTGGGTCATCCCCAAGTAGGGTATATTGTCACCGATCTAGAGAAAATTCATATTTGTTCTTCTTTTTCGATTCTGTATCCTCGGATGATGGTTGGATGGCCAACAACCGTGGTGGCAATATATTTGCGACACTCAAGCTAAATGAGTGAGCGGTCATGTGTAGCCGGGTTGCAAGACGTTCTTGTTGAACCCCAGTGTATACCCTCTAGAGTACACTGATCGGTAGGTGCTCCCATACCATGTCTGTTGGAATCCATTCCCCAATAAGCTCCCTACGGTTTATGATTTTATATTATATATGTGGAGCGTGAGATGCAAGCATTCTGCTACTTGGCTATTTACTTGGTTATATATTATTATAATATCACTGGATTTTGATATCAAAGTATTTTGGTTTATATTAAGGTAAAAACAGTCCATGTGCATGTGTGGGCTGGTCTTACTATTATTCTTTTGTTTCAAAAGGATTTTCAAAGTAAAACGATATGGTTGGAATTTACTCACACCAGTCCCATGACTGACGCAGAGTTTATTTTGTTTGTTTTCCCTAAAACTCTTGGGTGCCCAAATTTGTACGAGCAGTCAAGTGTTTCAGGATTTTACAGATTCACTTGGAGGAGCTCAAAGCAGGAAGCTTCACCTTTAAGTTATTTAGAGATTATTTCCGCTGTGATGTATATGAGTTATACTCTGATATGATATGTAAGTACAATTTCAGATTTTGTATTTCAAAGTTATGTTATAATACAATTTATTCATTCCGCTGTGAGATTCGTGTTTACTCTGATTCTATTCAGTTGTGTTCTTCTTCTTCTTCTATTCTATTAGTTCCATCTTTTCTATCTCGTCCTCTAATTTCTTTCTATTAATGATCTGAATTTTCATGCACTTTGAGTTGAATGTGTAGGATATTGGTCAGCTCAAATTGGTACGGATTTTCGGGCCATTACAGCTATGAATTGGTGGAACGCTATTAAGGCAGCTACCCTTGAGGATCAAGTTACTTGGGATTAGTTTAAGACCCAATTCAGTGATAAGTTTATCCCAGCTGCCCAGAAGTTAGAGTTGTTTAGGAAGTTCTTGGAGCTTAAACAGAATGGTAGGGCAGTCTTGGAATACATTGCTGAATTCAATACTTTATCAAAGTATGGATTATCTCTTATCGATACTGCCGAGAAGAAGAACGAGAAGTCCATAACTGGTTTAGATCTGTACTTGGGAGAAAGGCTTATAAACCATGTTGATGAGACTTTTGAATTGATTGTTGGGAAAGCATTGAGATCTGAGAGCCTTTATCCTAAGCCCAAGACTGAAGTCGCTGTTGCATCTGTAGAGGGGCTAAAGCCACAGGCAAGCGGTGGAGGCAAGAATAATTCTCAGAATAAAAGGAAGCAGATTCAGACTAAGGATGGTCAGAAAAAAGGACAGGAAAGATGTAGAGTGCTTTAGCTGTGGCCAGAAGGGCCATTATGCTAAATAATGTCGAGCAAAGCCAGCGGACATGAAGTGCTTCAATTGTGGTCAAGTGGGACATCATAAGGAAAAATGTCCACAGCCTCCTAAAGAGAAGCAGATTGTGAAGCCATATGCTATTAATCTGTTCCTTCTTCGTCGAATGCCCCAACAACGGCGGAGAAAGGAAAGAATGTCGTCATTTAAGGTATTCTTTTTATTTATGATGTTCCTGTTCGAGTATTGTTTGATATCGAGGATTCCCATTCCTTCATATCTAGTGGCCTGGTAGATAGGTTAGGATTGGAACCCAAGATTGTCGATAGAGCTTTAGTTGTGACGAATTCGATCGGTGGTTCGACTAGCCTTAGTATGATTTGTCGTAATTTGGCCCTATCGAGTCACGGATGTATGTTTGCTTGTGATTGCTTTGTCTTGGGCTTTATTGGGTTTGGCATTATTTTAGGAGTCGATTGGCTCCAAAGGTACGGGGTGGTGGTGGACCGTGAGGGATTTTTAGTGACTATTTGGGAGGATATTGGGCGGAGGGTAGTGTTTGGTGGCCTACCTAGTGATGATGTGATGACTAGTTTCTAAATTCCCT
This sequence comes from Allium sativum, assembly GCA_030737875.1. Classification (NCBI taxonomy): domain Eukaryota; kingdom Viridiplantae; phylum Streptophyta; class Magnoliopsida; order Asparagales; family Amaryllidaceae; genus Allium; species Allium sativum. The sequence goes on along the minus strand of CM060919.1, from coordinate 228,675,392 downwards.
CGAAATCCCGCAGGACAAGTTATAAGGGGTTCCCATTGCTGGCCAATATCCGGATATCTTTGAGGAAGTGACCGGACTTCCATCACACCGAGAGACTAAGTTCCGTATAGATTTAGTGAAAGATGCCAGACCTACAGTGATGCCACTTCATCATATGGCACCAAGGGAGCAGCGAGAACTCGGGGTGCAAGTAAGCGATCTTTTGAAGAAGGGATTTATCTGAAGGAGTGTTTCCGAGTAGGGAGCACCAGTTGTATTTGCAACTAGGAAGATGGTTCTCTTCGTTTATGTGTGGACTATCGCGAGTTGAATAAAGTGACTAGGAAGAATAAGTATCCTCTTCTACGGATAGATGATTTGTTTGATTAATTGGAAGGAGCATGAGAGTTCTCCCAGTTGGACCTCGCGATAGGATTTCATCAGCTCCGAGTGGTACCTGACAGTATAACTAAAACGGCATTTCGGACGCCGTCTGGATTATATGAGTGGTTGATCATGCTATTCGGGTTGACCAATGCACCAGCATATTTTGTGGATCTTATGAATAGGGTATTCGTGGTTCAATTGAATAAGTTTGTTCTTGTGTTCGTGGACAATATCCTTGTTTCCTCGAGGACAGAGGAAGAACACAAGGAACATTTGAGGATAGTGATGGAGGTGTTGAGAAAACACCAATTGAAAGCGAAATTTTCTAAGTGTCACTTCTGGAGGAAGGAAGTGAGATTCTTAGGCCATGTTGTTTCAGAGAATGGTATTGCCGTGGATCCTGCGAAGGTGGCTACGGTACAGGATTGGTCTATGCCCAAGTATGCAACAAACGTAAGAAGTCTCTTGGAATTAGCTGGATATTATCGTAAGTTTATCTAAGACTTCTCCAAGATAGCTGCATCGTTAACTCAGTTGACCAAGAAGAATCAAGCTTTCGTCTGGGACGAAAGGTGTGAAAATGCATTCAAGAATCTAAAGGAAAAGTTGACGCGTGTCAGTGTTAGTCATTCCTAAAGGCAATGAAGAGATGAAAGTATACATGGATGCAAGTGGTACCGGACTAGGTGTTGTATTGATGCAAGGAGGTAGGGTTGTAGCTTATGCTAGTCGGCAACTTAAACCGCATGAGAAAATATATCCTACCCATGATTTGGAGTTGGTAGCGATCGTGTTCGCATTGAAGATGTGGAGACGCTATCTCTTCGAAGAAAGATTCGAGTTGTTTACTGATCATGATTCATTAAAGTATCTCTTCTCTTAGAAGGTTCTAAATCTCTGGTAGCAAAGATTATTAGAATTCTTGGCTTCCTATGATTTCGATATCGCATATACACCAGGAAAGGGCAATGCAGTAGCTGATGCATTGAGTAGGAGACATGCTAGTTTAGGGGCTATGTTTCTGGAATGGAACCAATTGGAGTATATCAATGGGTATAATTTCAGACCAAAGTGCAAATTGGATCCAGAAATGCTAGCAAGTTTGACGACCAGACCCCTTTTGATCGAGCGGATTGGTTCCATTCAGAGGGATGATCCTAATCTATTAGATTTCATCTCCAAGTTAGAAATGGGAATCGACGAGGAGATGAAAAAGTATGGGCTTGATCGAGATGGATGGCTTAGAAAGAATGCCAGACTAGTTGTGCCCAATGTCAATGGATTGAGAGATGAAGTGCTTAGAGAGTGTCATCACTCAAAACTGACTATACATCTTGGTGGTAACAAAATGTATCGAGACATGAAGCAGACCTACTACTAGGAAGAGATGAAAAGAGACATTGGGAAGTTTACATCCAAATGCATGAATTGCCAACTAGTTAAATCTGAGAAAAAGAAGCCTAGTGGTTTGCTGCAACCATTGGAAATTCCAGAATGAAAATGGGAACAAGTCTCAATGGATTTCATTGATGGGTTACCAAGGACTAGATCGGGCCATGATAGCATTTGGGTGATTGTGGACAGATCGACCAAGAGTGTAAGGTTTATACCTGTTAAGTCAAATAGAACAGCAACTAAGTTAGCAGAACTGTGTATGAAGTGGATAGTGAGATCTCATGGAGTACCCAAAGGCATTGTGAGTGACCGAGATCCGTTGTTTACTAGTGGATTTTGGAAGAGCTTACAAGAGGCTTTAGGGTCAGAATTACATCTCAGTACCGCGTACCATCCTCAAACCGACGGTCAAACAGAGATGGTGAATCGAGTATTAGAAGATCTCTTGAGAGCTTACATATTAGATTTTGGAGGGCCATGGGATGACCATTTGCATCTGGTTGAATTCGCATATAATAATATTTATTAGTCCAGTACTAGTATGGCTCCATTTGAAGCTTCATACGGAAGACCGTGCAACTCACCGTCGTGTTAGTTGGAAACCGGTGAGAAATTTGTGCTTGGACCTGATGTTAGACCAAAAAGTGGTTCTAACACCCAAACTGACTAAAAGCAGAATGAAATAAGATCAAAAGTAAAATGAAAACACAGAATTTATAGTGGTTCGGCGAAGAAAAGCCTACGTCCACTTGTCAATCACTATTTTCAATGATATTGTTGCAATTACAATGAGATATGCACTCAATTTCTCTCACAACTCACAAACATTCACTCAATTGTCTAAAAACTAATGTTGAAAGACGATTTGGATTATCCAGGAGTGTTGGAATTCAGGTTATGGAAGTGGTTGAACTCTCAAAGTGCCAAAAAGAAGATCCTTTTCATTGTCTCCAGACAGGGTATTTATAGGTGAAAATTTACTCAGAACCCGATCTGGATCGGAGCCACGTGTCTTCCATCCCATCAGTCTCGGGTTCAGATGGATTTCAGTGTTGACAACGCATCAGAGCAGTGTACGTTGTGGGCAGGAACTGGTCATACCCGTTCCGCATATTCAGGCGATCGTGGGGGAGTGTGATGAGGAATATGGGTTCGGATCGGAGGAGCGTGCAGGAGGGGTTCGGATCGGGATATCCGATCCGATCCGAATTGTCCCAAGGCCAAGTCTTCATCCACTTTTGCTCCATTCCGATCTGTCTCTGTGGCAGGTAGCCCTCCGCTCCAACTGGCAGCAGGTTGCTCTCCGATCCGAACAGCAGTGCCTCTCTGATTCCAACAATAACAGCTCACCGATCCGAACAGCAAGACCTCTCCGATCCGACCCGCTACTCTCTCCGATCCGACCCGCTATAATGCTTTCCAAGTTCTTCAATGTTTCACATCTCGACTTTGTGTTGCCCAGTTCACAAAGTGGGCTAACACTTTGCCCCCTCAAAGGATGCTTCTGTTGGAGACGGAGCATGCTTTGATTATCATTGCACAGCGTCTTCTAGGTAATTTTTTCTTTGATTTTCCTTATGTTTTCATCTTCTTCTTCGAATTTCAATTTAATTCACTGCTGAGTTACAGAATTCTGTTCGGTTCGGATTCCGATCCGAACAGACCCCCTCTTCTTTCTATTTTTCATTGGACTATTGGGTCAAGCTTCGCCACTGGACTGTCGTTCCGGTCCGATCGGGGAGACGAATGGTCACTCTGCTTCTTTATATAAACCGCGTCTTCATCTTCCTCTCATTTCCTTCTATCATTTTACCCTTTTTGCTGCGGAAATCCAGGACTTAGAGAAAAAGAAATAAGAACTTTCCACCATTTTCATGCGAATTTCCAATTTACATACTCTGGTAGGTTTGAATCCTTCAATTAATTTTGTAACAATGGGTTTCAACTGAGATTTGCGGTAGATTTTGAATGATTTGAGCATGGATCCTCTCCTGCTTCGATATCGTGTCTCCCTCCTCCCCTGTCGTCGTCGTGGGTGGTTCGATCACCATCTCGAGGCGCTGAGAGGTTAAATGAAACATGCGCTCGTCTTTAACTGGAGCTTTGGAGATGGATGTGAATTTGACTGTGGTTGAGAAAGGGGAAGAAGAAGAAGAGGATTGGGGGGATCGGTTCGGGTTGGAGTATAGAAGATGGATAAGAAGGAAAAGAAGAGAGGTTCACAAGTCCGGATCGGGTCGGGGCAAAGGTCAAAGATAGAAACAGAGCTCATTTGACCGGATCGGGTCGGAGAGGATTCTCAAAATCGAATCGGACCGGAAAGTGAAAAAGGAGGAGAAGGGTGTGTACCTAACCGGATCGGGTCGGACTGTAGAATAAAGGAGGAGAAGCATAACTATGTGGTCCGATCCGAACCGTTAGGGGAATCTACCTCCGAGCCGATCCGACTTTGATTTCTGAGTTTCACAGTTTATCCGACCCCAAGACAAGGCCACGCCCCCGATCCGATCCCAATGAATGCGCCTGAACCGAACCGAAGGGCAGTCCATCTTAATGCATAAAAATTTGTTTAACTGGCTCAATCAACTTTTGGCATAATCTTCAACTTAATGGACAATTAGGATAGTGCCTTGCGAACGTAGCTGGACATCAAGAACTACTTCAATTCTTTATGCTTTGCCAAACTTTTGCGTCGCACTTTTAACATTTACTTTACACTTTCCGCATACACTGTTTACACTTTAGTTTGCACACATGCACGGGGGGATACGGGCTAATTTACTCTAATTTGTGATATTGCTTCTTCAATAGTTTTATGACCATGAGACCCAGACGCTCTTCTAGACTAGCTGCGAAGAAAGAGGCCCCGGAGACATCCAACAAAGTTACTCTCGAGGACATATCTTCCCCTTCGGATCCGGAATGGAATGATGAGGGTTCAGATTTCGAGGTTGGAAATCGCGAAAGCGATAATGTGTCTTCGGAGGATGAAGTTTCTCTAGGTTTTGAAGAGGAAGGAGGGATTGGTGACGACCAGGCTCCTGATGAGTTTGAATCGGCTGTCATATTGGAATCGCCCCAAGATTCTGTTGAATCAACAATCGACAATGACCGACTTATCCGAATTTGTTTAAAATACGGGATACTAAAAAGAGACACTCTAGTGCCTTCGAGATCTGACCGTCCCCACAACCCTCCAGAAGGATATATGGCAATCACTCGGTTGATGTGCATGGTCGGTGCTATCCCTCCATTTTCTCCCTTCATCGTTGATTTTCTTAGACAAATGCGTATTGCCCCCATGCAGCTGCATCCCAATTCTTATGCCTACTTACACACCTTATACATAGCATATCGCGAGATCTTAGGCATAGAGCTCACTTTCGATGACGTTCATTTCTTCTACAACTTCAAGCATCGGACTCGAGAAACTCCTTCTTTCTGCTATTTTGAGTTTGTCCCTAAGAGGAAGATAATTTCAGCGCCATTCAGTAGTAAAGCTGGAGATTCCAAACTGGAATGGTTTTATGTGAAGCGATAGCCTGGGTGTGCCAGGAGGTGGACGAAATCAAGTAAAGCATTGATTTTCTAAATCTTGGCTCTATACATTCAAGTCATCGCCTTAACACGTTTTTCTTTTTGTTTGCAGTCGACAACCCAAAACAAATATCAGACCAGGTGTTCTTTGGCCGGATGCACCAGCTCCTTAATGGCGATCAGAAGTTCCTGACTATTGATGAAGTCCTTAAGGACGAATATCTTCATTTTCATGGGCTGCTGTCTATTACTCGTAGTATCGGTCATGGGACGGCTCCATACGTATATATTCCTCCAGTGGATGTAGTCCCAGAGACAGGAGAAGGTTCGGGAGCTCCTACAATGCCTCTTCAAACTTCACCTTCTCCATCTTCTACTCAAGACGATGAATTGGCTAACCTGGCCGAAAAGCATCGCGAAGGGTATACTGCTCCTGAGGATGCCATTTCTCCAGAAAGGTCAACGTCCTCCAAAGAGTCGCCAATTGATGCTTCCGAGGGAGACGTCCCTAGTACTGATGACCCATTATTTCAGGGTTTGGGGGATCTCCCCTTACCTGAAACTATATACACTTCAGAGGATTTTAGGAAGGATCCTTTAGTTTTCACCTCTTCTGAAGAGACCACTCCTGCTAAGGCTAAAGAGCCTGCCCGTACTAGTCTAGCTTCGGACTCAGGTTGGTTGGGGGGAAACACACCACTTAGGACACACTTTACACAATAGCATTACCACTCATTGCACCTCTCTCTCTGTGAAACTATTGATTCTGAATTTCATTTGTCTTATTGTGCAGGCACGATGTCCCGATCTTACTATGATATCAGGAAGCTCCGCCGCAGCATGTCTAATCCCCCTTATGACACTGAGTATGATCACCACGACGATCGCAGTAGGGAGGAGAGAAGGCCTTATGAACCCTATCGCTCTCGAACCTCGCGTTCTCGCTCTCCCGTTCGGTCGGACCCAGAGAGATATAAAGGTTATCAAGGCCGTAGGGAAGAGGACAGGCCGCAACCAAAAGACTCCACCTCTTCTCAAGAAAAGCGCAGCAGGGAGAGAAGCCCGCCAAAAGATACTGAGTCGTGAAGTAAACGCAAGGCCTGCTAAACGACCTAGAACAGATAAAGAGACTATTTAATCCTCCACACACAGGGATACTGAGTTGACGATCCCTGCCCCTCCACCACTAGATGCTGAAACCACAATCAAGCGGGCGTATTTGGAGGAGCAATTTCCCGAACATTACTTCGAGAACTTAACTTTTTTACCTACCTGTGACGAGCAGGAATTTCGCTCGGTCCGAACCAGTCGCTAAACCGACCCAGACCGTTCGAAACGCCCTATCGTTTGAGAACAAGACAAAATAGAACGCATACAAAAGAACCTTTCATTGTATATCACAACAATGCATCAGATTACAAGAATATACAGAGTATAAACAAATAAATATTACACAGAAATATCAGAGATTTAAATTACATTGCAGCGGAAAATAATACAATACACAACTAGAAATGGATATACGGATACAAAGCTTTCCGGATATCGTTCCAGCTGTAAACCAGGATCCTATGAATATAAATCTGCAAAACCAAAACTACTAGCTGCCCGTGTCAAAATAGGGGCACCCAGAGTTTAGGTTAAAACAATAAACTCCAGGTCAGTCATGTGACTGGTGTGAGAACTAAAACAGTTATAAATCTTTATTTTTAAAGTTAGGTAAATCAAGGGACCACGCCGTATAACACGGAACGGGTTTCCTCCCAAGAACACCAGTGAATAAAACAACAACGCAATGCTAAATAAAGAAAAATGAAGCTATTATAAGACCCAGGTCCTATCACACAATGCAACGCAAGCCGGGGGATAGGGTTTTTACCTTATAATAGCCAAGAATGCTTGATACGTTTAAAAGAAATCATTTAATACTATTATAAGTGCATAGTGTATAAAACAACTTCAAATCATAAGTATCAATCATAGGCGGCATGAATGCCCCATACCACTATGTCGCCATATATAGGTTATACAATCAAAATCGCAAAGTCACGTATTCGGAAATTGGATTTTCGTCTATGAACCGAGGCAAAAGATAGTCCTCAACCGATTCGAGACAATCTAGCCTACCATGTCTCAGGATCAGAGCTCGAGTGACCCTAGGAGCGACAGGGCCGGTCCACCGATGTGGATTAAAATTTCTGAACAATACGTTTCCCTGCCCTTTGGGGCGCAAACGAGCCAACGAATGACTCCATCGGACCCGGATCGTCCGATCTAACCGAGGCGCCTCGCAACAGCAACAACCACACAGGTGAAAAGTATATAAATGTCAGGGCTGGTAGGTCACTGACACCACCCTAGCTAGAAAGAAACGCATGTCCTCCCTGAGGTCCTTCCTCCCGTTTCTGGTTCACAACCGGGGTGCGAAACTCGCGAAGTAAACGTTACACAAAGCTACGCCACAAAGGCTGTGCTTTGATCATCACCACAAGACTTTGCTTTTCAACATAAGCCTCGATCAATTGCCACTTAGGCATGCCACACAGGCAATTCACTCCATGCGATTGATATCCATCAATATATAACCCCTGAGCTCGTACGTCTCAGAGAAGGGCGTTAAGCAAGAGAATAAATTCTCCGCCGCCAAACAGATATATATTTAATAGAGATCAATCACACGGACTAAAATCCAATGTCAGACACACAGTCCATTTACAAGTCCGTTCTGGGTCTGAACGAAACCGGAGGCACCTAGTACCCCGCATATCCATCGATCTCCAAGTACGTCTGGACGATCACCAACTGTTTCCATCTTCTTGGGTGTATAGCCCAATCAAGATCATCAGTAATCACCCAAACGATGTGAAGACTTCCGGTCTTCAACCATCGTCTTTATCTTCGACTTATCGTCGTATCAGTTATTCAGAATGGGATAAACCCGGTCTTTCTGAATAACTCGCGTATATATTATAAATAAGTGTTACACAAACACAACATACGCCTCATTCCAATTCAACAGTCATTAACCGTAAATTAATCAAGAGAATAATTTCCCAAATATTAACCCCGAAGGCTGAAACGAACATCAGATCAATATCCAGAAAACCATTCTGCTTGGCTAACCGACAGTTAGTTTCTAATTTTCACGTTCATAGGGAAAGGTTCCCATTAATTTTATCCAAGATAAATTTCTGGAATTTATTCTTTAATCTATTTTTGAATATCAATTCAAACTAGTCGGGATTAACGAAACTTACCGAAGTAGTCATTTGTTTTGATTTCCCAATCCCAACCTATTCATCCCATGAAGTAAAACTGGTGATACTTCATATCTAACACCATGGTGTTATCGGTAAATTCAATTACCATTTCACGTTCAAATCTAATTAAAGATTTAACTATCGCCTGGAGTAAAACTGGTGATACTCCATTCTCGATCTTTTCAATCTAATTAAAGATTCATTAAAACTCCACTTAGTTTTAATCTTTAACTGGGTTAAAGAATCAGTGTCATTTAAAACACAGTTCACGATAAACCCAAAATCACATTCCATTAATTATCGGGTTAAAGAACGAGTGTTATTTAAAACACTATCCACGATAAACCCAAATATCAATTCAATTCCAATTAAATATTATTTAATTGGTACACTTCATTAAATCTAAATAAAAAGATTTAATCTTTTCTCAACTGGGTTCAAGAACAGTGTTAATGAAGACACCATTCACGACAAACCCAAATCACATTTGATATTCAATACAAGGCTCTGAATAGAAAATATATCGGCTTATATTCAATATCAAATTCTACGATTAACAAATGTCGTATTGGAAATAACGATATAAATATATATCTTTCAAATTTCCATAACAACATCCGTATAATCACGAATTCCAACATCGAAATATTCCGAAGACAATTTCGATTCAAATCCACTCCAATGCAATCATTGGAAATTCTGGTTATTTTTAAAACCCTTTTCAAATTCAATTTATTTATTTAAAAATAAATAGAATTATAATTCTAGTTCAAAACTAGTTCATTTCGATAAAAACCTATTTTTATCTTTTCAAATATGGAGTATTTCATCCCAATCCTTTCTAAATCATTTCTTATGATTTTACACAATTTATTACTATTTTTAGTAATTTTATCAAGGCCCGTATAGTCGATTTCCATCAATGGCCATCGAACTGCACTTACAACGACATTTTCTAAATTTGATTTGGACGTATCTCCAAATCCAACCGTTAGATTTCAAATTTCTAATCATCGTTAGAAAGCTCTTTTCGATACGAACCCAACGGTTCCAGTTTTAGGAGAATCCGACGGTCGGATCTCCCGCAATATCCATTCGAAGTCAATGGTCGAAATTCGCGAACTACCGCGGCGCAACGCGTTCTATTCAGGCCATTATATTATATATATAATATATATAATATATACCTCGTCGATTTCCTTTTAAAACGTGCTTTATAAATCTTTTTTTAAATTCTTTTTCAAAATGGTTTCAACTTCATATTCAATTTCAAATCAAAATTGAATATTCCAGTATAAATTCTTTTTAAATTACTTTCAAATCGATTTCAATTCGAATTCATTTATATTCAATTTCAATTCGAATTCATTTATATTCAATTTCAATTCGAATTCATTTCCATCTAATTTAATTCGAATTTCAATTCTTTTCAAAATTTCAGCTTTTGAAATCACTTTCGATATTCGTTATAAAATGAATAAAATCGATATAAATATCGTTCACGTCGAAATGGCGTATATCTAATCAATACGGCTTCATATATTCCTATTTTCTAATATTTCTATTTCAAATATTTCTATTTCAAATATTTCTATTCAAATAATTCTATTTCAAATAATTCTATTTCAAATATTTTTATTTCAAATATTTCTTTTTCGAAACTGGAATGAGGCCCAATCAATTACCATATAATGTTAATTATATGGATTTTCTACAACACATGTATACGATAACAACGATGAATAATCAACCATCATCCAAAGTGCATTCTACACTGTATAAGCATCAAATATAAATATTCAACACTTATAACAGTCTGTCAATCCATCGATCGACATACAACTAAACAATCGGGATTAATGTACTTCAAATATCATCCCAATACCCGTGTGGGGTTTCAAACAATCAAACACAGATTTTATTTGTGCAGTTGGGCGATGTGTAAAATTTATCGTCCCAATCAATGTCCTTCAAATAGGTGTACATAAACAAACCGTCCGGTTTGTAAATGAATATTTATTTATTCACATTCACGTTAAAAATTATATTTTTAACGATCAAACTATTTTATTCAACCTATGAATATTCTATTCGGTTCATTTACACAATAAAAATGATATTTTTATTTTTCTAACATATTTTAGAAAATTTCGGCGGCATAACGGCACGATACTAGAAACAGGACAAAACCTAGCCTTATCCCCGGTCTAGTGAAGGCCCACGCCATTCACACATCAATCATATCAATTTCATTTCACCGAACAATTCAAATCAACCCAAACAATCTAACTAACAACACAGCCAAACAAACAAGTCCATGGTCTGTGGACGATTGTGTCGGGGGCTACTAAGCACCGTCTGCATCCTAGTATATATATATATATAACTAGAAAAGAAATAGAAGAGTGAGAAATTCTCACAGATAGCTATCCAATCATCTTGACTCTTCTTTGATAGAAATCTTCGTCGTTATCGCATTTCTGTCATCTTCGCTGCCCGTAGCCACTATATATATATAAATCACATTTTTACTTCGATGTTCAATATATAAAAATCATATTTTTACTTCGATGTTCAATAGATAAAAATCACATTTTTACTTCGATGTTCAATATATAAAAATCACATTTTTACTTAGCTATTCACTATATAAAAATCGAATTTTTACTTCGCTATTTATTTATAAAAATTACATCTTTATCCTACAATGCTATATAAAAATAAAAACCATATTTTTATTTAAGCTATAACCCTATACATAAAAGTTCCTATTTTTATTTCAAAGTTATTTCTATAAAATTCATATTTTTAAAACAAAGAAATTTAATTTCAAAACAATACTATTTTATATTTTTAAAACATTATGTTTTTATATACAAAAATATGATATTTAAAACATTGTTAATTTTCTTTCCCATACGATATATATTTTATAAAAACTGTTTTGTAAAACAATGATTTTTTTTTTATTATAAAAACTGAATTTTTAAACTGAATTTAAATTGAATTTAAACTGATTTCAAACTGATTTCAAACTGATTTCAAACTATGAATTTATATAAAAGAAAAACAAAGGGAGGGCTTACTGTTAATTCGCTGGCACTGTCGAACTGGAGAGGGTAGCGCGCGCTGGCGGTTGGCGTCGATGGGGAATGTCTGACCTGCGGTGGCGCGTTCGTGGGCCAAGGTGGCTGCATCCATCATCGGGGTGGAGCGGTTCTCGATGGACTGAGGTGGCTCGATCTCGAGCTCGCGGCAGAAGGAGACGATGGGGTGGTGGAGAACAATCGTCGGTGAAGGGGAGGCCTGCGCTTGCGGGGAGGTCGACGAGGCTGATTGGCCGGCGGTGGTGGCGACAAGGCCTGAGGCGGCGGCTTGAGTTCGACGCGTTTTTTTTTCTCTTTTTTTTTCTGAATTGAAAATGGATCGGGGGGGGGGGGTTTGACTAAAGGGGAAAGAGAAAAAAAGAAAAAAAGGGGGGTATTATAAAATTATTTAATTTATTCTACATAAAGTTGCTTTTTCATTTTACCTCTAAATCGAACCCAACAACAGTCGCCCCTAGGGTAATACCCCCATTCCGAACACAATGGGATATGCCACGCAAGCTGATTCGACTGTTTCGATCAGTTTCTGCTTAAATTTACATTTAAATCTATATATTCAATTTTAAACGTACATTTCAATTTACTGGGGTCACATACTAACCAGAAAAATATTTTCTAGCTTCGTATTTACGATACGGTCCTAACAAAACTAGTTTCGTCGAATTCTGAGACCGTTTGAAAAATGGCCATTTTCCAGTCGATTAAAATCAACTAAAACTGGTCAAACGCGTTTTCCTTTGCCACGCCCACATATTGATTCGAAAAATTATGAAATTTGAAACCTAGCAATAATTTGACACTGCGGATCCAACAAAAGTGGTTTCGTCGAAATCCGAGGTCATTTGCAAATTTCCCATTTTTTTAAGGGCCTGAATTCCATAGCGACTATTCAGAATTTTCAACTGGACATATCTTTTGATTCCCGCTATGAAATTTCGATTATTCGAATTCATTGGAAAGATATTATCAAATAGATCCTAATGTTTTTGGTTTCACTAAAATCCGGATTGTTTTGCACCCGGTACATTCAATTGAAGTTTGAAATCGAATTATCGAACTACCACGCCATTTTCAATTCTATTTATATTTTAAAATAAATATTTATATTCTAACGACGACGTATATAATATATACGTTCGAATTATATTCAAAATAAATTTCTCGTCGATATTATTTAAAATAATCTATTTTAAATGTTCAAAATTCGCTAAAATTGCCAAAATAAAAATTTTAAACTGCCCCAGATTTTCGGGTTGTTACAATCTCCCCCACTTAAAACTTTTCGTCCCCGAAAAGGAACAAAGTCGAAAGGGGTTTGCTTAATCAACTCTACGTTCGATCTGGCTTCCATTCTCCAACTTTTCAGTTTCTGAGAATTTTCAAATTTTCAAAAATTTGGCTAACACCCTAAATTTTCGAAAAATTTCGCCATAACCTCCCCTGCATCGGGAAATCTCAAATAGCTTCCCCGGTCCTTCAGATCTCAAAAAGAAAAAGAAAAAGCCAAGCGGCTAGCTAATAGGCTCATAAAATCATCATCACCCAAACAAAACAGTAAATTATGTAGTAAACATGTACCTATTTGTCGGGCAAACAAATTTTATTCTCTGGCTCTAGCCTCCTTGCTATGACCTGTTCAATGTAAGTACAAGTATATGTAAGCAAATGCGACCAATTTTCAATACAATTCAATATTTGATTCAATTAGGCTAAATGGCTAAAAATTAGCAAACAAATAAACAAACAACACAAACATCAATCAATTAGTTGATTAGCTTTTCAAATTGATAATTTTGATACATATACAAAAATCATGTTTTGATGCCAAATCACAACAATGTATTCTAGCTATATTAGTTTTGGTTCTCACACCAGTCTGATGGAAATATATAGAAAATCACACCTTCGAAACTCGAACATAAATGTTGATGATGCGATCGCTACCATCAATATCATCTTCGGGCGACTAGAGTGTGATGCTATATCTATCCAATATATTAAAACTTTGAATATACGATTGCAAGGCGTATATGCGAATTCTTTATATACTGAATTGCCCAAAATCAATATAAATAAATTATTCAAATACGTGTAAAACGATCTAAATTTCAAAACAGAATTGTTTTCATTTGAAAAATATACTCTCCACACTCGTTCTAGGATACTATTGATCCCATCTCTAACGAGTCATTCTCATTGGATATTGCTAATCCAATATCTGATGAATTCTTTCGCACGGTTCTAATGTGTCTTGTTCTCTGGTTTGTAAACCAAAGCTCCGATACCAAATGTGACGAGCAGGAATTTCGCTCGGTCCGAACCAGTCGCTAAACCGACCCAGACCGTTCGAAACACCCTATCGTTTGAGAACAAGACAAAATAGAACGCATACAAAAGAACCTTTCACTGTATATCACAACAATGCATCAGATTACAAGAATATACAGAGTATAAACAAATAAATATTACACAGAAATATCAGAGATTTAAATTACATTGCAGCGGAAAATAATACAATACACAACTAGAAATGGATATACGGATACAAAGCTTTCCGGATATCGTTCCAGCTGTAAACCAGGATCCTGTGAATATAAATCTGCAAAACCAAAACTACTAGCTGCCCATGTCAAAATAGGAGCACCCAGAGTTTAGGTTAAAACAATAAACTCCAGGTCAGTCATGTGACTGGTGTGAGAACTAAAACAGTTATAAATCTTTATTTTTAAAGTTAGGTAAATCAAGGGACCACGCCGTATAACACGGAACGGGTTTCCTCCCAAGAACACCAGTGAATAAAACAACAACGCAATGCTAAATAAAGAAAAATGAAGCTATTATAAGACCCAGGTCCTATCACACAATGCAACGCAAGCCGGGGGATAGGGTTTTTACCTTATAATAGCCAAGAATGCTTGATACGTTTAAAAGAAATCATTTGATACTATTATAAGTGCATAGTGTATAAAACAACTTCAAATCATAAGTATCAATCATAGGCGGCATGAATGCCCCATACCACTATGTCGCCATATATAGGTTATACAATCAAAATCGCAAAGTCACGTATTCGGAAATTGGATTTCCGTCTATGAACCGAGGCAAAAGATAGTCCTCAACCGATTCGAGACAATCTAGCCTACCATGTCTCAGGATCAGAGCTCGAGTGACCCTAGGAGCGACAGGGCCGGTCCACCGATGTGGATTAAAATTCCTGAACAATACGTTTCCCCGCCCTTTGGGGCGCAAACGAGCCAACGAATGACTCCATCGGACCCGGATCGTCCGATCTAACCGAGGCGCCTCGCAACAGCAACAACCACACAGCTGAAAAGTATATAAATGTCAGGGCTGGTAGGTCACTGACACCACCCTAGCTAGAAAGAAACGCATGTCCTCCCTGAGGTCCTTCCTCCCATTTCTGGTTCACAACCGGGGTGCGAAACTCGCGAAGTAAACGTTACACAAAGCTACGCCACAAAGGCCGTGCTTTGATCATCACCACAAGACTTTGCTTTTCAACATAAGCCTCGATCAATTGCCACTTAGGCATGCCACACAGGCAATTCACTCCATGCGATTGATATCCATCAATATATAACCCCTGAGCTCGTACGTCTCAGAGAAGGGCGTTAAGCAAGAGAATAAATTCTCCGCCGCCAAACAGATATATATTTAATAGAGATCAATCACACGGACTAAAATCCAATGTCAGACACACAGTCCATTTACAAGTCCGTTCTGGGTCTGAACGAAACCGGAGGCACCTAGTACCCCGCATATCCATCGATCTCCAAGTACGTCTAGACGATCACCAACTGTTTCCATCTTCTTGGGTGTACAACCCAATCAAGATCATCAGTAATCACCCAAACGATGTGAAGACTTCCGGTCTTCAACCATCGTCTTTATCTTCGACTTATCGTCGTATCAGTTATTCAGAATGGGATAAACCCGGTCTTTCTGAATAACTCGCATATATATTATAAATAAGTGTTACACAAACACAACATACGCCTCATTCTAATTCATCAGTCACTAACCGTAAATTAATCAAGAGAATAATTTCCCAAATATTAACCCCGAAGGCCGAAACCAACATCAGATCAATATCCAGAAAACCATTCTGCTTGGCTAACCGACAGTTAGTTTCTAATTTTCACATTCATAGGGAAAGGTTCCCATTAATTTTATCCAAGATAAATTTCTGGAATTTATTCTTTAATCTATTTTTGAATATCAATTCAAACTAGTCGGGATTAACGAAACTTACCGAAGTAGTCATTTGTTTTGATTTCCCAATCCCAACCTATTCATCCCATGAAGTAAAACTGGTGATACTTCATATCTAACACCATGGTGTTATCGGTAAATTCAATTACCATTTCACGTTCAAATCTAATTAAAGATTTAACTATCGCCTGGAGTAAAACTGGTGATACTCCATTCTCGATCTTTTCAATCTAATTAAAGATTCATTAAAACTCCACTTAGTTTTAATCTTTAACTGGGTTAAAGAATCAGTGTCATTTAAAACACAGTTCACGATAAACCCAAAATCACATTCCATTAATTATCGGGTTAAAGAACGAGTGTTATTTAAAACACTGTCCACGATAAACCCAAAAATCAATATCAATTCAATTCCAATTAAATATTATTTAATTGGTACACTTCATTAAATCTAAATAAAAAGATTTAATCTTTTCTCAACTGGGTTCAAGAACAGTGTTAATGAAGACACCATTCACGACAAACCCAAATCACATTTGATATTCAATACAAGGCTCTGAATAGAAAATATATCGGCTTATATTCAATATCAAATTCTACGATTAACAAATGTCGTATTCGAAATAACGATATAAATATATATCTTTCAAATTTCCATAACAACATCCGTATAATCACAAATTCCAACATCGAAATATTCCGAAGACAATTTCGATTCAAATCCACTCCAATGCAATCATTGGAAATTCTGGTTATTTTTAAAACCCTTTTCAAATTCAATTTATTTATTTAAAAATAAATAGAATTATAATTCTAGTTCAAAACTAGTTCATTTCGATAAAAACCTATTTTTATCTTTTCAAATATGGAGTATTTCATCCCAATCTTTTCTAAATCATTTCTTATGATTTTACACAATTTATTACTATTTTTAGTAATTTTATCAAGGCCCGTACAGTCGATTTCCATCAATGGCCATCGAACTGCACTTACAGCGACCTTTTCTAAATTTGATTTGGATGTATCTCCAAATCCAACCGTTAGATTTCAAATTTCTAATCATCGTTAGAAAGCTCTTTTCGATACGAACCCAACGGTTCCGGATTTAGGAGAATCCGACGGTCGGATCTCCCGCAATATCCATTCGAAGTCAATGGTCGAAATTCGCGAACTGCCGCGACGTAGCGCGTTCTATTCAGGCCATTATATTATATATATAATATATATAATATATACCTCGTCGATTTCCTTTTAAAACGTGCTTTATAAATCGTTTTTTAAATTCTTTTTCAAAATGGTTTCAACTTCATATTCAATTTCAAATCAAAATTGAATATTCCAGTATAAATTCGTTTTAAATTCCTTTCAAATCGATTTCAATTCGAATTCATTTATATTCAATTTCAATTCGAATTCATTTATATTCAATTTCAATTCGAATTCATTTCCATCTAATTTAATTCGAATTTCAATTCTTTTCAAAATTTCAGATTTTGAAATCACTTTCGATATTCGTTATAAAATGAATAAAATCGATATAAATATCGTTCACGTCGAAATGGCGTATATCTAATCAATACAGCTTCATATATTCCTATTTTCAAATATTTCTATTTCAAATATTTCTATTTCAAATAATTCTATTCAAATAATTCTATTTCAAATATTCTATTTCAAATATTTTTATTTCAAATATTTCTTTTTCGAAACTGGAATGAGGCCCAATCAATTACCATATAATGTTAATTATATGGATTTTCTACAACACATGTATACGATAACAACGATGAATAATCAACCATCATCCAAAGTGCATTCTACACTGTATAAGCATCAAATATAAATATTCAACGCTTATAACAGTCTGTCAATCCATCGATCGACATACAACTAAACAATCGGGATTAGTGTACTTCAAATATCATCCCAATACCCGTGTGGGGTTTCAAACAATCAAACACAGATTTTATTTGTGCAGTTGGGCGATGTGTAAAATTTATCGTCCCAATCAATGTCCTTCAAATAGGTGTACATAAACAAACCGTCCGGTTTGTAAATGAATATTTATTTATTCACATCCACGTTAAAAATTATATTTTTAACGATCAAACTATTTTATTCAACCTATGAATATTCTATTCGGTTCATTTACACAATAAAAATGATATTTTTATTTTTCTAACATATTTTAGAAAATTTCGGCGGCATAACGGCACGATACTAGAAACGGGACAAAGCCTAGCCTTATCCCCGATCTAGTGAAGGCCCACGCCATTCACACATCAATCATATCAATTTCATTTCACCAAACAATTCAAATCAACCCAAACAATCTAACTAACAACACAGCCAAACAAACAAGTCCATGGTCTGTGGACGATTGTGTCGGGGGCTACTAAGCACCGTCTGCATCCTAGTATATATATATAACTAGAAAAGAAATAGAAGAGTGAGAAATTCTCACAGATAGCTATCCAATCATCTTGACTCTTCTTTGATAGAAATCTTCGTCGTTATCGCAATTCTGTCATCTTCGCTGCCCGTAGCCACTATATATATATAAATCACATTTTTACTTCGATGTTCAATATATAAAAATCATATTTTTACTTCGATGTTCAATAGATAAAAATCACATTTTTACTTCGATGTTCAATATATAAAAATCACATTTTTACTTAGCTATTCACTATATAAAAATCGAATTTTTACTTCGCTATTTATTTATAAAAATTACATCTTTATCCTACAATGCTATATAAAAATAAAAACCATATTTTTATTTAAGCTATAACCCTATACATAAAAGTTCCTATTTTTATTTCAAAGTTATTTCTATAAAATTCATATTTTTAAAACAAAGAAATTTAATTTCAAAACAATACTATTTTATATTTTTAAAACATTATGTTTTTATATACAAAAATATGATATTTAAAACATTGTTAATTTTCTTTCCCATACGATATATATTTTATAAAAACTGTTTTGTAAAACAATGATTTTTTTATTATAAAAACTGAATTTTTAAACTGAATTTAAATTGAATTTAAACTGATTTCAAACTGATTTCAAACTATGAATTTATATAAAAGAAAAACAAAGGGAGGGCTTACTGTTAATTCGCTGGCACTGTCGAACTGGAGAGGGTAGCGCGCGCTGGCGGTTGGCGTCGATGGGGAATGTCTGACCTGCGGTGGCGCGTTCGTGGGCCAAGGTGGTTGCATCCATCCTCGGGGTGGAGCGGTTCTCGATGGACTGAGGTGGCTCGATCTCGAGCTCGCGGCAGAAGGAGACGATGGGGTGGTGGAGAACAATCGTTGGTGAAGGGGAGGGCTACGCTTGCGGGGAGGTCGACGAGGCCGATTGGCCGGCGGTGGTGGCGACAAGGCCTGAGGCGGCGGCTCGAGTTCGACGCGTTTTTTTTCTCTTTTTTTTTCTGAATTGAAAATGGATCGAGGGGGGGGGGTTTGACTAAAGGGGAAAGAGAAAAAAAGAAAAAAAGGGGGGGTATTATAAAATTATTTAATTTATTCTACATAAAGTTGCTTTTTCATTTTACCTCTAAATCGAACCCAACGATAGTCGCCCCTAGGGTAATACCCCCATTCCGAACACAATGGGATATGCCACGCAAGCTGATTCGACTGTTTCGATCAGTTTCTGCTTAAATTTACATTTAAATCTATATATTCAATTTTAAACGTACATTTCAATTTACTGGGGTCACATACTAACCAGAAAAATTCCAGAAAAATATTTTCTAGCTTCGTATTTACGATACGGTCCTAACAAAACTATTTTCGTCGAATTCTGAGACCGTTTGAAAAATGGCCATTTTCCAGTCGATTAAAATCAACTGAAACTGGTCAAACGCGTTTTCCTTTGCCACGCCCACATATTGATTCGAAAAATTATGAAATTTGAAACCTAGCAATAATTTGACACTGCGGATCCAACAAAAGAGGTTTCGTCGAAATCCGAGGTCATTTGCAAATTTCCCATTTTTTTAAGGGCCTGAATTCCATAGCGACTATTCAGAATTTTCAACTGGACATATCTTTTGATTCCCGCTATGAAATTTTGATTATTCGAATTCGTTGGAAAGATATTATCAAATAGATCCTAATGTTTTTGGTTTCACTAAAATCCGGATTGTTTTGCACCCGGTACATTCAATTGAAGTTTGAAATCGAATTATGGAACTACCACGCCATTTTCAATTCTATTTATATTTTAAAATAAATATTTATATTCTAACGACGACGTATATAATATATACGTTCGAATTATATTCAAAATAATTTCTCGTCGATATTATTTAAAATAATCTATTTTAAATGTTCAAAATTCTCTAAAATTTCCAAAATAAAAATTTTAAACTGCCCCAGATTTTCGGGTTGTTACACTACCCTCGAGCCTATTTCTTCCAGGTGGGCAGATGAGGCCAAAGCAAAGATAGATGCGGTCGAAAAACAGTGTTCTGAAATGTTCAAATATTCACGCAACCTTTCCAGAATCATTCGTACTCTAATCACGAATGCTGATTCGATGCAAAAAACCGCGGAAGAAGATGCAAAGGACTTAAAGAATCTAGGGAAAGATTTGGAGGACACACAGGCCCAGCTTGCTGTTGCTCAAAGGGACGCTACTAGCTTCAAACAACAATTTGAAGATATGCAAAAACGTTATCATGATTTGCTTGAATCTCACACTCAAGAGCGTTCTGAGTTAAAAAAGCAAGCTGAAGATGCTAAGTCAGATGCCGCTAGAACGCGCCTTGCTTACGCTGACCTTGAACAGAAAAATGCCGAGTTAGCAAGGAGGAATGCTGAGCTAGAAAAGAAAAATGCTGACTTGGCTTCTAAGCTAACGGAGGCGGAGAACAGAGCTGCCCTGGCGGAGGGTAACGTCGAATGTGCTATCAAATCCGCTGAGGAGGCCCGCAAACAATTGTCAGAGGCGAAGGCAGAGATTCAGGGTTTCGGCGAATTAATGATTGAATTCTTTGCACACATCATCCGTCGCCGGAACATTTCTTGGATTGAGGATTATCCATCTACTCTAGTCCAAGTATGGAGTCAGATCGTTGAGTGGGAAAAAGAGGAGCTCAAGGTTGATTCCATCGACGAAGACAAGCTGATGGAGAAATACTTAAGGGATGATGAGCCAGAACGCCTAGCTGAAGGGCGCCGCCTCATTGCTGATGCTATGGAAGAAGAGAGGCGGAGGACTAAACAGAAGAACGTTCCCGAGGCTGGTTCCTCTTCTACTGCCCCCGCAACTTCTGAACTAGAGGGGTATGATCCTGAAAACCCGGGAATCCCTCGAACAACTCTGTTATCCCCTATCCCCGAAATGGCATCAGAGACAGCAGTTACCCCTGCCGAGAAGTCTTCGGAAGGTATCCCTACCTTTTCTCCTCAATTCGTCAAGGCTATTTCTACCTTTCGCCGCGTGATTGAGTAATCGATGAAAAACCCATTATTTTCTCCTGAGTTGATAACTGTTGCTTCTCACTCTATAGGTATTGAGCCATCCGGAAAGACAGATGTGACTCAGGGAGCCGCCTCTGGGGCAGAGCCTATGGAGAAGGAAAAAGGGGGGAAGGACAAGGCTGCTCCTATAGATTTGGGAGAAGGAAGCGAACCGTCTAAGGCTGACACTCCCCGTGATGAAGAAATGATAACAGCCTTAAAGGATGATAGCGGCGATGGAGCACACGAGGAAGATCCAGAGGTGGCAATAGTCGGGGAGTCAAAAAGTGCAGATGATGTTACTTTGGCTGCAATGAAAGCTGACCAAGATAAACGCTTGCAGCTAAAAGCTGAAGACTTAGACCCTGAAATCCTCAAACCTCTCGCAGTTGTAGATGCAGGATCAAGGTTAGTTGTTAAGCTTTCAACTCGATCTATTACAGAGGAACTCGCTAAAAAATCTTCTCTTGATTCCAGCGCTCCGCCCTCCGGGAAGAAGTCAACCGATTCCAGCGCCGCATCTTCAGGAAAGAAAAAATCAAAGCGCATCTTGACGGAGGCCGAGAAAGAGGCAAAGGATGCGGAGAAAGCCGCCAAGAAGTCCAAGCCTCACTCGAAATCTAAATAGTGGGTTGTCTTGCGTTGTTTTAGCATTTGGTAGACCAACAATTGCTGCTGTAAGGGTGGCTCTTGCACCTTCTTTTTGGCTATTTTCCTGTACAAATTCATTCATTCGTAAATAAAAAATAATTTATTTTCTGCAATGTCTGTTAGCCATTAGTTCTGCACTTATATAAGAATGCATGTTTTACTATAGTTGTGTAATGAAGTTATGGTAGGGGGAAATATGTGTATACATATATGCCCCCAGTCGATCTCAAAAACTATTCAAGACTTAATCAAGTAGTCTGAATGTCCCCGATTTTCTGACGGGATTGCATTTTCTGTATCGTCAATGCCTGTCGTTTTTTCTGGCATTTTTTTTAATACTCTCCTGTCTTATACTCATGTTAGAGTTCTTACTGAGGCGGTCTCTTGTCTGGGTGCACCTTCACGCCTCAGAGGACGTCGTCTTCCCGTCCTTTTATACTCTCTCTCAATTCTCGAGAGTTAGAGTTAAGAATGTCGTTTTTCCATTCATTTATGTCTTGTCGCACAAATAGTCGTTGTGCTTTTTCTTGCGTATAAACTGTTTTCAACCTTTCAGGTTTTAAATCATCTTATATTCCATAATCGCAACAGAATAGTAGATGAAGGTATATATATAATGCATGAAAGTAAATGACACACGATATTTTTATAGTCCTTTATTCATATCATCAGATTTTCCTGAGGCAAGTCGTGCCTTTTTACAGAGTTCATAAGAAAAATAACAAAGAGTACAATATTTCTAATCCAAATATCGCATCAAGTGTTGGGCATTCCATGCCCTAGGTACTTCTTCGCCATCTACGGTCGTTAACTTGAAGGTTCCTTTTTCAAGTTTCCGTTGGATGACAAAGGATCCTTCCCACTTTGGACCGAGGTGAGGAAGGGATGGAAAGACTCTCTTTAGCACCAAATCTCCTGGTTCAAAAGTCCTAAGGCGGACTTTTTTGTCGTAATAACATGCCATCTGACGTCGATGTCTTACCGCACGCAAATTCGCTTCGTCCCTTTTTTCTTCAATTTCATCAAGAGACTCGAGTAAGAGTGCCCGATTCGTCATCGGGTCATAATACATCACCCGGTGGGAAGGAACTTCAAGCTCTACTGGAATTACTGCTTCTGAACCAAAAGAAAGAGAGAAAGGGGTATGACCAGTAGCGGTCTTAAATGTTGTTCGATATGCCCACAAAGCTAAGGGCAATTCGTCCACCCATTTTGCCTTTGCGCGCTCTAACCTCTTCTTGAGGATGGATTTTATAACTTTGTTTATTGCTTCAACTTGCCCGTTCGACTGCGGATAAGCAACCGCAGTATATCGTTTGTCGATCTTATACTTCTGGCAGAAATTTCTGAATTCAGTACCATCGAACTGGGTTCTGTTGTCAGTTATAATGGTCCTTGGGATCCCAAATCGGCATATAATATTTCTAACCACGAAACTTATCACCTTTCTCGCCGTGATCTTGGTTAGGGGCTCAGCTTCCACCCACTTCGTAAAATAGTCCACAGCGACTATTGCATATTTCGCTCCTCCTTTAGCAATCGGTAGAACTCCAATGATATCAATTCCCCACGTGGCAAAAGGCCAAGGACTCACCATCGATTTGAGTTGAGTTGACGGTGCTCTGGGGATTTTGGCGAATCTCTGGCACTTATCGCAGCGTCGTGAATAATCAGCTGCATCTTTATTAATTGTGGGCCAGAAGTATCCATACCGCAATATCTTTTTCGCTAAAGTCTGACCTCCTGTATGATCTCCACACTCACCTTCGTGTACTTCTTTTAGTACACGTTTGATGTCGTCGTGTGCTATACATCGTAACAGGGGCATAGAAAATCCTTGCCTATAAAGAGTTTCATCTTGTAGGACATATCTGGTAGCCTTGCGAACTATAGCCCTTCTCTCACTCTTCTTTGATGGGAGTGTTCCGTTCTTAAGGAAGTTCTTAATTGGGGTCATCCACGACTCCTTCTCCTGTTCTGCTTCGAAAGCGAACTCGATTTCCATCGACTCAAAGCTTGGCGATTCCAACGTTTCAATTGGAATTATTTCAGTTTCTTCTGGATTGTCGGAACTAGCTAGCTTTGCCAGCCTGTCTGCCTTCTGGTTTTTGGTTCTTGGGATATGCGTTATATTGTACCGCTCCAGGTTGCTCAACAGCTTTTCCACTTTCCCGAGGTAGGCAATGAGCCGAGGTCCCCGAGCCACAAATTCCTTTCGCACTTGGCAAACAACGATTTTGGAGTCGCAGAATATGTCCAACATTTTTATTCCGAGGTCTTTAGCAAGCTTCAGCCCGGCAATCAGGGCTTCGTATTCAGAGTCATTGTTAGTCGCCGAAAATTCTAATCGTAGAGCGTAATATAACGACCGCCCTTCAGGAGTAACTAAGACGATTCCAGCTCCGGACCTTCGGTCGTTTTTGGCTCCATCTGTGTATAGCTTCCATGAATCTATCTTTAACTCATCTTCGGACTTGACCACTCTGTCATTGATCACTTCCTCCTCTGGGATAGTGAACTCTGCTATAAAGTCTGCTAGAGCTTGCCCACTGATCGACCTTCGTGGCTGAAAATTTAAATCAAACTGACTTAATTCTATATTCCATTTGATCAACCTTCCCGATGCTTCGGGTCTCTGCAAGACCTGCCTCAGAGGCTGGTCAGTGTAAGCTGGGAAATAGTGACGAAGTTTTCGGGATGCGATTAGGAGGCTGTAAGCGAGCTTCTCAATCTTTGGGTAGTTGCGTTCTGCCGCTGCCAATTTCTTGCTTACATAATATACTGGCCTTTGCACTTTGTCTTCTTCTCGAACCAAGGCTGTGCTAACAGCGTGAGCCGAGACTGCCAAGTAAACAAACAATTCTTCGTGATCCACTGGCTTTGACAGAATCGACGGTTTTTCTAGTAGTTCCAATAAATTTCGAAAGGCCTCAACACAGTCTGGAGTCCACTCGAAGTTCTTCTTTCCCCTTTTAATCAAATCAAAAATGGGACGCATTTGTCTGTGGCTTTGGAGATAAATCTACTCAACGCGACTACTTTCCCTGCAAGACTTTGGACATCTTTTATTCTTCTCGGCTCTTCAATGTTTCTAATCGCTGCTATTTGGCTGGGATTGATTTCAATTCCTCGGGAGCTCACAATGAAGCCTAGAAATTTTCCCGATGCCACTCCAAATGAACATTTCAAAGGATTCAACTTCATCCGATACTTTCGCAGGATACCAAACATTTCTGCCAAGTCTTGCGTATGGCTGGAGGACTGTTTCGATTTGACAAGCATATCATCCACATAAACTTCCATAGTCTTCCCTATTTGATTATAAAACATTCTGTTCACCAAGCGCTGATAAGTGGCTCCGGCGTTTTTCAATCCGAATGGCATTACAACATAACAATATAACCCCAAATTTGTAATGAAGCTTGTATGTTCTTGATCTGGCACGTGCATAGGAATTTGGTTGTATCCGGAATTTGCATCCATGAAACAGAGAAGTTCATGTCCTGCTGTCGAATCTACAAGCTGGTCAATCCTGGGAAGTGGGAAACTATCTTTCGGGCAAGCTTTGTTCAAATCTGAAAAATCAATGCAAGTCCGCCACTTTCCATTCGGCTTCTTTACTAAGACGGGATTCGATATCCAGTCGGGATATGTCGAATCTCGAATAAATCCGTTCTGTTTCAGCTTCTCCACTTCTTCTTAGAGAGCAGCCGACCTCTCTGGGCCCAGCATATGTCTCTTTTGCTTCACAGGCGGGTGCTTCGGGTTTACATTTAATGAGTGACTTATGATGGATGGCGATATCCCACACATGTCAGCGTGGGTCCAGGCGAACACGTCCAAGTTTGCCTTCAAGAAGTTCGTTAGTTCTTCGGCCCGACGTGGATCCAACTGAGATCCAATCTTCAAAACTCTTGTTGGATCAGCTTCATCAATAGGAATGTCCACTGTCGCTTCATTAGGAGTTGCATTTCTAGTCTCTGGTTCCTCGTCTTTTCTGGGATCCAGGTCTTCAGGCATTCCTTTGGGCAACTCCTTCGGGGCCGATCCCTCTAGTTGCTACGCCGAGCCCTCCTTCGGAGGAGGCGAGGCATCTTTACTCTCGATGTTAAGTCCTTTCATCAACACCTTTAATTCGACAACATAGCAGGCCCGTCCGGAGACTTGATCCCCTCTCATTACTCCAGTTCCGGCTTCAGTTGGGAACTTAAGCAATAAACACCAAGGGGCGATGCAAGCCCTGAACTCAGCAAGGGCAGGCCTTCCCAAAAATGCATTATACGGCGAATCTACGTCCAACACTACAAACTGAAGCATCCGTACTCTTCGGCGTTCTCCTTGTCCCAAGGTTACGGGCAATTCTATGTACCCCATTGGGGCTGTCGACGCCCCGTTAAAGCCTCGGATCCAACCTTCGCATGGCTTCAAATCTTCAGATTCAAGCTTCATCTGATCGAATGACTTTTTTAATAAAATATTAACAGAGCTTCCGTTGTCTACTAACACCTTATGAACCAAGGCCGGCCCAATGGTGGTAGTAATGACCAACGGATCATCGGTAGGTGACTGAATCCCAGTATTATCTCTGCTACGGAATACCACGTCGTCAAACATTGTTTTTTGTTGCTTTATGGGGGCGATATCTTCCAAATCATCACATTCATCCACCTCTACATGCTTGGCAGCATTTACATATTGATCCATCGCTCTAAAACTGCGGATTGCTGGGTGGGGTCCACCCACTATGGAGTTGATAACAATTCCCTTGCCTTTCTGCTGCGCCGTAGGCTTGGGAGCAGATTGAATCTGTTTTGGAGCCTGCTCTCCTTGCCCCCTGTCCCTCGGGGCAACCTTATATTCATCCAGTTTCCCTTCGCGCAACAGCTTCTCAATCACGTCTCTCAAATGTCGACACTCATTGGTTGAATGCCCATGAGTTCCATGAAACAAACAAAACTTCCCAGTTGCCATTTCTTTCTCCGTTGAGTCGCGAGGTGGCGGTCTTTTATATTGCAAAACATTGTATGTATCCAAGTAAATGTTCTCCAGAGTGTCGTTCAACGGTGTATAATTCTCATAAGTCTGGAATCGGGGTCTTTTGTTAGGATCACTTCCCCTATTTCTATTTCTTCTGTTACCATTCGCGTTACGGTTATTGTTGTTGCCCCCGTTTCCAGAATTGTTGTTTCCACTCTTGTTTCCCACATTCACTTCAACTTTTCCGGAACTTTCCCCAGACTGCTTCACGGCGACGTTACTCTGAACACTTTCTTTTGAGGCCGCTTCAGACTTTCTCTTTCGGTTTGCCCTGGCCTCCTCTCGTTTTAAGTGAATATCGGCCTTTTCATAAAATAACTCTCTCGTGGAGGGTGTCTTTCCAGAAAGGTAATCTCCAAACTCGGAGTCAGGATCGACTCCTTCCATCAAAGCCATCAAGATGGTGGGCTCATGCGGGTCACTAACTTCAGTCACAGCTAAGTTGAATCGGTCGAGATATGACCTCAAAGACTCTCCTGGCGCCTGCTTAATTCTTGATAATTCAATAACACTTTTAGACTTTCGGGTATGGAGTCGGAACTGATTCATAAAACGTTCGCTCAGTTCCCTATAATTCGATATCGAACGAGGGGGGAGTCGGGTAAACCATAGCAGCGCCACATCTTCTAAATAGATCGGGAATGCTTTACACTTTACTGCGTCAGGAGCAGCAGCAGCATTCATGAGCCATGAGTATCGCATCAAATGCTGTCCCGGATTGGTTCTCCCATTGTACTTGTCCATCTGCGGCAGGTTAAAACGTCGGGGAAATTGAAAATTGAGGATGTCGTCAGTGAAAGGAGTATGGCTTCGCTAAATGCCATAATCTTCATTGGTATAGTTCCGGCTTTCGGACATAATCCGGCGTACCATTGCCTGTACATCAGCGTTAGTTAGGGGCTGTTCAGGCTCCATGGCCCTGGTATCCAGGTTCCTTCTGGGCTCTTGTTCAGGAGATGCCCTTCTTCTTTGAGCTGCTTCTGCTCTGCTTCATTCCCTACGCCCCCGGTCAATCTCGGGAGGAGGGGGCTGGAGCATCTGCCCCTGAGTGGGATTAGTATGGTTAGGGTCTCTCAAGCCTGGATCATTGGTTCCTAGTGCTCGTGCAATATCCTCGCGAGACCCCAAAGATCCGAACGTCAGCTGCTCCAAATTCTGAGGTCGTTCGAGCGGCCTTCTTTCACGGGGTCGTTCTTCCTCGGAAGAAGAAGACTGATCCATTGGTGTGTGGCGAACCGGGGACGGGGTTCTCTGTCTACGGAGTTCGCTAATTTCCCTGCTCATGAGTCTCATGTTTTCTTGCATCATGAGATTGGTACGCTCGTGGATTTTCATAGCCTCCCTAGTACTCTCAAGCATGTCAAGTAGGCGCGAGAAATCTCCTTGAGTAATAGGTGCGGATGGATTGACCTGATCATTGACCCTGGTGGCTGGAATCGGAGCATTTGTGGGGGCTCGAGTAGAGGTTCCAACATCACCAAGTGTCGGGTCGGTTCGGAGATGGGAAATTGGGTCGGGTCGGAGCTGGGAAGCCTGTTCGGGTCGGAGCTGGAAAGCCAGGTCGGGTCGGTGGAGGGCGAGCTGCTCGGGTCGGTTCATGTTGGGGGAGTGCACTGCTTCAGATTCTCCTACCCGGATCGGATCGGAGCTCTCCCCCTGAGTGCGGTTCGGATTTCCTGTATCAGTCCGTCATGCTACTGAGCTCTGCCCACGAGACCTTGTCACAACTGCATTTTGCTGATCTTCACCAACTCCGTTTCCTCGACTAGTTTGAACTTCCTTACCTTTTCCTTTGGCCATAGTTCTTCAACAATCAATTCAACAAATATTCAAGAGCGTCGAAACTTGAGGATTAACTTCTTTGAACTCAACGGTCCAAAAAGTAGAATGATAATCCCGAAAAACAAAGAATTCAGATGTTTCCCAGTGAAAGAACCAAAATGTTAGACCAAAAAGTGGTTCTAACACCCAAACTGACTAAAAGCAAAATGAAATAAAATCAAAAGTAAAATGAAAACACAGAATTTATAGTGGTTCGGCGAAGAAAAGCCTACGTCCACTTGTCAATCACTATTCTCAATGATATTGTTGTAATTACAATGAGATATTCACTCAATTTCTCTCACAACTCACATACATTCACTCAATTGTCTAAAAACTAATGTTGAAAGACGATTTGGATTATCCGGGAGTGTTGGAATTCGGGTTATGGAAGTGGTTGAACTCTCAAAGTGCCAAAAAGAAGATCCTTTTCATTGTCTCCAGACAGGGTATTTATAGGTGAAAATTTGCTCAGAACCCGATCCGGATCGGAGCCACGTGTCTTCCATCCCATCAGTCTCGGGTTCGGATGGATTTCAGTGTTGACAACGCATCAGAGCAGTGGACGTTGTGGGCAGGAACTGGTCATACCCGTTCCGCATATTCAGGCGATCGTGGGGGATTGTGATGAGGAATATGGGTTTGGATCGGAGGAGCGTGCAGGAGGGGTTCGGATCGGGATATCCGATCCGATCTGAATTGTCCCAAGGCCAAGTCTTCATCCACTTTTGCTCCATTCCAATCTGTCTCTGTGGCAGGTAGCCCTCCGCTCCAACTGGCAGCAGGTTGCTCTCTGATCCGAACAGCAGTGCCTCTCTGATTCCAACAATAACAGCTCACCGATCCGAACAGCAAGACCTCTCCGATCCGACCCGCTACCTCTCTCCGATCCGACCCGCTATAATGCTTTCCAAGTTCTTCAATGTTTCACATCTCGACTTTGTGTTGCCCAGTTCACAAAGTGGGCTAACACCTGATGTGATAAGAGAAACCTCGGATAAGATCAAGGTTATCCAACAGCAAATGAAGGCTGCCCAAGATAGGCAGAAGAGTTATGATGATAAGAGACGAAGAGAATTGAAATTCTCCGTTGGCGACTTGGTGTTTGTCAAGATTTCTTCGTTAAAGAGCGTGATTCGATTTGGTAGGAGAGGCAAGTTAGCACCAAGGTTTGTTGGCCCATCCCAGTTCTCGAGAAAGTTGGGAATTTAGTGTATAAAGATAGATTACCTGACAAGATGGCAAGAGTTCACAACGTATTTCATATTTCCCAGTTAAGGAAGTTCGTACACGCCCCTAATATGACTATTTCACCGGATCAATTGGATGACATCGAAGTAGAACCCGAGGCGGTTGGGTACCACAGACCAATCTGTATTATCGAGTATGATACAAAACAACTTCGGAGGAAGACAGTGCAACCGGTCAAGGTCCAGTAGGGTGATAACGAGAATGACTGTACTAGGGAAACAAAGGAGAGCATAAGCAAGTTGTATCTAGAAGTCTTTGCCTAGTAAGATTTTAAGTGTGATTTAGCTATTCCACATGCTAGGATAGACTTGTTGTGTTATTATGTGTGTTTGATTGTTTGTAAATGGCTGATAGGTATGCGGGATCCTTTGTATGTTGGTTACAGAATTTCGGGAGCGAAATTTCTTAAGGGGGGAGAATGTAATGACCTGCATTCTACGCATCGGAGGATCATGGAATATTTATTTCATTTACATACAAAGTCGTACGGTCGTGCAACTTTGGGAAATGACTTTAGGGGTCATTTCCCATGTTCACAATTTTTGTCATTTTTTAAATGACCGTTTTACCCCTAGCGAATCTTGTTTCGCTATAACTTTTGATTGGTAAGGAGTTTTGCCCTGAATCCACTTCCATTGGATTCAGATGATGGTTTACTTTTCCGTAGAGTGGTCACATTAGCCAAACAGACTTACCGTTTGGGGGATATGGCTGAAACAATGTTTGGAAGGTGAAAAACAGCTTAATCGGGCCTAATTAGGGTGATTAGCAGCTAGACCCATTAGGTATTTCGGGATTAGGGTTGCATAAGGGCTGATACGGGCTAGAGAAACCCTCCTTTTCCATTTTCCTGTCACCACAAACTTTCTCTTCAACCCTAACAATGGCTTCCACCTTCTAAATCTCTTCTAAACAACTCCCAATTGCTTTCTAATTGAGGATTAAGCTAAACTACATCAAATCATGGCAAATCAACACCAAAGCATATTTGGAGCTGCTGTGTTGCATAGGAATTCGACCCAAAATAGTAGTAAATTTCAAATCTATTATTCATTTGTGGCTAAGGTGAGTGATTTGCACATTTTTACATTAATTACGGCGAATTAGGGGTGATTGGTGTTAATTAGCGAAATTATATATGTTAAAATTCTAAAAAAATATGTAAAAATTCTTAAATATTATTTTAGGACTCTGATAAAAATTTGGGTTAATTTAGATATGTTTTGTTAATCCGATCATTAGATATGGTTAAACATGACTAAGGGGAAAACTATGGGTTTCAAGTATGTTTGATTTAAAATAACCTATATGCTTGATATTTTGACATTGTTGATTGATCCCATATGTTATTATGACTGTTTGGAGTGTTAAGTAATCTTGTAAGAAAGTTAGAATGGTTGAAAACGCCATCATATTGCGAAAATGGACGAAATATGCTCGCTGGAAAACGTGCAGGGTTTCGGATCGGATTATAGGGCTCGGATCGGATAGGAGAACCGGGTAACGAATTTCGAACCGGACTGGAACTTGGCATAAGAAGCTTGGCAAGAAGGAAGGCCATTTGCATAAGAGTTGGAGTTGGGTTCGGATCGAAAGCGAGGGCGAGGGGATCGGATCGGAAATGGTGAAGTACAAACTAAGCCATGCCAGGATTGCAAGCACCGAACCGAACCAGATGAGGGCACCCGAACCGAACGGAAGCTGGAGTAAGGAAAGGAGGGCCGGACCGACTAAATGACCACACCGAGTCCATGACCACCAAACCAAACCAGATACGGAGGCCGAGCCGAACCGGGTTTGAACCTCTATTACTACTACGCGACGACTCTTCTGAAGACCAACTTCAATTCGACCAAAACCCGAGATGCAAATGAAGTCCAAATGGGAGGTTATTACCCAGGATCCAAATGGGGATCAACGAGTTAACTTCATGAGTTGGGCTTTGGCTGTGGGACGTGTGCAAAGGGGTTATCGAAATCTATAGCTTTGACTCACCATTGGTAGACGGGTCGTTTGCTATGGACCAGTGCAGTAGAGTCGTAATGACTCCATGGGGCAAAGTGATCGTAGAAGGGCTATGAGCCAGCGCAGTAGAGTTGTTATGGCTCTATGGGGGCAGAGTGGACATAGCAAGGGATTAGTAGCTATGGATCAGTGCAGTGGAGCCGTCATGACTCCATGGGGCAGAGTGATCGTAGCAAAGAATTGGGTGATCAAAGTGGTAGATATCGTATACTTTACGCACTAAGTGAGAGATGTGAGGATGATTGCTATGTTCTATGTTTGCTATCACCATGACATGCACACCCCCTCCCCATTATTTTCACACCATGTGCTAGTGTGACCTTGTACATCCTGTTGTGCTAACTCTTTGGTTGCAGATCCATGTTCAGGTACGGTTATGTATACCTGTTATTGTTCTGTTTTTGCTGCTTATCGCTCATACCAGACTATTGCCTGACCCAGAGTTTTTTGTCTCTTCTTATTACTCTAGGTGATTCTAAACGAGCAGACTAGAGACAGGTTAACTGGTTATGCACAAGTAGCTGTCCGGAGATGAGCAGGAGTCTTACACGTATTATTCCCATATATTCTCCCTGTGTTGTTGTTGGTCACTACTTTGGGCATTAGAAGTGTACCTTCCTATTTTTATTTAGAGATAGTTTTAAAAGTTGTAATAATGATGCTCTGGATCATAAGCTGTATTTTGGATTTTCTGCTGCTATGACGGTTTAATTTTCATCTTATGCACTATCTCTCCTGTTTTATGTCAAGTTATGTTATTATTTATTTTGTTCCATGCGCTGTGGTATGTACTACAGGTTCTTTGATGATTCATCGTTTCAAAACACTTTTCCTTTGACGACTGTCCCGTACTGGTTGGACATCGATGTAGCATATTTCAGGGAAATGTCGGCTAGTGCAGATCGGGCCGTCACATTGGACCAGATGTGGTTAGAAAAACGTCCGAGAAGATTGATCTTATATATTAGAGGACGAATGAAAACCGCTCAAGATTGGAAGAAATCCTACGTAGACAAGAGAAGGACTGACATAGAATTCGAAGTAGGATATATGGTTTTCATTAAAGTGTCACCTTTGAGGAATGTGGTTCGCTTCGGATCTGTAGGGAAGTTGGCACCAAGATTCGTAGGGCCATTTCCCATAATAGAAAGGATTGGCCAAATGGCCTATAGAGTAAAGATGCCAGAGAGACTATCTGGCATTCATGATGTTTTCCATGTTTTGCACTTGCAAAAGTGCTTGCATGATACCACAGAAGTTGTGGAGCCGATTGTATTGGAAGAAGTAGAGGTGGAATGTGAGGCAACAGTTAGACGAGTTCCTTACTGTATTCTTAGATCATAAGTTAAGAAGATACGCAATAAAGAAATCAAGTTGGTGAAGATTCAGTAGGGAGTAAGCCCAGAGGATGCAATTTGGGAGACCAAAGACAAGATTCGTGCTTCATATCCTTTTCTTTTCAAGGGTATATCTTAACTTCCTTTTCCAAAGCTTTTATTTATGCTTGTTTCTATCATTTAAGTATATCCTATCGATCGAATCTTCGACCTTTAGGTAGAAATCCCATGGATGTAAACATGTGTTTGATACATGTTATGTTTGATGGATGCAAATTTTTGCTAATGGTTGCTCGTGGATGCATATATACACACATTAGGCACTGGAACGACCCAATCACTTTCATACCGCATATGGATGTTTGTGCATTTTTCTTCTTTTAATGGATGAAAATGGATATATCATCATTGATGTTGCATTTGGACGAATGATTGTGCACACATATAGAACTTACATGTTATAGTAGGATTATTTGCATACATATTGAATTCATGGCACTAACATACCTTGCATTAAAGAGATAAACTGGATCAGTAGATCGCCTGATTTTTGCATTATTGTTGGGACATGTACACACACCTTTTCATACGTTCATATAAGCATTAGAAGTCTTTAAGGACAATGGATGCCAACGATTGATGGATGAGTAGATGGGTGATGAATGGTAGGATATGCATTCTTCTTAACTTAGAGATTTCAGGGACGAAATACTTTGAGTAGGGTAGAATGTAACACCCCATATTTTAACAATATTAAAATAGGATAAATTAAATAATATTTAATTTAATATTCGGAATCAAGGGAAATGGACTGCGCCATTGTGTCCGTCTCGAAATTCTGGTCAAGATAGACATTTGGTTTACGTAAAACGGCACCGTATAAAGAGGTTATGAGGGTTTGAAGTTTGTATACGTGCAAGATAATTATATATATATATATATGTATGTATGTATAGGGTCCAAGGATTCAAAATCAGGTCCAGAAAGTGCAAAAAAGTTCAAATTCCAGAATTCGGGGTAAGCAGGAAAATTCCTGCCTAGGGGAGTCGACCCCTAGGTCAACCCCCCAAGGGGGGTATTGACACCAGGGTCGACCCCCTAAGGGGTGGGTCGACCACCCTAGGGCTGACGTGGCAAGGTCGGTTTGGAGGCTAAATGATGTCGGTGCCTGGATTGAAAAAAAACACTTTTTTCTTCAGTAATCAAATTTAGAGATTCAAGTGTAGATCTAAGATTCATCAACTTCTTTTCTCCTTCTATTGTTCTAGATCCTAACGCTGTGAGTTTCAGTTGCCTTTAGGTTTAAATAATAAAAAGTAAACATGATATGACTGTAAATTTGGATCTATGCCTATGACTGAATCATATCAGATCGATTGTAATTTTTGAATCCACAATATTGTAATTTGGATCTGTGCCTGTGATTGAATCATATTAGATCTACTGTAATTTGTGAATCTATAACTGTAACTTGGATCTCAACCTTTATCATGTCAAATCTACTTTAATTATGGATCTAATTGGCTATTTGGATCATCTTATGCTTATCACATTGTGGTTAATTTAGATCTGTCATTAGTTGGACATCTAAATTCTTATTTAGATCTAATCATGCCGATTATGACATCCCTACTATGTTGAAATATGTTTTATTATCACAAGTTCACCGGTCTGTGCTTATATGTCCATCTTATCATTATGCCATCATATGCTTATGTCAGTTTTGTTTGAATAATTTTTTTGTCATCTTCCCCCCACCCTTTCCATTTTGTTTTATATAGCCAAGCTATTTTCGAGCCTAGGCATGCCGCTAAATTATGTGATTATGTTAGTTTGGGAACGAGGGGAAAAACATTGAAATTGGGCATAATTTGAATAATGTATATGTATATGAATTTGGACATATAATTCACTATGAACATATTTGGGGAAAGGGGCATGAAACCTATAACCTATAACGACATAGGAAAAATTGGCTAGTAATGAAATGCCTAGAATTACAGTAATTAGAAACGGTAACTGCGCCTACGACTCGAGGTTAGATTACACTTGTGGTGGAAGTCTGCCCGGACCCGCCCGGCATATCCAACGACCACAAGTGGTGAATCTAATGTGGGAGCTCTAGTGCAAAAATACGAGACGTGCTAAGACAGGAGGTTCAACCCAATTTGTGGAATAAGCCTGCCCGAACCCGTTTGGCATGTTCGGCATCCACAAATGGTAGGCTTATTGTGGGAGGTCTAGCATACTGTAACCATAAATGAGAATATGGTAATAAATCTTGAATACTTAACTTAGTTGAGTCCATAGGGAATTGGGGTTAAGTAAATTTGGTTGAACAGTGGGTGGGTTAAGTAAATCTGAGGGGGTGGGTAATATTTACGTATAGGCCCACAAACTTAACCTGATGAGGTTATGTAATTAAAGACACCTAGTAGTATACATAACCTATGGAAATATTAGAGTTATGTAATTGAAGACACCTTTTTAGGGTAAGCATAACTTGTAGAAATGATAGGGTTGTGTAATTAAAGACACCTAGTGATATACATAACCGATG
Organism: Allium sativum; assembly: GCA_030737875.1. Taxonomy (NCBI): domain Eukaryota; kingdom Viridiplantae; phylum Streptophyta; class Magnoliopsida; order Asparagales; family Amaryllidaceae; genus Allium; species Allium sativum. Next base: position 228,639,335 of record CM060919.1, on the reverse strand, counting down.
AAAATCCTAGTGGGGGTACAAGACAAGGAGGAGAGATTGTATCATATTGTGTGGGACCCATTTCAGTCAGTGACCCTTAATAGGTATCAAACGAATACTTCGAACTATCGGAGTTGGGGCACGCTTACTGGACTGAATGTAAGAGATCCAAACGAGGAGGACAGTGTGGGCGGCGCAAACCGACCGGGGACATGTGCATGCATGGGCCGGGTAGAGGGGGCTAAGATGACCGAGGCACCTGTAGATATGGCTGTGCATATCAGCGAAGTGTTGCCACTATAGGACGTGATACATCCTATGGTGGGGCTGGTACAGAGTATCTACGCGGAGTAGGGGGCCGATCAATTAGGGTAGTGGTTAGGATACATCTAGACGTATGCCTAATTCTGCCATCTTATAGTTGTTGGGATCATCTCATTCTGTTGGTACTAGTATTAGTGCATAGTAATCTTTAGAGAAGCATATACTCTTTATCATGTTCACCTTGTCATACCTGCCTTATACAGTGTTATCTCTCTCTCTCTCTCTTATCCACTTTATATGCATGTCATAATACTTTTACTTATTTACTTGCTAAAATTAGCAAGACTTGCCAGACTTTACGTCTGACCCTTTTTGTTTCCGCTTCTTTCTTCCGTCCCTCCCCCCAGGTTCTCAGGGTGGGAATACTCAGGTTTGACTGTGATTCTACTTTTAATTTGCTGGAGCTGCTTAGATGTTTGGCTCAAGCTCCTATCCTTGCTACTATGGATATATTTTATTTAGGGAATTTTTCTTTTATGCACTCTGATGTTTTTAAGTACAAGACAGTAGTTTTAATGATGTAATGGTTTTTATGTATTTAAGACATGTTATGTTTTCAAACCACATAGCTTTATGATTAAATAAAGTTTTTTAATTTTGTTGTCATTTTATATTTTTCTAGTAATATTTCTGTTTCTGTTTACCTATAACGTTTCACGAAACTTATTGCATTCCCTTTATTAGTGACATTAATGGACGTGGGGTGTCACAATTCCTTCCGGACTTGGGCCCTTAGCATTCTGGCGACACCTCGGGTATTGGTGCCATACGACGGGCTAAGTCCAGGGAGCCTGGTGTACTTTTGGGAACCGGACCAAAAGGCCAGTTAACACTTGCCACCCAAAGTACGTCTTGTCTTAACATGATTTTCTTTGAGTTTGAGACAATCACTTTTGGATGCTGGGAAAATCACCAAGCTATTGAATACTCGGTCATGATAATTCTGATGAGCTGGTCGATAGTCCCAGTTCATCGATAGCTTCGTTGAACGTCTAGTTCTTGGAGGCAATACACAGTGCCCAATTCATTGTGGGGTCATGGAGTAGACTTGGCATGTTCAAGCATGAGTGGTTCTTTGTTTGTTATCCTATTGGGTTTGCGAGATGCAGGTTGTTCAGAAATAAGTATCCTCTATTGCTTTGGGCTTGAAGTTAGTTGAGTCATGGGCTCCGTGTTAACTTTGAGCTTCTGTAACAGACACTTCTCTGACACCTAAGGGCAGAATGTACCAAGGGCGTCTGGAACAGTTGAGGGCCATTTCGGTCAAAGCTTTCTCTATAGAGAAAATATTAGATGAGGAGGCTCTTCGCCGGATGGGCTTACTTCCTACCAAATGCACAATGTTTCGGCCAGCCGCTGTTGGAAAGGGGAAGGCGGAATCTGAAGGAGAAGGGAGTTCTCCGGGCTGCAAAAGGAAAGTGCCCCCTGTAGTGTCCCAACAACCCAAGGTCGTGAAGACTCAAAAAGGAACAAGTGGAGGCAGCGCCGGTGATGTGTAAATGGTGACTAGAAAAGAGGGTGTACCACCCGCTCCTATCCCGTTTACGACTGTTGAGATAGGGCGGGAGTGTAGCCTAGGTCGGTTTCCCAGGTTACTACCTCTGGTACCACCAAGTCATTGGAAAGAGTGGACAAGTTTGAGGATGGGGACTTTCACATAAAGGGCTTATTTGATCAGGGTAATATGTTAAGGACAACACTTCTGAAAAATTAGTTTTATGGACAATTCTACACGAAGAAGATAAAAGCGGTTATTTTTTACATTATACAGACATAAAGACAAATGCTTTATCTTTTTCCTATATAACATAAAAAGATAACCGATTTTAGCTTATTCATGCAGAATTATCCTTGAAACTTATTATTAAGAAGTGTTGTCCTTAAAACTTATTATCCTACAAAAAGAAGCCCTTTAACCTAATTTCCACTTTAAGGATTTGGACAAGGTCCCAATCGATATCCCTTTGTCTTCGCCCAGTGGCACAAGTTATGGAAGTCTAACATTGACTGTAGGCGAGATATTCCCTCCAATCGAGTCTTAATCTGATCCATAGAGAGTGCACATAGCGCACACACTCATAAACGCTGCATAGCACATCATTTTTGTGTGTGTATAAGGTGCTTGAGTCTAACTTTGAGTCTGTCCCGTGCAGATGAAATGGTTCAAGATAGTAGCAGCGATAGATACTAAGGTAGGCGCTGGAGGCTAGCAGCCACAAAGGAGCGCGTTAATGAGTGGTTTTAGGTAATCAAGTGCCTTATCCCACTCTTTTTCTCGCTCCTAGGGCCGTGGCGGTGATCGTTGACATAGAGAGCTGTCTATATACTCGAAATCCCCACCTACCATCATTCGATCTTCAAGGGTCGACTCAAGGTTTGAGATTATAGGCATAAGGCCGCAAACGTCGACACTTCCTCCTTACGCTCCGCCAGTGGCTCCTGCTTATAAATCCATTAGTAAAGATACATTGTAAGTAGACCGCAGGACATCAAAGATGACTGCATCGAAGGAAGGGTCGGAAGCCTCAAGGCGCACTCCTGAGCAGAAGAAGGCACTGTTGCAAGAGCTATTTCCTAAGTCTTATTTTGAGGAGCTGAAATAGATGTCAGACACTAGTCATATTCCTTGCTAGGACAATGAGGAAGTGTGGAGGAAAGTACATGCTATCTTCTACCAGTGCAATGAATTTAAGAAGTATGTGGGACACCTCTCGGATATGATCTTCCAAAAGAATATGGAGATTCAAAACTTAGGGCAGGCCCTCGGAGCTGAGCTCGTTAGTGTATGGAATCGGGTGATGGATTGGGTAAGACACACCTTCGGATTGTAGTTGTTTCCACATATATGAGCAACACATTTAAGTGCTAACTCTCTGTTGTTGAAACAATACAATTGGGAGAGAAGTACAAGAAGCTAGAGGAAAAGGCATGGAATGCTGAGATGATTCAGAAACAACGTGGCCGGTGACAATCGACTACACAACCCTGATGGGAGAGAACCAAAGGATGGTGGAGGAGAATCGTCGTTTGCTTGAGGGAAACAAGGAGGTACACCAGCTTCGCACATACAATGAAGCCTTGGTCAAGGAGAACTAGAGGCTAAAAGCTGAAAATAAGGATGTCAGAGGCTTTTAAATGATAATGCTAAGCTAAAGAGGCTCCTGGAGGAGGCTAAGAAAGGCAAGGAGTCTGTTGAGGCTAATACTAAAGAGGTGCTGATCCAGATGGATGGAATAGGGGAGGAGCACCAAAAGGACATAAAGGAGCTCAGGAATGAAATCGAAGATATCGAGATTAAGGAAGAGGTGGCACTGAAGCCATATATCCGGAGAATGTATGTCAAAGCGCTCAAATTCCACAAAATCTCGTGGGTTGACTACTATCCATGGACAATGGCTCATGTTTGGGATATGGTGTTGGAGTTTGAGGATGATCTGCGGCAGGTGGAGGCAGTTGATGAGATTAAGTTCATGCTCTCACACTTGGATGAGAAAGAATGCTTGGTGCTGCAAGAGGGAAGACAATTGCTAAGAGAGGATGCTGAGAGGGCGAAGGAGGCGACACTTACTACTTCAAAGGGGAAGACGGTGACCACCGATAGCTAAGTGTGGCTCATGAGTTTGTTAGAGGGAGTTCCAGCAACAACAAGCCATGCCTTTTATCTCTGCAAGTGTTCCATGGGTCCCAACCCCCACCGAAGCTGAATATAATCCCGATCAACTGGGGTTGAGACTGGAGAGATTCCCTCAATTAGCAGGTGGAAGCACTGTGCTTGCCGAAACCGCACCTCAGGTGTTGGTAGGTAAAGTCGTATTCTCTCGGGTGCTTAGAAGGATGGTAATACGGAGATGAAGTAGACTAATTAGCCTTTATCTTCACTGTGCAGGTTCCTCCAAGGCAGAAGTGCCAGTGCGCTTCAAACCAAAACAACCCATATAGCCCGAGAAAGGGATGGAAGGTTTAGGGTCGCAGACGGGTGAAGAAGGTGGTCCTCTATACATATTTTCTGATGCTGACATGGTGCAATTCAAGGAGTTGATGGAAGGAGATAGGAAGGAGGTGCATGTGGCTGGGCCGGTGGATGCTAGTGAGCATACAATGCACAATTTGGTCGAAGAACAAAGGGCTCAACTGCTCGCCAAGTCTAAGGAGCGGGAGGAGAAGAGAGTGGTTGACGAGCTGGCCTGACAAACGACATAGGCAAAGGCCAGGAAGAAGGCTGAACAGGAGGCTGTGGCTAAGGTAGTGAAAGAGGTAAAGAAAAAGGCTAACTCCGAGGTTTCCAACAAGAAGGTTGATGACATATTCAAGAAGTTGCATGAGGTCAAGGCCAAAAAGCTTAAGGCTTACATGCCGATAAAGCAGAAAGCAATTATGAAGGCCAGGCAAAAAGATTGAAGAGGGAACGCTTGCAATACTCACGCTCTCTAGCGAGGTCACTCCCAAACCCCTGAAGGAGATCCTACCAAAGACGAGGAAGTCACAAAGATCTCGAATGGCGATGATGAAGAGGAAGAAATTCCATTGGCGTCCCTTAGGTCATCTTTCTGACCAAGAGAAGGAAAGGGAAAGGAGAAAGCATCTCCAGGAAGAAGAAGAGGGGTGTTGAGCCATCTAGCGGAGGCTCGACCAAAAAAAAGAAGAAGAAAGAGAAAGAGGAGGAGGAGGAGGGAGGCCATCCCAAGTGATCGTTATAGATAACTTTTGGTTATGTTGGCCGATAATATGCACGAGTATAGCCCTCGCTTTTGGATGCATGGTGCAGTTTTTATGTACACCATGTTGTTAGAAAGATAGATAGATAAATGTAGTTTACTTTTGGTTGTGAGTGAAATTATTAATTGGCTTTTCTTATATCATATTTTGTATCAAGTGTTCAAACGTTCATTTATGCTTTCCAGTTTCTGTACTTACACAAACATACTTGTTGTTACACTAAAGCAAACGTAATCTAAGGCTTCTCTCTTGAGATTCTCAAGTTGTGCAAAGATTGTATGTGTCGACTCCACTCTCGGGATTTTCCTTGGTTGGGAGTTTCGGGTCATGCGGAGTTCGGGTTCGGTGTTCTCTCTCGGGCCTCCCTAGGGTCATTGATTCCGAGTCATTAGAAGGCAAAGACGTCATTGATTTGTCCTTTAGACTCTCTCGTCGTTTCATTCGTGTTAGAGTTCAAGGGTGTCATTAGTTCTCCAGTTGTTGCCCGGATCCCAACCCTTCGGGTCAGATATAGCTGAACGAGCGGTTGTTGTCACACTCATTCGGCTGATAGGATGCCACCAAGTCCGGAAACTTAGGACGGGGATTGGATAGTCAAGAGAATGAGTATCCTTAGTTATTTATACTCGGCTTCGTTGTTGGTTCGAGACTCGAATTGAGTTATTTATATTCGGTCTCGTCGTTGGTTCGAGATTTGAGTTGAGTTATTTATACTGGCCCCATCGTTGGTTTGAGACTCTAGTGGAGTTATTTATACTCGGCCTCATCATTGATTTGAGACTCGAGTCAGAGGGACCAGTTCCAAGCTTTGGGGTGTCGATCCAGTGTGGTGCACTCATGCATGCAAGTCAGTTGTAATAATTTCTCAAGCATACTACGCAGGAAGTAAACACACCAGGAACATAGACATCTGGAACTATCTTTACTTATAACTTTGGTAGTAATGGCCTTTACTTTACAATGCCTTGAATTTGAAGAAAACAAAACATTGTTGGAAAGTAGTAAATCTGTACATTATGCAAAGTGAAGTAGTGTCGGAGATGTTCATTGTTGCATGCTCTTGGGAGCTCAGTGCCATCATTTGTCATTAGCTTGAAGGTTCCGCCTCCAAGCCTCCGTTGTATGACGTATGGACCTTCCCAGTAAGGACTGAAACCAGTATGTGTGGGAAAGATCCTCTTTAGGACGAGATTGCTAATGTAAAAGTGCTTTGGACGGACTTAGGAGTTGAAGTATCAGGTGACTCGTTGGCCCTGAGCAGTATCTCTAAGTTCAGTTTCGTCTCTTTTCTCTTCTAGTGATTCCAAGAGAAGATCTTGGTTGGTCTTCGGATCATTGTAAGTGACTCGATGAGATTAGAGTTTAAGCTCTAACATCTTCAGATTCATAGGCGAGAGCGAATGGAATATGGACAGCCGCTGACTTATAGGTGGTCTGGTAGGCCCATAGGGCTAGAGAGAGCTCATCTACCCATAAGCCTTCTGCTTTTTTCTAGATGCTTCTTAATGATGGATTTGATCACTTTTTTTAACATCCTTGACTTACCCATTGGCTTGAGGATGAGCTACTGTCGAGAATTTGTTTTCGATGTTGTATCGTTAGCATAAGGTGTTGAACTCAACGCTCTTGAATTGGATCCCGTTGTTTGAAATGATAGCTTGGGGGGACTCCATATCAGGTAATGATGTTGCAAACGACGAAGTTGATCACCTTCTTAGTAGTGATGGTGGTAAGAGACTTGGCTTCTGCCCACTTGGTAAAGTAGTCAATTGCGATGATGGCATAACGTGCACCGCCTTTGGCCATTGAAAGAGTTCCGATGATGTCTATTCCCCACATGGCGAATGGCCAAGGACTGACCATTTGTGTTAGCTCGGTAGGCGAGACTCGTGGAATCTTGGAAAACCTATGGCATTTTTCGCACTTGCGGACATAGTTTACTGCATCTTAGTCTAGTGTGGGCCAAAAGTAACCATATCTGAGAATCTTCCATACTAGAGTTTGCCCCCCAGTGTGATCACCACACTCACCTTCATACACATCCAGTAACACACGGTCAATGTCGTTGTGGGCTACACACCGGATTAATGGAACAGAGAATCCCCTTCGGTAGAGCACTCCGTCTTGAATGATGCAGCGAGATGATTTGCGAATGAGTGCTCATCTTTCCCTGTAGCGCTCAAGGAGGATTCCAAGTTGTAGGTAGCTCTTTATTGGTTTCATACAAGACTCGGGCTAGGGCTCAATCTCCGTCATTGCGACTGAAACTATTTGCATCTGATCGATGCTCGGAGAAGCGATCAATTTGATTGGAGCTGACCCCAAGAATTGCGGATCCCTAGGGTTTGTCAGCTTTGTTAGAGTTTATGCCCTAAAGGCAATCCATTTGTGATAACACTGTTGATGTTATTATTTTATTACGAATAAAATAATATTCTATTATATTATATTTACTGCGTAATATAAATGTTAATATAATATAAGTCCTTAGAATTATAATACGAAATTAAATAATTCGAGTAAGACTTGAATTTGAGATTATATAATATACTGAATATTATAGTTCTTAAATGTCCCTAGTCGAGTTTTATCGTTTATATAGGACAACATTAAAGCGTTGAGACTAGTATGTTGATTGACTGATGATCACATCTCATTGATCATTAATATACATGATATTAATGTCAAAACATAAATACATATTGGAGAATATCGTATTGGGCTGACCCACCGTGAGATAACTACGTGGAATATAATTAACAATATCATAAGTTATTCTCATAGTGACAGTGATGTAATGGTCCTCAGACCTGAAATCATTATAATTTTATTCGAGGATATTTTTGTTTTGATATCATCTAAAGTTATTCGTAACTGAGTAACGATAACAGTGATTATTGGATATATCTCAAATCGAATGAAAAATATGAATGATATAGATGGAATTTAACCCTATGATATATTCGTAGTGATATTCATGGGCCTCTTGATTGAGTGAGACTGTGAAATGCATGGCCGTGCTCAAATATTGATTTGTTTTAAATAGTCTACTCATCGATCAAGATAAACGGATTAGATAACAAAGAGGGTGAAACGTTCCATGCCTTGATTTTAATCCTAGATATATTGGTTAAAAGGATTATATTACATTGATACACTGGTCACATAAAAGGTTGTATCGAATCATTGATCTTATTATAGCTTGGGTAGCAGAGATGTATTACTAGATGCCACTCACTGCTTATGATTTTAAATACGATTTAAAATCATTGCCAATGTTACAATAACCTATGAGGTCACACATCAGAGCGTTTGAAAGAGGATGACCATTTCAAATAAGTAATATATATTTAAATCAAACAAGTTGATTTATTTATTAATTTTGAAAAGGTATAACACGTTTTTACCGACCTATTGTTTCTCCTTGGTTTTAAAAAGGAGGGCTAGCCCCTTATTCCATGTGATTTTTTTGACACACGGTAGAAAAGAAAACCAAAAGGGGCAGAAATAAAATGGCGGCCGACGTATGAATTGGCTAGTACCGACATCTTCTTCCTAAATTGTTTTGACGATTGAAGGGCAATCACTCGTGGACTAAATAGAGACACCTTGTTCAAAGCGCTGGAGTCGATGCATACAGATCGGATTGGAAGCCACGAATCCCTGAAACAATGATAGGTATTTTTCTCGATTTACAAATCATTCAATAGATCCTATTTTATTTTGTTTGAATTTCATTTATTTGAATTGGATTTCACACGAAATACTTTCAATGGTATCAGATCCAGGTTTTGTAAATTTGTAGGTTGAGCTTAATTAGGGTTTCTTCTTGGTATGCTGGATTCATATCGAAAATAAAAGTGTTATGAACACTGCTATAAAAAATCGTTTTGTTATAAGAATATTTTATATACGATATAAAATATGATATGAATCTCTTGAACAAAGTTGATTATTTCTTCTGGCATAAGTTGATTAACGCCTACTATATTATAGTTTATAGATCTGAAATGAATCTATCTAATGAATTTGGAATCCTTTTACGCCCTATCAATGGTTGTTACACCCAAAATTATGATGTGAAAAACAATTGTTTTGATTCTCTGCAATATAGCTTCGATCTGACCTATATTTATAATGATTTTATATATATATATATATCTCAAATTGTTTTAGATAAGAATTTTGGACAATAGTAGTTTGTTTGAGATTTTGATATGTATAAACAGATAATACAGAGTATGACGGTTGTACTGCTGATCTTGATCGAAAACAGTGAATACACAAATCTGGTCTGAAGCTATATATTATGATTGGTTTAATGTTTACAGTGATAATGTTATAACTTATAATCAAAATGTATGACTGGTATTAATTAATGATCTTTTTATAACGATAAACAGTGTTAAAACCATTATCAAAGTGTTTGATTAATAAATGTTCATAGCTAGTCTTTAACATAAATCACTTCTCTTGATTATTATTTTTGTCTGATAAACCAGTTAGATAATTTTCTGCGTATTTGTTGATTTACTGAAATCAATTATATGAAAATTTATTAAAACAGATTTTGATTTTATATTTTGGATGTAAAATCAGTGTTTTATTATGACTGGTTTTGATTTCTATCTAATACTAGTTCGTCGTTGAAAATAGAGTCGGAAATAAAAGGATTAATACAAAAATTTCTTTGTATACGGATCATAGTGACAATGATAAGAACAAGTTCTAATCACAATAAATGTTTTGAGATTTGTTCATTGCATAAAATATTTATATAGGATATAAATTGATAATCACATGCCATATATGTAATTGACATATATGTGAATATGCATAAAGTTTTAATCTACTGAACCTATGTTTTAAGTTCTGTTTTTAGCTTTACGAAAAAATATGATTTTTCTGTTTTGTTTTACTTATACTGTTTGTATAAGTGATTTGATCAGGATAATGATCTGATATTAATGTCGCTTAAAATACCATTGCAAGGACATATGTATATATACACATCGATAAAGGTAATCTGCAGATATGATCTTCAGTTTTATATCTTCATTTTGAAGATGTTTTAAGGGAAAGTATATGGAAATATGTACTATAAAATCAATGGCATTTTTTATATATATATGTATTCACACCAGCTATTAGATCAACTTGCAGTAGGACACCTTTTAATATATATGTATTATATATAGGTATTCTTTTGAAAGATCATAACAATAATTTGTTAGAAAGAAGGTCAGTTGAGTTTTGAACATAACTGTGATACATGTGTTGTTGTATAAACGAAGAAATGACTTCTTATCGTTATACATGTTACATGTATTTTGTTAATATACATATGTTAGTATTTGCAAACATTTGCAAATATAAAAGGTTTTGTAATATATAAATGCAGTTTGACTGTTGCTAAGATAACACTTATTGTAAGTATGTATATATTATTAATATCTATATATGGATACACTGTCATATATACATATGGACATACTGTATTTTATGGATGCAGTTGATATTTATGTTATTTACTTTTCCTCTCAAAATGTTTGTATATGGAGAAGATAATTTGGGTATAACACCTATTTATTAACATATCAACCTTCTGCATTATATTAACAGCCCATGATCACTTTATCCCTTGATTTTTGACTGTTTTATTTCTTTATTTTAGAAACAATGATTCAAAATTTGGTGATTGGTCAATTGATCAAGTATTCTTAGGATCTGATTCACAGAATTAAAATTATATGTTTGTCTGTATAAGTAACGACCCGTGTTTTTCGACCATTTGAATATGAATATTTAAATTAGTTTTAAATATTTTATTTGGAATATCGATGGAGTTTAATATTTAATTCGTTATTTAAACGAAGTTCGAACGTTATATATATATAATTATAAATCGAGCTTGAAAATGGCGTGCAGTTCGTAAATTCGAGTTTTGAACTTCAACTGAGAATACAGAGTCCGATATAAGTCGGATTTCTGTGAAACAAGAAACGCTGGAAGCGTGTGGACGATAGCTTTCATATGAAAGAGAAAAATCCAGATTCCGTGTTATTGGTTGCGAGTTATGGCTAAATCAAATTTTGGGAAAAACGCTGTGGAAATCGTTATCGGCCGTTAAAATAGCCGTTTTGCAAACGGACTCTGTTTTCGATGAAATTAGTTTCATTGGGACCGTATCACTAAATTATTGTTAGAAAGTCAAACGGCGTGACAAACAGATGTCGTATGTGACCACAGCAACCGTAAACGGCCGTTCAAATTCTATAGCACGCATTCAAATAAATAAAAGGAGATTTGGGCGTAACTTGAGCAGACGATCGAATTAGGCCACGAAACCAGTTCCGTTGAGTTCGTATCGTCGATTAGAGTCAGGATAGGTATATAGTTTGTTATTTTTAGAGATCGAGAAATTTGGCGTTAAAAAGGGTAGGGCGGTTCGGGGTAAAAACAGCCTATCGGGCAAACAGTCTCAGAATGCGACGAAACTAGTGCCGTTGGGTTCGTATCAACAAATTATTGTAAGATTTGAAAGTTTCAAGTTGATTCGACTTATCTGGTGATCGTGGTAAAATTAAACGCGTGTTTATTTTTGGTTTTATAAAGGAAATTTTTTCCATACAACCTCAGATTTCGACGAAACTTGTCCCATCGGATCCGGAATATCTTTTTACACCAAGATTAGTATTTTTATCAGTAAACAGAGATCATATGTGGTGCTTTTTACATGTTACTTTACCACGAAGTTTCATAAACATTATTATATTGATTTTCCATCCTATATATATACCCTTGCAAACAGCTTAACCCTAGAAACTTCATTCCATGGTCCACGCTTCTTCAGCCGCCACCTTCAGTAAATCAATGAACAGAAAACCACCAAAATTTCCACCGATTTCTCTTAGTTCTTATACAATTTCAAGATACTTCCAACGTGAACTAGGTAGAGGACTTCGAGATGTTGATGTTGACCGGATGTGATTGTCGTTGGCGAAGCAAGACGACCGGGATTTTCCTTGAAAGCTGCCAACTTCCGAACAGTTTTGGTAGGGAATCCGAGCACCAAGCTTGAGGGAGGTGGCATAGTGGGGTGAGATGCTGCTGGTGATGTTGTTGGGTCACCGTCCGGTGGTCTAGGCTCGGTGCGGTGCTGAGAGGAGGACGATGAAGTCTGAACGATGTAAATGAAGAGCCTGGTGCGTATTAGAAGAAAGTAAAGTATTGGAATTAAAAGAAAAACTGTTATACCGTATATAATCATATATTATACCGGTGTAGGGTTGTTTCCAACAGAGGCATCGGTTCTCATATAAAATTAAGAGGAGCAGAAGCAGTCTAAACGGAATTGATGAAGTAAGGCTTTGTTTGGTGAAGCATGGGTATTGAAACATGTAGGGAGGGAGTAGCAGTTGAGACCGATCCCAAAAGTTTACCTTAACCCGTGAGATTTATAAACCAATAATCAAGGCATTTAAACTCAATTAAGTTAAACTATCATTCAAACTTAAAACAAATTTTTACTCAGGGTGCAGGATTAAAGGAAGACAAGTGATTACACGGTTTCAATTCATAGCACTGACCCAAGTTTATTTTCAACAAGGAAGGGAAGAAGAGGAAAACGTTCTTGTCTGTTAAGGTGGTTAAGTATTGTTGGTCTAATTAAAATGTTAATTTGAAATTATATTGTTTATTTAAAACCATACAACCACAATATTCTAATTCACTCACAGGGTTTGAAATGGAGCAGCTCATCAAAGAAGGAATCTGAGAAGGGAATATAACTGTTTAAACTATTTTAATCAAGTAATTAAACTAATTAAACCTCTAATTCTGAAAATAATTATTTTATTATTTAAGATGTATAATTGTAATGATCATAATTTATGCATCTGTGAACAGAATGGAATGAAAACCGCTAAGTTGAAACTATAGCAATGAATACGACATCTTGGAAATGCGATAACGGTACTACATTTTTGGGAACCATTCTGGATGGAAACAGACGCGACTGGAATTAACCGGAACTTTTAATTAAATTAAACGACTGTTTAATTTAAATGAGCTGTTGACAGCGAATCAAATCAGGTGAGTTAAACTCACTCAGTTTTCCCTATTTATATTTTATATAAATTGGGTTTTTATTTTGTGTGCTCTGCTTGCCAATGGTTGACTGTTTTGCTAGTTATTTATTTATTTGTTGATTTAACCGATGGAATTAAACCGTGTTTAATTTCAGTGTAATACCAAATCGTTATGTTAACGATTGGATCCAACGGAGGTAACTCACCCTGTTGGTCACGTTTATTTATAAGCATGCTTAATTGTTTGAATTGTTCTGTTATTTGGTTGGTGTTAAATGGTTGATATTTATTATTAGTTAAATGTGATTGATTAAATTATTGATTTTTGACTGAATATTCAACATATGTTTGGTTTAAACCAATGAGCGGTGTTGTTTAAGTGTTCGGCAGAGTATGGCCTATAAAAATCAATCGAGTTATAAATATTTATTCACCGTCAGGTGAATCGATAGAGTTGAGGTTATAAAATTTATTTTGTAACCAGAGTTAGATTTTGAATTATATCATTTTGAATAAAAGTTATTTAAGGGAAATAAATAAATATTTTATTTATTTAAGACTTTGATTGGTTATTAATTTATTTTGCAAAGTAAATGCTGATGTTAATCAGACTTACAAGTAGAAGAGTAAGAAATGAATTAAATGGTTAAACTTTGGTAATTGTTTTGTTAAGGAAACAAGTAATAGAATTTATTTAAATTAATTATATATTTTTAATTAATTTAAGGTAAGGATTAATTTGAATCCGTTAATGAGATAATCGAGGTTTGAGTTAATTAAATCGACCAGTTTGAATTGAAATTGATTATCCAATTAAAGTGTTTTGATTAAATAGTTAAATGAATATCATTTAAATGTAAATAAGGTTTTTATCAAGGATTTATTATTTATTTTAGTAAATAAAGAAGTTAACTACTAATGTAGTAAATTGTTTGAAATAAATTATATTTTCAATTAATAAGGATTTATGGAAAATTACTTTTCAAAAGAAATCGAGGTTGAAATGGAAATCCAATGAAAATGGTTAAAGGATTTGAAAGGAAATTGGTGAGAGTGCAATTGGGTTAAGAAGTGGGTCGTAGGGTTGGATAACCAAACCCAATTTATAATGGGATTTGGTTTGGAGACTGGAGTGGAGTTTTGGTGTTTGGGTTACAACTGATATTTATCTGAGGATAAGGACGTTGTTTGATCAAGGTTTGAGAGGTAATTAAAATACCCCAACTTGAACAACATCGGGATTATCTGAAGATAGTACTAGTTGGTAATCGTAAGAAAGATTAGTGATAATTGATTATTTCCATTTGTGAAATAATAATGCAACGTTTGGAGGAAATTTGGAGAAAATATATATATATATAACGAGAGATTCGAAGTAAAGGAAATATAAAGTTAGTTTTATTTTATACTAATGACTATTAGTTATTGTTCAAGAATGGAATGAGCAATATTACGTAACACTATTTATGATTAATAGATATAATATGTTTGAAAATCTAAACAGCGATTTTAGCGATGTTGTTAAAATATATGTCTGGTAAATCTAAATGGCGATTTTAGCGCTGTTGCTATAGTAAATGTTTTGTAAACCTAAACAGCGATTATAGCGCTGTTGTTTTGTAAATCTAAATAGTAATTATAGCGCTATTGTTATAACATATGTGCTATAAATCTAAACAACGTCATAACATAGGAGCTATAAATTTCCTTATTAAAACTAATGGATTCCCCGTTTTAAATAATAAAGGATGGATGTAACAAATGTTTTGAAAGGAGAATTTAGTGGGAATTATATATGGTTATAAGTTATTTTACTAAGTATTATATCGTAATGGTTCTGAGGACATTACTATATAAGAATATAGTTATTCGAGATAGAATTAGCCAGACATAATTATTCGGGCTGAGTTGCCATTTCGTACGACTGCTAGCGTAATTCGCAGGGCTGCAGATAGCCTACGGCGGTCGGATGTTTCCTGAGGGAATCAGGCGTAACCATTGTGATCGCTGCGATCTAGAGTCAAGCGAAAGGAGTTAGGTCGAATATTAGTTAATCGATAGGAGTTAAACAAGTCGAGTTAGTCAGTTAGAATAAATCAGTTAGAGTTAATCAATTAGAGTTAAATCGAATTTGAGTTATTCAAATATCGTATTTTTGAATATTTAAAGGAGTTAGAGGTTTTAAATTTAACAAAAGTAAATCAGTTTATTAAAGGCCGAGCGATGCTGAATACTGAACCAGTGAACTCATTGGAGTGTCATGATTGAAACACTGTTTACTTTGATAGTTAAATCACCAACTATCAAATCTGACCAATACGATTGTTGGTATGGAAAGACCGGGATCGAATTTATATTCGAAAACCATTCCAACCAACAAATACGTGGAGATATCAGAAGATGATCGAGATGGAGCATTGAAGACCGTGGATTTTCATAAACGGAAGAACCACTAATATTCTCTGCCTGGCAAGCAGAGATAAGCTGTGATTATGTCGTGGTTGGAATCTACGGGTTGCAAGGACTTCTCGCTACTGATCCATGGGGTGATTCCTATATCGGATGCGGTAGGAGAGTGCCTTCGGTTTATCCTGTTCCTGGATGACTTGTATGGATGGATGTCTGACAGAGTATTTCCAAGGGGTCACGTACGTTGATTTCTTCAAACGTGCTATGGTTGTTGGCGGAGAATTTCCGTTCTCTAAGCTTCCAGCTAGAGTATTTTCGTGGATATCAATTAGTGATATCTGACGGATCTGACGATGTGGCATTCAAAGTGAATGACGACCAGATGATCAGAAGAAAATTCTGGCCTTAAGCCTCATTTGCCGGGAAATGACAAAAATTGGGCAGGCAACATGGCTATGTGGGCGCTCCCATTAGAGTGTATAATCACCTATCTAGAGGAAATCCTATTTGCTTCTTAAATCTATGTCCGATGCTGTCCCTTTTCGGGAGACGGTTGCTGATCCCAACCGTCGGTGATATACATTCGATACACTCAAGCGAAATGAGTGGTCGGTCATGTGAGGGCCGGGTTGCAAGACGTTCTTGTTGAACCCAGTGCATTCGTCTCTAGAGATACACTATCGGCAGGTGGTCCCATACCTTGTCATAGTTGGAAATCCAATCTCCAATAAGCGCCTGCGGTTTTGATTTGTATACTATATATGTGGAGCGTGAGATGCAAGCGTTCCACTAGATTGTTATTTACTTGTATTTAGACATTATTATAATATCAGACAAATATTGTTTTCAAAAATATTTTAGGTTATCGTAAGGTAAAAACCGTCCGTGTTTATGTGTGGATTTGGGCTTACGATTATCCTTTTCTTTTAGAAAAGAATTTGAACTTTAAAATCATGGTTGGATGATTTACCCTTACTACTGTGCGAGTTTATCTCACTCTGGTTCACCAGACTGCCCGGTGTTTTGTAAATGCTTGGGTTAGACCGGGTGTACAGGTTCAGGTTATCAACGGCTGTGATGAGACGAGCTGGAAGAGTCCAGACGTATGATATTATATAGCTACTATTCCGCTGTGTGTTGTATATGGGAACAGGCTATTATAACTGTCCCATGGTATGATGTACTCTGATACTGTAAGTATTTTAAAGCTTTCAATAAAGATTTATTTCTGTATTATATTTGTTCCGCTGCGATGTGAGACTCTGTGTTGTGTTGTTTCTTCTTCTTCTTCTTCTATTCTAATATTTCTATCTTATCTATTCTCACCCTCTAACTTCTTTCTATTAATGATCTGGAATGTTCGATGTCTGAATGGTCAACATGATAGTTTGATGTTGATTTTCGGAGTCGAAAATCCCAGTTCGTTACAGTGGTATTAGAGCTGAAGGTTAAGTGATTACTTTGGCTCTGTGGCGTGACTCAGTAGAGATGGGGTTAGTAATACCCTAGATTGAGTTGAGTGTATATATACGAGTGAACGTACTTGTAGATTTTATAAAAGAAATTGTTTTATATTGTGAAGATTTATTGGTTGAGTTGTTTATGAGTTCTGGTCGATCAGTTTGATCTACTGTATCGATAAGGGTTTCTTAACACTCAAGTACGATAAATCGACACAGTATGTTTTGAAAGAGGGTAAATGAAATAATTTTACCCAAATTATATTTTAATATAAAAGAATGATATATATTTGAAGTATTATAGTATATTGGATGTATTGGTTGATTATAATTGAAATGGTTATATAAATAACCAATTAGAATTCGTATAATATGGAATCAGGTGAATTAAATTTGAAATCTAAATCAGAATTGGAATTAAAATTCCTTAAAGTGGGAAAGATGATTGCAAATGAACTTGAATTGAACATATGAGAATTCTAAAATCCTGGGAGATTTTAAATTGTTTACAAGCATCGTGAATTTTATTTAGAAATAAATTTCAAAATGAAAGTATTTAAAATTGGAGTTTTGAAATGATATAGTATTGAACTCACTTTGATCGCTGGGAAATAACTCTGAGGATGCTGGCCACATCATCAGTGTTCATTTCCGAGTTCTAAGTGATGGATTACTACCAAAAGATTGTGTTTTGAATTGCTTTGAGTGAAACAAGTTGTTTTGAATCCTGAAGGGGAATATTTGATTTTTGAAAGAGCTGAACTATTTAAAAACTCTCAGGGGAATTGTTTGAACAAAAACAAAATGATATAGAAGTTTGTGAAAGCGAATATAAATTGAATTGAAACCAGTAAACTGGAAATTGAATCGGGATATAATATATCGAGTAGAATCAGATTTTTTAATTGGGAGACAGGAATCTGAAATGGTGTTGGACTGGTAAGTTAAGAGTTGAAATTAAGGATGGATGGAAATTGAGTTAAGAATGGGATTTGGTTTGGACGCATGAAGGATTTGGGTTTGAGGATAAAATTGGAATTTTGTTTGGGGAATGCATTTGTATATGCTGACAGGGCAGCAGATGGAAAGGATATAATGACATGCCCGACAAAAAGGTACATGTTTATTTTTATATGGATTTGGAGATTTATGAGCCTATTTGGCAAGCCGCTTGGCTGTTTTATTTTCTTTTGGATTAGAGAAGGCCTAGAAAGGCGAGTTGTAGTTGTACCGATTGAGCCGTACAGAGGAGGTGCTGGCGAAATTTTTCGGAAATTTAAGGTGTTAGAAATTTTTTGATATTTTTGAAAATATTTATTTACAGTATTGAATTGATTTTGATTTAAAATAAATTAGATTTGGAAATTAATGGGTTTATAACGTTCTTTCTTACCTTAGCAATTTCGAGGACGAAATTATTTTAAGGGGGGAAGAATGTAACGACCCGTGTTTTTCGACCATTTGAATATGAATATTTAAATTAGTTTTAAATATTTTATTTGGAATATCGATGGAGTTTAATATTTAATTCGTTATTTAAATGAAGTTCGAACGTTATATATATATATATATAATTATAAATCGAGCTTGAAAACGGCGTGCAGTTCGTAAATTCGAGTTTTGAACTTCAACTGAGAATACAGAGTCTGATATAAGTCGGATTTCTGTGAAACAAGAAACGCTGGAAGCGTGTTGACGATAGCTTTCATATGAAAGAGAAAAATCCAGATTCCGTGTTATTGGTTGCGAGTTATGGCTAAATCAAATTTTGGGAAAAACGCTGTGGAAATCGTTATCGGCCGTTAAAATAGCCGTTTTGCAAACGGACTCTGTTTTCGATGAAATTAGTTTCATTGGGACCGTATCGCTAAATTATTGTCAAAAAGTCAAACGGCGTGACAAACAGATGTCGTATGTGACCACATCAACCGTAAACGCCCGTTCAAATTCTATAGCGCGCATTCAAATAAATATAAGGAGTATTTGGGTGTAACTTGAGCAGACGATCGAATTAGGCCGCGGAACCAGTTCCGTTGAGTTCGTATCGTCGATTAGAGTCAGGACAGGTATATGGTTTGTTATTTTTAGAGATCGATAAATTTGGCGTTAAAAAGGGTAGGGCGGTTCGGGGTAAAAACAGCCTATCGGGCAAACAGTCTCCGAATGCGACGAAACTAGTGTCGTTGGGTTCGTATCAACAAATTATTATAAGATTTGAAAGTTTCAAGTTGATTCGACTTATCTAGTGATCGTGGTAAAATTAAACGCGTGTTAATTTTTGGTTTTATAAAGGAATTTTTTTTTCATACAACCTCGGATTTCGACGAAACTTGTCCCATTAGATCCGGAATATCTTTTTACACCAAGATTAGTATTTTTATCAGTAAACAGAGATCATATGTGGTGCTTTTTACATGTTACTTTACCACGAAGTTTCATAAACATTATTATATTGATTTTCCATCCTATATATATACCCTTACAAACAGCTTAACCCTAGAAACTTCATTCCATGGTCCACGCTTCTTCAGCCGCCACCTTCAGTAAATCAATGAACAGAAAACCACCAAAATTTCCACCGATTTCTCTTAGTTCTTATACAATTTCAAGATACTTCCAACGTGAACTAGGTAGAGGACTTCGAGATGTTGATGTTGACCGGATGTGATTGCCATTGGCGAAGCAAGACGACCGGGATTTTCCTTGAAAGCTGCCAACTTCCGAACAGTTTTGGTAGGGAATCCGAGCACCAAGCTTGAGGGAGGTGGCATAGTGGGGTTAGATGCTGCTGGTGACGATGTTGGGTCACCGTCCGGTGGTCTAGGCTCAGTGCGGTGCTGAGAGGAGGACGATGAAGTCTGAACTATGTAAATGAAGAGCCTGGTGCGTATTAGAAGAAAGTAAAGTATTGGAATTAAAAGAAAAACTGTTATACCGTATATAATCATATATTATATCGGTGCAGGGTTGTTTCCAACAGAGGCATCGGTTCTCATATAAAATTAAGAGGAGCAGAAGCAGTCTAAACGGAATTGATGAAGTAAGGCTTTGTTTGGTGAAGCATGGGTATTGAAACATGAAGGGAGGGAGTAGTAGTTGAGACCGATCCCAAAAGTTTACCTTAACCCGTGAGATTTATAAACCAATAATCAAGGCATTTAAACTTAATTAAGTTAAACTATCATTCAAACTTAAAACAAATTTTTACTCAGGGTGCAGGATTAAAGGAAGACAAGTGATTACATGGTTTCAATTCATAGCACTGACCCAAGTTTATTTTCAACAAGGAAGGGAAGCAGAGGAAAACGTTCTTGTCTGTTAAGGTGGTTAAGTAATGTTGGTCTAATTAAAATGTTAATTTGAAATTATATTGTTTATTTAAAACCATACAACCATAATATTCTAATTCACTCACAGGGTTTGAAATGGAGCAGCTCATCAAAGAAGGAATCTGAGAAGGGAATATAACTGTTTAAACTATTTTAATCAAGTAATTGAACTAATTAAACATCTAATTCTGAAAATAATTATTTTATTATTTAAGATGTATAATTGTAATGATCATAATTTATGCATCTGTGAACAAAATGGAATGAAAACCGCTAAGTTGAAACTATAGCAATGAATACGACATCTTGGAAATGCGATAACGGTACTACATTTTTGGGAACCATTCTGGATGGAAACAGACGCGACTGGAATTAACAGGAACTTTTAATTAAATTAAACGACTGTTTAATTTAAATGAGATGTTGATAGTGAATCAAATCAGGTGAGTTAAACTCACTCAGTTTTCCCTATTTATATTTTATATAAATTGGGTTTTTATTTTGTGTGCTCTGCTTGCCAATGGTTGACTGTTTTGCTAGTTATTTATTTATCTATTGATTTAACCCATGGAATTAAACCGTGTTTAATTTCAGTGAAATACCAAATCGTTATGTTAACGATTGGATCCAACGGAGGTAACTCACCCTGTTGGTCACGTTTATTTATAAGCATGCTTAATTGTTTGAATTGTTCTGTTATTTGGTTGGTGTTAAATGGTTGATATATATTATCAGTTAAATGTGATTGATTAAATTGTTGATTTTTGACTGAATATTCAACATATGTTTGGTTTAAACCAATGAGCGGTGTTGGTTAAGTGTTCGGCAGAGTATGGCCTATAAAAATCAATCGAGTTATAAATATTTATTCACCGTCAGGTGAATCGATAGAGCTGAGGTTATAAAATTTATTTTGTAACCAGAGTTAGATTTTGAATTATATCATTTTGAATAAAAGTTATTTAAGGGAAATAAATAAATATTTTATTTATTTAAGACTTTGATTGGTTATTAATTTATTTTGCAAAGTAAATGTTGATGTTAATCAAACTTACAAGTAGAAGAGTAAGAAATGAATTAAATGGTTAAACTTTGGTAATTGTTTTGTTAAGGAAACAAGTAATAGAATTTATTTAAATTAATTATATATTTTTAATTAATTTAAGGTAAGGATTAATTTGAATCCGTTAATGAGATAATCGAGGTTTGAGTTAATTAAATCGACCAGTTTGAATTGAAATTGATTATCCAATTAAAGTGTTTTGATTAAATAGTTGAATGAATATCATTTAAATGTAAATAAGGTTTTTATCAAGGATTTACTATTTATTTTAGTAAATAAAGAAGTTAATTACTAATGTAGTAAATTGTTTGAAATAAATTATATTTTTAATTAATAAGGATTTAGGGAAAATTACTTTTCAAAAGAAATCGAGGTTGAAATGAAAATCCAATGGAAATGGTTAAAGGATTTGAAAGGAAATTGGTGAGAGTGCAATTGGGTTAAGAAGTGGGTCGTAGGGTTGGATAACCAAACCCAATTTATAATGGGATTTGGTTTGGAGACTGAAGTGGAGTTTTGGTGTTTGGGTTACAACTGATATTTATTTGAGGATAAGGACGTTGTTTGATCAAGGTTTGAGAGGTAATTAAAATACCCCAACTTGAACAACATCGGGATTATCTGAAGATAGTACTAGTTGGTAATCGTAAGAAAGATTAGTGATAATTGATTATTTCCATTTATGAAATAATAATGCAACGTTTGGAGGAAATTTGGAGAAAATATATATATATAACGAGAGATTCGAAGTAAAGGAAAAATAAAGTTAGTTTTATTTTATACTAATGACTATTAGTTATTGTTCAAGAATGGAATGAGCAATATTACGTAACACTGTTTATGATTAAAAGATATAATATGTTTGAAAATCTAAACAGCGATTTTAGCGATGTTGTTATAATATATGTCTGGTAAATCTAAATGGCGATTTTAGCGATGTTGCTATAGTAAATGTTTTGTAAACCTAAACAACGATTATAGCGTTGTTGTTTTGTAAATCTAAATAGTAATTATAGCGCTATTGTTATAACATATGTGCTATAAATCTAAACAACGTTATAACATAGGGGCTATAAATTTCGTTATTAAAGCTAATGGATTCCCCGTTTTAAATAATAAAGGATGGATGTAACAAATGTTTTGAAAGAAGAATTTAGTGGGAATTATATATGGTTATAAGTTATTTTACTAAGTATTATATTGTAATGGTTCTGAGGACATTACTATATAAGAATATAGTTATTCGAGATAGAATTAGCCAGACATAATTATTCGGGCTGAGTTGCCATTTCGTACGACTGCTAGCGTAATTCGCAGGGCTGCAGATAGCCTACGGCGGTCGGATGTTTCCTGAGGGAATCAGGCGTAACCATTGTGATCGCTGCGATCTAGAGTCAAGCGAAAGGAGTTAGGTCGAATATTAGTTAATCGATAGGAGTTAAACAAGTCGAGTTAGTCAGTTAGAATAAATCAGTTAGAGTTAATCAATTAGAGTTAAATCGAATTTGAGTTATTCAAATATCGTATTTTTGAATATTTAAAGGAGTTAGAGGTTTTAAATTTAACAAAAGTAAATCAGTTTATTAAAGGCCGAGCGATGCTTAATACTGAACCAGTGAACTCATTGGAGTGTCATGATTGAAACACTGTTTACTTTGATAGTTAAATAACCAACTATCAAATCTGACCAATATGATTGTTGGTATGGAAAGATCGGGATCGAATTTATATTCGAAAACCATTCCAACCAACAAATACGTGGAGATATCAGAAGATGATCGAGATGGAGCATTGAAGACCGTGGATTTTCATAAACGGAAGAACCACTAATATTCTCTGCCTGGCAAGCAGAGATAAGCTGTGATTATGTCGTGGTTGGAATCTACGGGTTGCAAGGACTTCTCGCTACTGATCCATGGGGTGATTCCTATATCGGATACGATAGGAGAGTGCCTTCGGTTTATCCTGTTCCCGGATGACTTGTATGGATGGATGTCTGACAGAGTATTTCCAAGGGGTCACGTACGTTGATTTCTTCAAACGTGCTATGGTTGTTGGCGGAGAATTGCCGTTCTCTTAGCTTCCAGCTAGAGTATTTTTGTGGATATCAATTAGTGATATCTGATGGATCTGACGATGTGGCATTCAAAGTGAATGACGACCAGATGATCAGAAGAAAATTCTGGCCTTAAGCCTCATCAGCCGGGAAATGACAAAAATCGGGCAGGCAGCATGGCTATGTGGGTCGCTCCCATTAGAGTGTATAATCACTTATCCAGAGGAAATCCTATTTGCTTCTTAAATCTATGTTCGATGCTGTCCCTTTTCGGGAGACGGTTGCTGATCCCAACCATCGGTGATATACATTCGATACACTCAAGCGAAATGAGTGGTCGGTCATGTGAGGGTCGGGTTGCAAGACGTTCTTGTTGAACCCAGTGCATTCGTCTCTAGAGATACACTATCGGCAGGTGGTCCCATACCTTGTCATAGTTGGAAATCCAATCTCCAATAAGCGCCTGCGGTTTTGATGTGTATACTATATATGTGGAGCGTGAGATGCAAGCGTTCCACTAGATTGTTATTTACTTGTATTTAGACATTATTATAATATTAGACAAGATATTGTTTTCAAAAATGTTTTGGGTTATCGTAAGGTAAAAACCGTCCGTGTTTATGTGTGGATTTGGTCTTACGATTATCCTTTTCTTTTTGAAAAGAATTTGAACTTTAAAATCATGGTTGGATGATTTACCCTTACTACTGTGCGAGTTTATCTCACTCTGGTTCACAAGACTGACCCGGTGTTTTGTAAATGCTTGGGTTAGACCGGGTGTACAGGTTCAGGTTATCGACGGCTGTGAAGAGACGAGCTGGAAGAGTCCAGACGTATGATATTATATAGCTACTATTCCGCTGTGTGTTGTATATGGGAACAAGCTATTATAATTGTCCCATGGTATGATGTACTCTGATACTGTAAGTATTTTAAAGCTTTCAATAAAGATTTATTTCTGTATTATATTTGTTCCGCTGCGATGTGAGACTCTGTGTTGTGTTGTTTCTTCTTCTTCTTCTTCTATTCTAATATTTCTATCTTATCTATTCTCACCCTCTAACTTCTTTCTATTAAAGATCTGGAATGTTCGATGTCTGAATGGTCAACATGATAGTTTGATGTTGATTTTCGGAGTCGAAAATCCCAATTCGTTACAGTATGTGTAGAAATCATCGAGACAATCATGATTTAGCATATATCATGTTTGACTTGTTTTAGATGTTAAATTTTGACCATTTGATCATTGAACTATTATTTATTTTAAAACATATATATTTCATATGTAACGGTACTATGTCTTCCGTTGCATATAGGTATTAATATGTAGATACTATATGTTAATATACACGTGCTACATACATATAAATTTTAAAATTTCCGTATGAATTAATATATGCTAGTGACTTTAATAATTTCCCATAGAGGTATTTTGTCTAGCACATATCGGTATTTTGTCTAGCACCTTTCGGAAAAGCCCTGATGCTATAACGGTCATTTATTTAAGTGCACAGACATGGGATATTATACATAATGATTGCACTGTTTATATATATATATATATGTTGATAAATATACATATATGTACATATATATACTGCAAATATGATTTGCAAATGCCTAACATTTAGTTGATCAATCTGAAATGTTGTGTAAATGGTACAATTTTTTTTTTAAAGATGTAATTAAACTGAACATATATATTATATGCATTTGATGTGTATAAATTACTTTAAACACATTATATATACATCTGATGTACTGCTATAAATCTGACCCTGTCAATTGAAATTAAGTTTCAGGATAGTAAAAGTGCATACTGAAATTGTTTCAGCAAAGGTTGCAACTTCATAAGAAGGTTTGAGGCTAGCCAATGCTGCAAATGTATTCTAAAGTATGAACAAGTGTGACTTGTTTTGTTTTCGTAATAAATGTATATTTATCTTGCAGCATAATCTTTGGACATGTAAATATTCCATTGTAATTGATGTATATGTGTATTAGATATGGCACGAATATGCATTGCAGGTTGTATTGGTTTTATTAAACTTTCTGGAATAGTCCATATTACATGCTAGTAAATTTTTTTTTTATGCGTGCCATAGTTTCTATGGATATATACATGAGATTGTCTCATAATATAGACTGTTGCATGTATAAATATGTATTTCAGAATAAGGCAAAGTGTGTATATATATTGTACCTATGTTCAAATTGTTATATGTGCATGAGTGAATTTGGTCCTACGGTCTGGTAATGTGTATTATATATAATTTGGCCCTTTAATAATAATTCTGAAATTGATGTGATCAATTTTACTAGTAATTTGATTTATAACACCCTAATGGGCCGAATATGTATGTTTATATGTTAACAGGCCATGTGCATTTCTTTAGTGATTGTAAATAATGTATATATGGATATGATACTTTACAAAAGGTTTGTAAAATACTTTATGCATAAGTCTGTAATTTTATTTTATTTTAAAGACTTGATATATCGAAAAGAAAGAATGTACATGTAATATTCATTGTAGAATTTCATTGGAAATAATATTACTTGTTTAAAATACGTGTTTTGAATTGTTCAAAACATGGAACAATAATTTTTCTGGCTGTGTAATTTTTGTTTTTCCATATATTACACATAGCGTGTGTGTGTATGTGTATATATATATATAATACATATATTTTGATATGTGTAAATAAATAACTATAATATTGTTCGCCATTACGAATTATGTAATTCCCTTTAAAGAAAATTATCATTTGTTATATTAGGTCATGGTGAAGTCTTCCAATAATATACTCATCACTGTCCAAAATTACTGATTGTAACTAACGCCAAAGCGTTGTGCATCTTTTAACTTTGGTTATATGCGATGGAGTAAAATATGGTGCTCCAACCTATTATTGGGTCTGATTTAACTAGGATGCATAATACGATTATGGCCTTAGAGACAAAAGCATGAATTATTCTATATATTTTGAGCAAATGAATAATACTGAGCAAACTATTCAACATGCGATCCAAGAGTTATATAGACGATATGATTGACATAAGATGTCTACCTAAAAGATTGTGTTTTGAGTTTAGCCAAAGCTAGGTCAAGGCATGATTAGATATGGATCTTGGAACACTGTTATATATATATACCGATATGTATATATAAACAGAGAGATGTTAATTTGAGTGGGAGCATATTTTAGTTTAAATTACATATTTATGTTAATATATAAATTTTGATTGTCAAAATTTTGTGATTAAATAAATACTACAGAATCAGTTATTATTTTATCTAATGTAGATATTAAATAATAAATAACTCGATAATTTAAACTAATCCTCAAGAAGGATAAATCAAATTAAATAAAATTTCTTGACTGGCATTGAAATTTGAGGATCGTCCTCGAACAAATTAAACATAATTGCTTTACCATTATCGAAGATCTAAAATAAAAGTTGAAGTATGACTCCAACTGAATAAGATATAAATGTTATTGTAACGACCCGGATTTTTGGCCAATTAATTTTAAATATTTTATATCGTTTTAGATATTGTGTTGATAATAAAAATAATTTATTTCCAGCAAATTGATTAGTTTTGAATTTAAAATATTTATTTAATATGGTTAATTTAAATATACGTTCGAATTAAATTTTTTGGTCTATTCTGTTAAGTCCAGAATAGTGTAATAACGTTGAAACGACAGTGGTTACGTTAAAATAGCGGTTCGCGGTTTAAGTAATAGACCCCGATATTTATTTTAGTGGATAAGCACGAGGTCAAATCAATATCTGTTTAAATAAAAGTGAAAATCTCTTTAAATCAAATCGATATCCATTTAAAAAGAAATAAAATCTCTCGAAATCGAATCGAATTAAATTCGATTATATTTAAAATCGAAATCGAAATCCTTAAAAGATTTTGCTATGTACTTAAGCCTACATTTTTTTTATGGCCGTGTACTTCTGTCTCCCCCCTCATCTATAAAACGTGACCTCGTTCTGTGATTTCCCATCCATTTACGTTCTCCTTTATAATCACATACAAAGGCTTCTCTTTTTAATTCATTCTATGTTCAATTAAAAACCGCATGTTTCCCTTATATAATACACCGCTCCTCCTAAAAGCCTCAAAATCAAAAACCGCCTTCTGTTTTTCTTGTTTCGGAATTCGAAATCAATTTGAATGAAATCCAAGTCAAAAACGAAGTTGCCGAACATGTTCTGCGAAGGGTACGAGGCTTTCGACAATTTTAAGTTCAAACGCGGTTTCGATTTTGGGGTTTCGGGCTTCTGGAGGCTTGCGAGCTGAAAGGGAGTAGACGGTTGTTCATGGCAACGCAAGGACGGACGTGATTTGAAGAGGAGCTCTGGGTTCTGGAAGGCCGATGTTGGGGTTTCAAATGTGGAACAGTCGAAGTAGAGGGGATCGCGGTCTACTGTAGTTGTGATTTAGGGTTTCAGTGTCAAGTTCGATTTGTGATGTGGAGGTACTGTAATTTTCTTGTGATGCTGCGATGGATGGCCAATCGATGGGATTCTGATGAAGGTCGAACTGAGGAGCTGGGTTTTTGGTTCCAAGTTTTGCGTTGATTTGAGGATAAGGTAACTAAGGTAAAACCAATTTTCCTTGTTTATTTAAATTTTTACAGTAAGATCAGTTTTTAAATTAAGTAATTAGATTATAATTACATTAAAATCAATGGCTTTAAGGAAGACATTGTCTGAGAGAAATCAAGTGGAAATACCATTCGGGTTATATCTAAAGGAAAACTGGAAATAAATTTTTGTAATAAATCATTTTGTAAATAGCTAATTTTAATTGTAAATCATTTAATGGTTAAATAAAATGATTATAATGTAGGGAAATTGGTTTAAATAAAAGGGAATTTGTTAGTAAGTAAATTAAATGTGTAAACATATCATTTATCAAATTAAGGTTTAATTTGGAGTTGGTTTACACGTAGATAATTTATTAAATCCGATAATGGAGATTTTATTAATTATTGTTGTTTTCCGTTGGGGAACAGACGTATGGAGGAACTGCTATGAAATCTATATAAGATGCTTCGGTGGCTATTCAACGCGAATAAAAATCACGGTGAGTAAATCTCACTCACTTTTTTTTAAAAAAAATTATTCATTAAAAAAAATTGTTTGATTGCTTGTGTGAATGTTTTCTGCTTGTTTTATATATATTAGTTATTTAGGCTATTATATATATATTGGGTTGATTGATTGGTTGGATTCCCGCAGTCTCATTAGCGGATGCCCGCAGTTTCATAGCGGATGATTACCCTATACGCCCCACGCTATGATAGTGGATGACCTTCTATACCACGATATTCTGCCACGAAGCAGAATGGGTATTATTTATGTGCTAAAATCTGTGGATGCAGGAAAACAGGTTGGAGGAATCCAACTGGATTCCTCAAAAAAAAAATTTATCTGTTTGTTTGTTGTTTGTTTGATTTCATATATATTTTTCATATATGATGTGTTAAAAATCAAATGATTGAAAATTGGGTGATTTGATTGTTTTAAATATCACTGGGCTAAGTGTTAATGTATTTAAAATATCGTGGAAGGATATTTGAGATTTAAAAGGGAAAATTCTATTTTTAAATAGAATTTGAATTTTTAAATAGATTTGAAATATAAACTTGTTTGAAAAATAAAACAAGTGATTCCTTTATAAACGAAGTTTATAAGTGGAGTGAAATGAATTATCATTGGATAATTCAGAAAATAGAAATACAAGTGTGACTTTGAAAAAGGAAATATATTTTTCCAAAGATGAAATATTTTATTTGAAAGCGAGACTTGTTTAAATGAGGTTTGTAAATAGAAAGTGGAAAAAATTATCATTTGGATCATTTGAATATTTAATTCAAATGTGAATTTGAAAATAGAAATGGGGAAATCGTTTAAAGAAATAAACGATGGAATTTATTCTGATGTTCAGAATATAAATTGAACGAAAATAAATCCATAAGGATTTATGATTTGAATTCGATTAATTCGAATTTTTATTTAAATAAAAGTCAAATTGAATAAATAGAATTTGACTAGAATTTAAATATAGGATTTGAATACAGAAATTTAAATGTGATTTAGATATAGAATTTGGATGTAAGAAATTGAAATAGAATTTGAATTCAAAGGAATTCAAATGGATTTGAATAAAGAAAAGTAAAATATAGAGTTTTGAAAAATAGAATTCAAAGGAAATTTAAAATATAGAAACTTGAAAATAGAATTCAAAGGGAGCTTAACTATAGAAGTGAAATGGAGTTTAAACATAGAATTCAAATAGGGTTGAATTGGAATTTGAGTACAGGATTCAAGTAGGAATTCAAAAGTAGAATTTTCAAATAGAAAAGGAATATAGAACTTTAAACGAAATGTGAGTATTGAATTTGAATAAGGGAAATTCAAATAGAATTTTAAATAAGAGATTTGAAATAGAATTTGAATAGAGAAATTCAAATGTAATTTGAATATAGAATTCAAATAGAATGTGATGGGAATTTGAAAATAGATTTTAAAAAGAGTTAAAATGGAGTTGAATTCATTTTAACGGTAGTTCAAAGGTTTATATATATAAATATAATTAAAACGAACTCGCCGCAGCGCTGCAGTTCGTAAATTGTCGTTTCGAACTTCAATTGAATATACAGGAATCAATTGAAGTCAAAATTCTTTGAAACAAGAAACGTCAGGACCAATTTGATAATAGTTTTCTAATGGAAAAGAAAAATCTGGATTTCATCGAATAGATTTTGAGATATGTCAAAATCAAATTTTTAAAAGTGCAGCGCCAAAAACCATTAAAACCATAATGGATTTTATATAATAAATATAGGGATTTTTAAGCAAATAAAAATCCGATTTTTAATTTAAAAACCTGGTCTTGAGTTAGAAAATAAATGTGAACTCAAGTGAAGTAAAGAAGTGATTTTTGAAACAATAATCATATTTTTGATTATTGAATAGAATTAACTAAGTCAAAGAAGAATTAGTTAATCGAGTGTTGAATTGAAGTCAAACTTTGAAAAGTGAATTTGGAATTGTAAATATATATTCGAAATCGAATATAGAACTTAAATTGAAATTTGAATTCAATTAGTTGATAAGTAAGCTGAAATATATTTGAACGTGTTATATCCATATATACAAGCGAAATGGGCAAAGAGTTAGTTAAAGAATTACTTTAACGAATTGAGTCAAACGAGTGTATGAAGTTGAAATGAATTGTACAGGTATAGATATACCGGAGACAGTTAGGGGATAAAGTAATGAAGGTATATAATTAGTGTGCTGGACAAAAAGGTACATGTTTAAATTCATATATGGGTTTTATGCGCCGTATCGGCAAGCCGCTTGGCTTTTTCTTTTTCTTTTTGAGATGAGAAGGACCGGGGAAGCTATTTGAAATTTCCCGATGCTCCCGGTACAGGGGAGGTTATGGCGAATTTTTCTGGAAATTTAAGGAGTTAGAATATTTTTAAGAAAATTTAACAACTAGAAATCTATATATAGATATATATATATATATAGAATTAGAAAATGAAATGAACTTAGAAGTAGAATAGTAAAGTCGAAAAGAATATATATGAAATCAAAACTAGAATGAAGAATAGAAAGAGAAGCTTATACGTGTTTTATAAATGAATAATTGGTTTGTATAGTATTGATTATTCGAGTAAGTAGTCTTGTCTGTTTTGACGTTATGAATGTTACTCAGTCAAGGTCTGAGAGGTAGTTATACCCCAACTTGATTGGTTCCGTTAATAACCGATAAATAGAAAAACTCAGTCTCGAAGATCAACGTTTAAAGAGATTTAGGTGAATACAAATATTTGGGTTGTCGTAACGATGTTTTACACAACATCTGTCTTAATCCAAATAGGCGTAAGTTTGGAAATAGAGTTACAAATATTTCCTAAGTACAGAACTAAATGAGTTCGTGGAAGAGATAGGTTATTGGATTGTTTTCCAATTATAATCGAAGATATTTTCTAACTGTAGAAAATAAAAGGAAGCGATATTTGGAAATGTTTTCCAAAAAGTATAAAATCCCAATATGGCTATTTGAAATATTTGGTTAACAAATATTGATAAGGAAATGGAGAAGAGATTTAATTAATGAAATATTAATTAAAGAGCCCAGTGATTTGTTTGATATGTTTGGATGAACACTTGTTTTTATTCGATAGTTAAATCACAGACTATCGAAGTTTTGACCATCGTTGTCAATATGGAGAAACCGGTTGGATTATTATCCGAAGAACCACTCCGTATCGGCATAAGCGTTGCGAACCAAGTATGCTGAATATATTGAAGATGGAGTAAAGTGCAAGGACTTTTTCTATTAAATAGAAATAGTGCCTTCGGTTTCGTTCAATCCCAGAATGAACGTAAATGGACAAATGTCTGACAGAGTATTTCCAATGATCAAATGGGTTGGTCTGTATAAATGTATATGGTTGCAACGGATTTATTCCCTTAGCATAACATCCAGAATATTTGTGCAAACTCAACTAGTGATTAACGGATCTGACGATGTGGCATTCAAAGTGATTGTGTTATCAATGAATGGTAAGTATGCGTAGCCTCAGGCCTCAACAACCGGGAAAGGACAAAAATCGGGCAGGCAGCATGGCTATGTGGGTCGCACCCATTAGGATGTATAATCACCTATCTAGAGAAATTCCAATTGCTTCTTAAAACCTATCGATGCTGTCCCTTATCGGGAAACGGTTGCTGATCACAACCGTTGGTGATATACATTCGATACACTCAAGCGAAATGAGTGGTCGGTCATGTATGGGCCGGGTTACAAGACGTTCTTGTTGAACCCAGCGTATTCGCCTCTGGAGATACACTATCGGCAGGTGGTCCCATACCTTGTCAAGCTGGAAATCCAATCTCCAATAAGCGCCCTGTGGTTTTTGATTTTATATTATATATGGAGCGTGAGATGCAAGCGTTCCGCTAGATTCTATTTAGTTGATTTAGACATTATTATAATATCACCAGACTTTGATATCAAAATGTTATGGGTTATCGTAAGGTAAAAACCATCCGTGTTTATGTGTGGATCGGTCTTACGATTATCTTTTCTTTCGAAAGGATTTTTAAAAGCTAATCAAATGGTTGGAGTTTACTCACACCAGTCCCATGACTGACCCAGAGTTTATTTTGTTTGTTTTTCCCTTAAACTCTTGGGTGCTCAAGTTTGTACGGGCAGTCAAGTAGTCGGGATTTTACAGATTCACTTGGAGGAGCTTGGAGCAGGAGGCTTCAGCGTTAGTTATCTAGTGTTATTTCCGCTGTAATTGTAAGTGTTGTACTCTGATGATGATGTATGTATATACAGTTAAAAGTTTGTATTTCAAAATCTGTTATATATTATATTTTGTTCCGCTGCGATGTGAGGTTCTATGTTGTGTTTATGTTCTTCTTCTTCTATTCTAAGTTTTCTGTCTTATCTATTCTCACCCTCTATCTTCTTTCTATTAATGGTTCGTATTTCTGTGTTATTTGGGTTGGACGTGTGATGTATTTAGTCAACTCAGATAGCTCAAAATTGCGGGTCGTTACAGTTATGAAGTCTACTTATACATCTCTAGTATTAGATACTAGATATAAATCACATAAATGTATGTTGATTTAAAGAAATTGCAGAGTAAGTAGAAAACTGATAAAAGGACAAGTGGACTTACGATTGGAAACAAAGCAAATGTTACTGGATTATCCATAGGAAGTTGATTCTTGTTAATTATACTGGATTAATTAAATAAATAAAATAATTGTTATTATGAAATTCCATTTAAAATAAATGTTATTATTAATCTTGTTTTGACAGATTTAAATTTCATTTGTTGTAAAAGAACAATTGTTGTTCATTTTATTTAAATGAAATATTGTATGAAATTTCACAAATAGTTAATGATATTTACAAATCGTTAATTATAATGTACTTGACATTAATAACAAATGGATTAAATTTAATGATTTAAATCCAACATACCTGTAGCATTACCAATTAGCCCGTAAAAACAAGAGAGTATATCAAAACTCCATAATGATGGAATTTTGAGATCATTTGATTTTGAATTATATGAATAATGCAAATCTTGTTTTATATGCAAAATAAATGAATCACCTTTCACTTGACACAGTGAATGTGTGATAAGTATTGAATCTTATACATAATGATGTATATGGAGCAATGAATACATAAGCTGGAGGCGGGACTTATTACTTCACTATATTTACTAATGGTATTAGCAGATATAGATATGTATATCTTATGAAATACATATCAGAATGCTTTGAAATGTTCAAAGAATTCAAAGTGAAGTTAGAATCAAAATTTAGTAGAAAATAAGTACTTTCGAACAGTTCGAAAGAGAATATTTAAGCCAATTATTTAATGACTATGCAGATGAGTTTGAAATTATTTCACAACTCATTCCGTTTAGAACACCATATTGGAATGATGTGTCTGAAAGGAGAGATAACACTTTACAAGATACAGTACGATTAATGATATGTCATATAGATCTTCTAATAAATTAAATTTAGAACAACTGTATTAAATCCCACTAAAACGATTTAAAGACGCCATATAAGATATGGACTAGGAAATGTCCTAGTGTGTCTAATACGAAGATTGTAAGGCGTTTGTTAAGCGTCCTTCCTCTGATAAGACCGGACCCAAATAAGATAACTATTTTGTGTAATATCCACAAGATATAAATTGATATTATTTCTATAAATTCTATGAGAATAAAATGTTTGTTGCTCAAATTAGTATCCTTTATAAAGGAGAACCAGTCTCTAAGATACCAATAGGAATTAAATAGAAGTCGAAATGTCTCGAACCACAAAATGTCATTGAATCTTGTATAGACAAGAAATTGAGTGGGAGTGAGACAATAATTCTAATGTTATTTGATAACACATTAATTATTGTAAATTATGCTAGTTTTAAAACAAGAAATAAATACCGATTCTAAGAGAGAAAATGTTTGGATTAAGAAGTTCATGATTGAACTTAATTCATTGTTGATCCAATGATATATATTGCGATAACAATATGGTTGTTGCTCAGGCCTAAAACATTAAACTCATTATCAATCCAAACATGTATTTAATAAATATAATTCCTATGTGAAGTTGTTCACACAGGAAATGAACATATCTGCAAAGTTACAAATGTTGTAATGTTGCAGACCTACTGAATTAAACTCTGTTGCGGCAGAAGTTTAATAGTCACACTAGTTTCATGAGTATACGATACGTGAATGATTGACTCTAGTGCAAGTGGGAGATTGATAGAGTTTATGCCCTACAGCCAATCCATATGTGATAACACTATTGATGTTATTATTTTATTTGGAATAAAATAATATTCTATTATATTATATTTACCGCGTAATATAAATGTTAATATAATAGAAGTCCTTAGAATTATAATACGAAATTATATAATTCGAGTAAGACTTGAATTTGAGATTATATAATATACTGAGTATTATAATTCTTAAATGTCCCTAGTCGAGTTTTATTGTTTATATAGGGCAACATTAAAGCGTTGAGACTAGTATGTTGATTGGCTGATGATCACATCTCATTGATCATTAATATACGTGATATTAATGTCAAAACATAAATAGATATTGGATAATATCATATTAGGCTGACCCACCGTGAGATAACTACGTGGAATATAATTAACAGTATCATAAGTTATTCTCATAGTGACAGTGATGTAATGGTCCTCGGACCTGAAATCATTATAATTTTATTCGAGGATATTTGTGTTTTGATATCATCTAAAGTTATTCGTAACTGAGTAACGATAACAGTGATTATTGGATACATCTCGAATGGAATGAAAAATATAAATGATATTGATGGAATTTAACCCTATGATATATTCGAAGTGATATTCATGGGCCTCTTGATTGAGTGAGACTGTGAAATGCATGGCTGTGCTCAAATATTGATTTGTTTTAAACAGTCTACTCATCGATCAAGATAAACGGATTAAATAATAAAGAAGGTGATACGTTCCATGCCTTGATTTTAATCCTGGATATATTATTTAAAAGGATTATATTACATTGATGCACTGGTCACATAAAAGGTTGCATCGAATCATTGATCTTGTTATAGCTTGGGTAGCAGCGATGTATTACTAGATGCCGCTCACTGCTTATGATTTTAAATACGATTTAAAATCATTGCCAATGTCACCTATAAATAAGACCTATAAATAAGACCTTAGATCTAACTCTAAAACTCTAAGGTCTAAGGTCTTATTTAGAGTTAGCCGACCAAATTACGAGTTTTAGAGTTAGATGATCCATCCATGGATAGCTTCCATTGAATGTTCGGGAGCTCACTGTCTTCCATTGGAGGCTCTTTAAGATTTGTGAACTTCGCTATGAAATCTATGAGGGCTTGTCTGAGGATGGCTCGACGAGGAATAAAGGTAATCTCGAATTGCCATAGTTCTATGTTCCACTTCAAAGGTCGCCTGATGCCTTAGGCCGTTGCAGGACCTGTCGTAGAAGTTGATCAGTGTAGACTTTGATTGGATGGGACTGAAAGTATGGTCGTAGCTTTCGGGAAGAGATCAATAGGCAAGGTAACACCCTGCATTTTTAACTCAATATAATAAAATAAGGATAACTTAATTAAATATATAGAATTAAGTACAACGGACTGCACCATTGCTTACGTCTTGAAATTCTGGTCAAGATAGACATCTGGTTTGTGTAAAACGAACACCATATGAAGAAGTTATGAGCATTAGAAGTTTGTATACATATAAGGAGCTTATATGTGTATATATATATATATTAAATAAATATATCCAAAAAATTCAAAAATCAGTTCAAAAATCAAAATTCACGTGCGGGAAAATCTAGAGGGAAGTTAGACCGTTGAGGGTCGACTTAGGGGTCGACCCACCAACAAGGGGGTCGACCAGAGATCGACCCACCAACTGGGGGTCGACCCACCCGCGAATCTTAAGCATTCTTTTCTGACGTTGCCAATTCTGATGTTTTAAAATTAAATCTAAGGGTCCTAGTTCTACCGCTACACCTATAAATAAGACCTTAGACCTAACTCTAAAACTCGTAATTTGGTCGGCTATGCTGGAGCTCTGCCATTACTCTCTCTCCCCTCAAATATATTCAGAAATTTAGATTAGAAAATCTTAAATTAAGATCTGTAGGGAAGAGATTGATGTTTTTTTAAAGGGCGTTCATAATTATGAGAAAAGCAAGGTAATGTTCCGGATCCGATCTGTTCAATTTTTCTTCCTCTTTCTTTTCCCTTTCTCTTTTAGTAAAAATAGTAAATCCATGATTATTAGGTTCTGAATTCAATTAGGGGAAAATCATGGAAGATTAGATCTGGACCAGATCCAGGATTTGGAAAGCTTACGAGGTGAGTGGACTTAAGCCATATTATTTTAATTAATGGTGCATAATCGTTTTGCATTCCCCTTTTTATTAATTGTGAAATTGCCAGATTAATTATAAATTGCTGTTGTAATGAGTTGAAATGTTAATATGAATATGTCAGGAAATTCCTATGTTGAATTGGCTAAAATATTGAATGTTTACATATTGGAGAAAATAAACTTATTAGGATATGAATAGCCAATTCAGTGATTGTAACTACATGATTTACTTATGGCAAATTATTGAGTAATAGACATGTAACTTGTTAGATTTGAATAAATACCAGATTAAATGCTTATATGTCAAAAACTAGAATTAAATACATATGTTGAAAAAGACATGCGACAAAATATAGGCAAAAATTGGATGAGATGTAAATTAGATTACTATAAACTAGATTACAGTAAAAAGGATAATATGCCTAAAATTTTCATGAAAGGGGAATAATTGAACATGCCTAGATTCACAGTAATTTGACACTGTAACGCTCTTAGACACGATGTTATATTGCACTTATGAAAGAAGTCTGCCCGGAACTACGTACTGTATAAAACATTCACAAGTGGTAAATCTAATGTGAGGGGTCTAAGTGCAAAAACTTAAAAACATGTAATGGTGCTAAGATACAATTTTAAGTCGACTTGTGATAGAAGTCTGCCCAGACCCGCCCGGCAAAGCTAGCGTCCACAAGTGTAGGCTTAATCTGAGAGGTCTGGGCATATGTATGTACATATATATAAATATATGTATATAACAAGATATGAATAAATGGCAATGATGGTAATTAAATGTCTAACTCAGAAAATAAGAAAGGAAGGGATGTAATGAACTAAGTTATTGTGATACGAAGGAAAATTGATTTGTTTCCCTAAATGACTTATTTCTGAGAACGTGGTTGCAAGTAAGCCACAGTAAATAAAGTAAGAAAAGTAAAGAAATTACTTGCTACCACGAATTTAGATGGGAATACGTTATGAAAATAAATCACTGATTCCTTCTATCAAACTTATAAGGTGCATGAAGTGTTTTCCTTAATTAAAATAAGGGACATATATTACAGTAAATGTAGAATACTAGAATACAACAGTAAAAGAACATGGTTTAAAAGGGGAATGATAATCACCTATTATAAATAAATAACATTAATGAAAATATTGTATAATAGGTAGACTTGTCTTAGGGACAAGTGGGGTTTATAACTTAGGTTATAATAAACTAATAAGTAGATTGGATAACTGGTGAAATGAGATAAGGGACACTTAATTGTAAATTAAGTAATCAAAAAAGGGGGGAAACGTGAAACCAGTTAAGAAAAGGGGGAAAATATATTGTACTTAATTATAAGTAATCCATAAACTTGGAGGTCTGAAACCCGCTGATAAGAATAGCATATTTAGACTTGTCCCTGGGACAAAAGGAAATTACAACATAGGTTATAATAAATGGCTAGAGAAACTTACTAATGGGCCTTAGTTAATAGAACTAAGTTAATAAGTAAACAACGAAAAGTTGCATTGATGATATAAAGTGGAATTATGATTAAATGAGAAAGGATGAGGAAAACTTATGAAATGAAATAAGTTATATATAATCACAAATGGTAAGTGACATGTTAATTGGAAAACTTGTGAATTGAGATATACTTAATTACATATTAATTAAAACATGTTATTGTAATGATGTAACCAAAAAGAATATAAAAGAGATTGTGCATTACAAACCTTGGGCCACAATCTGGAGAATAACATGTCATGGTTTTATTACTAAACTTAAATGGGTTAACTTATAAATGAAATTAATAAGAAAGAGGAACTTGGTAACTGATGAATAATTCAATGTGAATGGGAATAACCAAGTTGAAAGGAAACCTGGTAAGGAAAAGCAAGCGCGTAAAAGAATGTTTAGACATAGGGTTTAACAACATATTAAAGTGAGGCGCTTGGACCAGTCTGTACGTTTGAGAGTGAATAACCTAATTGGGTAGATCATCGAGGTGTTATAAGGTATGAGCGGAGTCCACATTCATATGAGTGTTATGGCGGCTCCAAAGGACTGGAAGGGGAAGCACGCAGCTTCCTGAGGTATATAAGGTGCTCCTAGTAGTCCTTTGTGCGGTGATAGATGTCTTAGGTTATGCTTGCAGAGGTTGGGTATGCGCGTAACTACTAGGTGGGTGGGCCTTGACTACAAAAGTAGCTATGCAGTCAGAATGCTGTGACGCGGTGACACCAGGGCGATTCAGCAGTTGCCTCAACGGGGAGGCGGAGGGTCATGACCAACAAGGATAGTAGATCGTCGAATACCCGTCATCGACAGCTAGTGGGATGCGAAAAGACTAGAGCTAAACCAAAGATACCATTCACCCTGTAATGACCCGGTTTTTTTCGACTTTGGTTATCGCCATAAACTCAATGATGACTAACCAAACGTCGAAAAAAACCGGATGATTAATGAAAGAAATTAGAGGGTGAGAATAGATAAGATAGGAACTTAGAATAGAAGAAGAAGAACACAACATCAGAGTAACACGAATCTCACAGCGGAACGAACAGCATATAATAGATAACGTATCCTTGAAATAAAATCAGTATATGTTTACAATAACATTATCAGAGTACAACACTTACAATACAACGGAAATAACTATAGCTATAAAATCCTGAAGCCTCCTGCTCCAAGCTCTTCCAGTATATCTGTAAATCCCGACTACTTGACTGCCCGTACAAAATTGGGCACCCAAGAGTTTAGGGAAAACAACAAAATAAACTCCGGGTCAGTCATGTGACTGGTATGAGTAAAACAGTTTGAACAAGTAAACGATATCTCATAAGACCACGCCATATAACGGAACGGGTTTTTCCCTTATGAGAATCCAAATTATCTTTATATCAAAAACCTTTTGATAATATAATAATGTCTATCAACCACAATATAATAATCATCTAGCAGAAATGCTTTCATCTCACGTTCTGCATATATAGTATACAATCAAAACCGCAAGCACGTATCGGAGCGACCGACTTAGCCATGCTGCCTGCCCGATTTCTGTCATTTACCGATTGATGAGGCTTGAGGTTACGCTTCATCATCACATCAGATTCACTTCGAATGCCACATTGTCAGATCCATCGAAAATCACTAAGTGACGTCTACAACAGTACATTACGTGTTAGCTAAAGAAGTTTCCTTCTCTGCTTCCACTCTTGGTATGGTTGAAGAAATCAATGTACATGACCTTTCTGGAAATACTCTGTCAGACATTCATCCATGAAAGTCATCCAGGAACAGGATGAACCAAAGGCACTATTCAGTACATCCATCTTAGGAACTGTTATCTAAGACTTATACAATAGCCCTTGCACTTTACTCTATCTTCAATTTTCTTTGGCATATATGATTCACAACGCTTATGCCAGTATAGAGTGGTTCTTTGGATAATAATCCAACCGGTCTCTCCATATTAACAACGTTAAAATGGTCAAAACTTCGATATTCTGTGATTTAACCATCAAAGAAAAATACGTGTGCAAATAACGATATTATTTCCAGATGGAAATTATATCAATCAATCATTAATCATATATATATATATATTCCTTATTTCAATATTTGATTACGTTTCTGATTCTATTTGGAAAACATTTCCAAATCTTCTTTACTTGGATTTAAACAGATGTTTAAATCAACAACGCGACGACAACTCAAACCACTATACTTATTTACTAAATCACTTAACCACTTTCACTCTCGAACCATAGCCATTTCTAAATTAAAACGAAGTCAATCAAGTTGGGGTATAACTACCTCTCAGACCTTAACTGAACAACATTCAAATCTCGAAACAGGTTAAGTTCATCTTTTAACCCTTTAACACTTCCTTACATAATTCACTTTCGAAGAATCTCTATTCGATAACTCCTCCCTTCGAATAACTATATTCGATAATCTCTCTTACGAATAACTAGATTCGAAAACCTTTCTTCGAATAAACTATATTCGATTGACTCTATTCAATTAACTCTTATCAATTAACTCTATTGGATTAACTCTATTTGATTAACTCTTTTCACTTAACTCCTTTCGAATAACTAATTCGATAACTCCTTTCGTTTAAACTATAATCGATAACTCCTTTCAAATAACTAATTCGATAACTCCTTTCGATTAATCTAAAATCGACAACTCCTTTCGAATAACTAATTCGATAACTCTTATGTGTTTAACTCTATTCGAATAACTGGTATTTATTTAACTCTACTCGAATAACTTATTCGAATAACTTATATTTGATTTGCTTACTTTCGAATACTTATATTCGATAATCTCTTTCTTCGAGTAAATCTTATTGGATTTAACTCCTGTCGAATAACTAGATTCGATCAACTCACTTCGAATATTTCTGATTCGATTATCTCACTTCGAATATCTACTATTCGATTATCTCACTTCGAATATCTACTATTTGATTATCTTACTTCGAATATTTCTGATTCGATTCACTTCTTCGAATAACTAAATTCGATTAACTCATTTCAACTTTATTCGAATAAACTATTCATTTATAAAGATTTACTTTTAGTACGGTTCTTCACTTTACAAATGATTTCCTTTTTAGTAACGTTATCCTTTTTATAACGTTTTCCTTTTTATAACATCCTATTTAGTTATAAACAAATTTCCTTTTTATAACTCTATTTATTTTCTAAATATTTCCTTTTTAATTCTATTTGTAAATGGTTTTACAAATATCTCCTTTTCAATTCCCCTTTCGATTTCATTTGTAAAGGTTTTACAAATATTCCCTATTCAATCTCATTTGTAAATGGTTTACAAACATTTCTCTTTCTGATTGATTTGTAAATGATTTACAAACCTTTCTCTTTCTAATCTATTTGCAAATGTTTTACAAATAATTCCTTTAGGGCTTCATTTCTAAGTATTTTCTATTTATAAATAATCCATTTATAAATAAATTTCTATTTATAGATATTCCATTTATAAATAATTCCTTTTATAAAATCTCCTTTAATTGTTATAAATATTATCTCTTTTATAAAATCCTTTGATTTTATAAATAATCTATTTTCAATATTCATTTTGAAAATTCCCTTTTCACCATTCCGGTATGTTATGGTATTTAACACATCAAATCACGATGACCAATATCGTTCAAACACATATAATCGACAACAGATTATATATCACATCATATATCACAATATATGAATCACAGTAAAATAAATGTTGAGAAATCCAGTTGGATTCCTCCAACCTGTCTCCCTGCATCCACAGATGTTATACAATATGAAATCAACATCACTTTCAGTTCCATATGATATATTCTATTAAACAGAATCAATATAGAAATTCACAAACTGACTAGCAGTTCAATCAAACAGTCAACACATAGTCAATCAGCCAATATTTAACAGTTCTAAAAATACAACATGAAATTATAAACTGTTCAGAGTTAGTGAGATTTACTCACATTGGACGATCATCGTTAATAACGATAACCATCGCTCGATTTGATTTTGACGGACAATTTATTTTGCTATAAATTGTAACGAGCTCCGATGGACTTCCAATCTGTCCCATCGTGTAGTCGTCGTCCATACTATCCCAATGTGACCAACCGTCCGTAAAACTAACAACGTACGGACGAGATATTAAAATTTCAAGTTAGAATACATTATAGAATTAAATAAAAACTTAGATTATTAATCTATAATGTACCCTAAGACATACGACCCATCACCCAAAATATATGTTCACTACTTCCTTCTTCCTGAACCCGCGTGCTCATCTTTTCTTCCTTTTCACTACAGTAAGTCACTCCTATATTCAACACCATTTGCACAAATTCAAAACTCCAATTTCCCCCTTAATTTATTCCTTGTTCCACGCATTAAAAATCTGGACCGAGCATCATCCTTCTGACCTCGCAAGAACGCACTTACGTGCCAACTCCTTATTACACACGCTACCAACCACCTCCGCCTGGAACTCCCCTTTTGCTGCCACTCCCTTCGCCTGCTACCAGACTGTACAAGTTTACAACCGATAGTTTCCTTCCACCGTAAACCCTTCTTTTTTATGATGTTAAAAGAACGATGCCACTTCACTTCGTACACTGTAATGGCGCGTTTTGTAAGGTATAATAATTAAGTTATTTAATTATTTAAATAACGAATATATTAAATAAACGATAGTTGAACGTATAATTTATAATATAATTATAATCGAGCTCGAAATGGCGCGGCAGTTCGCTATTTGGCGATTCGAACTTCAACTGAATGTACAGGATTCGTTTTAAGCCGGATTTCTGTGAAACAAGAAACGTGTGGAGCTGGTGGAGTATATCTTTCTAGTGGAAGAGAAAGAACGTGATTTCATCGTGTAGATTTTGATTTATGTCCAAATCAAATTTCAGAAAAGTCGCTGTGAAATTCCTTTATAATTCGTAACGCTTTATTTACGTTATAAATGGATTTTCAATATAAATTGAATATCGATTCAACCTGGACTTAGAATAAGAAATATATAATTATCCTGGAGCCGTATGATATTCCAGTGTGAATATATACGATAATATAAATTTATTTATATTTAATTTAATTTAATTTAAATATATTTATATATTTAAATGGGTCATTCAAAGCGTTAAAAATAGCCGGTTTTGCAAACGAAGTCGGAATTCGACGAAACCAGTTTCGTTGGGACCGTAATGTCGAATTCTAGCTACATGCTCAGTTTCGTGATTTTTAGATATCGTGTGTGATCACACGTATTTTTAAGGACTGAAGACAAAGAGAAAATCAGTAAAATAAATAAAATAAAATAAACCAAAATATCCTAACTAATTGTATGATCAAAAACAAGCCACCTCCTTCACTTTTTGAGCCACACAAAAGCAAATCCCATCTCCTTATAATCTAAAGGAGGCCGACAGTAAATGGTGCTCCTCAAACAAAATACTGTGCTCACCAAATCAAAGTAAAAATCAAAATAAAATAAAAGGGAAAATCCAAAAATCGCGAATCAAATTCATTTGGTTTTGTACGGGGATTTGCTTCAACATATGTAAATCTGGAAGGGTTCGATCTTTTTCTGAGATCGCTGGATTTTTCCAGCGTTAACTGGCGATTCCAGGGCTGGCCGATGTCGAGCACAAGGGAGAGCGGATGGGTTTTCCCGGGTACAGTCGAGATCGTGGAGTTGAGGTGCACGTGTTGGCATCGACGAGGGACTCTGGTGGTGGAAGGCGAAAAGCGACAGGAGGAGTTCGTGAACAAAGCTACAGGTCGGTTTCTTGAGTGGGGTGCGAGCCAGAGGAGAAGGGGGCAGTCGAGAAGGGGATGGGGCGCTGACCCTTTCGCTGG
Organism: Allium sativum; assembly: GCA_030737875.1. Lineage (NCBI taxonomy): Eukaryota > Viridiplantae > Streptophyta > Magnoliopsida > Asparagales > Amaryllidaceae > Allium > Allium sativum. Next base: position 228,595,031 of record CM060919.1, on the reverse strand, counting down.
TGGTTGCGATGGCCGTCGATGGCCGAGAGGGTGTCGGGGGAAGGTCAAACGAAGGTCAACGATGAAGGATTCAAGTGTCGGGTTCCAGAACTCAATTTGGGGAAGGAGAAGTTTCAACGGGTTCCGACCGGGTGTTTTAACATAAGGTAATGGGCCAAGGGTATTGGGTAAGGCCCGTTATTTAATTTAAATAGTTTTAAATTTAGTTCAAACTTGTAAAAGCAATATCTCGTTCGTACGTTATCAGATTGACGAACCGTAAGTTGCGTTGGGACCGTATGGACGGACACTACGCACTGGAACTGACCGGGAGTGGAATAGAGCTCGTTACAATTTACGGCGAAATAAACTGTTTGATTCAAATCAAATAACGGTTTATCGTTCTTTAACGATGAACTGCAAATGTGAGTAAAACTCACCAACTCTGAACAGTTTATATTTTCACGTTGTATTGTTAGAACTGTTAAAATTGTCTGTTTGACTGTGTGTTGACTGTTTGCTTGAACTGCTAGTCAGTTAGTAGAAATTTTATATATAAACTGTTAAGTGTTTATATGTTGATTCTGTTTATCAGAATATTTTATACTAGTATGGTCTAACATCTGTGATGCAGGGGAACAGGTCGGAGGAATCCAACAGGATTCCTCAACAGTTATTTTACTGTGATTTTTATATTGTGATATATAATGTGATGTATATAATCTGTGTGATTTTGTGTGGTGGGACGATATTTATCATTGTTAGATGATATGTTAAAAACCGTAAGAAATACCAGAGTGTGATAAAAGGATTAAACAAAGTGATTTGGTAAAGATTAAACTAAGTAAATTAGTCGAGGTTAAACAAAGTGGATTTGTCGAGCAAACCGAATCAAATGGGTTAGTCAAACCGAATCAAATGGGTTAGTCAAAACCAAATCAAATGGGTTAGTCAAAACCAAATCAAATGGGTTAGTCAAACCGAATCAAATGGGTTAGTCAAACCGAATCAAATGGGTTAGTCAAAACCAAATCAAATGGGTTAGTCAAACCGAATCAAATGGGTTAGTCAAACCGAATCAAATGGGCTGAGTTAGTCGAGTTAAACAAAGTAATTGGTTAGGTTAACCAAAGTAAGTTAGTTAAGTTAAACTAAGCGATAAATCGATGTGAATTAGCTAAGTTAAATTAAGTGGTTAATCGAAGTAAATTAGTTAAGTTAACTAAGTGGTTAATCGAAGTGAATTAGTTAAGTTAAACTAAGTGAATCAGTTAGAGTTAATCAACGTGAATTAGCTAAGTTAAACTAAGTGGATTTGTTCAGTTAATCAAGACGAGTTAACCAGTTAGGTTAAACCAGTAGAGTTAACTAGTTGAGTTAACCAGTTAGAGTTAACCTGTTAGAGTTGACCAGTTAGAGTTGACCAGTTAGAGTTGACCAGTTAGAGTTGACCAGTTAGAGTTATCCAAGTAGAGTTAATCGAGTAGAGTTGCCGAATATCACTTATTCGAAGTAGAGTTATCGAATATAGTGTATTCGAGGGAAGAGTAATCGAATATAGTTTATTCGAGTGGAGAAATCAAATGTTATTCATTTGAGAAGAGTTATCGAATATAGTTTATTCGAGTGGAGAAATCAAATGTTATTCATTTGAGAAGAGTTATCGAATATAGTTTATTCGAGTGGAGAAATCAAATGTTATTCATTTGAGAAGAGTTATCGAATATAGTTTATTCAAGTGGAGAAATCAAATGTGATTCATTTGAGAAGAGTTATCGAATATTATTTATTCGAAGAGTAGTTATCGAATATTGGTTATTCGAAGTTAGTTAATCCAAAGGAGTTATTCGAAGTTAGTAAATCCGAAGGAGCTAGTCGAAGAGTTATTCGAAGTTAGTTAATCCAAAGGAGTTATTCGAAGTTAGTAAATCCGAAGGAGCTAGTCGAAGAGTTATTCGAAGTTAGTTAATCCAAAGGAGTTATTCGAAGTTAGTTAATCCGAAGGAGCTAGTCGAAGAGTTATTCGAAGTTAGTTAATCCAAAGGAGTTATTCGAAGTTAGTTAATCCGAAAGAGCTAGTCGAAGAGTTATTCGAAGTTAGTTAATCCAAAGGAGTTATTCGAAGTTAGTTAATCCGAAGGAGTTAGTCGAAGAGTTATTCGAAGTTAGTTAATCCAAAGGAGTTATTCGAAGTTAGTTAATCTGAAGGAGTTAATCGAAGAGTTAATCCGAAGGAGTTAGTCGAAGAGTTAATCCAAAGGAGTTAGTCGAAGAGTTAATCGAATATAGTTATTCGAAAGAAGGTGTTAATCGAATATAGTTATTCGAGTAAAGTTAAAGAGTTAATCGAATTTAGTTATTCGAAATGAGTTATTCGAATTTGATATTTGAATAGAGTTAAACAGATAAGAGTTAATTGAATATTAGTTATTCAATTAGAGTTAAATCGAATTTAGTTACTCGAAAAGAGTTAATCAATTTGAGTTCAGTTTATCGATTTGAATTAAGTTGAATCGAAATGGAGTAAATCGATTAGAATTAAGTTAATCGAGTTAGAGTAAATCGAATATTGGTTATTCGAAGGTAAGTTATTCGAATTAGTTATTCGAAGGAGTTAATCAAATGAGGGATCGAAAGGAGTTATCGATTAGTAAATCGAAAGGAGATTTTCGGATATAGCATATTCGAAAGAAAGAGATCGAATATTATTTATTCGAAAGAGAGAGATTTCGAATATGAGTTATTCGAAGAGAGATAATCGAATATAGGTTATTCGAAGAAGAGTTAATCAAATAGAGATTACTCGAAAGAGAGTTATACGTCGAATTCGATTATAGCGAATTCAGGAAAGTACTATTTACTTTCCAGGGTTTAAATCAAGATTTAGTTATTGATTTAGAAATTAGGTGTCTGTTAAATTATTCGAGTTAGGAAATAAAGTTATAATTTAGGTTAGATATTGCAGAAGTAGGAATTATAACGTTATAGTTATAATCAAACGTTTCATACAAGAAGTAGATTCGTAACCTGAATCCGAGAATTTTCGTAAACAGATGATTGTAAAAAGTGAGTGATGAGCTTCATCTATTTCACAGTAAAGGACGTTGTTCAATTAAGGTCTGAGAGGTAATTATACCCCAACTTGATTGACTCCAGAATTGACAAAGGAATAGTTGTGGTTCGATCTAAAAGGTTGATTAGGAATATAGTCAAGTAATAAGCGATTAATGGATTAATCGTAACGAAGTTTTATACAACGTTAATTGGAAATCCGTAAATGAGTTTTGGGAACGTTTTCCAAATATAATCAGATATGTTTTCTAAACATAGAAAATGAAAGGTTTTCATGATAAGAATTTAAGAAATAGAGTTAAGCAAATTCAGAAACTGACTGGAGAGGGTAAGTTGAACGGTTTTCTAAGTGACGATCTGATGTTGGTTTCGACCTTCCGTATTGATACTTAGAGAATTGTTCTCATACTAGTTACAGTTAGGGACTGATAGTTGCGAAATAATAGTGATGTGAAAATAAGCTATGGAAATGTTTTCCAATGATTAATAACATATATTTTCTAATATATGAAATAAGGGAATATGAACATATGATGATTGATCGATCGAATTTCCATTTGGAAATAAGATCGTTGTTTGTACACCGACATGTTTTCATTTGATAGTTGAATCACAGACTATCAAAGTTTTTGCCATTTTAACGTTGTTAATATGGAGAGACCGGTTGGATTATTATCCAAAGAACCACTCTGTATTGGCATAAGCGTTGCGAGCAATATCTGCCAAAGATAAATTGAAGACGGAGTAAAGTGCAAGGGCTGTTGTATAAGTCTTAGATAACAGTGACTAAGATGGATATACTGAATAGTGCCTTCGGTTTGTCCAGTCCCAGGACAACGTATATGGAAGAAGGTCTGACAGAGTATATCCAATAGATCGCGTAAGTTGATCTGTTCAAACGTATTCACGTTTGGTGGCGGAGGAATTCGTTTCTCTTAGCTGTATACCCGTGTTATTTTTGGAGAAGTCAATTTGTGATTTGGCGGGTATGACAATGTGACATTCAAAGTGAATGGTGATCAGATGTTCTGAAGATAGACGTAGCTTCTAGCCTCACACCAGGAAGTAACAAAAGTTGGGCTAGGCAGCATGGCTAGTTGGGTCATTCCCAAGCAGGGTGTATTGTCACCGATCTAGGGAATATCCATATTTATACTTCTTTTTGATTCTGTATCTTCGGATGACGGTTTGATGGCCTATAACCGTGGTGGCAATATATTCGCGACACTCAAGCTAAATGAGTGAGCGGTCATGTGTGGCCGGGTTGCAAGACGTTCCTGTTGAACCCTGAGTGTATCACCTCTAGAGTACACTATTCAGAAGGTGCTCCCATACCTTGTCTGTTGGAATCCATTCTCCGATAAGCGCCCTGCGGTTTATGATTTTATACTATGTATGTAGAACGTGAGATGCAAGCGTTTCTGCTAGATTGATATCTATTTGTACTTAGACATTATTATAATATCACAATGATATTGCTTGTCAAAGTTGTTCAGATACTCATAAGGGAAAAACCCGTTCCGTATTTACGGCGTGGTCTTATGAGATATCCTATACCTATTTTAAACTATTTTACTCATACCAGTCCCATGACTGACCCGGAGTTTACTTTGTTGTTTTCCCTAAACTCTTGGGTGCCTAAATTTGTACGGGCAGTCAAGTAGTCGGGATTTACAGATATACATGGAGAGCTTGGAGCAGGAGACTTCAAGATTCTATAGCTATAGTTATTTCCGCTGTGTTGTAAGTGTTGTACTCTGATAAGTGCTATTGTATATATATAACTGTTTACTTCAAAGTTATGTTATATATTATATGTTATTCGTTCCGCTGTGAGATTCGTGTTTCTCTGATGATTCTGATGTTCTTCTTCTTCTTCTATTCTATTAGTTCTATCTTTTCTTTCTCACCTTCTAAATTCTTTCACTAACGTCTCGGGATTTCCGACTCTCGAGGAGTCGGAAATTTCCAGCCGTTACAGTTGGTATCAGAGCTTAAGTTAAGGATTACCTTGGCTCTGTGGCATAACTCGATAGAGATGGGATTAGTAATATCCTAGATTGAGTTTGAGTGTATATATATGAGCGCGTAATTGTTATTCAATATAAAATGGTTTTTATTGTGGAGATTCATTGGCTGAGTTGTTTATGAGTTCTAGTCGATCAGTTTGATCCACTGTATCGGTAGGAGTTAATAAACACTCGGATACAATGTGTCGTCACGATATGTTTTGAAAGAGGGTAAGTGAATTTAACTTTACCCAAAGTGTATTTTGATATAGAGAGATATTTATATATATCAAAATTTTAATATATTAGATATATTGGTTGTAATTATGATCGAGTAAGATTATAGTGAAAGGGTTATACATAACCAACCAGAATTCATATAAGTGAAATCAGATGAGTAAATCTGAATTTAAATCAAAATTTGGAATTAAAATAAGGAAATTTTAAGTTCCTGGGAGATTTTGAAAATGTTTTCCAATTCAAAATAAATATAGTATTGAACTCACCTGGATGACTGGAAAATAATTCCGAGGATGGATCGATACATCGTCGGTGTAATTTTCGAGTTTCTAAGTGGCAGATTACTACCAAAGGTTTTGTTTTCAAATGGTGTTGAGGAAAACAAGTTGTTTAGAAATTCAAAAGTTTTGAATTGGTGTTAGGATTTGAAATTGATTTGAAATAAATCCCAGGAATTTAAATCTTGAAATTTAAAATTTAACTTGTTAAGTTGAATGAATCAAGATGGTAAAAATAAATTGAAATTTAACTTGATAAGTTAAATAAAATTTAATTTGATTAGGGAATAATCTGAAATAAAATCGAATTGATAAGTTAAGAGTTGAAAATTCGATATTAAGAGTTTGAATGGAATTCGACATAAGTATAAGCAATGATTTGGCTGAGAACAAATTGATTGGAATTTGATTGGAATGGTATTGGCATATGTTGAATTGGTAACAGATGAGGAGGTGATAATGATATGCCGACTAAAAGGTACCAGTTTATATTTTATATGGATATGAGTTTTTATGAGCCGAATTGGCAAGCCGTTTGGCTGTTTGATTTTCTTTTGGGTTGGAGAAGGCCTAGAGAGGCGAGTTGTGGTTTTACCGATAGGGCTGTACAAAGGAGGTTATGGCGAAATTTTCCAAAAATTTAAAGTGTTAGAAAATTTTCAGAATTTTTGAAAATTTTAGTTAGTCAGAAGGATAAATATTTCAGTCGATATTAATTGGTTCGGTTAAAATCAGAAATAAGGGGTAAACCAATCTTAGGAGTTCCAATATATAGGGTTATCCTCTAACTTAGCAATTTCGAGGACGAAATTATTTTAAGTGGGGAAGTCTGTAATGGCGCGTTTTGTAAGGTATAATAATTAAGTTATTTAATTATTTAAATAACGAATATATTAAATAAACGATAGTTGAACGTATAATTTATAATATAATTATAATCGAGCTCGAAATGGCGCGGCAGTTCGCTATTTGGCGATTCGAACTTCAACTGAATGTACAGGATTCGTTTTAAGCCGGATTTCTGTGAAACAAGAAACGTGTGGAGCTGGTGGAGTATATCTTTCTAGTGGAAGAGAAAGAACGTGATTTCATCGTGTAGATTTTGATTTATGTCCAAATCAAATTTCAGAAAAGTCGCTGTGAAATTCCTTTATAATTCGTAACGCTTTATTTACGTTATAAATGGATTTTCAATATAAATTGAATATCGATTCAACCTGGACTTAGAATAAGAAATATATAATTATCCTGGAGCCGTATGATATTCCAGTGTGAATATATACGATAATATAAATTTATTTATATTTAATTTAATTTAATTTAAATATATTTATATATTTAAATGGGTCATTCAAAGCGTTAAAAATAGCCGGTTTTGCAAACGAAGTCGGAATTCGACGAAACCAGTTTCGTTGGGACCGTAATGTCGAATTCTAGCTACATGCTCAGTTTCGTGATTTTTAGATATCGTGTGTGATCACACGTATTTTTAAGGACTGAAGACAAAGAGAAAATCAGTAAAATAAATAAAATAAAATAAACCAAAATATCCTAACTAATTGTATGATAAAAAACAAGCCACCTCCTTCACTTTTTAAGCCACACAAAAGCAAATCCCATCTCCTTATAATCTAAAGGAGGCCGACAGTAAATGGTGCTCCTCAAACAAAATACTGTGCTCACCAAATCAAAGTAAAAATCAAAATAAAATAAAAGGGAAAATCCAAAATCGCGAATCAAATTCATTTGGTTTTGTACGGGGATTTGCTTCAACATATGTAAATCTGGAAGGGTTCGATCTTTTTCTGAGATCGCTGGATTTTTCCAGCGTTAACTGGCGATTCCAGGGCTGGCCGATGTCGAGCACAAGGGAGAGCGGATGGGTTTTCCCGGGTACAGTCGAGATCGTGGAGTTGAGGTGCACGTGTTGGCATCGACGAGGGACTCTGGTGGTGGAAGGCGAAAAGCGACAGGAGGAGTTCGTGAACAAAGCTACAGGTCGGTTTCTTGAGTGGGGTGCGAGCCAGAGGAGAAGGGGGCAGTCGAGAAGGGGATGGGGCGCTGACCCTTTCGCTGGTGGTTGCGATGGCCGTCGATGGCCGAGAGGGTGTCGGGGGAAGGTCAAACGAAGGTCAACGATGAAGGATTCAAGTGTCGGGTTCCAGAACTCAATTTGGGGAAGGAGAAGTTTCAACGGGTTCCGACCGGGTGTTTTAACATAAGGTAATGGGCCAAGGGTATTGGGTAAGGCCCGTTATTTAATTTAAATAGTTTTAAATTTAGTTCAAACTTGTAAAAGCAATATCTCGTTCGTACGTTATCAGATTGACGAACCGTAAGTTGCGTTGGGACCGTATGGACGGACACTACGCACTGGAACTGACCGGGAGTGGAATAGAGCTCGTTACAATTTACGGCGAAATAAACTGTTTGATTCAAATCAAATAACGGTTTATCGTTCTTTAACGATGAACTGCAAATGTGAGTAAAACTCACCAACTCTGAACAGTTTATATTTTCACGTTGTATTGTTAGAACTGTTAAAATTGTCTGTTTGACTGTGTGTTGACTGTTTGCTTGAACTGCTAGTCAGTTAGTAGAAATTTTATATATAAACTGTTAAGTGTTTATATGTTGATTCTGTTTATCAGAATATTTTATACTAGTATGGTCTAACATCTGTGATGCAGGGGAACAGGTTGGAGGAATCCAACAGGATTCCTCAACAGTTATTTTACTGTGATTTTTATATTGTGATATATAATGTGATGTATATAATCTGTGTGATTTTGTGTGGTGGGACGATATTTATCATTGTTAGATGATATGTTAAAAACCGTAAGAAATACCAGAGTGTGATAAAAGGATTAAACAAAGTGATTTGGTAAAGATTAAACTAAGTAAATTAGTCGAGGTTAAACAAAGTGGATTTGTCGAGCAAACCGAATCAAATGGGTTAGTCAAACCGAATCAAATGGGTTAGTCAAAACCAAATCAAATGGGTTAGTCAAAACCAAATCAAATGGGTTAGTCAAACCGAATCAAATGGGTTAGTCAAACCGAATCAAATGGGTTAGTCAAAACCAAATCAAATGGGTTAGTCAAACCGAATCAAATGGGTTAGTCAAACCGAATCAAATGGGCTGAGTTAGTCGAGTTAAACAAAGTAATTGGTTAGGTTAACCAAAGTAAGTTAGTTAAGTTAAACTAAGCGATAAATCGATGTGAATTAGCTAAGTTAAATTAAGTGGTTAATCGAAGTAAATTAGTTAAGTTAACTAAGTGGTTAATCGAAGTGAATTAGTTAAGTTAAACTAAGTGAATCAGTTAGAGTTAATCAACGTGAATTAGCTAAGTTAAACTAAGTGGATTTGTTCAGTTAATCAAGACGAGTTAACCAGTTAGGTTAAACCAGTAGAGTTAACTAGTTGAGTTAACCAGTTAGAGTTAACCTGTTAAAGTTGACCAGTTAAAGTTGACCAGTTAGAGTTGACCAGTTAGAGTTGACCAGTTAGAGTTATCCAAGTAGAGTTAATCGAGTAGAGTTGCCGAATATCACTTATTCGAAGTAGAGTTATCGAATATAGTGTATTCGAGGGAAGAGTAATCGAATATAGTTTATTCGAGTGGAGAAATCAAATGTTATTCATTTGAGAAGAGTTATCGAATATAGTTTATTCGAGTGGAGAAATCAAATGTTATTCATTTGAGAAGAGTTATCGAATATAGTTTATTCGAGTGGAGAAATCAAATGTTATTCATTTGAGAAGAGTTATCGAATATAGTTTATTCAAGTGGAGAAATCAAATGTGATTCATTTGAGAAGAGTTATCGAATATTATTTATTCGAAGAGTAGTTATCGAATATTGGTTATTCGAAGTTAGTTAATCCAAAGGAGTTATTCGAAGTTAGTAAATCCGAAGGAGCTAGTCGAAGAGTTATTCGAAGTTAGTTAATCCAAAGGAGTTATTCGAAGTTAGTAAATCCGAAGGAGCTAGTCGAAGAGTTATTCGAAGTTAGTTAATCCAAAGGAGTTATTCGAAGTTAGTTAATCCGAAGGAGCTAGTCGAAGAGTTATTCGAAGTTAGTTAATCCAAAGGAGTTATTCGAAGTTAGTTAATCCGAAAGAGCTAGTCGAAGAGTTATTCGAAGTTAGTTAATCCAAAGGAGTTATTCGAAGTTAGTTAATCCGAAGGAGTTAGTCGAAGAGTTATTCGAAGTTAGTTAATCCAAAGGAGTTATTCGAAGTTAGTTAATCCGAAGGAGTTAATCGAAGAGTTAATCCGAAGGAGTTAGTCGAAGAGTTAATCCAAAGGAGTTAGTCGAAGAGTTAATCGAATATAGTTATTCGAAAGAAGGTGTTAATCGAATATAGTTATTCGAGTAAAGTTAAAGAGTTAATCGAATTTAGTTATTCGAAATGAGTTATTCGAATTTGATATTTGAATAGAGTTAAACAGATAAGAGTTAATTGAATATTAGTTATTCAATTAGAGTTAAATCGAATTTAGTTACTCGAAAAGAGTTAATCAATTTGAGTTCAGTTAATCGATTTGAATTAAGTTGAATCGAAATGGAGTAAATCGATTAGAATTAAGTTAATCGAGTTAGAGTAAATCGAATATTGGTTATTCGAAGGTAAGTTATTCGAATTAGTTATTCGAAGGAGTTAATCAAATGAGGGATCGAAAGGAGTTATCGATTAGTAAATCGAAAGGAGATTTTCGGATATAGCATATTCGAAAGAAAGAGATCGAATATTATTTATTCGAAAGAGAGAGATTTCGAATATGAGTTATTCGAAGAGAGATAATCGAATATAGGTTATTCGAAGAAGAGTTAATCAAATAGAGATTACTCGAAAGAGAGTTATACGTCGAATTCGATTATAGCGAATTCAGGAAAGTACTATTTACTTTCCAGGGTTTAAATCAAGATTTAGTTATTGATTTAGAAATTAGGTGTCTGTTAAATTATTCGAGTTAGGAAATAAAGTTATAATTTAGGTTAGATATTGCAGAAGTAGGAATTATAACGTTATAGTTATAATCAAACGTTTCATACAAGAAGTAGATTCGTAACCTGAATCCGAGAATTTTCGTAAACAGATGATTGTAAAAAGTGAGTGATGAGCTTCATCTATTTCACAGTAAAGGACGTTGTTCAATTAAGGTCTGAGAGGTAATTATACCCCAACTTGATTGACTCCAGAATTGACAAAGGAATAGTTGTGGTTCGATCTAAAAGGTTGATTAGGAATATAGTCAAGTAATAAGCGATTAATGGATTAATCGTAACGAAGTTTTATACAACGTTAATTGGAAATCCGTAAATGAGTTTTGGGAACGTTTTCCAAATATAATCAGATATGTTTTCTAAACATAGAAAATGAAAGGTTTTCATGATAAGAATTTAAGAAATAGAGTTAAGCAAATTCAGAAACTGACTGGAGAGGGTAAGTTGAACGGTTTTCTAAGTGACGATCTGATGTTGGTTTCGACCTTCCGTATTGATACTTAGAGAATTGTTCTCATACTAGTTACAGTTAGGGACTGATAGTTGCGAAATAATAGTGATGTGAAAATAAGCTATGGAAATGTTTTCCAATGATTAATAACATATATTTTCTAATATATGAAATAAGGGAATATGAACATATGATGATTGATCGATCGAATTTCCATTTGGAAATAAGATCGTTGTTTGTACACCGACATGTTTTCATTTGATAGTTGAATCACAGACTATCAAAGTTTTTGCCATTTTAACGTTGTTAATATGGAGAGACCGGTTGGATTATTATCCAAAGAACCACTCTGTATTGGCATAAGCGTTGCGAGCAATATCTGCCAAAGATAAATTGAAGACGGAGTAAAGTGCAAGGGCTGTTGTATAAGTCTTAGATAACAGTGACTAAGATGGATATACTGAATAGTGCCTTCGGTTTGTCCAGTCCCAGGACAACGTATATGGAAGAAGGTCTGACAGAGTATATCCAATAGATCGCGTAAGTTGATCTGTTCAAACGTATTCACGTTTGGTGGCGGAGGAATTCGTTTCTCTTAGCTGTATACCCGTGTTATTTTTGGAGAAGTCAATTTGTGATTTGGCGGGTATGACAATGTGACATTCAAAGTGAATGGTGATCAGATGTTCTGAAGATAGACGTAGCTTCTAGCCTCACACCAGGAAGTAACAAAAGTTGGGCTAGGCAGCATGGCTAGTTGGGTCATTCCCAAGCAGGGTGTATTGTCACCGATCTAGGGAATATCCATATTTATACTTCTTTTTGATTCTGTATCTTCGGATGACGGTTTGATGGCCTATAACCGTGGTGGCAATATATTCGCGACACTCAAGCTAAATGAGTGAGCGGTCATGTGTGGCCGGGTTGCAAGACGTTCTTGTTGAACCCTGAGTGTATCACCTCTAGAGTACACTATTCAGAAGGTGCTCCCATACCTTGTCTGTTGGAATCCATTCTCCGATAAGCGCCCTGCGGTTTATGATTTTATACTATGTATGTAGAACGTGAGATGCAAGCGTTTCTGCTAGATTGATATCTATTTGTACTTAGACATTATTATAATATCACAATGATATTGCTTGTCAAAGTTGTTCAGATACTCATAAGGGAAAAACCCGTTCCGTATTTACGGCGTGGTCTTATGAGATATCCTATACCTATTTTAAACTATTTTACTCATACCAGTCCCATGACTGACCCGGAGTTTACTTTGTTGTTTTCCCTAAACTCTTGGGTGCCTAAATTTGTACGGGCAGTCAAGTAGTCGGGATTTACAGATATACATGGAGAGCTTGGAGCAGGAGACTTCAAGATTCTATAGCTATAGTTATTTCCGCTGTGTTGTAAGTGTTGTACTCTGATAAGTGCTATTGTATATATATAACTGTTTACTTCAAAGTTATGTTATATATTATATGTTATTCGTTCCGCTGTGAGATTCGTGTTTCTCTGATGATTCTGATGTTCTTCTTCTTCTTCTATTCTATTAGTTCTATCTTTTCTTTCTCACCTTCTAAATTCTTTCACTAACGTCTCGGGATTTCCGACTCTCGAGGAGTCGGAAATTTCCAGCCGTTACATACACAAGCACCTTCTCGCTCACTCGCTCCTTCAACTTTTGTAACCCACTCAATCCGTCTGCAGACCCCAGGCAGCGCCAACACTCGGCAAATACCAATACCCGATCCCCACCCTACTATTTGTATTTAGATGAAATGATCTTGTTGTGTGGCAGCTACTTTATTTTCTACTGAAGAAGACATATTTAGGTTAGGAATGTATTACTTATAGAAAAGGGGATGTAGGAGATGTGGCTGAGAAATGAAGTGCGGGGAGTTCGTTGGATCACTTGATGGATGATGGGATTTTCTTGGTGCTGGAGGCAAGAACGTGGTTTGTAGGAGGATCCATGTACAGGTGTGAAAGTCAATACTTGAAGGAATGTATATTTAAAGTTTGGTTTTTCTTCAAAGTACCATGTTACCTAAATTCCATTCACGTACGGACAGAAATCAAGATACCATTGTATCGAGCTCGGTTCCACGATCCCAAAAATATAATAATACCGGTAGGTTGACTCATATTTTGAAACTTCAAAATGTTGATTTCAGGGTGCGAAATACTTTAAATAAAATGTCAGTTATTAAATTAATTAAAAGTTACAGTAAAATTCCAAAAATTAGATTACCGTTATATCCCAAAAGAACCTTGTCTAAATTCAGACCCGATCTCTAGTTATATCGAACAAACCGTTACGGTCGATAACGATTCTATAGTGATTATTTTAAAATTTGATTTGGACATATCTCAAAATCTACCCGACGAAATCCCGATTCTTCTCTTCCACTAGAAAGATACACTCCACCAGCTCCACACGTTTCTTGTTTCACAGAAATTCGGCTTAAAACGAACCATGTACATTCAGTTGAAGTTCAAATCGCCAAATTACGAACTACAGCGCCATTTCAAGCTCGATTTTAATTATATTATAATTCTATGTTCAAACTGTCGTTTATATAATATATTCGTTATTCAAATTCAATTCCAAGCTGAATTAAATATCACAGATGATCCAGTTTGCACCATATCATCATTTCAGCCAATTCTGATTATTTCAGAATTAAATATATTATTTTAATTAAATATTCATCATTATTTAATTCCACGACCATTTAATTCACTATATCACTATTTATATAATTTAATAAATTAATTATAATACCTCTGCAAATGCGGGTCATTACATTCTTCCCCACTTAAAATAATTTCGTCCTCGAAATTGCTAAGGTAGAGAACAAACCCAATTGACTAGTTAGAACTTATTTGTTCACTTCTTTGCTTCAGTTTCAATTGAACCAATTAAATTTCAATTAAATTATTAATGCGTTCTGACTAACGAAAATTTTCAAAAATCCCGAAAATTTTCTAACACTTTAACTTTTCGAATTTTTTTGCCAGCACCTCCTTTGTACTGGTCAATAATTCAAACTCCAACTCGCCTCTTTGGGCCATCTCCATCCCAAAAGAAAATCAAACAGCCAAGCGGCTTGCCAATTCGGCTCATAAATCTTATATCCAATAGAAATATAAACTTGTACCTCTTGTCGGCATATCATTATATCCTTTCCACCTGTTATCAATTCAGCAGATACAAGGGTCGTCCCAATCAAATTCCAATCTGCTTTTTTCCACAACACCAACATTCGTTTATATCCGAGCCCAATATCATTTCAACTCGAGTTTCTTCTCGGTTCCCAACTCTTAACTTGATTGTCACATTACACTTCAAATTTGAATCTCACAATCCAATTTGTCTTGATATCATTCTAATTCAATCTCAGTTACCACTTTATTGGCTTTACTTTAATTCAAATTTGCTTTCACAAATTTCTGTTAAATTTGTTTTTAATTCAAACAGCCTTTCCCTGAGAGTTTTCAAACAGTTTACTCTTTTCAAAAATCAAATTATCCTTTTGAACATGTCACTGAGCCCTTAATTAATATTCCATTAGTTAAATCCCTTCTCTATTTCTTTATCAATATTTGTTAACCAAATATTTTCAATAACCGTATTGGCCTTTTATGTTATTTGGAAAACATTTCCGAATATCGCCTTCCTTTATTTTCTAAACTTTAGAAAATATATGCTATTTATAATTGGAAAATATTCCAATTACTTATCTCTTTTTCGATCTCGTTTATTTCTATACTTAGGAAATATTCTTTATGTATTTCCAAGATTACACTTATTTGGGTTAAAACGGATGTTGTGTAAAGCATCGTTACGACAACCCAAATATTATATTCAACTTACTCTTATTCAACATTGATCTTCGAGCCTAAAATCTTACTATTTATTTGTTAATAAAAATCAATCAAGTTGGAGCATAACTACCTCTCAGACCTTGACTGAATAACATTTATAACGTCAAAACAGATATGACTACTTACTCGAATAATCAACACCATACAACTACTTATTCACTTTTAAACACGTACACGCTTCCTCTTTCTATTCTTACTAGATTTTATTCTTAGTCTTCCTTTTTGATTTTACTATTCTATTTCTAAGTCTGTTTCCTTATCAACTTCTATATATATATATATATATATATATATATATATATATATATATATATATATATACATACATTGATTTCTAAATATCAAATTATCTTTAAAATATTCTTACTCCTTAAATTCCCGGAAAAATTCGCCATAACCTCCTTTGTACCAGGAGCATCGGGAAAATAGCCTCCCATGGCCCTCACCAATCCAAAAGAAAAAAGAAAAACCCAAGCGGCTAGCCGAAACGGCGCATAAAATCTCATATATGAATTAAATACATACCTTTTCGTCGAGCATTCAATTTATATACCTTCATACCTTATCCATACCTATCTCATGTATAATTATACCTGCCCAATCTATTTTAACTATCCCTGATCGTTTTAACTCAGTACGTGAATTAATTTGTTAACTAACTCTTTAGTCTATTTCACTTTTATATTTGAACATGACATGTTCAAATATATTTTAATTTGCTTATTAACTAATTTGAATCCAGATTTCAAATTTAAGTTCTATATTCGATTTCGAATATCCATTTACAAATCCAATTCACCTTTCAAAGTTCAACTTCAAATTCAAAACTCGATTAACTAATTCCTCTTTGACTTAGTTAATTCTATTCAATTTCTATTCAAATTTTATATTATAAATCCCATTTTGAAATTCAACACAACTTGACTTTCCCAAAACAAATTCAAAACAGTACCTCTGTAGTAATTTGTCACTTACAACTCGAAAATGAATATTGATGATGCAGCTGTCATCATCGGAATCTATTTTCCAACGATCGAAGTGAGTTCAATACTGTAAAACCATTTCTACTTTGAAATTCATTTCAAAATATAATTCACACTTCTTGTAAAACAATTAAAATCTTCTAGGATCTTAAATTTTCCTTATTTTTAATCCAAATCCATTTACAAACACTTATCCAATTCTCCAGAGTTTTTAACTCAATTTCTGGTTTAAAATTTCAGATTCAACTCATCTGATTTCACGTATTTCACTTATATGAATTCTGATTGGTTATTTACATAACCATTTAATTTATAATCTTTACTCGATTATAATAACAACCAATATATCCACTATATTATAATTTTGATATATATATATCTTCTCTATATCAGGATATACCTTGGGTAAACTTATTTTAATTTAC
Organism: Allium sativum; assembly: GCA_030737875.1. Classification (NCBI taxonomy): domain Eukaryota; kingdom Viridiplantae; phylum Streptophyta; class Magnoliopsida; order Asparagales; family Amaryllidaceae; genus Allium; species Allium sativum. Next base: position 228,578,692 of record CM060919.1, on the reverse strand, counting down.
CCTCTTTTCAAAACATACCATGATGGTTCATTGTATTCAAGTGTTTATAAACTCCTATCGATACAGTGGATCAGCTGATCGACCAGAACCCATAAACAACTCAACCAATAAATCTCCACAATATAAAACAAATTTTATATCAATAACAAATATGCTCACTCGTATATATATACTCAAATCAATCTAGGGTATTACTAACTCTATCTCTACTGAGTCACGCCACAGAGCCAAGGTAATTCACTTAACTTAAGCTCTGATACCAACTGTAATGACCCGGGTTTTTGTCGACGTTGGTTATCGCCATAAATTCAATGATGACTAACCAAACGTCGAAAAAACCCGGATGATTAATGAAAGAAATTAGAGGGTGAGAATAGATAAGATAGAAACTTAGAATAGAAGAAGAAGAACACAACATCAGAGTAACACGAATCTCACAGCAGAACGAACAACATATAATAGATAATGTATCCTTGAAATAAAATCAGTATATGTTTACAATAACATTATCAGAGTACAACACTTACAACACAACAGAAATAACTATAGCTATAAAATCCTGAAGCCTCCTGCTCCAAGCTCTTCCAGTATACATGTAAATCCCAACTACTTGACTGCCCGTACAAAATTAGGCACCCAAGAGTTTAGGGAAAACAACAAAATAAACTCCGGGTCAGTCATGGGACTGGTATGAGTAAAACAGTTTAAAACATTTTGACCAAGTAAACGATATCACATAAGACCACGCCGTATAACGGAACGGGTTTTCCCCTTATGAGAATCCAAATTATCTTTATATCAAAAACCTTTTGATATTATAATAATGTCTATCAACCACAATATAATAATCATCTAGCAGAAACACTTTCATCTCACGTTCTACATATATAGTATACAATCAAAACCGCTAGCACGTATTGGGTGATGGATTTCCAACTATGAAAAGGTATGGAACCACCTTTCGCTAGTGTATCTCTAGAAAGGAATACACTAGGTTCAACAAGAACATCTTGCAACCCGACCAAACATGACTGACCACTCATTTCGCTTTGGATCAGCAACCATTTCCCGAATGGCACAGCATCAACAATAGATTTTTTTAGAAGTAAATGAAACTCTAGATCAGGTCATTATACACCCTACTTCAGAGCGACCGACTTAGCCATGCTGCCTGCCCGATTTCTGTCATTTAGCGGTTGATGCGGCTTAAGGTTACGCTTCATCATCACATCCGATTCACTTCGAATGCCACATTGTCAGATCCATCGAAAATCACTAAGTGACGTCTACAACAGTACATTACATGTTAGCTAAAGAAGTTTCCTTCTCCGCTTCCACTCTTGGTACGGTTGAAGAAATCAATGTACATGACCTTTTTGGAAATACTCTATTAGACATTCATCCATAGAAGTCATCTAGGAACAGGATGAACCGAAGGCACTATTCAGTACATCCATCTTAGGAACTCTTATCTAAGACTTATACAATAGCCCTTGCACTTTACTCCATCTTCAATTATCTTTGGCATACATGATTCGCAACGCTTATGCCAATACAGAGTGGTTCTTTGGATAATAATCCAACCGGTCTCTCCATATTAACAACGTTAAAATGGTCAAAACTTCGATAGTCTGTGATTTAACCATCAAAGAAAAATACGTGTGCAAACAACGATATTATTTCCAGTTGGAAATTATATCAATCAATCATCAATCATATATATATATTCCTTATTTCAATATTTGATTACGTTTCTGATTCTATTTGGAAAACATTTCCAAATCTTCTTTACTTGGATTTAAACAGATGTTTAAATCAACATCGCGATGACAACTCAAACCACTATACTTATTTACTAAATCACTTAACCACTTTCACTCTCGAACCTTAACCATTTCTAAATTAAAACGAAGTCAATCAAGTTGGGGTATAACTACCTCTCAGACCTTAACTGAACAACATTCAAATCTTGAAATAGGTTAAATTCATCTTTTAACCCTTTAACACTTCCTTACGTAATTCTCTTTCGAAGAATCTCTATTCGATAACTCCTCCTTTCGAATAACTATATTCGATAATCTCTCTTACGAATAACTAGATTCGAAAACCTTTCTTCGAATAAACTACATTCGATTAACTCTATTCAATTAACTCTATTGGATTAACTCTATTTGATTAACTCTTTTCACTTAACTCCTTTCGAATAACTAATTCGATAACTCCTTTCGATTAAACTATAATCGATAACTCCTTTCGAATAACTAATTCGATAACTCCTTTGGATTAAACTAAAATCGACAACTCCTTTCAAATAACTAATTCGATAACTCTTATGTGTTTAACTCTATTCGAATAACTAATTAGAATAACTCTTATTTATTTAACTCTATTCGAATAACTTATATTCGATTTGCTTACTTTCGAATACTTATATTCGATAATCTCTTTCTTCGAGTAAATTTTATTCGATTTAACTCCTGTCGAATAACTAGATTCGATCAACTCACTTTGAGTATTTCTGATTCGATTATCTCACTTCGAATATCTACTATTCGATTATCTCACTTTGAATATCTACTATTCGATTATCTCACTTCGAATATTTCTGATTCGATTCACTTCTTCGAATAACTAAATTCGATTAACTCATTTCAACTCTATTCGAATAAACTATTCATTTATAAAGATTTACTTTTAGTACGGTTCTTCACTTTACAAATGATTTCCTTTTTAGCAACGCTTTCCTTTTTATAACGTTTTCCTTTTTATAACATCCTATTCGCTTATAAACAAATTTCCTTTTTGTAACTCTATTTATTTTCTAAATATCACCTTTTTAATTCTATTTGTAAATGGTTTTACAAATATCTCCTTTTCAATTTCATTTGTAAAGGTTTTACAAATATTCCCCTTTTGATTTCATTTGTAAAGGTTTTACAAATATTCCCTATTCAATCTCATTTGTAAATGGTTTACAAACATTTCTCTTTTTGAATGATTTGTAAATGGTTTACAAACCTTTCTCTTTCTAATCTATTTGCAAATGGTTTACAAATAATTCCTTTAGGGTTTCATTTCTAAGTATATTCTATTTATAAATAATCCATTTATAAATAAATTTCTATTTATAAATATTCCATTTATAAATAATTCCTTTTACAAAATCTCATTTGATTATTATAAATATTATCTCTTTTGTAAAATCCTTTGATTTTATAAATAATCTTTTTTCAATATTCATTTTGAAAATTCCCTTTTCACCATTCCGGTATGTTATGGTATTTAACACATCAAATCTCGATGACCAATATCATTCTAACACATATAATCGACAACAGATTATATATCAAATCATGTATTACAATATATGAATCACCTTAAAATAAATGTTAAGGAATCCAGTTGGATTCCTCCAACCTGTCTCCCTGTATCCACAGATGTTATACAATATGAAATCAACATCACTTTCAGTTCCATATGATATATTCTGTTAAACATAATCAATATACAAATTCACTAACTGACTAGCAGCTCAATCAAATAGTCAACACATAGTCAATCAACCAATATTTAACAGTTCTAAAAATACAACATGAAATTATAAACTGTTCAGAGTTAGTGAGATTTACTCACATTGGACGATCATTGTTAATAACGATAACCGTCGCTCGATTTGATTCTGACGGACAATTTATTTTGCTATAAATTGTAACGAGCTCCGAGGGACTTCCAGTCAGTTCCATCGCGTAGTCATCGTCCATACGATCCCAATGTGACCAACCGTCCTTAAAACTAACAACGTACGGACGAGATATTAAAATTTCAAGTTAGAATACATTATAGAATTAAATAAAAACTTAGATTATAAATCTATAATGTACCCTAAGACATACGGCCCATCACCCAAAATATATGTTCACTACTTCCTTCTTCCTGAACCCGCCTGCTCATTTTTTCTTCCTTTTCACTACAGTAAGTCACTCCTATATTCAACACCATTTGCACAAATTCAAAACTCCAATTTCTCCCTTAATTTATTCCTTGTTCCACGCATTAAAAATCTGGACCGAGCATCATCCTTCTGACCTCGCGAGAACCCACTTACGTGCCAACTCCTTAATACACACGCTACCAACCACCTCCGCCCGGAACTCCCCTTTTGCTGCCACTCCCTTGGCCTGCTACCAGACTGTACAAATTAACAACCGACAATTTCTTTCCACCGTAAACCCTTCTTGTTTATGATGTTAAAAGAACGATGCCACTTCACTTCGTACACAAGCACCTTCTCGCTCACTCGCCCCTTCAAGTTTTATAACCCACTCAATCCGTCCGCAGACCCCAGGCAGCTCCAACACTCGGCAAATATCAATACCCGATCCCCACCCTACTATTTGTATTTAGATGAAATGATCTTATTGTGTGGCGGCTACTTTATTTTCTACTGAAGAAGACATATTTAGGTTAGGAATGTATTACTTATAGAAAACGGGATATAGGAGATGTGGCTGAGAAATAAAGTGCGGGGAGTTCATTGGATCTCTTGATGGATGATGGGATTTTCTTGGTGCTGGAGGCAAGAACGTGGGTGTAGGAGTATCCATGTACAAATATGAAAGTCAATACATGAAGGAATGTATATTTAAAGTTTGGTTTTTCTCCAAAGTACCAAGTTACCTAAATTCCATTCACGTACGGACAAAAATCAAGATACCGTTGTATCGAGCTCGGTTCCACGATCCCAAAAATATAATAATACCGGTAGGTTGACTCATATTTTGAAACTTCAAAGTGTTGATTTAACGGTGCGAAATACTTTAAATAAAAATTTGCTTATTAAATTAATTAAAAGTTACAGTAAAATTCTAAAAATTATATTATCGATATGTCCCAAAAGAACTTTGTCTAAATTCAAACCCGATCTAGTTATATCGAATAAATCGTTACAGTCGATAACGATTCTATAGCGATTATTTTAAAATTTGATTTGGACATATCTCAAAATCTACCCGACGAAATCCCGATTCTTCTCTTCCACTAGAAAGATATACTCCACCAGCTCCACACGTTTCTTGTTTCCCGGAAATCCGGCTTAAAACGAACCATGTACATTCAGTTGAAGTTCAAATCACCAAATTACGAACTACAGCGCCATTTCAAGCTCGATTTTAATTATATTATAATTCTATGTTCAAACTGTTGTTTATATAATATATTCGTTATTCAAATTCAATTCCAAGCTGAATTAAATATCACAGATGATCCGGTTCACACCATATCATCATTTCTGCCAATTCTGATTATTTCAGAATTAAGTATATTATTTAATTCATAATTTTAGTTAAATATTCATCATTATTTAATTCCATGACCATTTAATTCACTTTATCACCATTTATATAATTAAATAAATTAATTATAATACCTCTGCAAATGCGGGTCATTACATTCTTCCCCACTTAAAATAATTTCGTCCTCGAAATTGCTAAGGTAGAGAACAAACCTAATTGACTGGTGTGAACTTATTTGTTCACTTCTTAACTTCAGTTTCAACTGAACCAATTAAATTTCAATTAAATTATTAATTCGTTCTGATTAACGAAAATTTTCAAAAATCCCGAAAATTTTCTAACACTTAAACTTTTCGAAATTTTTTGCCAGCACCTCCTTTGTACTGGTCAATAATTCAAACTCCAACTCGCCTCTCTGGGCCATCTCCATCCCAAAAGAAAATCAAACAGCCAAGCGGCTTGCCAATTCGGCTCATAAATCTTATGTCCAATAGAAATATAAACTTGTACCTCTTGTTGGCATATCATTATATCCTTTCCACCTGTTATCAATTCAGCAGATACAAGGGTCATCCCAATCAAATTCCAATCTGCTTTTATCCACAACACCAATATTCGTTTATATTCGAGCCCAATATCATTTCAACTCGAGTTTCTTCTCGATTCCCAACTCTAAACTTGATTGTCACTTTACACTTCAAATTTGAATCTCACAATCCAATTTGTCTTGATATCATTCTAATTCAATCTCAGTTACCCCTTTACTGGCTTTACTTTAATTCAAATTTGCTTTCACAAATTTCTGTTAAATTTGTTTTTAATTCAAACAGTCTTTCCTTGAGAGTTTTCAAACAGTTTACTCTTTTCAAAAATCAAATTTTCCTTTTGAACATGTCACTGAGCCCTTAATTAATATTCCATTAGTTAAATCCCTTCTCTATTTCTTTATCAATATTTATTAACCAAATATTTTCAATAACCATATTGGTCTTTTATGTTATTTGGAAAACATTTCCGAATATCGCCTTCCTTTATTTTCTAAACTTTAGAAAATATATGTTATTTATAATTGGAAAATATTCCAATTACTTATCTCTTTTCCGATCTCGTTTCTTTCTATACTTAGGAAATATTCTTTATTATATTTCCAAGCTTACACTTATTTGGGTTAAAATGGATGTTGTGTAAAACATCGTTACGACAACCCAAATACTATATTCAACTAACTCTTATTCAACATTGATCTTCGAGCCTGAAATCTTACTATTTATTTGTTAATAATTAAATCAATCAAGTTGGGGTATAACTACCTCTCAGACCTTGACTGAATAACATTTATAACGTCAAAACAGATATGACTACTTACTCGAATAATCAATACCATACAAATACTTATTCACTTTTAAACACGTACACGCTTCCTCTTTCTATTCTTACTAGATTTTATTCTTAGTCTTCCTTTTTTATTTTACTATTCTATTTCTAAGTCTGTTTCCTTATCGACTTCTATATATATATATATATATATCGATACATTGATTTCTAACTATCAAATTATCTTTAAAATATTCTTACTCCTTAAATTCCCGGAAAAATTCGCCATAACCTCCTTTGTACCAGGAGCATCGGGAAAATAGCCTCCCATGGCCCTCACCAATCCAAAAGAAAAAACCCAAGCGGCTAGCCGATACGGCGCATAAAATCTCATATATGAATTAAATACATACCTTTTCGTTGAGCATTCTATTTATATAACTTCATACCTTATCCATACCTATCTCATGTATAATTATACCTGCCCAATCTATTTTAACTATACCTGATCGTTTTAACTCAGTTCGTGAATTAATTTGTAAATTAACTCTTTAGTCTATTTCACTTTTATATTTGAACATGACATGTTCAAATATATTTTAACTTGCTTATTTACTAATTTGAATCCAAATTTCAAAGTTAAGTTCTATATTCGATTTCGAATATCCATTTACAAATCCAATTCACCTTTCAAAGTTCAACTTCAAATTCAAAACTCGATTAACTAATTCCTCTTTGACTTAGTTAATTCTATTCAATTTCTATTCAAATTTTATATTATAAATCCCATTTTGAAATTCAACACAACTTGTCTTTCCCAAAAAAAAAATTCAAAACAGTACCTCTGGTAGTAATTCGTCACTTACAACTCGAAAATGAAAACTGATGATGCAGCTGTCATCATCGGAATCTATTTTCCAGCGATCGAAGTGAGTTCAATACTATAAAACCATTTCTAAACATTTCCACATTGAAATTCATTTCAAAATATAATTCACACTTCTTGTAAAACAATTTAAAATCTCCCAAGATCTTAAATTTTCCTTATTTTTAATCCAGATCCATTTACAAACACTTATCCAATTCTCCAGAGTTTTTAACTCAATTTCTGGTTTAAAATTTCAGATTCAACTCATCTGATTTCACGTATTTCACTTATATGAATTATGATTGGTTATTTACATAACCATTTAGTTTATATTCTTTACTCGATTATAATAACAACCAATATATCCACTATATTACAATTTTGATATATATATATCTTCTCTATATCAAGATATACCTTGGGTAAACTTATTTTAATTTACCCTGTTTTCAAAACATACCATGATGTTTCATCGTATTCAAGTGTTTATAAACTCTTATCAATACAACGGATCAACTGATCGACCAGAACCCATAAACAACTCAACCAATAAATCTCCACAATATAAAACAAATTTTATATCAATAACAAATACCTCACTCGTATATATATATACTCAAATCAATCTAGGGTATTACTAACCCTATCTCTACTGAGTCATGCCATAGAGCCAAGGTAATTCACTTAACTTAAGCTCTGATACCAACTGTAATGACCTGGGTTTTTGTCAACTTTGGTTATCGCCATAAACTCAATGATGACTAACCAAATGTCGAAAAAAACCGGATGATTAATGAAAGAAATTTGAGGGTGAGAATAGATAAGATAGAAACTTAGAACAGAAGAAGAAGAAGAACACAACATCAGAGTAACACGAATCTCACAGCGGAACGAACAACATATAATAGATAACGTATTCTTGAAATAAAATCAGTATATGTTTACAATAACATTATCAGAGTACAACACTTACAACACAATGGAAACAATTATAGCTATAACTATAAAATCCTAAAGCCTCCTGTTCCAAGATCTTCCAGTATATCTGTAAATCCCGACTACTTGACTGCCCGTACAAAATTGGGCACCCAAGAGTTTAGGGAAAACAACAAAATAAACTCCGGGTCAGTCATGGGACTGGTATGAGTAAAACAGTTTAAAATAGTTTGAACAAGTAAACGATATCTCATAAGACCACGCCATATAACAGAACGGGTTTTCCCTTATGAGAATCCAAATTATCTTTATACCAAAACCTTTTGATATTATAATAATGTCTATCAGCCATAATATAATAATCATCTAGCAGAAACGCTTTCATCTCACGTTCTACATATATAGTATACAATCAAAACCGCAAGCACGTATCGGGTAATGGATTTCCAACTATGACAAGGTGTGGAACCACCTTTCGCTAGTGTATCTCTAGAAAGGAATACACTGGGTTCAACAAGAACATCTTGCAACCCGACCACACATGACCAACCACTCATTTCGGTTGAGTGTATCGAATGTATATCACCAACAGTTGGGATCAGCAATCGTTTCCCGAATGGGACAGCATCAATAATAGATGTTTTAGAAGTAAATGAAACTCTAGATCAGGTGATTACACACCCTACTTCGGAGCGACCGACTTAGCCATGCTGCATGCCCGATTTCTGTCACTTACCGGTTGATGAGGCTTGAAGTTACGCTTCATCATCGCATCAGATTCACTTCGAATGCCACATTGTCAAATCCATCGAAAATCACTAATTGACGTCTACAACACTACATTACGTGTTAGCTAAAGGAGTTTCCTTCTCCGCTTCCACTCTTGGTACGGTTGAAGAAATCAATGTACCAGACCTTTCTGGAAATACTCTATCAGACATTCATCCATACAAGTCATCCAGGAACAGGATGAACCGAAGGCACTATTCAGTACATCCATCTTAGGAACTGCTATCTAAGACTTATACAATATCCCTTGCACTTTACTCTATCTTCAATTATCTTTAGCATATATGATTTGCAACGCTTATGCCAATACAGAGTGGTTCTTTGGATAATAATCCAACCGGTCTCTCCATATTAACAATGTTAAAATGGTCAAAACTTCGATAGTCTGTGATTTAACCATCAAAGAAAAATACATGTGCAAACAACGATATTATTTCCAAATGGAAATTATATCAATCAATCATCAATCATATATATATATATATATATATATCTTTTCCTTATTTCAATATTTGATTACGTTTCTGATTCTATTTGGAAAACATTTCCAAATCTTCTTTACTTGGATTTAAACAGATGTTTAAATCAACATCGCGACGACAACTCAAACCACTATACTTATTTACTAAATCACTTGACCACTTTCACTCTCGAACCTTAACCATTTCTAAATTAAAACGAAGTCAATCAAGTTGGGGTAAAACTACCTCTCAGACCTTAACTGAACAGCATTCAAATCTCGAAATAGGTTAAGTTCATCTTTTAATCCTTTAACACTTCCTTACGTAATTCTCTTTCGAAGAATCTCTATTTGATAACTCCTCCTTTCGAATAACTATATTCGATAATCTCTCTTACGAATAACTAGATTCGAAAACCTTTCTTCGAATAAACTACATTCGATTAACTCTATTCAATTAACTCTATTGGATTAACTCTATTTGATTAACTCTTTTCACTTAACTCCTTTCGAATAACTAATTTGATAACTCCTTTCGATTAGACTATAATCGATAACTCCTTTCGAATAACTAATTCGATAACTCCTTTCGATTAAACTAAAATCGACAACTCCTTTCGAATAACTAATTCGATAACTCTTATGTGTTTAACTCAATTCGAATAACTAATTCGAATAACTCTTATTTATTTAACTCTATTCGAATAACTTATATTCGATTTGCTTACTTTTGAATACTTATATTCGATAATATCTTTCGTCGAGTAAACTTATTCGATTTAACTCCTGTCGAATAACTAGATTCGATCAACTCACTTCTAGTATTTCTGATTCGATTATCTCACTTCCAATATCTACTATTCGATTATCTCGCTTCGAATATTTCTGATTCAATTCACTTCTTCGAATAACTAAATTCAATTAACTCATTTCAACTTTATTCGAATAAACTATTCATTTATAAAGATTTACTTTTAGTATGGTTCTTCACTTTACAAATGATTTCCTTTTTAGCAACGTTTTCCTTTTTATAACGTTTTCCTTTTTATAACATCCTACTCGGTTATAAACAAATTTCCTTGTTATAACTGTATTTATTTTCTAAATATTTCCTTTATAATTCTATTTGTAAATGGTTTTACAAATATCTCCTTTTTGATTTCATTTGTAAAGGTTTAACAAATATTCCCCTTTCGATTTCATTTGTAAAGGTTTTACAAATATTCCCTATTCAATCTCATTTGTAAATAGTTTACAAACATTTCTCTTCCTGACTGATTTGTAAATGAACCTTTCTCTTTCTAATCTATTTGCAAATGGTTTACAAATAATTCCATTATGGTTTCATTTCTAAGTATTTTCTATTTATAAATAATCCATTTATAAATAAATTTCTATTTATAAATATTCCATTTATAAAAAATTCCTTTTACAAAATCTCCTTTAATTGTTATAAATATTATCTCTTTTATAAAATCCTTTGATTTTATAAATAATCTATTTTCAATATTCAATTTGAAAATTCCCTTCTCACCATTCCGGTATGTTATGGTATTTAACACATCAAATCACGATGACCAATATCGTTCAAACACATATAATCGACAACAGATTATATATCACATCATATATTACAATATATGAATCACAGTAAAATAAATGTTGAGGAATCCAGTTGGATTCCTCCAACCTATCTCCCAGCATCCACAAATGTAAAAACCCTTAACTTCCCCGTAAAGGAAAGCGCGGATAGTTCGAGAACAAGCCATAACAGAACGCATATAAAAGAACATTTCATTGTATATAACAACAATGCATCAGATTACAAGAATATACAGAGTATAAATGAATAAATATTACACAGAAATATCAGAGATTTAAATTACATTTAAATACATCGCAGCGGAAAATAATACAATACACAACTAGAAGAAGATATACGGATACAAAGCTTTCTGGATATCGTTCCAGCTGTAAACCAGGATCCTGTGAATATAAATCTGCAAAACCAAAACTACTAGCTGCCCGTGAGGAAAATAGGGGCACCCAGAGTTTAGGTTAAAACAATAAACTCCAGGTCAGTCATGTGACTGGTGTGAGAACTAAAACAGTTATTAATCTTTATTTCTAAAGTTCGGTAAATCAAGGGACCACGCCGTATAACACGGAACGGGTTTCCTCCCAAGAATACCAGTGCATATAAGTAAACAGCGCAATGCTTTTCTAAAAATGAAGCTATTATAAGACCCAGGTCCCATCACACAATGCAACGCAGCCGAGGATAGGGTTTCCCTTATAATAGCCAAACATGCTTAGTACGTTTAAAACAAATCATTTGATACTACTATAAGTGTATAGTGTATAAAACAACTTCAAATCATAAGTATCAATCATAGGCGGCATGAGCGTCCCATGCCACTATGTCGCCATATATAGGTTTACAAATAAAACCGCAAAGTCACGTGTTTGGAAATTGGATTTCCGTCTATGAATCGAGGCAAAAGATAGTCCTCAACCGATTCGAGACTGCCTAGCCCGAGTCTCAGGATCAGAGCTCGAGTGACCCTTGGATCGTCAGGGCCGGTCCACCGATGTGGATTAAAATGCCTGAACACTGCGTTTCCCCGCCCTTTGGGGCGTAAATGAGCCAACGAATGACTCCATCGGACCCGGATCGTCCGATCAAACCGAGGCGCCTCGCAACAGCAATAACCACATAAGTCAAACTCGTCAGGGCGTGTAAAACCACTGACGCCACTTCTAGCTAGGAGGAAACGCAGGCCCTCCCTGAGGTCCGTCTCCCGTTTTTGGTTCATACCGGGTGTGAAACTCGCGAAGTAAACGTTACACAAAGCTACGCCACAAAGGTCGTGCTTTGATCATCACCACAAGACTTTGCTTTTCAACAGAAGCCTCGATCAACTGCCGCTTAGGCATGCCACACAGGCAATTCACTCCATGCGTTTGATATCCATCAATATATAACCCCTGAGCTCGTACGTCTCAGAGAAGGGCGTTAAGCAAGAGAATAAATTCTCCGCCGCCAAACAGATATATATTTAATAGAAATCAATCACACAGACTAAAATCCAATGTCAGACACACAGTCCATTTACAAGTCCGTTCTGGGGCTGAACGAAACCGGAGGCACCTAGTACCCCGCATATCCATCGATCTCCAAGTACGTCTGGACGATCACTAACTGTTTCCATCTTCTTGGGTGTACAGCCCAATCAAGATCATCAGTAATCACCCAAACGACGTGAAGACTTCCGGTCTTCGACCACCGTCTTCATCTTCGACTTATCGTCGTATCAGTTATTCAGAATGGGATAAACCCGGTCTTTCCGAATAACTCGCGTATATTTTAAATAAGTGTTACACAAACACAACATACGCCTCATTCCAATTCATCAGTCACTAACCGTAAATTAATCAAGAGAATAATTCCCCAAATATTAACCCCGAAGGCCGAAACCAACATCAGATCAATATCCAGAAAACCGTTCTGCTTAGCTAACCGACAGTTAGTTTCTGATTTCGCATTCATAGGGAAAGGTTCCCATTAATTTTATCCAAGATAAATTCCTGAATTTATTCTCTAATCTTCCTTTGAATTTCGATTCAACTAGTCGGAATTAGCAAACTTTACCGAAGTAATCATTGGTTTTAATTTCCCAATCCCAACCTATTCATCCCATGAAGTAAAACTGGTAATACTTCATATCTAACACCACGGTGTTATCGGTAAATTCAATTACCATTTCACGTTCAAATCTAATTAAAGATTTAACTAACGCCTGGAGCAAAACTGGTGCTACCCCATTCTCGACCATGTCAATCTAATTAAAGATTCATTAAAACTCCACTTAGTTTTAATCGTTAACTGGGTTAAAGAATCCGTGTCATTTAAAACACGGTTCACGATAAACCCCAAGTCACATTCATTAATTATTGGGTTAAAGAACAAGTGTTATTTAAAACACTGTCCACGATAAACCCAAAAATCAATATCAATTCCATTCCAATTAAATATTATTTAATTGGCACACTTCATTAAATCTAAATAAAAAGATTTAATCTTTTCTCAACTGGGTTCAAGAACAGTGTTAGTGAAGACACCCTTCACGACAAACCCAAATCACATTTGATATTCAATATAAGCCTCTAAATAGAAAATATATCGGCTTATATTCAATATCAAATTCTACGACTAACAAATATCGTATTGGAAATAACGATATATATATCTATATCTTTCAAATTTCCATAACAACATTTGTATAATCACGAAATCCAACATCGAAATATTCCGAAGACAATTTCGATTCAAATCCATTCCAATGCAATCATTGGAAATTTTGGTTATTTTCAAAACCATTTCAAATTCAATTTATTTATTTAAAAATAAATAGAATTATAATTCTAGTTCAAAACTAGTTCATTTCGATAAAAAACTATTTTTATCTTTTCAAATATGGAGTTTTTCATCCCAATTCTTTCTAAATCATTTCTTATGATTTTACACAAATTATTACTATTTTTAATAATTTTATCAAGGCCCGTACAGTCGATTTCCATCAACGGCCATCGAACTGCACTTACAACGACCTTTTTCGAATTTGATTTGGACATATCTCCAAATCCAACCGTTAAATTTTGAATTTCTAATATTCGTTAGAAAGCTCTTTTCGATACGAACCCAACGGTTCCTGTTTTAGGAGAATCCGACGGTCGAATCTCCCGTAATGTCCGTTTGAAATAAATGGTCGAAATTCACGAACTGCCGCGGCGCGGCGCGTTCTATTCAGGCCATTATATTATATATATAATATATATTTCGTCGAGTTCTATTTAAAACGAATTATATAAATAGTTTTAAAATTCGTTTCAAAAGCAATTTCAACTTCCATTTCATTTCAAATCAAAATTGAATTCTCCTTTATAAATTCGTTTTGAAATTCATTTCTATTCAATTCAAATTTCAATTCAATTTGAATTCATTTCAATTCGCTTTTAATTCAATTCGAAATCGTTTTCAATTCAATTCATTTCGAAATCGTTTTCAGTTCATTTCATTTCGAAATCGTTTTCAATTCATTTCATTTCGAAATCGTTTTCAATTCATTTCATTTCGAAATCGATATAAATATCGTCCACGTCTAAAATGGCGTCAATCTAATCAACACGGCTTCATAAATTTCTATTTTCAAATATTCTATTTCAAATATCTCTTTTTCAAAATATTTCGTTCAACACTGACCAATCTCAATGGATGAGTACTGTCAACACATGAACCTTTATTTTATATCATTCTTTATTTTTCAAATTGGAATGAGGCCCAATCAATCACCATATAAAGTTAATTATATGGATTCCATACAACACATGTATATAATAGCATTGAAAAATAATCAAACATCAACCAAAGTGCACTACACTGTATAAGCATCAAATATAGATATCTAACGCTTATAACAGCCTGTCAATCGATCGATCGACATATTTAATCAATCAGGATGAGTGAACTTCAAATTTCATCCCAACACCCGTGTGGGGTTTCAAACAATCAAACAAATATTTTATTTGTGCAGTTGGGCGATGTGTAAAATTTATCGTCCCAATCAATGTCAGTCAAATAGGTGTACATAAACAAACCGTCCGGTTTATAAATGAATATTTTATTTTATTCACTTCACGTTAAAAATTATATTTTTAACGATAAAACATTTTATTTCAACCTATGAATTTCTATTCAATTCATTTACACAATAAAATGATATTTTTATTTTCTAACATATTTTAGAAAATTTCGGCGGCATAACGGCACGATACTAGAAACGGGACGAGGCCTAGCCTTATCCCCGGTCTAGTGAAGGCCCACGCCATTCACACATCAATCAAATCCATTCATCTCACCAAACAATTCAATTTCAAACCAAATAATCTAACCAACTACACAACCAAACAATTAAACAAACATGCCATCCATGGTCTGTGGATGACGGGTGTCGGGTGCTACTAAACACCGTCTACATCCTAGTATATATATATAACTAGAAAAAGGAATTTTGAGTGAGAAGTTCTCACCGATAGCTATCCTAACCCCACGGCACTTCTAATGCAGGAAATCTTCACTGTTCTCGTCTCTTATCACTTTCTTCGCCCGTAGCCACTACATATGTAAAAATCACATTTTTTACTTCGCTATTCCGTATATAAAAATCGAATTTTTACTATGCTATTCAATATATAAAAATCGAATTTTTACTTCGATGTTCTATATATAAAAATGGAATTTTTACTTCGATGTTCTATATATAAAAATGGAATTTTTACTTCGATGTTCTATATATAAAAATGGAATTTTTACTTCGATGTTCTATATATAAAAATGGAATTTTTACTTCGATGTTCAATATATAAAATGACATTTTTAAAACCAACATCATTTAGATTTTTAAATCAAGCTACCTATTTAAAAACAATCCTTATATATTTATATTTAGAACAATGTTTTATTATTTAAAATAACTGAATTTAACCTACGTTTTACTATCTTAAAAACTGATTTTAATCTATGCTTTACTATTTTAACAGTTAAACTAAAAAAAAAAAATCATTAAAACTTACATTTTTCGAGCCGAAAAAGGGGGGGAAGACCCACGGCAGTGCTTAGGAGGAGGAGGGAAGGTCTGAAGTGGCGCTGGTGGTCGATGCCCTCAGGTGGTGGCAGGGGCGGACGGGAGCTCGATGAAGGGAGGCTGGACTTTGCGGTGTTCGATTTGAGGGGCTCGCGGCAGGAAAGAAGACGGTGGAGGAGCTTCGAGATCGGAGAGGAGAGGGGAGATTTGGCGAAGGGAGGAACGAAGGTGGAGGCGGTGGAACGATGGTGATGGAGGGCGCGATGGTGATGGACGACGTCGGGTTTCCTAGGTCACGGATGCTCTTTTTTTTTTTTTTTTAATCTCGAACGTTGACTGAGAATAGTGGAAGAGAGAGAGGGAGATAAGGTTTTATATAATAAATATATAAATTTATTATTTTTGATTTCAAAAAGTTAGTTTAAATTTCGAACTCAAAATCAAACCCACCGACTGTCGTCCCTAGCTAATTACCCCAATTCCGAACACAATGGGACATGCTTCATAACCCAATTCAGCTGTTACGACCAGTTTCCGTTGAATTTAAAATATAAATCTTTATATATTCAATTTAAACGCACATTTCGAATTACCGGGGTCACATACTAACTCAAAAAAATTCCTGCAAAATTATTTCTAGCTTCGTATTGACGATACGGTCCTAACAAAACTAGTTTCGTCGAATTCTGAGACCGTTTGAAAAATGGCCAATTTCCAGTCGATTAAAATCAACTGAAACTGGTCAAACGCGTTTTCCTTTGCCACGCTCACATACTGATTCAGAAAATTCTGAAATTTGAAACCTAGCAATAACTTGACATCACGGATCCAACAAAAGTGGTTTCGTCGAAATCCGAGATCGTTTGCAAAATGGCTATTTTTAAGGGCCTGAATTCCATAGCGACTATTCAGAATTTTCATCTGGACATATCTTTTGATTCCCGCTATGAAATTTCGATTTGTCGGATTCGTTGGAAAGATATCATCAATTAGATCTTAATGTTTTTGGTTTCACTAAAATCCAGATTGTTTTGCACCCGGTACATTCAATTGAAGTTTGAAATCGAATTATCGAACTGCCGCGCCATTTTCAATTCCTTTTATAAATATTTATATTCTAACGACGACGCATATAAATATATACGTTCGAATTATATTCAAAATAAATTTCTCGTCTATATTATTTAAAATAATCTATTTTAAATATTCAAAATTCATTAAAATTGCCAAAATAAAAATTTTAAACTGGCCCAGATTTTCGGGTTGTTACAATCTCCCCCACTTAAAACTTTTCGTCCCCGAAAAGGAACAAAGTCGAAAGTGGTTTGATTATTCAGCTCTACGTTCGATCTGGCTTCCATTCTCCAACTCTTTAGTTTCTGAGAATTTTCAAAATTTCAAAAATTTGGCTAACACCCTAAATTTTTGAAAAATTTCTCCATAACCTCCCCTGCACCGGGAGCATCGGGGAATTTCAAATAGCTTCCCCGGTCCTTCGGATCTCAAAAAGAAAAAGAAAAAGCCAAGCGGCTAGCCAATAGGCTCATAAAATCATCATCACCCAAACAAAACAGTAAATTACGTAGTAAACATGTACCTATTTGTCGGGCAAACAAATTTTATTCTCTGCTCTAGCCTCCTTGCTATGACCTGTTCAATGTAAGTATATGTATATGCAAACAAATGCGACCAATTTTCAATACAATTCAATATTTGGTTCAATTAGGCATAATGGCTAAGAATTAGCAAACCAATAAACAAACAACCAAAACATCAATCAATTAGTGAATTATCATTTGAAATTCATAATTTTGATACATACACAAAAATCATGTTTTTGATGCCAAATCACAACAATAGGCCCTATCTAATTTTGGTTCTCACACCAGTCTAATGGAAATATATAGAAATCTCACCTTCGAAACACGAAAATAAATTCTAATGATGACGCGTCAATCATTAGGATCATGTCCGAGCGACTAGAGTGTGATTCTATATCTATCCAATATATTAAAATTTCAAATACACGTGGATCAGACGTATACGCAAAATCTTTATATACTGGACTGTCCAACTCAATATAAATAGATAATCAAATACGAATAATTGATTTAAATTTTCAAAACAAAAATTGTTTTCGTTTGAAAAATATACTCTTCACACTCGTTCTAGGATACTACTGATCCCATCTCTAACGAGTCATTCTAATTGGATATTGCTAATCCAATATCTGATGAATTCTTTCGTATGGTTCTAATGTGCCTTGTTCTCGAGCTCTGTAAACCAAAGCTCTGATACCAACTGTAAAAACCCTTAACTTCCCCGTAAAGGAAAGCGCGGATAGTTCGAGAACAAGCCACAACAGAACGCATATAAAAGAACATTTCATTGTATATAACAACAATGCATCAGATTACAAGAATATACAGAGTATAAATGAATAAATATTACACAGAAATATCAGAGATTTAAATTACATTTAAATACATCGCAGCGGAAAATAATACAATACACAACTAGAAGAAGATATACGGATACAAAGCTTTCCGGATATCGTTCCAGCTGTAAACCAGGATCCTGTGAATATAAATCTGCAAAACCAAAACTACTAGCTGCCCGTGAGGAAAATAGGGGCACCCAGAGTTTAGGTTAAAACAATAAACTCCAGGTCAGTCATGTGACTGGTGTGAGAACTAAAACAGTTATTAATCTTTATTTCTAAAGTTCGGTAAATCAAGGGACCACGCCGTATAACACGGAACGGGTTTCCTCCCAAGAATACCAGTGCATATAAGTAAACAGCGCAATGCTTTTCTAAAAATGAAGCTATTATAAGACCCAGGTCCCATCACACAATGCAACGCAGCCGAGGATAGGGTTTTCCCTTATAATAGCCAAACATGCTTAGTACGTTTAAAACAAATCATTTGATACTACTATAAGTGTATAGTGTATAAAACAACTTCAAATCATAAGTATCAATCATAGGCGGCATGAGCGTCCCATGCCACTATGTCGCCATATATAGGTTTACAAATAAAACCGCAAAGTCACGTGTTTGGAAATTGGATTTCCGTCTATGAATCGAGGCAAAAGATAGTCCTCAACCGATTCGAGACTGCCTAGCCCGAGTCTCAGGATCAGAGCTCGAGTGACCCTTGGATCGTCAGGGCCGGTCCACCAATGTGGATTAAAATGCCTGAACACTGCGTTTCCCCGCCCTTTGGGGCGTAAATGAGCCAACGAATGACTCCATCGGACCCGGATCGTCCGATCAAACCGAGGCGCCTCGCAACAGCAACAACCACATAAGTCAAACTCGTCAGGGCGTGTAAAACCACTGACGCCACTTCTAGCTAGGAGGAAACGCAGGCCCTCCCTGAGGTCCGTCTCCCGTTTTTGGTTCATACCGGGTGTGAAACTCGCGAAGTAAACGTTACACAAAGCTACGCCACAAAGGCCGTGCTTTGATCATCACCACAAGACTTTGCTTTTCAACAGAAGCCTCGATCAACTGCCGCTTAGGCATGCCACACAGGCAATTCACTCCATGCGTTTGATATCCATCAATATATAACCCCTGAGCTCGTACGTCTCAGAGAAGGGCGTTAAGCAAGAGAATAAATTCTCCGCCGCCAAACAGATATATATTTAATAGAAATCAATCACACAGACTAAAATCCAATGTCAGACACACAGTCCATTTACAAGTCCGTTCTGGGGCTGAACGAAACCGGAGGCACCTAGTACCCCGCATATCCATCGATCTCCAAGTACGTCTGGACGATCACTAACTGTTTCCATCTTCTTGGGTGTACAGCCCAATCAAGATCATCAGTAATCACCCAAACGACGTGAAGACTTCCGGTCTTCGACCACCGTCTTCATCTTCGACTTATCGTCGTATCAGTTATTCAGAATGGGATAAACCCGGTCTTTCCGAATAACTCGCGTATATTTTAAATAAGTGTTACACAAACACAACATACGCCTCATTCCAATTCATCAGTCACTAACCGTAAATTAATCAAGAGAATAATTCCCCAAATATTAACCCCGAAGGCCGAAACCAACATCAGATCAATATCCAGAAAACCGTTCTGCTTAGCTAACCGACAGTTAGTTTCTGATTTCGCATTCATAGGGAAAGGTTCCCATTAATTTTATCCAAGATAAATTCCTGAATTTATTCTCTAATCTTCCTTTGAATTTCGATTCAACTAGTCGGAATTAGAAAACTTTACCGAAGTAATCATTGGTTTTAATTTCCCAATCCCAACCTATTCATCCCATGAAGTAAAACTGGTAATACTTCATATCTAACACCACGGTGTTATCGGTAAATTCAATTACCATTTCACATTCAAATCTAATTAAAGATTTAACTAACGCCTGGAGCAAAACTGGTGCTACCCCATTCTCGACCATGTCAATCTAATTAAAGATTCATTAAAACTCCACTTAGTTTTAATCGTTAACTGGGTTAAAGAATCCGTGTCATTTAAAACACGGTTCACGATAAACCCCAAGTCACATTCATTAATTATCGGGTTAAAGAACAAGTGTTATTTAAAACACTGTCCACGATAAACCCAAAAATCAATATCAATTCCATTCCAATTAAATATTATTTAATTGGCACACTTCATTAAATCTAAATAAAAAGATTTAATCTTTTCTCAACTGGGTTCAAGAACAGTGTTAGTGAAGACACCCTTCACGACAAACCCAAATCACATTTGATATTCAATATAAGCCTCTAAATAGAAAATATATCGGCTTATATTCAATATCAAATTCTACGACTAACAAATATCGTATTGGAAATAACGATATATATATCTATATCTTTCAAATTTCCATAACAACATTTGTATAATCACGAAATCCAACATCGAAATATTCCGAAGACAATTTCGATTCAAATCCATTCCAATGCAATCATTGGAAATTTTGGTTATTTTCAAAACCATTTCAAATTCAATTTATTTATTTAAAAATAAATAGAATTATAATTCTAGTTCAAAACTAGTTCATTTCGATAAAAATCTATTTTTATCTTTTCAAATATGGAGTTTTTCATCCCAATTCTTTCTAAATCATTTCTTATGATTTTACACAAATTATTACTATTTTTAATAATTTTATCAAGGCCCGTACAGTCGATTTCCATCAACGGCCATCGAACTGCACTTACAGCGACCTTTTTCGAATTTGATTTGGACGTATCTCCAAATCCAACCGTTAAATTTTGAATTTCTAATATTCGTTAGAAAGCTCTTTTCGATACGAACCCAACGGTTCCTGTTTTAGGAGAATCCGACGGTCGGATCTCCCGTAATGTCCGTTTGAAATAAATGGTCAAAATTCACGAACTGCCGCGGCGCGGCGCGTTCTATTCAGGCCATTATATTATATATATAATATATATTTCGTCGAGTTCTATTTAAAACGAATTATATAAATAGTTTTAAAATTCGTTTCAAAAGCAATTTCAACTTCCATTTCATTTCAAATCAAAATTGAATTCTCCTTTATAAATTCGTTTTGAAATTCATTTCTATTCAATTCAAATTTCAATTCAATTTGAATTCATTTCAATTCGCTTTTAATTCAATTCGAAATCGTTTTCAATTCAATTCATTTCGAAATCGTTTTCAATTCATTTCATTTCGAAATCGTTTTCAATTCATTTCATTTCGAAATCGTTTTCAATTCATTTCATTTCGAAATCGATATAAATATCGTCCACGTCTAAAATGGCGTCAATCTAATCAACACGGCTTCATAAATTTCTATTTTCAAATATTCTACTTCAAATATCTCTTTTTCCAAATATTTCGTTCAACACATGACCAATCTCAATGGATGAGTATTGTCAACACATGAACCTTTATTTTATATCATTCTTTATTTTTCAAATTGGAATGAGGCCCAATCAATCACCATATAAAGTTAATTATATGGATTCCATACAACACATGTATATAATAGCATTGAAAAATAATCAACCATCAACCAAAGTGCACTACACTGTATAAGCATCAAATATAGATATCTAACGCTTATAACAGCCTGTCAATCGATCGATCTACATATTTAATCAATCAGGATGAGTGAACTTCAAATTTCATCCCAACACCCGTGTGGGGTTTCAAACAATCAAACAAATATTTTATTTGTGCAGTTGGGCGATGTGTAAAATTTATCGTCCCAATCAATGTCATTCAAATAGGTGTACATAAACAAACCGTCCGGTTTATAAATGAATATTTTATTTTATTCACTTCACGTTAAAAATTATATTTTTAACGATAAAACATTTTATTTCAACCTATGAATTTCTATTCAATTCATTTACACAATAAAATGATATTTTTATTTTCTAACATATTTTAGAAAATTTCGGCGGCATAACGGCACGATACTAGAAACGGGACGAGGCCTAGCCTTATCCCCGGTCTAGTGAAGGCCCACGCCATTCACACATCAATCAAATCCATTCATCTCACCAAACAATTCAATTTCAAACCAAATAATCTAACCAACTACACAACCAAACAATTAAACAAACAAGCCATCCATGGTCTGTGGATGACGGGTGTCGGGTGCTACTAAACACCGTCTGCATCCTAGTATATATATAACTAGAAAAAGGAATTTTGAGTGAGAAGTTCTCACCGATAGCTATCCTAACCCCACGGCACTTCTAATGCAGGAAATCTTCACTGTTCTCGTCTCTTATCACTTTCTTCGCCCGTAGCCACTACATATGTAAAAATCACATTTTTTACTTCGCTATTCCGTATATAAAAATCGAATTTTTACTATGCTATTCAATATATAAAAATCGAATTTTTACTTCGATGTTCAATATATAAAAATGGAATTTTTACTTCGATGTTCTATATATAAAAATGGAATTTTTACTTCGATGTTCTATATATAAAAATGGAATTTTTACTTCGATGTTCAATATATAAAAATGACATTTTTAAAACCAACATCATTTAGATTTTTAAATCAAGCTACCTATTTAAAAACAATCCTTATATATTTATATTTAGAACAATGTTTTATTATTTAAAATAACTGAATTTAACCTACGTTTTACTATCTTAAAAACTGATTTTAATCTATGCTTTACTATTTTAACAGTTAAACTAAAAAAAATCATTAAAACTTACATTTTTCGAGCCGAAAAGGGGGGGGAAGACCCACGGCAGTGCTTAGGAGGAGGAGGGAAGGTCTGAAGTGGCGCTGGTGGTCGATGCCCTCAGGTGGTGGCAGGGGCGGACGGGAGCTCGATGAAGGGAGGCTGGACTTTGCGGTGTTCGATTTGAGGGGCTCGCGGCAGGAAAGAAGACGGTGGAGGAGCTTCGAGATCGGAGAGGAGAGGGGAGATTTGGCGAAGGGAGGAACGAAGGTGGAGGCGGTGGAACGATGGTGATGGAGGGCGTGATGGTGATGGACGACGTCGGGTTTCCTAGGTCACAGATGCTCTCTTTTTTTTCTTTAATCTCGAACGTTGACTGAGAATAGTGGAAGAGAGAGAGGGAGATAAGGTTTTATATAATAAATATATAAATTTATTATTTTTGATTTCAAAAAGTTAGTTTAAATTTCGAACTCAAAATCAAACCCACCGACTGTCGTCCCTAGCTAATTACCCCAATTCCGAACACAATGGGACATGCTTCATAACCCAATTCAGCTGTTACGACCAGTTTCCGTTGAATTTAAAATATAAATCTTTATATATTCAATTTAAACGCACATTTCGAATTACCGGGGTCACATACTAACTCAAAAAAATTCCTGCAAAATTATTTCTAGCTTCGTATTGACGATACGGTCCTAACAAAACTAGTTTCGTCGAATTCTGAGACCGTTTGAAAAATGGCCAATTTCCAGTCGATTAAAATCAACTGAAACTGGTCAAACGCGTTTTCCTTTGCCACGCTCACATACTGATTCAGAAAATTCTGAAATTTGAAACCTAGCAATAACTTGACATCACGGATCCAACAAAAGTGGTTTCGTCGAAATCCGAGATCGTTTGCAAAATGGCTATTTTTAAGGGCCTGAATTCCATAGCGACTATTCAGAATTTCATCTGGACATATCTTTTGATTCCCGCTATGAAATTTCGATTTGTCGGATTCGTTGGAAAGATATCATCAATTAGATCTTAATGTTTTTGGTTTCACTAAAATCCAGATTGTTTTGCACCCGGTACATTCAATTGAAGTTTGAAATCGAATTATCGAACTACCGCGCCATTTTCAATTCCTTTTATAAATATATATAAATATTTATATTCTAACGACGACGCATATAAATATATACGTTCGAATTATATTCAAAATAAATTTCTCGTCTATATTATTTAAAATAATCTATTTTAAATATTCAAAATTCATTAAAATTGCCAAAATAAAAATTTTAAACTGGCCCAGATTTTCGGGTTGTTACAAATGTTATACAATATGAAATCAACATCACTTTCAGTTCCATATGATATATTCTATTAAACAAAATTGTTATAGAAATTCACTAGCTGACTAGCAGTTCAATCAAACAGTCAACACACAGTCAATCAACCAATATTTAACAGTTCCAAAAATGCAACATGAAATTATAAACTGTTCAGAGTTAGTGAGATTTACTCACATTGGACGATCATCATTAATAACGATAACCATCACTCGATTTGATTCTGACGGAAAATTTATTTTGCTATAAATTGTAACGAGCTCCGATGGACTTCCAGTCAGTCCCATCGTGTAGTCGTCATCCGTACGATCCCAACGTGACCAACCGTCCGTAAAACTAACAACGTACGGACGAGATATTAAAATTTCAAGTTAGAATACATTATAGAATTAAATAAAAACTTAAATTATTAATCTATACTGGGCCTTACCCTAAGACATACGACCCATCACCCAAAATATATGTTCGCTACTTCCTTCTTCTTGAACCCGCGTGCTCAACTTTTCTTCCTTTCCACTACAGTAAGTCACTCCTATATTCAACACCATTTGCACAAATTCAAAACTCCAATTTCTCTCTTAATTTATTCCTTATTCCACGCATTAAAAATCTGGACCGAGCATCATCCTTCTGACCTCGCGAGAACCCACTTACGCGCCAACTCCTTATTACACACGCTACCAACCACCTCCGCCCAGAACTCCCCTTTTGCTGCCACTCTCTTGCCTGCTTCCAGACTGTACAAGTTTACAACCGGCAATTTCCTTCCACCTTAAACCCTTCTTGTATATGATGTTAAAAGAATGATGCCACTTCACTTCGTACACAAGCACCTTCTCGCTCTCTCGCCCCTTCAACTTTTGTAACCCACTCAATCCGTCCGCATACCCCAGGCAGCGCCAACACTCGGCAAATACCAATACCTGATCCCTACCCTACTATTTGAATTTAGATGAAATGATCTTGTTGTGTGGCGGCTACTTTATTTTCTACTGAAGATGACGTATTTAGGTTAGGAATGTATTACTTATAGAAAAGGGGATGTAGGAGATGTGGCTGAGAAATGAAGTGCGGGGAGTTCATTGGATCGCTTGATGGATGGTGGGATTTTCTTGGTGCTGGAGGCAAGAACGTGGGTGTAGGAGTATCCATGTACAGGTATGGAAGTCAATTCGTTAAGGAATGTATATTTAAAGTTTGGTTTTTCTCCAAAGTACCATGTAACCTAAATTCCATTCACGTACGGACAAAAATCAAGATACTGTTGTATCGAGCTCGGTTCCACGATCCCAAAAATATAATAATACCGGTAGGTTGACTCATATTTTGAAACTTCAAAATGTTGTTTTCAGGGTGCGAAATACTCTAAATAAAAAGTCGCTTATTAAATTAATTAAAAGTTACGGTAAAATTCTAAAAATTTGATTATCGTTATGTCCCAAAAGAACCTTGTCTAAATTCAAACCCGATCTCTAGTTATATCGAATAAACCGTTACGGTCGATAACGATTCTATAGCGACTATTTTAAAATTTGATTTGGACATATCTCAAAATCTACCCGACGAAATCCCGATTCTTCTCTTCCACAAGAAAGATATACTCCACCAGCTCCACACGTTTCTTGTTTCACAGAAATCCGGCTTAAAACGAACCATGTACATTCAGTTGAAGTTCAAATCGCTAAATTACGAACTGTAGTGCCATTTCAAGCTCGATTTTAATTATATTATAATTCTTTGTTCAAACTGTCGTTTATATAATATATTCGTTATTCAAATTCAATTCCAAGCTGAATTAAATATCACAGATGATCCGGTTCACACCATATCGTCATTTCAGCCAATTCTGATTATTTCAGAATTAAATACATTATTTAATTTATTATTTTAATTAAATATTCATCATTATTTAATTCCATGACCATTTAATTCACTGTATCACTATTTATATAATTAAATAAATTAATCATAATACGTCTGCAAATGCGGTTCATTACACACCCTTCACTATCGGGGTAAGGGGTTGAGAGGAGTCGCCAAATGGATGTTTAGATTGTTCGTTATTAGGGGAAGTCACTTAGCTCTTGTAGTCTTTACTAGTTGAGGGAGGGGCGGGGGTGGGGCCATAGCCACCGTGAAAACAGACCCTAGGTATTTCTGTATATAGAGGCTCTTTAAAGACGGGCCTGCACAGATATGGAAAAGCTCTCGACCGAGTTTCGTGTCTCATGTATCGCCCTGCCATGGAACTCGGTGCACATTAGAGGACACGTGCTTGAGGTATCGAGCTATAATTGAAGATACGTATGGTCGATAGTCTAGATACATGCATGTCGGCTCTGGGTATTGTATCGTAGGCTTGAGGGCATTACTCCAGTATGAATTTGGATTTGAACAAAGGTGGCAATCCATACGTCTGCGTAGCATAGTAATGACAGATATATGCAGAACGTAATATTGTTATCCATACGTCACTACGGTATAGGATGAGGGACTGCGTATATTATAATGGTGTTACGGTGGAGATCGTGCGAGTTGGGTACCATGGGTGTACCTCAATATTGGGGGTAGCTACATATATACTATATTAGGTTAATCCACTGGGAAGTAAATGGGTACGACGTGTGTGTAAGCCTTAAGTGCTGATAACCCAAGTAACCTAATAAATAAGATAATATGATTGAACGGTATACGTAGGATTATCAAAAGTGTATAGTTTAAATCCTATCACTAGAACTTGTGTTCTGACCCCCTCCTCATAACATACTCGCAGGTCAGATTTGTGGCAGAGACATGATAGCTTTGGATACTGGTTAGGCAGTATTAATAATACGGTAAGGCTATGTTTTGATTATACTATATTTTATCCATTCCACTATAAGATAATTTCTGAGCTTTGACATATTTTATGTCTCTGTCTTTTCTGCAGGATACCAGAGCAAAACAACTTGAGTATCGATGGATTGGAATTTTGAGAAAAAAAATCGGTCTGTCGGAATTCGGGTTGTCACATCTGGTATCAGAGTTTAGGTTTAGGATTCCTATATAAATAGTTAGTGAACGTATTTGTATTTTTAAAAATATAAGTATATTATATATATACCTAGATCCATAGAGGAACCCACTAAATAGAAAGAGTATGATATGGTAAGAAATGGGATGTTTATTTTGTACACTAAAGGAATGAATATAGAAATCCGAGACCCTAGGGTAATTTGGGTGGAGAGTGTACGATATACTTTGTATGGAAGGAAAGTGAATCCCATATGATTATTATTTTGGGTTAATGGGTTTGAAAACCTTATAAACTGGAAAAAGTTGAAGAGAGAAAAATGGATTAGGAATATATATAGTTGAGAGAATTGACCTTGGGGAGTGTCTAGGAAAGCCTAGAAGAATTGGAAACCTGCTTTGAGTCTAACCCCATCATTAACTTTTAAGAACTTGAAATTATAAAAGTTTTGAGAGAATGGTTACGATGTTTTCAAGTTTTAATCTTAAAAGTTATAGTTTTAAATATGTAAAGTATACATATTGGGTTTTTGAAGTAAAATGGGATATATTTTGCAAACAGTGATTTCTTGCCAAAATTTTATCTAAAGTAAATTTCTCTCAGTAAAAGGTGCATATTATATAGCATGTATAGCTCGCTAGTTTTCTTGTTATATTTCATAATAAGAAGTTTTATAAAAGGAAGATTTGAAATCTCTATTCTTATGATAAATCCTTTTTGATAAATTATTTGACAAGAGGACTTTTTTATGTGGACAAAATAAGTCGTAGAAATTAGGAGTACAGTAGATGTTTACACCTAGTAGCAAGGGACTGAACCGACCTTATAGGTAATAACAAGTCGTAAACCCGATTTAGGAATAATTGCCCTTATCTACTCCAGTTTTTGTGATTTGAAAAAAAAGGATGAATGATTTGCATTTTTTAAGATGACATGTTTTTGTGGTTTGGAAAAAGTAAGTTTTCATGATGAAAATGAAATTTTGAATTTTTGTAAGAAAAAATTAAATGAATAAGAAAAGCCAAACCGTGTTTTAAAAGTATGTAATAGGTAAGGATTAGTGCCTAGGAAAGACGGGAAAAGTTTTGAGGCTATAAAGTAAATAGCGAGAATTATCATGGAATAATGGAATGACCCGGACTTTTTACACAGATATTAAATTATCATAAGTACGTGTTTAGAAATACGTGTTAAAATTTCACACTTTAAATAATTCTAAAACATGTATAATAGCATTTGCATTAGCATGTAGCATAGCACTTACAAACATCTATTTTGCTCATTTATGTATAATAGCATGTAATGCGTAGTGTTTGTTTAAATTTATTTCTTTCATATATGGATAATAACACATGTTTATAGCAAAACTTAAAATGCCATTGTACATGTGTTTTGTTCATTATTTTTTTAGGATTTAAATCCTTATATTTTTCTTTAAGTAAAATTCTTATTTTTATACCATAAAGCATTCTTGACTAAAGTATGTTAAAACCTTTTTTTTGCAAGAGCAAGATCAAAGGAACACTCTTTATTTCACACATACATCAAGTTAAAATAGGAAAATGCCATCATCTTTTTGCAAACATACACCTACACAAGATGGAAACTACACTAGAGAAAACACTAGGAAAGAAGGATTTGAAAGCATGTACTTTTCACATGGGAAAACATTTTTGTTTCTAGATTTTCAGTTTGAAATCTTCCCTTGCTCTTATTAAGATTTTCTGAAATTTCTCTTTCTGTTTATTTTTCCAAAACATGTTTCTTTTTGTCAAAGGCCATGTGCTAAGATTTTACCAAATCTTGTACATTAAAACCAAGTTTTCACCTACCTAGATACTCACCATTACATAGATTTTCTAAGATCTTTACATGTAAAATCATTACATAGCCAAGATCAAAAGTACAAAGAACTTTCAGATTTTATCAAGCCTTGGAAGGCAAGTAAAGGTTTTAAATAATTTTGTGTTAAATCAAAAGTGTCATATGAAAATATGATTTTAGAAAACCCTTTAAAAATCTGAGCATAAGGTACAAGAATGGTTGTTTAAACCAAGAAAAAAGATTTGGAGAACATGAGCATTTAAGAGGATGTTTGATGGTAGGCCAATGGGAGGAAAATGGTGTAACGGCAAGGAATTTCGCTCGATCCGAATTGATCGTTTTACCGACTAAGACCGTTCGAAACCCCTGATCGTTTTGAGAACAGGACAAAATAGAACGCAGACGGAAGAACATTTCATTGTTTCTACAACAATTCCATCAGATACAAGAATATATAGAGTATAAATGAATAAATTACATTCGATAAATATCAGAGATTACAATAAATTACATAGCAGCGGAAAATAATACAAAAGCACAACTAGAAGTGATACACGGATACAGAGCTTTCCGAGCATCTTTCCAGCTGTAAATCAGGATCCTGTGAATATAAATCTGCAAAACCGAAACTACTAGCTGCCCGTGTCGAAAATATGGGCACCCAGAGTTTAGGTTAAAACAATAAACTCCAGGTTAGTCATGTGACTGGTGTGAGAACTAAAACAGTTATTAATATTGGTTTTAAAGTTTGGTAACTCAAGGGACCACGCCGTATAACACGGAACGGGTTTCCTCCCAAGAATACCAGTGCATAGAACAAACAGCGCAATGCTAAATAAAGAAAAATGAAGCTGTTATAAGACCCAGGTCCCATCACACAATGCAACGCAAGCCGGAGGATAGGGTTTTCCCTTATAACAGCCAAAGCATGCTTGATACGTTTAAAACACATTATTTGATACTATTATAACTGTATAGTGTCAAAACAATTTTCAATCATAAATATCAATCATAGGCGGCATGGGTGCCATCTATCATGTCGCCATACTAGTTCTACAATTAAAACCGCAATATCACGTATTGGAAATTGGATTCCGTCATGAGCCGAGGCAAGGGGCAAGCTCCTCTCCGATTCGAGACACTCTAGCAAATGTCCCAGGACCCCACTCTGATCCTTGGATCTTCAGGGTCGGTCCTCCCTTACTTTTGAGGATTAATTATTCCTGAACACACGTTTCCCGGTCCTTACAGGCCTATATCCGAGGCGCCTCGTATCCAACAACCACACAGGTGAAAAGTATATAAATGTCAGGGCTGGTAGGTCACTGACACCACCCTAGCTAGAAAGAAACGTCGTGCTCTCCCTGCAGTCACTATCCCGTTTTTGACTCATACCGAGGTGTGAGGCTCGCGAATTCACGTTATACACAAAGCTACGTCACACAGACCGTGCTTTGATCATCAACCACAAGACTTTGCTTTTCAACAGGAGCCTTGATCAATTGCCACTTACGCGTGCCACACTCCATGCGACTGATGTCCATCAATATACAACCTCTGAGCTCGTACGTCTCAGAGAAGGGCGTTAAGCAAGAGAATAAATTCTCCACTGCCAAACAGATGTATATTTAATAGAGATCAATCAACACAGAATAAAATCCAATGTCAGACACACAATCCATTTACAAGTTCGCTCTGGGTCTGAACGAAACCGGAGGCACTTTCCTCGCATATCCATCCATCTCCAAGTACGTCTGGACGATCACCAACTGTTTCCCTCATCTTGGGTGTACAACCCAATCGAGATCGTCAGTAATCACCCAAACGATGTGAAGACTTCCAGTCTTCGACCACCGTCTTCATCTTCGACATCTCGTCGAATCGGTTATTCAGAATGGGTATAACCCGGCCTTTCTGAATAACCCACATATATAATAAACAAATGTTACACAAACACAACGAACGCCTCATTCCAATTCAGAATATTCTTTTATTCACAAAATCACATTCTTAGGGAAATGTTCCCATTAATTTTATCCAAGATAAATTCTTTCAAATTTATTACGTATCTTCCTTTGGATATCATTTCAAACTAGTCGGGATTAGCGAACCACACCGAAGTAATTATTTATTTTATTTCCCAATCCCAACCTATTCATCCCATGGAGCAAAACTGGTGATACTCCATTCCTAACACCACGGTGTTATCGGTAAAATTAATTACCATTTCACGTTCAAATCTAATTAAAGATTTAACTATCGCTTTGGAGCAATACCGGTGGCACTCCATTCTCGATCACCTTTCAGATTTGATAATTTAATTTATCAGTTCACTTTTCAATCTAATTAAAGATTCATTAGAACTCCACTTAGTTTTAATCCTTTCAAAAATCAACATCTTGCCTTTAACTGGGTTAAAGAACCAATGTCATCTAAAACACGATTCACGATAAACCCAAATCACATTTGATATTAATTACAAGGCTCTGAATAGAAAATATACCGGCTTATATTCAATATCAAATTCTGAAACCAACAAATATCGTATTGGAAATAACGATATAAAATATATCTTTCAAATTCCCATAACAATATCTGTATTGTCACAAAATCCAACATCGAAATATTCCGAAGATAATTTTGATTCAACTCCTGTCCAATCCACGTATAAGGAATATTGATTATTTTTAAAATCACTTTCAAATTCAATTTATTTATTTCAAAAATAAATTGATTTTAATTCTAGTTCAAAACTAGTTCATTTCGACAAAAATATATTTTTATCCTTTCAAATGTGGAATTTTACATCCCAAGTCTTTCCAGTTCACATATTATGATTTTACACAAATTATAGATAATTTTAATAATTTTATCAAGGCCCGTACAGTCGATTTCCACCAACGGTCATCGAACTGCACTTACAGCGACCTTTTCCAAATTTGATTTGGACATAATTCCAAATCCATCCGTTAGATTTCAAATTTCTAATATTCATTGAAAAGCTCTTTTCGATTCGAACCCAACGGTTCCGGTTTTAGGAGAATCCGACGGTCGGATCTCCCGTAATGTCAATTCGAAGTCAATGGTCGAAATTCACGAACTGCCGCAGCGCGTTCTATTCGGGCCATTTTATATATATTATATATATTTCGTCGATTTCCTTTTAAAACGAATTTTATAAATAGTTCTAAATTCGTTTCAAAAACAATTTCAACTTCATCTTCAATTTCAAATCGATTTGATTTCAATTCAATTCGAATTCATTTCAATTTTATTTAATTCGAATTCAAATTCATTTCAATTCAATTCAAATTCTAATTCAATTCAATTCAATTTGAATTTACCTTCTATTTAATTCAATTCGAATTCATTTCAAATTGATTTCAATTCAATTTCAGTTCGTTTTAAATTTTATTCAAAACGATTTCAATTCGTTTTTTTAATTCAATCTCAATTTAGTTCAATTTGAATTCATTTCTATTTCGAATTCAAATTCACTTTCTATTCAATTCGAATCGAATTCATTTTCTATTCGATTCGAATTCATTTCAAATTGATTCAATAAAATTTCAACTTGAATTTTAATCTAATTTAATTTGAATTTCATTTCAAAATATTAAATTTTGAAATCACTTTTCAATATTCATTATAAAACGGATAAAATCGAAATAAATATCGTTTACGTCAAAATAGCGCAACTCTAATCAACACGGCTTTATATTTTTCAAAAACTTCTTTATTCTATTCAACAAATGAATATTTATTCTATTCAACACATGAATCTATATTTCTTTCAACACACGACTAATCTCAACACATGAGTACTGTCAACGCACGACTATTTTTGTTATGTAAAATATTTTATAAAACTATGGTATCTATCGTTTGATTTTTAATTAGACTTCAACCTTAAAGTAGTTCTAATTGTAAATATGATAAAGATGTAATTTTTATTATTTAAAATATTTTACTCAACACATGAATATTTTCAATACATGAACATTGTCAACACATGACTATTTTTATATTCAACACATGAATTTTCTTTTATAATATTCATTGTTTTCCCGATTGGAATGAGGCCCAATCAATCAACATATAATGTTAATTATATGGATTCCATATGACACATGTATATAATAGCAATGATAAACAATCAACCATCATCCAAGGTGCACCACACAACTACATAAGCATCAAATATAAATAATCCATTCTTACACAATCTGTCGACCAATCGATCGACATATAATTAAATAATTGGGATTAGTGTACCCAAATATCATCCCAACACCCGTGCGGGGTTTCAAATCAACAAACACAGATTTTTGTTTGTGCAGTTGGGCGATGTGTAAAATTTATCGACCCAATCAATATCAGTCAAATCAGTGTATATAAACAAATCGGCCGATTTGTTTATAAATATTATTTATTCACTTTCACGTTAAAAATTATATTTTTAACGATAAAATATTTTTAACTATATAAATATTTTATTTCCTTTCAACACAAGAATATTTTATTAATCAATCATTCCACAACCCAATCAATTTTCACAACACATCAATCAAACAAACAAGCCGTCCATGGTCTGTGGACGACGGGTGTCGGGTGCTGCTAAGCACCGTCTGCATCCTAGTATATATATATAACTAGAAAAAGAAATTTAGAGTGAGAAGTTCTCACAAATAGCTATCCCAACTCCACGACACTTCTAATGTAGGAAATCTTCACTGTTCTCGCCTTTTGTCACTTTCGTCGCCCGTAGTCACTACATATATAAAAATCACATTTTTACTTCGCTATTCAATATATAAAAATCGAATTTTTACTTCGCTATTCAATATATAAAAATCGAATATTTACTTCGCTATCCAATATATAAAAATCAATTTTTTACTTCGCTATTCAATATATAAAAATCGAATTTTTACTTCGCTACTATATAGACAAAAATTCTATTTTTACATCGCTACTATATAGATAAATATTCTATTTTTATACCGCGACTATATAGATAAAAATTCTATTTTTACACCGCTACTATATAGATAAAAATTCTATTTTTATAACGATGTTATATAGATAAAAATTATTTTTTTATCACGATGTTATATACATAAAAATTCTATTTTTATCACGATGTTATATAGATAAAAATTCTATTTTTACACCGCTACTATATAGATAAAAATACTATTTTTATCACGCTATTCTTCATATAAAGATTTCGCCTTTTCAAATATAAAGATTTCGCCTTTTCAAATATAAAGATTTTGCCTTTTCAAATTCAAAAATCCAATCTTTTCTATTTTAAAAAATCTAATCTTTTCTATTTTAAAAATCTAATCTTTTTTATTTTAAAAATCTAATCTTTTCTATTTTAAAAATCTAATCTTTTCTATTTTAAAAATCCAATCTTTCACACCTTTAATTAATAAACATCATTTTTAAATCTCTGTACTAATCACCTAGGAACAAGAAAATATAGACAAGAAAATAAATAAGAAAGCTCACTTTTTGAATTGGGAGAACGAACAGTGGGGTGGCGCTGGAAGGGGCTTGGTCGAAGTTGGGGGGGGATCAGTTGCGCGTAGGTCAGGGGGGAGGCGGGTTGACCGGCGGTGGTCCCCTAGGTGGTTGCGGCGGGTTCAAACGGGCCAAGGGGGTTTAGGGGACACGGTTTAAATCGAAGGGAGGAGGGAGAGCTAGGGTGGCGCGCTGGGGAGGAGAGGGGAGACTGCGAGGTGGAGGCTGGAGATCGGAGGGAGGGGCGGCGACTCCCTGGACGCGGCGGCGGTCTCGCTGGTGGAGCGATTTGTTTTTTTTCTTCTGAATTGAAACGTGAACGGGGGGCAGAATGAAAGAATAGGGGGTAGGAGAGAGAGGGAAGATTTTTATTTAATTATTTTATTTTTCCACCCAAAAAGCAACTTTTATTTTAGGCCTCAAAACGAGGTCCACCGCCTGTCGTCCATAGCTAATTACCCCCATTCCGAACACAATGGGATATGTATCGTAAGCTAATTCGGCTGTTACAATCAGTTTTCGTCAAAATCAACATATACTTCTATATATTGAATTTGAACGCGCATTTCATTACCAGGGCCACATACTAACTCTAAAAATTCCCGAAAAATATTTTCTAGCTTCGTATTGACGATACGGTCCTAACAAAACTAGTTTCGTCGAATTCTGAGACCGTTTGAAAAATGGCCACTTTCCAGTCGATTAAAATCAATTGAAACTGGTCAAACGCGTTTTCCTCTGCCACGCACACATATTGATTCAAAAAATTATGAAATTTGGAATCTAGCAATTATTTGACATCACGAATCCAACAAAAGTGGTTTCATCGAAATCTGAGGTCGTTTGCAAAATGTCTATTTTTAAGGGCCTGAATTCCATAGCGACTATTCAGAATTTTTAACTGAACATATTTTTTTTTATTCCCGCTATGAAATCTTGATTTTTCGGATTCATTGGAAAGATATTCACAATTAGATTCCATTATTTCTGGTTTCACTAAAATCCGGTTTATTTTGCACCCGGTACATTCAATTGAAATTTGAAATCGAATTATCAAACTACCGTGCCATTTTCAATTCTATTTATAATTATATATAATTATATATATTCTAACGATGACGTATATAATATATACGTTCGATTTCATTTCAAAATAAATTTTCCGTCGATATTATTTAAAACAATCTATTTTAAATGTTCAAAATTCGCTAAAATTGCCAAAATAAAAATTTTAAACTGGCCCAGATTTTCGGGTTGTTACAATCTCCCCCACTTAAGGCTTTTTGTCCCCGAAAAGGAACAAAGTCGAAAGTAGTTTGACTAATCAACTCTACGTTCGATCTGGCTTTCATTCTCCAACTTTTCAGTTTCTGAGAATTTTCAAATTCTTCAAAAATTTGGCTAACACCCGGAATTTTCGAAAAAATTCGCCATAACCTCCCCTGCACTGGGAGCCACGGGAAAATCCCGAAATTGCCATACAGGCCTTCTGATCTCAAAAAGAAAAAGAAAAAGCCAAGCGGCTAGCCAATAGGCTCATAAAATCATCATCACCCAAACAAAACAGTAAATTATAGTAAACATGTACCTATTTGTCGGGAAAACAAATTTTATTCTCTGCTCTAGCCTCCTTGCTATGACCTGTTCAATGTAAGTACTTGTATATGCAAGCAAATGTGACCAAATTTCAATACAATTCGATATGTGATTCAATTAGGCTAAATGGTTTAAAATTATCAAACAACTAAACGAACAACACAAACATCAATCAATTAGTGAATTAACGTTTCAAATTCATAATTTTGATATATATGCAGAAAATCATGTTTTGATGCCAATTCACAACAAATAAATCTATCTATATAAGTTTTGGTTCTCACACCAGTCTAATGGAAATATACAGAAACCACACCTTCGAAATACGAACATAAATACTGATGATGCCATGGTCATTATCAACATCATCTCCGGGCGACTAGAGTGTGATTCTATATCAATCCAGTATATTAAAACTTCGAATATACGTTCATGACGCGTATACGTGAAATCTTTATATACTCGATTGTCCATATTCAAAATAAATAAAGATTCAAATACGTTTAAAACGATTTAAATTTTCAAAACAAAATTGTTTTCATTTGAAAAATATACTCTTCACACTCGTTCTAGGATACTACTGATCCTACCTCTAACGAGTCATTCTAATTGGATATTACTAATCCAATATCTAATGAATTCCTTCGTATGGTTCTAATGTGTCTTGTTCTCGAGCTCTGTAAACCAAAGCTCTGATACCAACTGTAACGGCAAGGAATTTCGCTCGATCTGAATCGATCGTTTTACCGACTAAGACCGTTCGAAACCCCTGATCGTTTTGAGAACAGGACAAAATAAAACGTAGACGGAAGAACATTTCATTGTTTTTACAACAATTCCATTAGATACAAGAATATACAGAGTATAAATGAATAAATTACATTCGATAAATATCAGAGATTACAATAAATTACATAGCAGCGGAAAATAATACAAAAGCAGAACTAGAAGTGATACACGGATACAGAGCTTTCCGAACATCTTTCCAGCTGTAAATCAGGATCCTGTGAATATAAATCTGCAAAACCGAAACTACTAGCTGCCCGTGTCGAAAATATGGGCACCCAGAGTTTAGGTTAAAACAATAAACTCCAGGTCAGTCATGTGACTGGTGTGAGAACTAAAACAGTTATTAATATTGGTTTTAAAGTTTGGTAACTCAAGGGACCACGCCGTATAACACGGAACGGGTTTCCTCCCAAGAATACCAGTGCATAGAACAAACAGCGCAATGCTAAATAAAGAAAAATGAAGCTGTTATAAGACCCAGGTCCCATCACATAATGCAACGCAAGCCGGAGGATAGGGTTTTCCCTTATAACAGCCAAAAGCATGCTTGATACGTTTAAAACACATTATTTGATACTATTATAAGTGTATAGTGTCAAAACAATTTTCAATCATAAATATCAATCATAGGCGGCATGGGTACCATCTATCATGTCGCCATACTAGTTCTACAATTAAAACCGCAATATCACGTATTGGAAATTGGATTCCGTCATGAGCCGAGGCAAGGGGCAAGCTCCTCTCCGATTCGAGACACTCTAGCAAATGTCCCAGGACCCCACTCTGATCCTTGGATCTTCAGGGCCGGTCCTCCCTTACTTTTGAGGATTAATTATTCCTGAACACACGTTTCCCGGTCCTTACAGGCCTATATCCGAGGCGCCTAGTATCCAACAACCACACAGGTGAAAAGTATATAAATGTCAGGGCTGGTAGGTCACTGACACCACCCTAGCTAGAAAGAAACGTCGTGCTCTCCCTGCAGTCACTATCCCGTTTTTGACTCATACCGAGGTGTGAGGCTCGCGAATTCACGTTATACACAAAGCTACGTCACACAGACCGTGCTTTGATCATCAACCACAAGACTTTGCTTTTCAACAGGAGCCTTGATCAATTGCCACTTACGCGTGCCACACTCCATGCGACTGATGTCCATCGATATGCAACCTCTGAGCTCGTACGTCTCAGAGAAGGGCGTTAAGCAAGAGAATAAATTCTCCACCGCCAAACAGATGTATATTTAATAGAGATCAATCAACACAGAATAAAATCCAATGTCAGACACACAATCCATTTACAAGTTCGCTCTGGGTCTGAACGAAACCGGAGGCACTTTCCTCGCATATCCATCCATCTCCAAGTACGTCTGGACGATCACCAACTGTTTCCCTCATCTTGGGTGTACAGCCCAATCGAGATCATCAGTAATCACCCAAACGATGTGAAGACTTCCGGTCTTCGACCACCGTCTTCATCTTCGACATCTCGTCGAATCGGTTATTCAGAATGGGTATAACCCGGCCTTTCTGAATAACCCACGTATATAATAAACAAATGTTACACAAACACAACGAACGCCTCATTCCAATTCAGAATATTCTTTTATTCACAAAATCACATTCTTAGGGAAATGTTCCCATTAATTTTATCCAAGATAAATTCTTCCAAATTTATTACGTATCTTCCTTTGGATATCATTTCAAACTAGTCGGGATTAGCGAACCACACCGAAGTAATTATTTATTTTATTTCCCAATCCCAATCTATTCATCCCATGGAGCAAAACTGGTGATACTCCATTCCTAACACCACGGTGTTATCGGTAAAATTAATTACCATTTCACGTTCAAATCTAATTAAAGATTTAACTATCGCTTTGGAGCAATACCGGTGGCACTCCATTCTCGATCACCTTTCAGATTTGATAATTTAATTTATCAGTTCACTTTTCAATCTAATTAAAGATTCATTAGAACTCCACTTAGTTTTAATCCTTTCAAAAATCAACATCTTGCCTTTAACTGGGTTAAAGAACCAATGTCATCTAAAACATGATTCACGATAAACCCAATTCACATTTGATATTAATTACAAGGCTCTGAATAGAAAATATACCGGCTTATATTCAATATCAAATTCTGAAACCAACAAATATCGTATTGGAAATAACGATATAAAATATATCTTTCAAATTCCCATAACAATATCTGTATAGTCACGAAATCCAACATCGAAATATTCCGAAGATAATTTCGATTCAACTCCTGCCCAATCCACTTATTGGGAATATTGATTATTTTTAAAATCACTTTCAAATTCAATTTATTTATTTCAAAAATAAATTGATTTTAATTCTAGTTCAAAACTAGTTCATTTCAACAAAAATATATTTTTATCCTTTCAAATATGGAATTTTACATCCCAGTTCTTTCCAGTTCACATATTATGATTTCACACAAATTATAGATATTTTTAATAATTTTATCAAGGCCCGTACAATCGATTTCCACCAACGGCCATCGAACTGCACTTACAGCGACCTTTTCCAAATTTGATTTGGACATAATTCCAAATCCAACCGTTAGATTTCAAATTTCTAATATTCATTGGAAAGCTCTTTTCGATGCGAACCCAACGGTTCCGGTTTTAGGAGAATCCGACGGTCGGATCTCCCGTAATGTCAATTCGAAGTCAATGGTCGAAATTCACGAACTGCCGCGGCGCGTTCTATTCGGGCCATTTTATAATATATATATATATATATATATATATTATATATTTCGTCGATTTCCTTTTAAAACGAATTTTATAAATAGTTCTAAATTCGTTTAAAAAACAATTTCAATTTCATCTTCAATTTCAAATCGATTTGATTTCAATTCAATTCGAATTCATTTCAATTTTATTTAATTCGAATTCAAATTCGTTTCAATTCAAATTCTAATTTGTTTCAATTCAATTTGAATTTACCTTCTGTTTAATTCAATTCGAATTCAATTCGAATTCATT
The DNA here is from genome assembly GCA_030737875.1 of Allium sativum. Classification (NCBI taxonomy): domain Eukaryota; kingdom Viridiplantae; phylum Streptophyta; class Magnoliopsida; order Asparagales; family Amaryllidaceae; genus Allium; species Allium sativum. Next base: position 228,538,131 of record CM060919.1, on the reverse strand, counting down.
TCAAATTGATTTCTATTCAATTTCAGTTCGTTTTAAATTTCATTCAAAACGATTTCAATTCGTTTTTTTATTCAATTTCAATTTAATTCAATTTGAATTCATTTCTATTTCGAATTCAAATTCACTTTCTATTCAATTCAAATCGAATTCATTTTCTATTCGATTCGAATTCATTTCAAATTGATTTAATAAATTTTCAACTTGAATTTTAATCTAATTTATTTTGAATTTCATTTCAAAATATTAAATTTTGAAATCACTTTTCAATATTCATTATAAAACGAATAAAATCGATATAAATATCGTTCACGTCAAAATAGCGCAACTCTAATCAACACGGCTTTATATTTTTCAAAAACTTCTTTATTCTATTCAACAAATGAATATTTATTCTATTCAACACATGAACCTATATTTCTTTCAACACATGACTAATCTCAACACAGGCGTACTGCCAACACACGACTATTTTTGTTATGTAAAATATTTTAAAAAACTATGGTATCTATCGTTTGATTTTTAATTAGACTTCAACCGTAAAGTAGTTCTAATTGTAAATATGATAAAGATGTAATTTTTATTATTTAAAATATTTTACTCAACACATGAATATTTTCAACACATGAACATCGTCAACACATGACTATTTTTATATTCAACACATGAATTTTCTTTTATAATATTCATTATTTTCCGATTGGAATGAGGCCCAATCAATCACCATATAATGTTAATTATATGGATTCCATACCACACATGTATATAATAGCAATGATAAACAATCAACCATCATCCAAGGTGCACCACACAACTGCATAAGCATCAAATATAAATAATCCATGCTTACACAATCTGTCGACTAATCGATCGACGTACAACTAAATAATTGGGATTAGTGTACCCAAATATCATCCCAACACCCGTGTGGGGTTTCAAACCAACAAACACAGATTTTTATTTGTGCAGTTGGGCGATGTGTAAAATTTATCGACCCAATCAATATCAGTCAAATCAGTGTATATAAACAAATCGGCCGATTTGTTTATAAATATTTATTTATTCACTTTCACGTTAAAAATTATATTTTTAACGATAAAATATTTTTAACTATATAAATATTTTATTTCCTTTCAACAAAAGAATATTTTAGTATTCAATCATTCCACAACCCAATCAATTTTCACAACACATCAATCAAACAAACAAACCGTCCATGGTCTGTGGACGACGAGTGTCAGGTGCTGCTAAGCACCGTCTGCATCCTAGTATATATATATATATATATATATAACTAGAAAAAGAAATTTAGAGTGAGAAGTTCTCACAAATAGCTATCCCAACTCCACGACACTTCTAATGTAGGAAATCTTCACTGTTCTCGCCTTTTGTCACTTTCGTCGCCCGTAGTCACTACATATATAAAAATCACATTTTTACTTCGCTATTCAATATATAAAAATCGAATTTTTACTTCGCTATTCAATATATAAAAATCGAATTTTTACTTCGCTATTCAATATATAAAAATCGAATTTTTACTTCGCTATTCAATATATAAAAAATCTCATTTTTACTTCGCTACTATATAGACAAAAATTCTATTTTTACATCGCTACTATATAGATAAAAATTCTATTTTTATACCGCTACTATATAGATAAAAATTCTATTTTTACACCGCTACTATATAGATAAAAATTCTATTTTTATCACGATGTTATATAGATAAAAATTCTATTTTTATCACGATGTTATATAGCTAAAAATTCTATTTTTACACCGCTACTATATAGATAAAAATTCTATTTTTATCACGCTATTCTTCATATAAAGATTTCGCCTTTTCAAATATAAAGATTTCGCCTTTTCAAATTCAAAAATCCAATCTTTTCTATTTTAAAAAATCTAATGTTTTCTATTTTAAAAATCTAATCTTTTCTATTTTAAAAATCTAATCTTTTCTATTTTAAAAATCCAATCTTTCACACCTTTAATTAATAAACATCATATTTAAATTTTTGTACTAATCACCTAGGAAGAAGAAAATATAGACAAGAAAATAAATAAGAAAGCTCACTTTTTGAATTGGAAAAATGAACAGAGGGGTGGCGCTGGAAGGGGCTTGGTCGGAGGTATGGGGGAGGGGGCCTGTTGCGCGCAGTTCAGGGGGAGGCGGGTTGACCGGCGGTGGTCCCCTAGGTGGTTGCGGCGGGTTCAAACGGGCCAAGGGGGTTTGGGGGACACGGTTTAAATCGAAGGGAGGAGGGAGAGCTAGGGCGGCGCGCTGGGGAGGAGAGGGGAGACTGTGAGGTGGAGGCTGGAGATCGGAGGGAGGGGCGGCGACTCCCTGGACGCGGCGGCGGTCTCGCTGGTGGAGCGATTTGTTTTTTTTTATTTCTTCTGAATTGAAACGTGAACAGGGGGGCAGAATGAAAGAATAGGGGGTAGGAGAGAGAGGGAAGGTTTTTATTTAATTATTTTATTTTTCCACCCAAAAAGCAACTTTTATTTTCGACCTCAAAACGAGGCCCACCGCCTGTCGTCCATAGCTAATTACCCCCTTTCCGAACACAATGGGATATGTATCGTAAGCTGATTCGGCTGTTACAATCAGTTTTCGTCAAAATCAACATATACTTCTATATGTTGAATTTGGACGCGCATTTCAATTTACCGGGGCCACATACTAACTCTAAAAATTCCCGAAAAATATTTTCTAGCTTCGTATTGACGATACTGTCCTAACAAAACTAGTTTCATCGAATTCTGAGACCGTTTGAAAAATGGCCAATTTCCAGTCGATTAAAATCAACTGAAACTGGTCAAACGCGTTTTCCTCTGCCACGCTCACATATTGATTCAAAAAATTATGAAATTTGGAATCTAGCAATTATTTGACATCACGGATCCAACAAAAGTGGTTTCGTCGAAATCTGAGGTCGTTTGCAAAATGTCTATTTTTAAGGGCCTGAATTCCATAGCGACTATTCAGAATTTTTTACTGGACATATTTTTTTTTTGATTCCCGCTATGAAATCTTGATTTTTCGGATTCGTTGGAAAGATATTCACAATTAGATTCCATTATTTATAGTTTCACTAAAATCCGGTTTATTTTGCACCCGGTACATTCAATTGAAATTTGAAATCGAATTAGCGAACTACCGCGCCATTTTCAATTCTATTTATAATTATATATAATTATATATATTCTAACGACGACGTATATAATATATACGTTCGATTTCATTTCAAAATAAATTTTCCGTCGATATTATTTAAAATAATCTATTTTAAATGTTCAAAATTCGCTAAATTTGCCAAAATAAAATTTTTAAACTGGCCCAGATTTTCGGGTTGTTACAATGGGTAGCATAGGCAGGTGATTTCAGTGTGAGTTTAGGATGATGTGAGCCATGTGAACTTAGGATTTGGTACTTATATTTTGTGAGAGAAATGTTTTTTTAAAGTGTCTTTCATTTGTCAATTGTAAAACTGAAAACTGTTTGTCTCTTTTTTTCAAAAACAGCTAATTAATGCACCTATATTATAATGTTTTCCTACTACTATATAAAGACCTAAGCATGCACCATTTTCTTCACAACATCAAAGCTTTCAAAGTAAATCAGTAAAGATGAAATCAGTGAGCTTCTAAAACAAAGGTGAGAAAATTTTCAACAAAATTCTTTACTGTTTCCTTTCTGTGTGAACTGGAAATGGATCTTGTTTGTAATGATCTGGTTCTAGTGTTATGTCTTGCTTAGATTCCTGTTTATTCTGATCTAAACACTTGATGTTTTTCACTTAAACCTTAAGTACAAATTGTTTGAAAAAACTGTATCATACTTTGTTTGACTAGACCTTGTTCTTCCTGTTTGCATTAGACACCACCCCAAAGACTTGATCTGTCAATCTCTGTTAGAAACATGAGTGTGATGTTGCATTGATTTTGAAACCATTTCACTAGGCTTAAAGGGTTTAGAAGTTGCAAAAGCAATATAAATATATACTGTATATTCAAAACCAGAAAACACAGTCTGTCATAAACCTCTCTGTTTGTTCAAAATTTCAAAACTCATATTAAACAAGTCTGATTGCATGAATGGAATCCTGGTTATGAATGATCATTTTATAAAGAAATTTGGTGATTTTTAATAGCCTGTATAGTCGGGGATTTGAAGATGATCATAATTTGCAAAAAGTCCAATTTCCGATCATCTAGATTGTCGTAGGCCAGGGGATCGAAGTGGGAGCTTCATCGGGGTTCAGGGGTTCAGGGAAAAATGCTAGCAAATTTTTCTAATGAACTGATTTTGAGAAATCAATGGAAATAGGGTTTTATTGGTGTTTTTGGGTTTGGTTGTTTTCCTACGAACTGCTCTTTGACGGAAAAGGTAACGGGGTGCGGTCCTGGGGGTTTGGCGGTGGCGGGGTGTCAGGGTGGCATGTCAGGGAGGCGGCGGCGGCACGTGGTCAGAGGAGGTGACGGGAGGTGGTTTCTTGGATGATGGGTTTTACTGATAGTTGCATTGGAGGGTGAAAACACTGTTCATGACGGGATGGTGGGACCCGGGGGCTGCGGCGTGACTTGTTGGTGGTGAGCGATGTGTGGTGGTGGTCGAAGGCGGTCCAGGGTGGCTGCGTTGGCTGTGCACGTACACAGGGAGGAGGAGGGAACATTGAAGGAGACGTTGTGTTTCCACGTGCACGTGCACAGGGCACAGGGCGGAGGAGGGAACATTGAAGGAGATGTGGCTGCGTTTGAAAGAAGATTTTGATTTAAATAAAATTTAAAAACGAGTTTTTAAATAAACAACAGATTAAATAATGATTAAATAAAAAGGAAAAAATAAATATTTAAATAAAAATAGAATTTTTATTTAATTTTCAAATGGAAAATGAGTGAATAAGGATCTAACACAGTTTTTGTCAGCATTTGAGATTCAAATACAGAACTAGAATTTAAGTTAAATTATAAATTTAATTTATAACGTGAATTAGAAATAGTTTTTTAATGAAATATTTAAAATTCAAATGTCAACGAAAGAAGTCGATCGAATATAGAAAACCAGATATGGTTTTGCCAAAATAAGACGAGAAGTCAACACAGAAGCTATAATCTTTATTAAATTATAAAATTATTTTATAATTTAAATTAGAATTTATTTTCTAGGGAAATGTTTAAATTTTAAACAAGGTAGAAAAACCGTATGATACACATACGCTAAAATCTGTCAGTTTTATCTGATATCTAAAATATCGGATATAAGGAACTGATCGTAAAACAGTTCTGTACTTTTTAAAATAAGAACTGTGAATAATGTTTTAAATCGTGTTAGACTGATAAAATTAAAAAGGGGAACTTTATCAGCATAGAAAGAAGAATAAGTAAATCAAGAATGAACGATCAAAAGGGAAAATTTAACGAGAAAAACACCAAGTGTAAAAGTTGTAAAATAAATGATTAAATCATAATTTAAGTCATTTATGAATGATCAGATTAAGGAATAATGATGAGAAATATTTTTCTAAAGAAAAATAAGGTAAATATTCATTTTAAAGGTGACGAATAAAACGGAAAGAAAAACCGTGTGCGACACACGCACTAAAATTGGCCGTTTTGAAAGGATGATCAAAATAACCAGATAAAGACCAGATGATCTTATACTGTTTAGTTTGACTAGAATTATATATGCAGATTAGGTTAAAATCTTGTTAGATTTATATTTTAAAAGAAAATGTTTGTTAATCATTTCAAAGAGACCGGAATTTATATTTCACTTTGATTTGATTATACGTTGCACGTCAGAGATTATCGAAGATAATAGAAGACGGAGTTGTGCAAGGACTATTTTTAAATAGTGCCTTCGGTTTGTCATATCCCAGGACAACTTGTATGGACGAATGTCTGACAAAGTAATTCTAACTGGTCACGTACATTGATCTCTCCAAACGTATTTATATGGTGGCAGAGAAATTCGTTTCTTTATGCCTTATAGCTATAATTTATTTTTGGGGAAATCAATTAGTGATTGGCGAGTTTTGACGATGTGGCATTCAAAGAAATAAACATTGATGATGAAAAGGTAAGTCTAGCCTCAAGCATCACACCCAGGAAATGACAAAAATCGGGCAGGCAGCATGGCTATGTGGGTCGCTCCCATTAGGGTGTATTGTCACCATCTAGAGGATATTCATATTTGTTACTTCTTTTCATTTCTGTATCTCCCGGGAACTACGGTGGTCGCGACAAAAAGCAGTAAGGTGACAATATATTCGTGGTCGGTCATGTGTGGCCCGGGTTGCAAGACGTTCTTGTTGAACCCAGTGTATTCGTCTCTAGAGATACACTATCGGTAGGTGGTCCCATACCTTGTCATAGTTGGAAATCAAATTTCCATAAGCGACAAACGATTTTTATTTGTATACTATATAGGAGAATGTGAGATGCAAGCATTCTTCTAGATTCTAATTTATTTGTGAAAAACTTATAGACACTATGATAATATCTGATTTCAAGTATACAAAGTGTTTTGATCTCATAAGTTAAAAACCCGTTCCGTATTTACGGCGTGGTCTTATGAGATAGTTTTATTTCTTAAATCTGTTCTAAACTGTTTACTCATACCAGTCCCCTGACTGACTCGGAGTTTATTTTTCTGTGTTTCCCTTAATCTCTTGGGTATTCATAACACTTGTTATGAATAGACAAGTGAATCAGGATTGGATTAAACTTGGAAAGCTGGAATGGAACTTTTTGTGTGCTGATCCCTATCTACTGTATAATTATAAGTCTGCAGTTTGGATATTAATGTCATGTATAATTAATGATGTACTATGAATGGCTTGTATCACTAGATATATGATGCTTTGATGTAATATGTACCGTTGTGTGATATTATGAAGTATTATCTTTTGAAAATTCCGCTGTGAGATTTTGATGTTTCTGTGATTTTATCTTTTATCTTTTCTTATTCTTATTAATGGCACAACTTCCGATGTGTTTGAAAGTTAGGTCGTTACAAATAATAGTGAGTTCCCGTAGAATGCGTAAGCATTGGAAAGCCTAGGATGCTACTTGAAATAATTGTTGGTACACAGCTAGGACTAGTGGCGACTACTAGATAGAATAGGGGCAAGTAAGTGTTTAGACCCTGTTACTAATTTCAGGTTGGGGGCAAAACCCGTTACTACATTTTGGTTGGGATCGTTCCATTATATTGTTCTTGTTGGTAAGATAGGGTAACACCTAAACTTGTCGTGGATCCCATGGTTTGGACTTTTCTGACAGAGGGGAACATAGTCCCGAGATTCTTAGCCCTTAGTAGTAACTGTGGAGGGTGTCTGTTTTCCCTGTTTTAGTCGAAAGACTAGAGGCTTAATTAAATTTAAACTAAGATTAGATGATTAAATAAGCTAAGAAAAGAAAAATAGTACAACTAAAAAGGAAACAGAAAATTCAGTAAAGCAACAAAAATGGAAAATTGTGAGAAAAGATGGATAAAGATAAAACTTTCCATGATAAGATGAAAAAGCAAATCAGTAAAAAAGAAAATTTTATTATGCGGGTTGTGCTTGGATAGGAAAATAGGAGTATCTTTATAATAGTTTCATAAAATCCAAGTACAGTGGGGAAAAGGTATATAAAAGAAAAGCGGAAGATGCGGAATTTTCCATTTTCCACCTTTTTATAACATAAGTAATCGAATTTAGAAAATTAGATATTTCTTAAATTCGAAAAATAAAGTTGGTTGGTAGGATTATGGATGCAACAATTGGATGAACTACGCGCTTACTTAGTAAGAGTGTGGGAAAAACTAAATGAAAAAGTAATTTGTTTTTCAAAATAGTGCATTCATGTAGAACTGCCAGTATATTTAGGATGTGAGCATCATATTTTAAAAGGATTTTTTGAAAAGTTTGCATACACATAGGAGGTACCAATTAGACATACATGCATTATTATGTTGTACTTCACTTTGCACAAGTGCACAATGTTTGTAAAAATTGGATGCACACATGTTGGATGTATATTATGCGAGGGGTTAGTTGATTTTACCTTTATCAAATTTCGAGGATGAAATTTCCTAAGGGTGGGAGAATGTAACACTACGCATTTTTAATTCAAGATAATAAAATAAGGATAAATTAATTAAATATTTATAATTAAGTAAAACAAACTATGCCATTGCGTGTGTCTCGAAATTCTGGTCAAGATAGACATCTGGTTTGCGTAAAACGGACACTGTATGAAGAAGTTATGAGCATTAGAAATTTGGATACATATAAGGAGCTTATATGTGTATATATATATATTAAATAAATATATCCAGAAAATTCAAAAATCAGTTCAAAAATCAAAATTCACGAGCAGGAAAATTTGGAGGGAAATTAGACCGTTGAGGGTCGACCTACCCGCGGATCTGAAACATTCTTTTCTGATGTGGACGATTCTGATGTTTTAAAATTAAATCTGACGGTCCTGGTTCCTCCGCTACACCTATAAATAGGACCATAGACCTAACCCTAAAACTCATAATTTGGCGACTACGCTGGAGCTCTGCCATTACTCTTTATCTCTCTCCTCAGATATATTCAGAAATTTTGATTAGAAAATCTTAAATTAAGATCTGGAGGGAAGAGATTGATGTTTTTTTTTAAAGGGCGTTCAGAATTACGAGAAAATCAAGGTAACATTCTAGATCCGATCTATTCAATTTTCCCTCCTCTTTCTTTTCCCTTTCTCTTTTAGTAAAAATAGTAAATCCATGATTATTAGGTTCTGAATTCAATTAGGGGAAAACCATGGAAGATTAGATCTGGACCAGATCCAGGATTTGGAAAGCTTACAAGGTGAGTGGATTTAAGCCATATTATTTTAGATAATGGTGCATAATCGTTTAGTATTCCCCTTTTTATTAATTGTGAAATTGCAAAATTAATTATAAATTGTTGTTGTAACGAGTTGAAATGTTAATATGAATATGTCAAGAAATTCCTATGTTGAATTGGATAAAATGTTAAATGTTTACATGTTGGAGAAAATAAACTTATTAGGATATGAATAGCCAATTCAATGATTGTAACTACATGATTTACGTGTGGCAAATTATTGAGTAATTGACATGTAACTTGTTAGATTTGAATAATTACTCGATTAAATGCTTACATGTCAAAAATTAGAATTAAATACATATGCTGAAAAGGACATGCGACAAAATATAGGCAAAAATTGGACGACATGTAAATTAGATTGCGGTAAACTAGATTACAGTAAAAAGGATAATATGCCTAAAATTTTCATGGAAGGGGAATAATTGAACAAGCCTGGATTCACAGTAATTTGACACTGTAACGCTCTTAGACATGAGGTTAGATTGCACTTGTGAAAGAAGTCTGCCCGGAACCGCCCGGCGTATCCAACATTCACAAGTGGTAAATCTAATGTGAGGGTTTAAGTGCAAAAACTTAAAAACATGTAATGGTGCTAAGACACGAGGGTAAGTCGACTTGTGGTAGAAGTCTGCCCGGACCCGCCCGACAAATCCAACATCCACAAGTGTAGGATTAATGTGAGAGGTCTAGGCATATGTATGTACATATATATAAATATTGTATATAACAAGATATGAATAAATGGCGATGATGGTAATTAATTGTCTAAAGGAAGGGATGTAATGAACTGAGTTAGTGTGATATGAAGGAAAAGTGATGTAATTCCCTAAATGACCTATTTCTGAGAATGTGGTTGCAAGTAAGCCACAGTAAATAAAGTAAGAAAAGAAAAGAAATTACTTGCTACCACGAATTTAGATGGGAATACGTAATGAAAATAAATCACGGATTCCTTCTATCAAATTGATAAGGTGCATGAAGTGTTTTCCTTAATTAAAATAAGGGATATATATTACAATGAATGTAGAATACTGGAATACAACAGTAAAAGAAAATGGTTTAAAAGGGGAACGATAATCACCTATTAAAAATAAATAACATTAATGAAAATGTTGTATAATAGGTAGACTTGTCCTAGGGACAAGCGGGGATTGTAACTTAGGTTATAATAAACTAATAAGTAAATTGAATAACTGGTGAAATGAGATAAGGGACACTTAATTGTAGATTAAGTAATCAGAAAAGGGGAAAATGTGAAACCAGTTAAGAATAGGGGGAAAATATATTGTACGTAATTATAAATTAAGTAATCCATAAACTTGGAGGTCTGAAACCCGTTGATAAGAATAGCATGTTTAGACTTGTCCTAGGGACAAGAGGAAATTATAACATAGGTTATAATAAATGCCAGAGAAACTTATTAATGGGCCTTAGTTAATAGAACTAAGTTAATAAGTAAACAACCATAAGTTGTATTGACGACGTAAAGTGGAATTATGATTAAATACAAAAGGATGAGGAAAACTTATGAAATGAAATAAGTTATATTTAATCACAAATGGTAAGTGACATGTTAATTGGAAAACATGTGAGTTGAGGTATACTTAATTACATATTGAGTAAAACATGTTATTGTAATGATGTAATCAAATAAGAATATAAAAGAGATTGTGGATTATAGACCTTGGGCCACAATCTGGAGATAACATGTTGTGGGCTTATTAATAAACTTAAATGGTTTAAGTTATAATTAAAATTAATAACCAAGAGGAACTTGGTAAACTGATGAAGAATTCAATGTGAATGGGAATAACCAAGTTTAAAGGAAACCTGGTAAGTAAAAGCAAGCGCGTAAAAGAATATTTAGACATAGGGTCTAACAACATATTAAAGCGAGGCGCTTGGACCAATCCGTACGTTTGAGGGTGAATAACCCAACGGGATAGATCATTGAGGTGTTATAAGGCACGAGGGAAGCGCACGTTCATATGATTGTTCTGACGGTTCCAAATGACTGGAAGGTGAAGCACGTGACTTCCTGAGGTACGTAAGGTGCTCCTAGTAGTCCTCTGTGCGGTGATAGATGTCTTCGGCTGTACTCGTAGAAGTTGGGTCTATGCGTAACTACTAGGTGGGTGGGCCTTAACTGCAGAAGAAGCTATGCAGTCAGAATGCTATGACGCGGTGACACCAGGGTGATTCGGCGGTTGCCTTAACGGGGAGGCAGATGGTCACGACCAACAAGGATAGTAGATCTTCGGATACCCGTCATCGATAACCAGTGTGATGCGAAAAGACTAGAGCTAAACCCAAGATACCGTTCACCCTTCACTATCAGGGTAAGGGGTTGAGGAGAGACGCCAAATGGATGTTTAGATTGTTTGTTATTAGGGGCAGTTGCTTAGCTCTTGTAGTCTTTACTAGTTGAGGGAGGGGCGGAGGTGGAGCCATAGCAACCGTGAAAACAGACCCTAGGTATATCTGTATATAGAGGCTTTTTAAAGACAAGCCTATACAGATATGGAAAAGCTCCCAACTGAGTTCCGTGTTTCTTGTATCGCCCTGCCATCGAACTTGGTGCACATTAGAGGACGTGCGATTGAGGTATCGAGCTACAATTGAAGATACATATAGTGGATAGTTTAGATACATGCATGTCGGCTCTAGGTGGTGTATCGTAGGCTTGAAGGCATTACTCCTGTATGAATTCGGATTCAAACAAAGGTGGCAGTATGTACATCTATGTAGCATAGTAATGACAGATATATGCGGAACATAATATTGTTATCTGTACATCACTACGGCGTAAGATGAGGGACTTCATATATTTCGATGGTCTTACGGTGGAGACCGTGCGAGTGGGGTACCATAGGGTGTACCTCAATATTGGGAGTAGCTACATATATACCATATTAGGTTAATCCACTGGAAAGTAAATGGGTATGACGTGTGTGTAATCCTTGAGTGCTGATAACTCAAGTAACCAAATAAATAAGATAATATGACTGAACGGTATATGTAGAATTATCCAAATTGTATAGTTTAAATCCAGTCACCAAAACTTATGTTCTGACCACCTCCTCATAACATACTCGCTGGTTAGATTTGTGATAGAGACATGATAGCTTTGGATATTGGTTAGGCAATATTAATAATACGGTAAGGCTATGTTTTTATTATACTATATTTTATCCATTTTGCTGTGAGATATTTTCTGAGCTCTGACATATTTTATGTCTTTGTCTTTTCTGCAGGATACCAGAGCACAACAACTTGAGTTGATTGGAAGTTTGAAAAAAAAATTGGTCTGTCGGAATTTGGGTTGTCACAGGCAATAAGTGAGCTTCTCGAGTTTCGGATAGTTCTTCTCCGCCCCTGTTAATTTCTTGCTATTGTAGTAAATGGGTCGTTGGACACGATCTTCCATGCGCACAAGTGCCAGGCTAATTGCCTGCATAGAAACAACCAAATAGAGATATATGCCTTTGTGATCCGTGGGTTTTGACATGATAGGTGATCGCTTTAAGCGATTTATGAGGTCTTGGAATGCGTCAGCGCATTCCGATGTACATGTGAAGTTGCTCTTCCCTTTTCTGAGCAAGTCGAAAAGTGACTGCATTTGTTAGTAGCTTTAGAGATAGGTCGGCTTAGGGAGGCCACTTTCTCGTTTAAGCTTTTAACATATTTGATGCTTCAAGGGGCTTGGATATTCCGGATAGCCTGGATTTTTTTTATCGATTGGCTTTGATTCCCTGTGAAGTGATGATGGAACCCAAGAAATTTCTCGATGCAATGCAAAAAGAGCATTTCAAGGGATTAAATTTCATTTCATATTTACGGTGGGCACCGAATAGTTCGGCGAGCTTGTTGATGTGGTCGTTCGATATTCTTGTTTTCACGAGCATATCGTCCACCTAAACCTCCATGGATAACCCGATTTGGTCCTTGAATATGTCATTGACTAGACACTGATAGGTAGCTCTAAATTTTTTTGTGACCAAAGGGCATGACGACATAACAGTAGAGCCCAAGGTCGGTTATGAAAGAAGTATGATCCTGATATGGAAGGTACCTCAGAATCTGATTATAGCCTGAGCACGCATCCATGAAGGAGAGGAGATGGTAGCCGGTGGTTGAATCAACTAGCTAGTCAAAATTTGGGAATGGGAAGCTGTCCTTCGGGTAGGTTCTGTTCAAGTCTGAGTAGCTGACACACGTTCGCCACTTTCCATTTGCTTTCTTGACCAAAACCGGGTTGGAGACCCATTCAGGGTAGAGGGTGTCACGGATAAAGTCGTTATCAAGTAGCCTATCCACTTCCCCTTTTAGTGCAGTCGTTCTTTCAGTTCCCAAGATTCGATGCTCGATTTGACTGAAGATGCTTTGGGTCGATATTGAGCGTGTGGCAAGTGATTCCTAGGTCGATGTCGCACATGTTTGAGTGGGTCTAAGACAATACATCAAGGTTGTCCCTTAGAAATTCCATGAGCTCTTCCTTTATTGCGAGAGGGATTTGCGATCCAGCTTTCAAGACCCTTATCGGGTTAAGGGGTTGATCGGAACATCCACCGTTGTTCTACTGGGGTAGCCCTCTCTAAATCGGGCTCTTTGTCCTCTTTTGGACCGAGATCGTCGAAAAGACAACAATGGCGTCTGAGCTAGGACTCAGACACTTTTGATTGCTATGTGATCTTGGCGCAGGAGGGTGGAGGCACCGTCTTAACTTTCACCTTATTGACGACATCCTTCTACTCAACGACATAGGAGGCTCTCGCGGTTGTTTCATTGCTCTTGATTGTACCGATCCTATTCTCTGTTAGAAATTTCATTAGAAGAGACCATGGTGGCATGTAGACTTGGAATTCTGCGAGGAAGGGCGTCTGAAGAAGACATTTTAGGGAGAGATGACATTGACGGCCATGATGGTGAGGATTTAAACCGGCTCTGATCCTCATCTCTAAGTCCAACTAATAGGTCGACTATGCCTATGAGTTGGTTGGAAGAACTGTTGAAGTCGTGGATCATGCATGGCAGGGTTTCAAGTTCTTGTCCTTAAGTTTCATCTGGTCATAGGTCGAGTTGAAGATAATGTTGACTAAGCTTCCAGAATCTATGAGGATTCTTCAGACATAGGTCGGGGCGATTTGTGCATTGATAATGAGAGGGTCTATAGTTGGGATTTAGATTCTTGTAGACTTTCTCTCGTGGAAGAGAATATCAACCCGCATTGTCTTTCAGAGCTTGGTGAAAGAAAAGCATGCTTCGTAGCAAGCATGCTTAATGGAGTTAGAATAGTCCTCCATCATGGGAAAGTTGTCGTGCGTGGGATGAGGCCCACCGAAAATAGTATTGATCACAATGCCACATGGTCTCTGATCGGATGGCTCTAGTGCTGCATTAGCTGGAGGGAGAGTGGGTGATGAAGAGCTCACAGTTGCATCATGAGGAGTAGGATTTTAAACGTACTGTTCTAGACATTTCTCGCAGGTGAGATTTTCTATCCCATCTTTGAGGTGGCGATAGTCATTGGTGTTGTGCCCAAACATATCATGGAATCCACAATACTTGTCAGAGATGTTCTCGCGATCAGTAGATTCTCTTGTTCTGGGTTTCTTGCAATGAACAATGTTACAGGTGTCTACGTAGATTGTCTCCAACTCTCGGTTGAGTGGAGTGTAGTGTAGTTCCTATAAGTGGGATAATGGTCGTGCTTCTTAGGATCTCCAAGAGCCAGGTTGTTGCTGCAACCGTCGAGTTTCCCGTTGTTCAGCTTGGGCTTGTACGGGGCGGCTCCCTTACCCTTTTCGGAAGATTCTCCGACTTGTTTTCCTTTGACACTATCAACGACAGTGCTAGTGTATGGGTTGTTGGGGGTGGCCGCCTTGGAAAGCCCTGTTGCACTATGCTTCCTCTAGACATAGGAATTGTTCGACCTTCTCATAGAAAGCTTCTAGAGTCATGGGTTGCTTTCTGTAGATCCATGATCTGAACTCGGAGCTAGGAAGGACACCCTTGGAAAGCTGGACAAGGACTGTGCGCAACTCTAGATTGTCAAACTCAACGAGGGCGGTGTAGAAACGATCGAGGTAGCTTTTGAGGGTTTCTATCAGGCCCTAATAGAGGTTGAAGAGAGTGAGGGTATTTTTTGGTGTAGAGACATGCATTCTTGATTGTTTGACCATTTTCGTAGCTAGTTAGTCAACGATGGAGATAGATTGAGCCGGGAGCCGGGCGAACTAGCTTATGCCCTCCAAGAAAACCAGGAAGAACTTGCACTTGATGACATCAGTGTCCCGACTGGAGTCCCTGTGCCACTTGTAATGGTTTAGAAATCCACAGGGGTCAGTCTTTCCCATGTAGAGTCCTAGGTGCAACATGTTAAAGCGTCGGGAACATTTAGCTTTGTGCACGGCCCTGGTTAAGGGTTTACGTCTCATGTTGGTTCCCCATATGTCGTTGATGCTTCCTTGCATGTCTCTCATGGTCCTTCGAATCATGTCGGGAAGATACACAAGTTGAACCTCTGCTGGTGGAATCCAGCGGTCGTGGTTCACCTTACGGGTCTTGGGCCATGGACGTCTTCTGAGATGGACATTTGGATCATCCTCATCCATGTCATCAGCAATGTTCGCCTGAATCTGGTATGGTTGATGAGGCTGAGCTGATTGATTATGATTTAGTGTAACTTAGGCCTATTGAGTTACTGTCAGCGTTAGACCCAAGTTCAGAGCAGCGACAGTTGGGCTCTGTCGAGGAAGGGGTCAGTTACTGAGACTTGGTCCATCATTAATAACCAACCAGGAACGGTCACATTGACGTGTTCCCTCGCTGAAAGTTATGGTAGTCCTATTATCGTTTACTTTGCAGTTGACATTAGCGTTAGTGTTGGCAAGGGCATTGGCATTGGGAGTCATCCTCCTTCTTTGGCTTCGGCCCCGAGTATCAAAAGAAGAACTTTCTGAGGTGTTGAGTTGTGGTCGAGCGTTGTTCTGAGCAAGATGACAAGGCGTTAACTTTCCTGAAGTTGATGCATTAACTCGATGTTCGTCTTCAATGTGTCATTGAGCTCTCGAGATATATCCTCCAATTTCTTATTAAGCGACAAGAGTTGCATTTGAGTTGCAGGAGCATCGGGGTCCATAGGAGGAATGATATCCATGCTGGTCGGGTTCCCTATTGATTGGGGTTGTTGAAAAGCAGCAATGTCAGCAACTGCGGGGGTTCCGACCATCAGGTTATATCCTCATTTAACCATCGTAAGTGGACTTGAGCAGTAGGTTGAGAAGAAACCTAAGTAGCGTGTCGAAGTTGAGATAGAAGTGAACTGAAAAAATTGGGTTCAAGTTCTCAGTGATTAAAGCACCAAAGTGTTGACGGCAAAAATCGTCGTCATACCCAAAGATTCTCTTAACTCGAGAATTAGCATTTCGCGTATGGAAAATTAAAGTGTGGAAAGTAGTAAATGACACACAACTTTGTTGATCTTTATTCACAAAAAAGAGTTACAAGCATTGAGCATCATCACGGCATTTTATTACAAGTTTTTCTATGTATTTGGGAGTCATATTTTCAATATGCCAAACCTGGGAAAAAAGTAAGTAGTCTTCGTATTCCCCAAAGGCTATGCTGCCATTAATAGTGTCCTAGGAGCTTGTAGAGCTGTCAAATCAATCAAAAATCAACCCCTTTGAAGAACGATCAAGCGGGTATTTATAGGAAGTGGAGTAGTTGGAAGTAGTGAGATGTAGGAACCACACACAGAGATCGCATCCTATGAAAGCAGAGTCCAGAGAATCGCATCCCCTCCCCCTCGCGTCAAGGTAGAATTCTGCATCCCTCTTGGGGGATGTGAAATTTTGCATCCCAATGATGCAGAAATTTACATCTCATGGGGATGTGGTTCGCTGCCTTCGGAGAAGGAGAAGATGCGGTTGTATCGCATCTGATGGATGCGATATTCCGCATCTAGTGGGATGCGATATTCCACACCCTGAGGGATGCAATTATATTACATCCTGAGGGATGCGGTGTACTCGCATACTGAGGGATGCAATTATATCACATCCTAAGTGATGCGATACCATACTTCAGACGCGATGATGTTGAATGACGTTGAATGATGCGAAGAGATGCGGTGCAAAGGGATATGATACGGGGAGGCAATGCCGAGTGATGCGAAGTTCTCATTTTGAGGTGTTGTGAGGCCAACGCTCGCACGATGCCTTCTAGGCTTGGGCCCTTGGTATTCTGGAGATAGCTCGGGCTTTAGTGCTATGCGATGGGACAAGTCGAGTGGACCTGGTGTACTTTTGGAAACCGGACCAAAAGGTCAGTTTACAATTTTATTTTCCTATTTTACTTTGTACTTTCTCATTTTTCTAACGTTGCTCATTTTTGGTTTTCTTTTTTATTTGGTTTCCTTCCACTTTTGACAAATGCCTAATTTCAAATTTAAATGCTTGTTGTTTATGCAAGTAATAGGCGTGTGTGTCATTATATATATATATATATATATATATATATAATATTTATGTGTATGTACATAAAATTTTGAACGTTACTAATCCTTCCATTTATAATTCCTACTTGTTAATTATTGTGACCTCTATTCAAAACGTTTATTTTTGTTTCAGATTTCAATAAATTTTATTTTTCGTTTCTAACATGCATCTAACTTTTAAAATCCAAACTTTAATTTTATTCTCATATATGCCTCTTTTAATGTCATTATTGACGCGCATTGTTAATTAAGAGCGCGTTGCAATTTAACATTAGTTTCTTTCTTGATTTAATTCATTTTTATGACATATGTTAATTTTCAAATTTAAAAACGCATTACTTTTGCTATATATACACATATATTTTTATATGAGATAAATATATATTTACACATGTGTGCAAGCGTGTCACTATTAATTAATTTTTTTTTAGTTTTAAAATTTTGACATTACATTCTATTCATTAATTTATAACGTGCTATTAATTAACTCCCACACATGCTTGTGTAAGTTTGCTTTTTATTTAATTCTATTATACCCTTATAACGTTATGTTTGCATAAAGGTAATTTTTTATTTGTTTCCCATTTATTCTGCACGTTTGGGTTTTCAAATTCAAATGCATACTGTTTATGAAATTAATTTGCGCATATATTTGTGAAATAAATATATTTATGCTCATTTACACAAGACTTTGAAATTTAATAACTTTTTCATACGAACTCCCTTCAGAACATATTATATTTGTAAATTAATCAAAAAATTGCTACGAATGCAATGGTATATGTTTTGAAGCCAAATTTCGAAAATCTCAAAAATGTTTGTTTTCATTAATAGTTGTTTTTATAGTTATGTTGATTTCTTTTATTATTGAAATTGCAGGGTGTTACAACTACATCCTTATCTTAGCAAAACAATAAGTAGACTATAAGCAATCTGTGCTTTTTCAAAATAAACACATGGATCACAGTTACACAATGGTTGTATCTCCATCCTAGCGAAACCATAAGAAACTCAACACCCTAGATTTATGCTATTGGGTTTCCAAAAGATTTATATGCTAAAAAGAAAATAAACAATTTAACTTTGTTTTAAATAAGGCTCACCAACCACAACTGTACTTGAATAAGCTACCATTTATTCAATTCACTTTCCAATATAACACTAGCATTTACATAACAGGCATATATGCAAATAATCATCATTTATCAATTCACAGCTAACATATCTCATATCACATTCTATACTGGCAATCGCACGAATAAATATAGCAGAAGGGGATTTATTATGCTTAACATATATCAATAGATAAATTTATCAAATTTATTTAGGGTGCTTGTTTGGCCAAATAGATACCACTAAGCATATATCATGTTATAACTAAACAATATAGTTACTCAATATTCCCCATACATCTTCTTACAAGCAATTATTCAAGAAATTTGAATGAAAATAAACTCAAAAACATTTAATAGCTATTTTAAATGGTACATCTGGATCCTAGATAAGGTTTAACCAAAATAGAAGCATTTCAAGATGCTATTACATAATCCTATATTTAATTCAATCACCAATCAATTTATCAACCCAAACATGCAATTGGAAATATGGCTATTTTAACCAATCAACTAATAATTCACACAAATGAATAAGATAAAAATATTTTATCTACGTAATAACGCTGGTAAAATAGAAAGGTCAGTTTTACCCGCTTTGCTTCAGCCATTGCTTACACGTTTTGAATTCATTAAATTCTGAACGATGTTTGAACTCTACTGAAATTATCACGAGCTCCAATTTCAGCCAATCCAACTCCATGGCATAACTAACGTCAATACGATTCAACACAACATACGACGTTTGAATTTGGCCTTGTATGAGTTATATATATAAATTTAAGTTAAAAATTATAAAATATAATAAATGTACTAATTTCCTTTTAATTACACAATTAACTTAAATTACCCTTATTCTCAAAAACAATCCCGCTCAAACCCAGCAATCATTCCCTGCATGGCCACTATTTCCTCTTTCCTCCACGCCTCCTCTACACACCATAAAATCCACCATTGAGAATTGCAATGATCTCCATTCAGAGAGAGCTTCCTCTCTATCACCAATACCTTAAACTTGGTTACCTACTAATTCATGTCTTCCTCATTCCCAAGCGACACGGTAGTAGGTCGCGCCTCCTAACCATGAGTCGCGCCAATGTCAACTTCCACCCCAAGATGTTCGACACCAATACAAACCCAAAACAGTGCTCCATTTGATGATTTAAAACAACAACCACAAAATTAAACCCTAACTGAACCCACGCATTGACATTTTTGTTGAGCATCAACATTATGATCACAACCTACCATGCGCATATGGGACTGAAGAGCAAGAAATTCATATTTAAAGATTCTTGATTTACAAATTTTAGTTGAGTAATTTATTTGTTTGGAAATAATAGGGAAGGAAGGTTGCTATTATTTTTCTCCATTAGTTACCGGAGCACAGAAATGAAAGTAAAGAAGAGAAGAGGGAAAGTACTTTATGTTGTATAAAACTTAGAGGGTCTAAGTTATTTTATAATTGAAATTTTTGGTACCATGACACATTGATCCGATTATGCAAATAGACTCCAATCTATAAAATAAAAATATCACCACATTCTGAGCAATGACACAATCTCACATAAATAATAATATATGCTTGCTATTGAAAAAAAATACATAAATGCTGCTATTTCAACTATAAAATCAAATCAAAACATTAAAATTTAGACTGCTTAATGGTTCACATTTATATCAGGCACAATCGAATAATAAGTCCAATCATAACGAAACTTGTCAACTTACCGTAGTTACTTATTTTGGATCCATTAAAATTGATTTCGTCGAAATCTGAGCTAGTTTGCAAAATATCCATTTTCGCAGGTTAATTAAAATAATTTTAAATTACTTAAACCTAATAATAATGATGTCTTACTATCATTCCAATCCAAATCAGAACTTGACAAAACTTTTCTTAATCATTCAAATTCTTATTAGATCCAAAATTCCAATCTATACACAATTATCTTAGAATTGAAATTACTATTTTGTTATTCAGATTGATTAAATAACTCAAAATCTTAGAATTAAAATCATTTAATTTTCCAAATCAACACTTTAATATTTATTAATTATTCAATCACTAAAAATCCGGGTTGTTACAAATTTCGCATCATTTTAAGGTCGTTTGCATCCATTTCCTTGCTGTCGAAACCATATTAACCTTGATCCTTATTAGATTCATTGATTTGGTGATTGATTTAGATATCTCACTAGATATATTACACTATATGCTTAGATTACTTATTGCTGTGACATTTGCATGTTAGATCGCACCGAATAATGATCACATATGTCAACTCCCGTTTTTTAAACCTTAGGGATATTTTTTTATAGAGAAAATGGATTAAAATGATAAGGTTAGACTCATTTAATGTAGATTTACACTAATAAATGATTTTTTTTCATGTTCTGTATAAATTTTAAATACATTTGTCGATTCATATGTTTGTCGTTTGAATTATTAAAATAGTTGTTTGGAAGCTATACTTGATTTTATGTGTGAGTTTTGACAAAATTAGGTCTTGGAACATAGATTGAAGCGCAACCAGAGGAAAATTCATTGGAATCGCACGAAGAATAGGGATCAAGCTCTAGAAGGTGGAGAAATATGTCTGTCGATTCGAAATTTTCTGAGTACATGGACTGGTACTAGTCCATGGCCTATGGACTGGTACCAGTACATAGGGAAGAGTTATTTCAGCTCCAAACGTTTTGTGTGGACTCCTAAGAGCATTTACAAATCATAACCATGGTACCATAATATGCTAAGCACATGGATCAGTATCGCTGCCCATGGAGCGGTACCTGTCCAAGAGAATGCATTGTATGGCCACGACATTTTTGGCATGGGCTTCTGGGTGCATAAGAAGTCTACTGGTCAAGTTTGAGGTGAATTGGACTTAGCATGAGAACCGGAGAAATCTTCTAAGTTAGGGACGATACCTAGTCACTATGGACCGATAAGAAATGAAGCTTAGGGAAGTTGTACTTCGAGGATCCGATTAGCCAAAAAAATGACTAAGTACACAGACCAATATCAGTATGGGTATCTTATTCATAAGGGAGGAAGAGTATGTTTCAGGGATCGTTCTTGTGGTGTTGGTTTGACTGTTGCTTCTCTGATTTGAGAGATAAGGCATGACCAAGAAAAAAAGTCTTAGACGAAGGCTCAGATGGGGAGTGGATCAAAGGAAAACTATGATAGAGAACTTAGCTACAAGATAGTAAGGCAGTTCATAGAGAACGACACTGTAGAATTGACTTGCGACAAATGAGAATATGGACATAGCTAATGGAGAATGACGTTGGAGTGAAGTGGTTTGTAGTGTAACAAAGCTTCAAGATAGTAGATTAGCTTAGGAGGACTCAAGCTTTAGATTGACAAAGAGGAGTAACTTCGCTAGTATTTTGCTAAGTAATCGTTGATACCTCGGAGTGTTCTAGTGAAACTGAAAGCAGGGTATCATGGGGACGCCCATTAGGATCGTGTATCCTAGATGGTGAACCTAGGCTGGTATCGGTCACTTACACCTTCACTTCTTAGGTAGACTATCAGTGATAAGGCTTAGAGGAGATAGGGCATGGGGAGTCGGGAAGGTTGGACAGATTCTCCTATCTAATGACTTATCCCACTTCTTTTATTATTTCTTTGTGTAGCATATATTATCATGTTATTATATGCTGATTGTTAGCTACAGGAATAGTTCAAGTATGAGACTTAACCTGTCTATTTACAAATCTTGTAGTACAGCTTGTGACAGATCTTATTGTTCATATCAGACTGTTATTTGACCCAAGGTTTTAAGTTTCCTTTAGTTACCTTGGGTTATCATTGACGATGTTGATGAGTAAACAAGGTAGCATATCAGATTATACGGGATGTGGAGCCAAGGACGAGATCCTCCTAGAATGGGCCTAAATCCCAATCCACAAAAGGCCCTTTGAAACTTAGAGCCATTCTAAATGGATTGTTGGTTCCTATAAGGAATACACAAAAAGAGCTAAAATAATAACGAAACCAGAATCTCATTGCGGAAGGAATAAAATATAATAACTAAAAATATATGTACCATTAAATAATACTATAATAATATTGATTACATCAAAATCCACCAGTCATATCATGGTACATCAATTATAATATCCCAAGAATACAATAAACTGCCAAACATAATGATAATAATAAAGATAACTATAGAATCTCCTTCTCTAAGCTCTATTCTCTATGACTTGACCACTCAAGCATTCCCACCTACTAACCCATTTAATTGTTGTTAGGAGGGAGGTCAGAATGATAATTTCTATTGAATGAAAATCACATAAGTTTAAGGAATGTCTATATCCTGTACATTGCAGTATAAATTCAACAAATTATGTCCGTGCAGATTCAACACAAAAATTCACATATAAATTAGGAAAACTATTCTAAAGCCACTTAAAGACAGCATCCATATTTATAAGGGCAGATTCCAATATCACTTAATACCCTATGAGAAGGACTACCATTTGGTCACTTAAGGCCAATAAATAAATACTTATTTAAGGGTGGATCCCTTTGATCACTTAAGACCCTATGGTGGACCCTAATCACTTAAGACTCATCTTATAATCATCAACTTTATTAAATATTCTCTCTCTTGCAATAAGAGAAACAGTAAGCTTCCACTTAATACTGGATTAGGTAGACACTCACTATCATTTAAGAATGGTTCTCCCTTTTTTATAACGTTATAATTGTGTGATCCTATAGGTTATTACAACGTTGGCAATAATTTAAATCATCTTTAAACTACAAACAGTGAGCAACATCTGGTAAATACATCGTTGTTACCCAAGTTATAATAAAATCAACGATTCGATACAACTTTTTCCTTGACCAATGTATAAATCTAATTTAATATGTTTAATCATTATATCTAAGATTAAGTTCGAGGAATGGAACATATCATCCTCTTTATAATTTAATCCTTTTATCTTGATCGATAAGCATATTTTATAAAACAAATCAATATTTGAGTACGGCCATGCATTTTATAATCGTAC
Organism: Allium sativum; assembly: GCA_030737875.1. Taxonomy (NCBI): domain Eukaryota; kingdom Viridiplantae; phylum Streptophyta; class Magnoliopsida; order Asparagales; family Amaryllidaceae; genus Allium; species Allium sativum. The sequence goes on along the minus strand of CM060919.1, from coordinate 228,514,594 downwards.
TCAATCAAGAGGCCCATGGGTATCACTACTTATATTGTAGGGTTAAATTCCATTTAGATCATTCATATTATTTAATCATATCGAGATGTATCCAATAATCACCTTTATCGTCTACTAGGTTAAAAACAACTTTTGATGATATCAAAACACAAATATCCTCAAATAAAATATATAATGATTTCAGGTCAAAGGACCATTACATAACTGTCACTATGAGGATTATTTATGGCACTATTAATCATGCTCCATGAAGTTTTCTCATGTTCGGCCAGTCCAATCCATTATTCTCCAATATGTATTTATGTATTGATATTAATATCACATATACTAATGGTCAATAAGAACATCAATTAATTAACATACTAGTCCCAATGTTTCATTGTTGTCCTATATATGTAATAAAACTTGACTAGGAACATTTAAGAATTATAATACTTATTTTACTATATAATCTCGTGTTCAAGTCACTTACTTGAAACTATATAATTCTGTGTTATTATTCTAAGGACTCTATTATGTTAATATTTATATTACGCAGTAAATATAACATAACATAGTCTTTTATTCAAAATAAAATATAACATCAACAATGTTATTAATCACATCAAATAGATTTCATCTAGGGCACAAACTATAACAATCCCCCACTTGCACTAGAGCCAATCACTCATGTATCGTATACCCATGAAGTTAGTGTGACTATCATTCTTCTGCTGCAACAAATCCTTAGTTAGTGGAGCTGCAACATTATTATATGTTGGTACTTTGAAGATGTGTATATTTCCTTTGTCAACAATTTCATAGATGAGATGGTATCGTCGAAGTATATATTTGGATCGATGACATGATTTAGGCTCCTTAACCTGAGCAATAACCCCATTGTTGTCACAGTAAAGATCTTTTTGATCAACAATGGATGGAACAATAGAAAGTTTATGTAACAACCCGAAAATCTGGGCCAGATTAAATTTTTTATTTTGGCGATTTTAGCGAATTTTGATTATTTAAAATGAATTATTTTAAATAATATCGACGAGAAATTTATTTTGAATATAATTAGAACGTATATAATTATATACGTCGTCGATAGAATATAAATATTTATATATAATTATAAATAGAATTGAAAATGGCGCGGTAGTTCGATAATTCGATTTCAAACTTCAATTGAGTGTACCGGGTGCAAAACAATCCGGATTTTAGTGAAACCAAAAATAATAGGATCTAATTGATAATATCTTTCCAACGAATCCGAATAATCAAAATTTCATAGCGGGAATCAAAAGATATGTCCAGTTGAAAATTCTGAATAGTCGCTATGGAATTCAGGCCCTTAAAAATAGACATTTTGCAAACGACCTCGGATTTCGACGAAACCAGTTTTGTTGGGTCCGTGATGTCGAGTTATTGCTAGATTCCAATTTTCATAATTTTCTGAATCAGTATGTGGGCGTGGCAAAGGAAAACGCGTTTGACCAGTTTCAGTTGATTTTAATCGACTGGAAAATGGCCATTTTTCTAACGGTCTCAGAATTCGACGAAACTAGTTTTGTTAGGACCGTATCGTCAATACGAAGCTAGAAAATATTTTTCGAGAATTTTTAGAGTTAGTATGTGACCTCGGTAAATTGAAATGTGCGTTCAAATTTAAAATATAAAGGATTTATATTTTGATTTTGACAGAAACTAATCGAAACAGATGAATTGGCTTGAGTGGCATATTCCGTTGTGTTCGGGATGGGGGTAAAACGCTATAGACGACAGTCAGCGGGTTCGATTTCGAAGTTGAAATAAAAAGTTGCTTTTTAGGATTAAATTAAATAAATAAATAAAAAGGTCAACTCCCTCCTTTATCTTCACCCCCCCCCCGAAACGATCTACTTCAGAACTAAAAAAAATAAAAAAAAAAATAAAAAAAATAAAAAAATCCGGAGCTCCCCAAATCCGTCGCCCACCTCGTCGCTGGCTACCCAGCGCCCCGCCGCCGCCATCGTCAGCCATCCCTGCGACCACAACACCCCCTACGACCTCCTCTCTCTCTCCCCATGTCCATTCACGAACCTCGAGCCACAGCATCCCCAAATCATCGAACCCGCACCGAAGCACCGCCTGGCCCCACACCTCGACTAGCCGCGACCCCTGCACCCTTCCCCGACGACCTACGCCCCTCCACCACCACCTGAAGCCGACTTTGGGACCTCCCCCCCTCGAAGTTCAATAGCAAAGGCCTCCCTCAGCCACCGATGAACACAATAACCCCCCCCCTTTCCTTCTAAGGTGAGTTTTTATTTCGTTTTAATTCTTAGTTAGTTAACTTAATTTAAATAATTGAAAAAATCAGTTTTCTTTTATTTATTTAAGCAAAGGTCTGATTTTTAGTTAGCAAAGGAAAATATGATTTTTATATATTGAACATCGAAGTAAAAATATGATTTTTATATATTGAACTTCGAAGTAAAAATATGATTTTTATATATTGAACATCGAAGTAAAATATGATTTTTATATATTGAACATCGAAGTAAAAATATGATTTTTATATATTGAACATCGAAGTAAAATATGATTTTTATATATTGAACATCGAAGTAAAAATATGATTTTTATATATAAAAATATGATTTTTATATATTGAACATCGAAGTAAAAATTCGATTTTTATATATTGAATAGCAAAGTAAAAATTCGACTTTTATATATTGAATAGCAAAGTAAAAATTCGATTTTTATATATTGAATAGCAAAGTAAAAATTCGATTTTTATATATTGAATAGCAAAGTAAAAATTCGATTTTTATATATTGAATAGCAAAGTAAAAATTCGATTTTTATATATTGAATAGCGAAGTAAAAATTCGATTTTTACATATGTAGTGAAAGCGGGCAACGAAGCGACAAAAGGCGAGATCGACGAAGATTTCTCTAGAAGAAAAGTCAAGATGATGGGATAGCTATATGTGAGAATTTCTCACCTTTCAATTTCATTTCTATATATATATATATACTAGGATGCAGACGGTGCTTAGTAGCACCCGACACAATCGCCCACAGACCATTGACTTGTTTGTTTGGTTGCATAGATTAGTTAGATGATTTGGTTCGAATTGAATTGTTTGGTGAAATGAAATAGATTTGATTGATGTGTGAATGGCGTGGGCCTTCACTAGACCGGGGATAAGGCTAGGCCTCGTCCCGTTTCTAGTATCGTGTCGTTATGCCGCCGAAATTTTCTAAAATAAGTTAGAAATATAAAAATATCATTTTATCTAAAGAATGAACTGGATAGAAATTCAAGTGTTGAAATAAAATGTTTTGTCGTTAAAAATATAATTTTTAACGTGAATGTGAATAAATAAATATTCATTTACAAACCAGACGGTTTGTTTATGTACACCTATTTGAATGACATTGATTGGGACGATAAATTTTACATATCGCCCAACTGCACAAATAAAATATGTGTTTGATTGTTTGAAACCCCACACGGGTGTTAGGATGAAATTTGTAGTTCGCTCATCCTAATTGATTAAATATGTCGATCGATTGATTGACGGGCTGTTATAAGCGTTGAATATCTATATTTGATGCTTATACAGTGTAGTGCACTTTGGTTGATGGTTGATTATTTTTCAATGCTATTATATACATGTGTTGTATGGAAATCCATATAATTAACTTTATATGGTAATTGATTGGGCCTCATTCCAATTTGAAAAATAAAGAATAATATGAAATAAAAGTTCATGTGTTGACAGTTTCATCCATTGAGATTGGTCATGTGTTGAACGAAATATTTTAATAATAAAGTTTACATCTTTATAATATGAAATAAAAGTTCATGTGTTGACAGTTTCATCCATTGAGATTGGTCATGTGTTGAACGAAATATTTTAATAATAAAGTTTACATCTTTATCAATATGAAATAAAAGTTCATGTGTTGACAGTTTCATCCATTGAGATTGGTCATGTGTTGAACGAAATATTTTAATAATAAAGTTTACATCTTTATCAATATGAAATAAAAGTTCATGTGTTGACAGTTTCATCCATTGAGATTGGTCATGTGTTGAACGAAATATTTTAATAATAAAGTTTACATCTTTATCAATATGAAATAAAAGTTCATGTGTTGACAGTTTCATCCATTGAGATTGGTCATGTGTTGAACGAAATATTTTAATAATAAAGTTTACATCTTTATCAATATGAAATAAAGGTTCATGTGTTGACAGTACTCATCCATTGAGATTGGTCATGTGTTGAACGAAATATTTTGATAATAACAACTATTTTGAAAAAGAAATATTTGAAATAGGATATTTGAAAATAGAAATTTATGAAGCCGTGTTGATTAGATTGACGCCATTTTGACGTGAACGATATTTATATCGATTGAAAACAATTTCGAAATGAAATGAATAGAAAACGAATTCGAATTGAATTGAAAACGAATTCAAATTGAATTGAAAGCAAATTGAAATGAATTCAAATTGAACTGAAATTTGAATTGAATAGAAATGAATTTTAAAACGAATTTATAAAGAAGAATTCAATTTTGATTTGAATTGAAATGAAAGTTGAAATTGCTTTTGAAACGAATTTAAAACTAATTATAATTTGTTTTAAATAGAAATCGATGAAATATATATTATATATATAATATAATGGCCTGAATAGAACGCGCCGCGCCGCGGCAGTTCGTGAATTTCGACCATTTATTTCAAACGGACATTACGGGAGATCCGACCGTCGGATTCTCCTGAAACCAGAACCGTTGGGTTCGTATCGAAAAGAGCTTTCTAACGAATATTAGAAATTTGAAATCTAACGGTTGGATTTGGAATTATGTCCAAATCAAATTTGAAAAAGGTCGTTGTAAGTGCAGTTCGATGACCGTTGATGGAAATCGACTGTACAGGCCTCGATAAAATTATTAAAAATAGTAATAATTTGTGTAAAATCATAAGAAATGATTTAGAAAGAATTGGGATGAAAAACTCCATATTTGAAAAGATAAAAATAGATTTTTATCGAAATGAACTAGTTTTGAACTAGAATTATAATTCTATTTATTTTTAAATAAATAAATTGAATTTGAAAAGGGTTTTGAAAATAACCAGAATAACCAATGATTGCATTGGAGTGGATTTGAATCGAAATTGTCTTCGGAATATTTCGATGTTGGAATTCGTGATTATACAGGTGTTGTTATGGAAATTTGAAAGATATATATTTATATCGTTATTTCCAATACGACATTTGTTAATCATAGAATTTGATATTGAATATAAGCCGGGATATTTTCTATTCAGAGCCTTGTGTTTAATATCAAATGTGATTTGGGTTTGTCGTGAATGGTGTCTTCACTAACACTGTTCTTGAACCCAGTTGAGAAAAGATTAAATCTTTTTTATTTAGATTTAATGAAGTGTACCAATTAAATAATATTTAATTGGAATTGAATTGATATTGATTTTTGGGTTTATCGTGAACAGTGTTTTTAAATAACACTCGTTCTTTAACCCGATAATTAATGAATGTGACTTTGGGTTTATCGTGAACCGTGTTTTAAATGACACTGATTCTTTAACCCAGTTAACGATTAAAACTAAGTGGAGTTTTAATGAATCTTTAATTAGATTGAAATAATCGAGAATGGAGTATCACCAGTTTTGCTCCAGGCGATAGTCAAATCTTTAATTAGATTTGAACGTGAAATGGTAATTGAATTTACCGATAACACCGTGGTGTTAGATATGAAGTATTACCAGTTTTACTTCATGGGATGAATAGGTTGGGATTGGGAAATTAAAACAAATGATTACTTCGGTAAGTTTCGTAAATCCCGACTAGTTGAATCGAAATTCAAAAGTAGATTAAAGAATAAATTCAAGGAATTTATCTTTGATAAAATTAATGGGAATCTTTCCCTATGAATGTGAAATTTAGAAACTAACTGTCGGTTAGCCAAGCAGAATGGTTTTCTGGATATTGATCTGATGTTGGTTTCGGCCTTCGGGGTTAATATTTGGGGAATTATTCTCTTGATTAATTTACGGTTAGTGACTAATGAATTGGAATGAGGCGTATGTTGTGTTTGTGTAACACTTATTTAAAATATACGCGAGTTATTCGGAAAGACCGGGTTTATCCCATTCTGAATAACTTATATGACGATAAGTCGAAGATGAAGACGGTGGTCGAAAACCGGAAGTCTTCACGTCGTTTGGGTAATTACTGATGATCTTGATTGGGCTGTACACCCAAGAAGATGGAAACAGTTAGTGGTCGTCCAGACGTACTTGGAGATCGATGGATATGCGGGGTACTAGGTGCCTCCGGTTTCGTTCAGACCCAGAACGGACTTGTAAATGGACTGTGTGTCTGACATTGGATTTTAGTCCGTGTGATTGATCTCTATTAAATATATATCTGTTTGGCGGCGGAGAATTTATTCTCTTGCTTAACGCCCTTCTCTGAGACGTACGAGCTCAGGGGTTATATATTGATGGATATCAAACGCATGGAGTGAATTGCCTGTGTGGCATGCCTAAGTGGCAATTGATCGAGGCTTCTGTTGAAAAGCAAAGTCTTGTGGTGATGATCAAAGCACGGCCTTTGTGGCGTAGCTTTGTGTAACGTTTACCTCGCGTGTTTCACACCCGGTATGAACCAAAAACGGGAGAGGACGTCAGGGAGGGCATGTGTTTCTTTCTAGCTAAAAAGTGGCGTCAGTGGTTTTACACGCCCTGACGAGTTTGACTTATGTGGTTGTTGCTGTTGCGAGGCGCCTCGGATTGATCGTTCGTTCTCGAACCGATGGAGTCATTTAGTTGGCTCATTTACGCCCCCAAAGGGCGGGGAAACGCATGTTCAGGCATTTTAATCCACATCGATGGACCGGCCCTGAGGATCCAAGGGTCGATGCGCTCTGACCCTGAGGCTCGGGCTAGACAGTCTCGAAGTCGGTGAGGACTATCTTTTGCCTCGGTTCATAGATGGAAATCCAATTTCCAAATACGTGACATTTGCGGTTTTATTTGTAAACCTATATATGGCGACATAGTGGTATGGGTCATTCATGCCGCCTATGATTGATACTTATGATTTGAAGTTGTTTTATACACTATGCACTAATAATAGTATCAAATGATTTGTTTTAAACGTATCAAGCATTCTTTGGCTGTTATAAGGTAAAAACCCTATCCCCCGGCTTGCGTTGCATTGTGTGATAGGACCTGGGTCTTATAACAGCTTCATTTTTCTTTATTTAGCATTGCGCTGTTTGTTTTATGCACTGGTATTCTTGGGAGGAAACCCGTTCCGTGTTATACGGCGTGGTCCCTTGATTTACCTAATGATTTAAAATAAAGATTAATAACTGTTTTAGTTCTCACACCAGTCACATGACTGACCTGGAGTTTATTGTTTTAACCTAAACTCTGGGTGCCCCTATTTTGACACGGGCAGCTAGTAGTTTTGGTTTTGCAGATTTATATTCAAAGGATCCTGGTTTACAGCTGGAACGATATCCGGAAAGCTTTGTATCCGTATATCTACTTCTAGTTGTGTATTGTATTATTTTCCGCTGCGATGTATTTAAATGTAATTTAAATCTCTGATATTTCCGTTATTCATTTATACTCTGTATATTCCTGTAATCTGATGCATTGTTGTAATATACAATGAAATGTTCTTCTATATGCGTTCTGTTGTGGCTCGTTCTCGAACTATCCGACGCTTTCCTTTACGGGGAAGTTACGGGTTTTCACAGTTGGTATCAGAGCTTTGGTTTACAAAGCTCAGAGAACAAGACACGTTAGAACCATACGAAAGAATTCATCAGATATTGGATTAGCAATATCCAATGGAATGACTCGTTAGAGATGGGATCAGTAGTATCTTCAAACGAGTGAGAAGAGTATATTTTTAAAAATGAAAACAAAATTTGTTTTGAAAATTTAAATCAACTATTCGTATTTGATTATTTATTTTAATGAATTTGGACAATCCAGTATATATAGATTCTGCGTATACGTCTGATCCGCGTGTATTCGAAGTTTTGATATACTGGGTAGATATAGAATCACCTTCTAAGTCGCCCGGAGAGAACTCTGATGATTGATGCATCATCATCAGAATTTATGTTCGAGTGACGAAAGGGAGATTTCTATATATTTCCTATTGACTGGTGTGAGAACCAAAGCTGTATAGGATTTATTGTTGTGATTTGGCATCAAAAATCTGATTTTTGACTATATATCAAAATTATGAATTTGAAACTCTAATTCACTAATTGATTGATGTTTGTGTTGTATGTTTAATTGTTTGATAATTTTGAACCATTTAGCCTAATTATATCAAATATTGAGCGATATTGAAAATTGGTCGCATTTGCTTGCATATACATATATATCATTGAACAGGTCATAGCAAGGAGGCTAGAGCCAGAGAATAAAATTTGTTTGCCCGACAAATAGGTACATGTTTACTACATAATTTACTGTTTCGTTTGGGTGATGATGATTTTATGAGCCTATTGGCTAGCCGCTTGGTTTTTTCTTTTTCTTTTTGAGATCTGAAGGACCGGGGAAGCTATTTGAAATTCCCCGATGCTCCCATTGCAGGGGAGGTTATGGCGAAATTTTTCGAAAATTTAGGGTGTTAACCAAATTTTTGAAATTTTGAAAATTCTCAGAAACTGAAAAGTTGGAGAATGGAAGCCAGATCGAACGTAGAGTTGAATAATCAAACCACTTTCGACTTTGTTCCTTTTCGGGGACGAAAAGTTTTAAGTGGGGGAGATTGTAACAACCCGAAAATCTAGGCCAGTTTAAAATTTTTATTTTGGCGATTTTAGCGAATTTTGATTATTTAAAATGAATTATTTTAAATAATATCGACGAGAAATTTATTTTGAATATAATTAGAACGTATATAATTATATACGTCGTCGATAGAATATAAATATTTATATATAATTATAAATAGAATTGAAAATGGCGCGGTAGTTCGATAATTCGATTTCAAACTTCAATTGAGTGTACCGGGTGCAAAACAATCCGGATTTTAGTGAAACCAAAAATAATAGGATCTAATTGATAATATCTTTCCAACGAATCCGAATAATCAAAATTTCATAGCGGGAATCAAAAGATATGTCCAGTTGAAAATTCTGAATAGTCGCTATGGAATTCAGGCCCTTAAAAATAGACATTTTGCAAACGACCTCGGATTTCGACGAAACTAGTTTTGTTGGGTCCGTGATGTCGAGTTATTGCTAGATTCCAATTTTCATAATTTTCTGAATCAGTATGTGGGCGTGGCAAAGTAAAACGCGTTTGACCAGTTTCAGTTGATTTTAATCGACTGGAAAATGGCCATTTTTCTAACGGTCTCAGAATTCGACGAAACTAGTTTTGTTAGGACCGTATCGTCAATACGAAGCTAGAAAATATTTTTCGAGAATTTTTAGAGTTAGTATGTGACCTCGGTAAATTGAAATGTGCGTTCAAATTTAAAATATAAAGGATTTATATTTTGATTTTGACAGAAACTAATCGAAACAGATGAATTGGCTTGAGTGGCATATTCCGTTGTGTTCGGGATGGGGGTAAAACGCTATAGACGACAGTCAGCGGGTTCGATTTCGAAGTTGAAATAAAAAGTTGCTTTTTAGGATTAAATTAAATAAATAAATAAAAAGGTCACCTCCCTCCTTTATCTTCACCCCCCCCCCCCGAAACGATCTACTTCAGATCTAAAAAAAAAATAAAAAAAAATAAATAAAATAAAAAAATCCGGAGCTCCCCAAATCCGTCGCCCACCTCGTCGCTGGCTACCCAGCGCCCCGCCGCCGCCATCGTCAGCCATCCCTGCGACCACAACACCCCCTACGACCTCCTCTCTCTCTCCCCATGTCCATTCACGAACCTCGAGCCACAGCATCCCCAAATCATCGAACCCGCACCGAAGCACCGCCTGGCCCCACACCTCGACTAGCCGCGACCCCTGCACCCTTCCCCGACGACCTGCGCCCCTCCACCACCACCTGAAGCCGACTTTGGGACCTCCCCCCCCCTCGAAGTTAAACAGCAAAGGCCTCCCTCAGCCACCGATGAACACAATAACCCCCCCTTTCCTTCTAAGGTGAGTTTTTATTTCGTTTTAATTCTTAGTTAGTTAACTTAATTTAAATAATTGAAAAAATCAGTTTTCTTTTATTTATTTAAGCAAAGGTCTGATTTTTAGTTAGCAAAGGAAAATATGATTTTTATATATTGAACATCGAAGTAAAAATATGATTTTTATATATTGAACTTCGAAGTAAAAATATGATTTTTATATATTGAACATCGAAGTAAAATATGATTTTTATATATTGAACATCGAAGTAAAAATATGATTTTTATATATTGAACATCGAAGTAAAATATGATTTTTATATATTGAACATCGAAGTAAAAATATGATTTTTATATATTGAACATCGAAGTAAAAATATGATTTTTATATATTGAACATCGAAGTAAAAATTCGATTTTTATATATTGAATAGCAAAGTAAAAATTCGATTTTTATATATTGAATAGCAAAGTAAAAATTCGATTTTTATATATTGAATAGCAAAGTAAAAATTCGATTTTTATATATTGAATAGCAAAGTAAAAATTCGATTTTTATATATTGAATAGCAAAGTAAAAATTCGATTTTTATATATTGAATAGCAAAGTAAAAATTCGATTTTTATATATTGAATAGCGAAGTAAAAATTCGATTTTTACATATGTAGTGAAAGCGGGCAACGAAGCGATAAAAGGCGAGATCGACGAAGATTTCTCTAGAAGAAAAGTCAAGATGATGGGATAGCTATATGTGAGAATTTCTCACCTTTCAATTTCATTTCTATATATATATATATATACTAGGATGCAGACGGTGCTTAGTAGCACCCGACACAATCATCCACAGACCATGGACTTGTTTGTTTGGTTGCATAGATTAGTTAGATGATTTGGTTCGAATTGAATTGTTTGGTGAAATGAAATAGATTTGATTGATGTGTGAATGGCGTGGGCCTTCACTAGACCGGGGATAAGGCTAGGCCTCGTCCCGTTTCTAGTATCGTGCCGTTATGCCGCCGAAATTTTCTAAAATAAGTTAGAAATATAAAAATATCATTTTATCTAAAGAATGAACTGGATAGAAATTCAAGTGTTGAAATAAAATGTTTTGTCGTTAAAAATATAATTTTTAACGTGAATGTGAATAAATAAATATTCATTTACAAACCAGACGGTTTGTTTATGTACACCTATTTGAATGACATTGATTGGGACGATAAATTTTACACATCGCCCAACTGCACAAATAAAATATGTGTTTGATTGTTTGAAACCCCACACGGGTATTAGGATGAAATTTGTAGTTCACTCATCCTAATTGATTAAATATGTCGATCGATTGATTGACAGGCTGTTATAAGCGTAGAATATCTATATTTGATGCTTATACAGTGTAGTGCACTTTGGTTGATGGTTGATTATTTTTTAATGCTATTATATACATGTGTTGTATGGAAATCCATATAATTAACTTTATATGGTAATTGATTGGGCCTCATTCCAATTTGAAAAATAAAGAATAATATGAAATAAAAGTTCATGTGTTGACAGTTTCATCCATTGAGATTGGTCATGTGTTGAACGAAATATTTTAATAATAAAGTTTACATCTTTATAATATGAAATAAAAGTTCATGTGTTGACAGTTTCATCCATTGAGATTGGTCATGTGTTGAACGAAATATTTTAATAATAAAGTTTACATCTTTATCAATATGAAATAAAAGTTCATGTGTTGACAGTTTCATTCATTGAGATTGGTCATGTGTTGAACGAAATATTTTAATAATAAAGTTTACATCTTTATCAATATGAAATAAAAGTTCATGTGTTGACAGTTTCATCCATTGAGATTGGTCATGTGTTGAACGAAATATTTTAATAATAAAGTTTACATCTTTATCAATATGAAATAAAAGTTCATGTGTTGACAGTTTCATCCATTGAGATTGGTCATGTGTTGAACGAAATATTTTAATAATAAAGTTTACATCTTTATCAATATGAAATAAAGGTTCATGTGTTGACAGTACTCATCCATTGAGATTGGTCATGTGTTGAACGAAATATTTTGATAATAACAACTATTTTGAAAAAGAAATATTTGAAATAGGATATTTGAAAATAGAAATTTATGAAGCCGTGTTGATTAGATTGACGCTATTTTGACGTGAACGATATTTATATCGATTGAAAACAATTTCGAAATGAAATGAATAGAAAACGAATTTGAATTGAATTGAAAAAGAATTCAAATTGAATTGAAAGCAAATTGAAATGAATTCAAATTGAACTGAAATTTGAATTGAATAGAAATGAATTTTAAAACGAATTTATAAAGAAGAATTCAATTTTGATTTGAATTGAAATGAAAGTTGAAATTGCTTTTGAAACGAATTTAAAACTAATTATAATTCGTTTTAAATAGAAATCGACGAAATATATATTATATATATAATATAATGGCCTGAATAGAACGCGCCGCGCCGCGGCAGTTCGTGAATTTCGACCATTTATTTCAAACGGACATTACGGGAGATCCGACCGTCGGATTCTCCTGAAACCGGAACCGTTGGGTTCGTATCGAAAAGAGCTTTCTAACGAATATTAGAAATTTGAAATCTAACGGTTGGATTTGGAATTATGTCCAAATCAAATTTGAAAAAGGTCGCTGTAAGTGCAGTTCGATGACCGTTGATGGAAATTGACTGTACAGGCCTCGATAAAATTATTAAAAATAGTAATAATTTGTGTAAAATCATAAGAAATGATTTAGAAAGAATTGGGATGAAAAACTCCATATTTGAAAAGATAAAAATAGATTTTTATCGAAATGAACTAGTTTTGAACTAGAATTATAATTCTATTTATTTTTAAATAAATAAATTGAATTTGAAAAGGGTTTTGAAAATAACCAGAATAACCAATGATTGCATTGGAGTGGATTTGAATCGAAATTGTCTTCGGAATATTTCGATGTTGGAATTCGTGATTATACAGGTGTTGTTATGGAAATTTGAAAGATATATATTTATATCGTTATTTCCAATACGATATTTGTTAATCGTAGAATTTGATATTGAATATAAGCCGGGATATTTTCTATTCAGAGCCTTATGTTTAATATCAAATGTGATTTGGGTTTGTCGTGAATGGTGTCTTCACTAACACTGTTCTTGAACCCAGTTGAGAAAAGATTAAATCTTTTTTATTTAGATTTAATGAAGTGTACCAATTAAATAATATTTAATTGGAATTGAATTGATATTGATTTTTGGGTTTATCGTGAACAGTGTTTTTAAATAACACTCGTTCTTTAACCCGATAATTAATGAATGTGACTTTGGGTTTATCGTGAACCGTGTTTTAAATGACACTGATTCTTTAACCCAGTTAACGATTAAAACTAAGTGGAGTTTTAATGAATCTTTAATTAGATTGAAATAATCGAGAATGGAGTATCACCAGTTTTGCTCCAGGCGATAGTCAAATCTTTAATTAGATTTGAACGTGAAATGGTAATTGAATTTACCGATAACACCGTGGTGTTAGATATGAAGTATTACCAGTTTTACTTCATGGGATGAATAGGTTGGGATTGGGAAATTAAAACAAATGATTACTTCGGTAAGTTTCGTAAATCCCGACTAGTTGAATCGAAATTCAAAAGTAGATTAAAGAATAAATTCAAGGAATTTATCTTTGATAAAATTAATGGGAATCTTTCCCTATGAATGTGAAATTTAGAAACTAACTGTCGGTTAGCCAAGCAGAATGGTTTTCTGGATATTGATCCGATGTTGGTTTCGGCCTTCGGGGTTAATATTTGGGGAATTATTCTCTTGATTAATTTACGGTTAGTGACTAATGAATTGGAATGAGGCGTATGTTGTGTTTGTGTAACACTTATTTAAAATATACGCGAGTTATTCGGAAAGACCGGGTTTATCCCATTCTGAATAACTGATATGACGATAAGTCGAAGATGAAGACGGTGGTCGAAGACCGGAAGTCTTCACGTCGTTTGGGTAATTACTGATGATCTTGATTGGGCTGTACACCCAAGAAGATGGAAACAGTTAGTGGTCGTCCAGACGTACTTGGAGATCGATGGATATGCGGGATACTAGGTGCCTCCGGTTTCGTTCAGACCCAGAACGGACTTGTAAATGGACTGTGTGTCTGACATTGGATTTTAGTCCGTGTGATTGATCTCTATTAAATATATATCTGTTTGGCGGCGGAGAATTTATTCTCTTGCTTAACGCCCTTCTCTGAGACGTACGAGCTCAGGGGTTATATATTGATGGATATCAAACGCATGGAGTGAATTGCCTGTGTGGCATGCCTAAGTGGCAATTGATCGAGGCTTCTGTTGAAAAGCAAAGTCTTGTGGTGATGATCAAAGCACGGCCTTTGTGGCGTAGCTTTGTGTAACGTTTACCTCGTGTGTTTCACACCCGGTATGAACCAAAAACGGGAGAGGACGTCAGGGAGGGCATGCGTTTCTTTCTAGCTAAAAAGTGGCGTCAGTGGTTTTACACGCCCTGACGAGTTTGACTTATGTGGTTGTTGCTGTTGCGAGGCGCCTCGGATTGATCGTTCGTTCTCGAACCGATGGAGTCATTTAGTTGGCTCATTTACGCCCCCAAAGGGCGGGGAAACGCATGTTCAGGCATTTTAATCCACATCGATGGACCGGCCCTGAGGATCCAAGGGTCGATGCGCTCTGACCCTGAGGCTCGGGCTAGACAGTCTCGAAGTCGGTGAGGACTATCTTTTGCCTCGGTTCATAGATGGAAATCCAATTTCCAAATACGTGACATTTGCGGTTTTATTTGTAAACCTATATATGGCGACATAGTGGTATGGGTCATTCATGCCGCCTATGATTGATACTTATGATTTGAAGTTGTTTTATACACTATGCACTAATAATAGTATCAAATGATTTGTTTTAAACGTATCAAGCATTCTTTGGCTGTTATAAGGTAAAAACCCTATCCCCCGGCTTGCGTTGCATTGTGTGATAGGACCTGGGTCTTATAACAGCTTCATTTTTCTTTATTTAGCATTGTGCTGTTTGTTTTATGCACTGGTATTCTTGGGAGGAAACCCGTTCCGTGTTATACGGCGTGGTCCCTTGATTTACCTAATGATTTAAAATAAAGATTAATAACTGTTTTAGTTCTCACACCAGTCACATGACTGACCTGGAGTTTATTGTTTTAACCTAAACTCTGGGTGCCCCTATTTTGACACGGGCAGCTAGTAGTTTTGGTTTTGCAGATTTATATTCACAGGATCCTGGTTTACAGCTGGAACGATATCCGGAAAGCTTTGTATCCGTATATCTACTTCTAGTTGTGTATTGTATTATTTTCCGCTGCGATGTATTTAAATGTAATTTAAATCTCTGATATTTCCGTTATTCATTTATACTCTGTATATTCCTGTAATCTGATGCATTGTTGTAATATACAATGAAATGTTCTTCTGTATGCGTTCTGTTGTGGCTCGTTCTCGAACTATCCGACGCTTTCCTTTACGGGGAAGTTACGGGTTTTCACAGTTTAGTGATGAACTTCTTAATCCAAACAGCTTCTTTAGCAGCTTTAGAAGCAACAATGTATTCAACCTCCATAGTCGAATCAGCGACAGTTTCTTGCTTTTGAACCTTTCCATCTTATAGCAACACCATTAAGGAAAAAACATAACCGGCCTGTGACTTATAGTCATCTCTATTAGTCTAGAAACTAGTGTTGTGTAAACTTTTACCATTAATTTCTCTTTGCCTCCGTATATCAAAATTGGGTCTTTATTTCTTTTCAAATACTTATGGATTTTCTTGACTACTGTCCTATGACTTTGACGTGGATCAAATTGGAATCTACTTGTCATACTTAAAGGTATGAGACATTTGGATGAGAACACAACATTGCATACACAATTGATCTAATTGCCGAAGCATAAGGAACGGTTCTCATGCATTCCTTATCATCTTGTGATTTAGGACACTGAGTCTTAGAGAGTGTTATACTATGTGATATGGGTACATATCCTCTCTTTGCCTCTTGCATTCCAAGCCTTTTTAGCACTTTGTCAATGTATGTACTCTGACTTAGGCCGATCAACTTTCTTGATCTATCTCTACAAATCTTGATACCAAAGATATAGGTTGCCTCACCCAAGTCTTTCATGAAGAAACTTTTCCCCAACCATGTCTTTACCCCTTGTACTGAACTAACATCATTCCCAATAAGTAATATGTCACCAACATACAACACAAGGAACATAATGTTACTCCTACTAATTTTCTTGTATACACAAGGTTCATCTGCATTCTTACGGAAGCAAAACTCCTTGATTTTTCATCAAAATGAAGATTCTAGCTCCGAGATGCTTACTTCAATCCGTATATGGGTTATTATAGTTTACACACTTTTCTATCATCTTTTGGATTGATAAAACCTTCAGGTTGTGTCATGTACACATCCTCGATAAGATTCCCGTTAAGAAATACAGTTTTGACATCCATTTGCCAGATTTCATAATCATAAAAGGCTGCAATTACAAGCATAATCCTAATGGACTTAACCATTTCCACTTGGGAGAAGATTTCATCATAGTTAACTCCTTTAACTTGTTTGAAACCTTTTGCCACCAATCATCCTTTATAGGTTTGATTTTACCATCCATGTTAGTTTTCTTCTTGAAAATCCACTTACACCCGATTGGTTTTACCCCGTTAGGTGGATCAACCAAAGCCTACACTTGGTTGGTGTACATGGAGTTCATTTCAGATTTCAAGCCATTTCTCAGATTCTAATCCATTCATGGCCTCTTGGTAAGAAGTTGCTTCATCTTGATCTATGAGCAATACGTCTCTAGTTTGAGTCATAAGAAATCCGAATTATCTATCAGGCTTACGGTGTACTCTACTAGATCTATGAGTATCTTGTCTAATATCAGCAGGCTTAGTTTCCACAACAGTTTGTGGTTTATGCTCAATTTCTAGTTCAGGTTCAATGGTATCTTGTGGTTCCTGAATTTCTTCGAGTTCTACTTTATTCTCATTGGTACTTTTAGAGACTAGTTCTCTTTCTAGAAAAATACCAGTTCAAGTAATAAACACTTTATTCTCGGATGGTTTTTAGAAATAATATCCTTTTGTTTCTTTTGGATATCCCAAAGATAACTTTTATCTGATTTGGGTCCCAGCTTATTAGAAGAAAGACGTTTAAAAAACGCCTCACATCCCCAAATCTTAATAAAAGATAGACTGAGACATTTCCTAGTCCATATCTCATATGGCGTCTTCAGAACCGTTTGAGTGGGAACACGGTTAAGTATGAATGCAGCTGTTTCAAGGGCATAATCCTAAAAACTTATTGGAAGATCAATATGACTCATCATTAATCGTACTATATCTAATAATGTGAGATTTTTTCTTTAGGACACACCATTCCATTGTGGTATTCCTGGTAGAGTGAGTTGTGGTACAATACCACACTCTTTTAGATAGTCATTAAATTCTTGGCTTGAATATTTTACTTCTCGATCTGTTCGAAGAGTCTTTATATTCTTTCCAAGTTGATTTTGAACTTCAATTTTGATTTCTTTGAACTTTTCAAAGGATTCTGATTTGTGTTTCATAAGATATACATAGCCATATCTACTAATTTTTTTAGGAAATGTAATCAAGTAATAAAACTTACCTCTAGCAAATATACACATTGGTTCATATACACTACTATGTATAAGGGCCAACATATCACTAGCCCGTTCACTGTGTCCAACGAAAGGAGCTTTGGTCATCTTTCCTAATAAACAAGATTTGCATTCTTCATATGATTCAAAATCAAGTGAATTCAAAATTCCATCTTTATGGACTCTTGATATGCGCTTCTTGTTTATATGGCCCAAATGACGATGCCAAAGATATGTTGGATTTAAATCATTAGATTTAATCCATTTAGTATTGATGTTAAAAACAGGAACATAAAAGTTAAGAATATAAAGATCACTGACTAATTGTGGATTTTCATAAAATATCTCATTTAAATAATATAAATAACAATAGTCTTTTCTTACAAATGAAAATCCAAGTTTGTATAAACAAGATACAGAAATAATATTTACTCTAATGAAAGGCACATAATAACAATCTTTTAATTCTAAAACTAATCCAATAGGTAAGAATAAGCAGCAACTTCCTTTGGCTAAGCAGCAACATTTGCTCCATTTCCCACTCGTAAGTCCATTTCTCCTTTTGTCAAATTTCTACTCTTTTGCATTTCCTGCAAATTAACACAAATATGTGATCCACATCTAGTGTCTAATACCCAAAGTGTAGAAGTGGATAAATTGACACTTATAACATTTATACCTGATTCGAGTTAAGTCGTATTTCCCTTCTTCTTTTTTGGATCTTCTAATAAATATAGTAATTGTGTTTCCAATGACCTGACTTTCCACAATAGTGACAACCACCCTCTTTCAAAACCCCTCCTTTAGGCTTCGGTGCCTTTTTGAAATTGATCTTGGAAGCATTCTTTTTAACCTGGTTTTTCTTGCCCTTACCCGTGGTTTTAGCAGCCCTTTTTGTACCATGATCATGGCCGCAGGTTCTGCTTTCTTCATGTTTTTTCAGCAGTTCTTAACATTCCAAATAACTTAGTCAAGGGTTTTTCTATTTCATTTAAGAGAATATTCATCACAAATTGAGAATAGTGACTATTCAGCGATTGTAAAACAAGATCGGTTTGAGCTTCATGTGTTAGTGGAAACCCTAACCTTTCAAAATGCTCGATGTATCCAATCATTTTCAGCACATGTGGACCAATGGGTTACTTTTCCCCTATTTTGTAGTGATACAGTGCCTTGCTTGTGTCATATCTTTCTTGTCGAGCATGCCCTTCGAACAATTTCTTAAGGTGTTCGATCATCTCATATGCACCCATTAACTTGTGTTGCTTCCGAAGCCCCAGAGTCACGGTTGCAAGCATGAGACAACTGACATCAAGAGCATCATCTTGATGCTTTTTATGGGCATTAATCTCTGCAGGAGTTTCTATGCTTGGTGATATCTGTAATAAGCCCATCAAGTACATACAACTTCCTTTATTGTTTGAGGACAATCCTCAAATTTTAACGTTAGTCAAGGAAATTAATTCCATTAAGTTTTCTTTTTAAAGGACGGACTTTAGTGACAAATTGTTGGTGTTGCTTGCCATTTAATATCTACAGGATACAATAAAATAATGATAAATGATTTTTGCAATATATACACACACACACACAAAGTTTGATAATCAAAATTATACAGAACATTGCATACTTATATATAAATTAAGTTAAATATGTTCCCATTCAAATCAACATCGCTATATATATATATATATATTAGTATATATATTTTAGTATATATATTTATGTGTTCCAAGATCCATATCTAATCATGCCTTGAGTTTGCTTTGGTTAATCCCTAAAACACAATCTTTTAGGTAGACATCTTATGTCAATTATATCATACATAATTCTTGGATAATATGATGAACAATTTTTGTTCATTTAAATATCGAATATTTCAAGCTCTTTTTCTGTAACGAACAGGGATTTTCGACCCCGAAAATCGACACAAATCACCATGTCAAATATTCAAGCATCGAAAACACCAGAACGTTATTAGAAATAAATTAGCAGGTGAGATAAGAAAGAAAGAAATATTAGAATAGAAGAAGTAGAATAACAACACAACACCATCAGAGTCTCACACCGCAGCGGAACAAAATATAATATAGAAACAAACTTTATAGAGAGCTTTGAAATAAAAACCTACAATTATCAAAGTACATCAATACACCGAGACAGTCATAATAATATGTCTTCATATACATCGCACAGCGGAATAATACTAGGTAATATCATACGTCTGAACACCTTCATCTCATCATTGGACTCCACAACATTCGATGACCAGAAACTGTACAACCCGGTCTAACCCAAGCATTACAAATACCGGGTCGGTCTGGTGAACTAGAGTGAGAAAAACTTGCAAAGTTTTAAGGGGAATCATCCAACTTGATTTTTAACTTCAAATCACTTTTGAAAGAAAAGGATAATAGTAAGACCAGTCCACACAGACACAGACGGTTTTTACCTTACTATAACCCAAAACACTTTTGAAATCATATCTTATTCTGGTATCATAATAATGTCTAAATACAAATAAATAGAATCTAGCAGAATGCTTGCATCTCAAGCTCCACAAGTATAGTATACAAACAAAACCGCAGTGCTTATTGGAGATTGGATTCCGACTATGACAAGGTATGGAATCACCTGCCGATAGTGTATCTCAAGAGGCGGATATACTGGGTTCAACAAGAATGCCTTGCAACCCGGCCCACACATGACCGATCACTCCTTTTGCTTGAGTGTATCGAATGTATATCACCAACGGTTAGGAGCTACCCACTGTTTTCCGAAAAGGGACAACATCGAAATAGATTAAAGAAGCAAATGGATTTTCTCTAGATAGGCAATTATACATCCTAATGGGTGCGACCGACATAGCCATGCTGCCTACCCGATTTTTGTCATTTCCCGGTTGAAGAGGCTTGAGGTTATAATCGACTTTTGGGAATATCTGGCCACCTTTCACATCGTCCACATAAGTCATCCAGGAACAGGATGAACTGAAGGCACACTCCTACCATATCCTAGGAATCACCCTATAGATCAGTAACGAGTAGTCCTTGCAATCCGTATATTCCAATCACGACAGAATCATTGTTAACTCTGGGGATCAGCCAGAGATGTTTAACAATAGTTCTTCCGCTCATGAAGATTTACGGTCTTCAATTGCTCCATCTCGACTAACATCATATATCTTCTCCGTTTACATATTTTTTTGGTCGGAATGGTTTTCGAATATAAATTCGATCTCGGTCTTTCCATACCAACAACGCATTGGGTATGATTTTGATAGTCGGTTATTTAACTATCAAAATAAACAATCATAAAAATAAATTAAATCCATTAGTTTAGTATACAACGTCATTTGGCCATTAAAAATAATATTTCAAGTGTAATACCAAAAATAATATCATTTTCAATATATTTATATTCTCAAATCATTTTATTTATATACTTAGAAAATATATCTTAAAGCCATATCCAATTTTTCCAATTAACTTTCATTTCAAAACATTTGCTATAACATTACTTATTATTTATAACTGGAAAACAGATTCAACTTATCATTTTAAAACAATCATTACGATATCTCCTTAGTTTCGTTATTTGAACACAATCATCGTCACTTATCCTTTTAGGATAAAATCATTCTAAATCTCTTTTTTTACCTTTTGAAAATATTTTTATATATCCACAAACTCCCTTTTTTTCCTTTTTACCATGGAAATCATTTCACATCCTCTGGCCCCTTTTTATTTCCGTTATATTTCGGAATCCTGTTATGTATATACCAAATTCTTCAAATAACGTTACACTATTATTTCCCTAACATAAGCTACTCTAACATCTTTACTGTTTTGACTAATAGCATCTTTTGATAATCCTAAAGTCGTTCAAGTTGGGGTATTTTAGTTAACTCTCAGACCTTGATCGACAACGTTCTTACCTTAAGATAAATATTAGTCGTAATACCAAAACCGATATTTATTCCCAATATCAAAACAAATCCCATTTTTAATTATACCTTGATGAAATCTCATCTTTTATTCAATATTGCGAATCTATATCGCATTTTAATAACTTAATTCATCTAACCACCGTAATTCAAACTTGGGTTCTCGTTTTGATTTCCATTTCAAACTTCATTAGTTTTTAACCGTAAATCAGTAAGAAAATAATTTCCTAAATATCGACCCCGAAGGCCGAAATCAACATAAGATCGGTATTTAGACAATCATTAATTGCAACCGATCTCCAGTTAAGTTCTATTTCTAACTTTCATATCCAAACTTATATTCCATTCAAATGTCATTTCTAATAACCCTGTTTCCATAATATTTTCATGTAAACTTGGATTTTAAAACTCCCTCAAACTTGGATTTAATAAAATTAAATTAAATTAATAGAATCTACAATAAGAATTTACTTTAAAATTGCACATTAAACTTAACTTATATTACCATTAATATAATTTGCTTAAATACTTCACTTTACCAAAAATAGTTTCTTATGGTTGCATATAAATTCATTAAATAGGTCTTTAAATCCTAAGATTTCCACTTTAATTATTATTAAATAAATAGTAATCTATTACCATACAAATCCCCTTTTAATTGCTCTTAAAAACAATAAATTCCAGTTATTAATCATCACTTTAATTCTCGCTCACTTGCTTATCAATCTTATTAATATAAGAATCAGCTTTATAAAATCTTTTAGTAATTAAGATGAGGCGCGTGCTTCGCACACGACAGATTCTAGTACAAAAACAATATATATGTGGTTGGCTTTTCCCTTTCTATAAACTTCATTTAAAATAATATATTTAAAAATTTATATTTAGTTATAAAATAAATTTCATAATTTCATTTCTATCGATGCACCTAACAGTAAATCAATGTTTATAAAACAGTTTGTATTTTGGCCATCTGCTATAAATTCCTCAACCAATATCACTTATTGGTTAATAACCAAACAAATGTTGAATTTGGGGTTAACAATCAATAACCAATTCAATAATCCAATCATATCGGGTCAACAGTTCATGTAACGATCATGTACAAATAAATAATCAATCCAATTGATAGTGGTCGACTAATAAAAGTAATTCAAGCATCCAATTTAATTAAATACATTTATATTATTATAAACATAACCAACCAGGTAAGTTACCTTGTTTGGAAATCATCATTGAAAATAACGATGTCATTTAAACTAAACAACCGTTTAATTTAAATAATTTATATAAAATATTTAATATGCATCCAAACAATCATCAACCAACCAATAATTAGAAGCCATAACATACAAATAATAAACCCAACTTATAATAATTGTAAGTGGGAGAACTGAGTGAGTATAACTTACCTTGGTTTCCATTCGTTGTCAAAACGGTTTGTTTTAATTAAATTATACATGTGTTTAATTCAATTAAAACTCCAACTGCTTTCAACTCCGTTTATTCCAATTCCATACTGTACTGCTCCTTCATATGGTTCCAATATCTCTTGTATTATCCAACTTGTTTTGTTTTGTCCCCGTTTTCCTTGTTTCCACTTCTATACTGTCACGTTGCTTCCGTCATTCCCTTGCAAAAAGAACAAGATGTATGTATGTTCAACCCCCCATAGCTGTATACTATTACCCAATGTCTTTTATCACATATCTTCTTTCCTCCCACCCTTCAACATGTCCGCACCTTCCCTATGTGATTTGTTTTGGTCTAGTTTTCTTCTTTATCTTCTTTTTTTTATCAACATGTCCACCCGTTCCCTATGCAGCCTCCTCATGCAGTAACGCCCATTCACCTGACAGTGCTGCAACTACCCCAAAGCTTAATCCATTTTGCTTCTTCTACCTGCCAAACATTAATCCTCGGCTTCATGTTGCTTCATGCAATACTTCTCCTGAAACCATCGAATAAATAACCCTAATGGCCTTCTTTCCAAACACTTCCATTTCTTCTCCAGATGCTCCATTGTGTACATGCTCCATTGTGTACACACAGTACACGCACAAACTGTGATACATTCGAACTCCCCATATGTTCTTCCTCACGCCTGTCGTTATTTACTTTCTCCTACTACTGCTTGAAACAAATCATCCACTTCCAGTAACACAACTCAAAACCGCAACCTCCCTAAAATTTCTTCTACTTGTTTCCTCCTGTTGCAAATCTTCTTTTAATCCTCTCGTTTGCTTTATTATTATTTTAAATGGGGTACTTCGGTTACATTTGTTTGATGGCTAGGAACGAATGAAGAGGGCTCACACTATTTATAGTAGAAAAACATGAAGGGATAGAATCAGTGTTAATTCATAACTGGGGAAAGGTAGGCTGAAAGTTCAAGTAGCATGTGCGTATAACAGATAGGTTAGGTAGCTGGGATACTAGTTTTTAGGGAAGCTGTAGTCTACAATCTTTTCCAATGGCTGCGCAAGCATGAGTTTTCATAGCCCGATGATGTTTGGATTTCAATGGTAGTTAGCTGTGTTGATGGGTCTCATTACAATGATTTGCCTCCCATATCCATAGCTGTATAGCCTAAGATAAGAAGTCTGTATTTCATTTGGGGTAGGAGGCAGGTCCATCATCGGTCCATGTGCTTCTTTAAATTTGGCAAGGCATGGCAGTGTACCATACAGAGTAATAGGAAGCTCAGCTATGGGTTTTACTTTTGGATCATGTATATACTTTTCAGGTTGAAGCAGGCGATATGTTACTTTAAATTATATGGAACTGGATTCGATTTGTATGTGTTTTCTATTCAAAACAGGGTGACGTCGATAGCCTTTAGGCATGTAGTGGAATGTGCAACAATCTGTTTTGCTTATTTTCATGCATGAGCATAGGTCTGTACCTAATTCAGCCGGCATGAAATGACTGGGCATATGCAGTATGAAGAAAACAGGGTGTTTGGGGGTGCCTGTGTTACTATTCATTCAAACAGTGGTACATGTATGGTACAGTCATGTGCATGACGTTGTGTCCTACTTCACGTAACAGTGTATGTTCATTTCTTTTCGGTGGATATTGATGGTTTTATGTATTGGTTGAGCATTTAGTACATGTCTTAGTTGCATGTATTGCCTCTTAGATAGGCGTTAGGATAGGGCAGCTGAAGTGAGACATTTGCAGTGGTACAATCTGGGGAGGGAAGGAAATAGTGATGGCAGAACTCCAATTTTTACTTAACAGTGTAGACTCTTTCTATTTTATCGTACCACTAGTTGAATTTGCACCGGAACATATAACTTTCAAAAATTATGAAAATGTACATCATGGTATAATTTGACATTACGGTTCTAATGAAACTAATTTCATTGAAAATGGACTTCATTTGCAAAAACAATGCTACTTAGATTCCAAATTATCCATCGGTTCACCAGTAAATTTGGTCTACCGACAAAATAACTCTGTTTGGCTCCAAACTGTAAATATAGCAATAATTAATTATATGTATTCCAATAAAATTCATTTCGTCGAAAATGGAGATCGTTTAGAAAAATAGTTATTTCTACGGCTTATATAATACCATAAAAATATAAATAAAAAACAGTTAAATTAAATAAATTATTATTATCATATATATCAAAATAAAATAATTTACAACTTTAAATATAAAACCAGTATGAAATTATAACTTACTTTTAACATTTCGAGTCAAATGATATTCCAATCTATACAGAAATCATTTTATAATTTATTAAATAAACGTTATCGTTTATTAACGATTTCGATAGCGACTATTTTAAAATTTGATTTGGACATAACTTACAATATATACGACAAAATTCTGATCTTTCTCTTTCTTTGGGAAATTTATAGTCAATAAGATCCCAACGTTTCTTGTTTCACAGAATTCCGACTTAAAACAGATTTTATATATCCAATTGAAGTTCAAAACTCAATTATACGAACTACCACATCGTTTCGAGTACGTTTTATAATTAATATAAATATAAACGTTCATTCATCGTTTAAATAAAGAATTCAATATTAAAATCCACTAATATTATGAATATAATATTTAAAACAAGTTTAAATATTCGAATCAATAACTGAAATGTCCGGGTCGTTACATTTTCTTTAAGCCGGTAATCTTATTATGGCAACCTAGTTAATTTAAACCCAATTATACAGTTTGTGTATCACTTTTACTCTATCGCATATAACCAAAATAAATAGTGCACCAATGCTTTGGCATTACCCTACTGATTCTGGAATTGATGAGTGTATTTATTAGAAGACATAACTATGACTTAATATAAATAATTAGTTTGAAGGGATTTTATAATTCGAAGTGGCAAATCATATCAATTTCATATATATATTTCAAAATATATGTATTTTACTTTGGTACTTTTAATTGCATATAGATGCATTATATATATTCAGCATATGTGCAAATTAATTGAATGCTGTATAAGAAAACATGCCTATTTTTGTCCTTTTGAACACTTCAAAATACAGGTTACGAAAATTTCTTTTAGCTGACATTTGTAGGTAAAATACACATATGCTTGAGTGCCACATTTGCATATATACCATTTATATTAATAAAAGAGTTTCACGCAGGCATGATTGCAATAATATACAGGTCTAGGTAGCGGAAAAAATTCAAGTATATTTTCATATAGTTATAACATATACACGAAATCATACTTAAGCAAAAGATATATGCGCATATACACGGGCATATATACAAACTTTTAAATAGCATGTTTTAGAGATTTTATATATATGTGTAGAATTATACAAACATTTCAGATAGAACATTGATATGATTTGAGCAGTTAACAAATTTAAGCACATTTAACACAGTGTCCATGCTAAAATATTTTTAGTATTAAGACTACCTGCTAATGGATATAAATACTACAACATCATTTGCTTGCAGCAGACATTCAGTAATGCACTTTATACAATATATACATACAGAATCAGAGCAAAGATTAAAAGTTAACCATTGCATGAAAAGGTTAAATGCTCATCCAACTTTTCAGATGCAAATATCGTGAGAGAAAATATAAACACCATCAGGTTATTGTATTAACTAGCAGAAACAACAAATCAATTCACAGGAATATGCAATTATTCATATCAGCAGCATGTACACTTATGCTAGTGATATATATATATATATGCATGTATGTATGTATATATTAGCTTTATATTATTTTTTATAACTTTGCATTTCTTTGTCATATATATATCAGCTTTATATTCTTTTTTTATAACTTTTCATTTCATTGTCAATAGTTCACAGTATATATATATATATATATATATATATATATATATATATATATATCAAGGGTGCTAATTGATGCATACACTTATGCAATACTGTAGTTCTACTTGTAGTGGTAGTATTGATAATGAAAACTTGTATTAATAGAAGAGTTGAAATACCCATTCATAACTTCCAATTTGCAGTAAAACATTAATTAACCTTATTAAGTCTAATGTTTAGATTCCGATTCATGTATATATATCTGCCATATAGCTTAAAGTGATACTACGTCTATATATTCATTGTTCAACACAATAATAAATGTATATATATTTATCTCAAAATGATCAAATACATTTCAGATGTTATTTTCACTACACCATATATGAAAATTAGGCTATGTTTTGGGCCATGTCTAATG
Source organism: Allium sativum (assembly GCA_030737875.1). Lineage (NCBI taxonomy): Eukaryota > Viridiplantae > Streptophyta > Magnoliopsida > Asparagales > Amaryllidaceae > Allium > Allium sativum. Next base: position 228,487,109 of record CM060919.1, on the reverse strand, counting down.
CACTTGGGCATGACTAAGCCGTATCAAAAATGGTGTGTTTAAATATTTGATACGGCCTTAAGCCGTATCAAAATCAAAATTTGATACGGCTCTAATCCATTTCTAAAGTATAAATAGATACGGCTCTAAACCGTATCTCAATGCAAATAATATACTGCTTTAAGATGTATCTAAATTATTACTAGGTATGATATAAACTGTATCTAAATTATCTATAAATATGAATATATAAAAAAGGCTAGTAAATATCATGCAAACTCTATTTGGAAAATTATAACAGTAAACAAAACAATTGTACAAAATATTTCATACCAATCCAATAACATATATAATGATACATGTTGTTTCATTACATTACAGTAAAGAAGATACATGTTGTTTCATACATTACAATAAAGAAGATACATACTGTTTCATATATGATGTTTCATAATTATATTACAATAAATAAGGTAAACTCGGTATTTTAGCAACTTCGGTGACCACTCTCCGCTTTTCAACTTCGCCGATCGACCACTTTGATCCACAACTAATTCATTCACCAAGCTGAAGGTTTTAACTTTCTTGTTAAGAATTTACTTCATGATCAACCAGGTGGATGCATTTTAGCTCACGCACCTAGGTAAGGTATTCATGCTAACTTAGCATTTAACTAAGCGCCAGGACTGGCAAAGGGGATAATATCAAGTGTCATATGCTGCTTCACTAAACCTCAGGAAAAAGCATTTGACACATGATATTATCCCCTTTGCTAGTCCTGGCGCTTAGTCAAATGCATAAGTTAGGATAAATACCTGACCCGACGACGTGAGATAAAGTGCATCCACCTGATGAATCACCAAGTAATTGTTAACCAGAGAGTTAAAGCTTTCATCTTGGTGAGGCTACTCTGGTGGATCACCCAGTAAATTCTTAACCGGAATAGACATCATCATATTTGTATATACTTGCAACCTAATCCGCATTAGAACAATAAGTCGAAATACACATATACAACACACATATAACACACACACACGCGTATATATACACATTTGTGCATATATATATATATATATATGTGTGTGTATGTATATAGTATAGCATATGTGATATGATCAACACATGAACAAGTCCAAGAGCACAAAGGCTAGTGACAACATGCAACAACCCAGTTAAAGTTTCAAATGCAAGCTGCCACAAAATTGGCATAACAAGAGCATCATACAAATGGACCAGAGGTGCATCAAATTACATGCATAAAGCAAGACATGGAATATCACAAATAACTCATGTGCATCAAATTACATGCAGAAAGAAAGACACTAGATCAACCAATAATAGGTGCAGCATGCACAAGTTTGTGGACAAGGTAAGTCAAAGTCAAGATAACCACATGGCCAAGTGTCAAGTGCACAACAACATACAAAATATAAACTAGAGATCACCAAAAAATACACGAATATCGAATTGGTCACAAGTACAAGATTGGGTGCATATGGCCATTGTTATTATGGCGGTAGGTCGAGTTGACAAAGATCCAATTAGTCGACTAGTCGATTAGTCATATACTTGTCGACAAATATATTGCCGCCACCAAAAAGTTGTCAATTCTAATATATTGCTACAACCAAATATATTGTTGTCGAACAAAGAAAATAAACAAAAGATGCAAAGAATTTAATAAAGTGTAAGTTGCAAGATAGCAGTGGAAAGAAGGCGCTGCAGGTTCAGGGTATCGATCGACATTCAATCGAAGCTTGGGTTCGAAGTTTTCTCTGTTCGATAATCGATAATCGACACTTGAACTTTTTAAATTCGAAAATTTTAAATCGACTTTTGACCGATTTGTTTTTTTGATCGATACTAGGTATCGATCCTTTTCTGCTTTTTTTTATTATTCAATACAGGTATCGATAACTTTTAGTTTTTTTCCTATTTTATGTAGCGATAATTGTAAGGGGTTCGGATTTTTTCTTTTATAAAATGGGCCAATACTAAACCAGTCGACACCAATAACAGCCTAGTCGACTCGACTAGTCGATTAGTCAAATAATTTCTACCTAGGCGCCCGAAATACATATGAAAAGCAAGTTGAGACTTCATATCGATGGTTTGATCTCGATTAGTCAACTAGTCGGCATCGTAATAATAGTGCATATGGCAAAGCATAGGCAGGTTAAGGCTCAAAGAAAAACTAGAACTGGCATGCATAACACAGTGGCATACAATGGAGAAGTGTACACTAGCATGTACAAAATTGCATACCCAGCAGCAAGCCTACCAGAAGGCAGTTTCAAGACCAAATAACACAAGTTCAATAATGGGAGCAGAACTCAAAACAAAGTAGCTATATGATTCATGGTAGTGTGAACCCGAATACAAGATGAAATACCTTGAAACACATTACATGACAAGGTTTATAGGCACAAATGATAGCAAATACACTGAAGCATTACATGACCAGGTTTAAACACTGCAGCAAATACACTGTAGCTATAAACACAATTGTTAAGTGCAACAATATAGTTTAGGAAAGTGGTAACTACACAAGAATGCCAAGTACAACATGAGTTTCAGGTTCAATCAACATGCACAAGTATGAAAGAATGGAAACAACATGCAAGAAAAAAGGGAGATTTTCCTTTGAATTCGAGCAAGAATATATGGAACTGTTGACCACCTTTTTGGCAAAAGCCATTATAACTCAAGATAAGAGCTCTCTATACTGGAGATCGGCCCAATCTTATGAGTACAGAGTCAACTTTCATTTCGGGTAGACCAATTATGGGTCAACCCAAGAGGACTATCCCAAAGACAAGACCAAACCGACCGATCAAACTATCAACCAATCGGTCGACCTACTCTTGAAAGATCGGATCGAGCTGGAATATCAGAACAGAAATATCCAGTTAAAATTATGTCCTATAGTGTCGAATCATCACAACTATCATAGCAAGTTATACGCTATCAAACGAAGTTCTATCCCCAAAGTTGAAGCAACAGATAAGCTTTGACCAACACTTCTTTTTGTACGCCAAGTTTTAAATTCCACGTATGTCGCATATTTCGAGCAAGAACTGTTCATGAGTAGTGTATCGGGTCCTGCCATCTATAACTATTCAGCAGGATCGAGCTACACGCGTCAAAACAAAAAAAGATGGGTTCCAAGCCGCATGCAAGTTTGGCCCACTAGCATTCCTATAAATACAACTACCTCCAGAAATGGAAAGGAAATCTGAAATCTCCTATGTACAACTCATATTCCACACTCCATATATAGAATGTCATATATTCTAGATTCAATACAAAGATTTTGTGTTTAGATTTCTTCTTTCTCTACTTTCTTCTAAAATAGAAATCACTGTAACCTGTAACCGACAATATAAACAAAAATTATAAGTGGATTTAGGCTTGGATTAAGCCGAACCACTATAAAATATTATGTCTTCTGTGTTTGTTTACATTTTTCTCGTATTTATGTGAATATTCTCATGTGTGATTAACACACGTTGTGGATTGATTGTCACTAGACAAACTTTTGATGTCAACTCTTTGGCGTGCCAAGAAGGGGTTCATGAATATACCCTATGACCATTAGCTTCTCTTAACTAAGCAATGGCAAAACGAAAGAAGAATTCAACGCCTTCTCATGATCAATCTCGACTTGCCGATGCACTAGGAACAACAACAATGAGGGCAAGCCAACAGGCTTCCTTCTATGAAGAATCGTCCCAATACCTCAACAGGGACGAGATGAATAAAGTTTTAGCTGATTTCAGAAATCAAATGGCACACCAGGGTGAACTTCTCAAACATCAACAAGAAGTGATGAACAACTTCATCGCTTGGATGGAAAAGGGACTTCATATTCCTCTATCATTTCCTGCACCGAGCGAAGCTGGGGTAACAACTGATCTTCGATCTGCTGACACCTAAGCCCCAGATAGGTCCACACCTTTGCTTCTTCCTGGTTCCACTTCGCAACCCGATTAGCTAGATCTAAGTCTGAAGCTGTTAGTAATTACTATAGCTCAGGTAACTGTAGATTTGTAGGTCGACTGTGGCCAAGCTTAGGACCAGTCGACCATTTTACCTCTGGTCGAGGGTTCGACTCAACTCCTTGGAAAAACAGTTCCTAAACTAATGCAACCTTTGGGTCGGCCTGAATCAAGAACGTTGCAACATCCGGTTCGACCCAATGTCAGACTGCACACACCATCTTATGCAGCCTCACCTACAGCCTTCCCAACTTGCCGATCCAAGAAGGGCTGGGGCAGCAAGCCTCTGTGTCACCAAGACAACTCTACCATGCCGATCCCCCACGTGATAGAGGGAAGCACTACTATAAACCATTCTAACATCGCTCCGAGCAGGGGCAATACCGAGCCTCGGATGGATACCGCTCACCTGGATAGATCCCTTCCAAGTGGAGTGGACATGGTTTAGTCCAATAATAACCAAGCAACTTTAGGTGCATCCGAACCAAGGACTGAGGATAGGATACACCCTCACTCAACTCTCAGAGGTCGAACTCACCCGACCTTAAGACCTTCGGGCTTGCTTTCACCTGGTCGTAGTACTGGGATTCTCATCGATGTCCCCAGTGTAGAATTGGATTCGTGGTAACAAATCCTTGGGGATGGGAGTCAAATTGCAAGCATCATATAAAGCTTCACCCGAGGCACCTCTTCTCAACAGGATGTGGATAACATCCCCGCAATCCATTCACACGAGAGACCAGAAATTCCTGAAATCCTCCAGACTTCAAGCTTCCAGTCATGAAGCCTACAATGGCAGGACTGGCCTGACCATTCATCTCAAGCGATACATGTGTCACATGGAAGTGCTGTCAGCATCAACAAAAATCATGGCCAAATGCTTCCCTCTCTTTCTCACCGACATAGCTGGCATGTATTTCCGGCAGTTAACAACTGAGTCGATCAACAACTGGAATATGTTAGTCACCCGCTTCATCAAACAGTTTCAGAGTTCACATCTCCCAACCAAAGAGCATCATGTTCCTTACATCTATCAAGCAGCGATTCAGAGAGACCCTACTCTCCTTCCTGGAAAGATCCAACACGGTCGTAGCATCAGTCGATCGACCCGAGCCATCGATGGTGCTTATGGCTGCCATAGCTGGTGTTCAAATTCGACCAGAATTCGGGATCTCTTTAACCATAGACCCCCAAGGGACATTGAAGATTTCTACGCTGAAGCTGATAGATTCCTCCGACAAGAGGATGCTAGCATCGAGATGAAAAGACTTGAGATACTTGCTACCAAAGAGGGAGGCCCATCAAACACCAATGGCTAGAACAAAAGAAAAGCCTCAGAAAAGAACTATTGGAATGTACTATTATATAGAGAGAACATGTACGATCAATATACTGAGCTCAACTCATCTCTGCTGAACATCTATCTCGACATACGGGGTTCTCTACCTTTCCTTAAGCCTCCTAGGAGGGAGCCTACCCAAAAAGAACTCGAATTCGGAAAGCACTGAACGTATCATAACATGGAAGGTCACAACACCAATGAATGTAGGCATTTGCGCGATCTCATCGAGGACAAGGCTAGACTTGTATAGCTACCCGAGTATGTTAAGAAACCTGCATAGGCCACGCCACCACAACCATCTACCCAAGCTCCTCAGGTTGGTCCGCGAGCTCCTCGAAACGGAAAGGACCCTGAGCCTAGCAATCGCGGCATCATCATCAACTGATATGGTTATATCATTGTGGATACCCTTCATTTATTAGGATATAAGAAATGTACTTTTATTTTTATTTTTATTTTTTGAATAATATTGTTATGTTGAAGTACACATGCACGGTGTTAGGATTTAATCTTTGGGCATGCTTTGGATTCAACTATCAACCTCTTAGGATTTGTTTTTATTTCTGTAATAGCTCCTTAGCTGCAACAAACTTTCTTTCTCGAACATGGATTATGTTTGATCGATCCAAGCAACTTGTCCAAATTTGGCAGGACCCACATTCTAAGCCGAGCATGGTTAATGCTCGCCAACCCAATATGGTCAGTGCAAGCCACAATCTCTAAACCGAGCATAGTCAACGCCTGCCACCATCCCTACATAACTCCTTTAAGCCAAGTATGGTTAATGCTCGCCAATTTCTTTAAGCCGAGTATAGTTAATGCTCTTCAGTCTCTTTAAGCTGAGTATGGTTAATACTCGCCACCCCTCTTAAGCCAAGTATGGTTAATACTTACCAACTTTACGAAACCAAGTATGGCTTATATTCGTCCTCGCAATAAAAGTCACCAGCATGGCTGATGCTCAAACTCCAAATCTCGCCGAGCATGGTTCATACTCCCCATTACAAAAGCTGAGTATGGTTTACGCTCGCCTCCTTTAGAAATTTTGGGTATAGATTATACCCCTCTCAATCATAAATTGAGTACAATTTATACTCGACCTCCGGTACTGTTTATACCACATTTTGCAAAACTGAGCATGGTGCATGCTCGTACTCTAGTTCTTTATAGTATCATTTTATTTGGCAGATCTCGATTCTTCTGCTTCCACCATGATCGACTCAAAGTGGTCAACTTATTTTCTGGCATTCACAAGCTTCCGGCCTTAATACGATCCTAAATGGATTTTTGGTTTTTCGGCCTTAATATGATCCCCAGCAGTCGTCAAATTTCTGGACTTAATATAATCATTAAGGATCGTTGGTTTTCTGGCCTTAATACAGTTCAACGTAGCCATGGTTTCCTACATTTCTACTATCCAATATTCTCTAAAAGATCCAGAACACATCTTCTTTCCCCAATAAGATATGTTCTTGGGGGCAAAGTGTTGACCAAGTTTTTGGCAAAAGCCGTTATAACACAAGATCGTCGCTCCCTCTACCAGAAGTCGGCCCAATCCTATGCTTACAGAGTCAACTTTCATTTCGGATGGACCAATTATGGGCCGACCCAAGATGACTATTCCAAAGGCAACACCAAACCGACTGATCAAGCTATCAACCAATCGATCGACCTACTCCTAAAATATTTGATCGAGCTGGAATATCATAATAGATGTATCTAGTAAAAATTATCTTCTACAATACCGGATCAACACAACTATCAAGGAAAGTTATACGCTATCAAATAAAGTTCTATTCCCAAGGCTGAAGCAACGGATAAGCTTTGACCAACACATATTTTTATACGCTAAGTTTTAAACTCCATGTATGCCGCATATTTCGAGGAAGAACTGTTCATGGGCAGTGTACCGGGTCTCGCCTCCTACAACTATTCAGCTGGATCGAGCTACACGTGTTAAAGCCCAAAAAAGATGTATGCCACGTCGCATCCACGTTTGGCCCACTAGCTTGCCTATAAACACAACTACCTCCAGATATGGAAAGGCAATCTGAAATCTCCAAAGTACAACTCAAATTCGGCACTTCATATATAGAATGCCACGTACTTTAGATTCAACACAAAGATTTTGTGTTTAGAGTTCTTCTTTCTCCACTTTCTTCTATAAGAAAAATCGTTGTAACTTGTAATCGATGGTGTAAACAAAGATTACAAGTGGACGTAGGCTTTGATTAAGCCAAACCACTATGAAATATTGTGTCTTGTGTGTTTGTTTACATTTTTCTAGTATTTCTGTGAATATTCTCGTATGTGATTAACACATGTTGGGGGTTGATTGTCGCTAGACCGACTTTTGATGTCAACAGAAACATTACAAAACTCTCTGCAGAAAACACAAAATTTAAACCCAATAACACAATAGCAACATGAATTCGAGGTAAACAAGCATATGCACATATCTATCATTCATATTTTTGAACCAAGGCATGGGAATTCAAATTAAACCCAATTTAAACCTAATTCAAATTCAAATTAAACCCAAAAGCAATTCGAATTTAAATTAAACCATGAGCTAATACTCACCTTCAGTGGCGACGAGCAAGATAGACATCGGTGGACCGAAGGTTTGTCGGTCAACTGAAGGCAGCGCGAGCCAACGAGAAAGATGGACAACGGTGGATGGTTTATTGACAAAGGAAGATGGTGGGTTGAGTACCAAAACCCTAATTAGGGTTTTCGATCACCATGGAAATTAAAAAGAGGAAAGTCGGCCGAAAGTTTTGAAGTATCAAAAAAAGTTGGTGCTAGAAAGAAAATAGTGGGGGGGGGATTTTGATATTGATTTCATACGGCTCAAAGTCGTATCAAATGAACTAATCTGAAGTTTTGTTGATGTACGGTTAGATATTACATGTTTGGGGAGGTGCAGATCGCTAAGGGGAAGTTGATACGGCTGTGAGCAGTATCAAATTTGATACGGCTAAAAGCAATACCAAATCTTTGCAACCTCATGTGCCAACTTTGCGTATATGGTGTAGTGTTTATGAGTTATATTATAGCCATTCAAGGAAGTAATACAAAATCAGGGGAGAGATGGCTGAATCATTAAGTCAAGAAAATTTATTTTCATTAATCAAGCATTTTTATTCACCTTCTAATAGAGAACATGTTTGATTCAAATATTTTTATTAAAACACACACATAGATTAAACAATTAATCCATGTTTCAAGGTTTAACGAGTAAGAACTGGCAATACAAATATACATTACAACAAAACAGATCTATTACAACGGGCCCATTATAATAGGGGTTTACAGTGGCTAGCCTGCCCGCTGTATTAGGCCATGTTGTAATATGTCCCCTTCTACAACCGGCAATGAACGTGGTAACAGACAGTTGTAATAGATTTTTTTCAACGGTCTTATGTTGTTGTATGTTCCTTCAATAGAGCAGCAGCCCGTTGTAATATTTTTTGCAACAGGTATTGATTGTTGTAATATCTTCTATAATAACAATTAATGCCCGTTGTAAAATGCTGAAAGTTGCAATGGATTTGAATATTACACATAATATTAATAATATTTACAAGCATTGAATATTTAATTCAAAGATTATTTTTAAACAAATATTTATTCAACTAAATATTTATTACACTTTCAAATAGTACACATAGTGTTTCCCCTCTGTTTACACAATCACTTGTACATACACTTCTTTACTCACTCGTATACATTGACTCCTCACTATGGACTTATTCACTCATATACACGTACATAGTCACTCACACGCTCACTACATTTTACTCTTCAGCTTCTTCTTCAAGTCCTCGTAAATTTCACTCTATATAAAGCCTGCTTATTTTCAACAAATGGTGCATTCAAAGTTTAAATCCAGAAATATCATTCGAGAGTGATTTGATAGAAAGTAATCAAATAAAAAAGGCTGTCAAATTTCAAAAGTACAGTCATGTTTTTGTCCCTTAAATTTGTTTCCATACAAATGAATTTGATCCTATTCTGCAAATGGCTTTTCAATTATACAAAGTTAAAACAACATAACATATGTGTCTCTAATAAAAGTTGTGTGGTATTCTATTTGTTAAGTAGACCATGAATAGTGCAACTTATTTCAGGTGTTAACTTGTAAACAGCTTATATCACAACGTGTGTACCACAATGCATCAAGTACTCTAATGTTATTTCATAAAATATAATAATGTTCTGCAAAAGACACCAAAGTTTTGGCAACGACTATATGATAATGATATCAAAGAAATAAGACCAAATTCTCATATGCTGACTCGCCTTCAAGAACATAGTCAACTGCAACATTTGGAATCAGAAGCCAAACAATTCGCTTGTAGTCATTTGTAGTTTCTAGACATGCTACTCATATTCTTTTATAACTTGCATGAGCCTATATAAATAGAACGAATTGGTCAAGCAAAAATATATGTAAAAACAACAGTTCTTATCTAGTATCTAGAGTATATGTTTAAGGTTTAGTGGGTATCTACTAAAAAAGTTTACAAACACAAACCTAGCCCTCTGAGATTTCATAGAGAGTGTGTACTCATATATATTAGCCTATATACACATGTATGTATTTTTTATACATACAAACATACACATATAACATATAAAAAATACATACATGTATATGCGTACATAATATATGTGTGTAAGCACAAGAATCAGTGAAGCCACAGACATCAATCAGGCACTGTAAACACCACGAAGACCGTAAGTATTTATGAACAATTATAATTAGTCGGATTCTTTAAAAAATATTGTTAACAGTATTTGGTGCAAACTATTATTAATTTGATTTTATTAACAGTAAGATAGTCATGTTTTTTACTCATGGGAAAAAGTATTTTTATGGTTACCTAATTTGGGGAAGTATATGCCCACGTATCTTTGTTGAGAGCAGCGTTTTGGTGTTAAAAAGAAGAGAGGATCGGCGACTGGACAGTTTACTTAGTCCAGGACTAATGATTTCTACATGTTAATGTATAGTCTACATCTAGCTTAACTATGGTGATTGAAACCAGTAACTCAGGTATACAAGTTCACAACTCATCATCTCAAATGAAAGAGAACAGATATGGCATATCTAATCTCCTTAAATTCTGCAATCCAACAAGCATAGCTCCACTCCCAAATTAAGAAATAGAATGAAACCGAATCAACATCTAACAAACATATTGGTCCAACAACCATATTAAAACAAAAATGAAAAACAACTGCTAGAAAATGAAGCAAAACAAAGATGTGTAGTCAAACTATACCTAGTAAAATCAATTTTCAAAGCTGGGTATTCACCTTAAGCTGTGACACTATCATCTGAATAAATCGAGAAAATCACAGCAGACAAACTCTTCGGCGACAACATTAAAAAGACAAAAAATAATGTTTAAATAACATGTAGTCATACAATGTCCACATTAACTAACTCAATCCGTAAACCAAACATATATGTCAACTCTTATTTGCAATTATAGAACTAGGTTTGACCACTCACTTCTGGGATTTGCATAGCATACCATCTATGGAATTACAGCCTAAACGAAATTAATTCATAGAACAATATAACATAGCTAAATCAGTCCAAGTTGTACGTATTGCGGAATATACTTCAAAACAAATTAATTAAGCCAAGGTTATAAAGAAAATGATTATCAATCTAGTGAATGACAGATTTACTTTAAGTGATGGGAGAATATGCCAAGGAAAGTGAGACGACGGAGAAAAAGGACCAAAACACATAAAACAAAATCTAACCTTACCTCTGTTTTGCACAATCGCCTGGATTAAATCTGACTCCCAAGAAACATGAGAGGGACGAATCCATAATTTTATTGTAAGTGGATTGATTCAGTCTTGGATTCGAAGTTGAGGAAGAAGAGGGGAGGATGGAGAGAGCTCTCGATGGAGGAATTTATTTACAGGTGAGGAGTCAGATTTAGATCTAGGCTGTGCTAATTTGGGGATTGGGAAGATGTCGCATTTGGATTTTCTGTGAATGTTAAGAGCGAATGAACTAAGAGAGAACACAAAAATTTCAACTACTCCAGTAGCGCGAGAATGAAAATGCAAAGCGGGAACTATTTCCAAATGTTTAATACTTCATTAGTCTAATCATACTTATAAAAACTTACTAAATATTAATTGTACATCATTACATATATATTACTAGGTTGGAACCTGTGCTTCGCACATGGGTCAATGTTAGGATCAAGCTGTCGATTGCTTTGTTCATTTAGGTCAATTATCCATGTTATATTATTGATTATGATATGTATATTTTGTAAACGACACAACTACGTCGATTAATTCAGTCTTAAGTTCATTATTGATGATTATTGTACTCGCGCATTTTTAACATAAGTCATCATTTTGTGACATTATCAATTTATTTTTTGGAAAATATAAGCTTTAGCTTATAATATCTTATAAAACCCTTTTAGTCCATTTATCTGCTATCTCTGATATACTTTTTAAGGTCTTTGTTTGTGGATGTTTTCATTATAAAAATAATATATGAAAATTAGAATGAATATTTTCTTTTACATTAGTATCATACTTCACAAGGGAACATGCTTTGCTGTAGTTCATAAATAATAAGTGCATTATGAAAGTAATTTGTTTTTTAACTTAAGGAACTCATTGTTATCAAGGCTATGAAGAACTGTTTGTTTATATGTTGTACAAAACTCAAAATCTTGAATGAAAAATATAAAACTCGCATATCTTGACTCGAAATAATTTCCATCTGCATATCTCAATTAATACAGTAGAGACTAGTATAAAATATTGTCGATGTTTTAAAAGTATGCAGGCAAAGATGGAATCAAAAATCATAGTTATCATGAACAAAAAGGCCACCTAGAATTTAGATAGAACTATATTTAGTTTGTATAGATTATTACACCACATTAAGGTGGAGAGGAAACACACAGTAAAGTCAATATTGATTAAAAACCGCTTATTTTTGCCCATTAGAAGTTGTAATTTTCAGCAATCTTGTTCCTGATACAACTGTTTGCAAAGTAATAAAATGTCTTAGCATGCCACTTATCATTCTCATATATTCAGAGTGAAACATAAGAGAAATATGGAGAGAAAATAAATTAAAAAAAAATGTCCAACCATTTGGCTCTAATGCCTAAATGATATCATGTACATCGATGTGAAACGATAGAGAAATTAAAGTAAATCGGTTAATTAATAATGGATTAATTTTAAAACTTAGCCTTCAGTGCCATTTGTAACTGAAGATAGCAATTAGTCGGTGACTAAGTTGATATACATATAGGCAAAGATAAATGTTCATAAATACAAACACAGACCCATGTTGTTAGATAGTCAATTTTGATGCATGTCAAGTCCAAATACTTGGTAAACAAGATCTTAGTAAGTTTATAAACAAGTAGTAACCTATTGGATCAGACAAATGAAATAAAAAGCAGTACTTCAACACATGGTTGTCAAGCATTTAAAGGCTGCCAAACTGGAAGCAAATGTACACAACATCCGCATACAAACTGATTAAATACACAAGGGTTTGGTTAACTTGTGACATAAGGACACATATTAGAGATATCATTTATTTACAAAAAGACAAACCAAATTACTAAAATACATGTTTTGTCCTAATATAACAGATTAATAAGTGGAATTTCGAGGAGCTGTTTGGGTAATTCAATAACCTTTAATATTTTCCAATAACTAAATAAGTGCTTAGTGCGGTGGAAATAAACGCGTAGATTGACTGTTCATGATCAAGTTTTCTATTCTTCCACCTTATTTGTTAATGCTTGTCATGATTTAGAACCGGTAGTGTGGCTGTTAGCTATTTCTTGCGCATCCCAGTAGCAGTAAAATCAAAATGCCAACGAAGAAATACTCGTGTTGGATGGTAAGTCAGTGCACTTTTCCACTAAAAACTTCTGAACCTAAAATGTGTTAACTGAAAGTGGTTAGTGACATAATCCATCTATAATTGATATAGAGAGTCAGAGACAACATAATGCATTTAGTCAGTTTACTTTCAGCTTCCAAAAACCGGCAGTTGAATGATTAAATCTATACATAGATGGTAGTATATATTTCAATAAGAAACTTAACTGAATAAAAAGAGTTGTCATCCAAAAGCCAGCAATTGCCAACTTAAATGAAAATAGTTATAACTTTAGAAATGTACAACTTCCATGAAAATATGGTTATGGAGACTGACTTCGCCAACAAAAAAAACAAAAAAAAAAGAAGTAAATTTTTAGCGTAAATCTTAGGTAGCCCAAATAATAATATGTTAGTTTTTTTATTTATTAATCCCCTTATTGTCACAAAACCAATTGGCTATGTGATGGAGAACATCTTAGTTTATATCCAGGATCTTAGTTCAGTATTTCCCGATGTGGGACAACTTTGAAGCACCATTCAACACACACCCTTCCTTCAAAGTTGTTGAGATCGAAGCACTTTCTCTTCGATTTTGTGATGCACTTTCTCATCACCTTCAATTGTTGAAGCACTTTCTCTTCAACTCTCTACTGAAATCCTGAGCTCTGATACCATGTTAGTTTTTTTATTTATTAATCCCCTTATTATCACAAAACCAAATCGAAGAGAAAGTGCTTCGATAATTTTTGAAGGTGATGAGAGAGTGCATCACAAATCGAAGAGAAAGTGCTTCGGATCAAGGAATTTTGTTTGGAGTAGTAAAACCAAGTTTAAGGGAGGATGTTGGAAATAAACTTGGTTTTAAGGAAATAAATAAATTTGGTTTTAATAGGAAACACTATGGAATAAAGTTTATTATTGTATTAAGGGAAGTTTAAAATATATGGTAAGAAATTTTAGATTTATCAAATGGGGAATTCTAGAATTGATTTGTTGAGGAGAGTAAAAATTAGAGAATAAAATAAAACTCTAGAATAAGAAGACTCTAGATACTTGGCTATGTTATAAAAGGGTTGTACTCTCTCATTTGTAATCAAGTTGTATGAAGAAAAAGTGAAGCAATAAAAAAATGTAGTCTTTCATTTATTCTACGTTTTATCTCTATCCTCCTCTCTATATCCAAATTCCAACATAATATTCAAGAAATAACAATCTAAGGCGAGCTAATTTTTTATTATATAAACATGACATCAATTTAGGTATTATAAAACACTATATACTGCTAACTATTTCATTGTTCAGAAGATAAAAACAAAAACATAACCAGGTGTAAACCAGTTGTAAGATAGAAACGTGAAAGATACACAAAGACATAAAAAGATGGATACAAATCTAAATTGAAAGATGGCAAAACATATATATATATATATATATATAATATGAAGTTGAAGAATAAAAGCACGTATAGGCAGATCTAAAAAGATCAAGGGAAAATTAGCTAGTGAAGCTGTTTCAACCCAATTTATTTTGTACAATATCTAAGGAAACGCTTCAGTTTGAATAATCAATGAAAGCATGTGAAAAGTATTTTACATGAATTTGGACTCAAGAGTGAAAATACTGAACAATTTATTGATAGATCTTTATACATTCCCAATCAACACAAAAAAACATCACCATAGCACATATATATCCATCATATATGGTTAACACAAAATTAATTAGTTTAGGTGATTCATTCATGGGTTAGAGGTTAATCCCATCAAACCCAACTTCACAATCCAAAAATTGTTGTAATCATAACTAAATGTATGTTATAACAAAACTTAAACATGAAATGATATAGTTTGTTAGCCAGAAAAGTCAGTGTGAAGTAAATTATTGTAATTAAGTCCTATTATATATTTTATGCTTCAATAACACAAAAAGGTTGTCCAAAACATAATTACATATATGATATGATCTACCACCAAAAAAATGACTGTCATAACAAATAAAGTCATGTGCGTAGATATTACAAGTCTTAATGTATGAGGAAAAAAATTTGCTGTATGACGGGCATATTTTTTGTTCAAACCGAGCATTAGAAGTAATGCTGACAAATTTAAAATCATTTTTGAATGCAGACTACAAATTAATGAATTAATAAATTAATGATCGCAAACATTATCCATACTGCATAAACTCCCAAGGATACCAACTTCCCAAACATAGGTCCATATAGATTAGAATTTATATGTATTAATAAACGGAAATATTCTAATAAATATGATTTGTAAAGTTCAGAGTATAACATATGCTCTTTTGTCAGAAATCCATCTAAAATATTTGTGTTCAAGTAAATTTAACATAATTCAAGACTTTTTTGAAAAAGAAAACATATGTGTTTTAAAAAGTAAGCATTGGAAAAGGACATGAACTTTGTTTTGATTGAGAACAATGTGGACAAAAATGACTATTCTTTAAACTCTATAAATTATAAAGAGCAAACTAGTTTAAAGGACAAACATATAATAAACTTTTAAAATTAAGACACAACTTTAAGATTTTAGGCGGAAGGACAGTCCTCACCTTCTTCTTTTATTTCCTCCACCGTCGATTATCAACAGCCGCCGTCGCTCTCAATTATCAACAGCCAAGTCATCGCACCCCCAAAAATAGCTGTCGTCTTCCAAGACGCCGCCTCTTCAAGCCGCTGCCATCGCCTGAAGCCGTCGCCCGAAGTCGCCGCCGTCGTCTGAAGTCGCCATCGCCTGAGCCTAAAGCTGCCGTTGTCTGAAGCTAATTGAATCCCCAATCGTCGTCGTTTTTGAAGCAGTCCGCACCCTCATCATCGTTGATCTGAATTTAAAAAAAATCAGTACCACGTCCACTACTCAATCATCAATGATCTGAATTTTACAAAAAATCATTGATACCAAAAATGCTAAATCAACTTAGCATTAAATCATGATAAGATCATATTAGTTTTTCTACAGTTCAAAAATACTAAATTGTACAATCGTTGATAACGTCATACTAATTGAAGGAAATATGACCTCTTGATTCATTTTTTGCATTACACAACATGCACAAACGTTGATAGTTTATTTCCTAATTCATCAATCTATCAGTGATGTGCAGTCTATTCAAAAGTAATTCATATGCACGAAGGACGCTCTAGAATTCTTGAGTTCCAATTTATGAAGGATCATTCTACTTTATAACAGCATCAAAAATGCTAAATTCAACTATCATTTCGTGTATGCAATATATCTTATAGAATCTTAAAAATACAATGATATATTTAACTATCATTTAGAATGTTATACACATGCTAGGTCACTTTCAAAAATACAATGCTAAATTCAACTATCATTTATCATATTTATACATGTTATTTCTCTTTATGAAACACAATACTATATATGCTAGTTCGCTTTAAAAATGTAATACTATATTTAGCTGTCATTTAACATATTTTATACATGCTAGTTCACTTTAAAAATGTGATGTTGAAATCAATTGTCATTTATTATGTTTTGTACATTCTAGTTTACTTTAAAATACATGCCATATTCAATTTTCATTTAGCATATTTAAACGTTCTACTTCCTTTTAAAAGATACAATGCTAAATTCAACTATCATTTACTATATTCTATACATGATAGTTCATTTTACTAATAAATACTATACTCAAACATTATTTTGCAAACCCTACACGTGCTAACTCACTTCAAAAATATAAATGATAAATTCAACTATCATTTACTATATTTTATCTATGGTAGCTCACTTTAAAAATACAATGTTATATTCATCTATCATTTAGCATATTGTACATATTTTATTTCACTTTAAAAAGTACAATGCTAAATTCAACTATCATTTACCACTTTAAAAATATAATGCTATATTCAAATATCATTCATCATATTATATACAGGCTAGTTCACTTTGAAAACGTAACGATATATTTATCTATCATTTATCATATTTTATAATGTTAGTCATTTTAATATAACATTTGAGTAATGACAGACATACATATCATTAATTTAGCATCCATTGTAATTAGTGCAGAATATGCTAGGTTAATTAAGTGTAGAATATTCTAGATAAATTTAGCATTATAGCATTGATCTGTATTTAATGGATTGATTTATATCTATAGCATTAATTTATCATCCATCTTTATTTAGTGTATGAAAATGCCAAGGTAACCTAGCACTATAGCGAATGACCGAGCTCTTGAAAATTATATGAAAATGCTAGGTTAACCTAGCATTATAGGGCATGATCGAGCCCTTAACCAATATATGAATATGCCAGGTTAACCTAGCATTATAGTGAATGACTGAGTCCTTGAAAATTGTATGAAAATGCTAGGTAAACATAACATTATAGGGCATGACCGAGCCCTTAACTAGTATATGAAAATGTCAGGTTAACCTACCATTATACTGAATGATCGAGCCCTTGAACAATGTATGAAAATGCTAGCTTAACTAACCATTATGGCGCATGACCGAGCCCTTCAACGGTGTATGGAAAATGCTAGGTTAACCTAGCATTACAGGGCATGATGGGGCCCTTGACAAATGTATGAAAATGCTAGATTAATCTAGCATTATATTGCAGAAAAAATAATAGCTATTTATATGAGTAAATATTAAACAGGAAGAAAATGCTAAATGCACATAGCATTAAAATCTATAAAAAAAATTCATAACAATGTATCTAAAATCATACCTTTATTCTTCTCTACTAATTGAAACCAAGTCAGACATATTAACGCAAATAACCTGTAAATTGATAAGGAAATATGATCGACAAAATATAACAAAAGCAAGATGAATTAGTTAACCGAGCGGGTACACACAAGGCCTAATCGGGTATTCAAGCAACGATTCTGCACCCATTCGGATTAGTTATCCGAGAAGGTGCCCGCGACACGTAAAAGACTTCCGCACGTAAGGCCTAATCGGGTATCGATGACACATAAAAGACTTCCGCACACAAGGACTAATCGGGTACTCCAGCAACGATTCTACATCCAGTAGGAACTAGTTAACCGACCGGGTACCCGTAACACATAAAAGAGACTTGCGCACGCAAGGCCTAATCGGGTACCTGTGCCACATAAAAGACTTTCGCACGCAAGGCCTAATCGGGTACTCCAATAACGATTCTGCACCCAGTAGAAATTAGTTAACCGAGCGGGTACCCGTGACACGTAAAAGACTTCTGTATGCAAGGCCTAATCTGGTACATATGACACGTAAAGGACTTCCGCACGCAAGGCCTAATTGGATACTCCAGCAAAGAATCTGCACCTAGTAGGGATTAGTTAACCGAGCAGCTACCGGTGACACGTAAAAGACATCCGGACGCAAGGCTTAATCGGGTACCTATGACACGTAAAATACGTCCGGACATAAGACCTAATCGGGTACTGATGCAACGATTTTGCACCCTGTAGGAATTAGTTAACCGAGCGAGTACCCGTGACACGTAAAAGACTTCCGCATGCAATGCCAAATTAGATACCTATGACGCGTAAATACTTCCGCCCACAAGGCCTAATCGGGTACTCCAGCGAAATTCTACATCCAGTAGGAATTAGTTAACCGAGCGGGTACCCGTAACATGTAAAAGACTTCCACACGCATGGCCTAATTGGGTACCTATGCCACGTAAAAGACTTCCGCACGCAAGGCCTAATTGGGTACTCCAGCAACGATTCTGTACCCAGTAGGAATTAGTTAACTGAGCGGGTACCCATGACGCGTAAAAGGCATCCGCATGCAAGGCCTAATCGGGTACCTATGACACGTAAAACACTTCTGCACATAAGGACTAATCGGGTACTCAAGCAATGATCTGCACCCAATTAGATTAGTTAACCGAGCGGGTGTCCGCGACGCGTAAAAGATTTCCCCATGCAAGGTCTAATCGGGTACCTATGACATGTAAAAGTCTTCCGCATACAAGGCCTAATCGGGTACTCCAGCAACGATTCTACACCCAGTAGGAATTAGTTAACCGACCGGGTACCCGTTACACGTAAAAGAGATTTCCGCACACAAGGCCTAATCGGGTACCCGTGACACGTAAAAGACTTTCGCACGCAAGGCCTAATCGGTTACTCCATCAACGATTCTGCACCCAGTAGAAATTAGTTAACCGAGCGGATACCCATGACACGGAAAAGACTTCTGCATGCAAGGCCTAATTGGTTACATATAACACGTAAAGGACTTCCGCACGCAAGGCCTAATCGGGTACTCCAGCAACGAATTTGCACCCAGTAGGGAATAGTTAACCGAGCGGCTACCGGTGACACGTAAAAAACATCTGGATGCAAGGTCTAATCGGGTACCTATGACATGTAAAAGACGTCCGGACGAAAGGCCTAATCGGGTAATGATGCAACGATTCTGCACCCAGTAGGAATTAGTTAACCGAGCAAGTACCGATGACACATAAAAGAATTCCGCACGCAATGCCTAATCGGGTACCCATGAAACGTAAAAGACTTCAGCACGAAAGGCCTAATCGGGTACTCCAACGATGATTCTACAATCAGTAGGAATTAGTTAACCGAGCGGGTAACCGTGACACGTAAAAGACTTCCGCACGCAAGGCCTAATCGGGTACCTATGACATGTAAAAGACTTTTGTACGCAAGGACTAATCGGGCACTCCAGCAACGATTCTACACTCAGTAGGAATTAGTTAACCGAGCGGGTACCCGTGACACGTAAAAGACTTCCGCACGCAAGACCTAATCGGGTACCTATGAAACGTAAAAGACTTCCGCATGCAAGGTCAAATCGGGTACTCCAACAACGATTCTGCACCCAATAGGAATTAGTTAACCGAGCAGGTACCAGTGACACGTCAAAGACTTCCGTGCGCAAGGCATAATCGAGTACTCATGACACGTAAAAGATGTCCGGACAAAAGGCCTAATCGGGTACTTCAGCAACGAATCTGCACCCAATAGGGATTAATTAACCGAGCGCCTACCGGTGACACGTAAAAGACATCCGGATGCAAGGCATAATCAGGTACCTATGACACGTAAAAAATGTCTGGACGCAAAATTTAATTGGGTACTTCAGCAACGAATCTGCACCCAGTAGGAATTGATTAACCGAGCTGTTACCTGTGACATGTAAAAGCCATTCGGACGCAAGGCCTAATCGGGTAACTATGACACGTAAAAGACGTCCGGATGCAAGACCTAATCGGGTACTTAGAAAACGAATCTGCACCCAGTGGGGATTGATTAACCGAGCGGGTACTGATGACATGTAAAAGACATCCGTACACAATAAACCAATCACCAGATCAACACAAGCATCAACTCCTAGCTTCAAACAAGCTTCAGTTGTGGTAAGTAAAATTTGTACACAACATGGTATGAAAATTATGAAAGGGAAAGAATGCTATATTCAACTATCATAGTAGAATGAAAATTGGGAAAATTGATGTTGATAGTTTGTATTATACTAGAATTCTATATACAACTATCATTATATAAAAAAAATGATGTTTAATATCTTAATATTAGATGTTCATGCTGATTATCCCTTGATGCCGTTGTAAAATTCCATATGCTCCCCTAGCTGAAATGCATTATAGTTTCTATACTTTTATGTTGGAGCATCATGTACAACTAATGCTTTAAACCAAATGCAAATACAAAACCGGATTTGTCTATACAAATCATAGTTGTATAATAAGTGTTGTCAAATGTGAAAAACCATTTAGTACACCTCTCAAATATATGCCATCATGCACTATACAAATATGAAACCATATAACTAAAACGATATGTACAATCAACATCATACTCAAATAAAGAATAATAAAACCACAAACACAATCAATAGAGTAATCAAACAGAAATAAATCACACAACATGCATTGTACAATCAATATAAAGTATAAATGAAATGATGTATACAACTAGCATTATACTGTAACAAATGATAATATAACCACAAACATAATCAATAGAGAAAATCATGTAGAATAAAAATTAGACGATATTTGCATGGTATTTAAACAATTGAAAAAATCGAATTTTATGGCAAAATGTATAATACATTAAACTGCAGGAGAACATGGAAAACTAGTAATTCTCCATTGATTACAACTACATGGATGATTTTGAAGATCAACAACTTGTGACTTCCACGACTTAACTTCAAAAATAAACTCTGATGATTTGAAAACATCCCAACCAAAACCATCATCAACTAATTTTGATAAATGGTCCTCCATGATAGGACAAAAAACTATTTTCCATAACGCACATTTCTTCCCCCTTCTACCAATTTGCTCCATAGTTTTACTGTATGAAATGATATATACAACTACCATTATGCAACAATAATTATATAATCATCAGACTAAAAGAAATAAACCACTGTCAAACTAAATGACAATATCATGGACTCTTCATTATTTAATATCATGGACTAAAATGATAGTTAAACATACCATTCAAATACAAATGACAATAAAATTTAAAAACCATATTTAAGATAATAATCATACCTTAATGCGACCAACATTTGCGAATTTCATGCTTAACTTCATATAAAAAAGAGTTCATGCTAGGACAGGTGGAATATGAATTATCATTATACTCAAAAACAACTAGCAAGCTTGTTGAATCACAGGGGTAACATCATCATTGCAAAACAAATGTGTACAGTTATTATTAACAAAACAGAAAATGTTATATCCACATAGCATATCAGGGTAAAATAGCTCCAATCCATCGCCGTTAAATGACAATAGAAACAGAAAATGATAGTTAAACATACCATTTGAAACAAATAAAATTTAAAAACCATATTTAAGATGATAATCATTCCTTAATATGACCAACATTCACAAATTTCATGCTTAACTTCAAATAAAGAAGAGTCCATGATATGACATGTGGAATATGGATTATCATTATACGAAAAAACAGCTAGCATGCTTGTTGATTCACAGAGGTAATATCATCACTGCAAAACAAATGTGTATAGTTATTATTAAGAAAATAGAAAATGCTATACATACATAGCATATCAGGGTAAAACAGCTCCAATCCACTGCTGTTAAATTATAATATACATAGAAAATGATAACTAAATCTACCATTTGAATACAAATAACAACAAAATTTAAAAACCATATTTAAGATGATAATCATACCTTGATGCGACCAACATTCACAAATTTCATGATTAACTTCAAATAAAGAAGAGTCCGTTTTAAGACAAGTGGAACATTCACAAACGATAGCAAGCTTGTTGATTCACAAAGGTAATATCAGTTATTATTAACAAAACAGAAAATGCTATACACAAATAGCATATCAGGGTAAAATAGCTCATATCCACCTCCGTTGTTCATCTGAAATCGGCCGTCAACATCATCGCTCAAGTTGTCATCGATCTGCAAAGTAGTCGCTCGATTGATTCGAGATCGATCGATCAAATTTGCAACGAGCTCAACCTACAACCGCCGTCTTCAGATTGAAGTCTTCTCCAGATTTGACAACGAAAAAAACACAACTTCATATCGATTTGGATTTAAAGGTGTCGGCTTTAGATTGTAGCGCACTATTTGAAATTGAAGATTGATTTGTTTTTGCCTTTTGATCGGCAGAATTTAGAATGGAAGGTGAAGAAGAAACGCACGATTTAATTTTCTGTGAAAATTTTCCTTCAGCCAAATATTAAAACATGCATGTCCTTCTTTTATAAAAATAATTAGCGCATCCTATAAACTAAAAAACGCGACAAGTATTTCCTTAATTCAACCGATTTTCCTTAATTATAAAACCCTTATTGACCCGAAATTGATTGTAAAAATTAATAAAGAGACCCAAAAAGGAGAGAAAAAGAAAGAGAGAGAAACATGAAATGTTAAATATAGCTCTTTTTAACTAAGAGAGAACAAGAAACGTTAAAGATAGCTCTTTTTAACTATCTTTTCTCCATATTTTGGTCAAGAAAAAAAAACACGTTATAAATCTATAAAGAAATTTTTTGGTTAGGCTTTTAAAACGTGCAAGGAAACATTAAGGCATGCCTTGTACACAGCAACAGGGTCAGCAAGTAACAAAAATAATTATTAATTATGAAATAATGATAAAATATATCACTGACCATTGTTTACCTATCTGTCATTTTTCTAAGCCCAATTCATTGGTAGTTTCATTAAGTTACACTGGTTTAGACATGGAAAATGCAAAGAATAAATTGATCTCCCGACTCCTAAGCCCTTACGAAAACAGTAACATAAGTAAACATTAATGGAAAAAGTCATAGTCAAGATTCAAGTATGATTCAGTGTTTTTAAACCATGTAAGAAGGCAACAAAATCTAAGCATGTTACACTAAATTATTACAACATAGTGCCATTCTTCAACCAGGTGGAAGCACATAGTCTTTGATTGTCAACATAATCATTGATTTTATTTTTAGCCTTGGGAAACGCCTCAGAGGTGTCTATTGAATTATAGTTAATAGGTTCAACTACTTGAAAATTCCAGATGAAACATACCAACATAGATTTGGATAGACAGGTTTATAACAGACAAAAAAGGGACGAATTACCATCTCCAAATGCAGTCAAAGACCATCGAACAACGGAAGCTATCAATCGGGCATCACACAGTGACAATGAAAGCAACAATATGGATTAGTGATCCAAAAGGTTGAAGTTTATGGGTGATTAGCGGTAGCGGGCGGAGTTGAGTAATTTGGATGAGAAATAAGTTGTAGAGTGGAATAAACATATCAGTGAGAAATTGAGAGCATTGAGAAATGGGAAAAGAATGATGGAGGGAACAATTTTTGGGGTAGGTAAATGAAGAAATGAGGACATGCATAGGAGGAAAGTAGTTTGAAATGGTTGAAACGATGTGGAGACGGTTTATTTTTATGGCGAAATGCAAATAAGGTACATGGAGCACGTGTAAATTACAATAGAGGAAAGGAAATATGGAACGCAGATGAGTTATTTTGAGTTACGAAATAATGAGGTGCCTCATAAGCGAATTCTAGTTTATGTTTCCAATTTTTCTAGTAATAGATAATAGAATATATAGATTCTAAGTTTCTAACGCTTTACCTGAAAGTAGAAATCTCTAGCAATTTGTATATGATATTGAGGATTTAACGGTGTAAGTTCAATATGCCGGAGTTCACAACTGTAAATACTAAATATGTATTAGAGTAGACCAACCTGGCTTAAGTGATGATAACAGCCGACAAAGCTCTCCTTATGCAATTGCAGATATGTATTCAAACTGGTTTGAACTATCAAATCTTCCTGTTGCAGTGTACTAAACAAAAGCAATAATTTTTCAGATATTATTCAAATGTAAAAGTAAATAAGCAATGAAACTTGAGAGTGGGATTCTTAGAGTAACATTGAATTAATTAGCAATAATTTCAGATATTATTCAATTGTCAGCACTCGGTGATGATATCAACCAAAGTTAGCATGTTGGAATAACATTGAATTAATTATGAGGGATTCTTAGAATAATCTTCAGTCTTGAGTTGCAAATCCTAATTTGTACATCGAATTTAGGGGAAAAGAGTCTACAACCACATAAGTCATTAATAGATAGTTTGAGCCTATAACCACATTAGTCATTAATAGATAGTTTTGCGAAGCAATTGAGGTAACAAAATCATAATTATCTAATTATTACTTTATTATTGTCATAACTTTGAAAGTTTCATATCAACAAATTCCATAAGATAATAATTCAATCGAGGTCGGAAGACTACGAAAGGTCATAAGTACTGAAATAAATAAACTAAATTGACACTGAAAGTTGAATGTATGAAACCCTATATATTATGTCTTATCAATGGTTATCTAAGATCATCTAACCTGGCTAAGATTCAAGATCCTACTCTAACTACCCGACAGGTCCCCCGTTAGTTTTACCGAAACCTCCTAAATTCATAATCAAACTATGGTTTTTTAGATGATCTAAGTTAGTAAAAGCTAAATGTTCTCTTTGTAAAACACAGAAAGACCCTTCGCCTGCCTCACCAAAAGGGTATCTAAAAGACTTGCATAGTTACTCATGGTAGAAATGTTAAGTTTTCTAGATTACGACACAGAAGAATAATGGCCTAGCCGAAAGGATCATGCAAAAACTATAAGGAAGACATCAAATAGAGCCAAGTTAACTAGGAATCCAAGCCATTTCGAAATGATCATTAACATATGTTAGCTGATAACTAATTTTTATATCTTATTTCCTGCCAAAATCTATATTCTGAAGTCACCGCAGGCAGACAACAGGATCTTCTTACAGAAATGATAGCAAAGCCTGACGTAATTCTCGCTTATACAATCAACGTCAATTTTATTTTTTGATTGAAACTAAAGTGCATGATTTTGCCCGTATCCACATACAAACCTATATTTCACTAAATTGAAATGTGAAATATCAACTTGTATCTATATAGTTTTCATCATAAAATGAGGTAGCAGATATATTATCCATGTAAAAAAAAGATAAACTAGCTATGATTTTTCTACTGTGCATAAATATCAATATGTGTAATTCAATGATAAATTGTTTTGTTTTTGAAAAGAGCAATATCAATTTCAATGAAAAATTCACGCACATCGTTTTTACTATAAGTAAATAAATTTAATCATGCATAGACATAAGACAACTTTAAAAATTATCGACCAAAAGAAAGACATCCGAAATAGATGATAAATCAGTTTTCTTCGGCAGATAATGGATAATCATATTTGACGATTATAATGAACATAAACAAAGAATTTGTAACATGATTTTAATATACTAATGAAAGGACTCCAACTGTATAAAATTTATGTATGGTAGCATACATACCAATAATTTGGTTTGATATGTACACCTTACTAAAAAGGAACATTAATACTCCAAATTAGCATAACTAAAATGTACACATCCTGCATAACTAACTCATTTTCACGTGCTTTCTCGAAAAAATCCAACATGTTGAAGATATAATTAAGTTCAAAAATGTTTTGATTTCCTGTTATGATGTCTCATATCATAATTCTTATATACATATATATATATATATATATATATATATGTGTGTGTGTGTGTGTGTGTGTGTGTGTGTACACACACACACAAAAAAGATAATTAACGTAAAATTTCACTTTTCTGCCGCTAAATCATAGATCATCCAAGAAATTCCCGCAGCAATCGCTTGAAGGTAACATCATGGTCTAATTTAGGTGTTTCAAAAATATCCTGAAGTCCAAAAGTGAAATTATATGTCTAATCATTATTCCAATCTAAAGTTCTCTAATGATATATTGTATTCCTCTAGCACAATAGGTAATAAAAATGTACACTCTTAAAGATGTGTATATTTTCACTATCGCTTCAGATATTCAAATGTCACATAATACATTTGTTTACTAAGATGGCTTCTGGATACAACTTGTTTTTTGTTTTGCATAAGCTGCTTGCATAGAGAGAGTTAAAATGTAAATTGAATGAGGTAAAGGTCAGTGGAATAAGCAATAGTGCATACTGAGTTATCGCTCCAGCAAAACATTGTTTAAAATATTAAATATTAAGTTCAGTTCTTAACGATGTTTAAAATCAGGACATTACTCCCATATGTGGTATGCATAATACACGTTAACTTTAAAAATCAAACTTACATAATGATATTTAGTTACAAAATAGTATATATAAGTCATTTTATGTTTTAATTACTGATCAGCAACATAAATTACAATGTGTTACAATTTATCATTGACTAAAAATTAGAATTTACTAAATATTGAACATTATAATAAAGTAACTATTGAAGATTGTAACGCATTAAACGCTGAATATGTTAGGATTGTCTAGCATGTTGTTAAGGAGGAATAACGGGTTGGAATTAATAGTCCCACATTATGAAATAAATTAATTGTGTACAAATATGAGTTGGTAGGCACGTAACATCAGGGATTACTTTTGTTATATGGGAGTTGTGTGCCAGCTCATATGCGTGCAAGGAAGGGGGGCTTTGTTCCGACCGTCGTTTCATAACAGTGGTATCAGAGCCGAAGGTTACAGACTGGGCTATGCAGGCAAGACAGTGCTCTCAAAAGATACTCGTAGGATGCGAGTCAAGGGGGAGACTGTTAGGATTGCCTCGCATGTTGTTAAGGAGGAATAACGGGTTGGAATTAATAGTCCCACATCACGAAATAAATTAAAGGAATTGTGTACAAATATGAGTTGGTAGCACATAACATCAGGGATTCCTTTTGTTATATGGGACTTATGTGCCAGCTCATATGCATGCAAGGAAGGGGGCTTTGTTCCGACCGTCGTTACATAACAGAATATGGAAAAAGAACTGAAAAAATTTAATAATATTTATTTTAAGGTGTGTAGAATTCAAATAGCGATTAATTTACTTAAGTTGAAGCAATCATATGAAATACTAGGAAAAAAAGAAAAAAAAAAGCTAGGCCATCAAACAGAACAACAAACATGTGTAGCACACAATAAATTTTATAATAGTATGATATGAACATTGTAAAGTGATCGATGTTAGACTTTATTAACTGCATAGGAATAATTATTAAAAAGTGTAAACAACGAAAAAATTGATGTATAATTTATTTTGTTCCTATATAAAAATCGTATGTGTGTGTATAGACACACACTTGGTAATAGGAAGTTGCTGACAGGAGATCATAATGTAACTAAATGTGTAAAATTGATTGAAAATGTATCTTTGGAGTAAGGAAATGATTAGAAGTACACACACACACACAATGATAATAGGATGTTGCTGACATAAGCTGATAATGTAATTAAATGACGAAAATTGATTGGAAATACATCTCTAGAGTAAGGTAACTTTCGAAAGTAATAATAACTAAATAATCATTTTTACAAAATTCAGTTTAAAAATTATTTTAAAGAATAAATATAATAGAGTGAAATTGATTAGGGATAGGTCCAGAGGAAAAGTGGCAAAGAATAAGTACCTTGATAGCAGTATAAGTCTCTGTTGTTCAGCATGCAATATAATTCTACTTGATTTCCTGAAATAAATAGCAGAGATTATGTTACATAGCTATATATGTTATGCCGAAAAAGATACAATAGAATATATTATATTTTGGTAGAACATACTGACACAAGCTATCAGTAAAATTATAAAATACGAAGGTGAAATGAACACAGCAGCAAGGGTTTATGTTCTCAATCCTGTCTTTACAGTTTGAAACACATCCCTTAACAATGTTATCCAAATTCATTGCGTGTGTGTATATGCGTGTGCATACATATATCCTTAGTTTGAACCAAAACGTGTATATTTTTGGTAGTATTAGAGAACGAAAAGAAGGGAAGACGAATGCATATTTGTCTGCTATAACTGTGAAATAAGTATAAGTAGATTTGACAATTTACTTGCAATAGCAATGTAGGATAGATAATATAGTCAAACTATCAAAAGCGTTGTGTAAGACCTAAAAAGGAATAAGAAAAAGATGTCTATCTTACCACAAGTGGTTGTTAAATATTTAATTATCATAAACTACTTTTATATTCAACAATTTCAGCTCTAAAGATAGAAAAAAATCCTGATGATCCAGTAATTGTCTTCCACAATCTCGGTTTGCCACTCCCTATCTCCTACAACCAGCTAAATTAAGGTTAAAATAAAATGGTTTCATAATATACACATGGTCTCTTATGTTTCCTTATATGGTACACATATATGAAAAGGAAAAGGTGGACATAAAGATCCTTATTTGTTTGCAGCTCATAATGTAGTTTACCAACAATGGAAGGTTGAACAGTGCAGAGTAGTAGATAAACTTGACTCAAAGTAATTATGAGTGGCTTTCAAATATTTTGGATCATTTCAAGGATTTAGTTTCATATTTTTACGTTACATAAAATAGTAGACAGCAGTGATGTACGAAATAAAGTATAAATGCATTTGTTTCCTATTTCAACCTGCAAAACATAAACTGAAACCCAAGCACAACAGAAGATATATCATATTTATATTGAAGTACATATCTAACTATTATTAGAAACTAAAAAAGCATTAAAGAATCCTATAAATATAGACTTGTCTTCTACCAAACAAATTGTTTGTTGAATAGTTTGATTAAAAAAATATCATTGACTCCATACCGAGTTACAATCAATAAAGGTGGTTCGACAACGAGAAAGTAATAAAAATTCTTAGTAATGTTTTTCAAATTGAAAAATATTATAACATCTCAAAAAAAAACGAATTGAAAATTATCACATTTGAAAATCAATCGGTTTAAAATTTCCATAACCCGCGTTTATCATGCTGAAGCGTAGAAACCAAAAATAACAAAAATAAGTCAAAATTACAAACCTGGAAAGCAATAGTTTTAAAATCGTCTTTAAGGCTGTGGAGGGATAATATCGATGCTCACATCAGGGTTGAAGGATTATATGTCAAGAAAAGTGACATCGGTACGTCATCAGATAAAAAACGGCTGATAAATTACGGTTTACTACGACGCACGGTAGGATATTGGAATTAAGGGGCGGAAATTTGGAAAAAGGAGAAACTAAATATGACATTGGGTGAAGATAAAACTCGGCAGATGGCAACATTATTCTGTAACCGACTTCTAGATTTTACAATAATTTTATCGATACCGGAAGCGGCTTATTTGAGCGACACGTCAGACATACAAAAAAAGCAAAAATGCTATGATACCCGAAATAGTGCGTTCGGGTGAATTATGCGGTTGATGTGGCCTCATCTCATTTGTTTATGACAGCAGCGTATGGGTATTTAACAACAACAACAACAACAAAGCCATATCTCCCAAACAAGTTGGGGTTGGCTAGATATGGAACCCAAAATTAAAATAAAATAAAATAAACAATAATATATATATAAGGGTTTAAAATAACCAAACAGATAAAACCGATGGTGATAAAGGTTTTTTAAAATAATAATAATAAAGTAAAAAAGGTTCAATAAAAGTGAAATAAAATATAAAATAATAATAACAAGTAGAAAGGTCCGATAAAAGTGAAATAAAGTCTGAAACATTTAAAAAAAAAAAGAGAAAGGTCCAACTCAGCATTTTCTTTATCTTACTTTCTGTCATAGTTAATCGAAGATTATTTATACATTATTATAATAAATTATTAATTATAAGTTATCAATACTAATAAGTAATTATTGATTATAAATTATTTAATATTAAGTGTATATTATTATTTATTTGTTTTTATTAATTATTTAATAGTATTTATTAATTAGTTAAATTAATTATCAAATTTTACTTCATATTTATTAATTATAATTTAATTTTAATTATTAACTGTTAATAATTAATATGTATCTATTATTTTAACTTTTAGTATTAATTATAAATCATAAATAATTATGATATTTATTTTTAACTATAAATTATTATATGTTTAATATTTATTACTCGATATTACTTGCTAATAACTAAAAAGAAAATTAAACCTACTGGAATACTGATCGTATAAAATAATTAGTAATTAGTGATTATTTATTTATAACCATTAATTATTATAAGTTATAAATGATTTATATAATGTTATTAATGATTAATTATTAATTTTAATAAACAATATAATATTATTAATGATTAGTGTCATGTAATATTTTAATTAGTAATTAGTGATAGTATAGTATAACTAGTAATTATTAACATATGATTAATATAATATCGTTAAAGATTAATTATGAAATATTAATAAATAACAAGTATTATTTTTAAGAAAACACTCTAATTATCAATTTTTGATTGCCACCTATTACGATGAATGTTTTTAGAACGTTGTAATAATCATTTACTATTACAAGTTATAAATTATAAATGTAATGTTATTAATGATTAATTATTAATAAATATATAGTATTATTAATGATTAGTAATTATTAATGCAATATCATAGTTACGGGCAATAATATAAGTAATATAACATCATCAAATGAAATCTAATATGTATACAATAATATAAAGAAAACATTATTTAAATTTTTTTACAGTTATTTTGGTAGACATTGTAGATATTATTACGTTTACAATGATGATATAAATAACATAATATTACCGGTAATAATTATTATTCACGATTAATTATTAAATATTAACAAATAATATAATATTATTAATGATTAGTAACATAATATTATAGTTAATAGTTAGTAATAATATTATAATTGACATATGTTACAATAGACATTTTGTGAACGTTGTAAAATTGACATCTATTACAATGGGCCTGAAATGGTTGTTGTAATAGCAGTCTATTACAACGTGCATTTTTTACCTGTAAATAATATATATTACAACTATCCAAAACGACCGTTGTAATAGCATTCTATTACAACGGGTAGCCTGTGCCCGATGTAAAAGACTGATGTACAGGCATTTATTACAACCTTTCAGGAACAGACCGTTGTAATAACATTCTATTACAATGAGTAGCAAACGCCCGTTGTAAAATGGACGTTTTAATATGGTATTTTTGTTGTTATGATATATGCACGATTCATTTTATATTATATAACAAAAAAAATTGTTTACAATGAAACTATTTCGTTTTAGAACGAAATCTATATTACATCACATTTCTTACTTGCAGTAGTTTTCATAACACGGTTTAACCATTACAAGAATATATACAAACAAATCAAATACACAGCCAACCCAACAATTTGAGTTCACAAAACCTAAGCTCTAATACCATTTCTAGGTTTTATGCGATCAAATCCGTAGTGTAACCCAAGTCTAACAACTATAATAACCAGATCTCAGCGATATAATAAAGAATCGGGTAACCATGTACCTTTTTATAGCTTCGTGAATTCATGAATTCAAAAGAAAACTAAACGAGTTGAATATGAAGGTCGCTGGACTGTGGCGCCTCTATCGGTGTCCACGAACGTTGCCTTGATGTCGTTGAACGAAATCTAGGATAATGAGAGGTACTAGCCAAATCACAAATTTCCCTTTTTCTTTTTGTTTGGATCTCGGATATCTGTGTGTGTAGAAGAAGAAAGGGCCAACCCCTTTTAAAACAGACGAGAAGCTTAAAAAGAAAATGGAAAACTCGATTATACCATTTCAAACAAAAGCAATATATATCAACCGTTTGATATATATATATATATATATATATATTTATGTGTGTGTGTTATTAACTTAAGAATGGTTCCCTCCTTTTTACAACGTTCTAATTGTGTGATCTTATATGTTATTACAACGTTGGTAATAATTAAATCATATTTAAATTATGAACAGAGAGTGGCATCCAGTAATACATCGTTCTTACCCAAGTTATAATAAAATCAATGATTCGATGCAACCTTTTCTGTGACTAGTGTATAAATCTAAATTAATCGTTTTAACTATTATATCCAAAATTAAACTCGAGGCATAGAACATATCATCATCTTTATAATTTAATCCTTTTATCTTGATGGATGAGTAGATTATATAAAACAAATCAATATTCGAGCACGCCTATGCATTTTATAATCATACTCAAGAGGCCCGTGAATATCAATACTCATACTATAGGGATAAATTCCATCTAGATCATTCATATTATTTAATCCGTTCTAGATGTATCTAATAATCACATTTATTGTCTACTCGGTGAAAAGTAACTTTTGGTAATATCAAAACATAAATATCGTTGAATAAAATATATAATGATTTCAGGTCAAAGGATCGTTACATTACTGTCCCTATGAGAATTACTTATGACACTATTAATCATTCTCGATGAAGTTTTCTCATGTTGGGTCAGTCCAATACACTATTCTCCAATATGTATTTATGTAATAACATTAATATCACATATACTAATGACGAATGAGATATGATCATTAGTCAATCAACATACTAGTCTTAATGTTATATTGTTGTTCTGTATATACAATAAAACTTAAATCGGGACATTTAAGAATTATAATACTTATTTTATTATATAATCTCATGTTCTAGTAATTTACTTCAAACTACATATTCTGTTCTAAGGACTTCTAATATGTTAATATTTATATTACACAGTAAATATAACATAATATAATCTTTTATTCAAAATAAAATATAACATCAACAATGTTATTAATCACATCAGAAGCATACTTCTAGGCCACAAACTTGAACACAAATTTCATAAGAAAAGAACATAATAGTGATTATGTCAAAAAAATCACAAAACCAAGTCATAACAACTAGGCTTGAACTAGTGACCTCTCAGCTGTAAATCACATGACAGAACATTCAATGTAACACCCCGTGAATTCTATAACATTAAGCTTCACAAATAAAAGTGTAAATTATAAATGAAAGAATTAAGGGAAATGGGTTAGGCCATTGTGTTCGTCTCGGAATTCTGCTTAAGATAGAGTTCGAGTTTGCGTGAATCGGACTCTGTATGAAGGAGTTATGACCTTCGGAAGTTTCAGAATAAAATTTAAAATTCAAACAGCTCAGTTTCAAATTCGAAATTCGAAAAACAGGTTCAAACTGGGCTGGGCGGGAAAATTCCCGCCCCAGGGACCAGGTTGACCATAGGGTCGACCATGGTGTCGACCTGGCCACCCCAGGTTGACCATAGTGTCGATCTGGGTGTCGACCTGCCAGACGACCTACCTGGTCGACCTGGCTGGCTAGGTCTGGCTCTGGCTCGAATTTCTATGGCTCGGTGTGTCACTAGGGCTAACATGTCACCTCTTGATTGGCTCTTTGAACTTTGTATGGTCTAGATTCCTCCTGTCTTCATCTGACGGCTCAAAACAATTTAAAATTCTATAAATACACCCTAAGTCTCAACTAAAAATTCACACAAAAAAATAAGATGGGAGTCGTCATGCTGCCAGGAAGGAATTGAGCATAGCTGTCAGGAGAGAAAAGCTTAGAGAAGAATCAAATTAAGAAGAAGAAAACTAAAGCTTAATCAAATTAATCAACGCAACGTTAATCTACCCAAAGGAGCGCATCACAATTTCAGAATTCAGAATCCAGAATTCAAGATTTTGCATTCGTTGTAAGTATAGTGACCTTTCAGAATATGAATAAAAACTGTGACGTGATTCGATGTAAATGAAAATAGAATTGTGTTATTGTATGAATTCTGTGTATTGTAATAATTCTGTCATGACTTGCGTATTAATATTTGTGGCATAAAATGATTGATGCAAGCCTATTGGACATTTGTATATGAAAGTAATAGCAATAGCAAGTTGTGGTAAAAACTAGAAATTGATCCCTTTATGTTTATATCAATGGCATGGACTATATACATTCCCTTAGTCTAAGTTAGAATTTATGTGAACATGTTATAGATTTGAGACCTTTTATGCCTACATGACCCAAAACCTATGAACACATTCTTATGTTTATTTGTAAGTATAATTGGATCTATGTTAAGTATCATTTGGGTTTCATAAACTATGCAAGTTCATGTTGAAATAGGCTATATGATTAGTTGTTAAAATTGGACATTTTGGTGAATATACAACATGCTAGTTTTGTGGTTGACATTATGCCAAGTTAAACATGTTTAAACACAAGTTTGTATAAGCCTAAACTATGCCATTTCATATGTCACCTACTTAGTTATACTTTGATTTGAATTCAACTTCACATGACCCATAATTTATGTTGAATCGCTAAATTGCAAGTTCATGCGCCACACACCTTTATGTGAAATATTACATGTTCTTGATTTCCCCTTTTTTCTCATGTTATAAAGCTGGGCGGAATTGTGTCAAGCCCAACACTTGTTATAATGTTGCGAACGTACAAACGGGGGTAATAACGTTGGGTGTAAAACATTAAAAATATAAGTTGGCATGGTTGGCACATGCCAACGGCAATGGCATTCTAGCGGTATGAATTGTTATACCCAAGAATAAAAGACATGACATTTACATATAATTGAGAAGTGATAAAATATGTAAATTTAGAAAACACGGTATGCTTAACCCGAGGTTGGATTGAGTTGTGATGTAAACCTGCCCGTACCCGCCCGGCTGTCCAGTAGTCACAACAATACCTATCCAATGTGGGTGGTTAAGCATTGAGCCCAATAATGACCCGAGGTTAGACTGAGCTACGGTGTAAACCTGCCCGGAACCAACCAGAACATCCAGTAACCATAGCAATATCTATCTAATGTGAGTGGTCAGGTGCTCTAAGAGGCTAAGGACAGATGGTAGGGTTAAGTCAACTATAAACACTTAACCAAATTCAGCATGTTAACAAGAATTGATGGGTGAGGTTAGGTAAATACAGACACTTAACCACTTAACATGTTTGATTAGAAAACCCTAGTAACGAGGGACCCGTTTCAGCAGTAACCCAAGTTAGGTTTCATGGTACCCTGAAACTAGGCAGGGTGGGGCACGATTACTGGGCTAATTGTAAGCGCTCAAAATGACGGCGATGGGTGCACAGTGCAGGTTCTAACGAGGTGCGGGCGTGCACACACTCCGGAGCAGACAAACAAGGCACTGGGGACACCAGTAGTATAACCTATGCCTTCTAGAAATTGTATCAGGGCCGCCACCATGGGTCTTGATACACCACATGGTGGGACCAGCATAGGTGTCTACAATTCATGGGGCTGTATGACACAAGTTTTACGCGAGTAGGAGCCGATCTTTAGAAAATGGGGATCACTTCACCCTCAGCATGGGGTGCCAGGTAGAATAAGCTCAAGTAGGTGCAGAGGTATAGTATGGGTGCGATAGTACATTCGATTCTAAACAACACTTCCTTAGTTTGTGACATTTTTCTATTTTCAGTTTATATCTATCATGCCCTTTTCTTATTCACATATTGAAGAGTTACTAGATTTACTCAGGCTTTATGTCTGACTCTATTTTCTTTTCGTCTTCTTTTCTTTCGTCCCCCCCCCCCTCCAGGTCCATAGGGAGGAAACAACTCAGCTCAGTTAGACTCTTTACAAGCTCCAAGACCGTAGATGTATGGTTTGGATCTCTTTTGCTCGGATTATGGCTTTGAATATCACTATGGGGATTTCTGTCACTTTATTTATGTTTTAAGCTTCTTTAATAACCAAGACAGTAACGAGGATGTAATGTTGGAAGTATTTTGAGACAATTATGGAAATGTTTTGTTTGAACATGTATTGATGAAATAAAAGTCTGTTTGGTTTCCGCTGTTTAAAATATGTGTATTTATATATGTCTTGTGTTTATCTGTGGCTTTTACTTATAAACCTCCACCAAAGTTAAGGCATTCCCTTTGTGAGTGACCTTAACGGAGGTGGGGTGTCTCACTTGGTATCAGAGCCTAGGTTTACCAGATAAGATAAAAGTTTTTAAAATTGTTTTCAAAAGAAAGTTTAAAGAAGCATTTTTCAAGAAAAAGTGTTATATTTTTTTTAAAGAGGCATAATCCCCCAAAGGCATGTGCACTATCTCTCTCTATCCTTTGTTTTGAATCTTTCCTTTCTGTTCCAACATGTCTGGAGACCTTAACCTTCCAGAAGGAGTGCCGATACCCGGCTGGTTTAGGAGGTATTTAGAAGCGAGGGCCAATGGCGCGGGCCCAGCAGACATCCCTCCTCCAGTGGTCGCGGTTCCTCCTCCTCCTCGTGGAAATGCCTTCGCAAAAACATGTAGATACTTCAAGACTATGGGTGGAAATTACTTTTATGGAACAGAGTCCTTTGTAGGAGCAAGAAACTGGGTAAAGGAGACTGAGGATCTGTTTGTCATCTTCGGAGTTGATCACAGGCAAAAGATACAACTAGCGGTATGGTTGCTTAAGGATGAAGCTTCCTATTGGTGGGAAATTACAAATGCTCAGAGGGCGGTGGAAACATGGGAAGATTTCTGGACAATGTTTGAGATGAAATTCCTCTCCCAAGCCGAAAGAAGCCTGCAAATGGAGAAGTTTCTAACTCTGAAACAGGGAAGTATGACAATCAGGGAGTATGTTAATCAGTTTAATCAGCTGGCCAGATTTGGGCTGGACTTAGTAAACACCCAACACAAGAAGGCGCTTCGCTTCGTCAAAGGTTTGAATGGGCCTCTACACAGCCTTGCTATGACCCATGTATCCACGGGAGCGACTTATGAAAGCTTGGTGGACATGGCGTTGCTACACGAGGAAGACAACGGAAAGAAAGAGACTTAGGTGGAAGAGAAGAAAGAGGGTCTATAAGAAAAGAAAACAGACTTCAAGAAAGGAGGGAAGAACAATAAGCCCCGTGAGAAGAGAAGGTGCAATTTCTGTGGCATTGTGGGACATATATCAAAAGACTACCGAAAAAGGAAGGCAAAGATGGGTGGTTGCTTCCATTGTGGAGAGACTGGGCACCAAGCTAAGGACTGCCCAAAGAAGAAAGGGCAGGGACAGAAAGCCGGATCCACTTCTGGGGGTCCACTACACCAAAAATGATATTTTGCAATGGCTTTGAGCATTTGCAGATTGATTTAGCAACGGCTCTAAGCCGTTGCAAAACTGGGGGTTGCAAATATTTAGCAACGGCTCAAAGCCGTTGCTAAATCTATATTCTGCAACGGACTTGGACCGTGCAAATTCAAAGTTTGCAACGGACTTTATCCGTTGCAGAATTAAGATTTAGCAGTTGCTAATTTGTATAATTTCATAAAATAATCTACTGGTTATTTGACCCTCCTTCTACACGTCATACTCTATAATTTTGCATATTTGACATAATACCACAAAAGAAAGATCAATAAACTGAATATTTCCAATAGATTCAACATAAAAATCAAACTTCACAACAAACTTTAAAGCTCAACAATATAATATTAATATTTTAACATTTTACGGCAGCAACTATAATATTACCGTGCATTATAAAGTTCAATAGCAGTAGTCAATATAATATTACAGTACATTTCAACTTCATCAAAATAGTAATACAATTGATAGAATGCCACTCTCTCTCTCTCTCTCTCTCTCTATATATATATATATATGTACACTCCAAGCTTTGAACCAAAAAGCATCCATTCAAGCTTAAAATCTGACGTATTTTGCATATTTCAGTATATGTTAGTACTAGATAGTTGTTTGAAGACTGGAATAGTATCCCACAGGCTTCATCAGTAAAGCCGCTTTCTAGTTACTTATCATATCAGGACTTTCCCTTTTGAACGGGTTTTGTATTTTTTCTGAAATCCATGCTATAAAAAAAGTCAACACGATATGTGTCAGTTCATGAGTATATTGTTTACCAACATAAGGAGCTCAGTTTTTGTACAAATAAAGAAGAGGTGCTGTGAAATCAAACTTCCGTGTTTGTTTTCTTGTTTTTAGTCTCTTTGTTGCGTCGGTATTCGCATTAACATTCACTCTTACTATAAGAATGCATGTAAAAATCTATACTGACAGCTTAATATTAGTTCATTTAGCATATTTATTTATTTTCATATATTCAGCACTAAAATGAATTTATAATGATTTTTTTTCCTCTTTAGGTTTATTAGTTGTGAACTGGTCGAGGAATATTTAATAGATATATGATATCCATCTACATACATGGATATGAATATTCAATGTCCAAAATGATTTAAATACGTATACAATTTAACATTATTCAAATTTTTATCATAGGTTAGAACCTCAGTACAACGATAAGGTACTGGAATTTTATTATCTATTCAAACAAACCTATGTATCATTTTGCCAAATAAAAGATGCAAAGATCCATCTATACTTATCAACACTTGCATCTGATTTCCTGAGCATTGGAAGAAAACAAATACATAAGATACTGTGGCTTGCTGGAATTGTAATGAAGAAGCTCATTGTCCAATAATATGTGATACTGTGACTTTATGGATCCAGAAGAACACTTCTGAAGCTGAAAATGCGACCTGGAAACTTGCCAACTCCAAGCCCTGTCCACAGTGTAAAAAGCCAATTGAGAAAAATCAGGGTTGTACGCATATGACTTGTTGAATGTGTAACGGCCACAACCTAATTACTAAAATGAAGAGGCAGAAAATTGAGTGCTTAAAGGTTGGAGAAGAGAGGCTGGAGCAGCCCAACTCACCAGAGAACAGCCTCAGTTCATCGGAGATGCTACTGGAAGGTGACAGAGTACTACCAGCGGCATTAGATGCACAAGGCATAGGCTGAGGGGGCAGAGAAAGAAATATATCAGTGTGTATTAGGGTGTGCATGTTTTTTATGTACACATGTTACATTTTGATATATTTTTGTATTCGGGTCTGGGCATGCTGTAATGCAATTCTGATGTAATGAGCGTTGTAGGGCCATAGAACTGGGTTTTATTCTTTATTTTTCTAGCCTGTTAAAGTGTTGGCATGTTGGTGTCCATGTGTATAAATATGGATGCTACTGGCATTTGTAAAAGTGTGACGAAAGTGATCATTTCATGAGCAATAGTTCCATATTCTTAGCTGCTACCATTTTAGTAGCTTAATTAGTTGAGTTAGCATTTCTGTAATTAGTTAGCCTTAATTAGCTTCCAGTAATTTCGTTAGCTTTAGTCTGGTAATTGTAGTTTAAATAGATCCAGTTATACTATTAAGCAGGATTTATAAACCTCCATTTCCATATCTGAAAGTGCCACAAAATTCCAGAAGTTCAAGAAATCAATGGCCATGGCCGCGACAGCAAGATGGACGTATCAATTGGTATCAGAGCGAGCGACTGGGTTAACCTTCGACAACCAGTCAGATCTATACTTCTACTACACATCACAGGCGCCACATCAACGTCAAGAACAAGATCGGCCATGGGTCTTGCAAGAAGAAAGAGGTGTGAACAGTCGGGTTGCTTCCCCAACAACACCACCACCAAATCCAGATCCGTACGCCAGATGCAACCCTCAATC
The DNA here is from genome assembly GCA_030737875.1 of Allium sativum. NCBI lineage: Eukaryota > Viridiplantae > Streptophyta > Magnoliopsida > Asparagales > Amaryllidaceae > Allium > Allium sativum. The sequence goes on along the minus strand of CM060919.1, from coordinate 228,446,975 downwards.
TCCACATCAATATCAAGAACCAGATCAAGATTGGTTCAAGCAACAAGAAGGAGGAAATCTGATTCAACCTCCACATCCACCACCATCGCCGCACTATCAAGATCCATATGATCAATATCCATACCCTGCACCTCCTATGCTAGCATATCCATCATCAGATTCTAACCACTACTCCACCTACTACCATCCATATCAAAATGCAACTTGGACAAGGCAAGAGGAAACCGCTGTTAAGCCTCAGCAGCAACCACCTGCGTATTACCAAGATTACCATTTACACCCAACTTCTTCCTCCTCAATAAAACCTTCCGATCCTTACACTGCCTCAACAATGCCAACATATCCACAACCTGCACCTCATTTACATATTTCGGAAAGCATCCCTTACAGCCCTTATGCCCCACCTGACTACTATACACCCCATGATAACTCTCCTACAATTCATGTACAATATCAAGAACCATATGCTTCACACCAATACTCTATGCATATGCCTGAATATGCTCAGCCATCACTTCTAGAAAATGTTATACATCCATCAAGAAATGATATCCACAGCCATGAAGGTCCACCGCCTTCAAAAACAGCTACAAACCCACCAAGAACCGCCTCGCCACAGCCAAGAAATGTTCCACTCTCCATGAATGGCTGCTATTCTCAACTCTTGGATGAACATCCAAACCCTCTCCAACATGGCGATCCTCAAAATGACAGATGGCAGAGACGAGAGGAAATCAATCGAAATCTGGAACAAAGGCTGGAAGCAATTGAAAAGAGATTCGATGAAGCTGAACATAGGATGAATCAGAGGTTTGATCGAATTACCACCATGATTGAACACTCAACCAAAGAAAGGCCACTTCCTCATATTCAACCTGCAATACCTACTTCACCTCGACAAGTGTCCAAGAATTCCACACATCAAGACCCTAATTCCAAGAACCTAGACCCTCCTCTACCAATTAAACCGAATATTCTAGAAAACATTGCAGAGAAATCTAGGGAAGGCTATGCTAAAAGCGAGGGATTGACCCCTATTCAGTTGATGGAAATGAGGAGACAAGACATATGTTACTGCTGTAAGAAGCAGTGGACATGTGATCATAAGTGTAAAGGTTTACAAGTATATGTATTAGAGGGTATAATGCTGTTAAATGAAGAGAAAACTGATGATAGTGTGGACTCAGAGGAACCAGCGATTGAAGAGTTGGCTTCAAAGCCCAAGGAATCATTTGATCTGGGTTCTGAAAATGCAACTATTTTGGAGGATGATGCTCAATTTGAATATGAATTAAAATATGTGTATGCAGGAAAACAACTGGAAGTTGCGTTGTTTGCCACCGAAAATAACAGATACATCAAACATAGCACAGGGAATGAAATAAAGGTGAATATACCGACCAATAAGTCACGTGATGTGTCTTTCCAATTATCAGTGGTTGTTGCTCCCAAAATAGATCCAATAATGATCAGGTTACTTGAGTTCATTAAAAGTTTGAATGAGATTTGCTTGCTTGATGGGTCTGCAAATTCAATTCATATTGAGGAAATTAATAAGGGAACAATCCATGGCTTTAAATATGTCATTATTCATGAGAGCCAATACATACCATACGAGCCACCATGGCCGCCTCCTTTGCCACTACTCGACCTTGAGGACAAGGTCGTGCTTGAAGGGGAGGGGAGTTGTAACGGCCACAACCTAATTACTAAAATGAAGAGTCAGAAAATTGAGTGCTTAAAGGTTGGAGAAGAGAGGCTGGAGCAGCCCAACTCACCAGAGAACAACCTCAGTTCATCGGAGATGCTACTGGAAGGTGACAGAGTACTACCAGTGGCATTAGATGCACAAGGCATAGGCTGAGGGGGAAAAGAAAGAAATATATCAGTGTGTATCAGGGTGTGCATGTTTTTTATGTACACATGTTACATTTTGATATATTTTTGTATTCGGGTCTGAGCATGCTGTAATGTAATTCTGATGTAATGAGCGTTGTTGGGCCATAGAACTGGGTTTTATTCTTTGTTTTTCTAGCCTGTTAAAGTGTTGGCATGTTGGTGTCCATGTGTATAAATATGGATGCTACTGGCATTTGTAAAAGTGTGACGAAAGTGATCATTTCTTGAGCAATAGTTTCATATTCTTAGCTGCTACCATTTTAGTAGCTTAATTAGTTGAGTTAGCATTTCTGTAATTAGTTAGCCATAATTAGCTTCAAGTAATTTCGTTAGCTTTAGTCTGGTAATTGTAGTTTAAATAGATCCAGTTATACTGTTAAGCAGGATTTATAAACCTCCATTTCCATATCTGAAAGTTCCACAAAATTCCAGAAGTTCAAGAAATCAATGGCCATGGCCGCGACAGCAAGATGGACGTATCAGAATGCCATGTGGTTATCAGTTTTACTGGACATGCCTTGGTCCACGGTTTAAACATGATTATGATGCTTGCAATCGACATCAAGTGTCAAAAAGAAAAAGGTTCCTTGGATGAAGAAGAAATAAAAAGGGCTAACGCAAAAAATACAATTGGGAAGTACACACATTATTATGAGCGATGGGCATCGAATCTGAAGTCAATGGAAAAGAGTCGTGGCGACTTACAAGATATGCAGACCAACAAGCTTGACGAGTTTCCGAAATTGGTAAAAAAAAAATAACCGTGAAAACATAAACACAACAGACATGCCACCTACGTTACCAATTGCATAAACGGTTAAAGCATAAACACAATGGTAAAAAAACAAATAATAATAATAATGCATATGAAATAATACTTCTACCCTACCACCTACGTTTAAAAAAAACAAAGGCAGTCTCTTTTTGGACAAATTATTCGTCTCAGTTTTCATGTTTTCTATGCATCAGTAAAAATGTGTTGAACCTTTTACAGCTACCATTTTTATCCATGAACTTATTTTAATCTTCAGTCACTGGATTCCCCAATGGAACATACTACAATATTGGCTGCATTTACTAAATTACTTCTTCCACTTCATCTCAGTTGATAATGTAAATGACAATTAACAATCTAACAAAGATTATTTTTAGAAATTAGACTTAGTAGGGAATCATAGAAGTTGAAGATCATATAAAAAACATGAGCATACATTAATTATTTCAGTTTGTACACATGTTCGGATCAAATGTTGGTTCTTCCTTTTGATCAGCAAGTGCTCGATTTTATTATACTTTTGAAGTGGTTATATGAATAATCTATTCATATACCGTGAATCAAATGTCTAAAATAAACTAACTTGGAAAGATACTTACACAAAAAGCAACGACACTGGTAGTGTAGTCGGATGGCAATTAATTGAAGCACTGAAGAATCCATGATTGTACATATCCGATGATATAAATCCCGAACCTACAATTATATTTTCGCTAAAAGAGATTAAAAACATAAACATTTAAATGATTATATTAGACTAATTAAAGATCAACACTAACCTGAGTAACAAATGAAGATTGATGTTTTTTTCATTTGTGGATTTAACATGTTAAAATCAACGAAGAGAGAATTGTAACCTTCATCGAATGAGAGAGTGGAGACGTTAAATGCTACCGTTAAATTTGACATTACAACATAGAGGAAGAAGAAAATGCAAGTTATCTGTCGATGCATCTTTTTCCTTTTTTTGATTTATTTCGCTTGCGTGGGGTTGTATTTATACATGGAGGAGAAGGTTGGAATATTACTTAATATGATACCACTGCTTAAGTACACAAAATGCATAGAAAGGAACCTCCGCACCCCAAACAAACTCGCACAGCATGCATAGCCTAAGAAGTTCCCAAACTCAAGCTCCATGCGCAGACAAACAAGCACTTGCATGCAACCTTCACACACGTATATATAAATATACACATACACACAAATACCACTCATGCACAACCATGCATACTTGAACAATATTTCATCAAGTTTATATTATATTTTGTGAATAAATGGTTGCTGCGCGTTTTGCATTTGCAGAGAGAAATGGAAAATGTTATCTTGTTTGTTCCTTGCATTTGTATATATTCAAAGCAACCATACTATCACTAAGACCAACCCCAACGCGGGGTTGGTCAGTGGGCAACTGACCCCCAACGCGGGGTCAGTTGCCCACTTGGGGGTTGCTTTGGCAACCCCTAAGGTTGCCAAAGCAACCGGGTCGGTTGCTTTGGTTGCAACCTTTAGCCGGCTTATTTAAAGCTGGCTAAAGGTAGCCGGCTTTAAATAAGCCGGTTAAGGGTTTGGGGGAAATTTATCTCCCGTCCTTATCCGGCTTTTATAAAGCCGGATAAGGGGTGTGTTGTGGATTGATTTCCACACCACACCACGGATTGCAATCGGACGGTTGTCCGATTGCAATCCACGTAATACCTTAACCGGCTTTATAAAAGCCGGATAAGGTATTACAAGAAACTCACCCGTTGGGGTGAGTTGCTTTGCTGATTGGATGGATTTGACAAATCCATCCAACCAGCGTTGGGGATGCTCTAAATGGAACAAGATGTTTCATGCAGGGCAGTAAATGACGGTACGGTGTTTTATTGTTAACATGCCTGTGTACCTCTTTTTGTAGCTTTTTTAAAAATAAAAAAGTGCTGCTACAGCTTACAAGGAAATGAAAATGTTGCCTCTCCTTTCTTTCTTTCATGAGTTCATCATACATGTAAAAGACCCTTTTACTTACTGTCAAACCAACGAATATCAACATATAAATAGGATTGGCCAAAATGTGTACTTAATATTCACTATTCAACACTATATATTATTATAACTGAAACTTTTGGAAGCCGTACAAATAGTGACAACATGCTACACCTAATACCAGTGTGATGCCCAGATTATTTTTCTCTTAAGACCATACCTATGACATGCAGTACCTTAATGATATAATATAAGTGATTACAATAACACCTTAATCAATATCTTAACAACCCCTCCACCCAAAAATGAATAAGCAATACACAACAGATTAAAGGATGTTGAAAATAAGGGACTGTTCTTTGGTCCTTAACGGACCATACTCTCAGCGGACACGTCCGACGCGTCCGAGGCGTCGGACGCGTCCGTTGAGAAATGGTCCATTAAGGACCGTTTGCCCAACGGCTCAAATTGGAGCCCCTCCCCAATCCCCAATCCTTATATATGATCTCCCCGCTCTTCTACTTCCCACACACCTTCTTCCAACTCCCCTTCTTCCACTTTTTCTTACAATGGAGAATCCATTTCCAAGTGATGGTGATTCCGATTCAGACGCTTTAGAGGATATCGTCCTAATTGGAGCGTACTTACATGGTCGCCGAAACCAAAATCCCATAATGAAATTTTTAATTTCTACCATTCAAGTTTACGCATGGAAATTGAGAGGACATTCGGAATATGGAAAAAGAAATTTGTTATACTCCGAAATATGTCAACCTACAAGTTCCCAGCTCAAACAAAAATTGTTGTTGCTACGATGGCTATACACAATTATATACGCAAATACAATATGGCAGATCCTGATTTTATGGCGTATGACGATGATCCAAATAAAATTCCAGATGAGTACGAACAAGAATACAACGACGTGCGAAACATAGGCAATAATGACCTAGCACCGGCTCAACGCTATCAAGGCAGCGCTGATATGGCAGTGCGTCGCGATCAGATAAGAGACGAGCTTGTTGCAGCAGGATTACACTAATAGATTTCTGCAACGTATCACTTTATCTACTGTTTTATTTGTTCTGCAATGTATCACTTTATCTACTGTTTTCTTATTTCTGCAATGTATCCCTTTAGCTCTTTTATTTGTATTTCTCCAATGTATCACTTTCTGTACTGTTTTTATGTAACGAACTGTTATGTTTTGTTAACTGTGTATTTCTGCAATAATTATAATGTTATGTTTTAATCTGTAATTAGTTAAATTACAAATATAAATAAAATACTCCGCTTAAATACTCTGCTTAAACCGAAGAACACATCGTCCGCTAACTACTATTCTCCGCTATAATTCTCCGCTCAAATTCTCCGCTTAAATACTCCGCTTAAACTTGCAAAGAACACACCCTAACTCTAAAGTAGCCTGCAATTGCATAACATTACATCTAAAGCATAATATAGGATCACATAAATAAATAAATTTATAACTAAAATCCTTGGTTGTTCACACCAATATCACGATAGAAGTTTAAGGATTTACTAACTACTATATCACCGTTATTTTTACAGGTTCAATAATTAGGGTTAACTAGGTGAAGTATTGAAAAATCACTATTAACCAATTCCATTGAGACTTATGCTTAAGCAGTATGAAATTCATATATGCCACTTTATACTTATATATTTATTTACGTTTAAACTGCATCCCACCCTACACCCCCCCCCCCCCAACCAAAAAAAAAAACATTAGTGTGAACTTAACTATCACACTATTAGCCATCGGACTCATGTGCATGTTGATTAACCAAGCGGGAACTTAGGGGCATCCCTCAATCAACCTATTCATTTCATTTGACTAATTTGTCATTACCTCTATTTTTATAGTTATAAAATTATCATTTGTCAACTTAAATGAACTCTTTTTGAACCTTCTAACCATGTTTTACCTCCATGACTCCCCAGCCAGACCTCAATATAAACCAATAAATGACTTCTTCAAATCCAAACTACAATATCAAGCACGCTAGACCTCAGTTTGCGCCTCCCCAGCTGCGAATCTTTCTTTTCAACTCTGATCACTTAATACTGCCAAACCAAACACCACAATATCCTGCAACCCATATAGCAACCTTATACTGCCTCCTTCAATTGAACAAACTCCACATTCTTCTAGTGCCAAAGCAACAATCCCTTAACCTACAAACTAGTTGCTTGATACTCAAAACACTACAAACTCCCTCAAACACCACTCAAATCTACCGCAAACAACTACATCTTATTTACTAAATATAACGTGTAAACATTTCCCAATTAGTTATATAGACATTGAAATCATAGTGAAAATAATAATAAATTTCATGATAAGCTTTAAAAAGTATTTGTTTAATTAAAACCATAATCAAGCCATGGTGTTAGAAAACAACATATCTCTCGTATTCATTACCTATGCAGTTATCAAATTATTGTTCTTATTGAAGCGTTTCTAACAAACATAAATCCACAAAAACAATCTTCAATCTCAGAAAAATACTTCTTCAACTAGAATGATTAAAAAAAATGATGTTATGCTAACAGCTCACGTGAATAATAATGAACTTATCAATAGCGGCCAATGACTGTCTAAATAAACAGAGTATATTATAATATACTATGCAATTTTCATGACACGAAGTAACTGCTTTGCAAAACTACCATTAACAGTTCATATGCGTTGCCTGAATAATCTTTGTAAACTTATACTCTTTTTAAAAACTTCACATCTATATACATAAATAAATTTGATGTTACAATACTCCTTTCCTGCACCATTATTGAACCAAACTGTTAACAAAAAACTCATAATCAAACATATACAATATTACAAAGCAAGCAGAAAAAAAAAATCAATATTAACACATAATTAATAGGGACACACAAACTGTTAAATATAATTTGTAGTGAGCAGTAAACAGAAAATGTTAAATTGTTAAATATGAAAACATGTCAACAAGAAACATGAAGCATTAATATGCAAATTTAAGTTCGTTATTACATCTGTGTTAAATCGTGATGAACAAACAGTCAATATTCAAAACTAGCAATCTACTTTAGGCCAAAAAAAATCAACAAAATCCAACATTTAATTCAGTCATACTTTAACAGATCCACAAAAAAAAAATGAAATTCGTTTCGAAATCAGATTCAAATAGTAATTCATGAGATTGCAAGAACTTATAATCGGGAAACGACAACGTGTAGTGACTGATTACCTCAGATTGTAAAAACTTTAATAGGCTGACCGATTACCTGATGCGAGACGATGGTTTGCTGATTGCGAGATGATCACAAGAGAACGACGGCTTACCCGATCCAGCTTTTTAGATCTTCAGATCTATAGGGCGCAAGCGTTTTTCTTTTTCCTCCATGAATGACAAGATGGGAAAGTGGGAACGACATGTATTGGATGGGTATTGAAGGGAGTATTAATTTTAGAACGGGCTATGTCCGTTCTAAAATTTAAAACGGCTGAGGTCCGTGCTAAAGTATGATGCAACATAGTCGTTGCTATTTAGCAACGACTTAGAGCCGTTGCGAATTTTCCGCAATAGGGGGTTGCAAAACTGCTAGTATGGTATAGTGGTCAGGTTGATGCGCTAGTGGCACCTCAGCAGGAACGAGGTAGTAATATTTTTGTAGAAAGTGTAGTCTATCTTTATGATCATCCAGTTCGCACACTTTTTGATTCTGGCGCATCACACTCTTTTATTTCATCTGCCTTAGTAGAATCTCTGCATCTAGACACTAGTATGGTAGAGGATCCCTTAGTAGTTTCTAATCCAATTGGGGGCTCCACTTACTTGTCAATGGTTTGTTTAGGTTTGAAAATCTCTATTCTCAGCGTTGAGTTTAGTTGTAATGCCTTTGCTTTGGGCTTCTCGGGATGTGGTTTGATCTTAGGCATGGACTGCTTATCCAGTAATGGTGCCATCCTTGATTGTGAGAAAAGAGTAGTTAGACTCTTGACCCGGCTTGGTAACACTCTAGAAATTTCTTGTAATCCCTTGAATGCTGTTATGCTTCGTTATCTAGAGTCGCTTGATGCTTCTGATGAGAATTTGCAATCAGTTAGAGTAGTCCGAGAATATCCGGATGTCTTTGAGGAGGTGAAAGGCTTACCTCTGAGGCGGAAAATAGACTTCCGCATATCTTGTGGATAATGCAAAGCCTGTAGCTTTACCTGTCAGACACATGGCTCCAAAGGAGAGAAAGGAGCTCAGTAAGCAGGTTAAAGAACTTCTCGAAAAGGGGTTCATTAGACGGAGCATTTCAGAATGGGGTGCTCCAGTGGTGTTCGCAACCAAAGCGGATGGTTCGCTTCGCCTTTGCGTCGACTATAGGGAGTCAAACAAATTGACCAAGAAAAATAGGCACCCTCTTCCCCGAATCGACGATTTGTTTGATCAGGTTGTAGGAGCGTCGGTCTTCTCGCAACTTGATCTGGCAACTGGGTTCCATCAGCTGAGAGTAGCTGAAGACAACATTGATAAGACGGCGTTCAGAACCCCAGACGGTTTCTTCGAGTGTCTTGTCATGCCTTTCGGCTTGACAAACGCACCCGCTTATTTCGTAGACCTAATGAGCAAGGTGTTCAGAGAATTCCTAAACAAATTTGTAGTTGTCTTCGTAGATGATATCTTAATCTTCTCAAAGAATGAGGAAGAGCATGCTCAGTATCTGAAAGAAATCATGGAAACTCTCCGTACACATCAGCTAAAAGCCAAATTCTCCAAGTGCCACTTTTGGAGAAAGGAGGTAAGATTTCTGCGGCATATAGTGTCCAAAGAGGGGTTGGCTGTGGACCCCGCGAAAGTGGTGGCAGTGCAAGATTGGAAGACACCAAGAAATGCAACTGAAGTTCGAAGCTTTCTTGGGCTAGTCGGTTTTTACCGAAAGTTTATTAGAGATTTCGCGAAAATCTCAGCCCTATTCACAAGGCTAACAAAGAAGAATCTGGCGTTCACTTGGGATTTGGACTGTGACATTGCCTTCCAACGCCTAAAAATGGCTCTTACAATAGCTCCAGTTCTAACTCTTCCTGACGGAAGCAAAATGTTCACAGTATACACAGATGCATGTGGAACGGGATTAGGCGCTGTTCTAATGCAAGAAGGAAGGGTAGTAGCTTATGGTGGAAGATAATTGAAGGTTCATGAAAAGACCTACCCAACCCACGATCTTGAGTTAGCCGCCATCGTCTTTGCTCTTAAGTATTGGTGCCATTATATCCTAGGTGAGAAGTTCGAATTATACACTGACCATAAATCGTTGAAATATCTCTTCTCGCAGAAGAATCTTAACTTGAGGCAGCAAAGATGGATGGAGTTTCTTGCCTCGTATGACTTTGAAATTTCCTATACTCCCGGAAAAGGCAACGCAGTAGCAAACGCATTGAGCCGAAAGAAACTGACCTTAAGCCCGCTCTTTGTAGAGAGGCAAAGCTTGGAGTATATAGCCAGTTTTAACTTTAGGCCCTCCTCTGATTTTGTACTGGGTTTGTTAGCATCTCTCGAAGTACGCCCTACTCTCTTGGACTCAATAGGGGCTGCACAACGAGTAGACCCTCAGCTTGTTGATGTGATTGATAAACTTATTAGGGGTGAGACTTCTAGTCACCTCAATAGATACACCATCGATGATAAGGGTTGGCTGAGGCGAGATGGAAGATTATGCGTCCCACAAGCAAGGGAGTTGACAAAGATGGTTCTCGAAGAAGCGCATCATTCCAAGATGACTATACACCCTGGCGGTGATAAGATGTACAAGGATATAAAAAGGACTTTCTTTTGGAGCGGCATGAAAAAGGACGTGGCAGATTTCGTTTTTAAGTGCATGACCTGCCAACAGGTCAAGGCGGAACAGAAGAAGCCTGGAGGACTACTTCATCCTTTAGAGGTCCCACAGTGGAAATGGGATAGCATTCAATGGACTTCATTGATGGACTACCTAGGTCAAGAAGAGGCAATACTAGCATTTGGGTAATGGTGGATAGGCTTACGAAAAGCGCCCACTTCATACCTATCAAAAGCAGAAGGACTGCCTCATTTCTAGCATCTCTTTATCTCAAGGAAATAGTTCGACTCCATGGGATACCCTCCAGCATTGTTAGTGACCGAGACCCTATCTTCACAAGCGAGTTTTGGCAGAGTCTGCAAGAAGCTGTAGGCACACAGTTATGTTTGAGCACGGCCTATCACCCCCAAACCGATGGCCAGACGGAAAGGGTGAATAGAGTTTTAGAGGATCTTTTAAGACTTTACGTTCTTGACTTTGGAGGTACGTGGTAGGATCACCTTCCTTTAGTGGAATTTGCCTACAACAATAGCTACCAAGCTACCGTAGGCATAGCACCCTTCGAAGCCTTGTATGGAAGACCGTGCAAATCACCAACTTGTTAGTGGGAGTCTACAGATAAACTTATACTTGGGCCAGACATGATTCGAGAGACTTTGGAGAAAGTGGACTTGATACGGAGAAGGATGAAGACTACCCAAGATAGACAAAAATCCTACGTCGACAAAAGAAGGACCGACCTTGAGTTTGAGGTTGGGGAAAGGGTTTTCCTTAAGGTATCCCCTTTAAGGAACGTCGTTCGCTTTGGATCTGCAGGAAAGCTAGCACCAAGATTTGTAGGACCGTTTCGTATCATCGAGAAGGTTGGGAAGATGGCCTATAGATTAGAGCTACCCGAGAGACTGGCCGGAGTTCACAACGACTTTCATGCTTCTCACCTCCGGAAGTGTTTGCATGAGTCTACGGAAGTGGTGGAACCTAGCATTCTAGAAGAAGCCGAAGTGGAACGTGAAGCAACTGTGAGGAAAGTTCCAACCCGCATCTTAGGAACTGAAGTGAAAAAGCTACGCAACCGCGAAGTCAAACTTGTTAAAGTTCAGTGGAGCAATGATGAGGAAGACGCGACTTGGGAAACCGAGGACAGAATACGCACTGCCTACCCTCTTCTTTTTGAGGGTATATCTTTGATCCCTCTTTTTCCTTAAGTTATGCTTTATCTATCTTTTTAGGTATATCTCCTCGGTCCTTTTCCTAACTCCTTAGGTAGAAAACAAATGGATGCAAATATGTATTTGAGACATGTTATGGATGATGGCTGCAAATGGTTGCTAGTGATTGCTAGTGGTTGCTCGTGGATGCATATACACACACACCCTAGGTTATAGATCGACTCAGTCACTTCATATTGCATATGCATATATGTATTCTCATTTGTATAAGGTTGAAACTTGATGTGTTGTCATATGGTTGTCGCATTTTTATGAATAAGTTGTGCACTCATGTAGAATTATGAGTAGGAAAAATTTGCATACATAATGGATTCATGACACTTACATGATTCGCATTAAGGAGGTCAACTGAATCAGTAGACTGCCTGATTTCTGCATTAGATAAGGACATGTACACACACTATGCATGTGATCATGAAGCATTAGAAGTCTTTTAACGACAGTGGACGCCTGTGTTTGTTGGTTGAGTAGATGGACTGTTGGATGGTAGGATATACATTCTTCCTAACTTGAAGATTTCGAGGACGAAATCCTTTTAAGGGGGGAGAATGTAACACCCCGTGAATTCTATAACGTTAAGCTTCACAAATTAAAGTGTAATTAATTGTAAATTAAAGAATTAATGGAAATACGATACGCCATTGCGTTCGCCTTGGAATTCTGCTTAAGATAGAGTCCGAGTTTGCGTGAATCGGACTCCGTATAAAGGAGTTATGACCTTCAGAAGTTTCAGAATAAAATTTAAAATTCAAACAACTCAGTTTCAAACTCGAAATTCAAAAAACAGGTTCAAACTGGGCTGGGCGGGAAAATTCCTGCCCAGGGACCAGGTCGACCATAGGGTCGACCATGGTGTCGACCTGGCCACCCCAGGTCGACCATAGTGTCGACCTGGGTTTCGACCTGCCAATCGACCTATCTGGTCGACCTGGCTGGCTAGGTCTGGCTCTGGCTCGAATTTCTGTGGCTCGGTGTGTCACTAGGGCTGACATGTCACCTCTTGATTGGCTCTTTGAACTTTGTATGGTCCAGATTCCTCCTGTCTTCATCTGACGGCTCAAAACAATTTAAAAATCTTTAAATACATCCTAAGTCTCAACTAAAAATTCACACAAAAAAATAAGATGGGAGTCGTCATGCTGCCAGGAAGTAATTGAGCATAGCTGTTAAGAGAGAAAAGCTTAGAGACGAATCAAATTAGGAAGAAGAAAACTAAAGCTTAATCAAATTAATCGACGCAACATTAATCTACCCAAAGGAGCGCATCTCAATTTCAGAATTCAAAATCCAGAATTCAAGATTCTGCATTCGTTGTAAGTATAGTGACCTTTCAGAATATGAATAAAAATTGTGACGTTATTCGATGTAAATGAAAATAGAATTGTGTTATTGTATGAATTCTGTGTATTGTAATAATTCTGTCATGACTTGTGTATTGATATTTGTGGCATAAAATGATTGATGCAAGCCTATTGGACATTTGTATATGAAAGTAATAGCAATAGATGGTTGTGGTAAAAACTAGAAATTGATCCCTTTATGTTTATGTCGATGGCATGAACTATATACATTCCCTTAGTCTAAGTTAGAATTTATGTAAACATGTTATAGATTTGAGACCTTTTATGCCTCCATGACCCAAAACCTATGAACACATTCTTATGTTTATTTGCAAGAATAATTGGATCTATGTTAAGTATCGTTTGGGTTTCATAAACTATGCAAGTTCATGTTGAAATAGGCTATATGATTAGTTGTTAAAATTGGACATTTTGGTGAATATACAACAAGCTAGTTTTGTGGTTGACATTGTGCCAAGTTAAACATGTTTAAACACAAGTTTGTATAAGCCTAAACTATGCCATTTCATATGTCACCTACTTAGTTATACTTTGATTTGAATGCAACTTCACGTGACCAATAATTTATGTTGAATCGCTAAATTGCAAGTTCATGCACCACACACCTTTATGTGAAATATTACATGTTCTTGGTTTCCCCTTTTTTTCTCACGTTATAAAGCTGGGCTGAATTGTGTCAAGCCCAACACTTGTTATAATGTTGCGAACGTACAAACGGGGGTAATAACGTTAGGTGTAAAAGATTAAAATTATAAGTTGGCATGGTTGGCACATGCCAACGGCAATGACATTCTAGCGGTGTGAATTGTTATACCCAAGAATAAAAGACATGATTTTTACATATAATTGAGAAGTGATAAAATATGTAAATTTAGAAAACACGGTATGCTTAACCCGAGGTTGGATTGAGTTGTGACGTAAACCTGTCCGGACCCGCCCGGCTGTCCAGTAGTCACAACAATACCTATCCAATGTGGGTGGTTAAGCATTGAGCCCAATAATGACCCGAGGTTAGACTGAATTACGGTGTAAACTTGCCCGGAACCGACCGACACATCCAGTAACCGTAGCAATATCTGTCTAATGTGAGTGGTCAGGTGCTCGAAGAGGCTAAGGACAGATGGTAGGGTTAAGTCAACTATAAACACTTAACCAAATTCAACATGTTAACAAGAATTGATGGGTGAGGTTAGGTAAATACAGACACTTAACCACTTAACATGTTTGACTAGAAAACCCTAGTAACGAGGGACCCGTTTCAGCAGTAACCCAAGTTAGGTATCATGGTACCCTGAAACTAGGCAGGGTGGAGGACGATTACTGGGCTGATTGTAAGCGGTCAAAACGACGGCGGTGGGTGCACAGTGCAGGTTCTAACGGGGTGCGGGCGTGCACACACTCCGGAGCAGACAAACAGGGCACTGGGGACACCGGTAGTATAACCTATTCCTTTAAGCTCAAGTAGGTGCAGAGATATAGTATGGGTGCGATAGTACATTCGATTCTAAACGACACTTCATTAGCTTGTGACATTTTCCTGTTTTTCAGTTTATATCTATCATGCCCTTTTCTTATTCACATACTGAAGAGTTACTAGATTTACTCAGGCTTTATGTCTGACTCTATTTTCTTTTCATCTTCTTTTCTTTCGTCCCCCCCCCCTCCAGGTCCACAGGGAGGAAACAACTCAGCTCAGTCAGACTCTTTACAAGCTCCAAGACCGTAGATGTATGGTTTGGATCTCTTTTGCTCGGATTATGGCTTTGGATATCACTATGGGGATTTTTGTCACTTTATTTATGTTTTATGCTTCTTTAATAACCAAGACAGTAATGAGGATGTAATGTTGGAAGTATTTTGAGACAATTATGGAAGTGTTTTGTTTGAACACGTATTGATGAAATAAAAGTCTGTTTAGTTTCCGCTGTTTAAAATATGTGTATTTATATCTGTCTTGTGTTTATCTGTGGCTTTTATTTATAAACCTCCACCAAAGTTAAGGCATTCCCTTTGTGAGTGACCTTAACGGAGGTGGGGTGTCTCATTCAACCATGCAAGTATTTGGTTATACTAGAGAAAGATGATCCTGTAATTTCTTAAAAAAAGACGGAAGTAAACACGACACCAAGGCCGTCGAACATGCATTTGTACGAACTAAAAACTGCTGTCTACACATCCAGGCCACAACAACACCATCAAGTGCAAAATATTCAAGCAGAACCCAAACTAATTTCATAAGATTGATCAAGTTTGCATCAAGGCTTTGCAATTAATGTATATATTTTGTGACGGGATTACCAACCAAGATAACTATGTTAATATCTAATCGTTTCCAACAAATTAAACATGTCCATTCTCAGCATACAACTTAATAAATTTGAGAAGATTACAGCAACAAGTTTACACATTTATAATTTTTTCTAAAAGTAGAACACAAGGGTTTTTCCATCAACCACAAAACCAAGTTCAAAAAATTCCCTACACAAGTTAAACCCTAAGTACGAGTCTACGACATCCTATTTTGGCTGATTTCATAATACCTATATATTATCTAATATGCATTAGTGACGACATAAGCAAAAGAAAAAGGATGGAATCTTTTCAGCAACTAATGTGGCTCGGCCAGATTGATATCGCGATGGAGATGAATACTGGCGATTAGAATGCATCACAATAGTGGGCATAGGCGGATTCCAAACAATGATGGTCGTTCTCTTTTTTGTTTTCTTTTTTTATTTGATTGGAAAGGAAGATGAAAGAGGAGGCTGATTGATTCTCGAGGGGTGACTGACGAGGAGGCAAAGGGTATAACGATCGCAGTAGTGGCGAAGTTGATCGTAGATGACGCTTTAGACGATGGGCGTGTTGTTTTCTCGATTGTCAGCTTTTCAGTTGTTTGGGTTTTCTTTTTTCGGAGGACGGTCAGATGGGTTGGGGGGTGGGAGGCTGGCCGACAGTACGTGGCGCGGTGGATGTTTCTGGTCTAGCATGAGTAATTCGATGATGGGGAAAATGGATGGAGTAAGAGTTTTTTTGAAAAGATGGAATACTGAGTTTTGGGGAAAAGTCTTACGCTTTTTTTTGCAACTTAAATTCTGATTCCTTGAGGTGATTTTCCAGTTGCTTTTGTTTGTTAGGGTGCGTTCTTAACGAACTGTAGCAGAGTATTTGATCGGAGAATTTGAGTATGTTACTATAGCAAACAAGGAATGTGTTTTTTGCTGCGAACGAGGTATTTGAGCGGGGTATTTAATTATTAAATTAATTGTTATGAATTAATTAAAAACTTAAGTGCACAAAACAAAATGACTGCATTTCATTGCACAAAGGAAATACAAACAGAAATAAAATAACATGATGATATGAACATCCCTACTTGTTGGCACTGGCTTGACTTATCAGATAAGTTTGGTAGTCTTTTGTGTGGCGTTTGTCTACAAGCTCTGATATCAACCAGTTTTTCGCAAGATCATTGGGAAGAACACTGAACATCTCATTCTTGTCAGGTTCCATAACAAATTATAAAACTTCTGCAACATCAAATTCACCTCCTCCTCCAAACGTTGAATGCGAGTAACCATATTTGCAAAAATTATAGAACTTCCCATTGATTCCATACTAGTACTCGTATTCGGAGTATTAGAATGTATGCGAGATTTTTTCATCTGTCTCTCGTGCATTAGGTCAATGAGCGCAGTCGTCTTGTCTTCATTTTCACCACATCGTCTTCTAGAACCTTGTCGTGAAGTTGGTTGAGAAGGAGGATTCATTGGATTTTGGGTTGAAGGAGGGATTATTGGAGCTTCATAAATTGATGATTCACTGACATTTGTTGCAATGGAGAATTTGATGAAAAATTCAAATTTAGAATATGATCATTTTGTGTTTCATCAAATGGATTAAAAAACCCATCAAAAGCCCATGTTCTATCAAACGTTCACAAATCGTTCTGTTTGATCGGAGGAAAATTAGTTGGCGTCCAGCGCGTCGGACATGAGCATAATTCTCAACGTGCCAAATTATGACTGCAAACGAGCCCTTAGAGATTTTTTTTGGCTTTTAGAATATTGAGGAGGAAGAAGACATATAGGAGACTTGCTAATTTTAGGCCCAAAACAGAAGACAAGTGTCAGTTGTGCTTTATTATATTATTACAGGTGTTTAACGTAGTTTATAAACTTGTAAACAAAAGTATTTTTTTAATCATATATTTTATTTAATTTTCTTTTCTCATAAAGATTTAAGAAAAAAATGTGTGTATATATATAATAGGAATACAAATAAAACACAAATCAAATGCGCAGATGAACATTGTAGTTTTTGCGTATTTTCCATAATTATAAAATGCGAACTTCGGACAAACGGGATGAGATTTTAACGAAATGAAAAGTCAGATCATTCAGAATTAAATTTATAATCGTAATAAAAGGAAATTTTCAAGGTTTGAAACTTGAAAAAAATTCGATACAAAATAAATTAGTCCAAACGTGACAGTTTCCGATAGCTTTGCTTACAAAATAGCCTTTATTAAATCTTATTATTCTTTTATTCAGCTTCGTATTTGAATAAAGTTCAATATTTAAATCAGATTCGAGTTTTCAAGCTGTTTAATTTCTAACTCGTTACACTCTAGGATTCTGGAGAGGATGGGAAGTCGGACCGGAGTAGGCTATGGAGATTCCTCCATCATAGTACAGTTTCCTCCTTTGTTATTCTGAGTAGCAACTTGATTATATGGTATGACTTTGTGCATGTAGAGACATGATAGATATGACTTTTTATATCTATGTTCCTTATACTATCGAGACTTGTAAGTTTTGAGAGTTTTTATTGCTGACACCTGACTATTGTTTGGTCCAAGTTTTTATGTTTTATCTTATTACCTTGGGTGCTCAACAATGATAGTGATGAGTAGGGGAGGTGATTGGTATTAGCATTACTTGAAGCTATGGAGGTGGATTTGCAGGAGGCGACACCTTTCATTATTATGCTTGTATTATTATTATTTGTTTGATTATTTACACTGAGCTTTGACAGTGTTATTTATTTGAGACAATTTATCAGTAAGTTTATTTATCTTTTGTATGAGCTCTATTGTTATTATGTATAATTGTATAAGCATGTGCTCTGATTATGTGGGTTATATAGTTATCACCGTCTCTTCCATTATATTTGTGATTATTACATATTGTTTGATGCACTAAGAGATATTCGACAGGTTCTGTGATTATATTTTGTGTTTTATTCCCTTCTCTTCTCTTCTTTTCTCTTCCCTTCTATTTGATTTCCTTCCCTTCTATTCTATTTTCTTCATTTTCTCTTATTTCTTTTTCTTAGTAACTGTTCTGCACATATGGTGTTGGGCGATCGTTACATGTCGTTTCAAAATAAATCTGGCTTACGAGTTGCACTATTATTTTTGCAGTGATACTGTTCTTAATTTGTATTTATTTCTTCAATATTCATATTATGTAGAATAATCAACAGAACATAATTGTGGATCTCTTTTCTTGCGACCACAATTGCTAAAGATTACTAATCATTACAAATCTACATTAAACATCGCATCAAACTTTGGTTGTTTTATTATTATCAGATTTGGACATGTTTTCATAATGGTACTCCACTTTAGAAATATCCATTGGCATAAGTATTTTGTTCAAAACTAGATATCGCCGAAGTTACTTGGTCAAGTGTTAGTCCATTAAATAAATGTGACATCCCGGTAATATTTAAATTGATATCTGATCGATGCATTTTGAAGAAAGCATATCAAATACACAGATTGTACGAAGCAACCGCTTCCAAAATGATGGTTGGTCCATTGTAAGCCCCATCGTATAACCTGAGACAATTCTTTTATTCCCGATGCATATAGTCGAGACTTCCTAGCATGTTATACAATCATGTACTCTTGTGCATTTCCGTTATCTGCACAATGTTGTCCTCGTTTCGAGATCTAAGATATCGGGTGTTGTAAATATCTACCGCAGATTGGCAGAACTTATCGAGAATTCCAAATGCAACACTTTCTACAATTTGTTATGTGTCGTCTAATGCATCTACAGATGTGCCATAAGCAAGTTCCCCAATGATAGGGGTGAACATTATTTGGTTAAAACAAATAAACCAACCGAACCAGTTTAGTTTGGTCGGTTTGATTTGGTTTTGAAATTAGATTGGTTTGTAATTGGTTCGGAAAAATATTTAGTTTGGTTATCGGTATAACCTAATTAATCGAACTTTTGTTATATTTTCAAAATCATCTATATTATAGTAAATATTTTAAGTTAATTTGGTTACCTAAGTAAATTTTAATTATCACATATTTATCATAGTTACTTTTGGGATGCGTAAGAATCATAAATGATAATATTTTAATCGTATATTTATAATTTATTTTAAAATATAGTTAATATTATGAACATAAAGTCTAAAATATTTTTAGTTCGGTTAAATCGGATAACCAACCGAACCAGCCAATCTTAATTTGGTCGGTTTGATTTGGTTTCATTTTTATCGGTTTTAGTTTGGTTTGACAGTTTTCATAATCGGATAAACCAAACCAACCAAATGCTCACCCCTACCCAATGAGGCATTCAATTTTGTTTACTACTAAGACCCTGCTTTGTTAAGCTCTTGGCTAATGAGTTAAATATTTATTTGTAGTACTATGTTATAAATTTTAGCTAATTACTCTGACAACTGACGTACTAGGAATAAAAAATAATTAATAGTTTGTGATAATGTACGATAGACATGGTATCGATTAACATGCTGGGTATGGAACTAGTCAATATATCAAACAATGAGTCATGATTAATATACGAGCAATATATCATTCATGTACTAGCAATTATTTAATAATTAGAATTATATGTCAACCATATCCAAAAACCGTCTACACGTGATGTGTGTGTCTTTCAAGTAGATTATGCATAAAACATAAATTGCGAACTGCCACGTCAAAGGTAGGAGAAATGTGAAGTAGACTAGTTAACTTGCCTGTCTGTTATTGAAGGGTACGCCTTACAGTTTTGGTAATATGAGGCGTCATTCTGGTAATTTTTCTACATTAAAACAGAAGTAAATGGAGCTATGGAGAGGAGGTTGAAATCGTCTTTCATAAAGTTCAACCTCAAATGCCTTTAGAATGTCTACTTAATAGATGCCTAAAATTCAAGCGTATATTATATAAGCACCTAGAGAAGTAGATGTCCGGATATTGGGCGTCTTTAACCATGCACCTAGAGAAGGATGCTTATTTAATAAATGTTCATATTTTGGACACTTGCTAAATATGCTTTCTTTTCAGGCCCGACCCTGGGCATAGACGGCCTAGGCGGCCGCCTAAGACCTTAGGCCGGGCAGGAGGAGGCCGGTGATTGCAGTGAGCCTCCAACTTTCGGCCGTTATAATAAAATTGGATACCCAAGCAAGAACGTGGAGAAGCAAAGGCTTAGTGGTAGGGTTTATGCTAAGAAAGCAATGCGTTGTGGGTTTGAATCCCGGTAAAGTTGATGCTTGGTAGTTCCATTTTCGTACCCTTTGTCTGTTTTTTGCCTTTTCTTTCATACTTCCCCGGTTTATGTTGGGCCTCGCAAAAAAATTTAGCCTAGGGCTACAGTGGGCTCTGGGCCGGTCCTGTTCCTTTTTCAAGGTTATTTCAAGAATCTGGACTTAATATTGAAGATCTAAATATTCAACCCTTAGTTGTTGGAGATTTTCTCATAGATGTATTTAATATATTGTGCCAACCAATAATAATGAGTGTAACATGTTATAGTAATGTGAACATACTAACATGTTAAAATGGTGGGATCATACATCTATTTTACTTGCCATTTGGAACCAATGTCCCTAAACAAAAAATATGACAGTCAGCCTAGCGAAAAAACAACTTAATTCCTAATACAAGCATTACCACATGCACATTAAACGTAATCATGTCATGCGCTTTGAAGTAGAATTTTTTCTACAAATCATGTATGTTTAACCATATTTTTATTTCTATGAAGAATATGTTAATATGTGTAATTAGTTTGAATTTCTGTTTCTATTTAACAAAATCTAATGTTTGTTTTAATTTTAGGTTGTATTATTATTTAACAAAGAATGAATTTATAAAATATTTTAATTTATTAAATCTTATTTTCAAGTAAAATTAAGTTCTGGCAATATTATAAGGAGACCATTTGAATTTGTGATGAAATTTTATTTATTAGATCTTATTTTGAAATGATATTAGATGGTTGTTATAAATTGAGAATTTTATTGACCTCAAAGACTTGTCTTTTTCAAATTTTGTTATAAGGACGACATATAAAAATGGAACTATGTAGTATCATCATAAAAAATGATTATAAAAAATTGATACAATGTACATTGCCATTTTCACCGTATTTTGTTTTATGGTGTATTTAGTTGAACATTATGTTTTTTCCACAAAATTAAGAGAATTTCCGCAAGATTAAAAATTTGATTAATTTTACAATTCACATTATTATTATTTTTCCATTTGTGAAAATAATTAATCAAACCGACCGTTAGGGAGGTTTCCCTACTGTAAGAGGCTAAATCAATTTTGTCCGTCCCAATGTATATAGCCTCAAGTCTAGCAGCGTTGTCCGTTGTTTTTTAATGGTTCAAATTCTAATGCCTAAAGTTTCTCAGAAATATCTATTATATTTCAAATCTACTCTAGATTTACCGTTAATATCATATTTCTACTACAATATCTTTTGATTCATCTACATAGATTATTTAGAAAATGTAACAAAATTTAAAAATACAGCAAATTTTAATTTCTCCACTTTTGACACCATAAATTTATTTAACTTTAAATATTATCTATCACATTAGTTTTCGATATTCAACTATGAATAAAAAAAAACTAGTTTTTTTTTAAGTTATGCAATTTAAATGTCAGTTCTCCACCATTATGCGGTGGTACTAGTAATCTTTTTTTTTTAATCTGATATCAAAAAATGCATGATCTCATTTGAATTAAATAAAGTTTAACAAATAATTTTATTTTATATTGAACATTTTAACGGTCGGTTTTCCCACCGTTGTGCGGTAATACTAGTAAATCAAATTTTAAGTGATATTAAAGAAGTGTCTTTGGTAGTTCAATGTGACATGGAAGATATTACAATTTACAATTCTGGAGCTTTTTTGTAACTTCTCATTTAATATTTAATAACACACATACACACAACAATAAAGCTACTCAGATCGATTCCTCAGTATGTCTATATGTGCGAAAGAGACAAATATTTTAGAGGACTCACATTATAGCTGCTGAAATTACATATTTACCTCCGTGAATTAAATGAATAATACTCAGTCGTATTTTTTGATCGAATAACAGCCGGTCTGTCTAGCAAAGTTCTACACACAAACGTTTTTTTTTAGCCGGCACACGCAACCAAATCTTAAGTAAACATAAGGATGAAAACAAAATAAACGCACGAAATCAAGCAACTTCAATACCAACCCCGTCATCTTTCTCCACCTTGGAAAAATGGTGTATCTGTACATTTTCCACAGTCAGCTTCTTAAAATCACTACTCTTCCTTTTCTTGAAAAACTCTCCCCAGTTGTATCCAAGATAATTAGAAGGATTCACCTTTGTTACCAGCTCTTCCAGAGGTTTCACCATGGTGTCATGCGATGGCATCACAAAGTAAGGAATCGAAAACCTCTCCCTGGTCGAGTTAACCACGACTCTGTGCTCTGCACTCTCGTACCTGTCATTGCTCCAGACCTACATTATAATTCCATATCCAAACGCATATCAGTAATAATGCAGTAACATTTGAAAATATACCAGTTCATCAGAGGTTTGGTGTAGTTTACCTGCACAATATCACCGACGTTGACGATGTAGGCATTTGGAGTAGGCTTGACGCGAACCCACTCATCGTCATGCTTTCTTCTGACTTCCAATCCACCTACATCGTCTTGTGCAAGAATCGTGATGACACCAGAGTCCTTATGCCTCCCAACACCTAGGGCTAGCTCAGGGTTAGGGCAAGGAGGATAGTGATTGATTCTAATAAAGCTGGTGCTTTCATCTTTAAAGAAATCGTTGAATCTATTTGCTGCTAAACCCAAAGACAGTGAAATAATCTCAAGAAGTTTGTATTGTAGTTTTTCCATGGCTTTTGTGTATTCCTGGCAAGCCTCCCTGCATAGCATCTAGCTTGTTAATGTGATTGGGAATAACTACGTGCTGAATTCAAAATGAGATGTAATAATACCTGAATCTGACCGAAAATTCATAATACCTGAATCTGACCGAAAATTCTGGCCACCGATTCTGAATCTCATAAACCCTAGTTTCCCCAGGCTCGCTGGTAAGCGGAACATGAGCAGGTTCATTCACCATGAAATCGAAGACCTCCTTCCAATCTCTCACATTCTTCGTGTTCTCGCCTTCATAATAACCAAGCGGGTTATCCTCGTCTCGCCTCACCTTCGTCTTCTCCTCCATTGTCAGATCGAAGAATTCCTTCATCATAACTTGAAGCTCTTCCAATACCTCAAGCGGCACACCGTGGTTGATCACCTGGAAAAAGCCCCATTCTTCGCAGGCGTTTCCGATCTCCTTGATCAGATCATCGGGGATGTTGTCACTGCTGGTCAGGATTGGGGACAGGTCAATTAGTGGAATGTTTACTGCTTCTATGATAGTGGGTTTGGGGCGATGTGGGGTTTCCTGGATGAATGATGGGTCGAATTGCAAAACCATTTTTTAAATTTGATACTTTCTGTAAATCCATTGATTGGTATATATACACGTTAAGTTTTTTGAATGGAAAGAACCTGCTTGTAACTCTGTCTGGTTTATGTAGGTGGACGCTTTTCAGGGCAGAATCTGTATTTTATATATTAAGCTCGATGCTTGATACATTTGTTTCTGCTGGCTGCGCAGCAAATGAGGACTTCCATCGGTGGCGCCAGCCGTGATCATATTGGCAACCATGATTCTGGTCAACAGACCAATTGGAGCTAAAGAAAAAAAAAACACACATGAGAGATTAACAACAATAAGACTTTGATTTTTCGCAAATTGCGAATCAATGACAAAATATATAGTACATATTAAATAAGACGTTTGATTAACGAACAAGAGGAAATTGTTTTATATTGGCTAAAGTGAACAAAATATCTATAGAAAGGTAAATCACAAGCTAAATGCGGATGTTGAGAATTCATTTGTAGCTTCTTCGACACTAGGGTTCTCAATAAGTCCTTGAAAAAAGAGCGGGGAAAAATAAATGTGACGCCATTGATGAGATGATGCCAGCCCTTACTAGAAGCAAGAAAGGTGGGTTTAGATGCCAATTTGATAATTTCTAGTAACTAGCATTTACACACTTCATTGTAGTATACTTCCTTTCTTAGTATAAGATGTATTGCTTGTATACATAAGAATTAAAAAAATCAATTAATAGTGTTTTAATTTATACTCAAATTAAATCTCTCTCTTAAAATTAGATTCTTTTCATGCATAGTTAGTAATTGAAACATGAATAGATGCATAAAAAATCTCATCGTTTATTATGAATTACGGATAAAGAGGGTACTAAAAACTTAAACATCTTATATTTTGAAACACACCAAAACTTCTGTAACATCTTATATTTAAAAACGGAGAGAGTAACAAACATCTACTTATAATATGTTTTATCTTAAAAAGACAACCAAAATATGCAAGATTATATAGGAGTTTTCTTTAGTCTTCTGCATGTCTACAATTATGCAAGTAAACAAAACAAGTAGAGAAAAATTAAGCAGCAACACAACATCTTTCAGTTTGCTCGAACAAAAATGTAGATTCAGAAACCAATTATTCTTATGTTCCAGATGCATTCAAGTTTTAAATCTCGGATATCGGTTCTGTTTTGTTTCGACGATTTTAGAGACTTGATCTAATACCGAGGAAGATCTCGGGTGAGATGAGTGTAACTCGGAATACATCTCGGATATCCGTCCCGGTTGTAAAAATTCATATCAGAATAATCTCAGGATATATGATATGTTAAAAAAAAATGATATTTCTTACACGATAATTTTTACGAATGTTATTATAAATATAGTAACTTAAACTTGAATTGCAAAATCACTTCATTATTCTTAATTTACAAAAAATTATCCATACTATAAATCGTAATATGCTTAAAATAGAAATATAAGACAATACAAATATATTAGTGCTTATAACATTTGACCTCCATGAATTATTGTCAGACATAAAACAAAAAAGATCCAAAACATTAAAAAGTTCAGCATAAGTAGAACATAAATTCATAGGTAGCATGTATGTTAAACATGATGAATATGAAAATCATAAGTATTGTAGAACTTATATGATCATACGATATGGTCATTTAACATGCAAAATATTAAGTAGTGGGAGAATATCGTAGTTAGATTTGAGCTTTTTAATTATTGTACTAGTTCAGACATAGATTTAAATCAGAAAATCTAAGATCTCGGACGATATTTTAGTATCTCATCTTAATCCATATATATATCGTTCGATTTTGGAATATCTCGAGCGATATATTTAATGAGATTTATAGTGAAATTTGCTATTTCGTTTCGGAAGGAGTCCAAAACGAGAACTCGAACGATATTTTGAATTTGAAACAGTGGATACATTTAACTACACTTACAAATTATTCCCTTAGTGGTTTCTTCTTTTGGAAGGGAGGCAGACCCTACAGCAACTTAATTCCTCAACACTTAAAGTAAACCTATTCTAGGAAGTAATTCTCGCTACGTAATTAAATATTATCATAGTTCCTATGGTTAATGATATCTCACATCAGTTATATATATATATATATATATATATATCCGACTACTGGAAAGTGCAGACTTCTGTTTAATAAGGAAACTGACCTCACAGCATTTATCTACTAAGTCCAATCCTTAATTTAATTAAAGATTCTAATTCTATATTTAAACAGAGTAAGCTAAGGTTAATTCATTATAATTTCCTTTTCTAAGACATGTAATTATTTACTTCCTTATTTGACTTAGTATTTACTGCGACAATCAATTCCCATTAAATCCCTTTTAATTCTATTTATTATTATAACGGCTGCATGCCACTAATGACCATATGGTCATATTTCTAAAGATAATGGACACAAAATCGGTTTGATTCCCTAATCGTCTTGTGTCATTAATAACCCTAATAGTCATGCTTTAAGGCAACGAACAACCCTTTTAAATGGCATTTAATCAATCCTATTAGAATTCTAATATAATTGTTGTAACTCCCTAAACATTACTGTATTAATTTATTTCCATTTAATTCTTATTTGAATGTGTACATACATAAATTTATTTTTTAATCATTTTCCTAGTTGGAGTCGAAACTCCTATTCCTAATCACAATTTCAACTGGAACCAATTTGAAATTTATTCTCTATTCAATTCGTTCACCAAAAACATACATGGTAACAATATTTATTACCTTATTCATGATCCTTTTAATCATAACAATCAATACCACATTTTTTTCTACAACGGTCACAAATATTTATTTCCATTTACTATAGGACCATATATTTATTCCCATGAAATGGAAACTTGGAAACGTTCCAAATTCAAACACACAACAACAAACATTTATTTCACATAGTAGCGTTATTAACGTAGGCATGATTATAACAATAATATATTTATATTTCTAAACACAATGATGACGTAGTTACTAACTATGTTCTATTATAGTTATTCTTTTATTTTCCAGTCTAAGCTAACGGGAAAAACTCTTTTTGTGTTTAATATTGTTTAAGATTCAAAATCTCATAAAAATGTTATTTATTGTAATTATTGCAAAATTTTCCAAAGCTATTTAAAAGAGGAAAATTGGCATATTTCAAATCACAAGGGAATAGGTTAATATTTTATTTAGAATAGATATTGCAAACTATGTAAAAAAATACATGATTTTTCACTTCTCTTATTATTTGGTTTGTTTATATTCCTTGTAGAATTCAAATAACGCCTTTTTATATAAAAGGAGCGAAAAGGAAAATCTTAAAACAATTAAGAAAAATCCGAAAAAATATCAAGTACAAGTAGGTTCATAATTCTAAAATCATAACTGCACAAATCCTATATTCACCCCCAAATTCTATGAGTCTGGAATAACAACACTACATATCTGCCAATAATTTGGGACTGATTTTCGGATTCAGGGTGTTTAAAATAACCACAAACAATCCAAGAATAACTTTAGGCAATATAAGAATATTAAACTAGAAGCCTACAAATCCATACTCAAATCTCATACATATTATTTTAGATTTGTTAAAAATAAAACAAATCTGATAAATTCTAGGCACACAATCCAGATTTAACACAAATGAACTATATAAAATATTGTAAACAATGAGTATATTTTCCACTCATTTGAAAGCTATCCAAATCAGAATTTGATCATAGCTTTTAGGCTTACAATTCCCAAATCTCACAAATCTATATACAAATACGTATTTACATTTGTAAATTTGAAAGAGAAATTATAAAAGAAAAAGGAAATTTAAATAAAATGAATTACCTGTTTGAAGAACCAACCCTTTTTCATAAATCTGAATCCAGTCTTTCCAATTCTTGTTTATTTAATCTGTAACGGTTTATATTTTGAATTTTAGAAGAGGTTGGAGGATTGGGAATGACAAGGCTTCGCTTCTGCCTCTAGAAAAATGGGAAAGCATAGGGGCCTACCCTTATTTATAGGCGTAGAAATGACCCTGAACTGTTAGGTTTTATTTCAGAAAAATCCGTTCATCAATATAAGATTTATAAGATATAAAACTATAACCGCCATTGTAAAAATCGACCAGGGATCGATCCAGCGATCGACTGTCTTGGTCGAGTTGGCAGTGGTGGGGACAGGGATATTTATTGCCACTTACATTTTATTTTATTGATTTTTCGTATGTTTTTGCATTTCGTTCGTATCCCTTTCATATGGACTCCATTCGTGAAGTTCTAAACATGAAAATTGATCAGAATTTATCACGAACGCAACAGTGTAAACTTTGTGGTCAAATTCCATCATTTACGAAAATTCTATGTTTTATAATATAATTAAACAACTAATTTAATTATTGCCAAAATTCCGGGTTGTTACAAAACTTGCCGGAGGAGCTCTGGAGGTTATCGGGATGTAGCACACAAATTTTCGGATGAAAATATTCTACGTAAATGGACCGGTACCAGTCCATAGCCTATGGATTGGTATCGATCCATCGTAGTTGGTCGAAGAGAGCCGAAACTTTGTGTGTGGCTTCGTGGGGTCATATTGTGACGATCCCAAAATCCATGTGACGGTACTAAGGATAATCATTGGAATATAACACATCAATCATCATAGCAGAGTACAGATAATAGCAAAACAATAAATAGAATAATTTTACATGGATATGACAGCGGAATCATAACATGCAACAACATCAGAATAGCACAACGTAGGATATAACTTAGTAAATAAAAGGGGAATGATCAGTCACTATCACCATATGCGGAATATATACATACAGTGAGACATAATAAGTGTATCAGTCTACATCGCCGGAGGCGGCACATATACATACGACAATAAGTACTGGAAGTAAAACAGTCTGCATCGCCATAGGCGGAATCATAATATATATACAATAATGGCGGAAAATGTCAAAGTCATCTCGGTGAAGTCAGCCTCGCCATAAGCCAAACGTGCACTCCATACTACAGTGCTGAGCCAAAACAACCTGTCATCTGTGAACTAGGCTGCCCGTGTGAAAATAAGGGCACCCGAGTTTGCAAAGTGAAACAAACAACGAGTCAGTCATGGGGACTGGTATGAGAAAGCTACTTAACTGGTTAAACAACAGTAATAAGGCAAATCATAGGACCAAGCCACTTTCGTGGAACGGGTTTACTCCAGTGATTGCCGGTGCATTTAAAACAAAGTAAATTCTTTAAAACAACGCAATGCTTTTCAAAAGAATGTAGCCATTATAAGTCTCAAGTCCCATCATACAATGCACCGCAAGCCGGAGGATAGAGTTTTACCTTATAATGGCCAAATATGCTTAATACGTGTAAAGCAAAATCATTTGATATTATAACTAGTGCTTATATGTTTCAAAAACGAATATCATCATAAATATCAATCATAGGCGGCATAGCTACCATATATTATGTCGCCATACTAGTTCTACAATCAAATCCGTTATTTCGTATTGGAAATTGGATTTCCGTCATGAGTCAAGGCAAGGGGCAAGCTCCTCTCCGCTTCGAGACACTCTAGCAAATGCCTCAGGACTATACACTCTGGGTAACCCTTGGATGCTTCAGGTCCGGTCCTCTCTTACGTTTGAGGATTAATTATTCCTGAACACACGTTTCCCGGTCCTTACAGACCTAAAATCGAGGCGCCTAGCATTCCAACAACCACATAGGTGAAAAGTAGATATAAATGTCAGAGCTGGTAGGTCACTGACACCACCATAGCTAGAAAGAAACATCGTGCTCTCCCTGCAGTCCTTATCCCGTTTTTAACTCATACCGAGGTGTGAGGCTCGCGAATCCATGCTATACACAAAGCCAGGCCACGTAGGTCGTGCTTTGATCATCGAACACAAGACTTTGCTTTGCAACAGAAGCCTTGATCACTGCATCTTGGCATGCCACATAGGCAATCCACTCCATACGACTGATTTCTATCGATATATAACCTCTGAGCTCGTACGTCTCAGAGAAGGGCGTTAAGCAAAAGAATAAATTCTCCGTCGCCAAACAGATATATATTTAACAGAGATCAATCAATATAGAACAAATTCCAATGTCAGACACATGGTCCATTTACAAGTCCGTTCTGGGTCTGAACGAAACCGGAGGCACCATATTCCTCGTATATCCGTACAATCAACACATACGTTCAGACGGCTACTACTTCCGTTCCTTCACGGTAGCTACTCCAATCAGGAACCTCAGCAGCGCCCATCCAACCGATACGAAGATCGTCGGTCTTGAATCATCTTTGTATTTTTGCCTTCGAATCGTTCGATCAATTATTTGAAATGAGGGTTAGCTCGGCCTTTTCAAATAATTCCCGTATAATTAGAATTCAAAACAATTCTTTCCATGGTTATATTATCCGACATTCATATTTCAGTTCTTTAGTAATATTCTCGTGTCAAACACATACAACCATCAAGTATCAAGCAGGTCAAGCCAAACTGGTTTATTTCCAATCCATGTTACTTATAATATTTTATAACGATTTTTCGCCATTTTTATTTATTTAAAAATGGCCATATTTAATTAAACGACGTTTCAAGTCGTGCCGTGGCACTGGCGTTGTTTTTCCCCTAATTTGTTTTACACATATCGGAAAATCTAACCGTTGGATTTCTACAAAGTCTATGTCTCTGGGAAGATATTCTCAAAGCGAACCCAACGGTTCCAGTTTCGTGAAAATCCGACGGTCGGATCTTCCACACTAGTCGTTTGAAGTTACAGTTTCAAAATTCAAACTGTAGCGTCGTTATTCGATTTAATTTAATTATATTTATATTTATATATAAATATAAACGATTCTGGCGCTGTTTTTCTTCAGATTTGAATTAAACATTTCAGACAATCCAACCGTTGGATTTTTACAAAGTTGGTGCCGTTGGAAAGATATTTCCAAAGCGAACCCAACGGTTGCGGTTTCGGGAAAATCCGATGGTCGGATCTCTCGTACTAATCGATTCAAATTACGATTTCAAAACACGAACTGCACGGCTTCGATTCCTTTCAATTCTATTTATATATATATATATAAATATAGTTCATTCTTTTATTTCAAATATTGTTCATTCTTTAATTTCAACATCGTTTTCACTTCAAATATTTCACTAACGCCTTTATATTTCGAAAAATTTCGCCATAACCTCCTTTGTACAGGAAGGGGTTTGGAAATTTATTGGGTCGTGTTAGGTACCCAATAAATCCTATAAAGCATCCACATATTTATAGTGATATATTTTGGTGTTTACAGGGGAGCGTGTATAGATAATAACTCCAGAGAATAAATTCACGTCACCCTGTCAAGCCTGAGGGAGCGTGTATTTTTAATTACTCCAGAGGATAAATCCTCATCACCTCGTCCCGTGTGGGAATAAATAGTCCATGTGCCGTATCTAATGACTAGAGAGACGTGATTATTGTCAACTCCAGACCCGTGTGGGGTTTTTATTAATCTGGCAATTTATCGTTATATTTTATATAGTCCATATCAGTCATCAGTTCAACCTGTAGTATATAATCATCGCCATACAAGCCTCTCGCTCGTATGATAAATCTTCAACCTCGTCACACAAGCTCCAAATGCTTATGTGGAATATGATGAAGTATGCCTATCGTCAAGGAGTATGCCATGTAGTGTAGTTCAAAATTAATTGTTACTATCCTATGGCGATGTTTATTATTTCACACAGAATAACCAACACTCCGCATCCAATAGCATTCACAGGAGTTGATGTAACACCCCACGTCCATTAATGTCACTCACAAAGGGAATGCATTAACTTCCATGGAGGTTATAAGTGAATACAGAACAGAAAAATTACAACAAGACAGATAGTAAATAGTACTTGGAAATCTAAAACTTCATTTTATTGCAGCGAAAATTAAACATGTTTGTTACATCATAAAACCATAGATCATAACCAAGTACAATATCCATCTTCATAAAAACAAGATACATGATCCCATTACATAAATAGCCATTAAAAAGATAACAAGCTGGACTTTACTTCAACGGTCCAAGCTTTCCAAAGAGAGATGAAGCAATTCAATCAAACTCCACTAGAGATGGGGCCAACCTGAGGACCTGGAGGGGGAAAAAGGATAGAAATAGAGGGGGTCAGACATAAAGTCTGGCGAGTATGATAATTCTAACAATACTATTATCAAAATAACTAGACTGAGGCATAAGCTGGAAGACAAGTAAATGTCTATGAACTCTTAGGAAGATAAAGATAGCGTTTAAGATAACGTTAAAGATAACGGTAAAGGCACACCTAATTACTAACGAATGATTACTACACTGCACCGCACATTACTACACTGCACCACACCAGTCACCCTATTGTTTGATCCCACTTGCTTCACACAGAAACTTTATAAATAGCCTTACGTACCCCTAGCTGTCTACATAGGTGCCGTCTGCCCCTATCTCCACTAGGTGTACCCCACTACCCACTTTCGATCGGCTCCCTACTCGTAGATACCCGTGCTGGCCCCATAGTGGGGTGTATCACTCCCCTAAAGTGGCAACCCGATACAATTTGAGAATGCACGGCTTATACCTACACGATGCAACAACGTCTTACCTACCAGTCCGGGTCCACACACGCATACGAAACCCGTTGGACTTGCGTTGCCACCGCTCCCCGTTTTGGCCTCTTACAGTCGAACCCAGCATGTGTGTCCCGTCCTCGACTTGGGTCGAGCCCACAAAGATACGTTTGGGATACTGGTCGAAATGGGCCCCCACAAGCTACCCACCTAAGCTTGTCACTAGTATATCCCACTTAACCCTCTTAGTCATGTTCATCATGGTATCAATTCTTTCCTCGGTAATGATACAAGAAGGCACCAAGTGTTGGAATATAATTTGAAATGGTATTTTTCTATTTATGTTGGTTCATGTATTCAAAGTGTCGATTCAAGTGAAGAGACACGTCCGTTCAATGAAGAGTCGTGTCCATTCAAGTGAAGAGTCGTCTGTTCAAGTGAAGATTCGTGTCAGTTCAATGAAGAGTCATGTCAGTTCAATGAAGAGTCGTGTCTGTTCAGTGAAGAGATGTGTCCATTCAAGTGAAGCGACGTATTCGTTCAACGAAGAGTCATATCCATTCAATGAAGTGTCATGTCCATTCAAAGGGTCGTGCCTATTTGTAAGGGTGTGTAAACCACTATATATGTGGTCATTTTGTTGTGTTTGTAAAAAGAAAACAATAGAATGTTGTAAGGAAGGTTGAAGAAAGAAATTCAAAGAAGTTCTTCACGTAAATTAAGTATTCTTCCTCTATTTCTCTTCCTCTAACAAAGTGGTATCAGAACAAGGTTAGTGAAGGTGTGATAAAATGGAAAACAATGGAATGTTTTCCCTCCAATATCCTCGTCTCACAAAAGAAAATTATGAAAAATGGTGTCTTCGAATGAAAGCTTTACTTGGCGGACAAAAAGTGTGGGAGATCGTAGACAAAGGCTATGACAAGCCAAAAAATGAAACTGCATTATCTCGAGCGGAGAAGGAAGCCTTAACAAAGATGAAGTATGCACTTAGCCTCATTCATCAATGTTTGGATGACTCAATGTTAGAAAAAGTAGCAGACGCAGCCACTTCAAAAGAAGCCTACGAAATTCTGCAAAAATCTTTCCAAGGAGTTGATAAAGTAAAGAAAGTTAAGCTTCAATCACTAAGGAGTGATTTCAAAGCAATGAAGTTGAGTGAATTTGAATCGATTTCGGATTACTGTACAAGGGCGAAGGCGAATGTGAATCAATCAAGAGGCTATAGAGAAAAAATTGCAGTCGTTTGAGTGGTGGAGAAGATTCTTCATTCTCTGACACCGAAATTCGATTGTATTGTGTGTGTCATTGAAGAAACGAATGACCTCGAGAAATGAAAATAGAAGAATTGGAAGGTTTTTTACGTGCTCAAGAAGAGAAAATTAAGAGAAGACAAGAAGAACCACATGAGCAAGTTCTTAAAACTAAAGCAACTTTGGAAAATGAAGAAGAAACAACTGATATTAAAGAAGAAATTGGTATTGATGATGAAAAAATACTAATGTGGAGGAGAAAAATGGTGGGAAAGATGTTGATGTAAACCTCAAAGAGGATTTGGAAAATGAAAATGATGCTAATAAAGAGAAAGAGAACAACAGGGCACAAGATTTGAAAGATGAGAATGTCACAAACAAAGATAAGGAAGCAGGTGAACATAGCAGTTCGGAAGCGGATGATATGGAAACGACATACATAGAAGAAAACAAAAGTGAAGTAAAAATGGATGTGGAAAAAGAAGGCTGCAGTGAAATAAAAGAGGTTGCAGAAACAGAAGACAAGAAACAGAAGACAAAGGCGAAAATAAAAATGAGGATGTCGAGGTGACTAACCTTAACGGTGTTGAGGCCGATGATGATTCTATAGAAAAGAATTCTTGCAAAAATGCGGAGAAGGCAGATGAATATAAAGGAGGATTAAAGAAGAAGAGGTCTCGAAGCGTACGGAAAATTAGTGAAAAAGTAGCAGAAGAGAAGAAAGAGGAACCAAAAGAGAAGGAGAAGCTAGATAGTGTAAAGCTCTCAATGACAATACCAAAAGTGGCTTACAGACTTGCAAGAAAAAGACCCGGTGATCTCAAGTTACTGCATCGAGTTCATTTTGTTAAAAGGAAAGGACAATTATTAGTTGTTCGGGATTTTCCTACTGGTTGTGGTAGATGTGTTTCTGTTAAAAACAAAAGGTTGAGTTCAGAACAAATGGAAAAGTATGAATGCAAGTCCATAAAAGGTGAGTTGGAAGGTAATGCAACTATGAAATCTATTCGTAATGATGAGAAGAATACCATTAAGTATTATTATGAAGATTAAAACGAGAAAGGAAAGAGTTTGATTGGAAAGAACATACAACCTATGAAACTCGAGCCACTCAATCGAAAAAGAGTTAGAAAGAAAATTTCAAATTAGGAGGGAGTGTTGGAATATAATTTGAAATGGTATTTTTCTATTTATGTTGGTTCATGTATTCAAAGTGTCTATTCAAGTAAACAGATGTGTCCGTTCAATGAAGAGTCGTGTCCGTTCAAGTGAAGAGTCATGTGTCCGTTCAAATGAAGAGTCATGTCAGTTCAATGAAGAGTCATGTCAGTTCAACGAAGAGTCGTGTTCGTTCAGTGAAAAGATGTGTCCATTCAAGTGAAGCATCGTGTCCGTTCAACGATAGTCGTGTCCTTTCAATGAAGTGTCATATCCATTCAAAGGTCGTGCCTATTTGTAAGGGTGTGTAAATGAGACGACCCCAAACCCCGTACTGACGGTGGCAAGGGTTATCTTTGAAATATAACACATAAACAGATAATAGCAGAACAGAATTAAATAAATACACCAGATAATGAACAACAGACTATACTGGATAAAAGTAATCATCAGAGTTACACAGTATACAGGATCTTACTTAGTACAAATACAGTTCAGCTATACATAAATGTCTACAGCGGAAAACAAACAAAATATGTACAATAGGAGCTGAACAGCATAAAAAGAGATAAATGATAGAATCCATCTTCAGCTCCAGCTATCCAGAAAGAACCAGCTAAACCTAAATACAAGGCTGCCCGTGTAGAAAAAGGGGCACCCGAGTTTGAAAGTGAAACAAACTACGAGTCAGTCATGGGACTGGTATGAGAAATCTACTCGACACATTTATAATATGGCCAATCACAGGACCACGCCACTTTCGTGGAACGGGTTTACTCCATTGGATTGCCAGTGCTTTAAAACAAATCATTCTTTTAACCATCGCAATGCTTTTTATAAAAATGAAGCCATTATAAGACTCAGTTCCCATCACACAATGCAACGCAAACCGGAGGATAGAGTTTTTACCTTATAACGGCCAAAATATGCTTGATACGAATAAAACAAAGGCATTTGATATTATTGCTAATGTTTATCTATTTTGAAAACAATTTCAAATCATAACTATCAACCATAGACGGCATTAGTGCCCCATACCACTATGTCGCCATATATAGGTATACAATCAAAATCGCACGATGTCGTATTTGAAAATGGGATTTTCGTCCTGAACTAAGGCAAAAGATAGTCCTTACCGAATTCGAGACGCTCTAGCCCGCCCCTCAGGCAAGTACTCAGTCAAGCCTTTGGATCGTCAGGGCCGATCCACCGATGTGGATTAAAATTCCTGAACACTGCGTTTCCCCACCCTTTGGGGGTGTAAATGAGCCAACGAATGGCTCCATCGGACCCGGATCGTCCGATCTAACCGAGGCGCCTCGCAACAGCAACAACCACACAGGTGAAAAGTATATAAATGTCAGGGCTGGTAGGTCACTGACACCACCCTAGCTAGAAAGAAACGCAGGCCCTCCCTGATGTCCTCTCCCGTTTCTGGTTCATACCGGGGTGTGAGGCTCGCGATTTTGCGTTATACACAAAGCTACGCCACACAGGCGGTGCTTTGATCATCACCACAAGACTTTGCTTTTCAACAGAAGCCCTGATCACTGCATCTTAGCATGCCACACAGGCAGTTCATGCCATGCGACTGATGTCCATCGATATACAACCTCTGAGCTCGTGCGTTTCAGAGAAGGGCGTTAAGCAAAAGAATAAATTCTCCGCCGCCAAACAGATGCATATTTAATAGAGATCAATCAACACAGAATAAAATCCAATGTCGTACACACAGTCCATTTACAAGTCCGTTCTGGGTCTGAACGAAACCGGAGGCACTAAATACCTCGCAAACCCATCGATCACCACGTACGTCTGGACGATCACCACTCATTATCCATATTTCGGGATGCCTCCCAATCAGGACCTCGGTTACCATCCAAACGAGGTGAAGATCTCCGGTCTTCGACCACCGTCTTCACCTTCGACTTTCAATCGTCGGTCAATTATTTGAAATGAGAATTAACTCGGCCTTTTCAAATAATTCACGTATATTTAGAATTTCAAATCAATTTATTTCAATGGTTAAATCATTCGACAACACCAATTTTGTTCTTTAATGTAATTTTCACACCAAACACATTCAACCATCAAATACCACATAAATCGAGCAAATTCAGTTTATTTCCATTCCATATCGTTTATGATATTTTACAACGATTTATCGCTATTTTTATTTATTTTAAAATAGCCAATTTATTCAAAACGACGCTTCGGGCCATAACGCGGCCGTGGCGCTGTTTTTCTTCAGATTTGATTTACACATATCTGAAATCTCACCGTTGGATCTTCACAAAATTTACATCACTAGAAAGGTCTTTTCAAAACGAATCCAACGGTTCCAGTTTCGGGAAAATCCGACGGTCGGATCTCCCGGTACAATCGTTTGAAGTTTCGATTTCAAAATACGAACTGCAGCGTCGTTATTCGATTAAATATAATTATATATATATATATAAACGTTTTTGGCGCTGTTTTTCTTCAGATTTGAATTAAACATTCCAGACAATCCAACCGTTGGATTTTTACAAAGTTGGTGCCGTTGGAAAGATTTCTCCAAAGCGAACCCAACGGTTGCGATTTCAGGAAAATCCGATGGTCGGATCTCCCGTACTAATCGTTTGAAATCAGGGTTTCAAAATACGAACTGCACGGCCACGTTTCATTTTAATTTTATTTATATTTATATATTTATATAAATATAGTTCATTCAAAAATTCCTATATTGTTCCCATTTCAAATATTTCACTAACGCCTTTAAATTTTGGAAAAATTCGCCATAACCTCCTTTGTACGGGAGGGGCTGGAAAAATTCCCAAATAGCCACACGGGCGTCTCATGTCGAAAAGGAAAAGAAAAAGCCAAGCGGCTAGCCAACAGGCTCATAAAATCATCACCCAAACAAAACAGTAAATGTGTACCTATTTGTCGGGCACAAAATTTTATTCCTCTTCTCTAGCCCCTTTGCTATAACCTGTTCAAATAAATATGCATGTACAGATACACAGTTCTTATCACTTATCATTTTCCATTCAACTTCAGATTTGATTCCATTTGGTTTAAAAACACCATTCATTCTAATGTTGCATGCATAGGCAAAAATCATATCATTAGCTAATTAATGAATATTTCAACTCATGCCTATTTATTTGAACGAGTTGCTATTTTTAACACTTCAGATTTTCTGGGTCGTTACAGTAAACCACTATATATATGTGGTCAGTTTGTTGTGTTTGTAAAGGGAAAACTAGAATGTTGTAAGGAAGGTTTAAGAAAGAAATTCAAAAGAAGTTATTCACTTAAATTAAGTATTCTTCCTCTATTTATCTTCCTCTAACACCAAGAAAGTGAAAATTGAAGAATGAAAGCTATTACACCTTAAGGTACAGAGGAATTGGGTAATGCATTTCAATTATACATAGTGAATCCAAAGCAATGAAGGATGCAAAACGAGCGTAAAGGAATGGAGAAATGGTAAGGATGAGTTTTAACAAACAATGCCTACAATAGCAGAGGGAGGGCACAAAAAAGAAGAAGAAAGACTTCTTCATCCCCAATTATGGGAAGTTCAAAGAGGGATGGCGCGTCTCAGGGAAGAAACAACGTTATGGCTATGTCAGGTTATGACCTTTCCAAGTTTGAACCCGATCAATTAAAGAAATGCGAAGGAAAGTTAAAGAATACCATTAGAATTGAACTAGATCTTCCATTGTTCAGTCTATACTTCTAATTCCAAGTTTTTATACCCTAATAATGCTTATTTCGAACTCTTGTTTTGTCTTTTAATACTTAAGTTTGTATTACTAAAAAAGGAGTATTGAATATAACCATGTGAACCTAATAGTCATCTTGTTAATTAGCTATGGAGTTGCATTGTCTTCTTCCATACATTACAATAGCTTAACTAATTTCATTTATGAAAACTTTTTCTCCATCATGATCCAGTTCAGATGACCAAGTGTTAATTTGTGCCATTAATTTTAGTCTTATCAGTAAACTCTAGGTATATAGTTGAAGTACTGCAGAAATAATGTGAGTTTTAGTCAAGGTATGTATCTTAGTAATGAAAGTTGTTTAAACTTTACGAATGAGATATATAACAATCATTCAAACATCAAAGAAAGTTGTATGCAGGCCCAACCCTGGGTGTAGGCAGCCTAAGCGACTGCCTTGGGCCTCCGATCTCTGGTAGCCATTGCCCAGGGCCTCAATATATATATATATATATATATATATATATATATATAACGTTTGCAGCATAGTAATGTAACTGTGTTTGATGACCATGGACGCCTAGGTCCTCTGCAACCTAAGGGTCGGCACTAGTTGTATGACCATGGACGCCAAAAGAGAATACACAAATTTTATGAAATGTTGTGACATGTATTGTAAAATGATCGGAGAAGTAGAAGACAAAGGTTTCTTTGAGGAAAATCATCTCATCTATGACTCACAGTTTAGGTAGGAATATTGTACTGATTTCACTGATCATGCCGCCTTTAGACTCTCATACAATAGCATACATGCCACAGTCAGAATTACATACCGTTTGCACTTTGGAACCCCTGGTATTTGCCAAATAGCATGTTTGTTTGATTTTTTATTCTTGCAATCTGGTTTGTGTTCAACTGTTATGATATTTATTCGTTTCTATTATATGATAAATGTACATATGTGTTGTTACTGAATTTTACACTTAACTATATATATATATGTATGTATGTATATGTGTATATATATATATGTATGTATGTATGTATGTGTGTGTGTATATATATATATATGACAAGCGTTCATTGGGACCCCAAAAATGGAGCACCCCGATAGCCCTCTGATTTCCACCTTTCGTTTATATTAATTTAAGTTAGTGAGAGAAGAGAGAATGATTGGAAGGGGAAAGAGGGGAAATACTTGGTGGAAAATAAGGAGGCTACTGGGGTTTTTCTGAAAATTGGTTCTTAATTAATGACAATAAAGAACATCTATTTAATTCGTCTCCTTAAAAAGCCCTACCAGAGTAGTAGGGAAAAAGAGTACGACATCAAACTAGTTACAATAAATCATCCATTATTACATAAATAAATAAAGAATCAAAAGAAAAAGGCCCGTTCTCTTGAAAAAATTAGCCCAACCCAATTTGGTTACCATGAAACTCAACCCTTATATCAGTTATTCTTCTTCATCATGAAAAAAAATAACCCGACTCCCAAACACTCGGCTTGTAATTAGGGTTTCTACTATCCATTGTCAAGGAGTTTAATTCCCCAATTTCTTAAGATTTGGTCATGTATGTTGGTACCTCTATCTCTTCTCGCCATCGATTTGCTCATTAGTTAAGTACTGTCCACTTGAATAACTTTAGCCCTTTCTATTTTATTCCTGCTTCTCTAATTGATAATCCGATCGTTTGTCTCCTGCCATATGTGAAAGGTTGTCGTCACTAAAGCTACCGCTACCAGTTGGTTGAGTTTTTTGGTGGATATCTCTGCTGGATCTTCCTGATTTTGCTATGGAGATATAGGGGAGTATCATTATTCTCTGTTATGCCAATTTTTGTTTTTATCAAAGTTCAAATATACCTGCTGTACGTACAAATGAAAAAAATGTGGTCAACTGTTTCTTCTTGCTCCACACATAACACACATTTTTCGTCTATGTTCATTCCCCATGTATGAGCTTTTCTTTGGTGTTAACTCTTTGTAATATTATCCTGTAAGCACAACACGACATTTTCCTGCATTTAATTGTATTCCAAATAATTGGGCACCAGTCTACATTAATATGTCTTTGTCTGATTTTTTTCCCATGTCTGTGAGAATGAGAAATTATCTGTGTCCAACCATGTCGAGTAGTCTTCGCCATGATTATCATTCATCTGCACTTAACTAATCATTCCTTCTATTTCTCTGTTTTCTGTATATCTTGATGTGCTCCATTGTTTGTCTTGTATGATTTTCGATACATTCTTATCTTTGCATCTACTAATATGAAATCTGTCACAATCAAGTATGTTGACCAAACACTTGTTGTTTATCCATGGGTCAGTCCATATATCAGTGGTTTTTCCATTTATATGTCTACTGATACATTATAGTGCCTCTGCTCTATGTCTCAACATGTTTTTGAAAGTGCATGACATATTGTTGTTGATGTTCATGATCCAAAATTTCTCTTTGTTGCAATATTTTTCTTTCATCCTTTAAACCATAGATTTTTTGCAAAGAAAAGTTTGTGTATTAGCTTAAGATTTTCCACTGTTCTTAAGTCATCAAAACTTTTAATGCCAATCCCTTTTTCCTCTTTTGGTCTACACAATTTATTCCAAGCTATTTTATGTGTTTTTCCACCCAGAAAAAAAATTAGCACATAAGTTATCAATCTTATTGATGGTTATTGTTGGTATATGATACATTAGAAGCAAGTACAACACCATTGGTGTTATGACTGCATGTATTAATTCAGCTCTTCCTGCCATTGATAATATATTGCTATCCCAACTATAGAATTCACCCAGTATTCTTTGAAATTGGCTAGAACATTCTGAGCAGTGAAGGTAGTTAATAAACATTGGTACACCAAGATATTTAACAGTGAGTTGTCCTTCCTGCACCCAAAAACCTACAGTATATTCTCCTTATTATTATAGCTTATGCTGAAGTATATTTTTCTTTTAAGTTGACTGAATTTTAGGCCAGCGAATTTCTCCATTTTCTTTGACAATTCGTGTTGGGCACTTTTGACATCAACATTAGCATATATCATAATGTCATCTGCATATAAAAGATGTGAAATACATGGATGTGTGTTGTTTATAGGATTAATTTGCTTTCTTCTGACTGCTTCTTCAAGTTTTAAGAACATGAACTCCATAACAATTGTAAAAAGATAGGGAGATAACAGATCTCCCTGCCTATATATATATATATATATATATATATATATATATATATGAAAATTGGTTCTCCTTTATTACTTAAAAACAAATATTACAAAGACAAGTTTATACAGCCCGCTATCACAAATAAAAGAAAAACCACTGAGTACAAGCTACCGCACCTTCTAAATGCAAGTTCTCACCATTTTCATCCTGCATCGTTTAACTCTATGTGCCACCGTGTAAGCAGCCGTTCATTCCTGGAACTTCTTAGCGTCGAGCTTCCATTGTTGTTGACCATATATCTCCCTTTCGATTTGATGAAGTTTAGTCGTAACTTTGCATACCTTGTTTTGGAAAATCCTTTGATTACGCTCAGCCCATACATAATATACAGTGGTAGTCAACGCAGCGTAAGCTACATCTTGCACTTGATCTACCGATATAAATGTATCATGCACTTGCCTAACCTCATCTTCTAAGGGTAATTGTGTGATAATAGGTTACTCTAATTTCATTTTCAATGCTATCCAGATAGATCCAGAGTAGTCACATTTGAAAAAAAGATGATCCTGTGTTTCAGGTTCTCGATGACAAAGCACACATAACGTGTTTCAGTGTATATCGAACCGAAATATTCGATCTTTAGTGCTCAACCGATTGAGGAAGGCCAAGTTTGAAACGAATGATATCCTCCTGCTGTTCTTGATGTGCCAGGTTACATTCAGGTGTAGTTTGTTGGTTCCATTTCTGCTAACAGATTTCACAGCTTTGTAGAAGGTAAATTTACCTCCATCTTCCCACTCATAATAGTCTTCTGTCCTATCTGATCTAATTCGTATGCTTTGAATATCACTAGCGAGTTCACGAGTACCCGAATGTAGTGAAGGGCAGATGGTGCCATTTTGTATTAACGCAACTACGTGTTCGTTGTCTCTTGCTGAACGTATCCTGTGAAGCCCAATGATGTCGACGAGACGCTCGCAGTTAATCCAAGGCTCATGCCACAGTGAGGTACTATTTCCATTTACGATTGCCTTATTAAATATTTGCTTTTCGGATGTGCGAATGCGAAGCATCGATTTCCAAGTAGATAAAGCGTTGTTGTCAATTTCCATGCTCCAAAAATGCTTACCTTTGCAATACATGTTATACATCCACCTCTGCCATAGATTAGTTTTAGTTAAGAAGTTCCATACCATCTTAATACTTGCAACCCTTTTAAGATGTGAAAGTAGCTTAAGTCCAATACCCCCTTCGGCTTTGGGTTTGCACAGAGTGGACCACGCAACTTTGTGACTTCCACCTGCCCATAGAAAATCAGCACACAAAGCCTGTATTTTATCCAATTAAATTCTGGTATTTGGTAGACAAATAGCCACTATAGGACCATCGAGTTATAACAGAAGATATAAGCTCAGCTCTTCCTGCAAAGCTTGGAAGATTGAGTTACCACCCTTGAATTTTGGTCTGAACTTTGTGAAGTAAAAATTGGCAGTCGTTAGCATGTAGATAATTGGAAGACAATGGGTCACCTAAGTATTTGATGGGGAAGTTACCACGTCTGAAACCTAAAATGGCTTGGATGGTGTGAGAGTTGGTAACAGTTTTGCTAAAATAAAGTTTTGTTTTGTTGTTGTTAACAGTCATCCCAGCAAAGGTATTGAGTTTTGTGAAGATAGTATGTAAAGCGGCAACGTTAGTACAAGATGATTTACTAAAAACCATTAGGTCATCTGCGTACAGTAAATGAGTTATATGTGGGTTAATCTTATTAGCAAGTAAGAAATAATCAGTAGTAGTGGCTTCATTGATCAAGAAAGTGAAGTATTCCTTAGCTATGGTGAAGAGATAAGGGGATAATGGGTCGCCTTGTCGTATTCCTCTGGTTGATGTTATGAAACCTCTGGGGACTCCTTGAATCATGACTGAAAAAGTAGGGGTTGATATGCATTCGTATACAACGTTGATGAAGTGAGTAGGGAATCTCATACAATGCATGATGTAGAAAATAAATTCTCTATTAATCGAGTCATATGCCTTCTTCAGATCCACCTTGACACAAAATTTAGCCATCCCATTTTTGTTGGAATCTCGTAATAATTCATGAGCGAGTAGTATATTCTCTCCTATGTACCTGCCTGAAATAAATGCATATTGATTTTGTGAGATGAGATAAGGTAAGAAGTGTTTGAACCTGTTGCAAAAAACCTTGCTCAGCACTTTGTAGTACATATTACAGCAGGAAATTGGTCGATACTGAGTGATGGAAGAGGGCTTGTCGGCTTTAGGCACCAAAGTTATGGTTTAATCCTTTGGGCAGTTTTCCAGAGTTAAAAATATCTGTTATAGCTGCATGTAAATCAACCTTGAGATCTTCCCAATGTAATTTGAAGAACTTGGCGTTAAATCCATCTGGTCCTAGGCTGGAGTCGTCGTGCACGGAGAAAACAACATCTCTGATTTCATCTAGAGTGATGTGCCGAAGTAGCAGCTACTGACCTTCATGCTTAATAGTGTATGTAGGTTGAAAAGTGGGGAAGTTCGTAGATGATGAGCCATTAAATAAATCAGTAAAATACAAAACAGCTTCCTTTTCAATGTCGTTTGGCTTCAGTAGAAATTCACCGTCTTCCTTAATAAGTGTGGAGATGTTGTTGCTATACCGTCGTGAGGACAATCTGGCGTAGAAAACTTGGAGTTATAGTCTCCTTGTTGCAACCATGAAATCTTAGCCTTTTGATGCATATTCCAAGCTTTAAACCGCTGCTATGTTTCTAAGCTATGTTTTGCCTTCAAATACTCATCACATATATATATATATATATATACATATATGAGGAGCGATCGGAGGCACCCCTGTTGCACCCCCTACCGTTCGTGAGTTACGACGATCCAAATCAAACGAGAATTTGTAGATGTTCAATCCACACATATATAATGATCTATCCAAAATTTGATCTCGTTCCGACATTCGTAACATTTTCAAAATCTAGCTCAATTATTCACAGTTCAGACATTTATTCAAACCGCTAAAATTAAACATCAAATATATTATTATACGTATGTCGGAACGAGCTCAAATTTTGGATAGATTATTATATATGTGTGGTTTGAACATCCACAAATTCTCGTTCGATTTGGATCGCCTTAGCTCACGAACGGTGGGGATGCAACGGGGGTGCTCACAAACAGGGGTGCCCCCGACCGCTCCTCTCTCTCTCTCTCTCTCTCTCTCTCTCTCTCTCTATATATATATATATATA
The DNA here is from genome assembly GCA_030737875.1 of Allium sativum. Taxonomy (NCBI): domain Eukaryota; kingdom Viridiplantae; phylum Streptophyta; class Magnoliopsida; order Asparagales; family Amaryllidaceae; genus Allium; species Allium sativum. The sequence continues at coordinate 228,401,998 of CM060919.1, read as the reverse complement.
TATATATATATATATATATGGCGTGCGTTCAATACCACCCCAAACGGTGCTCGTTTCACCCCCTGTTTTCCACCACACATCTGATTTCTCTTTCTCCATTAACTGTCTCTTCCCACTAACACATTCTAATATAAATGAATGGTTATAAACGAGGTACATTTGGGTGCTTCCAATTAGGGATGCCATGAAGCGCGCGCGTGTGTCTACATATATATATATTGTATAAAAATAGAATATATCATATTTTGAACTTTTTTCTCTCAAAAATGGCGGACTCGATGATGGATTCCTCATCGAATCTCCCGTCTAATCCATTCAAAAAACAATCTAATCCTAATCCTAATTTAGATCAAAGTAATTCAGATCCAGTCATGCGAGATTCAAATCCAAATCCTAATGTTGAGATTCCAGATCCAGAAGTTGAGATTCAATCGTCTTTATCAATTGAGGAAGATTTCTTATCTCTTGAATTTGTTAAACCGTCAGAGAATTATGTGTTATTTCTGAGAACACATTCAAGGCATCTGTTGATTCTTGGATTAATTCTATTGTTCTACATCCAGTAGATTTTAAGCTCACTATTATCAAATTGAAAGAGTATATCACAAATGTATTGCATCTGAAGGGTACTTTTCTGATTCATATCACTCCGGATTTTCATTATATAGTTCAGTTTGAATTAGCAGAGGATTGTCAATATGTTTTGAAAAATTTCGATCTACTCTTTTTTTGGGAGATTATTAATGGTTTTTAAATGGTATTCTGGTTATGATTTTGAGAAGTTTAGAGCTAACAAGGTTCAAATCTGGATAAGGTTGCTGAAACTAGATATGGAAATGTGGTAGAATAAAGCATTTTCGATGATATCTAGTTTTATTAGAGATCCTATACGTCTAGATGAGAGGACTTCAAACAAGAAAATTACAAAGTTTGCTAGAATACTTGTGGGGATAGATTTGGACTCCAAACTGTTCGATAAAATTCCTATTCATATGCATAATGGTGTTCAAAAGGAAATAATGGTTGAATATGAATTTGTACCGGCCAGATGTGATCATTGCAAATTATTTAGACATAAAACTATGATTCTTGAATTTTCAAAGGAACCAGCCTGGTCTTCAAATCAAGATAATGAGCAAGCTAGTAGCTCAAATCTGAATGCTCAAGGATCTTCTATGGAAAGCCACAATTAAGAAGAAGCTGATCTGGATTTTTTAAATGGTGAACTGCCTCAGAAAATCATTCCTGATGACTTGAATATTGCAGCTGATAACCTGTCTGAAGTTAACTTGCCTGAAGCTAATCTGGAGGATCCTCCTGTAGTTGTTTCAAAGGGAATTTCGAAGAATTTGGATTATTTAGCAGCATTGAGAAGTAAAGGTAAAGCAACGACTCAACCTCCTTCTAAAAGAAATACGAGGAGTAATTCCTCGATTAAATGACTCTTCTATCGTGGAATATCAGAGGGATGAATACATCTGATCGTATGAGTGATGTATTATCCCTCTTGACTAAAACTAAGCCTACTATAGTAGGTTTGGTTGAAAATAAACTAAATAGTTATAATTTGGAAGTGTTTAGGAGGAAATTATCAAATCGATGGCAGATTTTACCTTGTAATAATGAGGAATTTTCAGGCATAATATTATTGTTCTGGTTATTTGACATTTGGACTATCAACTTGATTTCTTCTTCAAAGCAACATATTACTGTGCATGCTCATAATTCTGGTGGATTTTATTTTGTTTTCTCTATTATATATGCCAGTAATAACTTCTATGAAAGGCAGTCACTCTGGCAACACATCATTCAGGAAGCTCAAACTATAAATTGTGAATGGGTTCTAATAGGAGACTTTAATAATTTGACTTCTCATTTGGATAAAAAGGGTGGGCTTCCAGTTCCTTTTCAATACATTCATGCATTTAATAATTGTCTTTCTCAATCTGGTATTATAGAAGTCAAAGCTGCTGGGTTTAATTATACATGGAGACGTAGGGGGATAGCCAATTGTATTGACAAAATTTTTGTTAATCATGTATGTCTTCAGAAATTTACAGACATGAGAGCTCTTTCTTTGTCTCAACAATCTAGTGATAATAATCCTCTTTTGCTGGAGCTGATTATTTCTTCTTCCTCAAAAGGATTTCCTTTTAGATATTCTAATGAATGGCATGTAAAAGACGGTTATGAGGAGTGTATCATGAGAGGTCTTCAAGTTACTGGTCGGGGGTTCTCTAGTTTCATATTTCGCAAAAACTTAAGGCTCGCAAATTGGAGCTTAAAAATTGGAATAGGACCAGACCTAAAGACAATGAATTGCTCTTTGAAGCTGAATCTTTGTTTAAGGAAAGAGAATTGGCTTGTGATGCAGATCCAGAAAATATTTTATTATATGAAAGAATGAAGCTAAGCATGCTTTAGAGGTACAAAAGCATATTAAGTTTTGGAGTTACAAATAAAAGGAAAATGTTTCCTGGCTTTAAGATGGTGACACAAACTCAAAATTTTTTCATTCTAAAATGTCATCGAGGAGACATATCAATAATTTGAATGCTCTCATAAATATCAACAGTGAATTGCTGCACAAAACAGAAGATGTTGCTGATGAAGCTATAAGGTTTTTTAATGAGTTGTATAATGGAGCAGTGGACAATGTTTTCCCAGATTTCCAATCAATTTCTACGATTAATGTAACGACCCAAGGATTTTCAGCCCTGAAAATCGACATAAATACCTTTACCGTACCCCATGCCGATCCTCCAAGCACCGAAAACACTGGATAGTTATTAGAAAGAATTTAGAGGGTAAGATAAGAAAGAAAGAAATATTATAATAGAAGAAAGAAGAAGAACACCACATCAGAATCTCACAGCGGAACAGATAAAATATAATATCAAATCTCTTTATACAAAAGAATTGTATATACATACCAATCATCAGAGTCCAACAAACAGCGGAAATATCCTTATATAACTAGCGGTGAAGCCTCCTGCTTCCAGCTCCTGAAACTCCAAGCGAACCTAACCTGGAAATACACTCGATCTGACCCGAGCACATTTGAGGAAAAGCAAAATACACCGGGTCAGTCTGGAATACTATCAGTGATAAATTCATAGTACACACAACTCGTTTAACTTTGGAAAATCCTTTTGAAATAAAAGGATAATAGTAAGACCAGTCCACACATAAATACAGACGGTTTTCCTTACTATAACCCAAACCACTATTTGAAGTCATAACTTATTCCGATATTATCATAATGTCTAGACACAAATAGATAACAATCTAGCGGAATGCTTGCATCTCACGCTCCACATATATAGTATACAATTAAAAACCGCGGGCGCTTATTGGAATTTGGATTCCGACTTTGACGAGGTATGGGTCCACCTGCCGATAGTGTATCTCTAGAGGCGAATACACTGGGTTCAACAAGAACGTCTTGCAACCCTGCCCTCACACGGCCAACCACTCATTTCTCTTGAGTGTATCGAATGTATATCACCGACGGTTGGGATCAGCAACCGCCTTCCCGAAAAGGGACAGAATCGAACATAGATTAAAGAAGCAAATGAAATTTCTATAGATAGGTGATTATACACCCTAATGGGAGCGACCCACATAGCCATGCTGCCTGCCCGATTTTTTGTCATTTCCTGGTTTATGAGGCTTGAGGTCCGAACACATCTGGTCATCATACACTTTAAATGCCACATCATCAGATCCGTCAAATCACTAATTGACGTCCACAAATATACTCTGGGTATTAAAGAAGTGCCCCTCTTTGCCACCAACTCGGTATATTTGTAAAAATCAACGTACGTGGTTTTAGGGAAATACTCTGTCAGACATTCGTCTATACAAGTCATCCAGGAACAGGATGAACCGAAGGCACCCTCCTACTGCAACCTTATATAGGAATCACCCCAAGGATCAGTAGCGAGAAGTCCATGCAATCCGTAGATTCCAACCGAATCACGTCAGAATAACTCTGGTTGCAACACAAAGAATATTCGTCAAGTAATCCTTCCGCTTATGGAGATCCACGGTCTTCAATTTCTCCATCTCCAATTGACATCTTCACGTATTTGTTGGTCGGAATGGTTTTCGAATATAATTTGATTCCGGTCTTTCCATACCAACAATCGTATTGGTAAGGTTTGATAGTCGGTGTTTTAACTATCAAATAACAATTTTGTCACATGAGTTTGCTGATTCAACACTTGACCTAACTTGGCTTCTTTAAAATATATTTAACCCAATAGTTAATAAACCTTTAAATCTTCCAATACATTCAAAACATTTGATTTAACCTTATTCTATTATAACAGAACTGTTTATATGATTTTGAGTACGTATGTATATATATATATATATATATATATATATATATATATATATATATATATATATATATATATATATCCCTACCCAGCTTTCCATTTCCGTCGGGAATATCGATATATTTATTTAAAACCCTTTTCCCTTCTTCTTATATTCGAGCAACTCACGATATCCATATCTGTATATACTTAATGATATAAACCAAATTTCCTCTGATTAACTCTGACTGATTTACTTTGATCGATTAACTCTAACTTGACTAACTCGACTTATTTAACTCAACTGGACTAACTTGACTTGATTACTCCTATCGATTAACTAATATTCGACTTACTCCATTCGCTTGACTCTAGATCGCAGCGATCGCAATGGTTACGCCTGATTCCCTCAGGAAACATCCGACCGCCGTAGGCTATCTGCAGCCCTGCGGATTACGCTAGCAGTCGTACGCAATGGCAACTCTTCCTGAATATCTATGTTTGACTAACTCTATCTCAAATACTATATTCGATCAACTCTAATTGAATAACAAATGTTCAATAAAATTTGAAATCAATATTCATATTTCTTTTGAAACTAATATTGCAATATTGTTTAATTTCCCAAGGCCCTGCATTAGAGTTCGATATTCCTCGTATAGAGTAAAACCAATTTCGACACCTTCACTCGCTCCAAACTAATACCATTCCTCGATAATAGTGAAGCCAATCAAGTTAGGGTATTTTAGTTACCTCTCATACCTCGATCGACCCGTTCTTACCTCAGAATAATATTAGTTTAACCACTAACATCAAAATCTCATTTTTTTTCCTCTGATTTCAAATTGGGTTTTATAAAACCGTTCCTTATATTTGAAATCTTCACTCAAAATCCTTTTACTTAATTCTTTGATTAAGTAGATATCCACTAAAACACCATCTTTAACTTAAATCATCATTTCGCTTATAATATCTTAATTTATAATCAAAATCTCCCATAAAACTCTTATCGCCTTTTATATTTAACTTTATCGCTACTTAACCCTTCCTTAGTTTAATTCCAACTAAAGTCATCATTTTAATTATAAACAAATGGTAAATTTTACTATACTAAAGATAGGTAACTTCTGCCATTAACTAAAGATAGTATAATCATCGTTTTGAAAAGCTTATTAAATAAAATCAACTTCAATAACATAATCCAGTAATTTCCTTAATTTATAGTTAATCAAAGATTAACTAACTATTTTACATCATTCGTTAAACTTTAACGAATATTCAAAATATTTAAATCAAATTTATTCCAATTATCAACTTCAACCAAAGACGTCTTATTTTTGTCGACCATACACCTCACTTAGCAATTAACTGGTTACCATTTGTCATTTCCCTGGTTTAAATTAATTAAATAGCTTAATTAATTTAAAAATGCCGTCTAATTGTTTTAAAAACAATTATTCCACTTTACCAACACATAGGTAAATCCTTTGGCTTTCTGCTTTTGACGTGTATAAACTATTTCAATAATTCCATTTGTAAATCGGTTTAAAATATTTATTTACAAATCTCTAGTTTAATTGTTTATATAAATTAACTGAAGAACTTTAATCAAGTTATAAAATAATTTATAACTTTGAAATCACGTCAATCCACCTGACGGTAGACCGATATTTAACACAATCTATTTCAGGCCGTTTACTGCCAGTTACCTCATCAACTACCGTCGATTGATTTCAAACACAAAATTGTTGAATATATATTCAACCATCAACATTCGAACAGATTTTGGTGTCAGTCAGGGTGATCAATTCATATATATGCACAACCAAATAAATACAGCTTATTTGAGGAATCCGGTTGGATCCCTCCAACCTGTCCTTCTCTGCATCACAGATAACAGTTGGATAAAAATATACGAATTAAATAAATAAATAACTGCAACCAATTAAACAATAACAATTAATTTACATCCATAGCATCCAATCAACCAATTTGTACTGTAAATGGTGAATTATATTTTTCTATGGATTTACCACATCACAAGACTCCAGAAGGTGTGAGAATTAACTCACCGGATTTTGTTCTGGTTGACGGTTGATGCATTTGTTGCTTTTAATTTGAGTCGAACGTCCAAAATTAGCTGAATTTCAACTGCGTCAGATCAGAGCCTAGTCAGTGCCATCGTCTAGGTCTCGTCCCTGCGATCCCAACGGATCCTGTTTCGCGCAAATTCGTTAACGTATACAAAAGTTATAGCCGTTATAAGTTTGTATAAATTAAACGATTATTAAATAATTAATTATTAACTAATCTTAATTACCTTTTAATTAACCATGTCAGCAGCTCCTTTAATTGATCACACGGTTTCTCTGGTTCCAGGCTTACGAACCCGTCTTCCCCAAAAACACCTGAAGCCATCGCAACATCGCCCCCTACATCTCAACCTGCCGTCGAAACCTGATCATCGGAGATCCAAACTCCGACACCACTTGAAAGCCCTCCCCGAGGCGCCCCCCTGATAGCCGCCTCGACCACAGTACGTCACCGTCCAACCAGAAACTCCTTCCGACTGTTTTCCGTTCATTTGAGAAATTCAACCACCACCGTACGCCGTAGGTCACTGGACCACCTCCGTTGTCACCACCTTGCCTTCCAACTCCGATCCCCCTTGGCCCGCGATGCCATCGATGACCACTGCCGCCGGAATTTGAAGAAAACCGATCACAGCTTCGAAAAACAGTCACCCACGTTTAACTCGCCACCACGACCTCCTCCGACCACCGTAGGACCTCCAACCAGTACCAAAACGAAGGTCTGCCTCTCCTCTTCCACCTTCAACTGGTTTGAGCCTCTGAAATTGACCGTAGCTCCTCAATTTTGTCAAAGAACGAAACTGATTTCTTGCCGTTCTTCGCGATTTCCGGCCACCTCCGACCATGATAGGTCCCCAACTTTTTATGGTAGCTAGCCCTCCTCCCGATCTATCACTTTGCCTTTGGAACCCCCCTCGAATTCATCACAGATTGAGAGGAATAACTAAATTTGTGAAAAGGGGTTTTTCTGCAAATTTACACGACGATTTTCTGATTTAGGGGTTTAGGGTTGGGCTGAAGGATTTATATAGATGAGGGAAAACGTTATTTTAATGTTGAGGTGACTACTGATATGACTAACAATTTGTATTCGTGCTTATCGCAATTTTAAACGTTGTTTATTTGCTCCTGTGCTCACATACAAACCCCGTTCGAGACGCGGGTGGACGACATAGTATATTTTGACGATACGGTCCTAACGAAACTTGTTTCGTCGAATTCCGAGTCTGTTTGCTCAAATAGCGTTCGTACACGTCCAAATTGATCGATTTATTTTGCATTTTATTTTGCCACGCTCACAGAATAACACCGTTTTGCGTGCAACTTGAAAATCTAGCAATAATTTACTGTTACGGTCCCAACAAAAATTGTTTTGTCGAAAACAGAGATCGTTTGAAAAATGTCCCTTTTATAACTGCCAATTTAAAATAAAATAAATTAGTTTTAAAATACTTCAATATAATATATATATATAATATTGCCATTGGCCATACACGACAAGAATATCGTATACTATCACAATAAAATATCCTGGGTTGAATTCCAAGCCAAATCGATATTTAAAATATTTAAAAACCCTTTATTCTATATAAATAATCGATATAATATATATAAATTCCATAGCGACCTTTTCAAAATTTGATTTGGACATAAAATAAAATTTATACGATGAAAACTGGATTTTTCTCTTCTACTAGAAAGATATTGTCCAACCGGTCCCGACGTTTCTTGTTTCGAGAAAATCCGACTTATTTTGGACCCTGTAGGGCCAGTTAAACTTCAAAACGCCAAATCGCGAAATACCGTACCGCTGCAGCTCTATTTATATTTAAATTATAAACTATATATATTTCCTCGTCGTTTAGAATTGAAATCGTCGATATAATTTCACTATAGACAATGTAACTCACTTTAAATTGCCGACCACATTATACTGCAAATTCCACATTTTCCAAATATTTCTGGAAATTAAAATATTATTTATTTAAATAATATATTCAAAATAAAATTGTTAAATTCGTTTGTTTAAACCCAAACCAATATTTTAATAATTAAAATAATTTAAATAATCCAAATAAATTAGCACAAAAATACGGATCGTTACATTTCTTCCCCCTTAAAATAATTTCGTCCTCGAAATTGCTAAGGTAGAAAGAATGTTAAATCCCATTATCCTTCCAAAAATAATTAATTTTAAAACTCGGATTTATTTCCAAACTGACCCAATTGGTTTTAAAACCAATTTATTTCAAATAAAAGAATTTCCCAAAAAAATTCAAAAATTTTCTAACACCATAAATTTTGGAAAAATTTCGGCAGAGTCTCCCCTGCACGGAGGACCATCTGCAATATTGCAGGATCAAGAAATAAATATACATCGACCATCATGGTCGGAAAATCCAAAATTCAAACTCAAAACCCAAATCAAAATCCAAAAATTCATATTTGCGTAAGCGTACCTTTTGGCGAGCGTTATCAAGCGATATATTTTATTCGAGCTTGCTTAATTATTTTGCAGCTTTATTCAAACTGGATTCAAATTACTCCAGAATTTCTCCCTTGGATGGATTTTAAATCTGAATTGGTACTTCAGCACCTGTTCTCAACTCAAAGGAATTCATTAGTCTTCAAAACAAATGTCGATTAAGTTCAAAACACCCATATCATACATATCAACCAATTATTCACACACATTTCTATTCACACGAGATTATAATTGTTTATAGTCACTTGATTTATTTCTTTAATTATCCATCCAAATTTATCTGAATTGATTTATTCAACTTGTTATTTCGTATTGGTTTTCAACCAAGTCTATCCATTTCAGATTTATATCCAAGCAATCAACAACACAATCCAACCATATCATTCAAATCAACAATCCAATTGATTTTCCATATTATAATTATTTATGAAAATCATCACCTTTATTATTTTACAAAATATACTGGTAAAAAATAATTTCAAAAATATATTTTATATCAAATTACAAATACGCGCTCTCACATATATACTCAGACTCAATCTAGGGTGTTACTAACCCCATCTCTATTGAGTCACACCACAGAGCCAAGGTTAATCATTAAACCAATAGCTCTGATACCACTATAACGACCCAGGGATTTTTAGCACTGAAAATCGACATAAATACCTTTACCGTACCCCATGCCGATCCTCCAAGCACCGAAAACACTAGATAGTTATTAGAAAGAATTTAGAGGGTGAGATAAGAAAGAAAGAAATATTAGAATAGAAGAAAGAAGAAGAACACCACATCAGAATCTCACAGTGGAACAAATAAAATATAATATCAAATCCCTTTATATAAAAGAATTGTATATACATACCAATCATCATAGTCCAACATACAGCGGAAATATCCTTATATAACTAGCGGTGAAGCCTCCTGCTTCCAGCTCCTGAAACTCCAAGCGAACCTAACCTGGAAATACACTCGATCTGACCCGAGCACATTTGAGGAAAAGAAAAATACACCGGGTCAGTCTGGAATACTATCAGTGATAAATTCATAGTACACACAACTCGTTTAACTTTGGAAAATCCTTTTGAAATAAAAGGATAATAGTAAGACCAGTCCACACATAAACACGGATGGTTTTTCCTTACTATAACCCATACCACTATTTGAAGTCATAACTTATTCCGATATTATCATAATGTCTAGATACAAATAGATAACAATCTAGCGAAACGCTTGCATCTCACGCTCCACATATATAGTATACAATTAAAAACCGCGGGCGCTTATTGGATTTTGGATTCCGACTTTGACAAGGTATGGGTCCACCTGCCGATAGTGTATCACTAGAGGCGAATACACTGGGTTCAACAAGAACGCCTTGCAACCTGGCCCTCACATGACCGACCACTCATTTCGCTTGAGTGTATCGAATGTATATCACCGACGGTTGGGATCAGCAACCGCCTTCCTGAAAAGGGACAACATTGAACATAGATTAAATAAGCAAATGGAATTTCTCTAGATAGGTGATTATACACCCTAATGGGAGCGACCCACATAGCCATGCTGCCTGCTCGATTTTTTGTCATTTCCCGGTCGATGAGGCTTGAGGTCAGAACACATCTGGTCATCATACAGTTTAAATGCCACATCATCAGATCCGTCAAATCACTAATTGACGTCCACAAATATACTCTAGGTATTAAAGAAGTGCCCCTCTTTGCCACCAACTCGGTATATTTGTAAAAATCAACGTACGTGGTTTTAGGGAAATACTCTGTCAGACATTCGTCTACACAAGTCATCCAGGAACAGGATGAACCGAAGGCACCCTCCTACTGCAACCTTATATAGGAATCACCCCAAGGATCAGTAGCGAGAAGTCCTTGCAATCCGTAGATTCCAATCACGACCGAATCACGTCAGAATAACTCTGGTTGCAACATGGAGAATATTCGTCAAGTAATCCTTCCACTTATGGAGATCCACGATCTTCAATTTCTCTATCTCCAATTGACATCTTCACGTATTTGTTGGTCAGAATGGTTTTTGAATATAATTCGATTCCGGTCTTTCCATACCAACAATCGTATTGGTAAGGTTTGATAGTCGGTGTTTTAACTATCAAATAACAATTGTGAAAATAACATGAGTTTGCTGATTCATCACATGACCTAACTTGGCTTCTTTAAAATATATTTAACCCAATAGTTAATAAACCTTTAAATCTTCCAATACATTCAAAACATTTGATTTAACCTTATTCTATTATAACAGAACTGTTTATATGATTTTGAGTACGTATATATATATATACCCCTACCCAGCTTTCCATTTCCATCGGGAATATCGATATATTTCTTTAAAACCCTTTTCCCTTTTTCTTATATTCGAGCAACTCATGATATCCATATATGTATATACTTAACGATATAAACCAAATTTCCTCTGATTAACTCTGACTGATTTACTTTGATCGATTAACTCTAACTTGACTAACTCGACTTATTTAACTCAACTGGACTAACTTGACTTGATTACTCCTATCGATTAACTAATATTCGACTTACTCCATTCGCTTGACTCTAGATCGCAGCGATCACAATGGTTGCGCCTGATTCCCTCAAAAAACATCCGACCGCCGTAGGCTATCTGCAGCCCTGCGAATTACGCTAGCAGTCTTACGCAATGGCAACTCTTCCTGAATAACTATGTTTGACTAACTCTATCTCGAATACTATATTCGATCAACTCTACTTGAATAACAAATGTTCAATAAAATTTGAAATCAATATTCTTATTTCTTTTGAAACTAATATTGCAATATTGTTTAATTTCCCAAGACCCTGCATTAGAGTTCGATATTCCTCGTATAGAGTAAAACCAATTTTGACACCTTCACTCGCTCCAAACTAATACCATTCCTCGATAATAGTGAAGCCAATCAAGTTGGGGTATTTTAGTTACCTCTCAAACCTCGATCGACCCGTTCTTACCTCAGTATAATATTAGTTTAACCACTAACATCAAAATCTCATTTTTCCTCTGATTTCAAATCGGGTTTTATAAAAACGTTTCTTATATTTGAAATCTTCGCTCAAAATCCTTTTACTCAATTCTTTGATTAAGTAGATATCCACTAAAACACCATCTTTAACTTAAATCATCATTTCGCTTATAATATCTTAATTTAGAATCAAAATCTCTCATAAAACTATTATCGCCTTTTATATTTAACTTTATCGCTACTTAAACCTTCCTTAGTTTAATTCCAACTAAAGTCATCATTTTAATTATAAACAAATGGTAAATTTTACTATACTAAAGATAGGTAACTTATGCCATTAACTAAAGATAGTATAATCATCGTTTTGAAAACCTTATTAAATAAAATCAACTTCATTAACATAATCCAGTAATTTCCTTAATTTATAGTTAATCGAAGATTAACTAACTATTTTACATCATTCGTTAAACTTTAACAAATATTCAAAATATTTAAATCAAATTTATTCCAATTATCAACTTCAACTAAAGACGGCTTATTTTTGTCGACCGTACACCTCACTTAGCAGTTAACTGGTTACCATTTTCATTTCCCCGGTTTAAATTAATTAAATAGCTTAATTAATTTAAAAATGCCATCTAATTGTTTTAAAAACAATTATTCCACTTTACCAACACATAGGTAAATCCTTTGGCTTTCTGCTTTTGACGTGTATAAACTATTTCAATAATTCCATTTGTAAATTGTTTTAAAATATTTATTTACAAATCTCTAGTTTAATTGTTTATATAAATTAACTGAAGAACTTTAATCAAGTTATAAAATAATTTATAACTTTGAAATCACGTCAATCCACCTGACGGTAGACCGATATTTAACACAATCTATTTCAGGCCGTTTATTGCCAGTTACCTCATCAACTACTGTCGATTGATTTCAAACACAAAATTGTTGAATATATATTCAACCATCAACATTCGAACAGGTTTTGGTGTCAGTCAGGGTGATCAATTCATATATATGCACAACCAAATAAATACAGCTTATTTGAGGAATCTGGTTGGATCCCTCCAACCTGTCCTTCTCTGCATCACAGATAACAGTTGGATAAAAATATACGAATTAAATAAATAAATAACTGCAACCAATCAAACAATAACAATCAATTTGCATCCATCGCATCCAATCAACCAATTTATACTGTAAATGGTAAATTATAATTTTCTATGGATTTACCACATCACAGGACTCCAGAAGGTGTGAGAATTAACTCACCGGATTTTGTTCTTGTTGACGGTTGATGCGTTTGTTGCTTTTAATTTGAGTCGAACGTTCAAAATTAGCTGAATTTCAACTGCGTCAGATCAGAGCCTAGTCAGTGCCATCGTCTAGGTCTCGTCCCTGCGATCCCAACGGATCCTGTTTCGCGAAAATTCGTTAACTTATGCAAAAGTTATAGCCGTTATAAGTTTGTATAAATTGAACGATTATTAAATAATTAATTATTAACTATTTAAATTAATTAATTTCTTAACTCACCTTAATAACCTTTTAATTAACCACGTCAGCTCCTTTAATTGATCACGCGATTTCTCTGGTTCCAGGCTTACGAACCCGTCTTCCCCAAAAACACCTGAAGCCATCGCAACATCGCCCCCTACATCTCAACCTGCCATCGCAACCTGATCACCGGAGATCCAAACTCCGACACCACTTGAAAGCCCTCCCCGAGGCGCCCCCTATAGCTGCCTCGACCCCAGTACGTCACCGTCCAACTAGAAACTCCTTCCGACTGTTTTCCGTTCATCTGAGAAATTCAACCACCACCGTACACCGTAGGTCACCGGACCACCTCCGTTGTCACCTCCTCGCCTTCCAGCTCCGATCCCCCTTGGCACGCGACGCCATCGATGACCACTGCCGCCGGAATTTGAAGAAAACTGATCACAGCTTCGAAAAATAGTCACCCGCGTTCAACTCGCCACCACGACCTCCTCCGACCACCGTAGGACCTCCAACAGGTACCAAAACAAAGGTCTGTCTCTCCTCTTGCACCTTCAACTGGTTTGAGCCTCTGAAATTGATCGTAGCTCCTCAATTTTGGCAAAGAACAAAACTGATTTCTTGCCTTTCTTCGCAATTTTCGGCCACCTCTGACCACGATAGGTCCCCAACTTTTTATGGTAGCCAGCCCTCCTCCCGATCTATCACTTTGCCTTTGGAACCCCCCTCGAATTCATCACAGATTGAGAGGAATAACAAAATTTGTGAAAAGGGGTTTTTCTGCAAATTTACATGACGATTTTCTGATTTAGGGGTTTAGGTTTGGGCTGAAGGATTTATATAGATGAGGGAAAACGTTATTTTAATGTTGAGGTGACTACTGATATGACTAACAATTTTTATTTGTGCTTATTGCAATTTTAAACGTTGTTTATTTGCTCCTGTGCTCACATACAAACCCCGTTCGACACGCGTGTGGACGGCATAGTATATTTTGACGATACGGTCCTAACGAAACTTGTTTCATCGAATTCCGAATCCGTTTGCTCAAATAGCGTTCGTACACGTCCAAATTGATCGATTTATTTTGCATTTTATTTTGCCACGCTCACAGAATAACACCGTTTTGAGCGCAACTTGAAAATCTAGCAATAATTTACTGTTACGGTCCCAACAAAAATTGTTTCGTCGAAAACAGAGATCGTTTAAAAAATGTCCCTTTTATAACTACCAATTTAAAATAAAATATATATATAAAATATTGCCATTGGCCATACACGACCAGAATATCGTATACTATCACAATAAAATATCCCGGGTTGAATTCCAAGCCAAATCGATATTTAAAATATTTAAAAACCCTTTATTCTATATAAATAATCGATATAATATATATATATATATAAATTCCATAGCGACCTTTTCAAAATTTGATTTGGACATAAAATAAAATCTACACGATGAAAACTGGATTTTTCTCTTCCACTAGAAAGATATTGTCCAACCGGTCCCGACGTTTCTTGTTTCGAGAAAATCCGACTTATTTTGGACCCTGTAGGGCCAGTTAAAGTTCAAAACGCCAAATCGCGAACTGCCGTGCCGCTGCAGCTCTATTTATATTTAAATTATAAACTATATATATTTCCTCGTCGTTTAGAATTGAAATCGTCGATATAATTTCACTATAGACAATGTAACTCACTTTAAATTGCCCGACCACATTATACTGCAAATTCCACATTTTCCAAATATTTCTGGAAATTAAAATATTATTTTATTATTTATTTAAATAATATATTCAAAATAAAATTGTTAAATTCGATTATTTAAACCCAAACCTATATTTTAATAATTAAAATAATTTAAATATTCCAAATAAATTAGCAAAAAAATACGGGTCATTACAATTAATGCGTATGGTCAACATGTACTTTTAAATCCAAATTCCTTAGAAGAAGTAAAATTAGCTGTTGATTCAGTTCATATTGATTCTAGTCCTGGTCTAGACGGTTTTAGCTCGAATTTCTTTAAGCTGCATTGGGATTCCATCAAATCAGATTTACTATCAGCTATGCAAGATATGTTTTCCTCTGCTAAATTACCAAAAGGGATTAATCACACGTTTATCACTTTAATCCCTAAATGGATAGGCCAACAGAAATAGCCCACTATAGACCAATTTCATGTTGCAACCTTTATTATAAGATCTTTAGCAAAATTCTTTGTAATAGGATCAAGTGGTTTTTACCTCACATTATTTCTCCCAACCAAAGTGCTTTTATTCCCTCTCGCTACATTGGTAACAACATTTTATTAGCTCACGAATTATTGAGAGACTTCAAGAAGGCAAGGGTATACAAATTTTGTATTAAAGTAGACCTTCATAAAGCTTTTGACTTGTTGAATAGAAGATTGATTTGCCATATTATGCAGAAAATGGGCTTTCCCAACCACTTTATAAATGTTGTATATGAATGTATAAATACTCCAACTTTTTCTGTAATTATTCGTGGTGTGCCAAATGGGTTCATCTCATCAAATAGGGGTTTACACCAAGGTGATCCCTTATCTCCATACCTTTTTTCAATAGTTATGGAGTATTTCACTTATTGCATGAATGAGGCTTTGATATTACATAAGTTCATCCCAGATTATAGCTTTGATCCAGTGGTAACACACTTACTATATGCTGATGATTTAGTCATATTTGGAAAATGTTTGCCAGTCTGTGCAAGAGCTTTGAAAGATATATTTGATAAATTGGGGAAGTTCAGTGGTTTAACTGTCAGTATTCTCAAAAGTAAAATATATTTCAGTTCTCATGCAAAGAATACCAGTGATTTCTCCTCTATTTTGGGTTTTCATGTTGATCAGTTGCCTATCAGATATCTTAGAGTTCCTCTATCTTCAAACTATGTCCACTATAATGAATGCCAATCTTTATTACATAGAGTTCAGCAAAAAATAAAGTCATGGGACGTCAATTTTCTTAGCTTTGCAGGGCGTGCTGAATTGATTCTTTCAGTGGTTACCCCAACAGTATTATATTGGTTATTCATTTACCAATTACATGAGCATGTTATTGATAAATTACACACTATGTGTTCTGATTTTCTTTGAGGTAATTCTCAGCACAAGATTAAATGGGAAACTTTGTGTCTACCTAAGCATGAAGGTTGGATAGGAATGAAATCTTTCTCTGAGTTGAAGAGGGCTGCTGGAATTAAATTGCTTTGGAAATTCCTTAACAATAACTCTCTTTGGAGTACCTGGATGCAAAGGAAATATTGCCATGATAAGCATTTCTGGAGTATGAGATATGATAATAATGCTTCTTGTACATGGAAGGCTCTTCTGGGATTAAGTACTTCAGGGAAACAACTCTTCAATAAGGTAATTTCTTCAGGTTCGAATACTTTTTTATGGTTTGAACCCTGGATTAATTGTAAGTGCCTTGTGGATATGATTGGTTTCTCTAGATTTTCTAATTTAGGAAGGCATAATGAATATGTTTCATCAATCATGAGTGATGGAAATATTAATGCTAATTTGAACTCTGCTACTCAAGAAGTCATGCATGAAATTAGTTCAGTTACTGTTAATCATAATGCTTATCACGATTATTATGCATAGGGTGATGGGGGTTTCACCTTTCGCAAAGCGTGGGAGAAAATTAGAAATAGACAAACCTGTAAATCTTGTTACAAGGTGATTTGGCATAGTAAGAATGCAAGGAGGGTGGCTTTTATTGCTTATCTTGTTGTTAATGATAGACTTTCTACAAGAGAAAGACTTAACAGATTTGGTATGTTAGATAGTAATCATGCTAGTTATGTGAAGGAAAGGTGGAAACTGCTAATCACTTGTTTTTTGATTGTGAGTTTGCAAAGTTCATTTGGGTAGCTATTTGCTTGAAGCTGAGTATCCCAGTTAATCGAATTGGATCGATTGAAGAAGAGGCAGATAAAATCTTGAACTGCTTTAAACAGAAAGATCAAGTCTTGGATGTAGCATATGCAGCTCTTTCAACTACTATATATCATATCTGGCTAGAAAGAAATTGTAGAATTTTTAAACAGAAGTATATCAGGAAAGAAGTCCGGTTGATGATGATTGAAAAGGATGTACAAAGCTTGGTTTATAATAATGGCAGTAAGACAAAGTGGTCTCTTGTGAATGAAGCATTGCTAAGGCGTTGGGGTGTGGAACTGTTTGATTCTGGTTAAGCTTTTTCTTTTGTTTTGTACTGTTGTATTGATGCTTATGAGTTGAGGTTGAGCTGAGAGTTTGATGAGTTTTGAATCTGATGTTTTGAGAGTTTGAGAGCTATTTGTAATGATGGTTATAGTATGAAATAAAGTGAAACAATTTTCAATATATATATATATATATGAGGAGATTTCAGCTAAACCTTTTATATTTCACGTGAACTCTCCCCCTGAATCTCAGCCACCCATTCCTATTTGAATATTCTTTGCTAGTGGGAAGAGAGAGAATGAGTGTGGAAATGGATGGTTGAGATTCTGGGGGATAGTTCACGTGCAATATAAAAGATGCAGCGAAACTCTCCAATATATATACATAAATATATATGGAATAACAATATATAAGTCAGACTAGCATACCAATCGAAATACAATATAAAAAAATACGAACATAAGTAGATGTTAAACAGAATAGACAAAGCCCATGATGAGACCACTTTATCTACTGAAGTTAGTGTGTCCCGCTGCACTACTCTTCTAAGCATGTGCTAAGCTTCTCTTAAAATTGTTAGAGCACTCCCATCAGTATTTCAGTTTTTGAGCGTGAATTGCTTATGTTAAGCGTTGATTCTCCCCACTGTTCCAGCAGTCAGTAGGGGGACGCTGAGTTATATATATTTTTAAATTGGAGACTAAACGATTTTTTGAAAATCGTTTAGTGGCTAAACGGTTTTCAGAAAACCATTTAGTGTTCTGGAAAAGAAAAAGTATATATATATATATGTAAATGTATATATATCGCAAGCAGCTGTTTACAGAGTCATTATTCTCTATAAACCGAAGCTCGCGATTTTCTTCAAAACCCCAAAAAAATCAAAACCCTATCTCAAAAATTATTTGAAAAACAAAGGATTTTTGCTAAAATTTCAAACAAATCAATATCTACTCTTTCTCATCTCTTTAGCACCATCAACTCCATTATTCTCCACCTTAAACCCATCATTTTTGACATTTTTGTTGATTTAGCAAATTAGATGATGATGGAAGAGGAAATCATTGAAGGCACTAGCGCTGCGACTAGGTTACGTAGGAGAAAAGTTTCACGAAAAAGTCGAAAAACGATTGAAAGCGAAGAAGGTGGCTACGGAGCAAGGAAGGAGACAACAATTGATTCGACGTTTCCATTCATGTCTATCACGAGTCTACAAGGAGGAGTTACACATATCTACAACAGTGGAAAAGAGCTTACGGTATATTTTTTTGTTTTAAAGTGCATTAAATAGAATTATTTGATACAAAAAGATTATGTAACTGATTTAGTTTTATACCCATAATCATGACAAAATGAGATGTCATGGGGCGTTTACAACAATGTTGAAATGGTGGAATAAAGTTAAAGTGTATCTGCAAATTCGAGATCCTATAGTGAGTATTGTAACACCCCACCTCCGCTAGGGTCACTCACAAAGGGAATGCACTAGTTTTGGAGGAGCGTTATCGAGGTAAACAAACACAGAAATATTAAAAGACAGAACATAGATAAACAGTGGAAGAGTCAAAAGATAAATTTCATTACTTTCAAAAAGAGTCAAAACCTTTTACATCAAATAGCCAAAGTCATTATTTTCCATTACAGCAAATTCTGTCTTGCATAAATAAAGAAGCATAAACCTGAAACAACAAAAGTAGCTTAATTCCCCAAAGGTTGCAGAAACGAAGCCATAGCATAACTCGAGATCAAACCATACATAAGCTGAACTGAATGCAAGCGAAATCCAAGCTAAGTGCTAGAGTTTCCTCCCTGAGAACCTGGGGGGGGGAAACGGAAGAAAAAGTGGCGAAAGAAAACGGGTCAGTCATAAAGACTTGTAAGTCCAAGTGACTTTCAGCATAAAAACTGATAAAGGTAACATGACATGTATAAACTGAAAGTAAACATAAGGATGCTGTCAAGAAGGGCAAGATAGACTAAGATAACATGATAAATCAAGTATAAATCAAGTATAGCATCACGTATTCAAGGTTCGCTGCATCAACTGTACTAGAATCCCAACCCATGTCTTATATTAATCATGAAATGATCCCTTGGCCCAATATCACGAATGACCCATTACTGGGTCCAACGGAACGACCCACTACTCGATCGGCTCCCTACAAGTTCTAGCTCGTCATGTGTCTCTGTGTCATACGGCCCTATCACGATTGTAGTCACCTGTGTTAGGTCCACCATAGGGTGTATCAAGCCCTAGGGTGCCAACCACCGACACGAATCAAGAATGCACAGATAAACCTACTAATGCCCAATGCCTGCTTTTTCAACTCCGGACCACGTGCACGACCATAGCCCGCCTGAACCTACACTGGCGCACCAACACAGCCGTCGTTCTGGTCGCTTACAATCAGCCCGGTAATCGTGCCCCACCCTGCCTAGTCCCAGGGTACCATGATACATCTAGTGGGTTACTGCTGAAAAGGACCGCGTAACTAGGGTTTCCATCCAATAGGTTAAGTATTGTCATTTTAATTCGTGACTTAACCCCTATCAGTCTAGCATGTCAAGTTGGTTAAGTATTGTCCTTCAAGTTCGTGACTTAACCCGCCCATGTGTCATGTCAAATTTGGCTAAGTGTTGTCATTCAAGTTCATGGCTTAGCCCTACGAATCATGTATCAAGTTGGTTAAGTGTTGTCTTTCATGTTCATGACTTAACCCTATCATGTGGCATTAATTCATTAATGCACCCCAACCTCTCACATCAGACCTGTTGTTGGGGTCACTGGATATGCCGGGCGGTTCCGGGCAGAATTACAACACAACTTAGTCTGCCCTCGGGTTTTCAAGTATGATACGACCAACTACCCACATTGGATCCTATTGTTTGCAGTAACTGGATTTGTCGGGCGGTTCCGGGCAGAATTACACTGCAAACTCAACCCAACCTCGAGTTGGCCATTTTCAAGTTCATTCTAGTGTCATGTCCATGTTCAAGATTCATGTCAAGTTCGTGTCAAGTTTTCAAGGCAGGTTTCATACCAAGTTTCCTATAATTACCAATTTTTCCCAACGTTACCCCGTCTAAATATTAGGCTAACAATCTTAGCCTAATTTCTCGTCCGCATGATTTTTGACATATAATATTAGGCTAAAAGTTAGCCTAATTTAACGTACGCAAAATTGGCATAAAGCAATTCATTAATATAAACATGACATAGGTGTAAACTTGGCATTTTCGGCATAGTCAATATGAACATCATAGGTGTGAACTTGCAAAATAGTCAACATGAATATCATAGGTGTGAATCTTGCAACGTAGACTAAATCAACATACATATATGTGAACTTGCAACATAGACTAAATCAACTTACATATATGTGAACTTGCAAATCAGTCACGAGCATACGAATAAGTGTGAACTTGAAATATGACATCGGTTTAACATATACACATAAACATGTAGATCTAACATTTGGTCACATATGTGATATGATTTTACAACCAAAAACTTGCATAACATGATAAATTACACAACTTGTCATAACGGGTTATACTTCAAGTTCCTATATATATGAATAGACTTATTCATTAATTCCCAATTCAACATGATAATAAAATAGAACCACAGGCATAGATCAATATCATTCAATAACATAATCAATCTATTTTCAAGGTATGACATAACTGAATAAATTGATTAAAACATCACATGCATATAAATCTGATAACATTACGAACATAAAAAGGTTTGAATACTAATCTAGATTCAAGAACATGGATAGATCTAACTTAAATAGAAAAATCCCCAAAATCGAGATCCAAGGACAAAATAAGGAAAATAGGTCTGAATAGAAAGTCAAGCTTAGATCCAATTTCATAGTCATAATCCTAGGCAATGAATCATAGGTGATTAACCACAATTGTCCTTGTCATAGTCATAGGCAATAGTCTTATTGTTCATAGTCATAGGCAGTCTTATGTTCACCGTCATAGTCATAGGCATAGTCTTATTAGTCATAGGCAGTCTTATGTTCACCATCATAGTCATAGGCATAGTCTTATGTTCACCGTCATTGTCATAGGCATAGGCAAAATCTTATGTCCACAGTCATAGGCATAGTCATAGTCTTATGTCATTAACAATAGTTTCAACGTCGTAGGCAATATTCCCAATAGTCAAGATCCAAGAAGAAACCAAGAATAGATATGAATCATACATAAATCACTTCCAATTTATACCATGCTCATATTAGATTTATAGTTTTTATCTAAAAGTAACTGGAACTTACAGATCGGGGTCTAAGAAAGATGTAGAAGTCGAATCTATAAACTAGTCATCGAATTGTTGAATCTTGCTTTGATTGTAGAAGCAAATCCCCAATTCCTAGCCGTAGTCTTCAAGAAATAATCTTCGCGTTTTATTTTTAATTTAATTTAATTAAGGTGGAGGCAGCATAACATTGCAATGGTTTGGTGTGGAGAGAAAGCTAGGTTTAGGGGTAGGAGAATAGGGTAATTTAGAGCCTCCAGATCAGTCCAGAAGTCATCAGAACCACCCAGCTCGAAGACAGGTCATCCAGCCACTCAGAAGAAGACACATCATCACAGAACACTCCAGAATTCTGTGCTGGATCGGTATGGGCGCACTTGGCAGCTGCGCCGGTGTATTTTTGTACTGGCGCACTTCACAAGTGCGCCAGTGTATTCTGGCATGTTTCCGGTTTTTCTGTCTAACTTTGTTCGTCCATATCTTCTTCATATGGTATCCGTTTTACGCAAACTCGGACTCTACCTCAAGCAGAATTTCGAGACGAACACAATGGCGCAACCTGTTTCCCTTGATTCTTATTTTAAAAATTAATTCTGCCTTGATTTATGGTTTTAACACGTTATTAAAATTCGGGTTGTTACATTCTTCCCTCCTTAAACGATTTCGTCCCTGAAATCTTCAAGTTAAGAAGAATGCATCCTATCATCCAATCAACCGTCTACTCAACCATCATCTACAAGAAACCATTGTCCTTAAAAGATTTCTAATGCTATATGAACATATGCAGAAAGTGTGTGTATATGTTCCTTATCTAATGCAAATGATCAGGCCTGATTGATCTTCTTAATGCAAAATATGTTTAGTGCCATGAATCCAACATGTATGCAAATAATCCTAGTCACATAAACGCTATATGTGTGCACAAACATCCATACATATGCAACATTCACATGATAACACATTCAATTTCACCCATAAACAAGTATAAACACTCATGCATATGCAATATGAAAATGTGTCTGAACCGATCTAGTGCCTAATGTGTGTTATGCAACCACGAGCAACTACTTGCGACCACTTGCAACCATTTGCAAACATCAACCATAACATGTTTCAATCACATGTTTACATCCAAAAGGGTTCTACCTAAGGTTCTTAAGATAAAATTGAGAAGATAAGCAAGATAAAACAAAGCATCTAGGAGAAGAGGTTAAAGATGTACCCCCAGAAGATCCTGCTTGCGGGGCTTGCCCTTGCTTCTTAGGGCAGTTCTTGCTGATATGTCCAGTTTCACCACACTGGAAACATGCTCCCATCTTCATCTTCTTCTTTCTACAATCCTGGACTATATGCCCACCTATACCACAGAAGTTGCACTTCCTCTTATCACGTGACTTGTTATTATTGTTGTCGTTGTTCTCGCCTCCCTTCTAGAAGTCTTTCTTCTCGTTCTGAGACTCATCCGCCTTTTCTTATCACTCATACCCTTCCTATGTAACATTTTAACAAGCCTCACAGAAACTATCTCCATCGTATGGAAAACCATCTACAAAGCTAGAAAGAGGATTAGCCGCAGGTAAAAACTACTGCGACTACAGATGGAGAAAAGAAAGGAAAAGAGATTCAAACAAGGAAACAAAGGATAGTGCTAATGGCTTTTGGGGAATAGCCTTTTAAATAAAACAAGACTTTTCTTGAAAAATGCTTCTTTGTAAACGGTTTTGAAAATAATTTCAGAAGGTTTTCTAAAAACTTTTGCCCAGTCTGGCAACCTTCTGCTCTGATACCAAATGTAACACCCCACCTCCGCTAGGGTCACTCACAAAGGGAATGCACTAGTTTTGGAGGAGCATTATCGAGGTAAACAAACACAGAAATATTACAAGACAGAACATAGATAAACAGCGGAAGAATCAAAAGATAAATTTCATTACTTTCAAAAAGAGTCAAAACCTTTTACATCAAATAGCCAAGGTCATTATTTTCCATTATAGCAAATTCTGTCTTGCATAAATAAAGAAGCATAAACTTGAAACAACAAAAGTAGCTTAATTCCCCAAAGGTAGCAGAAATGCAGCCATAACATAACTCGAGATCAAACCATACATAAGCTGAACTGAATGCAAGCGAAATCCAAGCTAAGTGCTAGAGTTTCCTCCCTGAGAACCTGGGGGGGGGGGGGGGAGGGGGGAAACGGAAGAAAAAGAGGCGAAAGAAAACGGGTCAGTCATAAAGACTTGTAAGTCCAAGTGACTTTCAGCATAAAAACTGATAAAGGTAACATGACATGTATAAACTGAAAGTAAACATAAGGATGCTGTCAAGAAGGGCAAGATAGACTAAGATAACATGATAAATCAAGTATAGCATCACGTATTCAAGGTTCGCTGCATCAACTGTACTAGAATCCCAACCCATGTCTTATATTAATCATGAAATGATCCCCTGGCCCAATATCACGAATGACCCATTACTGGGTCCAACAGAACGACCCACTACTCGATCGGCTCCCTACAAGTTCTAGCTCGTCATGTGTCTCTGTGTCATACGGCCCTATCACGATTGTAGTCACCTGTGCTAGGTCCACCATAGGGTGTATCAAGCCCTAGGGTGCCAACCACCGACACGAATCAAGAATGCACAGATAAACCTACTAATGCCCAATGCCTGCTTTTTCAACTCCGGACCACGTGCACGACCATAGCCCGCCTGAACCTACACTGGCGCACCAACACAGTCGTCGTTCTGGTCGCTTACAATCAGCCCAGTAATCGTGCCGCACCCTTCCTTGTCCCAGGGTACCATGATACATCTAATGGGTTACTGCTGAAAAGGACCGCGTAACTAGGGTTTCCGTCCAATAGGTTAAGTATTGTCATTTCAATTCGTGACTTAACCCCTATCAGTCTAGCATGTCAAGTTGGTTAAGTATTGTCCTTCAAGTTTGTGACTTAACCCGCAAATGTGTCATGTCAAATTTGGCTAAGTGTTGTCGTTCAAGTTCATGGCTTAGCCCTACGAATCATGTATCAAGTTGGTTAAGTGTTGTCTTTCATGTTCATGACTTAACCCTATCATGTGGCATTAATTCATTAATGCACCCCAACCTCTCACATCAGACCTGTTGTTGTGGTCACTGGATAAGCCGAGCGGTTCCGGGCAGAATTACACCACAACTCAGTCTAACCTCGGGTTTTCAAGTGCGATATGACCAACTACCCACATTGGATCCTATTGTTTGAGTAACTGGATTTGCCAGGCGGTTCCGGGCAGAATTACACTGCAAACTCAACCCAACCTCGAGTTGGCCATTTTCCAGTTCATTCTAGTGTCATGTCCATGTTCAAGATTCATGTCAAGTTCGTGTCAAGTTTTCAAGGCAAGTTTCATACCAAGTTTCCTATAATTACCAATTTTTCCCAATGTTACCACGTCTAAATATTAGGCTAACAATCTTAGCCTAATTTCTCGTCCGCATGATTTTTGACATATAATATTAGGCTAAAAACATAGCCTAATTTAACGTACGCAAAATTGGCATAAAGCAATTCATTAATATAAACATGACATAGGTGTAAACTTGGCATTTTCGGCATAGTCAATATAAACATCATAGGTGTGAACTTGCAAAATAGTCAACATGAATATCATAGGTGTGAATCTTGAAACGTAGACTAAATCAACATAAATATATGTGAACTTGCAACATAGACTAAATCAACTTACATATATGTGAACTTGCAAATCAGTCACGAGCATATGAATAAGTGTGAACTTGAAATATGACATAGGTTTAACATATACACATAAACATGTAGATCTAAAATTGTGTCACATATGTGATATGATTTTACAACCTAAAACTTGTATAACATGATAAACTACACAACTTGTCATAACGGGTTATACTTCAAGTTCCTATACATATGAATAGACTTATTCATTAATTCCCAATTCAATATGATAATAAAATAGAACCACAGGCATAGATCAATATCATTCAATAACATAATAAATCTATTTTCAAGGTATGACATAACTGAATAAATTGATTAAAACATCACAGGCATATAAATCTGGTAACATTACGAACATAAAAAGGTTTGAATACTAATCTAGATTCAAGAACATGGATAGATCTAACTTAAATAGAAAAATCCCCAAAATCTAGATTCAAGGACAAAATAAGGAAAATAGGTCTGAATAGAAAGTCAAGCTTAGATCCAATTTCATAGTCATAATCCTAGGCAATGAATCATAGGTGATTAACCACAATTGTCCTTGTCATAGTCATAGGCAATAGTCTTATTGTTCATAGTCATAGGCAGTCTTATGTTCACCGTCATAGTCATAGGCATAGTCTTATTAGTCATAGGCAGTCTTATGTTCACCGTCATAGTCATAGGCATAGTCTTATGTTCACCGTCATAGTCATAGGCATAGGCAAAATCTTATGTCCACAGTCATAGGCATAGTCATAGTCTTATGTCATTAACAATAGTTTCAACGTCGTAGGCAATATTCCCAATGGTCAAGATCCAAGAAGAAACCAAGAATAGATATGAATCATACATAAATCACTTCCAATTTATACCATGCTCATATTAGATTTATAGTTTTTATCTAAAAGTAACTGGAACTTACAGATCATGGTCTAAGAAAGATGTAGAAGTCGAATCTATAAACTAGTCGTCGAATTGTTGAATCGTTGAATCTTGCTTTGATTGTAGAAGCAAATCCATAATTCCTAGTCGTAGTCCTCAAGAAATAATCTTCGCGTTTTATTTTTAATTTAATTTAATTAAGGTGGAGGCAGCAGGTCGTCCAGCCACTCAGAAGAAGACACGTCATCACAGAACACTCCATATTTTGTGCTGGATCGGTATGGGCGCACTTGGCAGGTGCGCCAGTGTATTTTTGTACTGGCGCACTTCACAAGTGCGCCCGTGTATTCTGGCCTATTTCCGGTTTTTCTGCCTAACTTCGTTCGTCCATATCTTCTTCATACGGTATCCGATTTACGCAAACTCGGACTCTATCTCAAGTAGAATTTCGAGACGAACGCAATGGCGCAACCCGTTTCCCTTGATTCTTATTTTAAAAATTAATTCTGCCTTGATTTATGGTTTTAACACGTTATTAAAATTCGGGTTGTTACAAGTATATTTGGAAAATTTATGGAAATTGAATTGAAAAACTCTGATAATAGATGCATACATGCTATTGTTGACCGTTGGTGGTCGACTACGCATACCCTTTTATTTCCTAGTACGAAGTTCGGGTTTACACCGTTAGATTTTACCATGTTGACATCCATTCCTGTTGGAATGCATAATCTAACGATACCGTATGATGAGAGTTGAGGGTAATTAGAAAATGCAAAGCAATTATTTCCACTTCTTGAGGCGAAAGATATTCGGGTAGGAAATGTTGCTTTATCACATCTTGTGAAGTACTTTCATGATGAGTATCTTGAGGCCATTGATAACAAAAGTCATATTGCCAGCATTTTTTTGTATATGGTGGGTACTCTATTTTTTATGACAACAAATGACACTATTAGTCTGGGATATTTGGAGATCGTATTTGATTTATGCTTTTCGATTGGCGTTCGGAGATTGTGGGTTACCTCTACCAGAGTTTTGATGTTGCTGTAACTAAGGGAGGGCATATAACTGGTTTCCTTGAGCTACTACAGGTATGGTTACCTATAGTAAACACAAAAAAAATTATGTCTCAGTGGTTTATTCTAGTGTTTAATATTGCTTCTTTCGTTATTGCAGTACTGTTTTTTTGAGTACATGACGGTGTGTGGATATATTGTCAAAGAAGAGGTGAAACAAGCTTCATATCCGAGATTGAGAGCCTGGGAGAAAGAAAATAGGCTCATCATGCATGATACTTTGGCTCATTTGTTCTCTAGCACACGGTTGTCCATGCAGAGGTTGTCCATGCATGCGACCTATCGATGAAACGGTTGCCTTTGATTGTTCCACCCGGTAGCTCATATGAGGTGTATTTAGGAGAGAGGTGTATGCGGCAGCTTACAGGCTGGGTGACTATTCCCTCCCGCGCACATGACCTACAAGATGACATATTCTACATATGCGGAGTTGCAACAAACCTTATACCAAGATGATTGTCAACAATATATATATATATATATAAAGAGTCAGACATGGACTACAACACGTATTGGCGCTTAGTGGGCAGAGATGTTGGTCCATTACTAGATGCTTCAGTCTGTATCGGTAATATGAATTTTTTCAGACCTTCTACTTTGAAGGCAGGAATTGAAGCTCCAATCATCACGTCTTCAGAAGTTAATTACGCATCTCATTTTTACCAACAACCACATCAAAGTGAGTGGGCCGAGGATCATGGATGGAACTTGCAATGGACAGGACATGATCCGTTACCCATTCCTCATTTGATGGATATACCGTTAGTTCCGTCCCATTACACCATTGATAGTCTATGGGAAATGAATATGGGTATGCGGCAATTAGCTCTTGAACAGTCAAAGTATTATGAAGAGGGCTTGAATAGGATTAACACAGTTGCAGACGATTTTGTAAGTTATCGATTTAATTTTTGTGAAACGTGTTTGTTTTCCAATATTGCTCAGAACATAGAATCCCTAGTATTATTTGTATAATGATATTGTGTTTGTTTTTAAATATTTCGTAGAATATGCAGGTTTTTAGGGAACCAGTGTTGGGTTTAGGGTCTAAAAGGTCAGGTCGAACAAAAAGCAGGAAAAAAAGAAAAACTCGTGTACAAATGGAAGAGAAGGAGGAGGAAGATGACGAGGGTGATGAGCAGGGTGATGAGGAAGATGAGGAGGGTGATGAGGAGGATGACGAGGAAGGTGATGAGGAGAATAAGAAGGAAGGTGATGAGGAGAATAAGAAGGAAGGTGATGAGGAAGATGACGAGGGTGATGAGGAGGATCAGGATGACGAAGATAGCGATGAAGATGGTCAATCCAGTGATGTACGTACTAATCAATATGGTGTTAAGCTTAGATATCCAACCTCATCATCGTCGACGTCGGGTACTTGTTAATTTAACTCCATACGCACTTGTAACTTGTGCACATATAAATATTTTTTTAGTTCTAAGTTTATTAAAGTTCACACATAACAAATTGTTTATGTATGTTTAGGCAAGAGTCTGGGCAAAGGTAAGCAGAAGAGTAGTGGTTTCGTCAGCAAGGTGAAGTCTCTATTTACGGGAAAGGGAAAGGAGAAAGGAAGTGGGATTAACATTCCAGGCATTGAGGACAATCAATGAAGTTTGAAGAGATGTTTGTATGACTTTTTAGGTGCTAATGTTGATGTAATGGTTTGTTAGTGTAATGGTCTGTTAGTTTAATGGTACTGTAATATTGTTATGGCTACTGTTAGGTGTTATTGTAATGGTTTGTTAGTTTAATGGTAATATAATATTTTGTTGTTGTTATGCATATTGTCAGGTGCTAATGGTAATGTAATATTGTTTATTATATACTGTTATTGTTTTGTGTATTTGTTATGTTGTTTAATATTTCTCATTACATTACCGAGAAGCTTACAACAACGACGATTACAACATTAAGAAATGCAAACTACAATTATACGAACTACAACAACTAAGCACACAAACTTCAAATTCAAAGTAAAAAAAACATTACGATAGTTTCCACGTACACCTACCACGGACATGGGAAAAATCCAGCTCTAGATGCATTAGCAACATTCTTGTTCAAGAGTCTTATTTCGGCTTGCGCTTCCAGTGCAACTGAACTCCACGTTCACACATCTGAGGGTCAACCCACTGCTTAAAGTAACAACAATCAATTTCGTCAGGATAAATCTTGTAGTCCTCGTGGGATTCACAACCGAAAAATCGACGACCAGCATTTTTTTCAGTTTTCGAAATAACCACAACCGATTTTTCTCTACAACGGCAAATAGGGTTGGATCCACCCGGACGTAGTGGTTGGACAACGTGCCCTTCAACTACTATTTCTTTTCCAGGATGTTGATTAGCTAACGCTTCATCGTTATTTTCCCATTTGTCCATAGTTGAGCCTACACTTTCATTTTCGTGTCTCGGCATGATGAAAGAGGATGAAGGAGGTGGCTTTAGAGAAGCCTCTATATAAAGGAGTTAAAAAAACATAATGGAGTTAAAAAACATAACTTGGATGTATATATAAATGTACACGGCTTATCCTGAGTAGTCCTATCACTGCTCCAGTGTTGTATTGTTACAGTCTTCCTATCACTTTAGTAGATCAGTGCACTATTGCTAGAATGCTCTATGGCTACATATCACTTTAGTGCTCCAGTGCTCTGTTGCTACAGTGCTCATGAGTAGTCATATCGATGCATTGGTGGATCCTATCGCTATAGTGCTCTATTGCTACATATGTTAACGTGTTAAAGAATCACTATAGGAGACATTTTCTGAAATGAGCCCACTGACTTGTCATATCACCTTAGTACAATGCTTTAACCCTACACTAAATATGTTAAGGGTCCTCACATGTATACTGCTTTAACCCTACACTAAATAGTCTTATCAGGAAAGATTAATAACTCTGTGGTTTAAGAGGTCGTCACATGTGCACTACTACAACCCTGCATTGACTAGTCTAAGGTAGCTCCATCAAATTTGTTGTGTATATAAATATCTACGGTTACTACTTTTTAGTTATCTCAAACCGAAATTTTCATCAACATAAAAAATGTATTCATGGTCATGACCCTCGTCAATGGATTCAAACTATGATCAAAACTTTCCTGAGCGTCCGCCTTTAAGTCCTAGAACGGATATTGATTGGAATATCGAATACCAAGAGCAGCACTACGAGGACCTGCGTCGTGACTACCCCGAGCTGGCCCGCCAGACGATTCATCCGCCAATTGCTCAAGTTCCAGATGTAGGTCATCAAGTAGTCCAAACTGTAAATGAAGAACACTTACAAGCGATTACAGTCCCTCGTCCTCCGGCTATTGAAGTGATAGATCAATTCTCAGAAGTTTGGCCTTCAAATGGACATGAGGTATGACGAGTTTCAGTTAACTAGTCTTCTAACGAGCAGGAGGTTAACTCCTATCCCGTTTGTTGCCACTGTGGTCACGTGGTGGAGGTAGTAGTCCGGGTGGACGGAGAGAATATTGGTCGTAGGATCCAGTTATGCTCGCTATGGCCTAACGGATGCAATTATTTTGAGTGGATAGACGACCGTTTATGTCCAAGGGCTATTTCTTATGCCAACGATTTTAAACAAGAGAATAGGCGACTTCGAACCTCTTTAGAATCCCTTGATATTGAGCGTAACAATTAATGTGCTTGCGTACTGAATTTCCTAGTTTAACATCTCTTGTATCCTATATTTTAGTGGCTAGTATTTAGTTATTTCTCTTGTATCCTACATTTAGCTAGTGATGTTATAATGAACATCTATTGTATCTGTAATAACCCGGAAATCCGAGCCAATTTAAAATTTTTATTTTGGCAATATTAGTGAATTTCAATATTTAAAATAGATTATTTTAAATAATAACGACAAGAAAATTATTTTTAATAGAATTCGAACGTATATATTAATATAGATCGTCGTTAGAATATAAATATTTATTTTAAATTATAAAAGGAATTGAAAATGGCGCGGTAGTTCGATAATTCGATTTCAAACTTCAATTGAATGTACCGGGTGCAAAATAAACCGAATTTTGGCGAAACCAAAAATATTTGAATCTAATTGGTAATATCTTTCCAACGAATCCGAAAAATCAAAATTTCATTGCGGGGATCAAAAGATACGTCCAGTTGAAAATTCAGAATAGTCGCTATGGAATTCTAGCCCTTAAAAATGGAAATTTTGCAAACGACCTCGGTTTTCGACGAAACCACTTTTGTTGGATCCGTGATGTCAAGTTATTGCCAGGTTTCAAATTTCATAATTTTTCGAATTAATATGTGAGCGTGGCAAAGGAAAACGCGTTTGAACAGTTTTAGTTGATTTTAATCGACTGGAAAATGGCCATTTTTCAAACGGTCTCAGAATTTGACAAAATTAGTTTAGTTAGGACCGTATCGTAAATACGAAGCTAGAAAATATTTTTCTGGAATTTTTCGAGTTAGTATGTGACCCCAGTAAATTGAAATGCGCGTTCAAATTCAATATATGGAGTTATATTTTGATTTTGACGAAAACTGATCGAACTGATCGAATCAGCCTACGATACATATCCGATTGTGTTCGGAATGGGGGTAATTAGCTATGGACGACAGGCGGTGGGTCTCGTTTCGAGGTCGAAATAAAAAGTTACCTTTATGGAATTATAAATTAAATTAATATATATTATTATATAACCTCACCCCTCTCTACACTCTCATTCAGATCGAAATTAAATAAAAAAAACCACCACATCCCTTAATCGCCCATCGCCGGAGCACCAAGCGGCGCCACCGCTGGCACGCCCTCCCCACTTCTGCCATCGCCCCCACTTCTGCGCCACCTCCTCCTCCTTCTAGCCTTCCCCAATTCGAACGAGAGGCCAAAGACCCCAATCCCGTCGCCAGTGACGTTCCAAGCCAACCACCACCCACCTGTTAGCCGCCTGACGCCGCCGGAGCCCTCTTCCGCCGCTAACTCAGACCACAGACCCCTCCTATGAGCTAAAACAAAAGAAAAGTAAGTTTTTTTGCTTTAGTTAATTTAGTTTTTTTTATATTTATAATTAATTAATATAAAGATCTATTTTCTTCTATATATTAGCATCCTAAAAATTAGATTTTTATGTATATCTTAACATCACAAAGATTAAATTTTTATAATGTTTTCGTGGTAATAAAGATTTGATTTTTATATAAATAAAGGTTAGATCTTTAAAGTAGAAAAAAATTAGGGTTTTGCTATCATGAAAGCGAAGAAAAATTATATTTTTAATCATAGAAATAAGGGATTTATTTTTATACATGTGAAGGAAGTATGAAAATCGAATTTTTATATTAGAAAAGTTTGAATCTTTATATAGTTGAAATGGTGAAGTAAAAATGAGATTTTTATATATGAAATAGCAAAATAAAAATATTATCTTTATAATGTAAACATCGTATTAAAGATGTGATTTTTACACATATGGCTTTGAAGTAGAAGTATAATTTTATTATATGATTAGAATTATAGAAATACGATTTTTATATATGAAGACATAGGGAATGAAAATATAATTTTCATTGTATGTAGAGTATAAAAATATAATTTTTATATTTGTAGAGAATAAAAAAAATGATTTTTATATAATGAGAAGAATTAAAATTTTGATTTTTTTTCTCTATAACGTTGAAATAAAAATGTGATTTTAATATGAACACCGTGGAGAAGACTACGTTGGGAGTACGGGCAAACCCAGAATGTTCAGAAATTCAGAAATAAAAAATGGCGGAGTGGAACCCTCGGTGAGAACTTCTCACTTTTAATTTAAATCTTCTTTTCTAGTTAAAAATATATACTAGGATGCAGACGGTGTTTAGTAGCACCCGACACCCGTCGTCCACAGACCATGGACGGCTTGTATGCTTGTTTGCTTGATTTTGATGTGTAGTTGATTGTGTGATGTGAAATGAAATAAAATATTTTATAGTGTAAAATATTTTATAGTTAAAAATAGAATTTTTAACGTGTATATGAAATGAAATAAATATAAACAAATCGAACGATTTGTTTATATACACACATTTGACTGATATTGATTGGGACGATAAATTTTACACATCGCCCAACTGCACAAATAA
The DNA here is from genome assembly GCA_030737875.1 of Allium sativum. NCBI lineage: Eukaryota > Viridiplantae > Streptophyta > Magnoliopsida > Asparagales > Amaryllidaceae > Allium > Allium sativum. The sequence continues at coordinate 228,368,325 of CM060919.1, read as the reverse complement.
AATCTGTGTTTGATTGTTTGAAACCCCACACGGGTATTGGGATGATATATGACATACACTAATCCCAATAATTAGTTGTATGTCGATCGATTGATTGACAGACTATCATAAGCGGTAAATATTTATATTTGATGCTTATATAGTGTAGAATGCACTCTGGATGATGGTTGATTATTTATCGTTGTTATCTTGTACATGTGTTGTAGAAAATCCATATAATTAACATTATATGGTAATTTCTTGGGCCTCATTCCAGTTTTGAAAAGAAATATTTGAAAAGAAATATTTGAATAGAAATATTTGAAAAGAAATATTTGAAATAGAATATTTGAAAATAGAAATATATGAAACCGTGCTGATTAGATTGATGCCATTTTGACGCGAACGATATTTATATCGATTTTATTCATTTTTCAATGAATATCGAAAGTGATTTAAAAAATTAAAATTGAATAGAAATGAATTCGAATTGAAATTGAATAGAAATGAATTCAAATTGAAATTGAATAGAAATGAATTCGAATTGAAATTGAATAGAAATGAATTCGAATTGAAATTGAATAGAAATGAATTCGAATTTAAATTGAATAGAATTGAATTCGAATTGAAATGAATTCGAATTGAAATTGAATACAAACAAATTCGAATTGAAATTGAATAGAAACGAATTCGAATTGAAATTGAATAGAAATGAATTGAAATTCGAATTAAATTGAATTGAAATCGTTTTGAAATGAAATTAAAACGAATTTATATTGGAATATTCAATTTTGATTAGAAATTGAATATGAAGTTGAAATCGTTTCGAAAACGAATTTAAATCGGTTTTTAAAATGCATTTTGAAAGGAAATCGACGATATATATAATATATATATATTATATGTATATAATGGCCTGAATAGAACGCGCCGCGCCGCGGCAGTTCGCCAATTTCGATCATTGACTTAGAATGGATATTACGGGAGATCCGACCGTCGGATTCTCCTAAAACCGGAACCGTTGGGTTCGTTTCGAAAAGAGCTTTCTAACGAAAATTTGAAATTTGAAATCTAACGGTTGGATTTGGAATCATGTCCAAATCAAATTTGGAAAAGGTCGCTGTAAGTGCAGTTCGATGGCCGTTGATGGTAATCTACTGTACGGGCCTTGATAAAATTATTAAAAATATCAATAATTTGTGTCAAATCATAAGAAATGATTTGTGAAGAATTGGGATGAAAAACTCCATATTTGAAAAGATAAAAATAGATTTTTATCGAAATGAACTAGTTTTGAACTAGAATTATAATTCTATTTATTTTTAATAAATAGATTGAATTTGAAATGGTTTTAAAAGTAACCAGGAGTTCCAATAATTGAATTGGAATGGATTTTAATCGAAATTGTCTTTGGAATATTTCGATGTTGGATTTCGTGATGATACAGATATTGTTATGGGAATTTAAAAGATATATTAATATCGTTATTTCCAATACGATATTTGTTGGTCGTAGAATTTGATATTGAATATAAGCCGATATATTTTCTATTCAAAGCCTTGTATTTAATATCAAATGTGATTTGGTTTGTCGTGAATGGTGTCTTCATTAACACTGTTCTTAAACCCAGTTGAGAAAAATGATTAAATCTTTTTATTTAGATTTAATGAAGTGTACCAATTAAATAATATTTAATTGGAATTGAACTGGTATTGATTTTTGGGCTTATTGTGAACAGTGTTTTAAATAACACTTGTTCTTTAACCCGATAATTAATGAATGTGATTTTGGGTTTATTGTGGACCGTGTTTTAAATGACATTGTTTCTTTAACCCAGTTAAAGACAGGATATTGATTTCTGTGAAGATTAAAACTAAGTGGAGTTTTAATGAATCTTTAATTAGATTGAAATGATCGAGAATGGAGTATCACCAGTTTTGCTCTAGGCGATAGTTAAATCTTTAATTAGATTTGAACGGGAAATGGTAATTGAATTTACCGATAACACCATGGTGTTAGATATGAAGTATGACCAGTTTTACTTCATGGGATGAATAGGTTGGGATTGGGAAATAAAATAAATGATTACTTCGGTGTGGTTCGCTAATCCCGACTAGTTTGAATTGATATTCAAAGAAGATTAAAGAATAAATTTAAAGAATTTATCTTTGATAAAATTAATGGGAACTTTTCCCAAAGTATAAGAATATTTGAATAAAAGAATATTCTGAATTGGAATGAGGCGTATGTGGTGTTTGTGTAACACTTGTTTATTATATACGCGAGTTATTCAGAAAGACCGGGTTTATCCCATTCTGAATAACTGATTCGACGTGGTGTCGAGGATGAAGACGGTGGTCGAAGATCGGAGGTCTTCACGTCGTTTGGATAATTACTGATGATCCTGATTGGGCCGTACACCCAAAAGGAGGGAATCAGTTGGTGATCGTCCAGACATACTTGGAGATCGATGGATATGCGGGGTACTAGGTGCCTCCGGTTTCGTTCAGACCCAGAACGAACTTGTAAATGGACTGTGTGTCTGACATTGGATTTTAGTCTGTGTGGTTGATTTCTATTAAATACACATATGTTTGGCAGCGGAGAATTTATTCACTTGCTTAACGCCCTTCTCTGAGACGTACGAGCTCAGGGGTTATATATTGATGGATATCAATCGCATGGAGTGAATTGCCAATGTGGCATGCCTAAGTGGCAATTGATCAAGGCTTCTGTTGAAAAGCAAAGTCTTGTGGTGATGATCAAAGCACAGCCTGTGTGGCACAGCTTTGTGTAACGTGAATTCGCGAGCCTCACACCCCGGTTGTGAACCAAAAACGGGAGAGGACTTCAAGGAGGACATGCGTTTCTTTCTAGCTAGAAGTGGCGTCAGTGGTTTTACACGCCCTGACGAGTTTGACTTATGTGGTTGTTGCTGTTGCGAGGCGCCTCGGATATATCGGTCGTTCTCGAACCAATGGAGTCATTCGTTGGCTCATTTGTGCCCCATAGGGCGGGGAGACGTATTGTCCAGGGTTTAAGTTTAATCCACATCGAGTGGACCGGCCCTGACGATCCAAGGTGCACTCGAGCTCTGTATCCTGAGACATGGTAGGCTAGATTTTCTCGAATTCGGTGAGCACTATCTTTTGCCTCGGTTCACAGATGGAAATCCAATTTCCAAATACGTGATTTTGCAGTTTTAATTGTAGAACTAGTATGGCGACATGATATATGGTACCCATGCCGTCTATGATTGATACTTATGATTTGAAGTTGTTTTATACACTATGCACCTTAATAGTATCAAATGATTTGTTTTAAACGTATTAAGCATGTTTAGTTATTATAAGGGAAAACCCTATCCTCCGGCTTGCGTTGCATTGTGTGATAGGACCTGGGTCTTATAATAGCTTCATTTTTCCAAAAAGCATTGCGCTGTTTTGTTACCTGCACTGGTATTCTTGGGAGGAAACCCGTTCCGTGTTATACGGCGTGGTCCCTTGATTTACCGAACTTTAAAATAAAGATTAATAACTGTTTTAGTTCTCACACCAGTCCCATGACTGACCTAGAGTTTATTGTTTTAACCTAAACTCTGGGTGCCCTTATTTTGACATGGGCAGCTAGTAGTTTTGGTTTTGCAGATTTATATTCACAGGACCCTGGTTTACAGCTGGAATGATATCCGAAACGCTTTGTATCCGTATATCTCTTCTAGTTGTGTATTGTATTATTTTCCGCTGCTATGTAATGTATTGTAATCTCTGATATTTTTTGAATGTGTAATGTTTATTCATACTCTGTATATTCTTGTATTCTGATGGAATTGTTGTAATTTACAATGAAATGTTCTTCCGTCTGCGTTCTAATTTGTCGTGTTCTCAAAACAATCAGGCGTTTCGAACGGTCTGGGTCGGTTTAGCGACTGATTCGGATCGAGCGAAATTCCTTTTCGTTACAGTTAGTATTAGAGCTTTGGTTTACAGAGCTCGAGAACAAGACACATTAGAACCATACGAAAGAATTCATCAGAAATTGGATTAGCAATATCCATTAAGAATGACTCGTTAGAGATAGGATCAGTAGTATCCTAGAACGAGTGTAAAGAGTATATTTTTAAAGTGAAAACAATTTTTGTTTTGAAAATTTAAATCGAATTATTCGTATTTGAATATTTATTTAAATTGATTTGGACAATCCAATATATAAAGATTTTTCGTATACGTCTGATCCGCGTGTATTCGAAGTTTTAATATATTGGATAGATATAGAATCACACTCTAGTCGCCCGGGAGTGATTCTGATGATTGATATATCATCATCAGAATTTATATTCGAGTGACGAAGGTGTGATATCTATATATTTCCAATAGGCTGGTGTGAGAACCAAAATTAGATAGGGCTTATTGTTGTGATTTGGCATCAAAAATGAGATTTTTGACTATATATCAAAGTTATGAATTTGAAAAGCTAATCAACTAATTGATTGATGGTTGTGTTGTTTGATTATTGGTCAATTAATTAAAATGTTGAACCTTAAGCCAAATTGAACCAAAAAGTGAGTTGTATTGAAAATTGGTTGCATTTGCATATATGTACATGTGTATCCATTGAACAGGTCATAGCAAGGAGGCTAGAGAAGAGGAATAAAATTGTTTGCCCGACAAATAGGTACATGTTTACCATAATTTATTGTTTTGTTTGGGTGATGATGATTTTGTGAGCCGATTGGCTAGCCGCTTGGCTTTTTCTTTTTTCTTTTCGACTGAAGAAGGCCATGGGAGGCTATATGAAATATCCTGAAGTCCCCGGTGCAGGGGAGGTTATGGCGAAATTTTTCGAAAATTTAGGGTGTTAGCCAAATTTTTGAAAAATTTGAAAAGTTCTTAGAAACTGAAAAGTTGAAGAACTTAAGCCGTAATGAAAATATGGAAAGTTCAGTTGATTAGTTAAACAACTTTCAGCTTCGTTCCTTTTCGGGGACGAAAAGTTTTAAGTGGGGGAGATTGTAATAACCCGGAAATCCGAGCCAATTTAAAATTTTTATTTTGGCAATTTTAGTAAATTTTGAATATTTAAAATAGATTGTTTTAAATAATAACGACGAGAAAATTATTTTTAATAGAATTCGAACGTATATATTAATATAGATCGTCTTTAGAATATAAATATTTATTTGAAATTATAAAAGGAATTGAAAATGGCGCGGTAGTTCGATAATTCGATTTCAAACTTCAATTGAATGTACTAGGTGCAAAATAAACCGGATTTTGGCGAAACCAAAAATATTTGAATCTAATTGATAATATCTTTCCAAAGAATCCTAAAAATCAAAATTTCATAGCGGGGATCAAAAGATACGTCCAGTTGAAAATTCAGAATAGTCGCTATGGAATTCTGGCCCTTAAAAATGGAAATTTTGCAAACGACCTCGGTTTTCGACGAAACCACTTTTGTTGGATCCGTGATGTCAAGTTATTGCTAGGTTTCAAATTTCATAATTTTTCGAATCAATATGTGAGCGTGGCAAAGGAAAACGCGTTTGACCAGTTTTAGTTGATTTTAATCGACTGGAAAATGGCCATTTTTCAAACGGTCTCAGAATTTGACGAAATTAGTTTTGTTAGGACTGTATCGTCAATACGAAGCTAGAAAATATTTTTCTGGAATTTTTCGAGTTAGTATGTGACCCCAGTAAATTGAAATGCGCGTTCAAATTCAATATATGGAGTTATATTTTGATTTTGACGAAAACTGATCGAAATGATCGAATCCTCCTACGATACATATCCGATTGTGTTCGGAATGGGGGTAATTAGCTGTGGACGACAGGCGGTGGGTCTCGTTTCGAGTTCGAAATAAAAAGTTACCTTTATGGAATTATAAATTAAATTAATATATATTATTATATAACCTCACCCCACTCTACACTCTCATTCAGATCGAAATTAAATAAAAAAAACCGCCACATCCCTTAATCGCCCATCGCCGGAGCACCAAGCGGCGCCACCGCTGGCACGCCCTCCCCACTTCTGCCATCACCCCCACTTCTGTGCCACCTCCTCCTCCTTCTAGCCTTCCCCAATTCGAATGAGAGGCCAAAGACACCAATCCCGTCGCCAGTGCCGTTCCAAGCCAACCGCCACCCACCTGTTAGCCGCCTGACGCCGCCGGAGCCCTCTTCCGCCACCAACTCAGACCACAGACCCCTCCTATGAGCTAAAACAAAAGAAAAGTAAGTTTTTTTTGCTTTTATTAATTTAGTTTTTTTATATATATAATTAATTAATATGAAGATCTGTTTTCTTCTATATATTAGCATCATAAAAATTAGATTTTTATATATATCTTAACATCACAAAGATTAAATTTTTATAATGTTTTCGTGGTAATAAAGATTTGATTTTTATATAAATAAAGGTTAGATCTTTAAAGTAGAAAAAAATTAGGGTTTTGCTATCATGAAAGCGAAGAAAGATTATATTTTTAATCATAGAAATAAGGGATTTATTTTTATATATGTGAAGGAAGTATGAAAATCGAATTTTTATATTAGAAAAGTTTGAATCTTTATATAGTTGAAATGGTGAAGTAAAAATGAGATTTTTATATATGAAATAGCAAAATAAAAATATTATCTTTGTAATGTAAACATCGTATTAAAGATGTGATTTTTACACATATGGCTTTGAAGTAGAAGTATAATTTTATTATATGATTAGAATTATAGAAATACGATTTTTATATATGAAGACATAGGGAATGAAAATATAATTTTCATTGTATGTGGAGTATAAAAATATAATTTTTTATATTTGTAGAGAATAAAAAAAATGATTTTTATATAATGAGAAGAATTAAAATTTTGATTTTTTTCTCTATAACGTTGAAATAAAAATGTGATTTTAATTTGAACAGCATGGAGAAGACTACGTTGGGAGTACGGGCAAACCCAGAATGTTCAGAAATTCAGAAATAAAAAATGGCGGAGTGGAACCCTCGGTGAGAACTTCTCACTTTTAATTTAAATCTTCTTTTCTAGTTAAAAATATATACTGGGATGCAGACGGTGTTTAGTAGCACCCGACACCCGTCGTCCACAGACCATGGACGGCTTGTATGCTTGTTTGCTTGATTTTGATGTGTAGTTGATTGTGTGATGTGAAATGAAATAAAATATTTTATAGTGGAAAATATTTTATAGTTAAAAATAGAATTTTTAACGTGTATATGAAATGAAATAAATATAAACAAATCGAACGATTTGTTTATATACACACATTTGACTGATATTGATTGGGACGATAAATTTTACACATCGCCCAACTACACAAATAAAATCTGTGTTTGATTGTTTGAAACCCCACACGGGTATTGGGATGATATATGACATACACTAATCCCAATAATTAGTTGTATGTCGATCGATTGATTGACAGACTGTCATAAGCGTTAAATATTTATATTTGATGCTTATACAGTGTAGAATGCACTCTGGATGATGGTTGATTATTTATCGTTGTTATCTTATACATGTGTTGTAGAAAATCCATATAATTAACATTATATGGTAATTGCTTGGGCCTCATTCCAGTTTTGAAAAGAAATATTTGAAAAGAAATATTTGAATAGAAATATTTGAAAAGAAATATTTGAAATAGAATATTTGAAAATAGAAATATATGAAGCCGTGCTGATTAGATTGATGCCATTTTGACGCGAACGATATTTATATCGATTTTATTCATTTTTCAATGAATATCGAAAGTGATTTAAAAAATTGAAATTGAATAGAAATGAATTCGAATTGAAATTGAATAGAAATGAATTCGAATTGAAATTGAATAGAAATGAATTCGAATTGAAATTGAATAGAAATGAATTCGAATTGAAATTAAATAGAAATGAATTCGAATTTAAATTGAATAGAATTGAATTCGAATTGAAATTGAATACAAACGAATTCGAATTGAAATTGAATAGAAACGAATTCGAATTGAAATTGAATAGAAATGAATTGAAATTCGAATTAAATTGAATTGAAATCGTTTTGAAATGAAATTAAAACGAATTTATATTGGAATATTCAATTTTGATTAGAAATTGAATATGAAGTTGAAATCGTTTCGAAAACGAATTTAAATCGGTTTTTAAAATGCATTTTGAAAGGAAATCGACGATATATATATAATATATATATTATATGTATATAATGGCCTGAATAGAACGCGCCGCGCCGCGGCAGTTCGCGAATTTCGATCAGTGACTTATAATGGATACTGCGGGAGATCCGACCGTCGGATTCTCCTAAAACCGGAACCGTTGGGTTCGTTTCGAAAAGAGCTTTCTAATGAATATTATAAATTTGAAATCTAACGGTTGGATTTGGAATCATGTCCAAATCAAATTTGGAAAAGGTCGCTGTAAGTGAAGTTCGATGGCCGTTGATGGTAATCGACTGTACGGGCCTTGATAAAATTATTAAAAATATCAATAATTTGTGTAAAATCATAAGAAATGATTTGTGAAGAATTGGGATAAAAACTCCATATTTGAAAAGATAAAAATAGATTTTTATCGAAATGAACTAGTTTTGAACTAGAATTATAATTCTATTTATTTTTAATAAATAGATTGAATTTGAAATGGTTTTAAAAGTAACCAGGAGTTCCAATAATTGAATTGGAATGGATTTTAATCGAAATTGTCTTTGGAATATTTCGATGTTGGATTTCGTGATGATACAAATATTGTTATGGGAATTTGAAAGATATATTAATATCGTTATTTCCAATACGATATTTGTTGGTCGTAGAATTTGATATTGAATATAAGCCGATATATTTTCTATTCAAAGCCTTGTATTTAATATCAAATGTGATTTGGGTTTGTCGTGAATGGTGTCTTCATTAACACTGTTCTTAAACCCAGTTGAGAAAAATGATTAAATCTTTTTATTTAGATTTAATGAAGTTTACCAATTAAATAATATTTAATTGGAATTGAACTGGTATTGATTTTTGGGCTTATTGTGAACAGTGTTTTAAATAACACTTGTTCTTTAACCCGATAATTAATGAATGTGATTTTGGGTTTATTGTGGACCGTGTTTTAAATGACATTGTTTCTTTAACCCAGTTAAAGACAGGATATTGATTTCTGTGAAGATTAATACTAAGTGGAGTTTTAATGAATCTTTAATTAGATTGAAATGATCGAGAATGGAGTATCACCAGTTTTGCTCCAGGCGATAGTTAAATCTTTAATTAGATTTGAACGGGAAATGGTAATTGAATTTACCGATAACACCATGGTGTTAGATATGAAGTATGACCAATTTTACTTCATGGGATGAATAGGTTGTGATTGGGAAATAAAATAAATGATTACTTCGGTGTGGTTCGCTAATCCCGACTAGTTTGAATTGATATTCAAAGAAGATTAAAGAATAAATTTAAAGAATTTATCTTTGATAAAATTAATGGGAACTTTTCCCAAAGTATAAGAATATTTGAATAAAAGAATATTCTGAATTGGAATGAGGCGTATGTGGTGTTTGTGTAACACTTGTTTATTATATACGCGAGTTATTCAGAAAGACCGGGTTTATACCATTCTGAATAACTGATTCGACGTGGTGTCGAGGATGAAGACGGTGGTCGAAGACCGGAGGTCTTCACGTCGTTTGGATAATTACTGATGATCCTGATTGTGCCGTACACCCAATAGGAGGGAATCAGTTGGTGATCGTCCAGACGTACTTGGAGATCGATGGATATGCGGGGTACTAGGTGCCTTCGGTTTCGTTCAGACCCAGAACGAACTTGTAAATGGACTGTATGTCTGACATTGGATTTTAGTCTGTGTGATTGATTTCTATTAAATACACATCTGTTTGGCGGCGGAGAATTTATTCACTTGCTTAACGCTCTTCTCTGAGACGTACGAGCTAAGGGGTTATATATTGATGGATATCAATCGCATGGAGTGAATTGCCTGTGTGGCATGCCTAAGTGGCAATTGATCAAGGCTTCTGTTGAAAAGCAAAGTCTTGTGGTGATGATCAAAGCACAGCCTGTGTGGCACAACTTTGTGTAACGTGAATTCGCGAGCCTCACACCCCGGTTGTGAACCAAAAACGGGAGAGGACTTCAAGGAGGACATGCGTTTCTTTCTAGCTAGAAGTGGCGTCAGTGGTTTTACACGCCCTGACGAGTTTGACTTATGTGGTTGTTGCTGTTGCTAGGCGCCTCGGATATATCGGTCGTTCTCGAACCGATGGAGTCATTCGTTGGCTCATTTGCGCCCCATAGGGCGGGTAGACGTATTGTCCAGGGTTTAAGTTTAATCCACATCGACTGGACCGGCCCTGACGATCCAAGGTGCACTCGAGCTCTGTATCCTGAGTCATGGTAGGCTAGATTGTCTCGAATTCGGTGAGGACTATCTTTTGCCTCGGTTCACAGATGGAAATCCAATTTCCAAATACGTGATTTTGCGGTTTTAATTGTAGAACTAGTATGGCGACATGATATATGGTACCCATGTCGTCTATGATTGATACTTATGATTTGAAGTTGTTTTATACACTATGCACCTTAATAGTATCAAATGATTTGTTTTAAACGTATTAAGCATGTTTAGCTATTATAAGGGAAAACCCTATCCCCCGGCTTGCGTTGCATTGTGTGATAGGACCTGGGTCTTATAATAGCCTCATTTTTCCAAAAAGCATTGCGCTGTTTTGTTACCTGCACTGGTATTCTTGGGAGGAAACCCGTTCCGTGTTATACGGCGTGGTCCTTTGCTTCACCGAACTTTAAAATAAAGATTAATAACTGTTTTAGTTCTCACACCAGTCCCATGACTGACCTAGAGTTTATTGTTTTAACCTAAACTCTGGGTGCCCTTATTTTGACACGGGCAGCTAGTAGTTTTGGTTTTGCAGATTTATATTCACAGGACCCTGGTTTACAGCTGGAATGATATCCGAAACGCTTTGTATCCGTATATCTCTTCTAGTTGTGTATTGTATTATTTTCCGCTGCTATGTATTGTATTGTAATCTCTTATATTTTTCGAATGTGTAATATTTATTCATACTCTGTATATTCTTGTATTCTGATGGAATTGTTGTAATTTACAATGAAATGTTCTTCCGTCTGCGTTCTAATTTGTCGTGTTCTCAAAACAATCAGGCATTTCGAACGGTTTGGGTCGGTTTAGCGACTGATTCGGATCGAGCGAAATTCCTTTTCGTTACAGTTGGTATCAGAGCTTTGGTTTACAGAGCTCGAGAACAAGACACATTAGAACCATACGAAAGAATTCATCAGAAATTGGATTAGCAATATCCATTGAGAATGACTCGTTAGAGATAGGATCAGTAGTATCCTAGAACGAGTGTAAAGAGTATATTTTTAAAGTGAAAACAATTTTTGTTTTGAAAATTTAAATCGAATTATTCATATTTGAATATTTATTTAAATTGATTTGGACAATCCAATATATAAAGATTTTGCGTATACGTCTGATCCGCGTGTATTCGAAGTTTTAATATATTGGATAGATATAGAATCACACTCTAGTCGCCCGGGAGTGATTCTGATGATTGATATATCATCATCAGAATTTATATTCGAGTGACGAAGGTGTGATATCTATATATTTCCAATAGGCTGGTGTGAGAACCAAAATTAGATAGGGCTTATTGTTGTGATTTGGCATCAAAAACGAGATTTTTGACTATATATCAAAGTTATGAATTTGAAAAGCTAATCAACTAATTGATTGATGGTTGTGTTGTTTGATTATTGGTTAATTAATTAAAATGTTGAACCTTTAGCCAAATTGAACCAAAAAGTGAGTTGTATTGAAAATTGGTTGCATTTGCATATATGTACATGTGTATCCATTGAACAGGTCATAGCAAGGAGGCTAGAGAAGAGGAATAAAATTGTTTGCCCGACAAATAGGTACATGTTTACCATAATTTATTGTTTTGTTTGGGTGATGATGATTTTGTGAGCCGATTGGCTAGCCGCTTGGCTTTTTCTCTTTTCTTTTCGACTGAAGAAGGCCATGGGAGGCTATATGAAATATCCCGAAGTCCCCGGTGCAGGGGAGGTTATGGCGAAATTTTTCGAAAATTTAGGGTGTTAGCCAAATTTTTGAAAAATTTGAAAAGTTCTTAGAAACTGAAAAGTTGAAGAACTTAAGCCATAATGAAAATATGGAATGTTCAGTTGATTAGTTAAACAACTTTCAGCTTCGTTCCTTTTCGGGGACGAAAAGTTTTAAGTGGGGGAGATTGTAATAACCCGGAAATCCGAGCCAATTTAAAATTTTTATTTTGGCAATTTTAGTGAATTTTGAATATTTAAAATAGATTATTTTAAATAATAACGACGAGAAAATTATTTTTAATAGAATTCGAACGTACATATTAATATAGATAGTCGTTAGAATATAAATATTTATTTTATATTATAAAAGGAATTGAAAATGGCGCGGTAGTTCGATAATTCTATTTCAAACTTCCATTGAATGTATTAGGTGCAAAATAAACCGTATTTTGGTGAAACCAAAAATATTTGAATCTAATTGATAATATCTTTCCAACGAATCCTAAAAATCAAAATTTCATAGCGGGGATCAAAAGATACGTCCAGTTGAAAATTCAGAATAGTCGCTAAGGAATTCTGGCCCTTAAAAATGGAAATTTTGCAAACGACCTCGATTTTCGACGAAACCACTTTTGTTGGATCCGTGATGTCAAGTTATTGCTAGGTTTCAAATTTCATAATTTTTCGAATCAATATGTGAGCGTGGCAAAGGAAAACGCGTTTGACCAGTTTTAGTTGATTTTAATCGACTGGAAAATGGCCATTTTTCAAACGGTCTCAGAATTTGACGAAATTAGTTTTGTTAGGACCGTATCGTCAATACGAAGCTAGAAAATATTTTTCTGGAATTTTTCGAGTTAGTACGTGACCCCTGTAAATTGAAATGCGCGTTCAAATTCAATATATGGAGTTATATTTTGATTTTGACGAAAACTGATCGAAATGATCGAATCCGCCTACGATACATATCCGATTGTGTTCGGAATGGGGGTAATTAGCTGTGGACGACAGGCGGTGGGTCTCGTTTCGAAGTCGAAATAAAAAGTTACCTTTATGGAATTATAAATTAAATTAATATATATTATTATATAACCTCACCCCACTCTACACTCTCACTCAGATCGAAATTAAATAAAAAAAACCGCCACATCCCTTAATCGCCCATCGCCGGAGCACCAAGCGGCGCCACCGCTGGCACGCCCTCCCCACTTCTGCCATCGCCCCCACTTCTGCGCCACCTCCTCCTCCTTCTAGCCTTCCCCAATTCGAATGAGAGGCCAAAGACCCCAATCCCGTCGCCAGTGCCGTTCCAAGCCAACCGCCACCCACCTGTTAGTCGCCTGACGCCGCCGGAGCCCTCTTCCGCCGCCAACTCAGACCACAGACCCCTCCTATGAGCTAAAACAAAAGAAAAGTAAGTTTTTTTTGCTTTAGTTAATTTAGTTTTTTTATATATATAATTAATTAATATAAAGATCTGTTTTCTTCTATATATTAGCATCATAAAAATTAGATTTTTATATATATCTTAACATCACAAAGATTAAATTATTATAATGTTTTCGTGGTAATAAAGATTTGATTTTTATATAAATAAAGGTTAGATCTTTATAGTAGAAAAAAAATTAGGGTTTTGCTATCATGAAAGCGAAGAAAGATTATATTTTTAATCATAGAAATAAGGGATTTATTTTTATATATGTGAAGGAAGTATGAAAATCGAATTTTTATATTAGAAAAGTTTGAATCTTAAATAGTTGAAATGGTGAAGTAAAAATGAGTTTTTTATATATTAAATAGCAAAATAAAAATATTATCTTTATAATGTAAACATCGTGTTAAAGATGTGATTTTTACACATATGGCTTTGAAGTAGAAATATAATTTTATTATATGATTAGAATTATAGAAATACGATTTTTATATATAAAGACATAGGGAATGAAAATATAATTTTCATTGTATGTAGAGTATAAAAATATAATTTTTATATTTGTAGAGAATAAAAAAAATGATTTTTATACAATGAGAAGAATTAAAAATTTGATTTTTTTTCTCTATAACGTTGAAATAAAAATGTGATTTTAATATGAACAGCGTGGAGAAGACTACGTTGGGAGTACGGGGAAACCTAGAATGTTCAGAAATTCAGAAATAAAAAATGGCGGAGTGGAACCCTCGGTGAGAACTTCTCACTTTTAATTTAAATCTTCTTTTCTAGTTAAAAATATATACTAGGATGCAGACGGTGTTTAGTAGCACCCGACACCCGTCGTCCACAGACAATGGACAGCTTGTATGCTTGTTTGCTTGATTTTGATGTGTAGTTGATTGTGTGATGTGAAATGAAATAAAATATTTTATAATGGAAAATATTTTATAGTTAAATTTAACGTGTATATGAAATGAAATAAATATAAACAAATCGAACGATTTGTTTATATACACACATTTGAGTGATATTGATTGGGACGATAAATTTTACACATCGCCCAACTGCACGAATAAAATCTGTGTTTGATTGTTTGAAACCCCACACGGGTATTGGGATGATATATGACATACACTAATACCAATAATTAGTTGTATGTCGATCGATTGATTGACAGACTGTCATAAGCGTTAAATATTTATATTTGATGCTTATACAGTGTAGAATGCACTCTGGATGATGGTTGATTATTTATCGTTGTTATCTTACGCATATGTTGTAGAAAATCCATATAATTAACATTATATGGTAATTGCTTGGGCCTCATTCCAGTTTTGAAAAGAAATATTTGAAAAGAAATATTTGAATAGAAATATTTTAAAAGAAATATTTGAAATAGAATATTTGAAAATACAAATATATGAAGCCGTGCTGATTAGATTGACGCCATTTTGACGCGAACGATATTTATATCGATTTTATTCATTTTTCAATGAATATCGAAAGTGATTTAAAAAATTGAAATTGAATAGAAATGAATTCGAATTGAAATTGAATAGAAATGAATTCGAATTGAAATTGAATAGAAATGAATTCGAATTGAAATTGAATAGAAATGAATTCGAATTTAAATTGAATAGAAATGAATTCGAATTGAAATTGAATAGAAATGAATTCGAATTGAAATTGAATAGAAATGAATTCGAATTGAAATTGAACAAAAACGAATTCGAATTGAAATTGAATAGAAATGAATTGAAATTCGAATTAAATTGAATTGAAATCGTTTTGAAATGAAATTAAAACGAATTTATATTGGAATATTCAATTTTGATTAGAAATTGAATATGAAGTTGAAATCGTTTCAAAAACGAATTTAAATCGGTTTTTAAAATGTGTTTTGAAAGGAAATCGATGATATATATAATATATATATATATATATTATATATATTATATATATAATGGCCGGAATAGAACGCGCCGTGGCAGTTCGCAAATTTCGATCATTGACTTCGAATGGATATTGCGGGAGATTCGGCCGCCGGATTCTCCTAAAACTGGAACCGTTGGGTTCGTATCGAAAAGTTCTTTCTAACGAATATTAGAAGTTTGAAATCTAACGGTTGAATTTGGAATCATGTCCAAATCAAATTTGGAAAAGGTCGCTGTAAGTGCAGTTCGATGGCCGTTGATGGTAATCGACTGTACGGGCCTTGATAAAATTATTAAAAATATCAATAATTTGTGTAAAATCATAAGAAATGATTTGTGAAGAATTGGGATGAAAAACTCCATATTTGAAAAGATAAAAATAGATTTTTATCGAAATGAACTAGTTTTGAACAAGAATTATAATTCTATTTATTTTTAATAAATAGATTGAATTTGAAATGGTTTAAAAAGTAACCAGGAGTTCCAATAATTGAATTGGAATGTATTTGAATCAAAATTGTCTTCAAAATATTTCGATGTTGGATTTCGTGATGATACAGATATTGTTATGGGAATTTGAAAGATATATTAATATCATTATTTCCAATACGATATTTGTTGGTCGTAGAATTTGATATTGAATATAATCCGGTATATTTTCTATTCAGAGCCTTGTATTTAATAACAAATGTGATTTGGGTTTGTCGTGAATGGTGTCTTCATTAACACTGTTCTTAAACCCAGTTGAGAAAAATGATTAAATCTTTTTATTTAGATTTAATGAAGTGTCCCAATTAAATAATATTTAATTGGAATTGAATTGGTATTGATTTTTGGGTTTATTGTGAACAGTGTTTTAAATAACACTTGTTCTTTAACCCGATAATTAATCAATGTGATTTTGGGTTTATCGTGGGCCTTGTTTTAAATGGCATTGGTTCTTTAACCTAGTTAAAGACAGGATATTGATTTCTGTGAAGATTAAAACTAAGTGGAGTTTTAATGAATCTTTAATTAGATTGAAATGATCGAGAATGGAGTATCACCAGTTTTGCTCCAGGCGATAGTTAAATCTTTAATTAGATTTGAACGGGAAATGGTAATTGAATTTACCGATAACACCATGGTGTTAGATATGAAGTATGACCAGTTTTACTTCATGGGATGAATAGGTTGGGATTGGGAAATAAAATAAATGATTACTTCGGTGTGGTTCGCTAATCCCGACTAGTTTGAATTGATATTCAAAGAAGATTAAAGAATAAATTTAAAGAATTTATCTTTGATAAAATTAATGGGAACTTTTCCCAAAGTATAAGAATATTTGAATAAAAGAATATTCTGAATTGGAATGAGGCGTATGTGGTGTTTGTGTAACACTTGTTTATTATATACGCGAGTTATTCAGAAAGACCGGGTTTATCCCATTCTGAATAACTGATTCGACGTGGTGTGGAGGATGAAGACAGTGGTCGAAGACCGGAGGTCTTCACGTCGTTTGGATAATTACTGATGATCCTGATTGGGCCGTACACCCAATAGGAGGGAATCAGTTGGTGATCGTCCAGACATACTTGGAGATCGATGGATATGCGGGGTACTAGGTGCCTCCGGTTTCGTTCAGACCCAGAACGAACTTGTAAATGGATTGTGTGTCTGACATTAGATTTTAGTCTGTGTGATTGATTTCTATTAAATACACATCTGTTTGGCGGCGGAGAATTTATTCTCTTGCTTAACGCCCTTCTCTGAGACGTACGAGTTCAGGGGTTATATATTGATGGATATCAATCGCATGGAGTGAATTACCTATGTGGCAATTGATAAAGGCTTCTGTTGAAAAGCAAAGTCTTGTGGTGATGATCAAAGCACAGCCTGTGTGGCACAGCTTTGTGTAACGTGAATTCGCGAGCCTCACACCCCGGTTGTGAACCAAAAACGGGAGAGGACCTCAAGGAGGACATGCGTTTCTTTCTAGCTAGAAGTGGCGTCAGTGGTTTTACACGCCCTGACGAGTTTGACTTATGTGGTTGTTGCTGTTGCGAGGCGCCTCGGATATATCGGTCGTTCTCGAACCGATGGAGTCATTTGTTGGCTCATTTGCGCCCCATTGGGCGGGGAGACGTATTGTCCAGGGTTTAAGTTTAATCCACATCGAGAGGACCGGCCCTGACAATCCAAGGTGCACTCGAGCTCTGTATCCTGGGACATGGTAGGCTAGATTGTCTCGAATTCGGTGAGGACTATCTTTTGCCTTGGTTCACAGATGGAAATCCAATTTCCAAATACGTGATTTTGCGGTTTTAATTGTAGAACTAGTATGGCGACATGATATATGGTACCCATGCCGTCTATGATTGATACTTATGATTTGAAGTTGTTTTATACACTATGCACCTTAATAGTATCAAATGATTTGTTTTAAACGTATTAAGCATGTTTGGCTATTATAAGGGAAAATCCTATCCCCCGGCTTGTTTTGCATTGTGTGATAGGACCTGGGTCTTATAATTGCTTCATTTTTCCAAAAAAAACATGCGCTGTTTTGTTAGCTGCACTGGTATTCTTGGGAGGAAACCCGTTCCGTGTTATACGGCGTGGTCCCTTGATTTACCGAACTTTAAAATAAAGATTAATAATTGTTTTAGTTCTCACACCAGTCCCTTGACTGACCTGGAGTTTATTGTTTTAACCTAAACTCTGGGTGCCCTTATTTTGACACGGGCAGCTAGTAGTTTTGGTTTTGCAGATTTATATTCACAGGACCCTGGTTTACAGCTGGAATGATATCCGGAAAGCTTTGTATCCGTATATCTCTTCTGGTTGTGTATTATATTATTTTCCGCTGTTATGTAATGTATTGTAATCTCTGATATTTTTCGAATGTGTAATATTTATTTATACTATGTATATTCTTGTATTCTGATGGAATTGTTGTAATTTACAATGAAATGTTCTTCCGTCTGCGTTCTAATTTGTCGTGTTCTCAAAACAATCAGGCGTTTCGAATGGTCTGGGTCGGTTTAGCGACTGATTCGGATCGAACGAAATTCCTTTTCGTTACAGTATCACATGTGTTTTGTGGAATTAGTGTCGTTGATACCATTTTTAATAACTAACATATGTTATACCAACTGACAGCTATCAAACTAGAAAGATATAAAGGGCTTAAGGAAAACAAAAGATTTAAAGGAGTTAATTATGCGTATATAATTTTAAATACACGGGAAAAATAAAAATTGAGTTCAGGTAATTATGTGAATAAGTAACCTAATGGTAAGATAAAAAAAAAATTCAAACTTCAAAAATTATTGAATTTGAAAATAAAGGTGTCGGGGATTTAAACATATTCAGAAAATTCAGAAAATTAAATAATTAACAACTTTAAATAATTAAATAACTAACAACTTTAAATAATTAAATAACTAACAATTTTAAATAATTAAATAACTATAAAAAAAACTAACAACTTTAAATAATTAAATAATTTAAATATACGATGTGCATTGAAACAAATTAAAAAAATAAACTACAAACTTTAAATAATTAAATAATTTAAAAATAGGAAACAAATTTAAAAAATAAAAATGTTTAACAAATTCAAAAAGGTTTAAAGTGCTTAAGGATGTGACCATATCATATAAACGGTTTTGTGAAAACCGTTTATATGATAAACGGTTTTCTGAAAATCGTTTATCATATAAACGGTTTTCTCAAAACCGTTTACACGACGCCGCTCCAAATTGGAAATGGCGAGCGTCGCCATTTCAGTTTGCTCCCCACACCCTTCGCGCTGCTGCTGCAGAGCATCGACACCCCCTTTCATCTCCATTTCATGAATTGAAGCCACTTCTGGGAGTGCTCTTATAATACAGTTCCTGTAGCACACTAGAAAAGAGTCCTCTTCCTTAGAAACTGCCATCCTAGTATAATGATGATCATCTTCAGTTCAAATCCTACAACATGACTTTAAGCGGTTCTACATATCATCTAAAAAAATTTCTAGTTTCTACCATTCGAAATCATGAAATGGGTACACATGACTCTGCAAATAGTAGGCATGAAACAATTCTTCATATATTCAAGTTGTTGCATGTTGTCTTTAGTTATCTCAGAAAATGAACCCAACAATGAACTGTTGACAAACAACTACATGCAAAAATCTCAGCTTCTGAGTGAAAATCGGTTGCATGCCAGAAGTGGAAATGAATTTGCATCAGTCTAGTTAATCCGTTACCAGACTGTTGAACATCAAAATGATATGTAAAACACACCCAATTGCCAACAGGAAATTGCATTAACTGGCACCATTTTTTGAATAGCAGTAAAAACTCTTGTTCACTGTTATCAAAAGCAGGTGATGCCTGACTTGTTGATAAGCCAGAACTTGATTGCTAGTTGTAAGAATAGCTATTGACACAAACCAGATTAACCATATGCCAGCAATAAATTACTGGAAATCACCAGGCACCAAAAAATAAACATTGTTGTTCCCACCCAAATAACATTCGCCAAAAGCATAATAATTGGATTTTTGAGGGCTGCAATGAATTTTGGTTTGTTTTACATATTGAAATGTAAAATATTTGTTAGACTTAATTTCCTGGTAACCGCAATTTTTGAATGAATCTATATCTCTAGGTAATAGAATAGACCGAAAATATGAGTATCCGAATTTATTTGCATATAAACCACTCCAAATCGCAAAATTGATACCGAATAGATCAGTATTACCTTTCAGAAACCGGATAAAATCGAACGTTCTAAATTAAAGAGGATGGGTTTGAGGATAGAGGAATTTGGTTTTGAGTGATGCAATTAGATCGATTTCACCATTTCTCGTTTGTCCACAGATGGCTTGATCCTCGGTGAGAAGACTTCCAAAATCGGTTTTGAAAGTGAACGAGATCTAGGTTGCATTTGGTGTTTGGAGTTTTGAAGGTAGACGAATTACTCAGATGGATGCTGCCTCTTCGAACTGCTGTTGGATTTATCGCCAGGAATGTGGATCTATAAAGCGGTTACTATATATATAGACACGCTCCATGGCACCCCAAATTCCTAGCACCCCATTTGCACCTTATCTATAGCCACAAGTTTATAATTAATTAAATTAGTGGGAAGAGAGAGAGTTAGTGGAAGGAGAGAGAAAGGAGAATGTGTGGTGCAAATCAGGGGGCTAAAGGGATGCTACACTATTTGGGGTGCTCTTGATCCTATCCCACATATATATACACACAAACCAGTACGAAGGCACGTCCGTTGGACGTGTGCATAAACATTTAAAACAAAGGCTAGTTTAGTGTTAGAACAGGTTGAGAATTGAACCTCTTTCATGTGCAGAACTGCGGTAACCAAGATAACATGGAAACAAAGAAGTATAAAGCGTAGATACAACGCACTAATATGACCAGAATCACGTAGCAGGAGAATGAACTTATAAAAAATTTATGGAATGTGCAGAGTATGATGATACTGCTGGTGTACATATATGCAATGAAGTAATATATGAAGTACTTAAATATATTGCATGGGACAAAAACATTGTAGAATACACATATTTCAAATAAAATTACAGCCACAATTGAGGCTTTAAATTAGTTATCCACTACAATTATTCTCAGGTTATCTCCATCTTTTGACAAATCCAAAGTTACTCTTGTCACATTGCCAATTTGTACACAGAGAATACATTAGTCTCATATGAATAACTTCCAATGTAGTAACAAATACTTAAAATTTTATATGCAACTAATGTTACCAAATATTTTTCAATACGTTGCTTGGCAATTGTAACACCATGTAGCTTGAACAGTTGATGACATCATATGTTACATCATTTTATTTACGTCCAGCTCAATAAATTGTAGCTCCATGTTTGCCTTCTTTTGATGCCAAGACCTGAAAAATGAATTTAATATTTATGTGTTGGCAATGAAAGTAGGGATATAATACGAATGAACATATAAGTACAAACTAGTCAGCACATTCTGCATTACAGATGTTGTATAAACATACATAATAATTAAAAAAGGTAATCATTGGAACATTTAAATAACTTAATAACCAATGAGAATAAGAAAAAAAAGAGTTCATGCCTTGTTTAAGAGTTTAAAATAAGAAGCCATATATCTATGATAATGAGATGAAATGTATTGTTTTTAAAACAATGCACATATATTTTTTTGTACACAATACCTATAACGATAACCTAATATGTGAGGAAATTTGACATTTTAGACACTAAAGATTATCCTACCACACAATCCTTGTTTATGTTTCTGCCAGTGCCTACTATCAAACAAAATTCGAAATTTGATGAAATGTCATTAAAGTTGTTTTTTTCTTTCTAAAGTATTGTATGAATTAATATTGCTTCAATAAATCATTTGTTAAATTCGAAATCACATAATTAATTTAAACATATTGTTTTAAACGTACAATGTTAAGTGGTATTGTGTGATGTTTTGTAAATAACAAAATAAAATTAAAAATATAGACGTTTAACATTAACATTACAATGCAATATATGGTAAATATATTAATGTAAATGAGTTCAATAGAACTTGTGATAGTTATTTATGCGTATAATTTATCTTATGTGACTGAGTGTTTATATATTTGATTTTTCTTTCATTTTTGTTTATGTTTCTGCCAGTGCCTACTATCAAACAAAATTCGAAATTTGATGAAATGTTATTAAAGTTGTTTTTTTTTCTTTCTAAAGTATTATCATGTTGTCTATGTTAACTATCCTTATTTACTCAAATGATCAACATAAATCATGTTCGGTAATCATCAAAAATAATATTTGTACCTTAGGTTAACCAACTACTTTGCACTCAAACTACAAAAATCAAATGTCCTACAAAATTAACGCACCTTAAAAGCGCATAACACCTCAAAAAATGGCCTTCTTTCCATTCTGACCTCTTAGCATAGTAATCCTTGCAGCTGAAATAACTTTTCCCCAATATACACATCCTTAATTCCATATTCTTCATTGCTCGACACTGGAGTGCTGGCGCGGAATGACATAGCCAGTATTGTGGCAAATTTGCTACTTGTTGATATGAAAGAGCATCAAACTATTGAGGTAAGCTATTACTACAGACAAACTACAACAGTATACCTAAATAAGAACTGTTTACCAAAATGAAAATTATGTTTTCTCAACAATGAATTCTGTACTATTACTACTATGGTGAAAACCCCACCATCTCCAAAAAAAAAGTATGCATACTTCTCATTTAATTCCCTCATCTGTTTGCTTCTTGCACCCAAGTAGATCAAGCACCCCTGGAAACTTTGTAAATTCTGTAATTCACGGATAGACTTTGCCGTGAGAAGAGACCACTGCCATTAGAGATCAAGTAAAACCTCGCAATGCCCAAGAATGGATGCTTTTATATAAATCGAATCTGGTGCTCGAATCACTAATGTAGACGTTTAAGGAGGATCGAACTCCATTATTTTAGAGGACTTCTCCTGGGTTACTGCAAATCAAAGATGAGAACTTGCATTAAATTAGCTTAATTATGTCTTTGTTGGAATTAAAAGTAGGAACTCTAACATGTTGAGGAAAGAGTTCATAATAGGAAAAGATTTGAATACCTAAAGTTAAAGATTTGGCCTTTTTGCTTTCACCTTGTTCGATGTTCCCTTCCACTTATTAATTCAGACGCCTAAAGGGTACCATCAGTCCAGTGTTGGTTGTTGTAGATTCGAGCATAGCTAGTCATCGGCTGTTGGTGTCGAGTCATGAGCACTTCAGGAATGAAGAGATGTTGATGATTTTGAAGCTCAGGTCGAGCATTCTGTTTTCTAGCGATACTTGAAGTAGGATCTGCACATAAATACAATCTCCTATGTTTACGGCTTCACTCCCTTGCTGCAAAAGCGTAGAAAGTAAAATTCAATTATATAATGAAATTTATATTTGCAAACGTAGCAGTGTGGACATCTTAATGCTAATTTATACCATATAATTAAATATAGAATCAATCAAAATTCCAAGATGACTGTTTCTTCACATAAACCATTAAACAAAGAAGAACTATCATTTCAACCATATAATATGTTTGATACAGAATATAATTTGTTTTCAGTGGAACCAATAATCATTTGATGTATTGTAACAAAAAGAATATAATTAAGTAGAATATAATTAAGTATTTCCCCTCATTGTTTATTGTAACATAAGCAGTTAGCCCTACTTGCAGTAACTTTGTATTACATTAATATTTGATGCTGAGTCTAGTAACTATTAGTTACTACTTTCTGTAGAAACATGTATTTTCTTAATAGATTTGCTTTAAATATTTTGTTAACTATTACTGACCTTAGTTTTATGCCCCAACCCAGAGTGAGACACTAAAATATGCAGTTCAGTTCGGTTATATTAATAGTCAGTAGCGTAGAAAGAGTCACAAAAGTCGAAGGCAATATAAAAAGAGCATTTGAGACAATGTCTTAATGCTAACTCATGGCATTGAAATATAGGCTCAATAAAAAATTGTAAAACTTTTTCTTACCATTGATTTCGTTAATATGCCTAATAGGCAACACCTAAATCATTCAAGGAGACCAACATAATGACATGTCTAAGTAGATATCATATGCAGTATCACTTAT
Source organism: Allium sativum (assembly GCA_030737875.1). Lineage (NCBI taxonomy): Eukaryota > Viridiplantae > Streptophyta > Magnoliopsida > Asparagales > Amaryllidaceae > Allium > Allium sativum. The sequence continues at coordinate 228,344,218 of CM060919.1, read as the reverse complement.
TCTCATGAAGTTATCAAACTGCATATAAACGGATTTATGTAGAATTATATTATCAGAATATGAATACTTTTTATTTGTTTGCCAACCTCGTAAAGTTGACAACTTCTTTGCCTAAACTATCAATTGTGAACTCAGAAAAACCAATTTAATGGAACAATAAAAGAGAGAATGAAGTTTGAAATTTAACTTACAACATAAAGCAATTGGAATATCCTTCTCTAATCTTTTGCAAAAGATTTGATGTTCTGCAAAACCTATAAAACAAAATAAAAACAATGTAATCAGTGTTTATATGTCAGAGGAATTTTAGTTTTTATGTATACAACAAAACAGTTTCGGCAATCAAAACAATAGCAATATAAATAAAAACTTCTATAAACGTACCACTTGAAGCTCCAGCAAAAAATCAAGCTATCAAACTTTATGGTAATTTAATGTAATCATGATGCCAAATAACAATTGAAACTGCTTAAATAATTGGTAAATGTTGATTATCATAAAATAAAATTATAACTCATGCAATATATTCAACTATATCATATAAAAATTTCAGGAAATCAAAATAAGGACAGCAAAAAGTAGAAATATCTTTGAACATTTTCATTAAAAGGCCAAGCATAACAGCTAGCTATCAATCTTTCAGCCTTTCCATTTGTAATTATCTATTGAATCTTATAATGGAAGCTATCGGCATTAGTGGACAAAATCAATTGTCAATTAGTTGGTCAAATAACGCCTATTTAAAAAAACATGACATAAAACTGCAACGAAATTTTAAATTGCCATCAATGTGTAAAATTTATACTTAAATGGCATGATTAATATATCATTTGAAAATATAACGAAGTATGGTGCATGTCATTTATTGAAGACCATGATAAAAAGAACGTTGCCGAATGTACGAACCTATAAAAGATTTAGCAAGGAATGGTTTTGATAGTCTATCCGTAATTCAACTGGCAATTTGCAACATACAACAACAAGAACAAATAAATTATACAAATTAATAAAGTTGGAGCTACAATTTATGTGACAATATGTATACATAATTAACCTTCAATATCTGGGTACGATGACATATAGAACAAATAATTTAGTAGAAACGGAGGAATTATAAATTGCGTGTACCTACGATGTAAGAACGGTTCGCCCATGGCCAGAGGTGAGAAGGAGTGCTAGATCCGAACATACAACAGCAGGAGTGCCAGAAATGAACATACAACAGGAAAAAAAAGTAACTAATTTGTAGCAACGAAGTAAATAAATGACATATCGAACGATAAATTTAGTATAAATGAAGGACTTATAAATCGAGTGTACCTATCGTCAAGGCATAAGAAGGGCTCGCCCACGGTGATGAGGAGTGCCAGATCTGAACATACAACAGAAAAAAAATTGACTAATTTGTAGTAATGATGTAAATAGAAAACGATTAAACCTACGATCTGGTTGTTGAGGCGGAAAAATAGCTCGTCCATTGGCAGACATAAGGAAGAGTGGCAGATCTGATAGCGTGGTTTTGAGCATGGTTCGGTTAGCAATCAGCAGATCCGAAGCATATAATCTTGGCAGACGTTAAATGGTGAAGGTGGTAAGAGGTGAGAAGAGAAGGAATTAAAGGTCGAATCCATTAAAGGTTGAGTAATAACAAAATTTTGAGGTGGCTTCAAGTTAAGAGTAGGGAAGAAAACAGTACGAAAAGAGGAAAACGTGAAGAACGGAGTGGAGAAAGACTGGATAAGAAAAGGAAATGGGTTAACTGACCGAAGATTGGTAGCGCGCAGAGAAAGTGGCATGGGCAAAGACAGTTTTGCCTTGCATTGTAATTAGTTTCATAATTCAGTTGTAAAGAGGTTAATTGGACTTTTCTGGAAATTCAAAAAAGCTTCACCATACCCAAGTATTTGTATTATTAGTAAAGATATATATATATATATATAGATATCATGTACATGTATATATTATTGTATCTTAAAGTATTGTACTAGTATATTATAGCACACATCAATAGCTGAATATTACAGTCAATACTTTCATTGGTATCATAATTTAACAAATATGGGTTCAAAATCTATGAAGATAAAGATATAATTCCTTATTTTATAAAGTTGGTTACAAGTATGTTAAAAAAAATTCCAATTCCAAAGTATAATTGATTGCTCATGGCCGGTATCGTTCGCCAGTCCACATTTCAAATCCATTTCCATTATGGTGCAATAGTCATATAGAGTAGCGTCATCCAACACCATTATAGTGTCTTACTATGGATGTCAGTTGAAGGTATGTCTTAGATGTAATTACTTATTTGTTATATAGTTCTGACTCAATAATAAACCCAGTTCATAATGAAAGTGATGGAATTGGATCGGTTTGTAACATATGAAATAGGTAAAAAAAAAATCTTATTTTGATCATACTGAACTTATAAATTCAACAGGATTATATTAGGTCCAATATTAATTAATTTCATTAATTAAATTAACATGATTTTATATCGTTTATGAGTATATCATTATATACGCATATGTGTTTAATGTGCGTGTGCAGTGCAACATATGATGTACATGATTAAGTTTACACATAATAGATATTCATTCATCTCTACTATACAACATGCTCATTCAAACCCCATGTCTCGGGTTTTAATGACAACTATATAATCATTTATCATCAAGTTATCTAACTACTTGCGTGCACGAAAAGAATCAAAGATTTGCGCTTAACCGAAGAAATCATTCCAACAAGTGAAAGTGTTGAGATAAGTCCCACATCGGGGAATTTATAAAATAAATATATATAAATATTAAGAGTCCACCCTTTGCATTATCAATTGGTTTTGTGATAATTTTTGGTTCTTCAACATGGTATCGGAGCAAGGTTTAATTCGTGTACACATAACTGTCACACTTGCCCACGTTACCCAATAAGATCCACGTGTTAGGCTCAGGATATGCCATACGTGTAGGGGCGTGTTGAGACAAGTCCCACATCGGGGAATTTATAAAATAAATTCTTTTTAAATATTAAGAGTCCACCCTTCACATTACCAATTGGGTTTGTGATAAGTTAGGGTTCTCTAGTAGAAAGACTCAACAAAATTGTTGTAAGATATGTTTATTTGAGTTTATAGGATATTAGACATCTTGTAAGATCTCCTTGGAAAACATAAAAATACGCATATACGTTCAAAAATTCAAATGCCTTGATATTAATAGTTATAGAAGCTAAAAGTATGACTCAACATATCACACGTTTGTTGCACAATGCACGGATATATGTCAGACGTCTGGAAGTATAATTAGATGTCTAACTTTGGTCTTGGTATTATTTTCAAACTCGAACCAAACATTTGAATATTAATTTAGTTGTTTGACTCAAGGTTCGCGAAGTTATCTTGAATTGAGTCAGACGTCTGAACTAATTAATTGGATGCCTGACCCATACGTAACTTTTTTTCTGAAAAAAGAACCACCCTTCTTTCTCCTCCTCCACATCCTTTTGCTAGTAGTTGCAACTGTTGATCAAAAAGGAACATCTCAAGAGTCATAATTACTGATGGAAACCATTCAACATTTTTTCAAGCATGTTGAATGAATGAGATTAAGTATAAGATTTTCTATCTAGTCTCATCCATGCTTTCAATACTCGTACATTCTCTTACGCTCTTAAACTCTCAGTTTCCTTCATATATTTATTATCACTAGATAATCTTCTTCTTTTAAATCCTTGTTCACTCAAGATTTATATTCAAGGGAGACTATAGAAAAAAAATGTAATTCAAATCCCAAATTCACCACAAGTAAATATACCAAGTAGGTATATTTTATTAATGGAAATTCTTACTTTATTGTTTAAATTTCTTCTACTAAATTAAACTAATCATTTTTATTTATAATCTACCAAGCCGTAGTTTCCTTGGAAACTTGATTTTGACATAACTCAAAATCTATAAGGCAAAATCTTGATTTTTCTTTTCCATTAGAAAATTATAATCTAATATATTTGGTAATGTTTGTTTTAAAGAATTCTAACTTATTTTGGATATATATATATTCATTTAAAGTTCAAATCAAAAATTCACGAATAGTTGCTGCGTGACGAGCTCATTTTAATTAAATTTAATTAATAAATTGTAATCGTATTCACTTAAGTTTCTATATAAACCTAGCTAAGTTTTCAACTTCATTATAATCTTTAATTTCATAAATTTATAAAAAAACATCTTAGTTTACTTAACCCAAGTGTTCTAACAAATTTAAGTTGTTTCAACAATATCCAGCTTATTCCAAAGACTCAACTTTGAAAACTCGACTACCCGAAATCATCAAATATTCCATTACATTTAGAACCAAACCTAAGAAACGTCAGATCACGCGTGAAATGCACAATCAGCCAACTCTAATGCTTAGAATAAGTATGCATCCATATCATAACTTGGTTGGAAATTTCGGAACCAAACTCTTGATTTCAAAATCATAAATATTGGATTCAGAACAAATTTTGTTTTAGTTCAACAAAATATCCCTGGTAGAAAACTTGCTTAGAAACTTGGAAATGAACACTGATGATGTTCATGACCATCCTCAGAATTATTCCAACGACTGAAGTAAGATCTATGCTTTTAAAATCTTTAAACTCCATTTACTTTCATACTTTTAAAATAATCGTAACATCTCTTTTCAAGCCTTGAAATACCTTTTTCCAAATTTAACGGAGATTTAAATCCTTCATTCTCAACTCAAATCCATTTCCTATTTATAAACTTCATTTACAAATTACACTTGCATAATTCTAACTCTACACAAGACTACTTTACATAGATTCCTTCTTGTTTAAATTCATATTAAACACCTTATTTTGGGCTGAATTCTTACCCAATATCATCATCGAATGTCGTATAGTTAAATCATGAAACTGAATTCACACGAGATTCATTTCAAATGTTTTACTCTTTATAAATCTACCTAACTCATACAAAAAGTGATTACTCTGAACAAGGTAGCTAATACCCATAAATTGGTCGGACACAACTACAAATCAATCAATAATCGGCAACGCTCGAAAGTGAGCCTGAATAATCAAATAATGAATGATAATAATAAAATATTATCATTTCTTATCAAACTAGTCATCCACATAACTATACTTAATTTGAAAATTCCTTTATATATAAAATATATGAAATCTTGGTAAAATTTCCATTTGGAATATATATGTCACTCAACAGATAAACAAATATAATATAAAACCTTATATAGCAATGACAAATTTGTGCTCTAATATACACACACACACACACACTCAGAACTCAATCTAGGGTATTACTAGCCCAATCTCTACCAAGTTAAACCATAGAGCCATGGTTCTTGCTTAATCTTCAGCCTTTAAACAAACTGTAACGACGCGACAAATTCGACCCTTGAATTTCAACACTAATTCATCATCTATATTCATGTGCCTAAATTCGAGTATCGAAAACCCAAAAGTTAGAAGAAAAATTTATGTTTAACACTATTATGATCAATGAAATTGAAAAACATTTATAATTAACTTAAAATTTTCGTTTATATTTCTTAATTTATCGATCGTTGGCGGATCGGATAATTATCCGATATCCGTCTGTATTCGCGGATACAGATATCCGATAACCGAAAATGATTTCGGATACGGATCTAGCACTATCTGTATCCGAAATATCTGTTGACAACCCTAGTCAAGGTCTTCAAATCATAGATATAAGCATAGGTATACCTGCATGCAAAGCTAGCTTGAACTGATTTTGGATCCAGTTCCAACCTTGATTCCTCGAACCAACACGTTATAAGTAAAAAGGGAATTTATTTGTAGTTGGGTCTTTTAACTATCAATCTAAAATTACACAACTAAGTACATTAGCAGCACGGACCTTTTAGTTAAATCATTCATCAAAATTACTTTATTGATTTTTTAAAATCGATTTCACATACTTCTCATCATGGAATAAGTATATTCACAAATCTTTTTTATTTCTTCGAAAACAGTACCAATACACTCATCTCTTTGGAATAAGTGTATTAACAAATCATATTACTTTCACTATTTAGAAAATAGTCCTATATACTTAAGTAAATGGTATAAGTATAATCACACATCTATATGGACTAAAACAATGTCATGTGATACGTTGTTTTACTATAAAACCCAAACGGTTTTATCTAACTTCAGAACTTTGCAAACTAAAGTTTTATATCATTTATGGAAATAATAATTTACTTTCCAACATCTACTTTAGTTTCAAACTAATAGTATACCTTGGATAATAATAAAGTCATTTAAGTTGGCGTATTTTATTTACCTCTCAGACCTTGACTTGACAATATTCTTATCTTCGAGATAAATAGAAGTTTATTAACACAAAACATGATATTCAGTAAATGTCACAGTAAGTTCCATTTACTAATTTAGATAAGGTTTAAAAAACACTTTCTTGCATTTAAAATTCTCTCTCTAGTAAAAATCATTTTTTTCTTAATTCACTTATTAAGCAAGACCATTATTTAAAACTATATTATTAGCTTTAAATTTCTTTTACAAACCTTGTTTATAAGATTTGGATTTATTATAAAACCCTTTTAGAAAAATTATTCCAAAAAATTATTATAAAATTCCTTTTTATTACTTTATAAAATTTCAGATCTTACCTAGTCTTGTTTGATTATATATCAAATTTTTATAAAAAAATTCGAAATCAGGTTAAATCATTTATACTTTTCTAATAAATATCTAATATTTTATAAATTTCAATTCTAAAAGCAAAGAATATTTCCATGTCAATTTACAAGTTAAATAAAGCTATTTATTAATTGTAACAACCCGAAAAATTAGAAGCAATTTAAAAATTTTATTTTGGTTATTTTAATGGCTATTGAATATTTAAAATGATTAATTTTAAATAATAATGATTTAAAATCTATTTAAATCGAAGTTAGAATGTATATATTTATTTTAATTATATAATGAGCCTGAAATGGCGCGGTAATTTGAAAATTCGATTTCAAATTTCAAATGAATGTACAGGATTCAAAATAAATCGGATTTCAGTAAAACCAAAATATTAAAATCTGTTTACTTATATCTTTCTAACGAATGTGAAAAATCCAGATTTCATAACGGGAATAAAAAGTTAAGTCCAGTTTAGAATTTGAAATAGTCGTTATGGAATTTAATATAATATGTATCTCTTAGAAATAGCCATTTTGCAAACGACCTCCATTTTCGACGAAACCACTTTGGTTGGATCTGAAATGTCAAATTACTGCAAGATTCCAAAATCCATAATATTTAGAATTAATATGTGAGCGTGGTAAATCAAAACGTATTTTGGCAATTTAGTCAAATTGGATCGACCTGAAAATGGCCATTTTTCAAACAGTCTCCAAATTCGCCGAAATTAATTTTGTTAGGACTGTATTGTCAAAACATAGCTAGATTTATTTTTCGGGAATTTTTGGAATCAGTGTGTGACCCCGATAAATTAAAATGTACGTTCAAATCTAATATTGATTGTTTTATATTTTAATTTGAAGAATAACTGACTGAAACAGTCGAATGGACTTACGAAACATATTCCATTGTGTTCAGAATGGGGGTATTTAGCTTGGAGCGACAGTCGTTGGGTTGGATTTGGAGTTCGTAAGGATTAGTGGGTGTTTTTGGAATTAAAGGAATTAAAAATTAAATATAAATACACCGTCCAATCAGAATTCCACAAACCCTCGTTACTTTTCCAGGAGCCCGCCGCCTTTAGGAAACCAACGGAGAAAAGCTTCAAAACAATCTCCCTTAAATACTTTCGATCCACGCACAGATTCAGGGAATAATCTGAACGAATATTGTAGTATTCAACACAATCTTCACATCCATACGGAAGTGATCTTCCATCATTCAGTGTCGTGCTCGAATCGAGCTCCTTAAGTTCCGCCATGTCGCCGAGAATTGAGACACCAGCAGCCACTCGAGTTGGACGTTGAACCCACCGGCATGAAGCTCTCGCGTAGTCCGACCTCGAGGAGTTGTCCGATCGTCAGCACGTGTCACGGTTGGAGCAAAATTTACAACCCTAGTTTGGAATGGTTTTGAAAAACCGGCGGCCTGAAAGTGTTGCGAGGAAGAAGGTGATTTACTTTGATTAATTAATTTATTAATTAATTCAATCATGTCAATAACACTATAAAAATCGTATCTTTTTCATACAATAACGAAATTCGATGAAACAGGAGACACTGGACTCATGGCACCGTACAAGACATTCCAGAAGAGACCAGAATTTTTTTGGAGCTTTCTATAATTTTAGAAGGAATAAAAACCAATGTGAGCAATCTGCATTCAATAATAAATGAACAAAATTACATTAGGTTGCAGATGTAGTTTAGTAGCTCCCGACACCGTCGCCCAAATACCATGGACGACTTGATTGTATTTTGTGTGAAATTGTTTGTGGTTGTGAATGATTGATGGTGGTTGAAACAAAATTGGTTGTGTTCATGGTAAATTCACTGTATTGTGAAAAGGAATTGTATTATGAAAATGAAACCCTTGTATCGCCGCGAGGCCTAGGATAGCAGAGGAGTCGTACTAGGGACGGTGCCGGTTTTAATTACCCTGCCATTATAATGCCGATTTTTTTTGAAATATTCTTGTATTGAAAAATATTCATGTGTTGTAAAATATTCATGTTATGAAATAAAATTATTTGAACAATAAAAATTCACATTTTTATTGTATATTAGAAAGGATAAAATATGTTAACATAAAGAATTACATTTTTTACGTAAAATGAATCATTTAAAAAGATTTATTGTTTGATAAAATATGTTAACATAAAGAATTACATTTTTAATGTAAAATGGATCATTAAAAAGATTTATTGTTTGATAAAATATGTTAACATACGGAATAGCATTTTTTATGTAAAATGAATCATTTAAAAAGACTTATTGTTTGATAAAATATGTTAAATTACATTTTTATGTAAAATGAATCATTTAAAAAGATTTATTGTTTGATAAAATATGTTAACATAAAGAATTACATTTTTATGTAAAATGAATCATTTAAAAAGATTTATTGTTTGATAAAATATTTTAACATAAAGAATTACATTTTTATGTGAAATGAATCATTTAAAAAGATTCATTGTTTGATAAAATATGTTAACACAAGGAATTACATTTTTTATGTAAAATGAATCATTTAAAAAGAATTATTGTTTGATAAAATATGTTAACATAAGGAATTACATTTTTTATGTAAATGAATCATTAAAAAAGATTCATTGTTAACATAAATATTACATTTTTTATGTAAAATGAATCATTAACAAAGATTCATTGTTTGATAAAATATGTTAACATAAGGAATTACATTTTTTATGTAAAATTAATCAATAAAAAGATTGAAGTTGATAAAAATGTTTAGCATTAAAAATTTACATTTTTAATGTAGGAGTGAATCATTTAAAAAAAAGATTCAAGTTGATAAATATGTTTAACATTAAAAATTTACATTTTTAATGTAGGAATGAATCATTAAAAAAAGATTTAAGTTGATAAAAATGTCTAACATTAAAATTTACATTTTTAATGTAGGAATGAATCATTAAAAAAAAAGATTCAAGTTGAAAAAAATGTTTAACATTAAAAATTTACATTTTTAATGTAAGGATGAATCATTAAAAAAAAGATTCAAGTTGATAAAAATGTTTGATTCATTAAAACATTAACATATTAGCGATGATAAGAAAATAATAATATGTTTTGATTTATTAAAAACATTGACATTAACACGTTAGCAATGTTAGAAAAATAATCATATGTTTTGTTCAATGCCATTAACATGTTAGCGATGTTAGAAGGGTGACCATTTGTTAAATAATTTGAGATCGTCGAACGAATTATATATATATATATATATATATATTAAAATAAAATGAATTGCATGCTGTAATTCGCGATTTGGAATCGTAACTTTAAACAATTGTACCTAGAGATCCGACCGTCGATTTTCCCAAAACTGGAATCGTTGGGTTCGCTTTGGAAAGATCTTTCCAACGATATAAAATTTGCTAAGATCCAACGGTTAGATTTTGAGAAATGTCTAATTCAAATTTTAATAAAAACAGCGCCAGAGCCGCGTAATGACCTGAAGCGTCATTTAATTAAAATGGACTATTTTTATATAAATAAAAATAGCGATAAATCGTTATAAAATATTATAAACGATATGGAATGAAAAGAATTGATTTGAATTATATATATATATATGTATTCGAGAATTATTTGAAAAGGTCGAGTTAAATCTTATTTCAAATAACTATACGATGATTGGATGTTGAAGATTTGAAGACGGTTGTTGAAGACCGACGATCTTCACATCAAATGGACGACTACTAATGCATTTGATTGGAGTTGCTGCATTGAAAGGGTTATTGTGGTAGTTGTCTGGATGTACTTGTTGATTGTCCGGATATGCAAGAGCATCTCTTCCGTATTGGATGTATGGAATGAGGAATAAGGTATCTCTGGTTTCATTCGGACCCAGAACGAACTAGTCAATGGATGTGTGTCTGACATTGGATTTTATTATGTGTTGATTGATTTCTATTAAATATATATCTGCTTGGTGGCGGATTGTAACACCCCACCTCCTCCAGTGTCACTCTTGCAAGGACACTAGCTTTGGAGGGGCGTTAAACGAGGTAAAACATGCACAGAAATATCACAAGACAGAACCTATATATATATATAAAACAGCGGAAGTAAAGCAAATTTCATTAACTTATAAAATAAGGTCTAAAGCCTTTTACATCAGAATACATCAAAACCTGTCTTGCAATAATAAAGAATCATAAAAATCTTTTCATAAATTATTCCCCAAGTAAAACAGTAAAGTAGCCATAGCCAAGAAAAGTCCGATCCATACATGATGAACTTCAAACAGGAGAAGTCCGAACTAACAATAGCATTTCCTCCCTGTAACCTGGGGGGAAACGGAAGACAAGAGGCGAAACAAAACGGGGTCAGTCATAAAGACTGGTAAGCCCTATCTACTATCAGTATATAAACTAGTAAAGTTAACTGGCATGAGGAACTGAGATGAACATAAGTATGATGACAAGATAGATAAGCTAAAATAACAGAATGAACTACTGTACCAAGATAAACGAGTGTGTCATGATAAACTACGGTGTCAAGATAATCAAGGTACCACATCGTCAGGTTTCTATCAAGTATACTATCCCAAGGTATCTATCATGTATAACATCCTAAGGTATATAGGTCATGTATATTTTGCTCTGCCCCTCTCGTACTAGTATCCCAACCCGCGTCATGTGTTAACTGTGAATGTCCCTTGCCCAATGTCATGTAATGGTCCATGTCAACCTAATATATAGCATATGTAGGTTTTCCCCACTCGTATGTTTCTTTCCATGTATAAATTCAGTCCTTTGCCGTAGGCCATACGGGCTTTCCCATGTAAATGTTTTATCCTTGAGGTTATTTTGGACTACTACCCTTGATCTAGTTATGTTTCCTTACCATGAACTATCGCGCGTCCACTTAGGATTTATGCCACCTAGGACCACTAGGGATTATGCTACCTAATGAACGTTTCCGTGTCTCGGTTTGGGTTCAGCCACCTAGGGCCACTAGGGATTATACCACCCGTCAACCGCGCCTTTTATCCCACGTATGTATCGTGAATCGTTTTCCATGTTTAGATGCACATGTTCCTCAATGTGCCATCCGAGTTCCGTGCCAGGGAAAATCAAGAAATACGGAACTCGGTCGGGAGCTTTAAGTCGTCTTCTGATGCAGATATCAAGGTCTGTTTTTGTACCCGTGGCTATGGTCCCACGTGACCCCTCCCTCTACTGAAAGGCAACCCAAGAAAAATCTTGTATGAGAACTACACTACGGCCCATCGATGCCCACTTCCAGATAGCCAACCTCACCCATAACTTGATAGCTAGTATATGGTCTTTTGGGAGTTCCCTACCTTTCCGTCCGTACACGATTGACTAAAGATGGTAGGTAGTCGGCGACATGCTATCCCGGGGCAAAATCAAGTATCGTCGACTCCACGCTAATCCACCCCAGTCTTTAGGTCGCTCGCATAGCAACCAAGGCATACTCTTGGCTCTTCTACCGCAGACCTTAACCTCTGTGAGGCCGGGTTTCATGGACCACTTGCCACCTCACAGAGGGATACCAAGAGTACCCTCACGTTCCCCGAAGCTTCTGCTTCGTCACCCAGTTCGCTGGAGCTTTTTTCCAAGTCAGATAACTTGCTCCTCCTCGTATACTAAACGATGACCTACCGTACCAGGTTACTCATCTCGTTATGAACTAGTCCCATATCCTTAGCTAAGAATTATTACTTAGTTACCCTTAACTAAGGTTTACCACTTAGCCCCTCTTTCCGCTATCCTTGTTTAACTACGATTTCCAACCTAGTCCCCTGAGCTAGGGTTTAGTCAAATGGGTTAAGTGTTGTTATCCAAGTTCATGACTTAACCCGCCTACGAATCATGTCAAGATTGGCTAAGTACTCAAGTTCAAGGCTTAGCTCTGCAAGTTGGTTAAGTGTACCAGGAAGCTCATGACTTAACCCTATCAAGTCAAATTGGTTACGTATTTATTTGTCTTAACCCTATCAGATTATCATGTTAGATTGATTATGCATAAATTATCTTAATCCCATCAGATATCGGGTCGGATTGGTTAAGTATGGGTTAGCTTAACCCCATCCACTAATCATATTACAATGGTTAAGCCTACTTTTAAAAGGTCTTGTGACTTAACCCTATCAGGTCCACCTATTAGATTGGTTAAGTATAGGTTACTTAACCTCATCAAATCATCTCGTGTAATTGGTTAAGTATAAGTTACTTAACCCCATTAAATTATCATGCTAAATTGGTTAAGTATTGGTTACTTAACCCCATTGAATTACCAAGTTTAGATTGGTTAAGTGTTTAACTTAACCCCATCGAATTCCCGTGTTTAGATTAGTTAAGTATAGGTTACTTAACCCCATCTAATTACCGTGTTTAGATTAGTTAAGTCCTAATTACTTAACCCCATCTAATTACCGTGTTTAGATTAGTTAAGTCTTAATTACTTAACCCCATCTAATTACTGTGTTTAGATTAGTTATGTCTTAATTACTTAACCCCATCTAATTACCAAGTCGGATTAGTTAAGCGTAAATTACCTAACCCCATCCCCTAATTGTCTTGTATGGTTAAGTGTCATTAAGAAATCAAGCCCGGTCCCACTTAACCTACCCATTCGTGTCATATCGGTTAAGTGTCATTAGTCAAATTTACTTAACCTTATCATGTGGCATTAATTTAATTAATGCACTCTCAACCTCTCACATTAGACCTTGTTGTGGTTACTAGTTAAGCCGGGCGGGTCCGGGTAGATTTACACCACAACCTAGTCTAACCTCGGGTCTTAAGCGCGACATGACCAACTTCTCACATTGGATCCTATTGTTTGTAGCCACTAGTTAAGCCGGGCGGGTCCGGGTAGATTTATGCTACAAACTCAACCCAACCTCGAGTTGGCCATTTTCATGTTTGGTCTAGTGTCTTGTTATACTTACAACCCATACGTGTCAAGTTTCCAAGTCCCATGCTCATAGCCAAAGTTACATGTTGTCACGTTTATACCAACTTACCCAAATCATGTTTCATGTCATTAAAGTTTCCCCATAACCTAACCCCAACGCTTTTAAACTCGCATAAACATTCACAACAACGCATAATGGATTTAAAGAAGGAACTTGGCAAAGGCATGACAAAAAGGGTATAAGGCCACAAGTTAAACATGGTGGAAATGAGGCATAAATGTGCTCACAAACTTGCATGTTACATTGTCAAGCCTCAAAAACATGCATAACATTCAAACTTGGCAAATAGGTGATACATGGTCATAGATGACATGAAATGATGACAAGTAACTCGCACATAACATCACGCAAGGGTTATGACTTCATATGCAAGTTAACCTAAAGGTAATGAGGGTCCTCATGTTGCATAATGCAACATTTCAACATAAAGGTTATAGCTTTTAACCCACAAGATCAAGGTAATGACTTTATAGACTTTCATAACATGATAGCATGTATCATACTTAATGATCAAACCCAAACTTGCAACATTCATTTAACTTTATAGTTAATATCTAAGAGTAGGAGGGGGCTTACAATGCTATGAAGGCACAAATCAACAAAGATTGAGACGAAGCCATTCATGCTATCACCCAAAAACCCCAAAAGGACAAGCTCCAAATGAAACCCTTGAGCAAATATCAATAAAAATCCTTGCTTTGAAGAAGAAAGGTTTCAACTTTGGCTTTGAATGAAGCTTATGAGCTCTCATGCAAGATCCTTGCTTTTTAGTCAAGAAAAGGTTGCAACTTTGGCTAGAATGCAACTTATGAACTCTCATACAAACATGAAATCACTCAAATGATCATAGAATCTCTCATGAATGAAGAAAAGAGGCTCCTTTACTTTGAAACTAGCTTAGAATACTTAAGCTATCATGAAGAAGAAGATGGAGGCCATGGGTTGAAGTGGAGGCCATGATGAGGAATCATTTTGGCATAGTTTAGTTGTAGGATCAATTTATGAGGGTTTTAGGAGAGGGTTCGGGGTCTTTTTATATAAGACTAGGATAGTTTTAGCCATAGGATAAACCCTAGAACCAATCCTAGCCTTTAAAGCATGTCTTGGGGAAGAAGTCACATGTAGGAACCATTTAGGGCCTTAAAATCAACCCTAGAGTCAATTCGGGCCATCAAAACTCATCCCGGGCCTCAAAAATGGATTCTGGGCCACCCCAGGACAAAAAAATTGACCTGTACAGAGGGGAGTCGACTCCCCAGTCGACACCAGGGGGTGGAGGTTGACTTGCAAGTCGACTTGGCAGTCGACACAAGTCAGTCTGCCAGAAAACTGCTGAAAACTTGTTTTGGCCATATCTTGGTCATACGGACTCCGATTTTCAAAAACTCGGACTCTATTTCGCGTATTTTTTCGAGAGGAACACAATGGTGATGTCCATTTTACCTGATTCAAATTTTAACATTTAATTCTGCCTTGATTCTTGTCTTAATATGTTGTTAAATTTCGGGTTGTTACATTCTCCCCTCCTTTAAGGATTTCTTCCCCGAAATCTCCAAGTTAGGAAGAACGTATCCTACCATCCATCATCCATCTACTCAAAACATCATCCACAGGCAACCATTGTCCTTAGATGATTTCTAATGCCATATGAACATATGCAGAACGTGTGTGTATATGCTCCTTAGCTAATGCTAATGATCAGGCCTGAATGATCTTTCTTAATGCAAAATATGTTTAGTGCCATGAGTCCAACATGTATGCGAATAGTCCTAGTCATATAAGTACTATATGCGTGCACAAACATTCATTCATATGCAACATCCGCATGATAACACATTCAATTTCATCAATAAACAAGTATAAATACTCGTGCATATGCAACATGAAATGTGACCGCGTCGATCTAGTATCTAATGTGTATTCGCGCATCCACGAGCAACCACTTGCAACCATTTGCAACCATATCAATCATAACATGTTTCAAATACATGTTTACATCCATATAGTTCTATCTAAGGTTCCCAAGATAAGATCGAGGAGATAAACAAGATAAACTCCTTACGGGGTTTGTAACAGAAACAGGACCGAGAGGATACCCACCAAGCGATAGCATGTAAGTAAGCTCTACAGGAGAACCAGGGATCAACGATATACTCTTACAAAGAGACACGATGCGCGCGTCTAAGCCGCATTCCCTCGAGCTTAATTCCAGTGTGTCTTGACTGCCTTTGACTTCATGATTTCATAGTTCCTTGATTCCTATTTCCAAGGTATGAGTCGGAACTCTTTTCACTGTCACCTCTCGTTCCACTTCCATTTATTCTTTCCCTAGTATACTTGGCTCAACCATATCTACGTACTCATGCAAGCTCTCCAAAATTCACTAGTGAATTCTGGATCTCATTTACCAATGCCAATCCATGTTACCACGTGCACTTACTAGGGTGGTTCTTGTAACCCATGCTCAAGCAGAATGAACCATCCGTCTTATTGGCGGACGTTACTCGATTGGATCAGAGATTTCCGATAAATGCATCAAGAGATTCTAGGTAACTAACCATGACAGAACCTAAAAGGTTACATGAGACTTCGAAGGTATTACCAAAGCAAGCCAAGAGTCTGACTACCCTCTTTTCAAAACCGAGAATGGTATCCCTTACTGGATAACCACTTTACCCCTAGAATCCATCCATAGCTCAACAATAGAAGTATTGCTTCTAATCTCAACACTTGGCATAGACGTTCTCAAATCCAACAAGTCATGAATAAATGGACTGACTCTCCAACCAGATTTTGGGACAAAAACTGGGATCCTCTACCATGCTAGTACTAAGGTGCAGAGACTCAACTATCCAAGCTGTGACGGCCCGCCTCGCACCAGCCTGCATTTCCTCCAAAAGTGCGCTGTACACATGCCCGACTAGCACAAGACGGTCGTCATAAGAAAGGAAAGAAGGGAATGAACTAATCAAAGAACCTGTAGAATGTCTCACAGCGCATGGAGTAAAATATAATAATAATAATGTACTTGACATAAAACAGGCGAGACAGTGCATAAGTTGATAACTAAAACCAACATCAATCTCAAAGCAGCGGAAATCCAAATACAACTTATTACAACTTTTCAAAATCTACTGTCTCTGAACAACAGAAAGCTAAAGTAGAAGATACACCAACAATGCCCAAGCAGTGATCTTCAACAACACAGGGAGAATATTATGTATATAGTACGCGGAAGCCTCCTGCTCGTCTCCGGATCATCTACCCGTGCATCACCAGCTAACCTGTCTCTAGTCTGCTCGTGTGAGCACCCAGAGTAATAAGAGGAGACATAAAACTCTGGGTCAGACATAAAGCCTGGTATGAGCGATAAGCATCTAAACAGAATGATAACAGGTATACTAAACCATACCTGAACCTGGACCTGCAACCAAAGAGTTAGTACCACATACCGTACAATACTCCAAGGTGCCATAATAAATAGTGTAAGAATACGGGGGTGGGGTGTGCATGTCAAAATGATAGCAAACAAATCATCCATAGCAACCATCCTCACATCTCTCACTCAGTGCGTAAAGCCTACGGCATCTACCACTTTGGAACACTAGACAAACTGAGGTAACGACGAATCCCGACTTGTAGAAACCCTGCTGTGACCAAGCCAAACACTTGGAGTCATGACCAAACATTTCAATGACCCACTTCATTGGTCATAGCCCTTGGTTCTACCAATGCCATAATGGCCCTGAATCCGCCTTCGTACCTCCTACCATAGTGGTCCAAAGCTATAGGAGTCGATAACTCCTTAGCACGCGTCCCGCAGCAAAGCCCAACCATGAAGCGAACTTGTTGATTCCTATCTGAATCTTAAGCTCTAACTTCTCATTTGAGCTTCCTTTGCATCTCGGGTTTGGTCGAATTGGAGTGGGTCTTCAGAAAAGTTGTCGTGCAGCAGCAGCTCTTGAATTCGGTTCGGTTCGGTAGCGCCGGTTCGGGTCGGTCCTCCATCCTTGCCATCTTTCCTCTGGTTCGGGTCGGTTACTTCACTCCGGGTCGGGTCGGGATCCTCCTCCTCCGAGTCGGGTCGGGGTGCTGTCCTCCTCCAGCTCATGCTCCTCTTCCAATCAGCTCCCTCGTTCCTATCTAATCCGATCCGATCCGATCGCCTCGCCTTACTCTAGTCGTAGCCTTCATCTTGAGCCGATCCGATTTGGCTTCTATTACCCTTCCGATCCGGTCCGCTCTGTTCCCTAGCTTACTCCGATTCGATCCGCTCCACCGCTCCGATCCGATCTCCTGTCCAACTCCAACTCTAAGCAATGGCCTTCCTTCCTGCCAAACTTCTTCCAGTGGCAAGTCCTCATCCAGTTCGGATTCCCTTGGTCAGTTCCCTAGTCCGATCCGACCCCTTTCTCCGATCCGAACCGATTCGGAGCCTGCACACTTCTGCAACTTTCCAGCAAGCTTTCTACGCCATTCGACGACGTTTTCGAGCGATTTAACTATTCTAATCAATCATGAAACATACCACAGAGTCATAGCAACATGTAATAGCAACCACAAACAGCAAACAACAATTCAATTGAATCAAAATGGATCAAAAGTGACTAAAACCTCACATTTTCCTATAATCCTTCTTAATCATGTTTAAGCATACGATTAGCAAAACACATCGAAATTAACCCGAATTTCTAACAGAGCCTTAAAACATTATTTTAGAATTTTAAGGATTTTTCCAGAATTTATTTACGTATAAATTCGCTAATCTTCACTAATTACCCTTAATTACCGTAATTAGTGCAAAAACTATGCAAATCACTCACCTTGGCCACAAATGAAATTCTCAGAACTGAAACTCCTCTGATTTGGGGCGAATACTGATGTCTAACAGCAGTTCCAACCTTGCTTTGGTGCTTTTTCTCCTTAATTTGGTGTTGCTAAGCCTAATCTTCAATTAGAGAGTGATTTTGGGTGTTTTAGATGTAGGAAGCCATTACTAAGGTCTCAAGGAGGTTTGTGGCGGCTCAAAACTGAAATGAAAGTGATAACCTAACCCTAATCAGACCTCCTATACCTCTAAACCCGAAATTCCCCTTGGGCCTAGCTGCTAATCACCCGGTTAAGCCCAACTAAGCTGTTTTTCACCATCTGAAACTTGTTTCAGCCATATCTCCCAAACGGTAAGTCCGTTTGGCTAATGTGACCACTCTACGGAAAGAGAAACTATCATTCAAAGCCAATGGAAGTGGTTTCAGGTCAAAATTCCTTTCCAGTCAAAAGTTATGGCCAAAACAGTGCTAACTAGGGGTAAAATGGTCATTTAAAAATCGGGAAAAATCATGAATATGGGAAATGACCCCAATAGTCGTCTCCCAAAGTTACATGACCATACGACTTCGTATGTGAAAGAAATAAATATTCTACGATCCTATGGTGCGTAGAACGCGGGTCGTTACACTCTCCCCCCCTTAAGAAATTTCGCCCCCGAAATTCCTTAACCCAAAACATACAAAGGATCCCGCATGCCTAACAACCATATACAACAATCAAATATGTAAAACAAGCAAACAAGCCTATCCTAGCAATGCGGAAAACTAAATCGAAGTCAAAATCTTACCAGACAAAGAGTTCTGGATACTTCTTCCTTATGTCCTCCTCTGTTTCCCAAGTACAATTACTCTCGTCCTCGCTCCACTGTACCTTGACTAGCTTCACCGCCTTCCTTCGAAGTTGTTTCATGTCGTACTCGACAATACGGGCCGGCTTGCGGTTCCCAACCGCCTCGGGTTCTACTTCGAAGTCCTCTAACTGATCAGGTGGAATAGTCATATCTGAGTCGTGAACGAACTTCCTTAGTTGGGAAACATGAAATACGTTGTGAACTCCCGCCATCTTCTCTGGTAAGTCAATCCTATATGCCAAATTCCCGACTAGTTCAAGAACAGGGAATGGGCCAACAAATCTTGGTGCTAATTTACCTCTCCTGTCAAATCGTATTACGCTCTTCAACGGAGAAATCTTGACAAACACCAAGTCACCAACGGAGAATTTTAAGTCTCTTCTTCTCTTATCAGCATAACTCTTCTGTCTATCTTGGGCTGCCTTCATTCATTGCTGAATGATCTTGATCTTATCTGAAGTTTCCCTCACCACATCTGGTCCAAGCATAAACTTCTCGCCAGCCTCTATCCAACATGATGGTGAGTTACACGGTCTTCCATACAAAGCCTCAAACGGAGCCATACCGATACTGGATTGGTAGCTATTATTATATGCAAACTCTACTAGATGCAAATGGTCATCCCATGATCCTCCAAAATCCAATATACATGCTCTCAAGAGATCTTCCAAAATACGGTTCACCCTCTCCGTCTGACCGTCGGTCTGAGGATGATATGCGGTACTGAGATGTAACTCTGACCCTAGCGCCTCTTGCAAGCTCTTCCAAAACCCACTAGTGAACAACGGGTCTCGGTCGCTCACAATGCTTTTAGGTACTCCATGAAATCTCACTACCCACTTCATATACAACTCTGCTAACTTAGCTGCCGTTCTGGTTGATTTGACTGGTATAAACCTTGCACTTTTAGTCAGTCGATCTACAATTACCCAAATGCCGTCATATCCCGATCTAGTCCTTGGTAAACCATCGATGAAATCCATCGAGACTTGCTCCCATTTCCATTCGGGAATTTCTAATGGTTGCAACAACCCACTAGGCTTCTTTTGCTCGGCTTTAACTAGCTGGCAATTCATGCATTTGGATATAAACTTCCCAACGTCTCTTTTCATTCCTTCCCAGTAGTAAGTCTGCTTCATATCTCGATACATCTTGTTACCACCGGGGTGTATAGTCAGCTTTGAGTGATGACATTCTTTAAGCACTTCATCTCTCAATCCAGTGACATTGGGTACAACAAGCTTTCCATCCTTTCTAAGCCATCTATCTCGATCAAGCCCATACTTGTTCACCTCCTCATCGATACCCATCTCTAACTTGGAGATGATTTCCAATAGGTTAGGATCGTCCCTCTGACTAGAGCCGATCCGCTCAATCAAAGTGGGTCTGACCGTCAAACTCGCTAACATTTCGGGATCCAATTCGCACTTTGGTCTAAAATCAAACCCCGCGATAAACTCCAGTTGCTTCCATTCAAGGAACATAGCCCCCAAGCTGGCAGGTCTTCTACTCAATGCATCAGCCACCGCATTGCCCTTTCCTGGTGTGTATGCGATGTCAAAATCATAGGAAGCTAAGAACTCTAACCATCTCTGCTGACGGAGGTTTAAATCCTTCTGGGAGAACAGATACTTTAACGACTTATGATCTGTAAATAGCTCAAATCTTTCTCCCAAGAGATAGTGTCTCCACATCTTTAACGCGAACACGATTGCTGCCAATTCTAAATCATGGGTAGGGTATCTCCTCTCGTGCGGTTTCAATTGCCGACTTGCATAAGCTACAACCCTACCGCCTTGCATCAATACAGCACCCAGTCCGGTACCACAGGCATCCGTGTATACCGTCATCTCTTCATCCCCCTTAGGAATGACTAACACTGGTGCGCTTGTCAACTTGTCCTTTAGACTTCTGAATGCATTCTCGCACCTTTCATCCCAGACAAAAGCTTGATTTTTCTTGGTCAACTGGGTCAACGGTGCTGCTATCTTGGAGAAACCTTGGATAAACTTACGATAATATCCCGCTAATCCCAAGAAACTTCTTACATCTGTTGCATTCTTGGGCGTAGGCCAATCTTGTACCGTAGCCACCTTTGCTGGGTCCACGGCAATACCACTCTCTGATACAACATGGCCCAAGAACCTCACTTCCCTCTTCCAGAAGTGACACTTAGAAAACTTTGCTTTCAATTGGTGTTTTCTCAACACCTCCATCGCTACCCTTAAATGTTCCTTGTGTTCTTCCTCTGTCCTCGAATAGACCAAAATATCATCAACGAACACAAGGACAGACTTATTCAGCTGATCTCTGAATACCCTATTCATAAGGTCCACAAAATATGCCGGGGCATTAGTCAGCCCAAATGGCATAACCAACCATTCATAAAATCCAGACGGCGTTCGAAATGCCGTTTTAGCTATACTCTCAGCTTCCACTCTAAGCTGATGAAAACCTGTCGCGAGATCCAACTGAGAAAATACTCTCGCGCCACTCAACTGATCAAACAAATCATCTATCCGCGGTAGAGGATACTTGTTCTTCCTCGTCACTTTATTCAAATCGCGGTAGTCTACACACAAACGAAGGGAACCATCCGCCTTGGTAGCAAACACGACTGGTGCTCCCCATTCAGAAACACTCCTTCTGATAAATCCCTTCTTCAAAAGATCGCTGACTTGCACCTCGAGCTCTCGCTGCTCCCTTGGTGCCATACGACGAAGTGGCATCACTATAGGTCTGGCATCTTTTACCAAATCAATACGAAACTCAATCTCTCGGTGTGGTGGAAGTCCGGTCACTTCTTCGAAAACATCCGGATACTGGCCAACCACGGGCAAACCTGACAACTCACTATGCGGAATGTCGAGGGAGTTTAGAAAACTAGCCAATACCCCCTTACTGGGTAGACCACCAAACACTATCCTCCGCCCATCATCCGCTCTAGCTGTCACCAACAAGCCCTCACAGTCTACCACCACCCCGTATCTTTGGAGCCAATCTACTCCCAAGATAATGCCAAACCCAGTAAAGCCCAAAACAAAGCAATCACAAACAAACATGCATCCATGACTCGATAGAACCACATTACGACAAATCATGCTAAGGCTAGTCGAACCACCAATCGGGTTCGTCACTACTAAAGGTCTATCGACAATCTCGGGCTCCAATCCCAACCTATCTACCAGGTCACTAGATATGAAAGAACTGGAAGCTCCGGTATCAAACAAAACTCTAACAGGAACATCATAAACAGAAAGCATACCTTGAATGACGACATTCTTTCCCTTCTCCGCCGCAGTTGGGGCATTCGACGAAGAAGGAATAGCATTAAGAGCATATGCTTTCACCATTTGCTTTTCCTTAGGGGGCTGTGGACACTTGTCCTTGTGATGTCCCAATTGACCACAATTGAAGCACTTCCTATCCGCTGGCTTGGCCCGACAATTACTAGCATAATGGCCCTTCTTACCACAGCTGTAGCACTCCACTTCTTGCTTATTCTTTTTCTTCTGGCCATCCTTAGCCTGACTCTGCTTTCTCTTATTCTGGGAACCACCTTTGCCTCCACCACTTGCTTGTGGCTTTGGCTCTTCTGCAGACGCAACCTCAGTCTTCGACTTAGGGTAGAGACTTTCTGATCTTAATGCTTTCCCCACAATCGATTCAAACGTCTCATCGATGTGGTTAATAAGTTTTTCCCCCAAGTACTGATCCAATCCAGTTATGAATTTCTCATTCTTTTTCTCGGCAGTATCTATAAGAGATAACCCATATTTTGACAAAGTGTCAAATTCAGCAATATACTCCGAGACAGCCCTGCCATTCTGCTTGAGCTCCAAAAATTTCTTAAACAACATTGACTTCTGAGCAGCTGGAATGAACTTCTCACTAAAGCGAGCCTTAAACTGCTCCCAAGTAATCTGGTCTTCGGGAGTAGCTGCCTTTATAGCATTCCACCAATTCATTGCCCGCCCTTGCAGCTGACGGGACGCTAGCTTTCTCCTCATCGCATCCTCGATACCCAAATCCTCGAAGATACGCTCGCAACTATCCAACCAATCCTGAACGTCCGTAGCCGACTCCGTTCCATGGAATGACTTCCCACCAAGACTAGTATAATCCTTATTCAGCTTGGCGAAGTCGACTCTTGGCGCCTGCACTATTGGACCACCACCATTTCCACCATTGGGAGCTGCCCTCTGCACATCTCTAAGCATCTCTCTCATGAGGTCAGTAAACATCGTCCTCATGTCAGCAGCAATCCCATTATTGGCTCCCCTACCAGCACCTCTAGTATCTCGGCTCATCGTCAATCTGAAAAAGGAAACGATTAACGACTCCATAGTGGTGCTAGTGCAGTACGACTTCATCCTTATACTACTAATAGTATATATATATATAGCTTCTTAAAAACCAAAGTAATCACAAATACGCTCTCTCGTATACGTGTATTATCTCTCCCTGATAACTTCCCTAGGTTAACTACGCAACCTAGAGCTCTGATACCAAGTGTGACGGCCCGCCTCGCACCAGCCTGCATTTCCTCCAAAAGTGCGCTGTACACATGCCCGACTAGCACAAGACGGTCGTCATAAGAAAGGAAAGAAGGGAATGAACTAATCAAAGAACCTGTAGAATGTCTCACAGCGCATGGAGTAAAATATAATAATAATAATGTACTTGACATAAAACAGGCGAGACAGTGCATAAGTTGATAACTAAAACCAACATCAATCTCAAAGCAGCGGAAATCCAAATACAACTTATTACAACTTTTCAAAATCTACTGTCTCTGAACAACAGAAAGCTAAAGTAGAAGATACACCAACAATGCCCAAGCAGTGATCTTCAACAACACAGGGAGAATATTATGTATATAGTACGCGGAAGCCTCCTGCTCGTCTCCGGATCATCTACCCGTGCATCACCAGCTAACCTGTCTCTAGTCTGCTCGTGTGAGCACCCAGAGTAATAAGAGGAGACATAAAACTCTGGGTCAGACATAAAGCCTGGTATGAGCGATAAGCATCTAAACAGAATGATAACAGGTATACTAAACCATACCTGAACCTGGACCTGCAACCAAAGAGTTAGTACCACATACCGTACAATACTCCAAGGTGCCATAATAAATAGTGTAAGAATACGGGGGTGGGGTGTGCATGTCAAAATGATAGCAAACAAATCATCCATAGCAACCATCCTCATATCTCTCACTCAGTGCGTAAAGCCTACGGCATCTACCACTTTGGAACACTAGACAAACTGAGGTAACGACGAATCCCGACTTGTAGAAACCCTGCTGTGACCAAGCCAAACACTTGGAGTCATGACCAAACATTTCAATGACCCACTTCATTGGTCATAGCCCTTGGTTCTACCAATGCCATAATGGCCCTGAATCCGCCTTCGTACCTCCTACCATAGTGGTCCAAAGCTATAGGAGTCGATAACTCCTTAGCACGCGTCCCGCAGCAAAGCCCAACCATGAAGCGAACTTGTTGATTCCTATCTGAATCTTAAGCTCTAACTTCTCATTTGAGCTTCCTTTGCATCTCGGGTTTGGTCGAATTGGAGTGGGTCTTCAGAAAAGTTGTCGTGCAGCAGCAGCTCTTGAATTCGGTTCGGTTCGGTAGCGCCGGTTCGGGTCGGTCCTCCATCCTTGCCATCTTTCCTCTGGTTCGGGTCGGTTACTTCACTCCGGGTCGGGTCGGGATCCTCCTCCTCCGAGTCGGGTCGGGGTGCTGTCCTCCTCCAGCTCATGCTCCTCTTCCAATCAGCTCCCTCGTTCCTATCTAATCCGATCCGATCCGATCGCCTCGCCTTACTCTAGTCGTAGCCTTCATCTTGAGCCGATCCGATTTGGCTTCTATTACCCTTCCGATCCGGTCCGCTCTGTTCCCTAGCTTACTCCGATTCGATCCGCTCCACCGCTCCGATCCGATCTCCTGTCCAACTCCAACTCTAAGCAATGGCCTTCCTTCCTGCCAAACTTCTTCCAGTGGCAAGTCCTCATCCAGTTCGGATTCCCTTGGTCAGTTCCCTAGTCCGATCCGACCCCTTTCTCCGATCCGAACCGATTCGGAGCCTGCACACTTCTGCAACTTTCCAGCAAGCTTTCTACGCCATTCGACGACGTTTTCGAGCGATTTAACTATTCTAATCAATCATGAAACATACCACAGAGTCATAGCAACATGTAATAGCAACCACAAACAGCAAACAACAATTCAATTGAATCAAAATGGATCAAAAGTGACTAAAACCTCACATTTTCCTATAATCCTTCTTAATCATGTTTAAGCATACGATTAGCAAAACACATCGAAATTAACCCGAATTTCTAACAGAGCCTTAAAACATTATTTTAGAATTTTAAGGATTTTTCCAGAATTTATTTACGTATAAATTCGCTAATCTTCACTAATTACCCTTAATTACCGTAATTAGTGCAAAAACTATGCAAATCACTCACCTTGGCCACAAATGAAATTCTCAGAACTGAAACTCCTCTGATTTGGGGCGAATACTGATGTCTAACAGCAGTTCCAACCTTGCTTTGGTGCTTTTTCTCCTTAATTTGGTGTTGCTAAGCCTAATCTTCAATTAGAGAGTGATTTTGGGTGTTTTAGATGTAGGAAGCCATTACTAAGGTCTCAAGGAGGTTTGTGGCGGCTCAAAACTGAAATGAAAGTGATAACCTAACCCTAATCAGACCTCCTATACCTCTAAACCCGAAATTCCCCTTGGGCCTAGCTGCTAATCACCCGGTTAAGCCCAACTAAGCTGTTTTTCACCATCTGAAACTTGTTTCAGCCATATCTCCCAAACGGTAAGTCCGTTTGGCTAATGTGACCACTCTACGGAAAGAGAAACTATCATTCAAAGCCAATGGAAGTGGTTTCAGGTCAAAATTCCTTTCCAGTCAAAAGTTATGGCCAAAACAGTGCTAACTAGGGGTAAAATGGTCATTTAAAAATCGGGAAAAATCATGAATATGGGAAATGACCCCAATAGTCGTCTCCCAAAGTTACATGACCATACGACTTCGTATGTGAAAGAAATAAATATTCTACGATCCTATGGTGCGTAGAACGCGGGTCGTTACACAAGCAGACTTAAATGATACGATGATCAAGACAAAGTCTGGACGGGATGATAGAAAAGAACGACTAAACCTTTACCAGAAACGGTACCATTTCTTTTAGGTACCCTAGAAATGGGAGCGTACAATTGCCCTCTCCGATGATCTTGTCCTTGTCCTCCTTGATGGACTAAGCCATAGCAACAGTTGCTTATCCTTAAGCTCGCGTCCTTTATCCTTGTTCTTATTATCCCTTCTTATAACTTCGGTAACCGGTCTCTCGAGAACTTCCTCCATCGTACGGGAAAACACTTACGTAGCTAGACAAGGATTAGTCGCAGTCAAAACTACTGTGACTACAGATGGAGGAAAGAAAGGAAAAGAGATTCAATCAAGGAATCAAAGGATAATGCTAATGGCCTTTGGGGAATAGCCTTTTAAAACAAACTTTTTCTTGAAAAAAATGCTTCTTTGTAAACGGTTTTTCAAATACTTTTCAGAAGGTTTTAAAAACTTTTGCCCGGTCTGGTAACCTTCTGCTCTGATACCAAATGTAACACCCCACCTCCGCCAGTGTCACTCTTGCAAGGACACTAGCTTTGGAGGGGCGTTAAACGAGGTAAAACATGCACAGAAATATCACAAGACAGAACCTATATATATATAAAACAGCGGAAGTAAAGCAAATTTCATTAACTTATAAAATAAGGTCTAAAGCCTTTTACATCAGAATACATCAAAACCTATCTTGCAATAATAAAGAAGCATAAAAATCTTTTCATAAATTATTCCCCAAGTAAAACAGTAAAGTAGCCATAGCCAAGAAAAGTCCGAGCCATACATGATGACCTTCAAACAGGAGAAGTCCGAACTAACAAAAGCATTTCCTCCCTGTAACCTGGGGAGGGGGGGAAACGGAAGACAAGAGGCGAAACAAAACGGGGTCAGTCATAAAGACTGGTAAGCCCTATCTACTATCAGTATATAAACTAGTAAAGTTAACTGTCATGAGGAACTGAGATGAACATAAGTATGATGACAAGATAGATAAGCTAAAATAACAGAATGAACTACTGTACCAAGATAAACGAGTGTGTCATGATAAACTACGGTGTCAAGATAATCAAGGTACCACATCGTCAGGTTTCTATCAAGTATACTATCCCAAGGTATCTATCATGTATAACATCCTAAGGTATATAGGTCATGTATATTTTGCTCTGCCCCTCTCGTACTAGTATTCCAACCCGCGTCATGTGTTAACTGTGAATGTCCCTTGCCCAATGTCATGTAATGGTCCATGTCAACCTAATATATAGCATATGTAGGTTTTCCCCACTCGTATGTTTCTTTCCATGTATAAATTCAGTCCTTTGCCGTAGGCCATACGGGCTTTCCCATGTAAATGTTTTATCCTTGAGGTTATTTTGGACTACTACCCTTGATCTAGTTATGTTTCCTTACCATGAACTATCGCGCGTCCACTTAGGATTTATGCCACCTAGGACCACTAGGGATTATGCTACCTAATGAACGTTTCCGTGTCTCGGTTTGGGTTCAGCCACCTAGGGCCACTAGGGATTATGCCACCCGTCAACCGCGCCCTTTATCCCACGTATGTATCGTGAATCGTTTTCCATGTCTAGATGCACATGTTCCTCAATGTGCCATCCGAGTTCCGTGCCAGGGCAAATCAAGAAATACGGAACTCGGTCGGGAGCTTTAAGTCGTCTGCTGATGCAGATATCAAGGTCTGTTTTTGTACCCGTGGCTATGGTCCCACGTGACCCGTCCCTCAACTACTGAAAGGCAACCCAAGAAAAATCTTGTATGAGAACTACACTACGGCCCATCGATGCCCACTTCCAGATAGCCAACCTCACCCATAACTTGATAGCTAGTATATGGTCTTTTGGGAGTTCCCTGCCTTTCCGTCCGTACACGATTGACTAAAGATGGTAGGTAGTCGGCGACATGCTATCCCGGGGCAAAATCAAGTATCGTCGACTCCACGCTAATCCACCCCAGTCTTTAGGTTGCTCGCATAGCAACCAAGGCATACTCTTGGCTCTTCTACCGCAGACCTTAACCTCTGTGAGGCCGGGTTTCATGGACCACTTGCCACCTCACAGAGGGATACCAAGAGTACCCTCATGTTCCCCAAAGCTTCCGCTTTGTCACCCAGTTCGCTGGAGCTTTTATCCAAGTCAGATAACTTGCTCCTCCTCGTATACTAAGCGATGACCTACCGTACCAGGTTACTCATCTCGTTATGAACTAGTCCCATATCCTTAGCTAAGAATTATTACTTAGTTACCCTTAACTAAGGTTTACCACTTAGCCCCTCTTTCCGCTATCCTTGTTTAACTACGATTTCCAACCTAGTCCCCTGAGCTAGGGTTTAGTCAAATGGGTTAAGTGTTGTTATCCAAGTTCATGACTTAACCCGCCTACGAATCATGTCAAGATTGGCTAAGTACTCAAGTTCAAGGCTTAGCTCTGCAAGTTGGTTAAGTGTACCAGGAAGCTCATGACTTAACGCTATCAAGTCAAATTGGTTACGTATTTATTTGTCTTAACCCTATCAGATTATCATGTTAGATTGATTAAGCATAAATTATCTTAATCCCATCAGACTATCGGGTCGGATTGGTTAAGTATGGGTTAGCTTAACCCCATCCACTAATCATATTACAATGGTTAAGCCTACTTTTAAAAGGTCTTGTGACTTAACCCTATCAGGTCCACCTATTAGATTGGTTAAGTATAGGTTACTTAACCTCATCAAATCATCACGTGTAATTGGTTAAGTATAAGTTACTTAACCCCATTAAATTATCATGCTAAATTGGTTAAGTATTGGTTACTTAACCCCATTGAATTACCAAGTTTAGATTGGTTAAGTGTTTAACTTAACCCCATCGAATTCCCGTGTTTAGATTAGTTAAGTATAGGTTACTTAACCCCATCTAATTACCGTGTTTAGATTAGTTAAGTCTTAATTACTTAACCCCATCTAATTACCGTGTTTAGATTAGTTAAGTCTTAATTACTTAACCCCATCTAATTACCGTGTTTAGATTAGTTAAGTCTTAATTACTTAACCCCATCTAATTACCAAGTCGGATTAGTTAAGCGTAAATTACCTAACCCCATCCCCTAATTGTCTTGTATGGTTAAGTGTCATTAAGAAATCAAGCCCGGTCCCACTTAACCTACCCCTTCATGTCATATCGGTTAAGTGTCATTAGTCAAATTTACTTAACCTTATCATGTGGCATTAATTTAATTAATGCACTCTCAACCTCTCACATTAGACCTTGTTGTGGTTACTAGTTAAGTCGGGCGGGTCCGGGTAGATTTACACCACAACCTAGTCTAACCTCGGGTCTTAAGCGCGACATGACCAACTTCTCACATTGGATCCTATTGTTTGTAGCCACTAGTTAAGCCGGGCGGGTCCGGGTAGATTTATGCTACAAACTCAACCCAACCTCGAGTTGGCCATTTTCATGTTTGGTCTAGTGTCTTGTTATACTTACAACCCATACGTGTCAAGTTTCCAAGTCCCATGCTCATAGCCAAAGTTACATGTTGTCACGTTTATACCAACTTACCTAAATCATGTTTCATGTCATTAAAGTTTCCCCATAACCTAACCCCAACGCTTTTAAACTCGCATAAACATTCACAACAACGCATAATGGATTTAAAGAAGGAACTTGCCAAAGGCATGACAAAAAGGGTATAAGGCCACAAGTTAAACATGGTGGAAATGAGGCATAAATGTGCTCACAAACTTGCATGTTACATTGTCAAGCCTCAAAAACATGCATAACATTCAAACTTGGCAAATAGGTGATACATGGTCATAGATGACATGAAATGATGACAAGTAACTCGCATATAACATCACACAAGGGTTATGACTTCATATGCAAGTTAACCTAAAGGTTATGAGGGTTCTCATGTTGCATAATGCAACATTTCAACATAAAGGTTATAGCTTTTAACCCACAAGATCAAGGTAATGACTTTATAGACTTGCATAACATGATAGCATGTATCATACTTAATGATCAAACCCAAACTTGCAACATTCATTTAACTTTATAGTTAATATCTAAGAGTAGGAGGGGGCTTACAATGCTATGAAGGCACAAATCAACAAAGATTGAGACGAAGCCATTCATGCTATCACCCAAAAAACCCCAAAAGAACAAGCTCCAAATGAAACCCTTGAGCAAATATCAATAAAAATCCTTGCTTTGAAGAAGAAAGGTTTCTACTTTGGCTTTGAATGAAGCTTATGAGCTCTCATGCAAGATCCTTGCTTTTTGGTCAAGAAAAGGTTGCAACTTTGGCTAGAATGCAACTTATGAACTCTCATACAAACATGAAATCACTCAAATGATCATAGAATCTCTCATGAATGAAGAAAAGAGGCTCCTTTACTTTGAAACTAGCTTAGAATACTTAAGCTATCATGAAGAAGAAGATGGAGGCCATGGGTTGAAGTGGAGGCCATGATGAGGAATCATTTTGGCATAGTTTAGTTGTAGGATCAATTTATGAGGGTTTTAGGAGAGGGTTAGGGGTCTTTTTATAGAAGACTAGGATAGTTTTAGCCATAGGATAAACCCTAGAACCAATCCTAGCCTTTAAAGCATGTCTTGGGGAAGAAGTCACATGTAGGAACCATTTAGGGCCTTAAAATCAACCCTAGAGTCAATTCGGGCCATCAAAACTCATCCCGGGCCTCAAAAATGGGTTCTGGGCCACCCCAGGACAAAAACATTGACCTGTACAAGGGGGAGTCGACTCCCCAGTCGACACCAGGGGGTGGAGGTCGACTTGGCAGTCGACACAAGTCAGTCTGCCAGAAAACTGCTGAAAACTTGTTTTGGCCATATCTTGGTCATACGGACACCAATTTTCGAAAACTCGGACTCTATTTCGCGTATTTTTTCGAGAGGAACACAATGGTGATGTCCATTTTACCTGATTCAAATTTTAACTTTTAATTCTGCCTTGATTCTTGTCTTAATATGTTGTTAAATTTCGGGTTGTTACACGGATAATTTATTCTTTTGCTTAACACCCTTCTCTGAGACGTGCGAGCTCAGAGGTTATATATTGATAGACATCAGTCACATGGCGTGAATTGTCAGTGTGTTATGCCAAGATGCAAATGATCAAGGCTTTTTGTTGCAAAGCAGAGCCTTGTGGTTTATGATCAAAGCACGGCTTTAATTGGCATAGCTTTGTGTATAGCGTTACTTCGCGAGCCTCACACCCTGGTATGAACCGGAAACGGGAGAAGGATCCAGGGAGAATATGCGTTTCTTTCTAGCTAGGAGTGGTGTCATGGTATGGAGCCTAGACATTTTTACTTATATGGACGATGGAAAGCAAGGTACCTTGGATATGAGTCCCTAATGGCTCTTGATTTACGCCCCATAGGGCGGGGAAACGTATTATTCAGGAATTATATATAATCCACTAACATATGTGTGGACCGGCCCTGTGGCTCCTAAGGGCTTGACTGAGTACTTGTCCTGAGACATGGGGTAGATTGTCTTGAATTCGTAAGGACGATCCCTTGCCTTGGTTCATGATGGAAATTCAACTTCCAATACGACACCATGCTGTTTTGATTGTAAAACCAGTATCGCAACACAGTATATGGTAGCTATGCCATCTATGATTGATACATTATGATTGAAAATGTTTTTGAAACATATAGACACTAATAATAATATCAAATGATTTTGTTTTATACGTATCAAGCATATTTTGGCCATTATAAGGTAAAACTCTATCCTCCGGTTTGCGTTGCATTACGTGATGGGACTTGATTCTTATAATGGCTTCATTTTTCTAAAAAACATTGCGTTGTTTAAATGATTTACTTTATTTATGCACTGGCAATCCAATGGAGTAAACCAGTTCCACGTTAGTGGCGTGGTCCTGTGATTAGCCTTATTATTTAATAGGTTAAGTAGATTTCTCATACCAGTCCCATGACCGACTCGTAGTTTGTTTCACTTTGCAAACTCGGGTGCCCTTTTTCCACACAGGCAGCCTTGTATTCAGGTTTTAGCAGACTCATTCTGGATAGCTATGGAGCTGAAGATGGATCCTATCATTTCTATTATGTTGTTCAAACCTCATTTAGTATATTATGTTTAATTCTGCTGCTGACATTTTATATTAAGCTGAAACTGTATTATGTACTTAGTATGATCCTGTTATGCTGTGTAACTCTGATGTTAATATTATTTCCAGTGTAACTTTGATGTACTTTATCTGGTGTAATTCTATTATTCTGTTCTGTTGTTATTGTTTATGTGTTATATTCTAATGATTATCCATGCTTCCATGACACGGGGGTTTGGGGTTATCACAGTTGGTATCAGAGCTTTGGTTAACCTTAGCTCCAGAATATAACATATTAACGAACTCGTCAGAAACAGAATCAGTAGTATTCTAAAACGAATGACTCATTATAGATAGGATCAGTAATGTCCTATAATGAGTATAGCAGAATAAAATACACCCCAATAGATGCATTTACATTTAAGTATATGTCTCTATGTTTTACAATATCTTTTCTGTTTGCCTGACTCTTTGTCTTTTATTAGCAGACATAGTAGAAATGAGTGGCAGAAGAAGTAATTCTATGGTTCAACAATCTAATGAGCCAATTGTGCTCCCACAACCAGAATCAGAGCTAGAACCTCTAGTAAAGAGGTATCGAAATCTGGGTGGAGTACCATTCTTGGGAAAAGAATCCGTTATTGAAACACAAGCATGGATGCGTTTTTGTGAGAGAATTTTTCAAGGGTTAAAGCTGAGAGATGATCAGAAAAGATTACTGGCATCTTGGGCACTCAAAGATGAAGCTTTAATCTAGTGGAAACCGTTACTAAGGAAAATTCAGAAGGTAATATTACCTAGGATGGATTTAAAGAAATGTTCACAAAAAAATTTGTTCCTCCAGAAGCAACTGAGCAGTTATATAATGAGTTTTACAGTCTGTAACAAGGAGATATGACCATCGAGGAGTATCAGAATAAATTCAATGAACTTGCTCGTTTTACCCCGAAGCTAATTGAAGATCATATAAGGAAGAATCTGAGATTTATCAACGGACTTCAAAAGAAATACCAAGGTATAGTAATTGCTCACGTGAATCTTCCATTTTCTAAGATGATACAAATGGCTTATCGCTATGAGTATCTAGATAAGCAAGTTGGTTTGCAAGATGAAGAGGAAGGCAGTTCTAGCAACAAAAGGAAGTTTGAAACTGATAGCCCTGAGGCAAGCACAAGGCCTGAGGAAAGTCAGGAACCTGAAACCAGTAAGGAAAAACTGTTAACGACTGCCATATGCAATAACTGTAATAAGCAAGGGCATTTGTTAAGGAATTGAAAATCTTCGAAGAAACAAGGAAAGGATGGATCTAAATCCATTAAAAAGCAAAAGAGATCTCATAGTAAAAGGAAATTCCATAAGTGCCATTAGACAGGTCATGTTGCAAGGGATTGCCTGCTGTTAAAGAAGTCTGAAGTAGCTCATGTAAGTGAAGTAGCAGAAACTCCAGCACCTTCAGCTAGTCAGGAAAGGCTAGATGTTTTGGAATGCACATTCACTGTCAACAATATTCCTGTTACAGTATTGTTTGGTACGGGCGCATTGCAAAGCTTCATTTCGAGTAATATAGTCAAAAAGCTAAATCTAAAATTAAGGAATCTTAAAGAATCGATTAAAGTTCATAATCCAATCGGTCGTTCTCTTGTTCTTAGTTTGTATTGTAAAGTGCCCATCTCTTTTTCCCATTATCGGTTTTCTTGCACCTTGATCGTAATGAATTTTTTTGAATTTGATATCATTCTTGGGCTGGATTGGTTAACTAAATACGAGGCTGAAGTTAAATGTGCAGAAAGAGTTGTTAGAATTAAAATGAAGCTTGCAAATATTGTTATACCCTGTGTAGGCTCAGATTCAGATAGAAAAGAATTTTGGGCTGCTCTTGAGGTCTCTCCCACTGCTATTGAAGATATTCCTATCATTAAGAATTATGCGGATGTGCTCGAAGAAGTGGATAGCTTACCTCCGCGGAGAGAAATAGACTTCCGGATTGATTTAGTTCTGAATGCAAGGCCAGTTGTGCACGCCATTCGAAGAATGACATTGAAAGAGAAAGAAGAGTTGAGTAATTAAACTAAACAGCTTTTGTGGAAAGGTTTAATTAGGCATAGCTTTTCAAATTGGGGTGCAGCAGTGTTTGTTCGAAAGTCAGACGGTACTCTCAGATT
Organism: Allium sativum; assembly: GCA_030737875.1. NCBI lineage: Eukaryota > Viridiplantae > Streptophyta > Magnoliopsida > Asparagales > Amaryllidaceae > Allium > Allium sativum. Next base: position 228,309,453 of record CM060919.1, on the reverse strand, counting down.
GTGTGTGGATTATTGATACCTCAATAAGCAGACACTAAAGAATAAATATCCATTACCGTGTATTGATGATTTATTAGATCGCTTGAATGGAGCGCAAGTATTTTCTAGAGTGGACCTAGCTATAGGTTTCCATCAACTGTGTATTGCTGAGGAATGTGTTCCTTTGACAGCTTCAGATGTCCAAACATATTTTATGAATGGTTAGTAATGTCGTTCGGCTTATGTAATGCTCCTGCTTACTTTGTCGATATAATGAACAGAGTATTCCGGGATGTCTTGAATAAATTTGTGTTGGTTTTCATTGACGACATTTCAATCTTCTCTAAGTCAACTGCCGAGCATGAAAAACATTTGGAAGAAATTTTAGAAATTCTGAGAAAGAATGTTTTAAAAGCCAAATTTTTTAAATGCATATTCTGGCAAGAAGAAGTGAAGTTCCTCGGTCATGTAGTGCCGAAGGAAGGAATTTCGGTGGATCCAAGCAAAATCACAACCATTCGAGATTGGAAGCTACCTAGCATGCCTACAGAAGTCAGAAGTTTTCTAGGATTAGCTGGCTATTATCAGAAATTCGTGAAAGATTTTTCAAAGCTATCTTGTCAATTAGCGAAGCTTACCAAGAAACATACAAGGTTTAATTGGACGCCTGAATGTGAGGCAACTTTCCAAGAGCTGAAATTAAGGTTGACCACTGCTCCAGTGTTGACTATTATATATTGCAATCAAGATTTGACAATCTATACAGATGCTTCTCTAGAAGGTGTTGGTGCGGTATTAATGCAAAGAGGCAAAGTAATTGCTTATGCTAGCCGTCAGTTGAAGCCGCATGAGAAGAGATATCCTACTCATGATCTTGAGTTGTTAGCTGTTGTGTTTGCTTTGAAAATATGGAGGCACTATCTTTTGGGTAAGAAGTTTGAATTATATACATATCATAAGTCATTTAAGTATCTGTTCACCCAGAAGGATTTGAATTTGAAGCAGCAACATTGGTTAGAATTTCTTGTGGCATACAATCTAGATACTCCAGGGAAAGCCAATGTTATAGTAGATACGCTTAGTAGGAAGAATGAATTATCGCTGATCTCATTATTACGCCTTCATTGATTGACAAATCTCTGCTCTTCAGAAAGATGATGAATTTATTCAGAGGATTAGTAAAAGAGTTCGGAAAGGCGAACCCTCGAGTTTCCAGATTGATAACAAAGGAGTTCTGAGGTTATTAGACCGAATTTGTGTCCCGAATATTCCTGAGCTCAGAAGGGAAGTGATGGATGAATGTCACAAGTCCAAGCTCAGTACTCATCCAGGGGTAAGTAAGATGTATCATGATCTCAAGCGCACGTTCTGGTGGAGATCTATGAAAAGAGACATTTCCATATATGTTAGCAGGTGTTCTACATGCCAATAAGTCCAAAGTGATCAACAGAAACTTGCAGGATTGTTACAACCATTAGTGGTTCCAAATTGGAAGTGAGGTCAAATTTTCGTGGATTTCATTGATGGTTTGCCCCGAACCAGGAAAGGCAATGACAATATTTGGGTGATCGTAGATCGTTTTACGAAGATTGCCCGTTTTATTCCTGTGACGTCTACTAGAATAGCTCAAAATCTGACAAAAATTTATTTTAAAGAAATTGTCAGACTACATGGAGTTCCCAGTAGTATTGTTAGTGATCGTGATCTGATATTCGCTAGTAAATTCTGGGAAGCATTCCAAGAGAGCTAGGGACAAAGTAAAATCTAAGCACCGCATATCATCCTCAAACAGATGGCCGAACTGAGAGGGTGAATCGTCTACTTGAAGACTTGTTGCGGGCATGTATTCTCGATTTTGGCGGATCGTGGGAAAATCACTTGCATTTGGTTGAGTTTTCATATAATAACAGTTATCAATCAAGCTTACAAATGTCGCCATTCGTAGCATTGTACGGCAGACCGTGTAGATCTCCCGCATGTAAGGTAGAACTAGGCAGTCGACTAGTATTGGGCCCCGACATGATTCGTGAAGCTTCGGATAAAGTCGATTTCATTAAGAAGCGGCTTCAGACAGCTCAGAGCCGACAGAAGAGTTATGCGGATTCAAGAGAAGGGATTTAGAGTTTGATGTTGGTAATTATGTGTACTTGAGAGTTTCCCTATTAAAAGGAGCAGTTCGTTTCGGGAAGACAAGGAAGTAGGCGCTTGGATTCGTTGGTCCATTTCCTATTCTCGAAAGAATTGGAACTCTTGCTTACAGGGTTCAGTTGCCTGACTGGTTGCCAGGAGTACATGATGTATTTCATGTGTCTCAACTTCAAAAGCATGTACATGATCCAGATCTGATTGTGGAGGAAGCAGCATAACAAGATTTGGAAATTACTCCAAGCTTAGCTGTGAGAAGAGAGCCAGTGAAAATTATTGGCAAGGAAACCAGAGTTTTGAGAAACAAGAAGATACATTTAGTCAAAGTGCAGTGGAGCGGAGATCCTAGAGACTGTACATAGGAGACCGAGGATAGCATCAAACAGGCTTATCCCAAGTGTAGAGTGGACATCTTTGATTAGCTCTGGTGCAAGGTACATTTACAATATTTTACATTTTCCGTTTTGTTTCATACTTTACCATTGTTTCCTTTTCGGGAACGAAAAGTTTTTAAGTGGGGGAGATTGTAACAACTCGGAAAATCAGAACCAATTTAAATTTTTTATTTTGGCTATTTTATTGGATTTTGAATATTTAAAATGATTTATTTTAAATAATAATGATTTAAAATTTATATAAATATAAGTTAGAATGTATATATTTATTTTAATTATATAACGAGCCTGAAATGGCGCGGTAGTTTGAAAATTCGATTTCAAATTTCAAATGAATGTATAGGATTCAAGATAAATCGGATTTCAGTAAAACCAAAATATTTAAATCTGCTTAATTATATCTTTCTAACGAATGTGAAAAATCCAGATTTCATAATGTGAATAAAAAGTTATGTCCAGTTTAAAATTTGAAATAGTCGCTATGGAATTTAATATAATATATAGCCCTTAGAAATAGCCATTTTGCAAACGACCTCCGTTTTCGATTAAACCACTTTGGTTGGACCCGGAATGTCAAATTATTGCAAGATTCCACAATCCAAATTTTTTGGAATTAATGTGTGAGCGTGGTAAATCAAAACATATTTTGTCAATTTCAGTCAAATTGGATCGACCAGAAAATGGTCATTTTTCAAACAGTATCCAAATTCGATGAAATTAATTTTGTTAGGACCATATCATCAAAACATAGCTAGATTTATTTTTTGGGAATTTTTAGAATCAGTGTGTGACCCCTATAAATTAAAATGTACATTCAAATCTAATGTTGAATGTTTTATATTTTAATTTGAAGAATAGCTGACTGAAACAGTTGAATGGACTTACAAAATATATTCGATTGTGTTCGGAATGGGGGTATTTAGCTAGGGGCGACATTCGTTGAGTTGGATTTGGAGTTCGTAAGTATTAGTGTGTATTTTTGTAATTAAAGGAATTAAAAATTAAATATAAATACACCGTCCAATCAGAATTCCACAAACCCTCGTTACTTTTCCAAGAGCCCGCCGCCTTCAGGAAATTCAACGGAGAAAAGCTTCAAAATAATCTCCCTTAAATTCATTCGATCCACGCATAGATTGAGGGAATAATCTGAACAAATATTGTAGTATTCAACATGATCTTCACATCCATGCGGAAGTGATCTTCCATTGTTCAATGTCGCGCTCGAATCGAGCTCCTTAAGATCCGCTGCGTCTCCAAGAATTGATCCACCAGCAGCCGCTCGAGTTGGACATTGAACCCACCGGCGTGAAGCTCTCGCGTAGGCCGACCTCGAGGAGTTGTCCGATCGTCGGCACGTATCACGGTTGGAGCAAAATTTACAACCCTAGTTTGGAACGGTTTTGAAAAACCGGCGGCCTGAAAGTGTTGTGAGGAAGAAGGTTATTTAGTTTGATTAATTAATTTATTAATTGATTCAATAATGTCAATAACACTATAAAAATCGTATATTTTTCATACGATAACGAAATTCGATGAAACAGGAGACATTGGACTCGTGACATCATACACGACATTCCAGAAGAGACCGGAAACTTTTTGGAGCTTTCTACAATTTTAGAAGGAATAAAAACCAATGTGAGCAATCTGCATTCAATAATAAATGAACAAAATTATAATAGGTTGCAGACGGAGTTTATTAGCTCCCAACACCGTCGTCCACATACCATGGACGACTTAATTGTATTGTTTGTGAAATTGTTTGTGGTTGTGAATGATTGATTGTGGTTGAAACAAAATTGGTTGTGTTTGTGGTAAATTCACTGTATTGTGAAAAGGAATTGTATTATGAAAATGAAACCCTTGTATCGCCGCGAGGCCTAGGATAGCAGAGGAGCCGTACTAGGGACGGTGCCAGTTTTAATTGCACTGCCGTTAAAATGCCGAAATTTTCTGAAATATTCATGTGTTGAAAAATATTCATGTGTTGAAAAATATTCATGTGTTGTAAAATATTCAAGTTGTGAAATAAAATTGTTTAAACAATAAAAATTCACATTTTTATTGTATATTAGATAAGATATGTTAACATTAAAAAGTACATTTTTTTGTAAAATGAATCATTTAAAAAGATTTATTGTTTGAGAAAATATGTTAAATTAAAGAATTACATTTCTTATGTAAAATGAATCATTAAAAAGATTTATTGTTTGATAAAATATGTTAACATATGGAATTACATTTTTTATGTAAAATGAATCATTTTAAAAGATTTATTGTTTGATAAAATATGTTAACATAAAGAATTACAATTTTATGAAAAATGAATCATTTAAAAAGATTTATTGTTTGATAAAATATGTTAACATAAAGAATTACATTTATATGTAAAATGAATCAATTGAAAAGATTCATTGTTTGATAAAATATGTTAACGTGAAGAATTACATTTTTTATGTGAAATGAATCATTAAAAAGATTTATCGTTTGGTAAAATATGTTAACAAAAGGAATTACATTTTTTATGTAAAATGAATCATTTAAAAAGATTTATTGCTTGATAAAATATGTTAACATAAAGAATTACATATTTTATGTAAAATGAATCATTAAAAAAGATTCATTGTTTGATAAAATATGTTAACATAAAGAATTACATTTTTTATGTAAAATGAATCATTAAAAAAGATTCATTGTTTGATAAAATATGTTAACATAAGGAATTACATATTTTACGTAAAATGAATCATTAAAAAAAGATTCAAGTTGATAAAAATGTTTAACATTAAAAATTTACATTTTTAATGTAGGAATGAATCATTAAAAAAAGATTCAAGTTGGTAAAAATGTTTAACGTTAAAAATTTACATTTTTAATGTAGGAATGAATCATTAAAAAAAGATTCAAGTTGATAAAAATGTTTAACGTTAAAAATTTACATTTTTAATGTAAGGATGAATCATAAAAAAAAGATTCAAGTTGATAAAAATGTTTGATTCATTAAAATATTAACATGTTAGCGATGATAGGAAAATAATAATATATTTTGATTTATTAGAAACATTGACATTAACACGTTAGCAATGTTAGAAAAATAATCATATGTTTTGTTCAATGCCATTAACATGTTAACGATGTTAGAGGGGTGACCATTTGTTAAATAATTTGAGATCGTCGAACGAATTATATATATATATACATATATATTAAAATAAAACGAATCGTGCGCGGTAGTTCGCGATTTCAAATCGTAACTTTAAACGATTATACCGAGAGATCCGACCGTCGGATTTTCCCAAAACTGGAACCGTTGGGTACGCTTTGGAATGATCTTTCCAACGATATAAAATTTGCTAAGATCCAACAGTTAGATTTTGAGAAATGTGTAATTCAAAATTTAATAAAAACAGCGCCAGGGCCGCGTAATGACCTGAAGCGTCATTTAATTAAAATGAGTTACTTTTATAAAAATAAAAATGGCGATAAATCATTATAAAATATTATAAACGATATGGAATGAAAAGAATTGATTTGAATTATATATATATATATATATATTCGAGAATTATTTGAAAATGCCGAGTTAAATCTCATTTCAAATAATTATACGACGATTGGAAGTTGAAGATTTGAAGACGGTGGTTGAAGACCTACGATCTTCACGTCGAATGGACGACTACTGATGCCTTTGATTGGAGTTGCTGCCTTAAAAGGGTTACAGTGGTAGTTGTCCGGACGTACTTGTTGATTGCCCGGATATGCGAGAGCCTCTCTTCCGTATTGGACATATGAAACGAGGAATAAGGTATATCCGGTTTCGTTCGGACCCAGAACGAACAAGTAAATGTGTGACGAGAAGGAGTCTCGCTCGGTCCGAACCAGTCGCTAAACCGACCCAGACCGTTCGAAACGCCCTATCGTTTGAGAACACGACAAACCAGAACGCATACAAAAGAACATTTCATTGTATATTACAACAATGCATCAGATTACAAAAATATACAGAGTACAAATGAATATTACACAGAAATATCAGAGATTTAAATTACATTTAAATACATAGCAGCGGAAAATAATACAATACACAACTAGAAGAAATATACGGATACAAAGCTTTCCGGATATCATTCCAGCTGTAAACCAGGATCCTGTGAATATAAATCTGCAAAACCAAAACTACTAGCTGCCCGTGTCAAAATAAGGGCACCCAGAGTTTAGGTTAAAACAATAAACTCCAGGTCAGTCATGTGACTGGTGTGAGAACTAAAACAGTTATTAATCTTTATTTTAAAGTTCGGCAAATCAAGGGACCACGCCGTATAACACGGAACGGGTTTCCTCCCAAGAATACCAGTGCATAAAACGAACAGCGCAATGCTAAATAGAGAAAAATGAAGCTGTTATAAGACCCAGGTCCTATCACACAATGCAACGCAAGCCGGGGGATAGGGTTTTCCCTTATAACAGCCAAAGAATGCTTGATACGTTTTAAAAACAAATCATCTGATACTATTATAACTGTATAGTGTATAAAACAACTTCAAATCATAAGTATCAATCATAGGCGGCATGAATGACCCATACCACTATGTCGCCATAAATAAGTTTACAATCAAAACCGCAAGACGTCGTATTGGAAGTTGGGTTATCATTTATGGTATGAACCGAGGCTAGGGGCAAGATCCTCACCGATTTTAGACAATCTAGCCCATGTCTAGGAACAGCCGCAACTGCCCCTTGGATCGTCAGGGTCGGTCCACCGATCTGGATTATTATGCCTGAACACTGCGTTTCCCCGCCCTTTGGGGCGTAAGCCTGGCCCGTCAGCCGACCAGAAGCATCGGCCGAAACCGATATCACGAGGCGCCTCGCTTTTCAGCAAGTAATAATAAGCAACATCCACATGATTCAAACTCGTCAGCCAGTTCAAGCACTGACGCCACTCCTAACTAGAAAGAAACGCATGTCCTCCCTGATGTCCGTCTCCCGTTTTTGGTTCATACCGGGTGTGATACTCGCGAATCAACGTTACACAAAGCTACGCCACACAAGGTCGTGCTTTGATCATCAGCCACAAGACTTTGCTTTTCAACAAAAGCCTTGATCCATGCAACTCAGCATGCCACATTGTCAGTCCATACTGTACCACTGATTTCTGCCAATATATAACCTCTAGGCTCGTACGTCTCAGAGAAGGGTGTATAGCAAGAGAATAAATTCTCTGCCACCAAACAGATATATATTTAGCAGAGATCACCAAATACAGTATAAAGGAATACAACGTCAGACACACTATCCATTTACAAGTCCGTTCTGGGTCTGAACGAAACCGAAGGCACTTTCCTCGCATATCCATCCATCTCCAAGTACGTCTGGACGACCACCAACTATTTCCATCCTCTTGGGTGTACAGCCCAATCAGGATCGTCAGTAATTATCCCAACGATGTGAAGACTTCCGGTCTTTAACCACCGTCTTCATCTTCGACATATCGTCGAATTGATTATTCAGAATGGGTATAAACCCGGCCTTTCCGAACAACCAGCGTATATTAAAGATAAATGTTACACAAACACAACATACGCCTCATTCCAATTTATCAGTCACTAACCGTAAATTAATCAAGAGAATAATTCCCCAAATATTAACCCCGAAGGCCGAAACCAACATCAGATCAATATCCAGAAAACCATTCTGCTTAGCTAACCGACAGTTAGTTTCTAAATTTCACATTCATAGGGAAAGGTTCCCATTAATTTTATCCAAGATAAATTTCTTGAATTTATTCTTTAATCTATTTTTGAATATCAATTCAAACTAGTCGGGATTAGCGAACCTTACCGAAGTAATCATTTGTTTTAATTTCCCAATCCCAACCTATTCATCCCATGAAGTAAAACTGGTTATACTTCATATCTAACACCACGGTGTTATCGCTAAATTCAATTACCATTTCACGTTCAAATCTAATTAAAGATTTAACTATCGCCTGGAGCAAAACTGGTGGTACTCCATTTTCGATCTTTTCAATCTAATTAAAGATTCATTAAAACTCCACTTAGTTTTAATCTTTAACTGGGTTAAAGAATCAGTGTCATTTAAAACACAGTTCACGATAAACCCAAAATCACATTCATTAATTATCGGGTTAAAGAACGAGTGTTATTTAAAACACTGTCCACGATAAACCCAAAAATCAATATCAATTCAGTTCCAATTAAATATTATTTAATTGGTACACTTCATTAAATCTAAATTAAAAGATTTAATCTTTTCTCAACTGGGTTCAAGAACAGCGTTAGTGAAGACACCATTCACGACAAACCCAAATCACATTTGATATTCAATACAAGGCTCTGAATAGAAAATATATCAGCTTATATTCAATATCAAATTCTACGACTAACAAATGTCATATTGGAAATAACGATATAAATATATATCTTTCAAATTTCCATAACAATATCTGTATAATCACTAATTCCAACATTGAAATATTCCGAAGACAATTTCGATTCAAATCCACTCTAATGCAATCATTGGAAATTCGGGTTATTTTTAAAACCCTTTTCAAATTCAATTTATTTATTTAAAAGTAAATAGAATTATAATTCTAGTTCAAAACTAGTTTACTTCGATAAAAATCTATTTTTATCTTTTCAAATATGGAGTTTTTCATCCCAATTCTTCCCAAATCATTTCTTATGATTTTACACAAATTATTGATATTTTTAATAATTTTATCAAGGCCCGTACAGTCGATTTCCATCAACGGCCATCGAACTGCACTTACAACGACCTTTTTCGAATTTGATTTGGACGTATCTCCAAATCCAACCGTTAGATTTCAAATTCTAATATTCGTTAGAAAGCTCTTTTCGATACGAACCCAACGGTTCTGGTTTTAGGAGAATCCGACGGTCGGATCTCCCGTAATGTCCGTTTGAAATAAATGGTCGAAATTCACGAACTGCCGCGGCGCGGCGCGTTCTATTCAGGCCATTATATTATATATATAATATATATAATATATATATCGTCGATTTCTATTTAAAACGAATTATATAAATAGTTTTAAATTCGTTTCAAAAGCAATTTCAACTTCCATTTCAATTCAAATCAAAATTGAATTCTTCTTTATAAATTCGTTTTAAAATTCATTTCTATTCAATTCAATTTGAATTCATTTCAATTCGCTTTCAATTCAATTTGAATTCGTTTTCAATTCAATTCAATTCAATTTCAAAGTCATTTTCTATTCGATTCAATTCAAATTGGTTTTCTATTCGATTCAATTCAAATTGGTTTTCTATTCGATTCAATTCAAATTGGTTTTCTATTCGATTCAATTCAAATTGGTTTTCTATTTGATTCAAATTCGTTATATATTCAATTGAAATAAAATTCGTTTTCTATTCAAACCAAATTCGTTTTCTATTCAATTCATTTCGAAATCGTTTTCTATTCGATTCATTTCAAAATGAATAAAATCGATATAAATATCGTTCACGTCAAAATGGCGCATCTCTAATCAACACGGCTTCATATCATTCTATTTTCAAATATTCTATTTCAAATATTTCTTTTTCAAATATTTCCTATTCAAATATTTCTATATTAAAATATTTCGTTCAACACATGACTTATCTCAACGGATGAGTACAGTCAACACATGAACCTTTATTTTATATTGATAAAGATGTAAATTTTATTATTAAAATATTTCGTTCAACACATGACTTATCTCAACGGATGAGTACAGTCAACACATGAACCTTTATATTATAATATTCTTTATTTTCTAAATTGGAATGAGGCCCAATCAATCACCATATAATGTTAATTATATGGATTCCATACAACACATGTATATAATAGCATTGAAAAATAATCAACCATCAACCAAAGTGCACTACACTGTATAAGCATCAAATATAGATATCTAACGCTTATAACAGCCTGTCAATCAATCGATCGACATATTTAATCAATCAGGATGAGTGAACTTCAAATTTCATCCCAACACCCGTGTGGGGTTTCAAATCAACAAACACAGATTTTATTTGTGCAGTTGGGCGATGTGTAAAATTTATCGTCCCAATCCATGTCCTTTAAATAGGTGTACATAAACAAACCGTTCGGTTTGTAAATGAATATTTATTTATTCACATTCACGTTAAAAATTATATTTTTAACGATCAAACTATTTTATTCAACCTATGAATATTCTATTCGGATCATTTATTAAATAAAATGTTATCTTTATTTTTCTAACTTATTTTTAGAAAATTTCGGCGGCATAACGGCACGATACTAGAAACGGGACGAGGCCTAGCCTTATCCCCGGTCTAGTGAAGGCCCACGCCATTCACACATCAATCAAATCAATTTCATCTCACCAAACAATTCCATTCAATCAAATATTCTAACTAACTACTCAACCAAACAATTTAACAAACAAGCCATCCATGGTCTGTGGATGACGGGTGTCGGGTGCTACTAAACACCATCTGCATCCTAGTATATATATATATAACTAGAAAAAATTAAATTGAAAGGTGAGAAGTTCTCACTGATAGCTATCCAACTTGACGACACTTCTTTTATAGAAATCTTCGTCGTTCTTGCATCTTTGTCGCTTTCGTTGCCCGTAGCCACTACATATATAAAAATCGAATTTTTACTTCGTTATTCAATATATAAAAATCGAATTTTTACTATGCTATTCAATATAGAAAAATCTAATTTTTACTATGCTATTCAATATAGAAAAATCTAATTTTTCTATAAAACATACAACCTTTTTCCTATATAAAACCCCATTTTTCATTTTCTTTCATACGTATAAAAATAAAAATAAAATTGAATTTTTATTTCACTAATAACTATATAAAGATCGGGTCTTTATCATCATACAGTAATTAAAAATCTGCGAACACACTTCAAATTGAAATACGTACTTCGAATCGGGCAAGGAAGGGGCGAAGCTGCTGCGTGGGGGTGCTGGAGATGCTCGTCGGCGTCGGAGGGGCGGCAATAGGTGGAGGCGGGCGGAGTTTTTGGGGCTGCGATGGGTTTTGGGGTGCGGGTCCCTCACGGTCGCGAGGTAGCAGAAAGGAGGGGAGGAAGGAGAACGGGAGGAGGTGGATCGAAAGGGGAGGGGCTTGGCGGAGGCGGCCACCCTGGGCGGCGCGGCGATGAACGTCGACGGTGGGGCTCCGTCCTTTTCTTTTTTTTTTGCTTTGAAATGATTTTGAACGTGGGGGGACCAGAACGGGATTAAGGAGAAAGGAAGAGATATTTTTATTTTATTTTATTTTATTTTATATTATTTAATTTCTAAAAGTTGACTTATACATACGACCGCCTGTCGTCCATAGCGTTTCACCCCCATTCCGAACACAATGGGATATGTATCACAAGCTGATTCGATCGTTTCGAACAGTTTCCGTTGAATTTACATTTAAATCACTATATTGAATTTTAAACGTACATTTCAAATTACCGGGGTCACATACGAACTCTATAAATTGCAGAAAAATATTTTCTAGCTTCGTATTGACGATACGGTCCTAACAAAACTAGTTTCATCGAATTCTGAGGCCGTTTGAAAAATGGCCATTTTCCAGTCGATTAAAATCAACTAAAACTGGTCAAATGCGTTTTCCTTTGCCACGTTCACATATTGATTCGAAAAATTATGAAATTTGGAATCTAGAAATAACTTGACATCACGGATCCAACAAAAGTGGTTTCGTTGAAATCCGAGGTCGTTTGCAAAATTCCCATTTTTAAGGGCCTGAATTCCATAGCGACTATTCAGAATTTTCAACTGGACATATCTTTTGATTCCCGCTATGAAATTTTGATTTTTCGGATTCGTTGGAAAGATATTCACAATTAGATTCCATTATTTTTGGTTTCACTAAAATCCGGATTGTTTTGCACCCGGTATGTTCAATTGAAGTTTGAAATCGAATTATCGAACTACCGCGCCATTTTCAATTCCTTTTATAATTATATATATTCTAACGACGACGTATATAATATATACGTTCTAAATATATTCAAAATAATTTTCTCGTCGATATTATTTAAAATAATTCATTTTAAATAATCAAAATTCGCTAAAATCGCCGAAATAAAAATTTTAAACTGGCCCAGATTTTCAGGTTGTTACAATCTCCCCCACTTAAAACATTTCGTCCCCGAAAAGGAACAAAGCCGAAATTGGTTTGATTAATCAACTCTACGTTCGATCTGGCTTCCATTCTCCAACTTTTCAGTTTCTAAGAATTTTCAAAAATTTCAAAAATTTAGCTAACACCCTAAATTTTCGAAAAATTTCGCCATAACCTCCCCTGCACCGGGAGCCACGGGAAAATCCCGAAATTTCCATATAGGCCTTCTGATCTCAAAAAGAAAAAGAAAAAGCCAAGCGGCTAGCCAATAGGCTCATAAAATCATCATCACCCAAACAAAACAGTAAATTATAGTAAACATGTACCTATTTATCGGGCAAACAAATTTTATTCTCTGCTCTAGCCTCCTTGCTATGACCTGTTCAATGTAAGTATATGTATATGCAAGCAAATGCGACAAATTTTCAATATAATTCAATATGTGATTCAATTAGGCTAAATGGCTAAAAATTAGCAAACAAATAAACAAACAACGCAAACATCAATCAATTAGTGAATTATCATTTGAAATTCATAACTTTGATATATAGTCAAAAAATCTCATTTTTGATGCCAAATCACAACAATAAGCCCTATCTAATTTTGGTTCTCACACCAGTCAATAGGAAATATATAGAAATCTCACTTTCGTCACTCGAATATAAACACTGATGATGAGGCCTCATCATCAGAATTATCTCCGGGCGACTAGAGTGTGATTCTATATCTATCCAATATATTAAAATTTCGAACACACGTTTGCAAGACGTATATGCGAAATCTCAATATACTGGACTGTCCTAATCAATACAAATAAATAATAAAATACGAATAATTGATTTAAATTTTCAAAACAAAATTTGTTTTCATTTTAAAAATATACTCTTCACACTCGTTCTAGGATACTACTGATCCTATCTCTAACGAGTCATTCCCATTGGATATTACTAATCCAGTTTCTGATGAATTCTTTCGTATGGTTCTAATGTGCCTTGTTCTCTGAGCTTTGTAAACCAAAGCTCTGATACCAACTGTGACGAGAAGGAGTCTCGCTCGGTCCGAACCAGTCGCTAAACCGACCCAGACCGTTCGAAACGCCCTATCGTTTGAGAACACGACAAACCAGAACGCATACAAAAGAACATTTCATTGTATATTACAACAATGCATCAGATTACAAAAATATACAGAGTACAAATGAATATTACACAGAAATATCAGAGATTTGAATTACATTTAAATACATAGCAGCGGAAAATAATACAATACACAACTAGAAGAAATATACGGATACAAAGCTTTCCGGATATCATTCCAACTGTAAACCAGGATCCTGTGAATATAAATCTGCAAAACCAAAACTACTAGCTGCCCGTGTCAAAATAAGGGCACCCAGAGTTTAGGTTAAAACAATAAACTCCAGGTCAGTCATGTGACTGTTGTGAGAACTAAAACAGTTATTAATCTTTATTTTAAAGTTCGGCAAATCAAGGGACCACGCCGTATAACACGGAACGGGTTTCCTCCCAAGAATACCAGTGCATAAAACGAACAGCGCAATGCTAAATAGAGAAAAATGAAGCTGTTATAAGACCCAGGTCCTATCACACAATGCAACGCAAGCCGGGGGATAGGGTTTTCCCTTATAACAGCCAAAGAATGCTTGATACGTTTTAAAAACAAATCATCTGATACTATTATAAGTGTATAGTGTATAAAACAACTTCAAATCATAAGTATCAATCATAGGCGGCATGAATGACCCATACCACTATGTCGCCATAAATAAGTTTACAATCAAAACCGCAAGACGTCGTATTGGAAGTTGGGTTATCATTTATGGTATGAACCGAGGCTAGGGGCAAGATCCTCACCGATTTTAGACAATCTAGCCCATGTCTAGGAACAACCGCAACTGCCCCTTGGATCGTCAGGGTCGGTCCACCGATGTGGATTATTATGCCTGAACACTGCGTTTCCCCGCCCTTTGGGGCGTAAGCCTGGCCCGTCAGCCAACCAGAAGCATCGGCCGAAACCGATATCACGAGGCGCCTCGCTTTTCAGCAAGTAATAATAAGCAACATCCACATGAGTCAAACTCGTCAGCCAGTTCAAGCACTGACGCCACTCCTAACTAGAAAGAAACGCATGTCCTCCCTGATGTCTGTCTCCCGTTTTTGGTTCATACCGGGTGTGATACTCGCGAATCAACGTTACACAAAGCTACGCCACACAAGGCCGTTCTTTGATCATCAGCCACAAGACTTTGCTTTTCAACAAAAGCCTTGATCCGTGCAACTCAGCATGCCACATTGTCAGTCCATACTGTACCACTGATTTCTGCCAATATATAACCTCTAGGCTCGTACGTCTCAGAGAAGGGTGTATAGCAAGAGAATAAATTCTCTGCCACCAAACAGATATATATTTAGCAGAGATCACCAAATACAGTATAAAGGAATACAACGTCAGACACACTATCCATTTACAAGTCCGTTCTGGGTCTGAACGAAACCGGAGGCACTTTCCTCGCATATCCATCCATCTCCAAGTACGTCTGGACGACCACCAACTATTTCCATCCTCTTGGGTGTACAGCCCAATCAGGATCGTCAGTAATTATCCCAACGATGTGAAGATTTCCGGTCTTCAACCACCGTCTTCATCTTCGACATATCGTCGAATTGATTATTCAGAATGGGTATAAACCCGGCCTTTCCGAACAACCAGCGTATATTAAAGATAAATGTTACACAAACACAACATACGCCTCATTCCAATTTATCAGTCACTAACCGTAAATTAATCAAGAGAATAATTCCCCAAATATTAACCCCGAAGGCCGAAACCAACATCAGATCAATATCCAGAAAACCATTCTGCTTAGCTAACCGACAGTTAGTTTCTAAATTTCACATTCATAGGGAAAGGTTCCCATTAATTTTATCCAAGATAAATTTCTTGAATTTATTCTTTAATCTATTTTTGAATATCAATTCAAACTAGTCGGGATTAGCGAACCTTATCGAAGTAATCATTTGTTTTAATTTCCCAATCCCAACCTATTCATCCCATGAAGTAAAACTGGTTATACTTCATATCTAACACCACGGTGTTATCGGTAAATTCAATTACCATTTCACGTTCAAATTTAATTAAAGATTTAACTATCGCCTGGAGCAAAACTGGTGGTACTCCATTTTCGATCTTTTCAATCTAATTAAAGACTCATTAAAACTCCACTTAGTTTTAATCTTTAACTGGGTTAAAGAATCAGTGTCATTTAAAACACAGTTCACGATAAAACCAAAATCACATTCATTAATTATCGGGTTAAAGAACGAGTGTTATTTAAAACACTGTCCACGATAAACCCAAAAATCAATATCAATTCAATTCCAATTAAATATTATTTAATTGGTACACTTCATTAAATCTAAATGAAAAGATTTAATCTTTTCTCAACTGGGTTCAAGAACAGCGTTAGTGAAGACACCATTCACGACAAACCCAAATCACATTTGATATTCAATACAAGGCCCTGAATAGAAAATATATCGGCTTATATTCAATATCAAATTCTACGACTAACAAATGTCGTATTGGAAATAACGATATAAATATATATCTTTCAAATTTCCATAACAATATCAGTATAATCACGAATTCCAACATCGAAATATTCCGAAGACAATTTCGATTCAAATCCACTCTAATGCAATCATTGGAAATTCGGGTTATTTTTAAAACCCTTTTCAAATTCAATTTATTTATTTAAAAATAAATAGAA
This sequence comes from Allium sativum, assembly GCA_030737875.1. NCBI lineage: Eukaryota > Viridiplantae > Streptophyta > Magnoliopsida > Asparagales > Amaryllidaceae > Allium > Allium sativum. The sequence goes on along the minus strand of CM060919.1, from coordinate 228,292,963 downwards.
TTATAATTCTAGTTCAAAACTGGTTTACTTCGATAAAAATCTATTTTTATCTTTTCAAATATGGAGTTTTTCATCCCAATTCTTCCCAAATCATTTCTTATGATTTTACACAAATTATTGATATTTTTAATAATTTTATCAAGGCCCGTACAGTCGATTTCCATCAACGGCCATCGAACTGCACTTACAGCGACCTTTTTCGAATTTGATTTGGACGTATCTCCATATCCAACCGTTAGATTTCAAATTTCTAACATTCGTTAGAAAGCTCTTTTCGATACGAACCCAACGGTTCCGGTTTTAGGAGAATCCGACGGTCGGATCTCCCGTAATGTCCGTTTGAAATAAATGGTCGAAATTCACGAACGGCCGCGGCGCGGCGCGTTCTATTCAGGCTATTATATTATATATATAATATATATTTCGTCGATTTCTATTTAAAATGAATTATATAAATAGTTTTAAATTCGTTTCAAAAGCAATTTCAACTTCCATTTCAATTCAAATCAAAATTGAATTCTTCTTTATAAATTCGTTTTAAAATTCATTTCTATTCAATTCAAATTTCAATTCAATTTGAATTCATTTCAATTCGCTTTCAATTCAATTTGAATTCGTTTTCAATTCAATTCAATTTCAAAGTCGTTTTCTATTCCATTCAATTCAAATTGGTTTTCTATTCGATTCAATTCAAATTGGTTTTCTATTCGATTCAATTCAAATGTGTTTTCTATTCGATTCAATTCAAATTGGTTTTCTATTTGATTCAAATTCGTTATATATTCAATTGAAATAAAATTCGTTTTCTATTCAAACCAAATTCGTTTTCTATTCAATTCATTTCGAAATCGTTTTCTATTCGATTCATTTCAAAATGAATAAAATCGATATAAATATCGTTCACGTCAAAATGGCGCATCTCTAATCAACACGGCTTCATATCATTCTATTTTCAAATATTCTATTTCAAATATTTCTTTTTCAAATATTTCCTATTCAAATATTTCTATATTAAAATATTTCGTTCAACACATGACTTATCTCAACGGATGAGTACAGTCAACACATGAACCTTTATTTTATATTGATAAAGATGTAAATTTTATTATTAAAATATTTCGTTCAACACATGACTTATCTCAACGGATGAGTACAGTCAACACATGAACCTTTATATTATAATATTCTTTATTTTCTAAATTGGAATGAGGCCCAATCAATCACCATATAATGTTAATTATATGGATTCCATACAACACATGTATATAATAGCATTGAAAAATAATCAACCATCAACCAAAGTGCACTACACTGTATAAGCATCAAATATAGATATCTAACGCTTATAACAGCCTGTCAATCAATCGATCGACATATTTAATCAATCAGGATGAGTGAACTTCAAATTTCATCCCAACACCCGTGTGGGGTTCACAGATTTTATTTGTGCAGTTGGGCGATGTGTAAAATTTATCGTCCCAATCCATGTCCTTCAAATAGGTGTACATAAACAAACCGTCCGGTTTGTAAATGAATATTTATTTATTCACATTCACGTTAAAAATTATATTTTTAACGATCAAACTATTTTATTCAACCTATGAATATTCTATTCGGTTCATTTATTAAATAAAATGTTATCTTTATTTTTCTAACTTATTTTTAGAAAATTTCGGCGGCATAACAGCACGATACTAGAAACGGGACGAGGCCTAGCCTTATCCCCGGTCTAGTGAAGGCCCACGCCATTCACACATCAATCAAATCAATTTCATCTCACCAAACAATTCCATTCAATCAAATATTCTAACTAACTACTCAACCAAACAATTTAACAAACAAGCCATCCATGGTCTGTGGATGACGGGTGTCGGGTGCTACTAAACACCGTCTGCATCCTAGTATATATATATAACTAGAAATAATTAAATTGAAAGGTGAGAAGTTCTCACTGATAGCTATCCAACTTGACGACACTTCTTTTATAGAAATCTTCGTCGTTCTTGCATCTTTGTCGCTTTCGTTGTCCGTAGCCACTACATATATAAAAATCGAATTTTTACTTCGTTATTCAATATATAAAAATCGAATTTTTACTATGCTATTCAATATAGAAAAATCTAATTTTTACTATGCTATTCAATATAGAAAAATCTAATTTTTCTATAAAACATACAACCTTTTTCCTATATAAAAACCCATTTATCATTTTCTTTCATACGTATAAAAATAAAAATAAAATTGAATTTTTATTTCACTAATAACTATATAAAGATCGGATCTTTATCATCATACAGTAATTAAAAATCTGCGAACACACTTCAAATTGAAATACGTACTTCGAATCGGGCAAGGAAGGGGCGGAGCTGCTGCGTGGGGGTGCTGGAGATGCTCGTCGGCGTCGGAGGGGCGGCAATAGGTGGAGGCGGGCGGAGTTTTTGGGGCTGCGATGGGTTTTGGGGTGCGGGTCCCTCACGGTCGCGAGGTAGCAGAAAGGAGGGGAGGAAGGAGAACGGGAGGAGGTGGATCGGAAGGGGAGGGGCTTGTCGGAGGCGGCCACCCTGGGCAGCGCGGCGATGAACGTCGACGGGGGGGCTCCGTCCTTTTTTTTTTTTGCTTTGAAATGATTTTGAACGTGGGGGGGCCAGAACGGGATTAAGGAGAAAGGAAGAGATATTTTTATTTTATTTTATTTTATATTATTTAATTTCTAAAAGTTGACTTATACATACGACCTCCAAACGAGGCTCACCGCCTGTCGTCCATAGCGTTTCACCCCCATTCCGAACATAATGGGATATGTATCACAAGCTGATTCGATCGTTTCGAACAATTTCCGTTGAATTTACATTTAAATCACTATATTGAATTTTAAACGTACATTTCAAATTACCGGGGTCACATACGAACTCTATAAATTGCAGAAAAATATTTTCTAGCTTCGTATTGACGATACGGTCCTAACAAAACTAGTTTCATCAAATTCTGAGGCCGTTTGAAAAATGGCCATTTTCCAGTCGATTAAAATCAACTGAAACTGGTCAAACGCGTTTTCCTTTGCCACGCTCACATATTGATTCGAAAAATTATGAAATTTGGAATCTAGCAATAACTTGACATCACGGATCCAACAAAAGTGGTTTCGTTGAAATCCGAGGTCGTTTGCAAAATTCCCATTTTTAAGGGCCTGAATTTCATAGCGACTATTCAGAATTTTCAACTGGACATATCTTTTGATTCCCGCTATGAAATTTTGATTTTTCGGATTCGTTGGAAAGATATTCACAATTAGATTCCATTATTTTTGGTTTCACTAAAATCCGGATTGTTTTGCACCCGGTATGTTCAATTGAAGTTTGAAATCGAATTATCGAACTACCGCGCCATTTTCAATTCCTTTTATAATTATATATAATTATATATATTCTAACGACGACGTATATAATATATACGTTCTAAATATATTCAAAATAATTTTCTCGTCGATATTATTTAAAATAATTCATTTTAAATAATCAAAATTCGCTAAAATCGCCGAAATAAAAATTTTAAACTGGCCCAGATTTTCGGGTTGTTACAAAATGGATGTGTGTCTGACATTGGATTTTATTCTATGTTGATTGATTTCTATTAAATATATATCTGCTTGGTGGCGGTGAATTTATTCTCTTGCTTAACACCCTTCTCTGAGACGTATGAGCTCAGAGGTTATATATTGATAGACATCAGTCGCATGGCGTGAATTGTCAGTGTGGCATGCCAAGATGCAAATGATCAAGGCTTTTTGTTGAAAAGCAGAGCCTTGTGGTTGATGATCAAAGCATAGCTTTAATTGGCATAGCTTTGTGTATAGCGTTACTTCGCGAGCCTCATACCCCGGTATGAACTAGAAACGGGAGAAGGATCCAGGGAGAACATGCGTTTCTTTCTAGCTAGGAGTGATGTCATGGTACGGAGCCCAGACATTTTTACTTATGTGGATGATGGAAAGCGAGGTACCTCGGATATGAGTCCCTAGCGGCTCTTGATTTAGGCCCCATAGGGCAGGAAAACGTATTGTTCAGGAAATGTATATAATCCACTAACATATGTGTGGACTAGCCCTGTGGCTCCTAAGGGCTAGACTGAGTACTTGTCCTGAGACATGGTCTAGATTGTCTCGAATTCTATAAGGATATCCCTTGCGTTGGTTCATGATGGAAATTCAACTTCCAATACGACACCGTGCGGTTTTGATTGTAAAACTAGTATGGCGACATAGTATATGGTAGCTATGCCATCTATGATTGATACATTTGATTGAAAATGTTTTTGAAACATATAGACACTAATAATAATATCATATGACTTTGATTTATACGTATCAAGCATATTTTGGCCATTATAAGGTAAAACTCTCTCCTCCGGTTTGCTTTGCATTGTGTGACGGGACTTGAGTCTTATAATGGCTTCATTTTTCTAAAAGCGTTGCGTTGTTTAAATGATTTACTTTATTTATGCACTGACAATCCAATGGAGTAAACCCATTCCGTGTTACCTGCGTACTCCTGTGATTAGCCTTATTATTGAATATGTTAAGTAGATTTCTCATACCAGTCCCATGACTGACTCGTAGTTTCTTTCACTTTACAAACTCGGGTGCCCTCTTTTCCACACGGGAAGCCTTGTATTCTGGTTTTAGCAGACTCATTCTGGATAACTATGGAGCTGAAGATGGATCCTATCATTTCTGTTATGCTGTTCAGACCTCATTTAATATATTGTGTTTAATTATGCTGCAGACATTTTATATTATGCTGAAACTATATTATGTACTAAGTATGATCCTGTTATGCTGTGTAACTCTAATGTTAATATTATTTCCAGTGTAACTTTGATGTACTTTATCTGGTGTAATTCTATTATTCTGTTGTTATTGTTTATGTGTTATATTCCAATGATTATCCTTGCTTCCGTGACACGGGGGTTTGGGGTCATCACAGTTGGTATCAGAGCTTTGGTTAACCTTAGCTCCGGAATATAACATATTAACGAACTCGTCAGAAATAGAATCAGTAGTATTCTAAGACGAATGACTCATTATAGATAGGATTAGTAATGTCCTAGAATGAGTATAGCAGAATAAAATACACCCCAATAGATGCATTTACATTTAAGTATATGTCTCTATGTTTTACAATATCTTTTCTGTTTGCCTGACTCTTTGTCTTTTATTAGCAGACATAGTAGAAATGAGTGGCAGAAGAAGTAATTCTATGGTTCAACAATCTAATGAGCCAATTGTGCTCCCATAACCAGAATCAGAGCTAGAAGCTCTAGTAAAGAGGTATCAAAATCTGGGTGGAGTACCATTCTTGGGCAAAGAATCCGTTATTGAAACACAAGCATGGATGCGTTCTTGTGAGAGAATTTTTAAGGCTTAAAGCTGAGAGATGATCAGAAAAGATTACTGGCATCTTGGGCACTCAAAGATGAAGCTTTAATCTAGTGGGAAACCGTTACTAAGGAAAATTCAGAAGGTAATATTACCTGGGATGGGTTTAAAGAAATGTTCACAGAAAAATTTATTCCTCCAGAAGCAACTGAGCGGTTATATGATGAGTTTTACAATCTGAAACAAGGAGATATGAGCATCCAGGAGTATCGGAATAAATTCAATGAACTTTCAAGTTTTTCCCCAAAGCTAATTGAAGATCATATAAGGAAGAATATGATATTTATCAATGGACTTCAAAAGAAATACGAAAGTAGAGTAATTGCTTATGTGAATCTTCTATTTTCTAAGATGATACAAATAGCTTATCGCTATGAGTATCGTGATAAGCAAGGTGGTTTGGAAGATGAAGAGGAAGGCTGTTCTACCAACAAAAGGAAGTTTGAAACTTATAGTCCTAAGGAAAGCACAAAGCCTGAGGAAAGTCAGGAACCTGAAACTAGTACGGAAAAACCATTAACGACTGCCATATGCAATAACTATAATAAGCAAGGGCATTTGTAAAGGAATTGCAAATCTTCGAAGAAACAAGGAAATAATGGATCTAAATCCATTAAGAAGCAAAAGAGATCTCATAGTAAAAGGAAATGCCATAAGTGCCATCAGACATGTCATGTTGCAAGGGGTTGCCTGCTGTTAAAGATGTCTGAAGTAGTTTATGTAAGTGAAGTTGAAGTGACACGTGCTTCCCGGCCGGCCTAAACCGAATAAGAAGGCGGACTGCTTCGAGAACAAGACAAATCGAAACACAAACAGAAGAACATTTCATTGCTTATTACAACAATTTACATCAGAGTACAAGAATATACAAAGTATGAACAAATAATATACATTTGATAAATATCAGAGATTTACAAATTACAATGCAACGGAAAATAAGACAAAACACAACTGAAAGAGATACACGGATACAGAGCTTTCCGAATATCATTCCAACTGTAAACCAGGATCCTGTGATATAAATCTGCAAACCATAACTACTAGCTGCCCATGTTGAAAATAGGGGCACCCAGAGTTTAGGTTAAAACAATAAACTCCAGGTCAGTCATGCGACTGGTGTGAGAACTAAAACAGTTATTTAAACCTTTGTTTTAGAATAAAGTAAATCCAGGGACCACGCCGTATAATGCGGAACGGGTTACCTCCCAGGAATACCAGTGCATAAAATAAACAGCGCAATGCTTTTTGGAAAAATGAAGCTACTATAAGACTCAGGTCCCATCACACAATGCAAACCAGAGGATAAAGTTTTACCTTATAATAGCCAAGCATGCTTGGTACGTTTAAAACAAATCATTTTGATACTATTATAGTGTAAAGTGTATGAAAACAACTTCAAATATAAATGTATCAATCATAGGCGGCATAGTGCCCCATCCCACTATGTCGCCATACTAGGCTCTACAAATAAAATTGAATGTCTCGTATTGGAAGTTGGGTTTCCATCTGTGAACCAAGGCAAGGGATCGTCCTTACCTCTTCAAGACGCTCTAGCCCGTATCTCTGGATCAGAGCTCGAGTGACCCTTGGATCGTCAGGGCCGGTTCTCTGGATGTGGATTAAAATGCCTGAACACTACGTTTCCATGCCCTATGGGGCGTAAGTCGGGTCTGTATAAAGACCATACCATCCATCGGCCCTGCAGTGCCGATATATCAAAGGCGCCTCGCTATCCATCATCCACATAAGTAAAACGTATGGGCATGCAAAACCCAGACACCACTCCTAGCTAGATGGAAACATGTCCTCCCTGATGTCCTCTCCCGTTTCTGGTTTACACCGGGGTGTGAGCCTCGCGAATTAACGCTATACACAAAGTTATGCTATATTAAAGTCGTGCTTTGATCATCAACCACAAGACTCTGGTTTTCAACAGAAGCCTTGATCATTTGCATCTCAGCATGCCACATAGGCAATTCATGCTATGCAACCGATGTCAATCAGTCACATAGAATTAAATCCGATGTCAGACACACACATCCATTTACAAGTTCGTTTTGGGTCTGAACGAAACCGGAGGCACCTTATTCCTCATCCCATATGTCCAATACAGGAGAGAGGTCCTCGCATATCCGGTCGATCTCCAAGTACGTCTAGAACGATATCCACTTATTACCTTGTCTTGGGTGTACAACCCAATCAAGACATCAGTAATCATCCAAACGATGTGAAGATCTCCGGTCTTCAATCACCGTCTTCATCGTCGACTTATCGTCGAATCAGTTATTCAGAATGGGTATGAACCCGGCCTTTTCGAATAACTCGCGTATATAATAAACAAGTGCTATGAAAACACAACATACGCCTCATTCCAATCCTGAATATTCTTTTATTTCAATATTCATACCATTTGGGAAAGGTTCCCGTTAATTTTATCAAAGATAAATTCTTTAAATTTATTCTTTAATCTGTCTTTGAATATCAATTCAAACCATTTTAAGGTTTTCCAAACTAGTCGGGATTAGCACACCTTACCGAAGTAATCATTTGTTTAATTTCCCAATCCCAACCTATTCATCCTATAGAGCAAAACTGGTCATACTCCATATCTAACACCACGTTGTTATTGGTAAATTTAATTACCATTTCACGTTCAAATCTAGTTAAAGATTTGACTATCGCTTGGAGCAAAACTGGTGATACTCCATTCTCGATCATTTCATGAATTCGATAAATTTAATTATCCCATTCACATCCCTATCTAATTAAAGATTCATTAAAATTCTAATTCAATTTTAATCTCAAAAATCATTACTTAATGATTTTTCAAAGTTAAGAAATTAATCTTATCTTTAACTAGGTTAAAGAGCTAATGTCATTTAAAACATAGCTCACGATAAACCCAAAATCACCTTCCATTAATTATGGAATCTTCACGGAAAAACAAATCAATATATAATCGATATCAATTTCCATATCCGACTAATAATATAAATGGAATAATGACAAAGCCTTTTAAATTCCATATGTATTAATAGTTTTCCTCCACAGAAGTTCACTTCGATTATTATCAATCGAATTCCATTCAATTCCAATTTAATATATTAAATTGGAAAACTTTACTTTGGAAAATTCCCATAAAATCTTTAATAAAAAGATTTATAAATTCCAAATCCCATTTGATTGTAAATCGGGTTAAAGAACGAATGTCCTTGAAAACACAGTTCACGATAAACCCAATTCACATTCCATTTTCTTCCAATTATTAAATATAATTGGAAACTCTAACAATCTTAATTAAAAGATTTATTCTCTTCACATGGGATTTAAGAACAGTGTTACTGAAGACCCCATCTCATCAGTCTCTAACCGTAAATTAGTAAGAGAACAATTCCCTAAGTATTAATCCCGAAGGCCGAAACCAACATCAGATCAATACCTAGGAAACCATTCAACTTAGCTAATCTCTAGTTAGTTTCTAATTTTCTTAACTCCATTGGGCTTAAGAACGGTATTATTAAAGATACCATTCACGACAAACCCAAGATCATTTTCCATTGTTAATCGGGTTAAAGAACAAGTGTTATTTAAAACACCGTTCACGATAAACCCAAAAAACCATTTTCAGTTTAATTCCAATTAATTGTTTATTAATTGGTAAACTTCATTCAATCTTAATAAAAAGATTTATATCTTTTCTCAACTGGGTTTAAGAACAGTGTCATTTAAAACAAAGTTCACGACAAACCCAAAATCCAATTCAATATTAAATACAAGGCTATGAATAGAAATTATATCGGCTTATATTCAATATCAAATTCTGAAATCAACAAGTATCGTATTGGGAATAACGATATATATATCTTCCAAATTCCTCCACAATATCCGTATAATCACAGAATCCAATATCGAGATATTCCGAAGATAATTTCGATTCAAACCCATTCCAATCAATATATTGGAAATTTTGGTTATTTTTAAAACCATTTCAAATCCAATTAATTTATTTAAAAATATTGGATTATAATTCTAGTTCATAACTGGTTCATTTCAATAAAAATATAATTTTATGTTTTCAAATATGGAATTTTTCATCCCAATTCTTTCCAAATCATTTACTATGATTTTACACAAATTATTGATATTTTTAATAATTTTATCAAGGCCCGTACAGTCGATTTCCATAAACGGTCATCGAACTCCACTTACAATGACCTTTTCCAAATTTGATTTGGACATAATTCCAAATTCAACCATTATATTTCAAATTTCTTGTATTCATCGGAAAGTACTTTTCGATACGAACCCAACTGTTCTGGTTTTAGGAGAATCCAACGGTCGGATCTATCGTAATGTCCATTTGAAGTCAATGGTCAAAATTCGTGAACTGCCACGGCGCGGTGCGTTCTATTCAGGCCATTATATATATATATATATATATTATATATATTTCGTCGACTTCCATTTAAAACGTATTTTATAAATCGTTTTAAATTCATTTTCAAAACGATTTCAACCTCATATTCAATTTCAAATCAAAATTGAATATTCCATATCATTAATATATAAATGATAATATTTTCAGAATATTAGATTTTGAAATCACTTCCTTTTTTATATTCATTATAAAAATGAATAAAATCGATATCAATATCGTTCATGTCAAAATGGCGTTAATCTAATCAACACAGCTTTATATATTTAAATATATTCGTGTCCATCCAAAATCGGACATCAAAATCGGATTTTGATTCTTTTCTGAATATTATTTTAAAATATTCGTTATTTTAAAATATTCATTCTTTCTGAACTGGAATCAGACACAGTCAATTACCATATAATGTTATTTATATGGATTTCATAAAACACATGTATATAACAACAATGAAAACAATAATCCATCTTCCAGAGTGCATTCTACAGTGTACAAGCATTAATTATAAAAATTAACGCTTTCAACAGTCTGTCAACCTATCGATTGACATACAACTAAATAATTGGGATTAATGTACATCAAATATCATCCCAATACACGTGTGGGGTTTCAATCAACAAATAATGAATTTTATTTGTGCAGTTGGGTGATGTGTAAAATATATCGTCCCAATCCATATCAGTTAAATGTGTGTATATAAACAAATCGTCCAATTTGAAAATGAATATTTATTCTCATTTCATTTACTCATTAAAAAAAATATTTTTAACGATAAAATATTTTTCTCAACATATGAATATTTTATATAATCCATTTCACATCACAAACAATTTCAAACAACACAATACATCAAGCAAACAAGTTGTCCATGGTCTGTGGACAACGGGGAGCAGTTCATATATGCAGTTATAAAATAAATAACTGTACAGAAATAATTTTAGTGAGGAGTTCTCACCATTGGGTTCCACTCCGCCGATTATATTGTCACTCAGATTCTCTACTCTGATTCTAACACAATCTGTTTCAATGCAATTTATATTAAAAACCACATTTTCATACCTCGCTATAAAAATCATATTTTTACATCGCTTTCATTTATATAAAATCACATTTTTACTTCAAATCTATATATATATATATATACATATATAAATCAAATTTTTATATCTTAAATATATATACAAAAATCTAATCCTTAGATTAATCATAAATCTAACCTTTTCTAAATTAAAGATCTTATCTTTTTTAATATAAAAATCTTATCTTTTCAGTTTTAAAAATCTAATTTTTTCAGTTTTAAAAATCTAATTTTTCAGTTTTAAAAATCTAATTTTTAAAATGCTTCATATATAATAAAAAACATATTTGTATTCTAAAATGATATATATAAAAATCGTATTTTTTATATACAATAAAAATCCTATTTTTATCCTATGATAATATATATATATAAAAACCAACTTTGTATAATGCTCTGTATATAATAAAAATTATATTTTTATTAATTCTATATATTTTTAAAACTGATTTTTTATTCTACTTACATTAAAATCATTAAAGATGAACAAAAAAAATAAAAATAATAATAAGAAGACTCATCGCGTCCTTGGGGTGAGGGAGGGAGTCAGGGGGTGGAAGAGGTGGCACAGGGGGGGTTTGGCGGTCGCGGGTGGTGGCACAGGGCTCGGGCACGGCGGTCTTCAGGCTGAGGCTCTGGGGAATTTCGATTTAGAGGGGGGAGAGGCGGAGGGCTAGCGACTGGAGGAGGAAGGGGGAGAAGAAGCGCCGACCATCGGAGGGTGGCGGCGACGCCACTAGCGGCCCGAAGCGGGGCGCGACAAGGAGGAAAGGGGATTCAATGAGAAGGACGGAGGTTTTTTTTTATTTGATTTTAGAAATTAGGGTTGTGATTTTAGAGGGGTTTATACGTATATATAATTAGTATTTAATTTAATTCTCTTGATTCCTTTATACAAGTTTAACGATACAAACTCCAAATCGACCCCAACGACTGTCGCCCCTAACTAATTACTCCTATTCCGAACACAATGAGATATGCCACGCAAGCCAATTTGGCAGTTACGATCAATTTTCGTTTAAATTAAAATATAAATCCATATATATTATGTTTGAATGTACATTTTAATTTACCAGGGTCACATACAGATTCTAAAAATTCCAGAAAAATAAATCTGGCTATGATTTGTCGATACGGTCCTAAGAAAACTAATTTCGTCGAATTTAGAGACCGTTTGAAAAATGGTCATTTTCCAGTCGATTAAATTCAAACTAAAATTACCAAACACGTTTATATCCTCCACGCTCACATATTGATTCCACATATTGATTCCAAAAATTATGAAAATTGGAATCCAGGAATAATTTGACAGTCCGGATCCAACCAAAGTGGTTTCATCGAAAACGAAGGTCATTTGCAAAATTGCTATTTTTAAGGGCTATATTTCTATAGCGACTTTTCTGAATTTTCAACTGAGCATAACTTTTTATTCCCGTTGTGAAATTTCAATTTTTCAGATTCGTTGGAAAGATATTTTCAAACAGATTCAAATATTTTTGGTTTCACCAAAATCCGGTTTATTTTGAATCCTATACATTCATTTGAAATTTGAATTTTGAAATCGAATTTTCATACTACCGCGCCATTTTCAATTCCGTTTTATAATTAAAATAAATATTTATATACTAACTTCGATTCAAATAAATATATACGTTATAATTCTATTTAAAATAAATTTCTAGTCGTTATTATTCAAAATAAATCATTTTAAATATTCAAAATTCATTAAAATTGCCAAAATAGAAAATTTAAATTTGTTCTAATTTTCCGGGTTGTTACAATTTCCCTCGCTTAAAATCTTTTCATCCTCGAAAAGGAACGGATCTGAAAGTTGTTTTACAAATCAACTCAACTTTCATTCTAGCTTTCATTCTTCAACTTTTCAGTTTCTAAGAATTTTCCAATTCTTCAAAATTTTGGCTAACACCCTAAATTTTTGAAAAATTTCGCCATAACCTCCTTTGTACGGGGAGCATCGGGAAAATCCCCAAACTGCCACATAGGCCCTCTCATCTCAAAAAAGAAAAAGAAAAGGCCAAGCGGCAAGCCAATCGGCTCATAAAATCATCAAAACCTAATAAATTAGTAAACATGTACCTATTTGTCGGGCGTACAATTTTATTCCTCTGCTTAGCTTCCCTGCTATGACCTGCTCAATGTATATACATGCATATGCATGAAATTTCAAACAATTTTCAATTCAGTTCAATATTCAATACAATTTGGCTAAATGGTTCAAATTTTAATTAATCAACCAATAATCAATCAACACAACTAGCAATCAATTAGTTGTTATCGTTTCAAATTCATAATTTATATATATAAAAAAATCCATTTTTGATGCCAAATCACAACAATAGACTTTATCTAGTTTTGTTCCTCACGCCAGTCAACTGGAAATATATAGATATCCCACTTTCGGCACTCGAATATAAACACTGATGATGGCGCGCCATGATCAGAATCAGACCCGGGCGACTAGAGTGTGATCCTATATCCATCCCGTATATTTGAGGATTCAATACACGTGGATCAGACGTAAATTAAAATCTCTATATACCCGATAGTCCAAATCAATTTAAAATAAAATATTCAAATACGTATAATAAGGTTTAAATTTTCCAAAACAAAATTTGTTTTCTTTTTTAAAAAAAAACAACACTCTTCAGACTCATTCTAGGATACTACGGATCCCATCTCTAACGAGCCATTCTTATTGGATATTACTAGTCCAATCTCTGATGAATTCTTTTATTCGGTTCTAATGTGTCTTGTTCTCGAGCTCAGTAAACCAAAGCTCTGATACCAAATGAAGAGACCCGTACTTCCCGGCCGGCCTAAACCAAACAAGAAGGCGGACTGTTTCGAGAACAAGACAAATCGAAAGACAAACAGAAGAACATTTCATTGCTTATTACAAAAATTTACATCAAAGTACAAGAATATACAGAGTATGAACAAATAATATACATCTGATAAATATCAGAGATTTACAAATTACAATGCAACGGAAAATAATACAAAACACAACTGAAAGAGATACACGGATACAGAGCTTTCCGAATATCATTCCAGCTGTAAACCTGGATCCTGTGAATACAAGTCTGCAAAACCAAAACAACTAGCTGCCCATGTAGAAAATAGGGGCACCCAGAGTTTAGGTTAAAACAATAAACTCCAGGTCAGTCATGTAACTGGTGTGAGAACTAAAACAGTTATTTAAACCTTTACTTTAAAATAAAGTAAATCAAGGAACCATGCCGTATAACGCGGAACGGGTTTTCTCCCAGGAATACCAGTGCATAAAATAAACAGCGCAATGCTTTTTGAAAAAATGAAGCTATTATAAGACTTATGTCCCATCACACAATGCAACGCAAGCCGGAGGATAGAGTTTTACCTTATAATAGCCAAACATACTTGGTACGTTTAAAACAAAATCATTTTGATACTATTATAGTGAAAGTGTATGTAAACAACTTCAAATATAAATGTATCAATCATTGGCGGCATAGTGCCCCATCCACTATGTCGCCATACTAGGCTCTATAAATAAAATCGAGTGTCTCATATTGGAAGTTGGGTTTCCATCTGTGAACCAAGGCAAGGGATCGTCCTTACCGCTTCGAGACGCTCTAGCCCACGTCTCAGGATCAGAGCTCGAGTGATCCTTGGATCATCAGGGCCGGTCCACTCGATGTGGATTAAAATGCCTGAACACTACGTTTCCCCGCCTTATGAGGGCGTCAATCTGGTCTGTATAAAGACCAAACCATCCATCGGGCCCGCAGTGCCGATATATCCGAGGCGCCTCGCTATCCATCATCCACATAAGTAAAACGTCTGGGCTTGCAAAACCCAGACACCACTCCTAGGTAGAAGGAAACGCATGTCCTCCCGGATGTCCTATCCCATTTCTGGTTCACACCGGGGTGTGAGGCTCACGAATTAACGCTATACACAAAGCTATGCTATATTAAAGTCGTGCTTTGATCATCAACCACAAGACTCTGCTTTTCAACAGAAGCCTTGATCATTTGCATCTCAGAATGCCACATGAGCAACTCATGCTATGCAACCGATGTCAATCAGTCACACAGAATGAAATCCGATGTCAGACACACATCCATTTACACGTTCGTTCTGGGTCTGAACGAAATCGGAGGCACCTTATTCCTCGTCCCATATGTCCAATACAGGAGAGAGGTCCTCGTATATCCGGTCGATCTCCAAGTACGTCTGGAACGGTCACCACTTATTACCTTGTCTTGGGTGCATAGCCCAATCAAGACATCAGCAATCATCCAAACGATGTGAAGACCTCCGGTCTTCAACCATCGTCTTCATCATCGACTTATCGTCGAATCAGTTATTCAGAATGGGTATGAACCCGGCCTTTCCGAGTAACTCGCGTATATAATAAACAAGTGCTATGAAAACACAACATACGCCTCATTCCAATCCTGAATATTTTTTATTTAAATATTCATATCATTTGGGAAAGTTTCCTATTAATTTTATCATAAATTCTTTAAATTTATTCTTTGATCTTTCTTTGGGTATCAATTCAAACCATTTTAAGGTTTTCCAAACTAGTCGGGATTAGTGCACCTTACTGAAGTAATCATTTGTTTAATTTCCCAATCTCAACCTATTCATCCCATGAAGCAAAACTGGTCATACTCCATATCTAACACCACGGTGTTATTGGTAAATTTAATTACCATTTCATGTTCAAACCTAGTTATAGATTTAACTATCGCTTGGAGCAAAACTGATGATATTCCATTCTCGATCATTTCATGAATTCGATAAATTTAATTATCCCATTCACATCCCAATCTAATTAAAGATTCATTAAATTTCTAATTCAGTTTTAATCTCAAAAATCATTACTTAATGATTTTTCAAAGTTAAGAAATTAATCTTATCTTTAATTGGGTTAAAGAACTAAAGCCATTAAAAACACAGCTCACGATAAACCCAAAATCACCTTCCATTAATTATGGAATCTTCACGGAGAAACAAATCAATATATAATCGAAATCAATTTCCGTATCCGACTAATAATATAAATGGAATAACGGTAAAGCCTTTTAAATTCCATATGTATTAACAGTCTTCCTCCACAGAAGTTCACTTCGATTATTATCAATCGAATTCCATTAAATTCCAATTTAATATATTAAATTGGAAAACTTTACTTTGGAAAATTCCCGTAAAATCTTTAATAAAAATATTTATAAATTCCAAATCCCATTTGACTGTAAATTGGGTTAAAGAGTGAATGTCCTTGAAAACACAGTTCACGATAAAC
Source organism: Allium sativum (assembly GCA_030737875.1). Classification (NCBI taxonomy): domain Eukaryota; kingdom Viridiplantae; phylum Streptophyta; class Magnoliopsida; order Asparagales; family Amaryllidaceae; genus Allium; species Allium sativum. The sequence goes on along the minus strand of CM060919.1, from coordinate 228,276,699 downwards.
CCAATTTACATTCCATTTTGTTCCAATTATTAAGTATAATTGGAAACTCTAACAATCTTAATTTAAAGATTTATTGTCTTCGCATGGGGGTTTAAGAACAGTGTTACTGAAGACCCCATCCCATCAGTCTCTAACCGTAAACTAGTAAGAGAACAATTCCCTAAGTATTAATCCCGAAGGCCGAAACCAACATCAGATTAATACCGAGGAAACCATTCAACTTAGCAAATCTCCTATTAGTTTCTAATTTATTTAACTCCATTAGGTTTAAGAACGGTATTATTAAAGATACCATTCACGACAAACCCAAGATCATTTTCCATTGTTAATCGAGTTAAAGAACAAGTGTTATTTAAAACACCGTTCACGATAAACCCAAAAACCAATTTCAATTTAATTCTAATTAAATGTTAATTAATTGGTAAACTTCATTAAATCTTAATAAAAAGATTTATATCTTTTCTCAACTGGGTTCAAGAACAGTGTCATTTAAAACAAAGTTCACGATAACCCAAAATCCAATTCAATATTGAATACAAGGCTCTGAATAGAAATTATATCGGCTTCTATTCAATATCAAATTCTGAAATCAACAAATATCGTATTGGGTATAACGATATATATATCTTCTAAATTCCTCCACAATATTCGTATAATCACGGAATCCAATATCGAGATATTCCGAAGATAATTTCGATTCAAACCCATTCCAATCCATATATTGGAAATTTTGGTTATTTTTAAAACCATTTCAAATCCAATTAATTTATTTAAATATATTGGATTATAATTCTAGTTCATAACTAGTTTAATTCGATAAAAATATATTTTTATCTTTTCAAATATGGAATTTTTCATCCTAATTCTTTCCAAATCATTTATTATGATTTTACACAAATTATTGATATATTTAATAATTTTATCAAGGCCCGTACAGTTGATTTCCACAAATGGTCATCGAACTGCCCTTACAGCGACCTTCTCCCAATTTGATTTGGACATAATTCCAAATCCAACCATTAGATTTCAAATATCTTGTATTGGTTGAAAAGCTCTTTTCGATACGAACCCAACGGTTCCGGTTTTTGGAGAATTCGACGGTCGGATCTCCCGTAATGTCCATTCGAAGTCAGTGGTCAAAATTCGCGAACTGCCGCTGCGCGGCGCGTTCTATTCAGGCAATTATATATATATATATATTATTTCGTCGATTTCCATTTAAAACGTATTTTATAAATCGTTTGAAATTCGTTTTCAAAACAATTTCAACTTCATATTCAATTTCAAATCAAAATTGAATATTCCATATCATTAATATATAAATGATAATATTTTCAAAACATTAGATTTTGAAATCACTTCCTTTTCGATATTCATTATAAAAATGAATAAAATCGATATCAATATCGTTCATGTCGAAATGGCGTTACTCTAATCAACACGGCTTTATATATTTAAATATATTCGTGTTCATCCCAAATCGGACATCAAAATCAGATTTTGATTCTTTTTTGAATATTATTTTAAAATAATCCTTATTTGAAAATATTCGTTATTTTAAAATATTCATTCTTTCTAAACTGGAATCAGACACAGTCAATTAGTATATAATGTTATTTATATGGATTTCATACAACACATCTATATAATAACAATGAAAACAACAATCCATCATCCAGAGTGCATTCTACACTGTACAAGCATTAATTATAAAAATTAACGCTTTCAACAGTCTATCAACCTATCGATTGACATACAACTAAACAATTGGGATTAGTGTACGTCAAATATCATCCCAATACCCATGTGGGGTTTCAATCAACAAATAATGAATTTGATTTATGCAGTTGGGCGATGCGTAAAATATATCGTCCCAATCCATATCAGTTAAATGTGTGTACATAAACAAATCATCCAATTTGTAAATGAATATTTATTCTCATTTCATTTACTCGTTAAAAAATATATTTTTAATGATAAACTATTTTTCTCAACACATGAATATTTTATATAATCCATTTCACATCACAAACAATTTCAAACAACACAATACATCAAGCAAACAAGTTGTCCATGGTTTGTGGATGACGGGGAGCAGTTTATATATGCAGTTATAAAATAAATAACTGTGCAGAAATAATTTTAGTGAGGAGTTCTCACCTTTGGGATCCACTCTGCCAATTTTATTGTCACTCAGATTCGCTGCTCTGATTCTAACACAATCTATTTCAATGCAATTTATTTAAAAAACCACATTTACATACCTTGCTATAAAAATTAGATTTTTACATCGCTTTCATTTATGTAAAAATCACATTTTTACTTCAAATCTATATATATATATATATAAATCAAATTTTTATATCGTAAATGTATATACAAAAATCTAATCTTTAGATTAATCAAAATCTAACCTTTTCTAAATTAAAGATCTTATCATTTCTAATATAAAAATCTTATCTTTTTAGTTTTAAAAATCTAATCTTTTCAGTTTTAAAAATCTAATCTTTTCAGTTTTAAAAATCTAATCTTTTCAGTTTTAAAAATCTAATTTTTAAAATGCTTCATATATAATAAAAATCATATTTTTATTCTAAAATGATATATATAAAAATCGGATTTTTTATATACAATAAAAATCCTATTTTTATCCTATGATAATATATATATATAACCAACTTTGTATAATGCTCTATATATAATAAAAATTATATTTTTATTAACTCTATATATTTTTAGAACTGATTTTTTATTCTACTTATATTAAAATCATTAAAGATGAACAAAAATAAAAATAAAATAAAATAAGAAGACTCACCGCGTTCTTGCGGTGAGGGAGGGGGTCAGAGGGCGCGACAAGTGGAAGAGGTGGCGCGGGGGAGGGGGGGTTTAGTAATCGCGGGTGGTTGCACAGGGTTCGGGCACGGCGGTCTTCAGGCTAGGGCTCTGGGGAATTTCGATTTAGAGGGGGGGAGGCGGAGGGCTTGCGACTGGAGGAGGAAGGAGGGAGAAGAAGCGCCGACCATCGGAGGGTGGCGGCGACGCCACTGGCGGCCCGAAGCGGGGGGCGACAAGGAGGAAATGGGATTCAACGAGAACGACGGCGGGTTTTTTTTTTATTTTAGAAATTAGGGCTGTGATTTTAGAGGGGTGTATATGTATATATAATTAATATTTTATTTAGATTAATTCTCTTGATTCCTTTATACAAGTTTAACGATACAAACTCCAAATCGACCCCAGTGACTGTTGCCCCTAACTAATTATCCCTATTCCAAACACAATGGGATATGCCACGCAAGCCAATTTGGCCGTTATGATCAGTTTTTGTTTAAATTAAAATATAAACCCATATGTATTACGTTTGAATGCACATTTTAATTTACCAGGGTCATATACAGATTTTAAAAATTCGAGAAAAATAAGTCTGGCTATGATTTGTCGATACGGTCCTAAAAAAACTGATTTTGTCGAATTTGGAGACCGTTTGAAAAACGATCATTTCCAATCGATTAAATTCAAACTGAAATTACCAAACACGTTTAAATTCGCCACACTCACATATTGATTCCAAAAATTATAAAAATTGGAATCTAGCAATAATTTGACATTCCAGATCCGACCAAAGTGGTTTCATCGAAAACGGAGGTCGTTTGCAAAATTGCTATTTTAAGGGCTATATTTCTATAGCGACTTTTCTGAATTTTCAACTGGGCATAACTTTTTATTCCCGCTATGAAATTTCAATTTTTCAGATTCGTTGGAAAGATATTTTCAAACAGATTCAAATATTTTTGGTTTCACCAAAATGTATTTTGAATCCTGTACATTCATTTGAAATTTGAAATCGAATTTTCAAACTACCGCGCCATTTTCAATTCCCTTTTATAATTAAAATAAATATTTATATTCTTACTTCGACTCAAATAAATATATACGTTCTAATTCTATTCAAAATAAATTTCTAGTCGTTATTATTTAAAATAAATAATTTTAAATATTCAAAATTCATCAAAATTGCCAAAATAAATTTTTTTAATTGGTTTCGATTTTCTGGGTTGTTACAGAAGTAGCAGAAACTCCGGCACCCTCAGCTAGTCGGAAAAGTCAGATGTTTTGGAAGGCACGCTCATTGTCAACAATATTCCTGTTACAGTATTATTTTATATGGGCGCGTTGCAAAGCTTCATTTCGAGTAATATAGTCAAAAAGCTAAATCTAAAATTAAGGAATCCTAAAGAATCGATTAAAGTTCATAATCCAATCGGTGGTTCTCTTGTTCTTAGTTTGTATTGTAAAGTGACCGTCTCTTTTTCCCATTATTGGTTTTTTTGCACCTTGATCGTAATGGATTTTTCTGAATTTGATATCATTCTTGGGTTGGATTGGTTAATTAAATACGAGGCCGAAGTTAAATGTGCAAAAAGAGTTGTTAGAATTAAAACGAAGCTTGCAGATATTGTTATACCCTGTGTAGGCTAAGATTCAGATAGAAAAGAATTTTGGGCTATGCTTGAGGTCTCTCCCACTGCTATTGAAGATATTCCTGTCATTAAGAATTATGCGGATGTGTTCGAAGAAGTGTATGACTTACCTCCATGGAGAGAAGTTGACTTCTGGATTGATTTAGTTCCCAATGCAAGGCCAGTTGTGCACGCCATTCGAAGAATGACATTGTAAGAGAAAGAAGAGTTGAGTATCAAACTAAACAGCTTTTGTGGAAAGGTTTGATAAGGCCTAGCTTTTCAAATTGGGGTGCAACAGTAGTGTTTGTTCCAAAGTCAGACGGTACTCTCAGATTGTGTGTGGATTAACGATACCTCAATAAGAAGACACTAAAGAATAAATATCCATTTCCGCGTGTTGATGATTTATTAGATCGCTTGAATGGAGCGCAAGTATTTTCTAGAATGGACCTAGCTATAGGTTTCCATCAACTGCGTATTGCTGAGGAATGTGTTCCTTTGACAGCTTTCAGAGGTCCAGACATATTTATTGAATGGTTAGGAATGTCGTTCGGCTTATGTAACGCTCCTGCTTACTTTGTCGATTTAATGAACAGAGTATCCGGGATGTTTTAAATAAATTTGTGTAGGTTTTCATTGACGACATTTTAATTTTCTCTAAGTCAACTGCCGAGCATGAAAAGCATTTGGAAGAAGTTTTGGAAATTCTAAGAAAGAATGTTTTAAAAGCCAAATTTTTTAAATGCATATTCTGGCAAGAAGAAATGAAATTCCTCGGTCATGTAGTGTCGAAGGAAGGAATTTTGGTGGATCCAAGCAAAATCACAGCCATTCGAGATTGGAAGCAGCCTAGCACGCCTACAGAAGTCGGTAGTTTTCTAGGATTGGCTGGCTATTATCGTAAATTCATGAAAGATTTTTCGAAGCTATCTTGTCCATTAACGAAGCTTACCAAGAAACATACAAGGTTTAATTGGACGCCTGAATGTGAGGTAGCTTTCCAAGAGCTGAAATTAAGGTTGACCACTGCTCCAGTGTTGGCAATTATAGATGGCAATCAAGATTTGATAGTCTATACAAATGCTTCTCTTGAAGGTGTTGGTGCGGTATTAATGCAAAGAGGCAAAGTAGTTGCTTATGCTAGCCGTCAGTTAAAGCCACATGAGAAGAGATATCCTACTCATGATCTTGAGTTGTTAGCCGTCGTGTTTGCTTTGAAAATATGGAGGCACTATCTTTTGGGTAAGATGTTTGAATTATATATAGATCATAAGTCATTAAAGTATTTGTTCACCCAGAAAGATTTGAATTTGAGGCATCGGCGTTGGTTAGAATTTTTTGCGGCATACGATCTAGATATTTTGTATACTCCACGGAAAGCCAATGTTGTAGCAGATGCGCTTAGCAGGAAGAATGCAATTATCGCTGATCTCATTATCACACCTTCATTGATTGACAAAATCTCTGCTCTTCAGAAATATGATGAATTTATTCAAAGGATTAGTAAAAGAGTTCGGGAAGGTGAGCCCTCATGTTTCCAGATTGATAACAAAGGAGTTCTAAGGTTATTAGGTCGAATTTGTGTCCCGAATATTCCTGAGCTCAGAAGGGAAGTGATGGATGAATGTCACAAGTCCAAGCTTACTATTCATCCAGGGATGAGTAAGATGTATCATCATCTCAAGAGCATGTTCTGGTGGAGATCTATGAAAAGAGACATTTCCATATATGTTAGCAGGTGTTCTATGTGCCGACAAGTCAAAAGTGATCAACAGAAACTTGCCGGATTGTTACAACCATTAGAGGTTCCAAATTGGAAGTGGGGTCAAATTTCCATGGATTTCATTAATGGTTTGCCCCGAACCAGGAAAGGCAATGAAAATATTTGGGTGATCGTAATTTTTTTTATGAAGACTCCCATTATATTCCTGTGAAGTCCACTAGAACAGATCAAAATCTGATGAAAATTTATTTCAAAGAAATTGTCAGACTACATGGAGTTCCCAGTAGTATTGTTAGTGATCGTGATCCGATATTCACTAGTAAATTCTGCGAAGCATTCTAAGAGGAGCTTGGGATAAAGTTAAATATGAGCACCGCATATCATCCTCAAACAGATGGCCAAACTAAGAGGGTGAATCGTATAATTAAAGACTTGTTGCGGGCATGTATTCTTGATTTTGGCGGATCGTGAAAAGATCACTTGCATTTGGTTGAGTTTTCATATAATAACAGTTATCAAGCAAGCTTACAAATGTTGCCATTCAAATCATTGTATGGCAGACCATGTAGATCTCCTGCATGTTGGGTAGAACAAGGCAATCGACTAGTATTGGGCCTCGACATGATTCGTGAAGCTTCAGATAAAGTCGATTTCATTAAGAAGCGACTTCAGACAGCTTAGAGCCGACAGAAGAGTTATGCGGATTCAAGAAGAAGGGATTTAGAATTTGCTGTTGGTGATTATGTGTACTTGAGAGTTTCCCCGTTGAGAGGAATAGTTCATTTCGGAAAGACGGGGAAGTTGGCGCCTAGATTCATTGGTCTATTTCCTATTCTTGAAAGAATTGGAACTCTTGCTTACAGGGTTCAGTTGCCTGATCGGTTGCCAGGAGTACATGATGTATTTCACGTGTCTCAACGTCAAAAGCATGTACATGATCCAGATCTGATTGTAGAGGAAGCAGCACAATAAGATTTGAAAATTACTCCAAGCTTAGCAGTGAGAAGAGAGCCAGGGAAAATTATTGGCTGGGAAACCAGAGTTTCGAGAAACAAATAGATACATTTAGTCAAAGTGCAGTGGAGCGGAGATCCTAGAGACTGTACATGGGAGACCGAGGATAGCATCAAACAGGCTTATCCCAAGTGCAGTGTGGACATCTCTGATTAGCTCTGGTGCAAGGTACATTTACAATATTTTACATTTTCCTTTTTGTTTCCTACTTTACTATTGTTTCCTTTTCAGGGACGAAAAGTTTTTAAGTGGAGGAGATTGTAACAACACGGAAAATCGGAACCAATTTAAAATTTTTATTTTGCTATTTTAATGTATTTTGAATATTTAAAATGATTTATTTTAAATAATAATGATTTAAAATTTATTTAAATTGAAGTTAGAACGTATATATTTATTTTAATTATATAACGAGCCTGAAATGGCGCGGTAGTTTGAAAATTCGATTTCAAATTTCAATCGAATGTACAGGATTCAAAATAAATCGAATTTTAGTAAAACCAAAATATTTAAAAAAAATTAATTATGTCTTTCTAATGAATGTGAAAAATCCAGATTTCATAACGGGAATAAAAAGTTATGTCCAGTTTAAAATTTGAAATAGTCGCTATGGAAGTTAATATAATATATAACCATAGTCATTTTGCAAACGACCTCCATTTTCGACCAAACCACTTTGGTTGGATCCGTAATGTCAAATTATTGGAAGATTCCAAAATCCATAATTTTTGGAATTAATATGTGAGTGTGGTAAATCAAAACGTATTTTGTCAATTGCAGTCAAATTGGATCGACCAGAAAATGGCCATTTTTCAAAAGGTCTCCAAATTCAACGAAATTAATTTTGTTAGGACCGTATCGTCAAAACATAGCTAGAAAATGTACGTTCAAAAATAATATAGAATGTTTTATATTTTAATTTGAAGAATAACTGATTGAAACAGTCGAATGGACTTACGAAACATATTCCATTGTGTTTGGAATGTGGGTGTTTAGCTAGAGGCGACAGTCGTTGGGTTGGAATTGGAGTTCATAAGGATTAGTGGGTATTTTTGGAATTAAAGGAATTAAAAATTAAATATAAATACACCGTCCAATCAGAATTCCACAAACCATCGTTACTTTTCTAGGAGCCCGCCGCCTTCAGGAAATCCAAACGGAGAAAACTTCAAAACAATCTCCCTTAAATTTGTTCGATCCACACATAGATTCAGGGAATAATCTGAACGAATATTGTAGTATTCAACATGATCTTCACATCCATACGGAAGTGATCTTCCATCATTCAGTGTCGCGCTCGAATCGAGCTCCTTAAGATCCGTTGCATCACCAAGAATTGAGCCACCAGCAGCCGCTCGAGTTGGACGTTGAACCCACCGGCGTGAAGCTCTCGCGTAGGCCGACCTCGAGGACTTGTCTATTTGTTTTCAAATTCTTTATTTTCAAATTAATCCTGCTCTTGCTAAAAGGAAATCAGTGGTTCTTGATTCTTTATTTTCAAATTCTCTCTCTCAAGCAGCTCCTGTAATTCTTAATAACTCTGATAAATCATTTAATCCTGGTATGAACATTTTGTCGAACACTTCTAGCTCATCTTCTTCTCTTATTAAAAGGGACTGTTTGTCTCTCTTTAACTCATTACCGAAGAATGCTGGGTCTTATAAACCAATTCAATTTGATATAACAAGGGATAGGCAGCCAAATCATCTACCAGATCAGGTCAAATTGGAAGGGATGAAGTTTTGGGAAAAATACTTGGTTAGTTTCTTTCTTGATGGTGCTCTCTCGTATCTTACAGTTGTTAATTCTTTGTTAAAAGTTTGGAAATTAAAAGGGGTGGTTAGTATTAAATCGGATGGAATGTTTTTCTATTTTAAATTTGCAAATGATCTGGAAAGGGAAAGTGTGTTGATATCTGATCCAATTTTCATCAAGGGCAGAATGTTTATCATTAATGAATGGGATCCTTCAATAGGTAATTCATAGTCAAAGATCAAAAAGGTTCCTATCCGGATTCATTTACATAGAATTCCTCTTCTTTTATGGACTTTAATGGGTATAGACTGGCTAGCATGTCATGTGGGGCATCTCATTTGTTTTGATGTGAGTACTGAAAAGCTAAAGAGGATTAGATATGTGAAGGCCTTGGTAGAAATCTCTCTATATTTTGAATTTCCAGATTGTATTGAGATTCTTGATATAGGAGAAAGTTGTCATTATGTTTAGGTATCGTATGATCGGAGACCAATGATTTGTGGCAAAGAAACATGTTGAATCTAGAAATTTTGATGAGGTTAATAGATCCAAAATGAAGAATAAAGTTGAACCACCTGTAATGCAAAGAAAAGTGGAAGGTAGATACATAAAAACAGCTGTGCAAACATAAAGAAATCAGGGATGGAATAAAGTCTCATATAAAAAGAAGAAGGTGTGGATGAGGAAGGAAAATGGATATAATACTTATGTAGTTGGTGATGTGAATAGGGTTATGGAGAATGTAGAGGAAATAGATGGTGGTGGAATATCTGGTTTAAACAAGGAAGTAAATAATGAAGAGGAGATGGATATTATCATGGATCTTCATAAAAGGTATAATCAGAAAGTTATAATTGCTGATGAGCAAGGGAACCAGGGATAATCAGAAAGTTATAATTGCTGATGAGCAAGGGAACCTTTCCATTCAAAATAATGAAGATAGAAATAACAATTTTATTGGAGTCTTAAAAGAGGCAGTTGCCAAGAAATTTCATGTTAACAATCCATTTTCAATTCTTGATGATCAATCAGATGAGCCTTCTGGGTCCTTGTCTGACTCTCAACCTCTCAATTCTCTGAATATTTCCAAAGTATCTTTATCTGCAGATAAACAAGCTGATTTTTGTTCTAATTCTTCAACCTCAATCAATGGTTCAACCACTTTATCCACTTCTAATGCCTGCACTATGTCATGTGCTTCTTCTTTCAGTTCTCAATCCCCTTCAAATTCTTCCTTTAGTTTTAATGTGCACTCATCTTCCCCTTATTCTCATTTATCACTTCCCCCTCATATCAATTTACCTCCTCCTGCCAATGTTTCATCTATGCATAATTCCACTTCTTCTCAATCTGAAGTTTCCTCTTTTGGGAGTAAAAAGAAAACAAAAAGGAAAAAGAAACTTGTTTTGAAGGAGAATATTCCTCCTGATGGTGATCTAAATGATGGAAAGGATTACATCCCTGAAGAAGTTTCACCATCCACAAGCTCAAAAACCCCTTCATCTAGGCATACCAGAAGTCATCCTAATGTAATGGTTGATCCTTTACTGTTCAAATGAGTAATCCTATTTGCTTTTGGAACATTCGAGGGGCTAATCTACCCTCAAAACAGTGTGAAATAAAATCTTTGATAAAGGAAAATAATATCCAGCTAATATGCATCTCTGAAACAAAGCTGAATTTTTTGTCAACTGAAAAAGCAGCAAAATTTATAGCTCCATCCCAGTCTTTTGATCATAATTTAGCTACAGCCTCTTTTGGTAGATTGCTTACTTTTTGGCATCCTGGTTACTTTCATATTTCTAAGTTATCTGAATCTGATTAGTACATCCACTACAAATGCATCTATATTCCCACTAATTCAACCTTTTTGCTAACATTATGCTCAAAACTCTCTTTCTTCTCGCTTATCTTTTCTTGATTCGATTCAACTTTTAAATCCTTCAAATGATCCATGGATTTTAGGAGGCAATTTTAACTGTATGTACAGTAGCAACCAAAAATTAGGAGGTTGTCCTCTTGCTTTAAAAGACATTGCACCTCTTAATCAAATGATCACTAAACCCTCTTTGTTTCCAGTCCAAAGTTACAGTTTATCATACACATGGTCAAATTGTGCCCGTTCTGGCCCAGCCACTTTTTGTAAACTTGATCATCTATTCACTAACATCCCCTTCTTTGATCTCTGGCCAAAATCTTACTGCTTAATTCCTTCTCCAATTCTATCTGATCATTGTCCTTTAGTGTTTCATTGGGGGAATAATGTTGCCACTGATTTGGGTATTAAATCTTTTAAATTTTTTAATTTTTGGTGTAATCACCCAGATTTTTCTATTCTTCTTTTGCAGGTTTGGAATACTGGTGCTAAAAGGAATCCAATGGTTAATCTTCTCAATAAGATGAAATTATTAAAATCCAGGCTCAGGATTTGGTCCTCTTTGACATTTGGGAAAGGATATCAGAAATCTGTTGCTATTAATATGGAGTTAGCTAAAATTCAAAAGGAAATCCAAGAAAGGCCTTATGATAATTTTTTGAAACAGCGGGAAGTGGATAAAAGGAAGCAGCTGCAGTTTATTTTAGATATGGAAATGCAATCTTTAAGACAACAAGCTTTCATTAGACGTGAGCTGGAAGGTGATAGGAACACAAAATTCTATCATAATTCTATCAAAGTTCATAAAGCAAGGAATTCTATTTTCATGATTAAGGATATGAATGGTATTGTTCATAAATCTGATGATAGAATTAATGAGGCTTTTGTTCATTATTTCTCCTCTATCTTAGCCAATCCAAATACCCTTAATGCCAATATCAATCCTATTTACCATATCCTTTTACCTGCTATTTCCTATCAACAATCTGAGAATCCGATTCCTTTAGTGACAAAGGATGAAGTTAAAGTGGCAGTCAACAATCTGGATTCAAGCAGCTGTGGTGGCCCAGATGGGTTTAATGCATTTTTTGTACACAAAAATTGGGAAATTATTGGTGAAGACATTTCTCAAGCTATTTTGCATTTCTTTGTAACAAATCATCTTCCAGCTTGATGGTTTGCTACTTCAGTTGCACTTGTGCCTAAAGTGGATAATCCAATATCAGTTTTTGAATACAGACCTATCTCCTACTGTACTATTTTTTATAAAAAAAATTCCACAGTGCTTGCTAACAGAATTCAGTCAGTCTTACCATCTATCATTTCTCCCGACCAATCTGCTTTTATTCAACGTAGATCTATTTTAGAAATTTTTTTGCTAACTCAAGAGTTGTTGTATGGTTACAACAGGAAGGGAATTTCTCCTAGGTGTATGTAGAAGTTAGACATTAAAAAAGCTTTTGATTCTATTGCTTGGCATTCTATTTTTGCAATTTTAGCCAGAATGAATTTCCCAATACCTTTCATTGCATGGATTTATACTTGTGTCACTTCTCCAAGCTATTCAATTGCTAGGAATGGGAATCTGCATGGATATTTCAGAGGTACTCAAGGGGTTAGGCAGGGAGATCCTTTATCAGCGTACATCTTTATCATAGTGATGGAGCTTTTAAATTCTTTGTTGATTGAAAAGGTTAAAAGTAAAAGGTTGGAGCTTCATCCAAAGTGTAAGTCTCCTATGATCATTCAATTACTTTTTGCGGATGATTTAGTGTTATCTACTAAACCTACAGAAAGTAATATTCAATGTATCATAGACACTTTGCACTCTTTTTACTTGATAACTGGATTGCAAATTAATCTCAACAAGTCTCAAAATATATTGTTGGATTAACAAGTGTAAAGAAGAATGCATTAATAGTTAAATCTGGTCTTAAGGAAATGCCACAGAACTCTACATATTTGGGTTTACCTCTGATTAGTTCACGTATAACAAAGGATAAATGTCTGCCTCTTTTTGAGAAAATTGTGTCAAAGCTGAAGCAATGGCCGTCTTGTAGTTTATCCCTAGCAGGTAGATTAACTATGGTGCAATCTGTGGCAATGGCTTTCACCACGTATTGGATATGACATTATGTAATGCCTTCTAAGTTGATTAGCATGATAATAGGGGCTCTTAATAAATTTCTTTGGCATGCTGATCCCTATTCAAATAAAATGATCCTTATCTCTTTTTATAAACTGTTTGATGACAAATTACATGGAGGATTGGGTATAAAAAACTTATCACTTTGGAATAAGGCAGAAATCTCTTCATATATTGATAAACTACATGCTAAGATAGTTGCTTATGGTCTAATGGGTTAAAGCTAATCTGATTGGTAAGAATCACTTCTGGACAATGGATATTCCACAAAATTACAGTTGGAGTTGGAGGAATGTGCTAAAGTTAAGAAGTACTTTTCTGCCTTTTGTTCAATGTAATTACAAGTATGTTAAAGGTTTGTCCTTCTGGTTTGATCCTTGGGTAAGGTCAGGTATGATTTTAATCTTGGTAGTGGATTATAATTTGAGGAGATTATCTGGTATACCTGAAAATGCAAGAGTAGATGATTATATTCATGAGGGACATCTGATTCTTCCTTATTCTAGTTCTTCAGTTTTGAGAGCATTATGGAGAGATTTATCTGAAAATTATATGGTGCATGGTGATAGTGAAATGCTGTGGAGCAATTAATCATTTTCAATTCAGCATGTTTATTCATTACTTCAGGATGTAAAGCAGGTTATTCCTTGGGCTAAGAGGATTTGGTCGACTAGTAATTCAGCAAAAGAGAATTTATTGCTCTGGAAAGTCATGGCAAATGCAATTAATACAAAGGACAAATTGGTTAATATTAGGGTAGTCAATGATGGTATATGCTTTTTGTGCAATTCAGCTATGGAAACAAATGTTCATTTGTTTTTTGAATGTTGTTTCTCTTTTCAAATATGGGTGAGACTGATGGCTACTGGAGGTTATCACAGGCCTTCGAATATCAGCAAGATTGAATGGTTCAATCTTTTCAAAGGTACAAAGCGGAAAAACAAGAGATCCATGATGCTTTTAAATATTTTGAAGAATTTTTTCTATTTAATATGGTCTGTAGGGCTTTTGGACGAGGGGGTATGAATGCAAATCAAGTCTTTAGTAGTATTCATGGGAAGATTTTGAAGAAATTAACAAGCTTTTCCAATTAGTACATCAAGTTTCTTTGGAATACTTGTTTGTAGATGTTGGAGACATTAATACTGATGTTGTGTGAAGGTAATCCGTTTGGATTTGTAAACGTTTGGGCTTCCAATAGTTTTGAGTTTTTTTCTGAGCTTATGAGTTGTATGTAACAGTTTTTTTTTTCATTACTGTTTGGTAGTCGAGTGTTATTTTGGTTATAGTTATAGGTTATTTTTTGTATTTGTAGTTAGATGAACTGTTGTACTTGTTATTGTTTAGTGAATAAAGTTTACCTTTGGCTTTCAAAAAAACGAATTATTGTTTGATAAAATATGTTAACATAAGGAATTACATTTTTTATGTAAAATGAATCGTTAAAAATGATTAATTGTTTGATAAAATATGTTAACATAAAGAATTATATTTTTTATGTAAAACGAATCATTAAAAAAGATTCATTGTTTGATAAAATATGTTAACATAAGGAATTACATTTTTTATGTAAAATGAATCATTAAAAAAAGATTGAAGTTGATAAAATGTTTAACATTAAAAATTTACCTTTTTAATGTAGGAATGAATCATTTAAAAAAAAGATTCAAGTTGATAAAACTGTTTAACATTAAAAATTTACATTTTTAATGTAGGAATGAATCATTAAAAAAAAGATTCAAGTTGATAAAAATGTCTAACATTAAAAATTTACATTCTAATGTAGGAATGAATCATTAAAAAAAAGATTCAAGTTGATAAAAATGTTTGACATTAAAAAATTACATTTTTAATGTAAGGATGAATCATTAAAAAAAAGATTCAAGTTGATAAAAATGTTTGATTCATTAAAACATTAACATGTTAGCGATGATAGAAAAATAATAATATGTTTTGATTTATTAAAAACATTGACATTAACACGTTAGCAATGTTAGAAAAATAATCATATGTTTTTTTCAATGCCATTAACATGTTAGGGATGTTAGAAGGGTGACCATTTGTTAAATAATTTGAGATCGTCGAACGAATATTTTATATATATATATATAAAACCAATCGCACGCGGAAGTTCGCGATCTGACCTGAAGCGTCATTTAATTAAAATGGGCTATTTTTATATAAATAAAAATAGCAATAAATCGTTATAAAATATTATAAATGATATGGAATGAAAAGAATTGATTTGAATTATATATATATGTTCGAGAATTATTTGAAAAGGCCAAGTTAAATCTCATTTCAAATAATTATACGACGATTGGAAGTTGAAGATTTGAAGAAGGTGGTTGAAGACCGACGATCATCACATCGAATGGACGACTTCTGATGCCTTTGATTGGAGTTTTTGCCTTGAAAGGGTTACATTGGTAGTTGTCCGGACGTACTTGTTGATTGCTCAGATATGCGAGAGCCTCTCTTCCGTATTGGACATATATAACGAGGAATAAGGTATCTCCGGTTTCTTTCGGACTCAGAACGAATTAGTAAATGGATGTGTGCCTGACATTGGATTTATTCTGTGTTGATTGATTTCTATTAAATACGTATCTGCTTGGTGGCGGAGAATTTATTTTCTTGCTTAACACCCTTCTCTAAGATGTATGAACTCAGAGGTTATATATTGATAGACATCAGTCGCATGGCGTGAATTGTCAGTGTCGCATGCCAGGATGCAAATGATCAAGGCTTTTTGTTGAAAAGCATAGCCTTGTGGTTGATGATCAAAGCACAGCTTTAATCGGCATAGCTTTGTGTATAGCGTTACTTTGCGAGCCTCACACCCAGTATGAACCACAAACGGCAGAAGGATCCAGGGAGAGCATGCGTTTCTTTTTAGCTGGGAGTGGTGTCTTGGTATGGAGCCCAGACATTTTTACTTATGTGGATGATGGAAAGCGAGGTACTCAAATATGAGTCCCTAGTGGATCTTGATTTACGCCCCATATGGCGGGGAAACATATTGTTCAGGAATTATATATAATCCACTAACATATGTATGGACCGGCCCTATGGCTCCTAAGGGTTTGACTGAGTACTTGTCCTGAGACATTGGATAGATTGTCTTGAATTCAGTAAGGACGATCCCTTGCCTTGGTTTATGATGGAAATCCAACTTCCAATACGCCACCGTGCGGTTTTGATTGTAAAACTAGTATGACGACATAGTATATGGTAGCTATTTCGTCTGTGTTCGATACATTATGATTGAAAATGTTTTTGAAACATATAGACACTAATAATAATATCAAATGACTTTGTTTTATATGTATCAAGCATATTTTGGCCATTATAAGGTAAAACTCTATCCTCCGATTTGCGTTGCATTGTGTGATGGGACTTGAGTCTTATAATGGCTTCATTTTTCTAAAAAGCATTGCGTTGTTTAAATGATTTACTTTATTTATGCACTGACAATCCGATGGAGTAAACCCGTTCCACGTTAGCGACGTGGTCCTGTGATTAGCCTTATTATTGAATAGGTTAAGTAGACTTCTCATACCAGTCCCATGACTGACTCGTAGTTTGTTTCACTTTGCAAACTCGGGTGCCCTCTTTTCTGCATGGACAGGCTTGTATTTAGGTTTTAGCAGACTCATTCTGGATAGCTACAGAGCTGAAGATGGATCCTATCATTTGTATTATGTTGTTCAGATCTTATTTAGTATATTATGTTTAATTCTGCTACAGACATTTTATATTAAGTTGAAACTGTATTATGTACTAAGTATGATCCTGTTATGCTGTGTAACTCTGATGTTAGTATTATTTCCAGTGTAACTTTGATGTACTTTATCTGGTGTAATTCTATGATTCTGCTCTGCTGTTATTGTTTATGTGTTATATTTCAATGATTATCCTTGCTTCCGTGACATGGGGGTTTGGGATCATCACTTAATCTTGTTCAAAAACAGTTGAAATCACTTAAAAACTCATTTAATATAACTTCATAAACTTAATTATAAAACTTAGTTAAGCTTTAACACTTGAAATCTCCAATTATGAAACTAATTTATAAAATAGGAATTTCGCTATACAAATCATTTTATACTTTCTTTATAAAATCCAAATTATATGTATTGATTTATTTATAAACTTTATTTTATAAATAGAACTTATATAAAATTCGATTCAACATATTATTTCTGTTATGAAAATGAATTTTATATCTTCAAACTTGGTCAATTTGCCAGACGGTGAATCAATGCCATTAAAATATTAAATTCAGGTCATTTACTGGCAATCACTTAACTAATATTGTTTATTGACTAATAACACATCAGTATTGAATTTAATCCAATAATCATCGTCCAAATCAGATTTTTATGCTACTTATCTTAGACATTTCATATGTGTAAAATATGAAAGCAAATAACATCCAAAAAATTGAGGAATTCTACTAGATCCATCCAACTTGCCCTCCTACATCATAGCTAATATATCAATTCATATATGCATATAAATAAAATAAAATAATCAAATTCATTTAAGATGAATCTTCTGCTTAATAGCGGGTAGTGTCAAAGGTCATCCGCTACATGGGATGGAAAATATAACCATAATAAACTAATTAAACAGTAAATCATCCAAATAACCAATCACATATTTTAATATGTAATTAACAATGAATAATATTATATGGTATAACAACATTCAACCATATTCCAGAAAGTGTGAGAGTTAACTCACCATCCAAAATGATCAACGATTCCACATTGTTTTATCTAATTTCAAACAGGCATTTGAAATTAGACAAAATTCCAACTAGCTCCAAACGAATCCAAACCAACTCGTACTCGTAGATATTGCAGATACGAGTCCGATGTAACTCGTTTTGTCTCATTCCGACCTCGTATGAAATATATTTATATATTATAAGTTGGTACATGGTTAAAACATCATTACTTAATTTAATTAATAAATTTATACCTAATTAGCCTCCCTTAATACTTCATCTCCAGTTCAAAAAATTTAAACCTGCCTACAGGAAAACGCCTGCCATTGCCGAAACTTTCCTCCATCATATCTCCTTCTACCATCGACATTTTTTCATAAGACTGCCTCAATCATTCTTCTCTTCTCGAACACCGCCTCTTCATCATAACCGCTTCACACCCGAGTTCATTCTTTCCATCCCATCCTCCATCCACCATCACGCCCTATGTTACAGGTATCGACATCTTTTGTCATGCAATCCTACCGAATATTCACACAAGATGCAAAATTCACTACAAACATGAATCGAACATTCGATTTACCAAATGGTGCTTAAACCCACTACAAGATAGAACCATGGTTCGATGTTCAAAATTGTTGAACCCCTTATAGCCATCGTACATAGCCATCCTCATATTAAAATGAAATCTCGGCTAACGCTAGTCTAAAGGTGCTTGTTTTAAAATAAAAATCATTAAGTACCTATTTAGTTTGTAATTTTTGAATTAAAAGGGAGAATTCATTTCCCCTTTTCTGACATAGATTTAGAGTAGAAAGGTAGAGGTGACGAGTGTCTAAATTTTGGAGGTGGAAGGATATCTATGAAAATTAAATTCTGTTTTATTCCCTTTTTTATTGTTTGAAGTTTATAGCTTGCATAATCACACAACAAATTGGATCACTATGAAACTGGGAATCCTACAAAAATTTACTATTCTGAATTCGATGAAACTAGAAACATCGAAATTCGGGACTGTTAGCAAAATGGCTATTTTTACATGTTAACGAAAATCAAATAAAAATAAATCGATTTCCAAACACACAAATCTTTGATAAAAAGTTACTATTATCATATATTTTCAAATAGAATTTTACGCCGCTTTAAAACAAATTTAACTGGATTTAAAACTCAATATTTTCAATTTCTAATTAATTGACATTCAAAATTCCTTTTAAAATTAGTTCCAGTAATTAAACTTCAAAATTAATTATTTTAACATTTAAATTAATAAAATATTCATATATTAAAATTGTGGGTTGTTACATTATTAAATCCACTATTGTTAGCCAAAAAATTGCTTAACACCCCAAGTCAATGGATTTTGACCAGACCGAAAGGGTGATTGTCTTCGATCCGGTTTACTTTAAAAGGACCAACCTTATGACTTCTGAATCTTCCATAAGCCTTAACAATTGACGATATAGTGGTGTTTCGACTTTTGGTTTATCAGAGGTATATGAGTTAGGTGCTCTACAAATTTAGACTTTAATATAAATAAGTGAGCCCGAGTTTCATTCCCTTTCGACGGTCAAAACTTCGTTCAAGGTATTTTATCTCTATCTTATCCTTAAGACAAATAAATAAAGAATCTCATATTGTAGGGCCTATTAAAGGAAAAACGAATTAATCATATCCCGTGAGAAGAGTTTCGGGTTCCGACAATAGCTGGTTTCTTTTCCATCTTCGGGTGAGAATCGGTTGTAGTTGCCTTCATATATTACATTTTTCCTTATGAACTCCGTTATATGATTTCGGATATGAATAAGAAAAATGAAGTTTAAATCACACGTAATAGGCTATTAGTCGGGCTAATAGATGATATGATTAATCCCCCTCTCTCAGAGTTAATATCCATAAGTTGTGGTTCTTAATATTCCTCCTTTATTAGTTGTGGAATAAGATTACTATAATAGAAGGAATCCCCAAATTGATTTTGTAAGTTAGGGTTTTCACTTCGTAACTACTATTAAAAAATTTAGAATGACATTAATCTACCTAGATTTTGGATCCTATAGTCATAATTATAGGTGTCGGTTGACCCCTTCTTTCGTTTTATGTGCTTCATGTTTGATGCTTTCAGGGAGACAAACTTGAAGGTTTGTCAAGGGCACACCTGGCAAAGTACGACTTGTGCTTCCGATGTATCTTGGGATGACAATGTGCACTTTCATGTGATTATTGAGGGGTAACCGTTGGGGTGATTTTATGTACCCTGAATGGTTTCTTATGGACAATAGATTTTGCTTCCATGGGAGATATGAGCTTCTGATGCTGGCAATAGGTTGTTCCTTTTAAGTCAAGCGTTGTCTTATACGATAGGGATCTTGTGAGGGATCTTTTACATGGTAACCAAATATGACCTCGTCCTTGATGAATATTTTATCTGAATGTTTTTGTTTGAGGGTAGCTAAGACTAATTTCCTTTTCCTAGTCCTAGAGTGAATTTTTTAAGGTAATATGCCCTTTATTTTCTTCGTAAGAGACTTTCTTTTATAGTTTTCAGACGTTATAAGCCTTTGATGTCGTTTGACAATGACTTCACTTTTTACACTTTATTTCAGTTAGTACACCCTTTGAAACCTTAGGTTACTTCAAAAGTCTTTATTTCTTTTTAGTTACCTTTCCAAATTTTTGCTTCTTATAGTTTCCTTAAGAGTTTTTCCTCTGCATTTCGACCTTCTTTCA
Organism: Allium sativum; assembly: GCA_030737875.1. Taxonomy (NCBI): domain Eukaryota; kingdom Viridiplantae; phylum Streptophyta; class Magnoliopsida; order Asparagales; family Amaryllidaceae; genus Allium; species Allium sativum. The sequence continues at coordinate 228,256,257 of CM060919.1, read as the reverse complement.
CACTGTCTGCTTTAGGGAATATTTTTTGACCGCGGTATGAAAGAAGCTTTTATTGTTTATAAAATTAAGTGCGCTTTTGTTTCCTTTTACCGGCACAATTATTTTACTAGTGCTTGTTAAAGGTTTATAAAAAAATTAATATAAGAGAATCGACTATTTTGGTAGCAAAACTAGTTCTAGATCAATTTTGGTTTTTTAGAAGATCTGAAACCCAGATTCGAGTATTAGAATAATGGAAGTTCAAAAATCCTTTTCTGAAAATAATAAAAACTCTGAAACCCCTTTCGGCTTTTTTAGAAGAGCTGAAACTCAAATTCGGGAATTAGAATAATGGATGTATAGAAATCCTCTTTTTTTTTTAAAAAAGAATTTTTGAAACCCCTTTTAGCTTTTTTAGAAGACCCTAAACCCAAATTCGAGTATTAGAATAATAGAAATTCGAAGGTTCTCTTCTAAAAATAATAGAAGTTCAGAGACCACTTTTGATTTTGAATTTATGATGCCCATTTTAGGTTTTTCCCATTTTAGGCTTGTTCTTAAAGCATAGGTAAGGCACGTTCTTCTTTCAAATAGAGGCATATATAACATGGTTTAAATGCTCCTATTGAGCTTTCATTCCCTTATGTGGAACAAGGTGTAAGCAGAGGCAAGGCGTGCTCATTCTTAGAGCAGAGGCAAGGCGTGCTTAGCCGAAGCAGAGGAAGGGCTTGTTCTTAAAAGAACAGAGGCGAAGTATGCTTCAAGTGGAGTCGGGCGCATGTCCCTGGGATTACCATCCTCCCTCCAAGAGACGCCAAGGCTATACTTAAGGATTGTGATGTCGGGCGCATGTCCCCGGGCTTACCTTCCTCTCTCCATGGGGCTCGTAGGTTATACCTAGGGCTTAGAGCTAGGAACATCTCCTTAGGCTTACCCTCCTCCCTCTTTGGGGGAAGAACCTTGGTATACCAAGGAACTTAGTAGGTGTTAGGCACATGTCCCTGGAATTACCTCTCCTCCCTTTCAGGAAGCGCCTTGACTAAACCAAGGACTTTCTTAAATAATCTAACTTTAGAGGGAATTTCATCCTTATCTATGTAGAATTTCTTATTCTGAATTGGTTTCACTTGATCTCTATGTAGAATACCTCATTTTGAATTTCAACAAGGAACTTCTCTGTAGACATTTATTTATGTTGATTATCATCACTGATTATCTTGCGAGTCGAATCCATTTGATCCGCAGGATTCTTCGTATTGGTCATCACCCTTCGAGCACTAGACTCCTTCACTAAATACTCCCGGTTTCACTTTCGAATCGTAATATTTTATCATTCTTCTTTGGTAATCCGGGAATCAAGTTTAAGGATTCATTTTTAGATTCCTAATTTGTATTGAATGCATATGCCTCCCTCCGATAGGACGCTATCTCAATTTCGATAAGAAGCATCGCTTCACATCCTAAAGTCAAAGAGTAGGTTGTATGACCGTTAATCGTCTTCGTGGAGGTATGATAGTCCTATAGCACTAATGGCAGTTCCTCTACCCAATTTCCTTTGCCTCTATTTAACCACCTTTTCAACATGGTCTTTATGGTCATATTCGCAACTTCTATGACTCTTTTAGCTTTCGGATGTGCCACCGAAGAGATTTTTTTGATAATTCCATCATAATAACAAAATCGCGAGAACTCTTCGCTCTCGAATTGTGCCACATTGTCAGATGTAATTTTGTGAGGTATTCCAAACCTAGTGACAATGTTCCTTATAACTAATCTTAGCACTTCTCTTAAAGTGATTTTCGAAAGCGGATAGTCTTCTACCCATTTAGTGAAATAATCGATTGCTACTGCCACATATTTTGCTCCTTTATTAGAAATAGGTAGTGGACCAACGAGGTTGATTCTCCATACATCAAAGGGCCATGAACTTGATATAGGGGTCAAATGACTTAGCAGAAGTCGAGGGATTTTAGAATACATTTAAACCTTTCGCATCGTTTTACTAATCCTATGCTAGTTTTGTCATTTACAACCAAAAGAATCCCTAATCACATCATTTTCTTGACTAACTTTATTCCATCTGAGTGATCTCCATAAAATCCATCTGGTGCTTCCCCAATAATTTGAATCCATCTTTAAGATTTAAACATCTCAAATACAAAGCGCACTTCCTTTCTTGTATAAGAATCAATAAAAGATCATAAAATTCGGGGTTGTCATTTAATATTTCTTGCTCCCATTTTATCCATGGGTAACATTACATTGATGTGGTAATTAGAAATTGGCATCATCCAGTTGTTTTCGCCATCCTTTCTGTAAGGGTTTATTTGTCCAAATGGAGCCTCTTGATCAATTTTCCCTTCTATTCCTTTTGAGCTAAGTCATGTGAACTAGTCAAAACTAAACACTCGTTTTCTTTTTCATCTATCTTTTCTTCTATATTTGGAGCCTCTTGATACCCAATAGGGATAATCTTGGTTTTAGGGACTTCTTTGGAGCTGGCTAGCTTAGCAAGTGAAACTTCTAGAGAGTTTTCTCCTCTCGAAATTTGATGTATAGAGAACAAATGATACAACACATATTAAGATACCTTAGGGTCCTTTATTTGGTACTTTTTTCTTCAACTGGTTTACCATCAATTGGGAATCATTGAAATTTTGGATTCGTGGGATTTTAAGTTGTACTGCTAAGGTTAATCCTCCAACTATTGACTCATATTCTGCTACATTATTTGTTGCAAGAAAATCTGATCTCATAACATAATGCAAACGATCCCCATTAGTAGTAATAATTACCCTGCTCCTGCACCATGTTCGTTAAATGCTTCTTCAACAAAAAATTGCCACTTCAGCTCTTGATCGTTTTCCTTTATAGATTGTAGCTTAATAAACCATGTACATTCATTTATGAAATCTGCTAAAGCTTGTCCTTTGATTGCCACCTGTGGCTTGTACTCTATATCATATTGTATTAGCTCAATTCCCCATTTTACCAGCCTTCCGGAGGTCACTGGTTTACTAAACACATGGTTGAGGGAAAACTTGGTCAAAACCTTAATAGTGCGTGCTTGGAAATAGGACCGTAAATTTCAAGCAGTTAAAACCAATCTGTAAGCTAACTTCTCAATTACTAGGTATCGATTTTCGATATCCTTTAGCCTTTGGCTTACATAGTATATCGGGAACAGTGTCTCATTCTCTTTTCGAATCAGTATAGAGCTAACAGCATGTTCCGAAACGACCATATATAAATACAAGGCTTTTGCTTCTTTTGGACTAGATAATATAAGGGGGTTTTCTAAATGATCCTTTAGCATCTGGGACGCTTTTTGTGGACTTCGCCCCATACAAAACCATTTTCCATTTAATTTCATCAAAGAACAATACACATTTATTCGTCGCCTTGGAGATAAATTTGTTAAAGTCTGCCGCTTTTCCATTTAGGCTCATTACATCATTTCTAGTCTTAGGATCTTCCATGCCTCTTATGGCCTTTATCTGTGCGAGGCTAGCCTCTATTCCATACTCACTTATGATATATCCTAAGAATTTTCCTAAATGTATTTACAAGTGACAATTTTTAGGGTTTAATTTCATTTGATACTTTCTCATTACCTCAAACATCTCTCCAGGATCCCTTAAATGGTTTTCTTTCCTTTGGGATTTCACTAACATGTCATCTACGTAAATTTCCATGTTTCTCCTAATTTTTTCATAAAAAATCTATTAACCACCTTTTGGTATGTCCCTCCGGCATTCTTCGGTCTAAAACGCATAGCTTTGTAACAAAATGTCCCATTATCGGTGATAAAGCTCATATGCTTTTTACCCGGTTCAAATATCGATATTTGAATATGTCCAGAATAAGCATCGGTGAGGGAAAATAGTTTATGTCTGCTCATAGCATCCAACAATTGGTTTAACTCGAGGTAGAGGATAATGGCCCTTTGGATAAGCCTTATTTAAATCAGTGTAATCAACACAAGTTCTCTATTTTCCATTAGATTTCTTTGCTAGGACAAGATTGGCTGGCCAATTCAAATATAAAACTTCCCGAATTAACCTATTTTCTAGAAATTTTTTAACTTCTTCTTTCAACTCTTCTGATCGTATTTTATCAAACTATCACTTCTTCTACCTGACTAGAGGTATACTTGAACCAACATTAAGGTGATGACACATGACTGAAGGGTCTATGCCTACCATGTTAGAGTGAGTCCATTCAAAAATATCTTTACTTTCCTTGAGAAAAAAGATCTAATGGGTTTTCATGCTTGGTTCTAAAGTTTTCCTTACTTTAATGGTTTTCCCAAAGCCAGTGAGATCTATGCACATTTCTTCAATTTCTTCGGTAGGCTCAATCCTTTCTACCTCCCCTCAACAATCCAAATTGATTCTATTTATTCTTCCTCCAAGTTATTCACTTCTTGCTCCGTCCTTTTCTTGAACTTTGGCCTGCAATTAGCTTTTTTTACTCTTATAGATTTATTATTTCTTATCTTTGCTTCGAATTTCAGGTATAAAAACTCATCATCCGAAGGCTGAAATTCAGTAAAAGAATCAAAGTAAGTAGAATACCCCCTCTTATATAGATTAAGAGTGGCAAAGTAAATCTCCCTTAAGCTGAATCATACTCCCTTGATAGTTCTCCACCCTTTCTTGGTTAGGAATTTGGCCATTAGTATTTTGGGGAGACAAAGGTATTGGCTTCATCAAGAGCAGGTTGCCCAAAGAAAGCATTGTAGAAAAAAGATTGATCAACAACCACAAATAGTGCTTCGAAAGTGTGACAGCAAGGCATGAGTCCTATTTGTCCCTTCAGCTTCACTTGCCCCACTGGTGTAGACCCTTCGTTGTTGAATCCGAAAATTAATTTTGGATTGGGCTCTAGTTTTCCTTTCGGAATGTTCGTTTGTTTTAAGCATACTTAAATATGACGTTACAGTGCTTCTAATATCAACAAGAATCTTAGCAATCATGGATGGTCCAATTTGAGTGGTAATCATCAATGGGTCATTGTGAGGTGATGGTTGCCTTTATGCAGCTCTTATGGAGTTACCACTAAAGTGTGCATTTGAAGACCCTTCGAAGGATGGTCGGGTGAAAGCTTCTCCTGTATGGAAAACACACCCTCCTTTGCTTCCTTAACATACCGGTTTTTTGCATTCCTGCTATTTCCAGCAATGTGAGGACCTCCATTAATCGATCTAATGTGATTAAGAGGTAAGCTCATGTCCAAAAAATATTCTTCTTCGATAGCATTTATAGTTCCTTCCCTAGAGGACTTCTAATACCCTTTACGGTTTTAAGACGTATTCTGACTGCTCCAGACAAATTCCTTTAATTTTTCTTCACCGATAAGCTTCCGATAATCCCGATTATGACCTTTTACTCTTTGTTCTATGGCCACTTGCCTTATGATAAGTACAATAGTTTTCGCTCTTCTTAACTCGCGACTTAGTCTGAGCCTTGTATGCAGTTGAAAAGTTCACTTTCCTTTGCATCATTATGTAGATGTAGGAAATTAGCTAGTTCAACGCAATTGTATTGCTATCGGCTTCTTCCCGTCGCATCCTCTTGAAGTTTTGGTTATAGTTAAGTTTTTCACCGCCCTTCTTGACTGAGGCCTCTTCTTAGCATAATGCATTTCATCCATTCAGATGAACTTGTCTGCCCAAAGTGAAATTCCTATAAGTCTCCACATTCATTGACAAACAAATCCTTTTAGAATGGAGTATTTATCTGAAACCCTGAATGAATAGAAATCATTTTGGCCATATCATCCATTCCTCTTGCCTTCAAAGATTTGGCGATAAATTGCTTTAGATAATCAACCAAGGCTCCCTCGGCTGTGGTTTGATGTTTTCCAGCATAGTATAGTAGACAAAAAGGATCAATTCAAATACATAATTGAGCTAAGAATTCATATGAGAATTATTTTCAAGAATAGATGATTTTATTGTGGTATTGCTGATACTACCTAGCAGCGGCGCCTTGAAGTATTATTGGAAATAATCTGCATCGAACGGCTTTGGAAGCTTTATATAGGTTTATCTGGCTGTCAAAATCCATCAAATGAACATCCAGATTGTCGGTTAACTGGCATTTGATGGTCGGCACCTTTACTTTAGAAGGAATGACTTCTGCCATGATTTCATCAGTAAAAGTGGTAACTCATTCATTGTCATTAAGCTATTCTTCATGAGTTATTTTCCCTTTGTATTAAGTGAATCCTTGATTGCTTTTTCTTCTAGATCCTCGATGTAGGCTTCTTCATTCGGATAATTTTCCTGATTCGGGTCGTACCCTTGGGCGTTAGATCTCCTAGATTGGTCTTCCTTGCCCCTGAACTTTCGCTGATAATTGTATCTCGTTGCTACTTCCTTTGACCATTCGGGTTTAAGTGGCTATGGAATGACTTTGGCTTTGCTTCCGGCAAATTATGTTTAGATCCTTTTTCGAAGGGAGTACATCTTTAGTCTACTTATTTTTGGTAATCCTGGAGGATTTTTGGGAGAGTAGTTGATGAAGCAGTCCCTTTATTTCTACAATCTCTTTCTCTAATTGCACATTTTTCTCTGTGCTGGTCTCCGTTAACGCATTTTCCTAGTATAATATTCTCTGGGTTGAAAATCAAGGTTATTCCTTCTTCAAGAATAGTGTACAAACAGTGGTGTGCACCACATCTTCATTGAATATATCCATCTTTTTTGAGTTCGTTTTCATATTTCCTACATATTAAATATACAAAATCAGTTTATGTGGCTATCAACAACAAGGTCGGAAGTTAAAGCCATCTTTTAAGCATTAAAAATGTTTGCTATAAAAAAGGTTAACACCCTAGGTCAATGGATACTGACAAGACCGAAAGGGTGATTATCTTCGATCTGGTTACCATGCAAAAATTAAATTTGGAAGGACCAAACTTATGGCTTTTGGATCTTTCGAAAACCTTAAAATTTGACGATACAATGGTTTTTCAGCTTTACTTTATCGGAGACCTAAGAGTTAGGTGCTCAACAAATTTAGGCTCGTAATAGAAATAAGTACGCCTGCTTTTCATTCCCTTTCAACAGTCACAACTTCTTTTGGAGAATTTTATCTCAAGCTTATCTTTATGACAAATAAATAAAGAATCTCATATTGCAGGGCCCACTAAAGGAAGAACGAATTGATCATAACCTTTGACAAGGGTTCAGGTTTCGACAAAAACTGATTTCTTTTCCCCTTTCGGGTGAGAATTAGTTGTTGTTGGCTTTATATATTTTATTCTTCCTTATGAACTCCGTAATATGACTTTGGATATCAATAAGAAAATTGAAGTTTAAATCGTATGGAATGGGCTATTAGTTAGGATAATAGTCGATATGATTAACCTCCCTCTCTCAGAATTAAATCCATAAGTTGTGATTCTCGATCTTCCTCCTTTATTACTTACGAAATAAAATTTCAAGAATCGCCTGAATCCTCAAATTGATTTCAGAAGTTAGGTTTTTTACTCGGCAATCGCTATTATAAATTTAGGAATGAAATTAATCTCTTGGACTCTGGACCCCTAGGGTCATATTTATAGGTGCGACATTACCCCTTCTTCCATTGTAAGTGCTTTGTCTTTGATGCTTTCATGGACGCAGATCCGAAGGCTTGTCAAAGGCGCATCTAGAAAAGTGGGGCTTGTGCTTTTGATGTAGCCTAGAGTGACAACATGTTATTTCATGTGCTTCCTAAGGGATAATACTCAGAGTGCTTTCATGTTCCATAATGGTTTCTTATAAATAATAGATTGGCTACCATGAGAGATATGAGCTTTTGATACTGGCAAGAAGTTTATCTTTTTAAGTGAAGTGTTGCCTTGTATGATGGGTATCTTGTGAGGGATCATTTGTATGGTAACAAAATATGACGTCGACCTTAATAAATATTTTACCGTAATGTTTTCGTATGAGGGTTGCTAAAAGCTATTTCCTTTTCCTAGTCCGAGAGTGAATTCAAGGGAATATCCCCTTTGTTTTCTCCGGAAAGGGCTTTCTCTTATAGTTTTCAGAAGTTCAAGGCTTTCAATTCCTTTTGACTGTGACTTCAACTTTTACCTTTTATTTTAGCTTAGTACATCCTTCAACTTTGGTACGAAGCCTTTGTTGGAGAATGGAGTTTTGATGACAACAACCTTATTTCAATTATCATTGATTATAAAATATATACTAACATCTTTATCTAGAATATATATATACACATATGCAGGATTTGTATACAGGAATTAATACTGAAGACTGTACAGTCTAAGAGCTTTTAGAGATTCAGAATTCAGAGTAGATTCAAGACTCATGAGTAACCAAGATTTCAAGAGTTCAAGATTAATATAATTATAGAGTCTAGATTTTGTAAGACTCTAAATAGCACTCCAGGTTCAAATTCAAATTCTATTTTTTCAATTCTTTCCTCAATCCCTTCTATTTTGTTTTTCTATTTTATTCTCAATCCTCTCTATTTTGTTTTTATACTTGTTTCCATTTTTACTCTTCTTTGTTTCTCAAACTTAAGTTTTTATATATACTTTATTTATATTTTATATAGTTTAAAACCTTATAATTTTATAAATATATTTATATAGTTTAAAAAATATGTTTTCATATGTTTTTCTATCATATAATATTGATTTACAACATTAGAATTTTATTCAAGAATTTCCAAAATTAGTTTTATATCAAAACACTTGAAAATGCTTTGAAAATCAATTTTGCACATAGGTATGTCGACATAGCATAATATGTATGTCAACATATAACAGCTAGTTTTTTAATTTTGAAGGGAAGTGTCTTTTCACTATTTGAAATGTTTCAGAAACGTTGCAACCCTTCATTCTCTATAAAAAGAGGCCAAAACCGAATTTCTATCATCTCTTCTTCTCCATCTTCATCCCCTTTCATCCTACCGTTATTCTTATTCATTTTTATGGCTTTTACACTTATACTCTGCCGAATTCACTTCTGAATTGATCAAACTTCTTCTCTCTACACTCTCTACTCCCTGAATCAAGTGCTATTGAAGAGTTATAGGGTTGTTTTGTAATTGCTTGGATTGAAAGATCCAATTTGTAAGTCAAGAGTAAACGGTTTTATCCTTGAATCCGTGAAATCAAGGTTTAGGAGTCGGTGTGCCCTTGTTGAGCCGTAAAAGCAAGGGATAGGAGTCGGTGTTCCCTTGTTGAGCCGTGAAATCAAGGGATGGGAGTCGGTGTCTCCTTGTTGAGCCGTGAAATCAAGGAGGGTGTATTTGGCTATTTGAAAATAGTAATAAAACTCTGCACAATCTAGCGTTATGCGGAACTGGACGTAGGAGTGATCCGGACCAGTATAAAATCCGGTGTGTTCTTTCCTTTTCTGCATTTTCCTTTATTTTTGTTTATTTTGCATTTGTATTTGAATTGGTGTCTGTGATTGTGTTTGTATTGTTTGATTCACTCCATAATTCTATTTAGATTTAAGTTTTGTTTAAAAAATTTACAAACACTATTCAACCCCTCTAGTGTTTGCTTTGCCTTAACGATCCTTTCCGTAGTCCCTAACAATTGGTATCAGAGCAAGGTCTTTCAAAATGTTCATAACCTGATTTTTGAAAATTTTAAATGGAAAATTTGAACACTAGTTTAAACTTATGTATTGCATCAGTATTAGATGAGTCTACATTCAATTGTTTTGAAAAATCAAGTTACTATGATTTGATTTTTGAAATTCAAAATATAAAATTTTGAAAATTTTGATATATGGATATGTTACAAAACCATTATGATATTATTGTTATTTTGAAAAGCCATTTGATTATTTGAAAAGTCATTTGAATATTTGAAAAGACGTTTGTATTATTTGAAAAGTAATTTGATTATTTGTAAAGTTATGTTGTTTTACATGAAAAGATGTGTTATATGGCTATTAGATAATCAAACATTGAAAAGATGAGTGATGTGGCTGTTGGTAATTCAAATTTCGAAATGGTGACTATTGAAAATTCAAATTCTGAAAAGAAATCAAAAAGAGAAGAAGAGTAACGACGATTGGTGAAGAGACATCAAGAAGAAATGGATATATATATATATAATGTAAATCAGAAAATTAATGGGTACCAAATCAATTTACAATTTTGGATTTTCATCTACAACTTATCTTCATACTGTACTTCTTTTCATTTTCTTCGTAATGTCACTGATTTCATGAGATTCCATCAAGAATTGACCAAGTAATGATCAAATGAAGTTTTGGTGAATAAAGAAAGAAAGAAACCAAAACTGTCGACGGTTATCTTCAAATTGGATCCACGGGTTATACTATTTTGTCCCAAATCCTTATCCAGATTGTAATTCTCATTCTCGCGGTCGATTTGATGGGTAGATCATCAAATTCCGATCAAAATATAGTGAGATATGACAGTTTGAAGTTGGAGATTCAAAACTGAAAACTGTTACGGGATTTTATGCATACCTTTTACTTTTTCGACTTGGTGCACCCCAATACCATCAAATTCATCCCCAAACTGCTACTAGATCGTTTTCCTCGAATTCCTCTTTGGTTTTCCACTGATTTCATCCAATTCCGTTAAGAAATGAAGAAGTTATGCCTCTTGAAGGTTTGATTAAAAGTGAAAAACGAGAGGAAGAAGAGGAGTAGTTATTAAGAGACATGACTTTTGGGCCTTTATATAGTAGTTAAAGTGTCCATTCATTTAAAATTCAAAATCAAATTCAAATTTTGGCGCCAAGTTGGTTAAACTACTAAATCTTCAATATATGTCTCATACGGTGCTCAAATTCAGCAAATGAATACACTATCCTGATCAGAAAAACGAGCCCGTCGGAATGAGCAGATCTCATCATCAAATTCCAGAGGATCAATTCAGAATTCAAAGAATATTGAAGAAATGGATCTAAAAACCGCGTATGCCTTAATTAATTTTTAGATTTTAGGTTGAATGGATGTTTTGCTTGCTTTGCTTTGTTTTAAATTTGAAATTTAAACTTTAAAATTCAACTTTGAAATTTAAAATTCAAATTTGAAACTTGAAATTCAAAAATAATTATAATAAAATTAATATAATAAATTTTGGATGTTTGTTAGGATTAATATTATGTCAGGAAATAGTTAAACCTGAAATATAAATCGTTATTTTAAAACCAAAGTCACAAAACCATATGCTCTTTGAAATAATACATATATCTCAACTGACACGACCCAAACTTAAGGGAAGTTCGGATTGAATTGAGAACATGACAAATCAGAATGAAAACAGAAGAACATTTCATTGCTTATTACAACAATCTACATCAGAGTACAAGAATATACAGACCATGAACAAATAATATGCATTTGATAAATATCAGAGATTTACAAATTACAATGCAGCGAAAAATAATCCAAAACACAACTGAAAGAGATACACGAATACAGATATTTCCGAATATCATTCCAGCTTTAAACTAGAATTCTGTGAATATAAATCTGTAAAACCAAAACTACTAGCTGCCCGTGTGGAAAATAGGGGCACCTAGAGTTTAGGTTAAAACAATAAACTCCAGGTCAGTCATGTGACTGGTGTGAGAACTAAAATAGTTATTTAAAACTTTACTTTAAAATAAAGTAAGTCAAGGGACCACGCCGTATAATACAGAACGGGTTTCCTCCCAAGAATACCAGTGCATATAACAAAACAACGCAATGCTTTTTGGAAAAATGAAGCTATTATAAGACCCAGGTCCCATTACACAATGCAACGCAAGCCGGAGGATAGGGTTTTCCATTATAATAGCCAAACATGCTTGGTACGTTTAAAACAAATCATTTGATACTATTATAAGTGCATAGTGTATAAAACAACTTAAAATATATATGTATCAATCCTAGACGGCATAGGTACTATCTATCATGTCGCCATACTAGTTCTACAATTAAAACCGCAAAATCACGTATTGGAAGTTGGATTTCCATCTGTGAACCAAGGCAAAGGGAACATCCTATGCCAATTCGATACGATCTAGGCTACCATGTCTCAGGTCTCAGCCGCAACTACACCCGGAGCGATAGGGCCGGTCCACATTTTAAGTGGATTAAAAATCCCTGAACATCCGTCTCCCCGCCCTATGGGGAGTAATTCTGGTCAGTATGTCGACCAGAACATCCATCGACCCCATAGTGACCGATATAACCGAGGCACCTCGCTATCCATCATCCACATAAGTAAAACGTCTGGGCTTGCAAAACCCTGACACCACTCCTAGCTAGAAAGAAACGCATGTCCTCCCTGAGGTCCTTCCCGTTTCTGGTTCACACCGGGGTGTGAGGCTTGCGAATTAATGCTACACACAAAGCTATGCTATATTAAAGTCGTGCTTTGATCATCAACCAAAAGACCCTGCTTTTCAATAGAAGCCTTGATCATTTGCATCTCAGCATTCCACACAAGGAATTCATGCCATGCGACTGATGTCTATCGATATATAACCTCTGAGCTCGTACGTATCAAAGAAGGGCATTAAGAAACAGAATAAATTCTCCACCGCCAAACAAATCTATATTTAATAGAGATCAATCAACACAGAATAAAATCCAATGTTAGACACACATCCATTTACTAGTTCGTTCTGGGTCTGAACGAAACCAGGGGCACCTTATTCCTCGTCCCATATGTCCAATACAGGAGAGAGGTCCTCGCATATCAAGTCGATCTCCAAGTACGTCTGAACGATCACCAATTATTACCTCGTCTTGGGTGTACAGCCCAATCAAGACATCAGTAATCATCCAAACGATGTGAAGACCTCCGGTCTTCAACCACCGTCTTCATCGTCGACATATCGTCGATTCAGTTATTCAGAATGGGTATAACCCGGCCTTTCCGAATAACTCGCGTATATAATAAACAAGTGCTATAAAAACACAACATACACCTCATTCCAATTCTAAATATTCTTTTATTTAAATATTCATATCCTTTGGGAAAGGTTCCCATTAATTTTATCAAAGATAAATTCTTTAAATTTATTCTTTGATCTTCCATTGGATATCAATTCAAACCAAATTAAGGTTTAGCCAAACTACTCGGGATTAGCGAACCTTACCGAAGTAATCATTTGTTTAATTTCCTAATCCCAACCTATTCATCCTATGAAGTAAAACTGGTAATACTTCATATCTAACACCACGGTGTTATCGATAAAATTAATTACAATTTCACGTTTACATCTAATTAAAGATTTAACTATCGCTTGGAGCAAAACTGGTGATACTCCATTCTCGATCATTTCATATATTTGATATTTTAGTTATCAGATTCAGATTTCAATCTAATTAAAGATTCATTAAAACTGTAATTCAGTTTTAATCTCCAAAAATCATTACTTAATGATTTTTCAAAGTTAAGAAAGTAATCTTATCTTTAACTGGGTTAAAGAACTAATGTCATTTAAAACATAGCTCACGATAAACCCAAAATCCCATTCCATTAACAATGGAATCTTCACGGAAAACAAATCAATATATATAATCGATATAAACTTCCATATCCAATCGATAATATAAATGGAATAACGGCTAAGCCTTTTAAATTCCATATATAGTAACGGTCTTCCTCCATAGAAGTTCACTTCGATTATTACCAAATCGAATTCCACTCCATTCCAATTTATTTTATTAAATTGGAAAACTTTTCTTTGGGAAATTTTCCCTAAATCTTAATTAAAAGATTTATAAATTCCAAATCACATTTCACTGTAAATCGGGTTGAAGAACAAATGTCATTAAAACACAGTTCACAAAAAACCCAATTCACAATCCATTTTATTCCAGTTACTAAATATGACTGGAAACTCCAATAGTCTTAATTCAAAGATTTATTCTTTTCACACGGGGTTTAAGAACAGTGTTAATGAAGACACCACTCACGACAAACCCAAAATCTCATTTCAGTTCAATTCAATTCCAATTAAATATTAATTAATTGGTAAACTTCATTGAATCTTAATTAGAATATTTAATCTTTTCTCAAATTGGGTTTAAGAATAGTGTTAATGAAGGCACCATTCACAACAAACCCAAAATCCAATTCAATATTAAATACAAGGCTCTGAATAGAAATTATATCGGCTTATATTCAATATCAAATTATGAAACCAACAAATATTGTATTGGAAATAACGATATATAATATGTAACACCCAGCATTTTTAATATAATTAAAAATGTATATATATGCATAGATAGGTTAATAATGGTGATGTACAATGAAAATTAATTAACATGAAAGAGAAGGAAAGATTAATTCAATGGCAGTATACGTAACGGAGAAGATAATAAAATAAGGATACTTAATTTAAATATCAGGAATTAAGCAAAATGGACATCACCATTACGTTCGTCTCGGAATTTTACATGAAATAGAGTCCAAGTTTTCGAAAATCGGACTCCATATGAAATAGTTATGGCCTTCGGAAGATTTTACATAGGAAAATACCCAGGTAGGTCGACCTAGGGGTCGATCTACCCAGTGAGGTCGACCTGGGGGTCGACCTACCGAGGGAGGTCGACCTGGGGGTCGACCTTAGTGTCGACCTCCCCCCTGATTTTTCCAGATCTGGGCAGTGACGATTTTTGATGTGCTGGTCGGACCGGATGGCTTCTAGGGCAATCCAATGGCTCTAAAACACTCTCTACACCTATAAAATAGTGCCTAGACCTAACCTAATTCATAAACAATTCCTTCTACGCCTCCATGCCGCCAAACTTCAACCAAACATGGCTGCCGCCCCAAAATCCTAAACTAATTTGCAAGTCCTTCATCAACTTTGGGGTTTAATCAAATCAAGTAGCAAAGTTCTTCATCAACAATTCAAGCTCTTCACCAATAATCAAATAAGAAGATTAAATCAGCATTCTACATCAACAACAAATCGCTTATTTCTCTAATCCATTCAAAGTGAGTGGATTTGAACTATATTTGTTGTATAATGTTGCTTCTATCGTTTACCATTCCCCATAATGAATATGATGTTAATTTAATAAGATATGTTATTTTATTTATGCCTACATTTGAGTTCTCTCCTTTTTATCCTTTCCCCTTTTATTTTTGGATCTAGGTTATCTCGAACCTAGACGAAACCTTATTATACAATACACACGATTGGAATATGGGGATATTGGAATATAATCTGTAATTTTGGGGTTTGCGGCATAACAATTGTTATTGCATATATTGGGCATAATATATTTTATGCAGTCGAGGAATATAATCTATAATGATGAATTTATGTAAGTTTGACATAATTGTCATTGGATATGGAATTGGTATAATTCAATATTAACAACATGTAATTGGATAACATGGATTGGTGAAATTTATTCGTGACTTGAAAAATAAGCCAAGAGGGTGAATTAGATTATATATATGAACGTGGGAATGTTGGGGTATATATATTGGGAAAATATTGATTATATGAAATTGGGTATAATTGGATATTGGAAATTGGCATGTTTGGGTATGAATAACATGGAATTAGTGAATTTGACTATAATTGGATAATTTAGGTAACATGAAAATTGGCTAACTATTATGTAATTGGTGTAGTGAATGGAAAATCGGAAATAGGCAAAAAAATGAAATGTAATTAAGTTGAATTTGGAACATATGACATGAATTTGGGGTTTGGGAGAAAGACGATTGTTAATGAGCGCCTATGACACGAGGTTAGATGCGTTTGTGGTGTAAGACTGCCCGGAACCGCCCGGCAAATCCAGCAACCACAAGCGGATGTCTATTGTGAGAGGTCAACGACAAGAACTAAAGGCGTAACGGTTTATGACACGAGGTTAGGCGCGTTTGTGGTGTAAGACTGCCCAGAACCGCCCGGCAAATCTAGTAGCCACGAACGGACGTCTAATGTGAGAGGTCATACATCGTTACGGCATTATAAATAAATTAAGAAATACTAACCACAATAAGACATGTGGGTGACATGGGTATGGTTAGAGGGTTAAGTGGGTGATATAAATGACATGTAAAGCATAACAAATATGGACTTAACCGTTGTGAGACATGTGATGTAAGACATAACCAAGGTAGACTTAACCGTAGTAAACATGTGTAAGACATGGAAACTGTAATAAAAAGGGGGTTAAGTGGGACACGTGTGACATGTGAAACAGAATTTAGATATGCTTAACCAAATGGGACCCGTAACGGTATCATAAATTAATTGAATTGGGAAAAGTTTAAGTAACGGGTTAAGTAAAAGGAAGGGTTAAGTCAAATCTAAAATTAATGACACAGTAATGGGGGAATGATAATTACCTATTATAAACTTGAGTTGCGGTGATGTAAAATTAAATAATAGGCAAACTTGTCATAGGGACAAGGGAAGGTTATGACTTAAGATGTAATACAAGACTTGAAGGGTGGGACGACTTATACTATGAAATAAGTTAATCTAATATTAATGACAAGAAATGGAGAATGATAAATAACCTATTATGAATAAACTTGAATAAGGCAAGAAAGGATAATAGGTGGAAATTATAACTTTTGGGACAAGATAAGTTATAAGAAACGATAAGGAAGATGAGATAACTTATATTTATAGATATACTTAAATTAAGTGTTTTGGAAAGGAGAAATGTGAAATTTAAAAATGATATAAGTTATATGAGTGGAAAAGAAGTGAATTAGAATCATATATGTTGGTTGGGTTGAGTAATTCTCTGGGTGCCAGTCTGATATTGATTTTGGTCTTCGGGGCTGGTGTTTAGAGGGTTATTCTCCTAATCAGTATGTATGTGGGATAAGGCATAATTAACTATGAATTAAGTATAACATGTTGTTGTAACCCAAAAAGGGAATAATTTATGAAGTTGGAAAATAACATGTTGTGGGCTTATTAGTGGACTTAAGTGGGTTAAGTATAAATTAAATTAATAAGCAAGGGTAACTTGGTGAATACAAAAAAAAAGAAAGCTAATGTGAATAACCAAGTTAAATGAGAAAGTTGACGAGGTGGCACAAGCATGAAATAAATGGTTAGACTTAAGGGTCTAATGATATATAAAACTAAGGCGTGTGAAGCAGTCCGTACGTTGTAGGATGAATAACCCAACGAGGTAGATCATGATGGTGTCATAAGGCACGAGGAGAGCCCACATTCGCTATTTTGGCGGATCCAACGGGCTGGAAGGGGAAGCACGTAGCTTCCTGAGACGTTAAAGGTGCTCCTGGTAGTCCTCTGTAGTGGTTTATCTTTGGTCTAGGATTACAGAGGTTGGGTCTGCGCGGAACTACCAGGTGGGTGGGCCTTGACTGCACAAGTAGGGGCAGTCATAATGCTGCACGCGGTGGCATTACGGGTGGTTCGGCGATTGCCTCAGGCGGAGGTGGAGGGTCAAGACCAAACGATAGCAAGATCGTTAGAAGCCTGTCACCAGCAGCCTAAGGAATACGAAAAGACAAGAGCTAACCCTTAGAGATCGTTAACCTTTGCTATCAAGGGACGGGTGCGGGGAGACCCCACATGGATGTTTAGATTGTTTGCTTGTTAGGGGTGGTCTCTTTGCTCGTGTGGTCTTTACTAGTTGAGGGAGGGGCGGAGGTGGGGCCATAGCCACCACAGAAAAACCAGACCCGAGGGATATCTGTACATTGGACACTCTAAGAGGCGGGCCCGTACAAATATAGAAAAGCTCCCGACCGAGTTCCGTGATTTCTGGTGTAGCCCTGCCACGGAACTTAGGTGCACAAGTAGTGGTTATGTGCAGTAGAAAATCGAGTACGATTGATGATACGTACATGGGAAAGTCTAGGTACAACCAAGTCTGCTCTGGGTGGTGTATCGTAGACTAGAGGGCCTTAATCTGTGATGGAACCAAACTCGATCGAATAGTTCGAGGATAGTAGTCAGTACGCTTACGTAGCACAGCGATAGTGGTTCTATGCGGATGTAGCATTGTACGTTACTATGGCATAGGATGAGGGACTGCGCATATTACTGTGGCGATACGGAGGAGACCGTGCGAGTGGGGTATCATAGGGTGTACCTCAGTTTGGGGGTAGCTACATATACACTATATTAGGTTAATCTAGTAGGGGGTAGATGGGTGCGACGTGTGTGTAAGCTTTGAGTGCTAATAACACGTATAACCTAATAAATAAGAAAGTGTAATTGAACGGTATATGTAGGATTATTCAAGAAGTGTAGTTTAAATTCATTCACACAGAACTTATGTTCTGACCCCCTCCTCATAACATTCGCAGGTTAGACAGAGACTTATAGCTTTGGGAATACTGATTTAGCAGTATTGTGAGTAAGGTAAAGCTATGTTTTAAATATATTATATTTTACTCCTTCCGCTGTGAGGTGTTTTCCGAACTCTGACATATCTCTTTTCTCTGTCTTTTTCTGTAGGATACCAGAGCAACCAACTCGGGTTTCGGGGGATTGGATTTTTGAAGAAAAAATCGGTCCGTCGGAATCTGGATTGTTACATCTGGTATCAGAGCATAGGTTTACGATTCCTATATAGATAACGAGTGAGCGTATTTGTATTTTCAAAAATATAAATATATTATACATAAACCTAAATCCATAGAGTAGCCCACTAGGTAGGGAAAGAGTTGGGATATTTAGTTTGTACACTAAAGTAATATACATAGAAATTTTTGAGTCCCTTAGGTGGTTTGGTTGGAAAGTGTACAATATGAATTGGTATTTGAGAAAGAAAGTATCCCATAGAATTAAAACTGGAATGTTATTTCAGAGTGGTGGGTTTAGAAGTGTAACCTTAGAAACTAGAAAAAAGGTTGAAAAATGAAAAATGGATTAGGAATATATATATAGTCGAGAGAATTGAATTCGCGAAAGTGCCTAGGAAAGCCTAGTGAGTTGAAGACCCGATGTGAGTCTAACCCAATAATAAACTCTTAAGAACTTGAATCTGTAAAAGAATTTGTGGAGTTTTTAAAGTTTTAATCTTAAAAGTATTTTTGAAGTATGAGAAATTATTTAGTGCATGATGGGTTTTAAAAGTAAAGTGGGTATATTTTGCAAAACTACGATTTCTTGTTTTAAAAGAATTCTCTCATTAAAAGGTGCATAGTACAGAGCATATATAGCTCACTAGATTTCATATTATAATATATGAAAGGGTTGAAAAGAAAGTGTTGCGTTTTGTAAAAGAAATTCTTTTCTGTTTATTGATTTACAAAGAAATTTTGTTGGGTGGACAAAATAAGTTGGAGGAATAGAATAGATGTCTACACCTTATAGCGAATAGTTAACGTTGTAAATAGGAACAATGTAACCTTGATAGTCATCCTTGTCTACTCCAGTTTGTGATTTGAAAAAAAAATATTTTTGCAATTTTACTTTGTAACATGTTTTTATGGTTTGGCAAAAGCAAGTTTTTGAGAAAAGAATAAAGTTTTACCACTTTAGTTTTTTTTTGAAAGAAAAATGTAATAAAAAGAAAGAAGGCCAAACCATGTTTTAAAAATGGAGTAGTTAAGGATTAAGGCCTAGAAAGAACGAGATAAAGTTAAAGTTGTTAGAACCAACTGGGAATTGGTTGAGATGAGAAATTATCTGAGTATCAATCTGATGTTGATTTCGGTCTTCGGGGTTGATACTTAGAGAGTTATTTTCTTGCCAATTTACAGTCAGGGATTAGAAAATATTAAACTAATGGAAAATTTCCCGGAGAATGCATAAGCATTGAGAAACCTCGGATTGTTGCTTGAGAAAAAGAAAAAGGATTGTTGCATGAAAGAGAAGTATAGGCTAGTAATACACAACATGGACTAGTGGTGACTACTAGGTAGTGAAGGGCAAGCAAGTGTATAGATCCTATTGAGTGGACTCATGACATAAGTCCTAAGATTCTTGGCCCATAGTAGTAGCCGTGTAGGATGCTGTTTGAGTTGAAAACGAAAAGGCTAATTTGAAAATAATAAACTTAAGTAATTTGATTAAGTCAAATAAGCTAAGAAAGAAATTAGCCTAACTAAAAAGAAAACAATAGAATCAATCAAGCAGCAAAATGAGACGGGAAAAGAAAATGGAAATCTTTAGAAAAAGATGAATAAATATGAAAATTTTCCAAGATAATTTGAAAAAGAGAAGAAATTTTCTTAGGTGGTTGTGGTTGGATAGGAAAATAGGAAATCCTCATAGAATAGTCATGTAAAAATCCAAGTACGATTAGAAAAGAAAAACGGAGGATGTGAATTTTTCCGTTTTACACCTTTTCGTAACATAAGAAATCGAATTTGGAAAATTATATTTTTCCAAATTTCAAATTTAATGATGGTTGGTAGGATTTTGGATGCGAAAATTTGATGAACTATGCTCTTACTCTGTAAGAGTGTAGGAAAATTTGGATGAAAAACATTTTGATTTTTCAAAAATATTGCATTCATATAGAACTGCAAGTATATATAGGATGTGAGCATCATATTTTGAAAGAGTTTTTAAAGTTTGCATACATATAGGTGGATCCAAATTAGGCATACATACTTTACTATGATGTATCTCACTTTGCACATGTGTACAATGTTTGCAAACAATTGGATGCACACTTGATGGATGGATATTGCAAGGGGTTATCTATTTTGCTCTTATCGAATTTCAGGGACGAAATTCTTCAAGGGTGGGAGAATGTAACACCCCGAATTTTTAATATAATTAAAAATGCATATGTATGCCTAGATAGGTTAATAATGGTGATGTACAATGAAAATTACTTAACATGAAAGAGAAGGAAAGATTAATTCAATGGCAGTATACGTACGAAGAAGATAATAAAATAAGGATACTTAATTTAAATATCAGGAATTAAGTAAAATGGACAACACCATTGCGTTCGTCTCGGAATTCTACATGAAATAGAGTCCAAGTTTTCGAAAATCGGACTCCGTATGAAAGAGTTATGGCCTTCGGAAGATTCAACAAAAATTCAGAATTTACATAGGAAAATACACGGGCAGGTCGACCTGGGGGTCGACCTACCCAGGGAGGTCGACCTTAGTGCTGACCTCCCCCCTAATTTTTCCAGATCTGGGCAGTGACGATTTTTGATGTGCTGGACGGACCGGATGGCTTCTAGGGCAATCTAATGGATCTAAAACACTCTCTGCACCTATAAAATAGTGCCTAGACCTAACCTAATTCATAAACAAGTCCTTCTATGCCTCCATGCCGCCAAACTTCAACCAAACATGGCCGCCGCCCCAAAACTCTAAACTACTTTGCAAGTTCTTCATCAACTTTGGAGTTTAATCAAATCAAGTAGCAAAGTTCTTCATCAACAATTCAAGCTCTTCACCAATAATCAAATAAGAAGATTAAATCAGCGTTCTACATCAACAACAAATCGCTTATTACTCTAATCCAGTCAAAATGAGTGGATTTGAACTATATTTGTTGTATAATGTTGCTTCTATCGTTTACCATTCCCCATAATGAATATGATGTTAATTTAATAAGATCTGTTATTTTATTTATGCCTACATTTGAGTTCTCTCCTTTTTATCCTTTCCCCTTTTTATTTTTGGATCTAGGTTATCTCGAACCTAGATGAAATCTTATTATACAATACGCACGATTGGAATATGGGGATATTGGAATATAATCTGTTATTTTGGGGTTTGTGGCATAACAATTGTTACTGCATATATTGGGCATAATCTATTTTATGCAGTCGAGGAATATAATCTATAATGTTGAATTTATGTAAGTTTGACATAATTGTCATTGGATATGGAATTGGTATAATTCAATATTAACAACATGTAATTGGATAACATGGATTGGTGAAATTTATTCGTGACTTGAAAAGTAAGCCTACAGGGTGAATTAGATTATATGTATGAACGTAGGAATGTTGGGGTATATATATTGGGAAAATATTGATTATATGAAATTGGGTAAAATTGGATATTGGAAATTGGCATGTTTGAGTATGAATAACATGGAATTAGTGAATTTGCCTATAATTGTATAATTTAGGCAATATGAAAATTGGCTAACTATTATGTAATTGGTGTAATGAATGGCAAATTGGAAATAGGCATAAAAATGAAATGTAATTAAGTTGAATTTGGAACATATGACATGATTTTGGGGTTTGTGAAAGACGATTGTTAGTGAGCGCCTATGACACGAGGTTAGACGCGTTTGTGGTGTGAGACTGCCCGGAACCGCCCGACAAATCCAGCAACTACAAGCAAACGTCTAATGTGAGAGGTCAACGGCAAGAACTAGAGGTGTAATGGTTTATGACACGAGGTTAGGCGCGTTTGTGGTGTAAGACTGCCCGGAACCGCCCGACAAATCTAACAGCCACGAACGGACGTCTAATGTGAGAGGTCATACATTGTTACGACATTATGAATAAATTAAGAAATACTAACCATAACAAGACATGTGGGTGACATGAGTATGGTTAGAGGGTTAAGTGGGTGATATAAATGACATGTAAAGCATAACAAATGTGGACTTAACCGTTGTGAGACATGTGATGTAAGACATAACCAAGGTAGACTTAACCGTAGTAAACATGTGTAAGACATCGAAACTGTAATAAAAATGGGGTTAAGTGGGACACGTGTGACATGTGAAACAGAATTTAGATATGCTTAACCAAATGGGACCCGTAACGGTATCATAAATTAATTGAATTGGGAAAAGTTTAAGTAACGGGTAAGTAAAAGGAAGGGTTAAGTCAAATCTAAAATTAATGACACAGTAATGGGGGAATGATGATTACCTATTATAAACTTGAGTTGCGTTGATGTAAAATTAAATAATAGGCAAACTTGTCATAGGGACAAGGGAAGGTTATGACTTAAGATGTAATACAAGACTTGAAGGGTGGGATGACTTATACTATGAAATAAGTTAATCTAATATTAATGACAAGAAATGGGGAATGATAAATAACCTATTATGAATAAACTTGAATAAGGCAAGAAAGGATAATAGGTGGAAATTATAATTTATGGGACAAGATAAGTTATAGGAAACGATAAGGAAGATGAGATAACTTATATGTAAAGATATACATAAATTAAGTGTTTTGGAAAGGAGAAATGTGAAATTTAAAAATGATATAAGTTATATGAGTGGAAAAGTAGTGAATTAGAATCATATATGTTGGTTGGGTTGAGTAATTCTCTGAGTGTCAGTCTGATGTTGATTTCGGTCTTCGGGGCTAGTGTTTAGAGGGTTATTCTCCTATTCAGTATGTATGTGGGAAAAAGCATACTTAACTATGAATTAAGTATAACATGTTGTTGTAACCCAAAAAGGGAATAATTTATGAAGTTGGAAAATAACATGTTGTGGGCTTATTAGTGGACTTAAGTGGGTTAAGTATAAATTAAATTAATAAGCAAGGGTAACTTGGTGAATACGAAAAAAAAGCTAATGTGAATAACCAAGTTAAATGAGAAAGTTGACGAGGTGGCACAAGCGTGAAATAAATGGTTAGACTTAAGGGTCTAATGACATATAAAACTAAGGCGCGTGAAGCAGTCCGTACGTTGTAGGATGAATAACCCAACGAGGTAGATCATGATGGTGTCATAAGGCATCAGGAGAGCCCACGTTCGCTATTTTGGCGGCTCCAACGGACTGGAAGGGGAAGCACGCAGCTTCCTGAGACGTTAAAGGTGCTCCTGGTAGTCCTCTATAGTGGTTTAGCTTCGGGCTAGAATTACAGAGGTTGGGTCTGCGCGGAACTACCAGGTGGGTGGGCCTTGACTGCACAAGTAGGGGGCAGTCGGATTGCTGTACGCGGTGGCATTAAGGGTGGTTCGGCAATTGCCTCAGGCGGAGGTGGAGGGTCAAGACCAAAAGATGGCAAGATCGTCGGACGCATGTCACCAGCAGCCTAAGGAATGTGAAAAGACAAGAGCTAACTCCTAGAGATCGTTAACCTTTGTTATCAAGGGACGGGTGCGGGGAGACCCCACATGGATGTTTAGATTGTTTGCTTGTTAGGGGTGGTCGCTTAGCTCGTGTGGTCTTTACTAGTTGAGGGAGGGGATAAGGTGGGGCCATAGCCACCACAGAAAAACCAGACCCGAGGGATATCTGTACATTGGACACTCTTAGAGGCGGGCCCGTACAGATATAGAAAAGCTCCCGACCGAGTTCCGTGTTTTCTGGTGTAGCCCTGCCACGGAACTTGGGTGCACAAGTAGAGGTTATGTGCAGCAGAAACATCGAGTACGATTGATGATACGTACGTGGGAAAGTCTAGGTACAACCATGTCTGCTCTGGGTGGTGTATCGTAGGCTAGAGGGCCTTATTCTTTGATGGAACCAAACTCGATCGAATAGTTCGAGGATAGCAGTCAATACGCTTACGTAGCACAGCGATAGTGGTTCTATGCGGATGTAGCATTGTACGTTACTATGGCATAGGATGACTGTGGCGATACGGAGGAGACCGTGCGAGTGGGGTATCACGGGGTGTACCTCAGTTTGGGGGTAGCTACATATACACTATATTAGGTTAATCTACTACGGGGTAGATAGGTGCAACGTGTGTGTAAGCTTTGAGTGCTAATAACACGTATAACCTAATAAATAAGAAAGTGTAATTGAACGGTATATGTAGGATTATTCAAGAAGTGTAGTTTAAATTCATTCACACAGAACTTATGTTCTGACCCCTTCCTCATAACATTCGCAGGTTAGACAGTGACTTATAGCTTTGGGAATACTGATTTAGCAGTATTGTGATTAAGGTAAAGCTATGTTTTAAATATATTATATTTTACTCCTTCCGCTATGAGGTGTTTTCCGAACTCTGACATATCTCTTTTCTCTGTCTTTTTCTGCAGGATACCAGAGCAACTAACTCGGGTTTCGGGGGATTGGATTTTTGAAAGAAAATCGGTCCGTCGGAATCTGGGTTGTTACATAATATATCTTCCAAATTTCCATAACAATATCCATATAATCACGAAATCCAATATTGAAATATTCCTAAGATAATTTCGATTCAAATCCATTCCAATTCATATATTGGAAATTCTGGTTATTTTTAAAACCATTTCAAATCCAATTTGTTTATTTAAAAATATTGGATTAAAATTCTAGTTCATTAATAGTTCATTTTGATAAAAATATATTTTTATCTTTTCAAATATGGAATTTTTCATCCCACTTCTTTCCAAATCACTTATTATGATTTTACACAAATTATTGATATTTTTAATAATTTTATCAATCCCCGTACAGTCGATTTCCATAAACGGTCATCGAACTGCACTTACGACGACCTTTTCCAAATTTGATTTGGACATAATTCCAAATACTACCGTTAGAATTCAAATCTCTTATATTCGTTAGAAAGCTCTTTTCGATACGAACCCAACGGTTCCAATTTTAAGAGAATCCGATGGTCGGATCTCATGTACTGTCCATTCGAAGTCAATGGTTGAAATTTCGCGAACTGCCGCTGCGCGTTCTATTCAGGCCATTAAATATATATAATATATATTTCGTCGATTTCCATTTAAAACGTATTTTATAAATCGTTTTAAATTCGTTTTCAAAACGATTCCAACTTCATATTCAATTTTAAATCAGAATTGAATATTCCATATCATTAATATATAAACGATAATATTTTCAAAACATTAGATTTTGAAATCACTTCCTTTTCGATATTCATTATAAAAATAAATAAAATCGATATAAATACCATTCATGTCAAAATGGCGTTAATTTAATCAACACGGCTTTATATATTTAAATATTTTCATGTCCATCCAATATCGCACGTCTAAATCATATTTTGATTCTTTTCTGAATATTATTTTAAAATGTTCATTATTTTAAAATATTCGTTATTTTAAAATATCCCTTATTTCTGAATTGGAATCAGACCCAATCAATTACCATATAATTTTGTTTATATGGATTTCATACAACACATGTATATATCAACAATGATAAACAATCAACCATCAGCCAGAGTGCACTACACAACTGCATAAGCATTAAATATAAATAATTAACGCTTACAACAGTCTGTCTACCCATCGATTGACATACAACTAAATAATTGGGATTAGTATACGTCAAATATCATCCCAATACCCATGTAGGGTTTTAATCAACACACACAGATTTTATTTATGCAGTTGGGCGATGCGTAAAATATATCGTCCCAATCAATATCAGTCAAAGGAGTGTACATAAACAAATCATCTGATTTGTAAGTGATTATTTATTTTCATTCATATACCCGTTAAAAATTATATTTTTAATGATATATTATTTATTTCAACACATGAATATTTTATATATTTTATTTATTCAATAAAAATGATATCTTTATTTTACAAATATTGTATTCAACACATGAATATTTTATACAGTTCATTTACGCAATAAAAATGATATTTTTATTATTCAAATATTTTATTCAACACATAAATATTTTATATATTTCATTTACACAATAAAAATGATATTTTTATTATTCAAATATTTTATTCAATACATGAATATTTTATTTTACATTTCACATCACAATCACAATCAATTTCCATAACACAATACAATCAAACAAGACCATGGACGACGGGGAGTAGTTCATATATGCAGTTATAAAATAAATAATTGTACGAGAAATTATAGTGAGAAGTTATTACATTGATTGGTTTCAGAAATCGTTTATATAACGATTGTTTTTCACTAAATTAAACTATTCGTTTAATTTACCCAAAAATCACCACTAGCTCCTTTTCCGTTCAGGTCTGCTCCATGTTGTAGCGCTCTTCAACACGATCACATTGCAACTGAAATCACTGAATTTCGTTTCCATATGCAAAAGATATGTGATTACCAAATTTAATTACATTAATTAATAATTAACAAAATTAATTAAGGTTTAATCAACCTTAATCCTTTTCCTTTCTCACTGTATCGTTCACGCCTCTACTCCAAACCATTCCTCGACCTGCGCATCACCCACGAGCTGTCGGCGCTGGATCTGACCCTTCCTCCTTGCGCGCCTTGGCGCCGCCATCACCCACGCCGAGCGGCGTGCCCTCCGATCGCCCCTGGAGGTGCCGAGATCGCCACGAACGGGGCAGGTTCTAGCTCGAAAATCAAGCCACTTACTTCACGAGGGCCGGTCAACCGGGTACTGATGGAAAGAGCTCGAAACGCTCTTTTTTTTTACTTCATGACATTTCTGAATCGATTCATGGATCTTGCGGAAATTGAGGGGGAAGGGTTGAGCGATTTTAGCCGTCGTTTTCTAAAAGGGGGTTGATGGCGGAAATGAAATAGAAGCCTAGGGTTAGGGTTTTCTCTAATATATATATATATATATATATATATTAATTATTAATTTAATTCCAAAAATGAGATTTTCCATTCTAACCCCAAATCAAACCCACCGACTGTCGTTCCTAACCAAATACTCTCATTCCGGACACAACGGGATATGTCCAGTAAGCCAATTCAGCTGTTACAACCAGTTTTCATCAAAAATAAAATATAAATCATTATATATTGAATTTGAACGTACATTTCAATTTATCGAGGCCACATACTAACTCCAAAAATCCCAAAAAAATAAATCTAGCTATGTTTTGACAATACAGCCCTAACAAAACTAATTTCGTCGAATTTGGAGACCGTTTGAAAAATGGTCATTTTCTGGTCGATCCAATTCAACTGAAATTGACAGAACACATTTTCTTTTGCCACGCTCACATATTAATTCCAAAAATTATGAAAATTGGAATCTAGCAATAATTTGACATTCCAGATCCAACAAAAGTGGTTTCATTGAAAACGGAGGTCGTTTGCAAAATGGCTATTTTTAAGGGCTATATTTCCATAGCGACTGTTCTGAATTTTCAACTAGACATAACTTTTTATTCCCGCTATGAAATTTGGATTTTTCACATTCGTTGGAAAGATATTTCAAATAGATTCAAATATTTTTGGTTTCACCAAAATCTGGTTTATTTTGAATCCTGTACATTCATTTGAAATTTATATTCTAATTTCGATTTAAATAAATATATACGTTCTAATTCTATTCAAAATAAATTTCTAGTCGTTGTTATTTAAAATAAATCATTTGAAATTCATTAAAATTGCCAAAATAAAAAATTTAAATTGGTTTTGATTTTCCGGGTTGTTATATCAACATACGTATATCTATATGTTAACATATCAGCCTATAGAATGAAATTCAAATTTTTTATCTTAAAGATTTATACTTTCAAACTTTCCTCCATCCTTTTCAATTAAAAAATGCCAGTTAAAATTCTAGTTATTAAATTTATCTGTATACTTATTTTCTTATATCTTGTTTCAAAATATATATATTAAAATATATAATTCAATAAAATTATACAAACATGTTAATATGATATATAGAGTTAATATAACTTTTTGATATTGTTATAAAATATAAATTTATTCATCTTTTATATAGTTTAAACATGCATAGTTTAACTTATATATTATTCTTATGATTTCATAACAATTTTGGGTTACATAATCACAAATACTATTTGTAACTTAATACTTATTTTGACTTCCTATTAAGATTTATAAAACTTGTATATTTTACTTAATATAAAGAAATATATATACATGATTTTTTTAAGTAGTTTAAATATAAGACGATTACTTTATAATGTTTCCTTCTAAAGTATAAATGGTTTTTTAGCAAATAAATATGTTTTGATTTCTAAAGTTTAAATTTAAAATTGATTTGTATCAAAATATTAAAGCATAACTCATAAATCAAAATTTAAGTTCTTTTTAAATTAGTTTTATATATACTTTTGAATATATGTTTATACAGATTACTTTATACAAATTTTATATTCTCTTTAGAAAGATGTTCAATTTTTACAATATTCACCCTACTAATATTATTTAACTTCATGATTTTTTTTTGAATATTTTACTACTTATCATGAATATTTTTTAATTAAACTCTTATCTTTATTATTCTTTTAATCAATTTCATTAAAATAATTAACCTAAGTCTATAAATTAACATTATCTTTGTTTGATTCAAATAATTTTAGTTAGTACTTTGAATATATTTTACCTAAATAAATATTATCACCAAATCATTCTGCATACTATTATTATACGTCTTATTTCATATCATCATTATAAATTACAATTGCATTTTAAATTAAGATTATTCACACCATAAGTTGCATTTCATATTGTTTTGCATATGACATACATTTCATACTACATTATAATCAACATACTTCACACACTACATTACATGTTAACTTTAACTCCACATATAACAAGTATATAGTATAAAAAGTTTTTATTAGAAATATAGGATTATTAATTAAATACATAACATATTTACTTTGTCTTGATTAATTTGATTGAATTGATTGATTTATTTGGTTTGTTTGTTTTTGTTTGACTCAAATAACTTGATTTACTTGACATGGTAAATTTCATTAGTGGTTGATAGGTTTGTTAGAAATATACTTATGAATTTATAGTTGATAGGAGCTTTATAGGTTTTAGGATAGATAGAAGTTACAAGAAATGTTTAGTTTCATGTTTGAGTTTTGTGATATCAAAACTTGAATTGGTTCATTGATTGGATTGAATTTCTTTACTTATGTCATAATTTTAAGGATATCTTTGTTGTATATAACGTTGTTGTATACACAATTATATGATTTTTGTTTGATGATAACAACCAAATATATATTATTATAAATGTGTTTGTACTATACTGCTTTATGTATACACAACAGACAGGAATATAATATTGTTGTTTAAATAAAATACAACTGTATAAAAATTTAAATATTCACACAGTATTTTATTTAAATAGAATATTTTATTTTAATTTCAAACAGTACATCTTTTATAACTCCTCTATTTGACATTCTTCATTTCATTCATATACCAATATTCTCATTACATCTCTGTCATTCACTCTATACAACTCTATCACTACAAAAAAACACTTAGATACTCATTTTTAGTTTCACTGTCACATTCACTTATTTACATACTCAATACTTTCTTGTTGTCTTCAGTCTTCGGTCTTCTGTCTTCACAGCTCATTCAGTCCAGTCACCATCTTCATACCTGTCATATATAGAAACACACACACAGTATCTAGAACAGAAATAATATTCTATAGTGAATATAATTTTTATTTTGAAAATTTAAAAAAAAAAATTGCCTTAGATTTTTGGTGTGTTTCTCATTATTTTTCATGATTTGATTCATCTGTGTCTAAGCAGACAGTTTGTATATGTACAGGGACAGGAAATTGTCTGATGGCTGCAAATACACATGTGTATAATTACACGTATGCACTGCCTCGCCAATCAGTGTATACAGTTGTGGAGCAGTCACATGGACCAAGCTCGACACAGTGCACAACTCAACACATGTCATGACAGTGAAGCTATCAACAAATATGGTCGAGACAAGTGAAGCCAAACAAGTTTTCAAATAGCCCAAGTGTCAAACCAGTGTCACAAGAAATTGACTCAGAACATATTCAAATGGTCGAGCATATTATAGTAGCAAGCCAGGCAAGTTTTCATGAAGTTTCAAGTGCATGTGCACAAACTGTTTCAACACCATGGGTGTACATACATGGAAATAGCAAAAATACAAAGTGCAGCATGTTTGGTCGAGCTTATCAAATATGGCAAGCAATTCTGTAATATGGTCATGGGAAATGATGGTGCAGCTTATAAGCAACAGCAAAGTAACATCAATGAGTACAAGTACACAAATCACAAGCCAAATGGAGCATGGCAACATAGTACAGTGCAACACTCTTGTTTCACCAAAGTCAGTTTTTAATGGAGCATGTATTATCAAGTGCAACTCAACAAGTTTTAGGGACAAGCAACAACGTTTGGCCGAGCACAATGAACACTTACACAAGCATGTCAGGGCAAGGCAAAAATCAGAACAACATATGGAACCAATAGTGAATAACATCAACAAAATCAGTTCGACATGTATATAAGCGAACAGTTCAGCATGAACAAGTCGAGTCGGTTCTGAAACAAGAAATGCAAGATGCTCAAGTCAAAATCAAAGCAAGGGGCAAGTTTTATCCTGTGTATCACTTTTGACCAGCATGGTGTATACAAGAATATCAATGTATACACAATTCAAAATTTAGTTACTCTAGGGACAAGAGTAAAGTTCAGCAATAAAGCATGGTTCATGGTTTAGAAATGATCAAAGTCTAACCAATGCAAGTGTTAGTGAATGAATCAACCCAAACAGCAAATGTGAGAGGGATACATGTGCACATACAGATTGGCAGCAACAAACAAAAGCCAAGAATAAATCAGTTCACTCAAATTTGGCAAGTAATTTTCTTTAATGAATTCATGTATATTTATCTTCAAATATATTCAGTCATATATGGCATGGGATCATACAATTTTCCATATACAACAAATCCGAGCATGTACAATGGCAGAAAGAAAATATGGTGAATGATTCATATATGGTATGATAATTCAGCATTCACAAATCTTTCAAGGAAATTTAATTCGAGCAAGGCAACAAATTCAAATGGGACCGCGAAAAATAATTTCCAGATTTGAAGAAGTCAGAGAAATATTTTTAACAAGAGTTAATTCGGTTTCAAATATTCAGATATGGCAAGAAATTCAAATCTGATTAAATCACGCAAGTGATAAAGTATCAAGAGGCCATAACTTAAATAAACGCAAATCAATCAAGCCATAAAAATAAAGACCGAATTTATCAGCAAAAGCAAAAGGGGAAACCGCAATCAACCAGGCCAAGTCACAATTATGAAATCAGAGATTTAAAGGATTTAAAATCCTATTTTATCACACAAATCATCACTGGCAAAAGCAGATCGAACACCAAAAATATCATAATTTCAAGCAGAGTTTTAAAATCGAATAACTCACAATTTTTCAGAGTTTCGATCGCCAGACTGAGAGGATTTTCCAAACCAGATCGACATAGAGTAACATCAAATTCAAGCTTCAGAGATCAATCCATACATCAGCAATCGAATCGATTTGGAGAAACCAAGAGAAACCCTAGAGCTGCCGCCATTTTTCTAAAAGCAAAGAGATCGGGCTGAAAATAAAAGAAGGGTGCAACCTATTTGTTTTGCCCGGCCAAGTCAAGTGTTAAAGGGAGAATTATTTTTCTCTTTTATATACTAGGGTTTTAGTTTGGTCTAATTTTTGTTGTATTTTCGTTTTGTTTTGAAATTCGTTCAATCAGTTCTAGAGTCTAAAAAATCTAGGGGAGATTCAGTTAGGGGTTAACTGACAGTTTACTAGTGTTTGTAAAACTAGGGGAAAATCTGGTCTAATGGATATAGACCAGTCTAGGGTTTTGAGCGTAGGGTTAGGACAGGAGCAGGCATTGCGAGTTTACATGGGATTGTAAGCGGGATCTGTTTATAACACCTAGTAGAAACCTTAGGAATGCAGTAGTAGGCAGGATTTTGCCGAAGCTGGGTATCTCTGTGTGTTACTTCCTTTCTGTTTTTTATTTTCTGTTGTATTATGTGATCTGTTTATTATTTAGTATCCTGTTAGATTTTTAACTCAGCGAAAAACTGTGAAAAACCCTATTCACCCCCCCCCCTCTAGGGTTATTCTAGATCCAACAATTGGTATCAGAGCCTGGTCATTTCATTAACCCTAGAATCATGGATCCTAGTTGTCAGTATAGCAAGAGTCAGTCCACGGATATTCGAATTATTTTCAATGGAACAGATTTTTTAATTTGGAAATCAAAGATCGAATTACATTTAAAATCTGTTAATTTTAATTATTAGAATATTATTGAAAATCCGGGAGATATGTTGGATAAGAGGAATAAAGTTTTAAATGCTCGTGTTATGCATATTCTGTACTCTTATCTTAGTATAATCAGCTTGATCTTATCTCTCATTGTTTGACTGCGTAGGAAATTTGGAGAACACTCAATGCAAAGTATGGACAATTTGCCAACAACTGCTCAAAACCCTGGATTGTCAACTCAATTTCTGATCTGTGCTTAACAGGTATTACAAATGATAATTCAAATGGATCAATCGATGGATACTCAACAGATGATGAATCTAAAGATCCTTCATATAAAGATTTGGTTTATTGTTGTAATGAATTAACAAATGTTGTTGATAGTCTCAAATCAAAAAATAAATTTCTGAAGTCTGAAAAACTTGAGTTGATCACTAAAAATAATATTTTGGAATTAAAACTTGAAAATTTCATGAAAGTTTCAAACTCTGATTGCAAGGATTGTTTCAACTTGAAAAACAATTTAGCTCATCTCAATGAAAATATCCAAATGCCTGAAAAACAAATTATGATATCAAAAGAAAAGGATAGTGGGCTAATATGTATAAACAATTCCTTGCGAAAAGAACTGGAAACTTTTAAGATTTCAAATTCCAAATGTGAAATTGCTGAGAAACAAAAACGTTTTGAAAATGAAATTTCTGAGTCCAAGGCCAAAATTGAAAAGCTTGAAAATGAACTCTTGGTTTTGAAACACAATGATGCTGAAAAGAGTGAGATCGCTATAAATCATTGTTCGAATTTGATAAAAGAAAACAGTGATCTTAAATTTAAAATTCAACAGCTTGAAACAACATTGACTAAATTTTCTAATAGCGAAAAATCTTTGAATATGTTGTTGAAAAACCAATTTTCTGATGGAAGTAAACGAGGTCTTGGTTTTGGGAAAACAAATGCTTTTGAAATTTGAATTCGAGTGATTTTAAAAATCCTTCAAATTCCTTCAGGAAGGGTCGTTCTGAAAATTTGAACTTTGAAAATTCTAAAAGGTTTTTAAATCACAACAGAAATGAGAATTTTCTTTATAATAAACCATTTAAACACTCTTGGATCCTAAAAGGAAATAAAACGGGCTTCGTTAAGTTTAAACAGATTTGGGTCCCAAAGGGTACAATGGTAGATTCGAATGGTTTGTTATATAAACAAGTCTGGGTACCAAAACAAATGAACACAAATGTGAGTGGTTTTACGAACTTTGTTAGACCACTCGATCCTATAAATTCAAAGGTACCAAAGGATAGCTGAGGAACTACTGTGCTGAAAAGAAATTTGAAATCAAGTTGGTTTATATTCTTCATCATTTACAGTTCCTTTAGCCAAGATCTGTTGAGTTAGAGATTCTGATTTACATTGGATTCTGGTATGATCTCTAAACTCACCTTTGTAAATATTCTCTGGTTTTATTTTCTTTATTTATTTCTCCTTCTATCCCTTCAATTTATTTATTTTGTTTCTTCTGTTTTGATTTGTCACTGTCGTATCATTGTAACCTCTTGGGCTTCATTAATTTCAAATTGCAATATTCACGGTCTTCTGGAAGTTCGCATTATTTGAATATAACTCTGATGTTTTTAATCTTTCCAGATCTTGAATTTTAACTTTGTAAATATCTGCAATTTTTTTGAAGTTTGTTTTCTGTTTTTTGAATTCATAACAGTGTTGATGTATTCTTGTCATATCTGGAACACTGTTGATTTGAATTCTAAATTTTTGAAGACCTGAAAGTTTAATGGAATTTCATGCACTTCTGCTGTATTGAGTTTCTTCTAATTCAGTTTTGAAAAGCTTGAACTATTATACTCATTACAGCACATTACTACTTCTCAGTCGTGATAATTTCATTGATTTTCAGATTGGCTTGGATATTTTGATCTGTCTTGAATCATTGCTTACACCTTGATATTTACTGTTATTCATGACCATGTGGTTTAGATTTTTTAAGATCATTTGAAATATCTAATATTTTGAATCTCACACACCTCTCAGATCTGAAATTATTTATCTTGTGTGATTGATTCATTGTATCTCATGTTTTACATTTGTTCAAGTGATTTCGAATAAACCATTATTTTAGGATCATGATTTATCTTTCAAACTTGTTGTAAATATTCTGAAAAATTCTTTGGGCTTGTCAGAAATAATTTGGAAAAATTCTTTGAAAATCCGGTCTTGAAACTCACTGTTATTTCATGTTTTTTGATTTAAATATTTGTTTATTTAAAATCATTTGAGATTGTTAATTTCTTGAATCTCACACACATCGTGAATTTAGAATTTATAATCTGGTGTGACTGATTCATTGAATCTCGATCTTTCCATATCCCTTCAAATGATTTAAAATAAACCATATATTTAATCTTGGATCATGAACCATTCTTTAACTGTTTGAAATATCTTTGAAATATCTCATTGACAAGTCTGCTTTGAAAATGATTTTTGTGCTGCTCAGATATTGTTCTTGAAAATATTTTCTGGTGACTGCTTGTTTTGGTATCAAATATATACCATGCTCTGATAGATGAAATTAATTTGCTTGATTTGTTAACCGTGTCTGCTTAGGCTTTGTGACTAAGATTCTGTTGTCTGTAATGACCTTGTTCATCTCTAGTGTCGTGTTAAAATCATCGTAAATAGAGACACCAATTGGTATCAGAAGTGCCACTTTTTTTTGCTCATCTGTCTGTTTTGAATCTACATCTTATATAGATTTCACACACTATATTTGTCTTATATAAATCATTTTTAAATTCCTCTTGTAATTGATTTTCATTTTTAAAATTATTTATTTTTTATTCATTCAGAAATTGAAATCAATATCCAAATTGAACTGTATTTAGAATTCATCAAAATTATTATCAGATTTTGAAATTGTGATGAATTGTGACTGTAGTATATTTCACAACAAGAGGAGATTATATTTAGATTTTCATGATGGTTGAATATTTATTATAATATCTTTGAACTGGCAATTATTTCACGACCAACTTCATTATCTATCATCCTTCTGCCATCCATTATGATTTTATATCAATGTGGAGAGTTAATATTTTTTAAATCTTTTTGAATAAACAGTGGAATTATTTGTGATAGAAATGGGATTATATTATTATTCAAAATTAGTGATAATTGAAGATTTTCAATGATTCCGGTACAGTCGAGCATATTTCATAATATAATTAATTTAGAAATTTATTTCACAGTCCATCTCTGTACCTACCCCATTTTCTATCATTCATATATTGGTTTTATATACTGAGGAGTTTTTTCCTTTAAATGCTGAAAATAATAAATATATAATTAATATATAAGTGTGTCTCTAATCTCATTTAAAAATCCAAGCTCTGGTCATGCATGGTTATGAGACAACTTATAATTTAAGCTGCGACTGACCTCATTTAAAAATCCAAGCTCTGGTTATGCATGGTCAATGTGCTCTTAAATAAAAGAAAAAGAAGGGAAATATGTGCTATAAATAGAAATTAATTTGAAATTCTCCTTGGTGTGTAAAAACCAGTTGATCAATCCATCTTCTATTTTGTGGAATGTTTTAATATCTTATGACGTATTATGATTTGTTGATTGATAGCTATTGGGATTTGAGAGTATTTGATTTTGTCACTTAAATTGAATTATTAATTATAGTCCAAATCCGTCACTGTTTTTTGAACTTCATTTTTATAAAATCTTTTGAAAATAATTAAAATTCATATTTATGTAACTCTCCTTATTTTATAAAATTCATTGTAAATCCATTGTTCTACAATGTGAAATATGCCACATGTTCTCAGTTTATTATGATTTTTGTTTGATTGATTGAAAAGTATGATGACAGTTCTTCCTCTTAAGCTGAAATTATGTTTTTAGTCATTTTTCATTTATATTTTAATTTCTGAATCCTTTTGATGATAACAAAAGGGGGAGAATGGGTTGAGATTTTGATTTATGAGTGAATATTTTATAAATATTTTTATCTTTGAAAATTAATTCAATTTTCATATTTTTTTTCACTCATTCACAGTTATAGGGGGAGTTTCTGTTGTAGGGGGAGCATTCAAGTAGGGGGAGTTAAGTTTTTCACTGTCAAACACATTCATTATATTCAAAATCTTAAATATTTGTTTGTCATCATCAAAGGGGGGAGATTGTTATATATAACGTTGTTGTATACACAATTATATGATTTTTGTTTGATGATAACAACCAAATATATATTATTATAAATGTGTTTGTACTGTACTGCTTTATGTATACACAACAGACATGAATATAATATTGCTGTTTAAATAAAATAAAACTGTACAGAAATTTAAATATTCACACAGTATTTTATTTAAATAGAATATTTTATTTCAATTTCGAACAGTACATCTTTTATAACTCCTCTATTTGACATTCTTCATTTCATTCATATACCAATATTCTCATTACATCTCTGTCATTCACTCTATACAACTCTATCACTACAAAAAACATTTAGACACTCATTTTCAGTTTCACTGTCACATTCACTCATTTACATACTCAACACTTTCTTGTTGTCTTCAGTCTTCGGTCTTCTGTCTTCACAGCTCAGTCAGTCCAGTCACCATCTTCACATCTGTCATTTTTCATGACTTAATCTGATTCATCTGTGTCTAGGCAGACAGTTTGTATATGTACAGGGATAGGAAATTGTCTGATGGTTGCAAATACACACGTGTATAAATACACGTGTGCACTGCCCCGCCAATCAGTCTATACAGTTGTGGAGCAGTCACATGGACCAAGCTCGACACAGTGCACAACTCAACACATGTCAAGACAGTGAAGCTATCAACAAATATGGTCGAGACAAGTGAAGCCAAACAAGTTTTCAAATAGCCCAAGTGTCAAACCAATGTCACAAGAAATTGACTCAGAACATATTTAAATGGTCGAGCATATTATAGTAGCAAGCCAGGCAAGTTTTCATGATGTTTCAAGTGCATGTGCACAAACTGTTTCAACACCATAGGTGTACATACATGGTTACAAAGTGCAACATGTTTGGTCGAGCTTATCAAAATGGCAAGCAATTCTGTAATATGGTCATGGGAAAAGATGGTGCAGCTTATAAACAGCAACAAAGTAACATCAATGAGTACAAGTACACATAGCACAAGCCAAATGGAGCATGGCAGCATAGTACAGTGCAACTCTGTTGTTTCACCAAAGTCAGTTTTTAATGGAGCATGTATTATCAAGTGCAACTCAACAAGTTTTAGGAACAAGCAACAACATTTGGGCGAGCACAATGAACACTTACACAAGCATGTCAGGGCAAGTGTAATGACCCGGATTTCTCCCGACCCCAATCGATCGGAAGATCGATCAAAACCGTTCAAAACCCGCGTATGTTAACTTTGGGCATACAACACATCAGGACAACAACACAGACTTTTATAACATCAATAATAAATGTTACATCAGAGTACAGAATATATCAGAGTACATCGATAAATAATACAGCGGAAGATACATTTACAATAAATTAAATACATTGCAGCGGAACTAATATCAGCGGAAGGCCATCAATATTCTGGACCCAGCTTCAGACTTCAATCCAGGATCCTGCTTAACTATATCTGCAAAAAGCTACTCGACTGCCCGTGTGAAAAGAGGGCACCCGAGTTTGCAAAGTGAAACAAACTACAGGTCAGTCGTGGGACTGGTGTGAGAATTCTATACTTAACTTATCTAATAAGAAGGCTAATCACAGGACCACGCCGCTAACGCGGAACGGGTTTACTCCATTGGATTGCCAGTGCATAAAATAAAGTAAATCGTCAAATAACGCAATGCTTTTTAGAAAAATGAAACCATTATAAGACCCAGTTCCCATCACACAATGCAACGCAAACCGGAGGATAGGGTTTTACCTTATAAAGGTCAAAAGATGCTTGATACGTAAAAACGATATTATTAGTGTGTATATACACATAAAACATTTCAAATATAATATCAATCCTAGACGGCATAGCTACCATCTACTATGTCGCCATACTAGTTATACAATCAATACCGCAAGGGGCGTATTGGAAATTGGGTTTCCATCATGAGTCAAGGCTAGGGAGGAGCTCCTGACCGATTCGAGACACTCTAGCAATGTCCCAGGATTCGGACGCTGGCGAACCCTTGGATATAGCAGGGCCGGTCCACAAATACTTTAGTGGATTAGTTATGCCTGAACACATGCTCCCAAATCCTATTGGACCTACAAATCAGCCGTGGGCGACCGATAAGAATAAACCAAGGCCTCGCAAAATTCCAACAACCACAAAAGCAAATGTCAGCCAGTTTAAGCACTGACACCACTTCTAGCTAGAAAGAAACATGTGCACTCCCTGCGTTCCCTACTCCCGTTTTAGACTCAACCGGTGTGTGAGGCTCGCGAAGTCACGATATACAAAAAGCTATGCCTAAAGAGACTGTGCTTTGATCATCAACCACAAGGCCTGCTTTTCAACAAAGCCTTGGTCATTTGCATCTTAGCATGTCACATTGTCAGACCCTACCATATTATTGATCATCTACCAATATATATAACCTCTAAGCTCATACGCCTTAGAGAAGGGTGATAAGTAAAGAATAAATTCTTCACCACCAAACAGAAATATATAATCAGTAGCGTTCAACAAATACAGTAGAAAGGAATACAATGTCATACATACAATCCATTTACAAGTACGCTCTGGGTCTGAGCGAAACAACGTGTCCGTCGATCTCCAAATGCGTTTGGACGATCATTACTAAATACCTTGCCTTGGAAGGCCAATCCCAATTCAAGATACCAGTCATCATCATCCCAACGATGTGAAAACCTTCGG
The DNA here is from genome assembly GCA_030737875.1 of Allium sativum. Lineage (NCBI taxonomy): Eukaryota > Viridiplantae > Streptophyta > Magnoliopsida > Asparagales > Amaryllidaceae > Allium > Allium sativum. The sequence continues at coordinate 228,216,545 of CM060919.1, read as the reverse complement.
TCTTCAACCACCGCCTTCATCTTTGACTCTTGATCGTCGTGATGATTATTCAGAATGGGTTAAACCCGGTCTTTCTGAATAACTCGCATATTTTGGGATTAAAAAGCAAATATTGGTAAATCACACATTACACTACATTCCGACTCCGAGTATTCTTTTAATAAGATATTCATATTAGAAGATTCTCATTTATTTTATCAAAGATAAGCTCTGCAAATAAAATCTTAAATCTTCCTTAAAAGATTTATTAAAACTCCAGTTTTGATTTGATATCAAAAATCATTATTACAAGATCATTTATTTAAGGAATAAATCTTGTCTTAAACAGGTTAAAGAACTAGTGTCCTTTAAAACACAGTTCACGATAAACCCACAAATCTATTTCCAAATATGGAATTCCACGGAAATCAAATCAATACATAATCGATATAAATTTCTGTATCGGGCTAATAATATAAATGGAATAATGGCAAGGTCTCTTAAATTCCATTTATAATATCGGTCTTCTTTTACAGAAGCCCATTTTGATTATTACCAATCGAATTTCCACTTAATTCCAATTTAATATATTAAATTGGGAAAACTTGATTTTTAGAAAATGCTCTTATAAATCAATAAAATAGATTTATAAATTCCAATTAATAATTTCAATGTAAATTGGATTAAAGGACAAATGTCGTTTAAAACATCATCCACGATAAATCTACTTCACATCTCAATTTATATCATATCACAAAATATAATTGCAAATCCTAATAATCTTTTAAAAAAACATATTTTAAAATAATCATAAAAATATTCTTTATATAAAGATTCTAAATGAGAAGTTTTCTTTGTATTACAAATTTTTATCTTTTACAAATATTCTTTGTTTTAACATATACTTGATTAACAATATATTTTATGAAAATACATACTTTATATAAAAAGGATTTCTAATGTAAAAATATTCTCATTTAAAAGAACACCTGAATCGAAATGCGACTCAATCATTTACCATATAATTTGGATTATATGGATTTCACACACATCATATATATGATAATAACAGCATAATCATCAAGTCATCCATCTACATCCAAAGTGTAATTTCCACTGTGTAAGCGTTAAAATTAAATAATAACGCTCATCGCAGCCTGTCGATCTAACGATCAACATACAACTGAATATTGGGATTAGTGTATGTAAATTTTCATCCCAACACCCGTGTGGGGTTTCAACCAACAAACAAATAATAAACTAATTTGTGCACTTGGGCTATGTGTGAAAATAATCGTCCCAATCACATAAACATATCGGGTAATTTGTGAATGGAAGTGTAATACACAATATATAATCATGACAAGAAAATGTCTCTTTTACATTTACAAAATTCTATTGCAATGAACGAATAAGGATAATAACTTCGTCTCTATTGACAATTTCCATTTCGCTAATTTAACCTCAAGCAAAAATGGTTATATTGTTTTGGCAATTCTAATGGGGCAAAAAGGATAATTTTGATTGAACTAACCTATCTTGTCAAGTATATGTCTTGCCAATCATAAGATATATATATCTATATATAAATTGCTTTAACTAATTCATTTTGACAAAAATGTCTGACAAAATGTCTATTTTGGTTTAACTAGTATAAATTGACTAAAATGAATAATTGTTTTTAACTAATGTAAATTAACAAAAATGAATAATTGGTTTCAACAAATGTAAATTGATAAAAGTGAATAGTTGGTTTTAACTAATGTGAATTGACAAAAGTGTTTATTTCATTTTAACTAATCAATTTGACAAAATGACTTTTTTTACTTCATATAAAATTTCAATAAGAATGCAACTCTAAAATCTATTCTTTCTATTGTCCTCTAAATGACAATAAAAGGAAATATTCATTCTTACCATTTTGCTACAACTAAAATGTAACTAAAATGTAGTTTTTAAATCCTATCCTTTATATATGTCCGAAAATGTAAATAAAAGGGTAACTCTTAATTTTGAAAGAAAAATGAAACTTTCAATTCATGTTTTGTTTGCATTAAAGAATGCAAACAAAAATACAACTTTGAAACGATGTTTTATTCATATCAAAAATGAAAATCCACAAATGCAACTTATATTTTGATGTTTGGTTTGCATGTAGGATTGCAAACAAAATGAAACTTTTATTTTAGTGTTTCATTTGCAACAAGGAAAGGAAATACATAAGTAGATAAATGTAACTTTTATTTCTAGTTTGTTTGAAACAAGGAATGCAAATAGAGAACAAATTCTATTTTTAATGTATATTTTCATTAGTGGTTACAATAAAAGAACAACTTTGTTTCAACGTATATATGTGCATTTGTGAATGCAAATAAAAGAAAATTTTTAATTTCAATGGGTACTTTCTTTTGTGAAGGCAGAGTAGATACAACTTCCATTTGTAAAGTTTATTTGCAGTAATAAATGCAAATAAAAGAATAAATTTCATTTTTAAAGTTTATTTCACTTCAAAGCATATTATATTTCAAAATATATTTTATTTCAAAGTATATTCTATTTCAAAGTATATTTGCATTTGTGAATGCAATTAAAAGAAACAACATTTGTTTCCAAGGTATGTTTGCATTTGTGAATGCAAATAAAATAATAGTTTTGATTTCCAAATTTATTTGCATTAGTTAATGTAAATAAAAGACCAACATTTATTTTAAATGAATATTTTAACAAATTCTATTCAATGTATAAAAATGTGTATATTTGTATTGGTGAATGGTGATAAAAAGATAGACTTTAGTTTCATTGAATATTTGCATTGGTAAATGCAAATAAAAGAATAAACCTTAATTTCAATGCATATTTGCATTGATAAATGCAATTAAAGGAATAAACTTTAGTTCTAATATATGTCTTTGCATTGATGAGTGCAATGAAGGAATAATTTGTTTCAATATATATATATATTTGCATTGGTAAATGCAAATAAAGAACAATTTCTTTTTTCTACATATATTTGCATTGGTGAATGCAAATAAAAGAATAAAATTTATTTTTTTAAAGTTCATTAGAATTAGTGAATTCAAATAAAAGAATGAACTATATATTAAAATATACTTGCAAACAAAAATGTAACTTCTGAAAATAATTTCTTATTTACATATAAAAGGTAAACAAAATTGTGATTTCCAAAATATGTATTTTTATTTACATAAAAATGTAAACAAAGAGGTGGTTTCCAAATATAACCTATAATTTACACTTGCCACGTAAATAAAGTTTTAATTTACTAATATGTTTTTAATGTCAACAATAAAATTTAATATTTTATTGTTATACTAATCCTAGAACATCTTACATTTAATGTGACAGTAGAAAGAAGAATTTTTACTGTAATTCATAAATCGTGTTCTAAATGTAAAAAAATAAAAATAGGATTTTTATTTGTTAGCCAAATTCTGTTGTAATGGAAACAAATAAAAATATATTCTATTTGTTGTTCATATTCCATTGTAAATAAACAAATAAAAATAATATTTTATTTGTCGTTCAATTTCTATTTTAAAATCAACAAACAAAAATAAGTTTTTATTTGTCGATCAGATTCTATTGTTTATTTCAGAATAATAAAAATAATATTTTAATAATTTAAAATAAATTAGAGCAACTAGATCTGAAATAAAATATGATTTAAATCTAAATAAAATATGATTTAGATCTAATTTTAGATCTAATTTTCTAACCACAAGTAAATTCAACAGTATATAAAATTCAATGCAGATCTAGCCTATCATGAACAACAAAACATCCCACCAACAACAATCAACAATTCATCAATCACAGAACATTTCAGATCTGAATTAGTATTATAATACAATAATTTTTAACGCGAGAAAAATAATTAAAAATAAATTAAATAATAAAAATTAGAGTTCTCACATTGGTATGGCTGAAAATTCAACTGTCTCGGTTTCAGCTCTGGTCTGCGCCATTGCGAAGATCTCGGAAAGACGAGTCCAAGGCAACTTACGGTTCGTCAAACGGCCCTCGTATGAGTTAGATATGAATTTATTAAGATTGAATAAGATTAAATATTAAATTAATTAAATTAATTAAATTAAAAAGGGGTAAAATACCCTTCTTCCTCAATCATAACTCAGGCCGATGTTTCAGAAGGTAGGTTCGAACCTAGGGTTCTACTTTTCGACCAACACAGTGACCTAGAGAGCGATCGGGTGGCGGCACATTGGAGAGGGATCAACGGCGCCTCAGGGGGACCCACGGCGTCAGGGTCGGTGGTGGTGGTGGGGGCGGCGGTTTGGTCGACGATTTGGGGTGCTGCTGCGGCCACCACAAGCAACTAGGCTTGATCAAATCCGTACCAAATTGAAGAGCAAAGGAAGCTCTTCAATATTAACTTGAGATTGGGTCTTAATTCTTACCGGATTTAGAGATTTTAAGGGATGAAAAATCAAGCAGTTTTGGCCTTTGAAATGAGGGATGGCGGCGGCCGATACTTGAAGATGAATAGTGTTAGGTTTTCTTTATTTTATTCTTCTATTATTTATAATATTTGTTGGTAATTTTGCGGAAAAATCCATAACTTCTAATCCGTCTCAATTCCAGCCCAGCAGAAGGTGTCCCTAACTAATTGCCCCTATTCCGGACGCGATGGACCATGTTTCGAGGCCCAATTCCAAAGTCTATAGCTTGTTTTATTTAATTTAATATATAAATCATTTAATTAATTAATTTATCAGTATATATAAATTCACCGGGGCCACATACGACCTCAGAAAATTCCAGAAAAATTATTTTTAGCTTTCTTATGACGATACGGTTCTAACAAGACTAATTTCGTTGCATTCTAAGACTGTTTGAAATTCAACCCGTTTAAATTTAACTGAAATAATCAAAACACATTTTCTTTTGCCACGCTCACATATTAACTCGAAAAATTCTAAAAATTGAAACCTAGCTAAAATTTGACATTCCGGTTCCAACAAAAGTGGTTTCGTCGAAAACGGAAGTCGTTTGAAAAATGACTATTTTCAAGGGCTATATATTTAATATTAAAAATACATTTTTAAACAAATAAATTCCGAAACTCAAGTGTTTATACTTTTTAAATGCAGAAACATCATTCCAGACTCAATGGAGGTGGTTTCGAGTCCAAATTCCTTCATATGTGAAAAGTAGCCCTTCGGGCCATATATATTATATATAAATTCTACAGCGACCTTTCTAAATATTGAATTGGCCATAACTTTTGATTTTTTAAACGAAGTTTCAATTTTTCAGATTCGTTAGAAAGATATGATTAAACAAATTTAAATATTTCTGGTTTCACTCAATTCTGATTTATTATGAGTCCTGTACATTCAGTTAAAGTTCAAAATTAAAATTTCAAACTACCGCACTATTTCTAACTCCATTTATATTTAAATTAAATTTATCCGTTTTAACTTCGTTTAAAATAAATTCTAGCCATTATTATTTACATAAATTTTATTATATCCTCAAAATTCATTAAAATTTTCTAAAATAAAATTTTTAAATTGGTTCAGAATTTGCGGGTTGTTACAGCAAGGCAAAAATCAGAACAACATATGGAACCAATAGTGAATAACATCAACAAAATCAGTTCGACATGAATATAAGCAAACAGTTCAGCATGAACAAGTCGAGTCAGTTCTGAAACAAGAAATGCAAGATGCTCAAGTCAAAATCAAAGCAAGGGGCAAGTTTTATCCTGTGTATCACTTTTGACCAGCATGGGGTATATAAGAATATCAATGTATACACAATTCAAAATTTAGTTACTCAAGGGACAAGAGTAAAATTCAGGAATAAAGCATGGTTCATGGTTCAGAAATGATCAAAGTCTAACCAATGCAAGTGCCAGTGAATGAATCAACCCAAACAGCAAATGTGAGAGGAATATATGTGCACATACAGATTGGCAGCAACAAACAAAAGCCAAGAATAAATCAGTTCACTCAAATTTGGCAAGTAATTTTCTTTAATGAATTCATGTATATTTATCTTCAAATATATTCAGTCATATATGGCATGGGATCATACAATTTTCCATATACAACAAATCCGAGCATGTATAATGGCAGAAAGCAAATATGGTGAATGATTCATATATGGTATGATAATTCAGCATTTACAAATTTTTCAAGGCAATTTAATTCGAGCAAGGCAACAAATTCAAATGGGACCGTGAAAAATAATTTCCAGATTTGAAGAAGTCAGAGAAATATTTTTGGCAAGAGTTAATTCGGTTTCAAATATTCAGAAATTCAGATATGGCAAGAAATTCAAATCTGATTAATCACGCAAGTGATAAAGTTTCTAGAGGCCACAACTTAAATAAATGCAAATCGATCAAGCCATAAAAATGAAGACGGAATTTATCAGCAAAAGCAAAAGGGGAAACCGCAATCAACCAGGCCAAGTCACAATTATGAAATCAGAGATTTAAAGGATTTAAAATCCTATTTTATCACACAAATCATCACTGGCAAAAGCAGATCGAACACCAAAAATATCATAATTCAAGCAGAATTTTAAAATTGAATAACTCACAATTTCTCAGAGTTTCGATCGCCAGACAGAGAGGATTGTCCAAACCAGATCGACATAGAGTAACATCAAATTCAAGCTTCAGAGATCAATCCATACATTAGCAATCGAATTGATTTGGAGCAACCAAGAGAAACCCTAGAGCCACCGCCATTTTTCTAAAAGCAAAGAGATCAGGCTGAAAATAAAAGAAGGGTGCAACCTATTTGTTTTGGCCGGCCAAGTCAAGTGTTAAAGGGAGAATTATTTTTCTCTTTTATATACTAGGGTTTTAGTTTGGTCTAATTTTTGTTGTATTTTCGTTTTGTTTTGAAATTCGTTCAATCAGTTCTAGAGTCTGTAAAATCTAGGGGAGATTCAGTTAGTGGTTAACTGATAGTTTACTAGTGTCTGTAAAACTAGGGGAAAATCTGGTCTAGTGGATATAGACCAGTCTAGGGTTTTGAGCGTAGGGTTAGGACAGGAGAAGGCGCTGCGAGTTTACATGGGATTGTAAGTGGGATCTGTTTATAACACCTAATAGAAACCTTAGGAATGCAGCAGTAGGCAGGATTTTGCCGAAGCTGGGTATCTCTGTGTGTTATTTCCTTTCTACTTTTAATTCTCTGCTGTATTATGTGATCTATTTATTATTTAGTATCCTGTCAGATTTTTAACTCAGCGAATAACTATGAAAAACCCTATTCACCCCCCTCTAGGGTTATTCTAGATCCAACAATCTTATCAAAGTTGTTTCTAAGTCGAGATTAAGGTCTTATTATAGTTTTAAGGGAACTAGAGTATAGGCTAGGCCACTGGTTGGTGATGACCCTGATATACACGTAAATGTGTATATTTTATCCGCATATTTATCTTATTTTATCTTTTAAATAATTGATATTGTGTATTTATAGCTGTGTTTTCAGATTGGTGACAAGAATCATGGTTTAGAGCATTTGATGAATAAAGCATGAAGAATTTGCTGAAAAAGAGTGAAGTTAAAATTACTAAAGCTTGAAGAGTTTAAAGCTTGAAGAACGGTTGCAAATAGAGTTCAGTTGGGTAGATTTGGCTCACTAAAGACTCATATTGTGTTCACATTGGCTCAGTTGCAGACCATTTCACTCATGTAGCGTTCACATTAGCTCCTTTGCAAGGCTTCTCATTCATGCACTGCACGCGTTCACACTGGCTCACTTACAATGCCTCTTACTCTACAGCTGCGTTCACACTAGCTTATGTGTTAGTTGGGCTAATTCTTTAGTCCCACATTATGGAATTTGCCAAGTAGCCTTTGTCATATCAGCTATAAATACACTTTATCTCATTCATTGTAAAACACACTTAGTTTTATTCTGTAATCTTTCTCTTGGAATAAAACTTTTCTTCCTATGTTCTATATAGTTTTAGTTTTATTTATGTTCATGTTATTTAATTTCTGTTTTTCCTCTTCTTTAGCTATGTCTAGCTAATCCCCTTTGATTAGGGGGTAATGACGCTAATAGATATGATTCAACATGAATCACATAGCCAATAGATGAGGACTTTATATATGTAGATCTAGAGTTGAATCAAGGGTTAGATTTGAACCTTCATATTCTGTGTCGTTTAAGAGCTATGCTCCTTCATAGGGTATAGTCGTGTTCGATCTAACAATTATCAGATTTCGATCTAATTTTAGGGTTTTAGAAATTAATTTGTGAATCTGTCCTGATAGTCTATGGTTGTTTAAGAGCTCAGCTCCTACATAGGCTATGCTTGTCGTTATTTACTTATTTGTTTCTAAGAATCTATTTATCGTTGATTCGTGTTTGTGACAGAAACATGAATTAGATCTATATTTATTTGTTGGCTATTGATGAGTGTGAATCTAATCTATGTCATTATCCCCTAATTGCTTTCTCTTATTAGATAAATCTCTCTTCTTTATTTAATTGCTGTTATTTTCTGTGTTTTCAATCAATCAAAATTCTGGAATAACTTGATTGGATTTATTAATTAAAATATTTTTGGTCCCAGAGTTCGACACCCTCTACAACAATCCTTGTTGTTTAGGAAAACCGAACGGATTTTACAGTTGTTTACAATTGTATAATTTGTTCGCAAACAAATTTTGGCGCCGTTGCCGGGGACCAAAATAATTTTTATTAATCCTTCGGGTTATATTTTTGTTTTTTATTTATTTTCTTTTCTTTTCTTTTTCCTCATATTAAAAAAAACACAAAAATATTTTATTCTTGTTAGTTGATTTTTTTTTTAATTTTATCATTTTTTGTTTTCTTTTTATATATATAAAAAAAGAATCTCTTGATTGATTAGCTTTGATTTTGTATTGCTGATTGATACTGTGAGAGAGAAAAAAAATTGCAATTTTGTGTTTGATTTCTTTCCTCTTTCATTGCCAATTTCAATTTCTTTCCCTGTACAATTTCTTTCCTCTTTTCTATATTTTCTGGAAAAAAAAAGAAAAAAAATCCTTGGCGATCTTCTTTTCCTTCTTTCTTATTTCTCTGATCACTTTCCTTTTTGCACTGCCATTAACCAATCCATATTGACACATCCTTAACCAAATCCAAACCTTTACAAAAACCACCTTTATCTTCACAGTTTCACCAAATCCAAACTATACTTCTTCACCATCCTTCAAACATCCCCTACTACATACTCCAACACGCCACCACTATCCCATACAATACCCAATTATCACCATGTCCAAGTCATTAACCACACTACATACACCGACCACTCCACCAATACAGTTGAACTAACACCGCCTACATCCCCCAAACCTGCTGTGCAAACCATCCTCGCCCACTCTACAACTACAAGCCCAACCCTCGACAGAAAACCCTCAGACAAACATCCACATACCCCGATTCAATCTGCCTTCCAACAAGCACCACAAACCCCACGGCAAACACACAATCAGTTCAAACACCCTCTACAACAATCCTTGTTGTTTAGGAAAGCCGAACGGATTTTACAGTTGTTTACAATTGTATAATTTGTTCGCAAACAAATTTTGGCGCCGTTGCCGGAAATAGATGCAGTTTTGAGTCATACAACAGAACTTTTTGACCTGGCATGAAAGTTTTACGTAAAATTGATTTATCATGAAAAACTTTTGTTCTGTCCTTGTAAATTCGTTCATTTTCATAGGCATCATTTCGAATTTCATCAAGTTCATTAAGTTGAAGCTTCCTTTGTTCACCTGCTTGCTCTAAATCAAGATTCAAAGTTTTTATTGCCCATAACGCCCTATGTTCTAGTTCAACTGGCAAGTGACATGGCTTACCAAAAATCAACCGATAAGGGGACATACCCAAGTTGGTTTTGAAAGCGGTGCGGTAAGCCCAAAGAGCGTCGGTTAACTTTTGGGACCAATCTTTACGGTTTTGATTCACAGTTTTCTCAAGAATTTGTTTAATCTGCCTATTCGATACTTCGACTTGCCCACAAGTTTGAGGATGGTAAGGAGTAGATAACTTGTGGGTTATCGAATACTTTCTCATGAGAGCTTCAAAAGAACGATTACAGAAGTGTGTACCATTATCACTGATTATTGTGTGAGGTGTGCCAAACCTAGAGAAGATGTTTACTTTCAAGAAACGCACTCCACAACCTTGTCCAAAATCCACTCCACCTCAAAAATCGCACATCCATCTTTCACAACCATCAATAGTACCCAAATTCGCCTATTCAAAACCCTCTAAGTAGATCAACACTGATCTGTTTCATCGCCATCTAAACCGGATTCCTTCTAAATCCCGTTCACCCACACTATCTACCTTCCTTCTGCCAACCCATACTGTTACAACTGTACAACATCACCACAAATCCACTTTTGCACTGCCGAATACCAGATCCGTACGCCGACCCCTTCCATCAACAACCCCCGTCCGTCCAGACCCCAACATCTACATAAGATCCTCCGCCACCAAACCAGAAAAATCCTCGCGAACCCTAGAAATCCTATCGAGATCCAACTTCCTCCAAACCGAACGCCGCTCGCCGTCCATAAAACCACCATCTTCCTGAACCCCACTCCCGAAACAACTGAACCGCAACCTGAAACCGCCCATCCATCACCCTGACATCATCACGCAGTAGATCCAATTCGATTCGGAAAAAAATTGTTGACTTTGAATTTTTTTCTTAGTTTTTGTTTTACTGAAAAGAGGGCTCGATTCAATTTTTATAGAGTTGGTTTGGGAAAGGAAAACAAAAGAAAGGGGCCACTGGTTTCCATTTTTTGGCACGTTCTGTTTTGAGAGAATAAAGGGGGCGTGATCATTTCCTCCCCCTTTATTTTATTGACCTTGGACTGTTTCCACCTTGGTACTTTGTGGGCAAAACCATATTGAACGGGTCAAATTGTGAGGGTTAAACCAAAGAAGTAAAATTGCGAGCGTTCAATTGGATCTGAGTTAAAAATACCTGGCTTGGTCAACGATTTTGTTGAGTGCGTATGATTTTAAATTTTTGAGCAAGTGATTTCTTTCCTTGCGTGCCATACACTTCCATCCATTATTTGATTGTCTTTTGTGATTTAACATTTTTTTAGCTTTTGTTTGTCTTTAGTTTAGTTTTTATTTTAAATTCCAATTTAGTTTTTTTTCTCATTTCTTTTGTTCGCTCTCTCCGTCTCTCTCATTTCAACCAAAAAAAAATTCACGCAACAAAAGAGAACCCAAACAAAGGCCAAAGCAGAAAGAATTCAAGGCTCAAGCAGATTTGGTTCGAGCGGTTGCACACCAAGTGGGGTGTGAACGCGCTAGCGCGACTCAAGTGCACTGGACGGACAGCCGATCTAGGTGAGAATTTTCTAACTTTACAGGGACCGCTGCTGCAAATAAAAAAAATTATAGACATTGCTTGTAAAACTCTTCTGCAGGGCATCGGCTTGCTTGTAAAAAAATGTTTTTTTTTTATTTATTTCTGCAATTGACTGTTCTGTGACTTTTCTGAGACTGTTCATTCTGTGACTGAAAAAAAAAATATTGCACTCATCTTAGTTTTGTTTTTATTTTCTAAGGACTTCATTATATTTTGCAAATTTGATTTAGTTCTAATGGATTATTTCTCGGTGTCTAGACTACGGCAGAGTAATAACTGTTTATAAATATTACGGTGATTCGTAAATATTATATCGGTTGTTTCTTTGAAGGTACTTAAACCTTCGGCTGCATTGCTAGGGTGATTCCTGGTGCACCGATAACTCCTGTCCGTTAACTGGCTGAGAAGTCTTTTGTTGAAATAAATCAAACCGTCATTATATAATTCTAGAAATTGTAAATTGCATTAGGTTCATATAAAAAAAAATTGTGTTTAATTCTTTTTCTCTAAAAAAAAATTAAAATAATTCTCATTTTGTAAAAAAAAAATCGCTCAAATTTGTTTTTTCTCGTCTTTCCCTATTCTTCTCGCTAGTGCATGCGTCATTGGACTCGTGATCCTTCAGACAATCGTTTAGTTCGAACAAACATTTCTTTAACCATGGCCGAAGAAAATCCGCCTCGATCTCTTATGGATAGATACTTCCCCGATCGGGTTTCTATTCCTTCTTGCATCATATTGCCCACCCCAACGGGTAACCACTTTGAAATTCATTCGAATCACATAAATACTCTTCCAAAGTTCGGCAATTTAAAATGTGATGATCCGTATATTTTCTTGACCAAATTTGAACAAGTTTGTGCAACCATGAAATTTCAACAATTAAGTGACGATGGAATCAAACTTAGGTTAATTCCATTTGCACTTACCGATTATGCTGAGAAATGGTTGTATAGCTTGCCTTCAAATACGATTGGAACTTGGGGTGAATTTGTAAACATTTTTCTAAAGAAATTTTACCCTCTGGAAAAAACATCCAAAATTCGAAATGAAATCGTCAATTTTCGTCAATTTGGGGGTGAATCCTTTGCAAAATATTTTGAAAGATTTAAAGAGCTTCTAGTCAAATTTCCACATCACAATTTCGAAAAATGGACTCTTTGTCAAATTTTATACGATGGACTTGAAAATAACTCTCGAACCATGCTCGAATCAATGTGCCAAGGAAATTTTCTAGCCCAAGATCACAATGCCGCTTGGCAATTTCTCGAAAATTTGGCCGAAAAATCAGCTCAATGGGAAAGATCTAACGAGAAATCGATTTATTCCCGTTCTAACGCTCATTCGGTAGGATCATCAGTAGCCTTAGAAGCAAAAATAGACGCGATGATATCCAAATTGGATAATGTCCTTTCATCAACTCAAATAAATCAAGCTCAAGCGTCTCAGACCTCATGTTACAAATGTAACAATCCTAACCACATATCTGATCAATGCCCACATTCATTGGAACAACTCAACGCATTTAACAAAGCTAGGAATGACCCATTCTCCCCAACGTACAATCCAAGTTGGAGAAACCATCCTAACTTCTCTTGGACCCAAAACAATGCAAATTTGAGTGCGGTTCGACCTCCTTTTCCATCATTTTCGAATAATCCTTCGAAACCTCCCTTTCAACAAACTCAATTCCAACATCCTGTGTCACCTTCTCAAAACCAAGCGCAACAATCTTTTGTTCCCCAAGACGATAAACGATTGACATCACTAGAGAAAACTCTCGAAGAATTGACTAAAGTGACGACTCAAAATCTCCAATCAAATACCAATCTTCAAAATTTATTGACTTCGCACATGCAAAACACGAGTCAATCGATCGCTAAACTTGAAACGCAAATGAGTCAGTTAGCCACTTCGGTAAGCGAACGGGAAAGAGGCACTTTCCCGAGTCAACCCATTCCAAACCCTAACCATCAAAATCCTAACTCTAACCAAATTCACATCATTCAAGATTCAAACGTTAGTCGCTTGAATGCGGTCACGACTCTTAGATCCGGCAAAAAGATTGACAACCATGTGGTCAACCCAAATGCTTTACCGAACGATCTTCCAAACCCTATCGAAAATTTGACCAACTCAGATCAAAACATTGAGCCAATTTCTGACAAGGACCATCCTCAAACTCAAGTCTACCAACCTACTTAGTTGTCTGCTCCATTTCCTCATAGACTCCGACCTAGGAAAAAGACGGATCAGCTAGAAAAGATACTTGAAATATTTAAGAAAAGTAAAGTGAACATTCCTCTTTTAGATATTATACAACAAGTTCCACAATACGCAAAATTTCTAAAAGATATGTGCACTCAAAAACGTCATACACATGTACCTAAGAAAGTGTTTCTAGCGGCAACTCTAAGCGAAGTCTTGTCCCAATCGATGCCAGTGAAATACAAAGATCCTGGCTGCCCCCACAATATCATGTACTATTGGGGACAAGAAAATCGATAGATGCCTGCTAGACTTAGGTGCTAGTGTTAACTTGCTTCCATATTCCGTCTATCGCCAATTAGGGCTACGAGAACTGAAACCCACCAAGCTTACCCTTCAGCTTGCTGACCGTTCAATTAAGAAACCTGTGGGCGAAATCGAGGATGTGTTGATCAAAATTGGCGAATTCATCTTTCCAGTTGATTTCATTGTCTTAGAAACTCAACAGGTTAGCAATCCTGCAAACCAGATCCCTTTGATTCTAGGACGACCCTTCTTAGCAACCTCTAATGCTCTCATCAACTGTAGAAATGGGTCTATGAAACTTTCTTCCGGTAACATGACTGTCGAGCTAAACATCTTCAGAACTTAAAACTCTCCTAACTCTTATGTGGACCAGTTTTCTGAAATCCATGTTGTCCACGATAATGAATCTGAGCTCGACCATCTGAATAACGAAATTGAATCAGATTACGAAACTTTGTTTCAAGATACTCCCGAAAATGTCTCTGATTCGATTCCTGTCGAGCCTCTCACAAATGAGTCTATCCCTCAACCAATTTCTTCGGTTGAGTCGCCCCCAAAATCTGACCTCAAAGTGCTGCCCAGTCATCTTAAGTACGCTTACTTAGGAGACAATGAAACTTTTCCTATCATTATCGCTTCTGACCTTACTTTAGAGCAGGAACAATTGCTCCTTCCCATCCTTAAGAAAAATAAGGAAGCAATTGGTTGGTCCATGGCTGATATTAAGGGGATTAGTCCTTCGATTGTCCAACATCGAATCCACTTTATAAATGATGCCAAACCCACTCGTGATCCCCAACGTCGACTAAACCCCATCATGAAAGAAGCAGTTCATGCTGAAATCCTTAAATGCCTTGACAATGGAATCATCTACCCGATTTCCGATAGTCAATGGTTAGTCCGATTCATGTTGTACCTAAGAAATCAGGGATTACCGTGGTTCAAAATGAAGCTAACGAGCTTATCCCAACTCGCACCCAGACTGGTTGGCGTGTTTGCATTGACTATAGGAAACTTAACGCTGTAACATGAAAGGATCATTTCCCTCTGCCATTTATCGATCAAATGTTAGAACGACTAGCCGGTCACGAGTACTATTGTTTCCTTGACGGGTACTCGGGATATAATCAAATCCCTATCACTCCTGAGGACCAAGAGAAAACCACTTTCACGTGTCCATTTGGTACATTTGCGTACCGACGTATGCCTTTTGGTCTCTGTAATGCACCGGCAACCTTTCAGAGGTGCATGATTAGCATTTTTTCTGATATGATCGAGCGATTTTTGGAAGTGTTCATGGATGATTTTTCCATCTTCGGGGATTCCTACACTGAGTGTTTACATCACCTGGATCTTGTTCTTAACCGTTGCAAAGATAAACACTTAACGCTTAATTGGGAAAAGTGTCACTTCATGGTTAAACATGGCATTGTTTTGGGACATGTCATCTCTAACAAAGGAATTGAAGTAGACAAAGCCAAAATTGAAGTTATCTCGAATCTTCCCATTCCCAAATCCGTTAAGGACATCCGATCCTTTTTAGGTCATGCTGGTTTTTACCGTCGCTTTATAAAAGATTTTGGCAAAATCATTCGACCTTTGACCAATCTTCTTGGTAAGGATGTTCCTTTCGACTTCAATTCTGATTGCATTTCATCTTTTGAGCATCTTAAAAATGAACTTGTCTCTGCCCCGATCATTTGCTCTCCTAATTGGAAGTTGCCTTTTGAAATCATGTGTGATGCCTCGAATTTCGCTGTTGGCACTGTCCTAGGACAACGTATCGATAAGATTCTTCACGTCATTTACTATGCGAGTAAGACTTCGAACGATGCCCAAATCAATTATACGACCACTAAAAAAGAACTTTTGGCAGTTGTTTTTGCTCTAGAAAAATTCAGGCTTTATCCAGTTGGCTCACACATCACGGTTTATACCGATCATTCCGCACTTAGGTATCTTTTCTCTAAAAAGGATGCTAAGGCTCGTCTCATTCGTTGGATCCTTCTACTTCAAGAATTTGACCTTACCATTAAGGATAAAAAAGGATCTGACAACGTTATTGCGGACCACTTGTCTCGTCTTCCAAATGCCCCGTCTTCTTCTCTTCCGATCAACGAGAATTCCCCTGATAAACAGCTGTTTTCTCTATCCACTGATCCTTGGTTTGCTGACATTGTTAACTACTTAGTCACTAAGCAGACCCCTTCTTTTTGGTCTAAGCGGGATAAACACAAATTCTTTTCCCAAGTGAAACATTTTTATTGGGACGACCCCTATCTTTTCAAGTATTGTCCCGATCAAATTATTCGAAGGTGTGTTCCCGACACTGAAACTCACAGTGTACTCTCTTTCTGTCATGACCAAGCCTGTGGTGGTCACTTCGGTCACAAAAAGACAGCTGAAAAGGTTCTCCAATCGGGTTTCTACTGGCCCAACCTTTTCAAAGACGCATACGAATTTTGCAAAACTTGTGATCGATGTCAATTCTTGGGGAAAATTTCTAAACGAAATATGATGCCCCTAAACCCCATTCTAGAGGTCAAAATTTTTGATGTGTGGGGTATAGACTTCATGGGACCCTTCCCTAATTCTTTTGGGAACCTTTACATTCTCTTAGCTGTTGATTATGTTTCCAAATGGGTCGAAGCTGTACCATGCAAAACAAACGATAACAAGGTTGTTGTGCGCTTCTTGAAATAAAACATCTTCTCTAGGTTTGGCACACCTCGCACAATAATCAGTGATAATGGTACACACTTCTGTAATCGTTCTTTTGAAGCTCTCATGAGAAAGTATTCAATAACCCACAAGTTATCTACTCCTTACCATCCTCAAACTTGTGGGCAAGTTGAAGTATCGAATAGGCAGATTAAACAAATTCTTGAGAAAACTGTGAATCGAAACCGTAAAGATTGGTCCCAAAAGTTAACCGACGCTCTTTGGGCTTACCGCACCGCTTTCAAAACCAACTTGGGTATGTCCCCTTATCGGTTGATTTTTGGTAAGCCATGTCACTTGCCAGTTGAACTAGAACATAGGGCGTTATGGGCAATAAAAACTTTGAATCTTGATTTAGAGCAAGCAGGTGAACATAGGAAATTCAACTTAATGAACTTGATGAAATTCGAAATGATGCCTATGAAAATGAACGAATTTACAAGGACAGAACAAAAGTTTCTCATGATAAATCAATTTTACGTAAAACTTTCATGCCAGGTCAAAAAGTTCAGTTGTATGACTCAAAACTGCATCTATTTCCGGGTAAGCTAAAATCTAGATGGACAGGACCTTACATTGTACGGACTGTTTTTCCGTATGGTGCGGTAGAAATTGAGAATCCAACTGATGGATCATCCCTTAAGGTCAATGGTCAACGCCTTAAACCTTACTTGGAACCAGTACCCAACCAAGAGGAAGAGCTCATGGTCCTCCATGTGCCACATTACATTCGGTAAGACGCACTAACCCTCTTTTGTACATATGTAAATAGTCTCTTATTTTATTTTTCCTTTCACTAAGATATGTCTGATTAACGACTGTGAGGACACAGTCACACTCAGGTGTGGGGGGATTTACATTACATCAGCAATCAAATTTTATGAAGTAGGTCATTCATTGAACAAGGATTAACTTAAAATTCATAAATAACACCTTGGTTCTTGTTTGATAAGTTGAATTGTTGGGTGATGAGAATGAACATTATTTATTCATTGAATCGTAATGTGTCTTTTTAAGATGCTAGCTTGAGACTGTGCAGACGTTAGTCGTGTTCTGGAGTAAGCGTGTCAACCTTTGTTATACATGTTAGAACGTGCAAGTAAAAATAATCAAAAAAAAGTCAAATAATAATGATTTTGCACTTACATTGGATTTTCTGAGTTCGTTTTCATGCATAATATTTTCTTTTCACTCAAATTTTCAAAATCGTAAGTTCTAAAATCCACTTGGCCCAGTTAAGAAGAAATGACTCATTGTAGCGTTCTTCTTCGATACCCCACATTATTCAAACCCAAGTTTTAGTCGATTTACATCCATGTGTCGACAAGTTTATCTTATATTGGTATACTCAAGAACCTTTGTTTAAAGGTCAAAAACGTCACTTTTTATACCAATATTACACCACCCACTCCGTACTTGTTTTAAGGTAGGATAACCATATACCACATCTTATTTTATATGGGTTATCTATCTTACGAAACTTTGCTTATCATTCCTTTCAGCTTTTTGTATAACATCAATCCAGACTTGTGTGTTGAATTAAGGTTATAGAAGTAGAGTAACTAGGGCACAAAACTTTCCTTTCATGAAGTGTTGGTAGTAGAGGAGGAATCAAATGAAATCATGTACGTCATCATTCCATCTCCATTCATCATTCATCACGCAAAAAAAAAAGAAGAAAAAAAAAGAAGAAAGAAAGAAAAAAAAGAGAAAAAAATGAAATAAAGAGAGAGAGAGATAGAGAGAGTCTCTCTGAATAAAATAGTCTTCATCAATCTTGACTATGAAGCATCCATTTCCATTCCATCCACATCCATTATACTGTACTTGGAAGTGAGGATTGTAGTAGAAGAGATGAAAGGAAACAAAAATGTTCATATGTGCTTTAGTATTACTTTATCTTTTGTAGCCTGAAGTTCAACCAATACACTTGTCCTCTTATCTAGAATATTTTTAGAACTTACAAAAATTTTCCTTCATCTATGCATAACTCATATCCAATACATTACAGTTACATTGGTGCAAAATTATTCAAAAAAAGAGAGAGAGAGAGAGAGAGAAGAATAAAGAAATGATTGGGTGCACATTGTCGATGTGTAGAACTTTGGTTGACACCACGCTCTTAACCTTCAAGACAATTACAATGTTATCAAGGAATTACGATTCAGCCTGAAAAATTTTGTTCATTTTTGCACTAATTATGGGATGGACAATTTGGGGCTAAACCGTTATTATTGAAGTTAGGTGAAATCCTTGGAATATGAAAGACCTTAAATATATTGTTTGATTAATCCGCGTACACAAGACGCTTTGGATTTTGTGGGTAGTATCCGCTGAAAACCCTCACGAGACAACACTCATCCTACTGGGGACACCCAGAGGTTTAACGGCTTGTTGCATACACTAAATGCAATCGTGTTTCCTACGAAAGTGTGACATATCTTAGTTTAGTTTATTTGAGGACGAATAAAAAGATAAGTGTGGGGGTATTTGATATACACGTAAATGTGTATATTTTATCCGCTTATTTATCTTATTTTATCTTTTAAATAATTGATATTGTGTATTAATAGCTGTGTTTTCAGATTGTTGACAAAAATCATGGTTTAGAGACTTTGATGAATAAAGCATGAAGAATTTGCTGAAAAAGAGTGAAGGTAAAATTACTAAAGCTTGAAGAGTTTAAAGCTTGAAGAACGGTTGGAAATAGAGTTCAGTTGGGTAGATTTGGCTCACTAAAGACTCATATTGTGTTCAAATTGGCTCAATTGCAGACCATTTCACTCATGTAGCGTTCACATTAGCTCCTTTGCAAGGCTTCTCATTCATGCACTGCACGCGTTCACACTGGCTCACTTACAAGGCCTCTTACTCTACAGCTGCGTTCACACTAGCTTATGTGTTAGTTGGGCTAATTCTTTAGTCCCACATTATGGAATTTGCCAAGTAGCCTTTGTCATATCAGCTATAAATACACTTTATCTCATTCGTTGTAAAACACACTTAGTTTTATTCTGTAATCTTTCTCTTGGAATAAAACTTTTCTTCCTCTGTTCTATTTAGTTTTAGTTTTATTTATGTTCATGTTATTTAATTTCTGTTTTTCCTCTTCTTTAGCTATGTCTAGCTAATCCCCTTTGATTAGGGGGTGATGACGCTAATAGATATGATTCAACATGAATCACATAGCCAATAGATGAGGACTTTATATATGTAGATCTAGAGCTGAATCAAGGGTTAGATCTGAACCTTCATATTCTGTGTCGTTTAAGAGCTATGCTCCTTCACAGGGTATAGTCGTGTTCGATCTAACAATTATCAGATTTCGATCTAATTTTAGGGTTTTAGAAATTAATTTGTGAATCTGTCCTGATAGTCTATGGTTGTTTAAGAGCTCAGCTCCTGCATAGGCTATGCTTGTCGTTATTTACTTATTTGTTTCTAAGAATCTATTTATCGTTGATTCGTGTTTGTGACAGAAACATGAATTAGATCTATATTTATTTGTTGGCTATTGATGAGTGTGAATCTAATCTATGTCATTATCCCCTAATTGCTTTCTCTTATTAGATAAATCTCTCTTCTTTATTTAATTGCTGTTATTTTCTGTGTTTTCAATCAATCAAAATTCTGGAATAACTTGATTGGATTTATTAATTAAAATATTTTTGGTCCTAGAGTTCGACACCCTCTACAACAATCCTTATTGTTTAGGAAAACCGAACGGATTTTACAGTTGTTTACAATTGTATAATTTGTTCGCAAACAGACCCCTAACAATTAGAGGTTTAGCCTTGTATTAGATTAAGGGGGAGTTTTATAGTTTCTAGGTTTAATTAAAGGTTCAAGAAGTGTTTATTAACACATATTATTTAATTTGATTGATTTGGTTGATTGCTTACACTGATTGCTTGAATTAATTGCTTGAATGGCTTGCTTGAATTAGTTGCTGAATTGCTTGTTTGGATTGATTGTTTGAATTGATTATAAACATTGATTAGATTGCCTCGTTTATTATTCTCCTATTATACTAACATAGTCATAATTTTAAGGGGAGTATTTTTAGGAATATTACTTAGGTCCTAGAGTTGTATAACTTAAAGGGGGGTATCTTTAGGATTTCTTTTTAATAATGCCAAAGGGGGAGAAATTATAAAATATAGGCATAGTTTTTAGGATTCTTACAGACAGGGGAGTATAGAAGGAACATCATCAAACAGGAATATGCAGGTATGATATTTTATAAACTAAGGTTGCCATCATCAAAAAGAGGGAGATAGTTGGAGAATGGACTTTTGATGACAACAACCTTATTTCAATTATCATTGATTATAAAATATATACTAACATCTTTATCTAGAATATATATATATACATATACATATGCAGGATTTGCATACAGGAATTAATACTGAAGACTATACAGTTTAAGAGCTTTTAGAGATTCAGAATTCAGAGTAGATTCAAGACTCATGAGTAATCTCAAGAGTTCAAGATTAATATAATTATAGAGTCTAGACTTTGTAAGACTCTAAATAGCACTCCATGTTCAAATCTAAATTCAAATTCTGATTTTTCAATTCTTCCCTCAATCCCTTCTATTTTGTTTTTCTGTTTTATTCTCAATCCTCTCTATTTTGTTTTTATACTTGTTTCCATTTTATTCTTCTTTGTTTTTCAAACTTAAGTTTTTATATATACTTTATTTATATTTTATATAGTTTCAAACCTTATAATTTTATAAATATATTTATATAGTTTAAAAAACATGTTTTCATATGTTTTTCTATCATATAATATTGATTTACAACATTAGAATTTTATTCAAGAATTTCCAAATTTAGTTTTATATCAAAACACTTGAAAATGCTTTGAAAATCAATTTTGTACATAGGTATGCCGACATAGCATAATATGTATGTCGATATATAACAGCTAGTTTTTTTAATTTTGAAGGGAAGTGCCTTTTCACTATTTGAAACGTTTCAGAAACATTGCAACCCTTCATTCTCTATAAAAAGGGGCCAAAACCGAATTTTCTAACATCTCTTCTTCTCCATCTTCATCCCCTTTCATCCTACCATTATTCTTGTTCATTTTTATGGTTTTTACGCTTGTACTCTGCCGAATTCACTTCTAAGTTGATCAAACTTCTTCTCTCTACACTCTCTACTCTCTGAATCAAGTGCTATTGAAGAGTTATAAGGCTGTTTTGTAATTGCTTGGATTGAAAGATCCAATTTGTAAGTCAAGAATAAACGGTTTTATCGTTGAATCCATGAAATCAAGGTTTAGGAGTCGATGTGCCCTTGTTGAGTAGTGAAATCAAGGGAAAGGAATCAGTGTGCCCTTGTTGAGCTGTGAAATCAAGGGATAGGAGTCGGTGTCTCCTTGTTGAGCCGTGAAATCAAGGAGGGTGTATTTGGCTATTTGAAAATAGTAATAATACTCTGCACAATCCAGCGTTGTGCAGGGCTGGACGTAGGAGTGATTCGAACTAGTATAAAATCTGGTGTATTCTTTCCTTTTCTGCATTTTCCTTTATTTATGTTTATTTTGCATTTGTATTTTAATTGGTGTCTGTGATTGTGTTTATGTTGTTTGATTCACTCCATAATTCTATTTAGATTTAAGTTTTGTTTAAAATTCTTACAAACACTATACACCCTACCTCCCCCCCTCCCCCCTCCCACTCTAGTGTTTGCATTGCCTTAACGATCCTTTCTGCATTGCCTAACAGCCTTTGGTTTCCTCAGAAATATTTATTCCTTTTTAGTTACCTTTCAAGAGTTTTGCTCCTCTCAATTTCCTTACGAGTTTTACCTCTGCACTTTGACCTTCTTTTTCCCTATCTACTTTGAGGAATATATTTTTTAGGGGAATTTTACAGTAAAGGCTTATTTCCCTCAACCAAATAATTTTAAGGACACACGTTCCAAGTAATTATTTTCCAGGCTAAAATTTCGTAAATCAGTATCACTAGTCACATTTGAAGCTTCAAACAAAAATCAAAATTAGGTTTTAGTTTTTTTGTTTGTTCAAGAAATCAAAATCAAGTCATGTAAAATCAAAACCATGTAGCCGACTTTGATTATTTGTTGAAGAGATTAAATCATGTAAAATCGTGTAATCGACTTTGATTATTTGTTGAAGAAATAAAAATCGTGTAAACTTAGAACTGAATATCGGCACACAAATAATCTACACTGACGATTTGCAATGATATGAATCTGCCGTAAGTACTCCTTTGCCATTACAGTTTGTTGTTCATCATTTGCTTTAGTTTGCGATAATTTAATGATTGTTGATTGAAGTTGTTGTTCGTCCATTGTTTGTATTCACCGAGTATTGAAATTAAACATGTTAAAAAGATATTTGTAGTGTACTAAACATGTACAAAAAATATTTGTACTGAAATTTGTAGTGCCTTAAACATGTAAAAAAGATAAACACATTTATCTTTTACTATAATTGATTTAAATAGAACTTAAGCCTTAGTTATATTAAGTAGCTACTGTAAATGTTAAACATATTTGTAGTGCATGTAAAGTTTTTTTTTTTGATGATTTAACCTAATATGAAACTCTATGATTAATTATACATAGTTTCGATGTTATTCTATTCAACTGCTTAAGAAGAAAAGTGCATTTATCATTTCTATTTGTTATTCATTTAAGAAGAAAAGTGCATTTATCTTTGGTGTTTGTTATTGTTCACATTTATCTAAGTTAAACTGTAGTTAGAAAAGATAAAGACATATATATTTTCATAAAATATATATGTTTTTATCTTGGACATCATCAATCTATTTGCTCTAGTTGCAAAGCAGGTTCATATGTTCATTATACAGCCATGCTTACTCTTATTGTAACATATCAGTAAATAATTGCACAATCATTTCAATATTGTACATAAATTTCATTCAATACTCTAAAAAGATAAATGTATTTATCATTCAAGGTAAATGAAGCAGCATTAACTAGTTTATCAGTTGAATACAATAGCATGTTCTCTGACATATGAAGCGACATTAACTAGTACATATTCTGCTAGTAAAACTAATTTTTACTTGCATTTCTCTTCATTAGTAAAAAAAAAAATTGTTGTGCAATTGTGGTTTTTCACTCTTTTTTCTCTTAAGCACAAAAATTTATTTCATCTGATCTGGTTGTTATTGTTTATCATGAAGACTAGAAGCACATTAAAACTATTCGTAAAGCAATGTGACGACCCCAAAACCCCGTACGACGGTGGCTAGGGTAATCTTTGGAATATAACACATAAACAGATAATAGCAAAACAGGATTAAATAAATACACCAGATAATGTACAAATAATACACTGGATAAACATAATCATCAGAGTTACACAGTATACAGGATCATACTTAGTTCAAAATACAGTTCAGCTATACATAAATGTCTACGACGGAAAACAAAACATAATATGTACAATAGGAGCTGAACAACATAAAAAGAGATAAATGATAGAATCCATCATCAGCTCCAGCTATCTAGAAAGAGCCTGCTTAAAACCTGAATACAAGGCTGCCCATGTAGAAAGAGGGGCACCCGAGTTTGCAAGTGAAACAAACTACGAGTCAGTCATGGGACTGGTATGAGAAATCTACTTAAATGGTTAATCAATAATAACAAGGCAAATCATAGGACCATGCCACTTTCGCGGAACGGGTTCACTCCAGTGATTGCCAGTGCTTTAAAACAAGTAAACCTTTTAAACATCGCAATGCTTTTTATAAAAATGAAGCCATTATAAGACTCAGTTCCCATCACACAATGCAACGCAAACCGGAGGATAGAGTTTTACCTTATAATGGCCAAAATATGCTTGATACGAATAAAACAAAAGCATTTGATATTATTACTAGTGTTTATATGTTTCAAAAACAATTTCAAATCATATGTATCAATCATAGATGGCATTAATGCCCCATACCACTATGTCACCATATATATGTATACAATCAAAACCGCACATGTCGTATTTGGAAATTGGATTTCCGTCATGAACCAAGGCAAAAGATCGTCCTTACCGACTTCGAGACTCTCTAGCCCGAGCCTCAGGACCCAGACTCAGGTGGGCCCTTGAAGTGACAGGGTCGGTCCAACGATGTGGATTAAAATGCCTGAACAGTGTGTTTCCCCACCCTTTGGGGCGTAAATGAGTCCTATGACTCCATCGGCTTCACATAGTCACCGATATATCCGAGGCACCTCGCAACAGCAACAACCACACAGGTGAAAATAATATAAATGTCAGGGCTGGTAGGTCACTGACACCACCCTAGCTAGAAGGAAATGCATGCCCTTCCTGAGGTCCTCTCCCGTTTCTGGTTCATACCAGGGTGTGAGGCTCGCGAATCAACGTTATACACAAAGCTATGCCACACAGGCGGTGCTTTGATCATCAACCACAAGACTTTGCTTTTCAACAGAAGCCTTGATCATCTGCCACTTAGGCATGCCACATAGGCAGTTCACTCTATGCGACTGATTTCTATCGATATATAACCTCTGAGCTCGTACGTCTCAGAGAAGGGTGTTAAGCAAGAGAATAAATTCTCCGCCGCCAAACAGATATATATTTAATAGAGATCAATCAGCACAGAACAAAATCCAATGTCAGGCACACAGTCCATTTGCAAGTTCGTTCTGGGTCTGAACGAAACCGGAGGCACTATATACCTCGTATATCCATTGATCTCCAAGTACGTCTGGACGATCACCACTTATTATCTATATTTAGGGATGCCTCCCAATCAAGACATCAGTAATCAACAAACCGATGTGAAGATCTCCGGTCTTCAACCACCGTCTTTATCATCGACTTCTTATCGCCGATCAATTATTTGAAATGAGATTTAACTCGGCCTTTTCAAATAATTCACGTATATTTAGAATTTCAAATCAATTTATTTCAATGGTTAAATTATTCGGCACCAATAATTAAATTCATTAATGTAATTTTCACGCCAAACACATTCAACCATCAAATATCACATAAACCGAGCAAATTCAGTTTATTTCCCTTCCATATCGTTTATAATATTTTATCACGATTTATCGCTATTTTTATTTATTTCAAAATAGCCAATTCATTCAAACGACGCTTCAGGCCATAACGCGGCCGTGGCGCTGTTTTCCTTCAGATTTGATTTACAAATATCTGAAAATCTAACCGTTGGATCTTCACAAATTTTATATCATTAGAAATATCTTTTCAAAATGAATCCAAGGTTTCAGTTTGGGGAAAATCCGATGGTCGGATCTCCCAGTACACTCGTTTGAAGTTTCGATTTCAAAATACGAACTGCAGCGTCGTTATTCGATTTATTTTAATTATATTTATATATATATATATATATATAATCAATTCTGGCGCTGTTTTTCTTCAAATTTGAATTAAACATTCCAGACAATCCAACCGTTGGATTTTCACAAAGTGGGTATCGTTGGAAAGATATTTCCAAAGCGAACCCAACGGTTTCAGTTTTGGGAAAATCCGATGTCGGATCTCCCGCACTAATCGTTTGAAATCACGGTTTCAAAACACGAACTGCTGCTTCGTTATTCGATATATTTTAATTATATATATATATATAAATAATCGATTCTTCGACTTCAAAACCATTTTCACTTCATATATTTGATAAAAATGATATTTCTATCCAACAGATATTTATTTCAACACATGAATTTTTATTTCAACACATGAATTTCTATTCAACACATGAATTTCTATTCAACATATGAATTTTGTTTATTTTATTTCAATACAGGAATTTCTGTTCAATACATGAATTTCTATTCCACACAAGAATTTTATTTCAACACATGAATTGTTATTCAACACATGAATATTTTCTATAGTTTATATATATAATAAAAATGTGATTTTTATTGTAAAACAATTTATTTCAAAACATGGTTATTTTATATAGTTTATGTATAAGATAAAAAGGTTATTTTTATTTTAAAATAATTTATTTCAAAACACGATTATTTTATATAGTTTATATATAAGGTAAAAAGGTTATTTTTATTGTAAAACAATTTATTTCAAAACACGATTATTTTATATAGTTTATATATATAATAAAAATGTGATTTTTATTGTAAAACAATTTATTTCAAAACACGGTTATTTTATATAGTTTATATATAAGGTAAAAAGGTTATTTTTATTGTAAAACAATTAATTTCAAAACACGATTATTTTATATAGTTTATATATGTAATAAAAATGTGATTTTTATTTTCCAAAGAATTTATTCAATACACGAACTCCATTCAACACATGAATATTACTTCAACACAGAAATATTTCATAAAATTTCGGCAGCATAACGGCAGGGTAGTTAAAACCGGGACCGTCCCTAGTACGGCTCCTCGCTCTACCTTAAAGCCTCGCAGCTTTTGACAATGGGGATTTTCAATATCTAGTTCGTACGCAGACGAATTTTCCCATATACTAATCCTATTGGGATTTCAACCACAATCAATCATTTCAAATCAACCATTCATGATATTCACCAAATTTTCACATCAACCAATAATCCAAACAATATCACAACGAATATATATCGTCCATGGTCTGTGGACGAGGGGAGTATATATATATAGATATATGTATATAACTATATTTCGATTTCATTTCAATATTATTTCGATTTATTTCAACGCACATATCATTTTTACAATGCATATATAACTTATACATCGAACATACAACTTATACAACGTTTATACATGTGGTGTACAACGCTTATATAACACATACTTCGACTATATAACTTATACATCGTTTATAATTCAGAAATCTCACATTGGGTTCCACTCCACCAAAAATTGTAGAAGGCTCAGAAAAATATTCGGTCTCTTCTATAATGTAGAAAACGTCCACACGAGTCTCTTATTTCACTGGATTTCGTCAAAAAACGAGAAAGATATGATTTTTACAGTGAAATCATAAACTGTAGCGTTTTAAAGTGCTATAAACTGTTTAAAATAAAAACAGTCGTTACCTCCACGATACCTTCAAAACTAGGTTTTAGTTTTTCATGAAATCCGTGAAGCTAGGGGGCAATCGGCTAGCACCACAGCGTAGAGCGTCGAGAGGGCTTCCAGGCGAGGGTGGTGGGGTCCAGTTCGGTGGTCAGAAACGAGCGGCGCGGCGGTTTAAAGATCCGATCTTTGAGAGGGTCGTTCTCTTCGACGGTGACACGATGGGGGCTCTAACTGGTATTGATTTGTAGAGGGGAGTGACCTCTTCAAAATCTTCAACTGGAGCTCCTGCTTTTATTGCTTGGAGGAGGAGAAAATGAGGAGAGAAGCACGGGAGCTCTTTCCGTCGTCGAGCAGAAGAAGATCGGGGAGAGAGAAGGTTTGCCTGGCCAATTGGATTTTTTTTATATTTATATATTTTAAAAAATCCAAAAATGCCCCTCATCTCATATGAACTCCAATCCAAACCCAACGACTGTCGTCCCTAGCTAAATACCCCCATTCTGAACACAATGGGATATGTTTCGTAGGCCCATTCGACTGTTTCAGTTAGTTTCTCTTCAAATTAAAATATAAAACATTCAATATTTGCTTTGAACGTACATTTCAATTTGCCGGGGCCACATACTGATTCTAAAAATTCCCGAAAAATAAATCTAGCTATGTTTTGACGATACGGTCCCAACAAAACCAGTTTCGTCGAATTCTGAGACCGTTTGAAAAATGGCCCTTTTCTGGTCGATCCAATTTAACATAAATCGACCAAACACATTTTCCTTTGCCACGCTCACATACTAACTTCAAAAATTATGAAATTTGAAACCTAGCAATAATTTGACATCACGGATCCAACAAAAGTTGTTTCGTCAAATTCTGAGGTCGTTTGCAAAATGGCTATTTTCACGGGCTATATAAACTCTATAGCAACCTTTCTGAAAATTCATTTGGCCATAACTTTTGATTCCCGCTATGAAACTTCGATTTTTCAGATTCGTTAGAAAGATATTCACTAACAGATTTAAATATTTTTAGTTTCACTAAAATCCGTTTTATTTTGCACCCGGTACAGTCAGTCAAAGTTTGAATTTAAATTTTGAAACTGCCGTGCCATTTCAGGCCTTGTTTATAATTATAAATAATTATATTTATCTTCAAACATCGATTCAAACTTACTTTTCATTGTTATTATTTAAAATAATTTATTTTAAATATCTAAAATCCACTAAAATAGCCAAATTAAAAATTTTAAATTGGCTCAGATTTTCCGGGTTGTTTCAATCTCCCCCACTTAAAACTTTTCGTCCTCGAAAAGGAATGAAGTCGAAAGTTGTTTAATTAACCAACTCAACTTTCATCCTGGCTTTCATTCTTCAACTTTTCAGTTTCTAAGAATTTTCAAATTCTTCAAAAATTTGGCTAACACCCTAAATTTTCGAAAAATTTCGCCATAACCTCCTTTGTATGGGGAGGGGTTTGCAAATTTATTGGGCCGTATTAGGTACCCAATAAATCCTAATATGCATGCACATATTTATAGTGATATATTCCGGTGTCCACAGGGGAGTTTGTATAGATCATAACTCCAGAGAATAAATTCTCGTCAACCTATAAATGGTTTTTTGTGCCTTAATGACCAGAGAGACGTGTTTATTGTCATCTCCAGACCCATGTGGGGTTTTTTATTAATCTTGCAATTTACTGTTACATTTTATATGGTCCATATCAGTCATCAGTTCAACCTGTAATATATAGTCATCGCCATACAAGCCTCTCGCTCGTATGGTAAATCTTCAACCTCGTCACACAAGCTCCAAATGCTTATGTGGTATATGATGAAGTATGCCTATCTTCAAGAAGTATGCCATGTAGTGTAGTTCAAAATTAATTGTTACTATCATATGGCGACATTTATTATTACACACAGAACAACCAGCACTCCGCATCCAATGGCATTCACAGGGGTTGATATAATATTAAAATTGCGCATCCAACTCATTAAAGTTTACCTATTTGTCGGGCACGCAAATAAATTCTTTACTCAACAGCTAATCCTTTTACCTGTTCAAACATATATAATGCACATGTATATATTTCTATCTATTTTTAAATCAGTTCAATACTTGATTTAATTTCATAAATTTACCATCATTCTCTTCTTGATTAAATTAACTATCATTCTAATAATTTAATTAATCAAACCCACTATCACACAACACAAGAAACAATCAATTTGTTTTTAACTTTTCAAAAATATACTAATTAATTCACATACTCTTTTGAAACCATTCAGACTATATAATTAAAAATTATACATCCATGAAAAGAAAACAACAACAAAGTGGAGAACAAAATGGTAATGCAAAGTATGGTAAATGTACCTTGCACCAGAGTCAATCAGAGATATCCACCCTGCACTTAGGATAGGCTTTCTCAATGCTCTCCTCAGTTTCCCAAGTACAATCTCGCGGATCTCCACTCCATTGCACTTTGACTAAGTGAACTTTATTGTTCCTCAGCTCTTCGGTTTCTTTGCCAATAATCTTTAGCGGCTCTCTTCTCACAACCAATTCTGGAGTAATTTCTATATCTCGTTGCGCTGCTTCTTCCACGATCAAGTCTGGATCATGAACATGCTTTCGAAGTTAAGATACGTGAAATACATCATGCACTCCAGGCAACCAATCAGGAAATTGAACTCTATAAGCGAGAGTTCCAATCCGTTCAAGTATAGGGAATGGACCAATAAATTTGGGCGCCAACTTCCCAGTTTTGCCAAATCGAATTACTCCTCTCATCGGAGAAACCCTTAGATACACATAGTCACCAACGGCAAATGCTAAATCCCTCCTTCTCGAGTCTACATAGCTCTTCTGTCGGCTTTGAGCTGCTAGCAATCGTTTTTTAATGAAATCGACTTTATCCGCAGCTTCGCGAATCATATCTGGTCCCAATACAAGTCTATTGCCAGGTTCGACCCAACAAGCAGGAGATCAGCACGGTCTACCATACAATGCTTCGAATGGTGACATTATTAGGCTCGCTTGGTAGCTGTTGTTGTAGGAAAACTCAGCCAAATGCAAATGGTCTTCCTATGATCCACCAAAATCAAGAACACAAGCCCGCAATAAATCTTTAGTATACGATTCACCCTCTAAGTCTGACCATCTGTCTGAGGATGATAGGCGGTGCTTAGATTCAGCTTCGTTCCCAGTTCTACTTGAAATGCCTCCCAGTATTTGCTAGTAAATATTGGATCTCTATCACTAACTATACTGATCGGCACTCCATGTAGCCTAACAATTTCTTTGAAATAAATCTGTGCTAGACTTTGGGCAGTTCTATTGGATCTGACAGGTATAAAATGGGCGGTCTTCGTGAAGCGATCTACGATCACCCAAATACTGTCATTTCCTTTCTTGGTTCTAGGCAAACCATCTATGAAGTCCATGGAAATATGCTCCCACTTCCAACTTGGAATGTCCAGCGGTTGCAACAATCCGGCAAGTTTTTGTTGGTCGCTTTTAACTAGTTGGCAAGTAGAGCACCTGCTAACATATATTGAAACATCCCTTTTCATAGCCTTCCACCAGAATGTTCGCTTGAGATCGTTATACATTTTGGTCACACCTGGATGGATACTCTGCTTGGGCTTGTGACATTCGTCTAACACTTCCCTTTTGAGCTCGGGGATGTCGGGAACACAAATCCTTCCTCTCAATCTCAGGATCCCATCGTTATCTATTTGAAAACCCAAGGGTTCTCCTTTCTGAATCCTTATGATCATATCCTTAATAAAATTATCATCCTTCTGAAGAATAGATATTTTGTCAATCAAGGAAGTCGCAATAATAAAGCTGGCGATTATTGCATTCTTTCGACTTAGCGCATCGGCCACCACATTGGCTTTCCCTGGAGTGTACAAAATCTCAAAATCGTATGCTGCAAGAAATTCTAGCCAACGTTGTTGCCTCATATTCAAGTCTTTCTGGGTGAACAAATACTTTAGCGACTGATGATCTGTATACAGTTCGAATTTCTCACCCAGAAGATAGTGTCTCTAGATTTTCAAAGCAAATACAATGGCTAACAACTCGAGATCATGAGTAACGTAATTTTTCTCATGTGGCTTCAGCTGACGGCTAGCATAAGCAACCACTTGACCCCTTTGCATTAATACTGCACCAAGGCCTTCTCTAGAGGCATCTGTCCAGACTTTCAAGTCTTGATTGCCATCGATAATCGTTAACATTGGAGTAGTTGTTAATCTTAACTTTAGCTTCTGAAAAGCCTCCTCACATTCGAGAGTTCGCTTGAATCTCGCGTGCTTCTTGGTAAGCTTTGTTAAGGAACTAGATATCTTCGAAAAATCTTTAACGAACTTCCGATAATAACTAGCCAATCCTAGAAAACTTCGAACTTCTGTGGGAGTACTAGGCTACTTCCAATTTTGAATAGCGGTTATTTTACCGGGATCCATAGAAATTCCCTTTTTTGATACAACGTGGCCAAGAAACTTGACTTCTTCTTGCCAGAATATACATTTGGAAAGTTTGGCCTTCAAGACATTCTTTCTGAGAATTTCTAACACTTGTTCCAAATGTTTCGCGTGCTTGCTCTCTGACTTAGAGAAGATTAATATGTCATCATTGAAAACCAAAACAAATTTATTCAAGACATCTCGGAATACTCGATTCATTAAATCCACAAAATAGGCAGGAGCGTTGCATAAGTCGAATGGCATTACTAACCACTCATAGAATAAATCGGGACCTCTGAATGCTGTCATAGGAACACACTCTTCGGCAATACAAAGCTGATGGAAACCTGTAGTTAGGTCCATCCTTGAGAATACTTGTGCACCGTTCAATCGATCCACCAAATCATCAATCCGCGGCAATGGATATTTGTTCTTCAATGTCTGTTTATTCAAGTCACGATAATCCACACATAGTCAAAGAGTACCATCTGACTTTGGGACAAACACCACTGCTGCTCCCCAATCAGAGAAACTAGGCCTGATCAGACCCTTCCATATAAGCTATCGAGTTTGATTATCTAATTCTTCTTTATCCCTTAGAGTCATCCTCCGAATAGCGTGCACTACTGGCCTTGCATTCGGAATTAAAGCGATCTTGAAATCAATTTCTCTCTTTGGAGGTAAGCTAACAATTTCTTCGAACACATCTGCATAATTCTTTACGACAGGAACATCTTTTATGAGGTCCGGAATATTCTCTGTGACTACAGGGATATTTTCTATTTGAGCAGGAGAAACATCAAGAACTGACCAAAAGTCTTTTCTATCTGAATTCGGGCCTTCACATGGTATGGTTATATAGTTCCCTAATTGGGCCTTTGCCTTAACAACTCTCTCGGCGCATTTAACCTCTGCTTCATATTTGGTTAACCAATCCAATCCCAAAATAAGATCGAATTCAGTAAAATTCATGACGATAGAGATGGTAGGGAACTTATAATAGGAAAAAGAGACAGGCACCCCCATAAACCCAACTAAGATCGAGGGATCCCCCAACCGGATTATGGACAGTGATGGGTTCTTTGAGATTTTTCAATTTCAAATCCAACTTCTTAACTGCATTCTTTGCAATAAAGCTTCGTGACGCGCCTATATCAAACAGTACTTTAACTGGAATGTTTTTGACAGTAAGCGTGCCTTCCAAAACATCAGACCTTTCCTGACTAACTGAGGGTGCAGGAGCTTCTTCCACTTCATTTACTTGTACTGTTTCAGATTTCTTTGATAGCTGGAAATTTTTTG
Source organism: Allium sativum (assembly GCA_030737875.1). NCBI lineage: Eukaryota > Viridiplantae > Streptophyta > Magnoliopsida > Asparagales > Amaryllidaceae > Allium > Allium sativum. The sequence continues at coordinate 228,183,128 of CM060919.1, read as the reverse complement.
AAATGTGACCAGCCTGGTGGCACTTATGGCATCCTCTTTTCTCTTGTAACTTCTTACCGGACTTAGACCCATCCTTTATTTGCTTCTTCAAAGATCTGCAATTTATCGAGAAATGTCCTTGCTTATTGCAGTTATTGCATACGGCAATCGTTATTGGTTCTTTCTCATATTTAACCCTTTTTCTCTTGGCTTTGGGCTTCTTACTGGCCTCAGACATCGTACTGGCCTCTGGCTGTGTACTTGTCTCTGGGCTATCAGTTTCTAATTTCCTTTTGTTGCTAGGACTGACTTCCTCTTTGTCGACAAAAAGGCCTCTCTTATCTAGATCTTCATACTGATAAGCCATGTATATCATTTCAGTAAAAGGAAGCTTCACATGCCCCATCACACTATTCTGGTACTTCCTTTGAAGCCCGTTAATAAACCTCAGATTCTTCCTCTTCGGATTTTGAATTAGATGTGGGGCAAAATGAGAAAGTTCATTGAATTTCTTATGATATTCTGGGATATTCATATCTCCTTGTATCAAATAGTAGAATTCATCACATAACCGCTCAGTTGCTTCTGGAGGAGTAAATCTTTCACTGAAAACCTCTTTGAATCTATCCCAGGTGATATCACCTTCTAGATTATCCTTAATGATTGTTTCCCACCAGATTAAAGCTTCTTCTTTGAGCGCCCAAGATGCCACTAATCTTTTCTGATCATCTCTCAGCTGGAAATGCTCAAAAATTCTTTCAGCAGAACTCATCTAAGCTTGAGTTTGAATAACCGATTCATTGCCCGAGAATTGTGCTCCACCCAGATTTCGATATCTCTTAAATAGAGCCTCTAGATCTGGTTCTATATTCCTTCTTCTGTTTCTGACACTCATTATCTAGTACTTCTGCAAATAGCAGACCAAGTGTCAGGTCAACAGAAAAGATATTATAAAGCATAGTAGCATATACTTGAATGTAAATGTGTCCATCGGGGTGTATTTCATTCTGCTATACTCATACTAGGATATTACTGATCCCATCTGTAATGAGTTATTCGTCCTAGAACATTACTGGTTCTATTTCTGACGAATTCATTAATATGTTATATTCCAGAACTAAGCTTAACCAAAGCTCTGATACCACGTTGTGACAACCCCAAAACCCCGTACGAAGGTGGCTAGGGTAATCTTTGGAATATAACACATAAACAGATAATAGCAGAACAGAATTAAATAAATACACCAGATAATGTACAAATAATACACTGGATAAACATAATCATCAGAGTTACACAGTATACAGGATCATACTTAGTTCAAAATACAGTTCAGCTATACATAAATGTCTACAGCAGAAAACAAAACATAATATATACAATAGGAGCTGAACAGCATAAAAAGAGATAAATGATAGAATCCATCATCAGCTCCAGCTATCCAGAAAGAGCCTGCTTAAAACCTGAATACAAGGTTGCCCGTGTAGAAAGAGGGGCACCCGAGTTTGCAAGTGAAACAAACTACGAGTCAGTCATGGGACTGGTATGAGAAATCTACTTAACTGGTTAATCAATAACAACAAAGCAAATCATAGGACCACGCCACTTTCACGGAACGAGTTTACTCCAGTGATTGCCAATGCTTTAAAACAAGTAAACCTTTTAAACATCGCAATGCTTTTTAAAAAAATGAAGCCATTATAAGACTCGGTTCCCATCACACAATGCAACGCAAACTGGAGGATAGAGTTTTACCTTATAATGGCCAAAATATGCTTGATACGAATAAAACAAAAGCATTTTATATTATTACTAGTGTTTATATGTTTCATAAACAATTTCAAATCATAAGTATCAATCATAAACGGCATTAATGCTCCATACCACTATGTCGCCATATATAGGTATACAATCAAAACCGCATATGTCGTATTTGGAAATTGGATTTCCGTCATGAACCAAAGCAAAAGATAGTCCTTACCGACTTCGAGACTCTCTAGCCCGAGCCTTAGGACCCAGACTCAGGTGGACCCCTGGAGCGACAGGGTCGGTCCACCGATGTGGATTAAAATGCCTGAATAGTGCGTTTCCCCACCCTTTGGGGCGTAAATGAGTCCTATGACTCCATCGGCTTCACATAGTCACTGATATATCTGAGGCGCCTCGCAACAACAACAACCACATAGGTGAAAATAATATAAATGTCAGGGCTAGTAGGTCACTTACACCACCCTAGCTAGAAGGAAACGCATGCCCTCCCTGAGGTCCTCTTCCGTTTCTGGTTCATACCAGGGTGTGAGGCTCGCGATCAACGTTATACACAAAGCTATGCCACACAGGCGGTGCTTTGATCATCAACCACAAGACTTTGCTTTTCAACAGAAGCCTTGATCATCTGCCACTTAGGCATGCCACACAGGCAATTCACTCTATGCGACTGATTTCTATCGATATATAACCTCTGAGCTCGTACGTCTCAGAGAAGGGCGTTAAGCAAGAGAATAAATTCTCCGCCGCCAAACAGATATATATTTAATAGAGATCAATCAGCACAGAACAAAATCCAATGTCAGACACACAGTCCATTTGCAAGTTCGTTCTGGGTCTGAACGAAACCGGAGGCACTATATACCTCGTATATCCAATGATCTCCAAGTACGTCTGAACGATCACCACTTATTATCTATATTTAAGGACGCCTCCCAATCAAGACATCAGTAATCAACCAAACGCGGTGAAGATCTCCGGTCTTCAACCACCATCTTCATCTTCGACTTCTTATCGCCGATCAATTATTTGAAATGAGATTTAACTCGGGCTTTTCAAATAATTCACGTATATTTAGAATTTCAAATCAATTTATTTCAATGGTTAAATTATTCGGCACCAATAATTAAATTCATTAATGTAATTTTCACGCCAAATACATTCAACCATCAAATATCACATAAACCGAGCAAATTCAGTTTATTTCCATTCCATATCGTTTAAAATATTTTATCACGATTTATCGCTATTTTTATTTATTTAAAAATAGCCAATTCATTCAAATGACGCTTCAGGCCATAACGCGACCGTGGCGCTGTTTTCCTTCAGATTTGATTTACACATATCTGAAAATCTAACCGTTGGATCTTCACAAATTTTATATCGTTAGAAAGATCTTTTCAATACGAATCCAACGGTTTCAGTTTTGGGAAAATCCGACGGTCGGATCTCCCGGTACACTCGTTTGTTTGGATTTCAAAATACGAACTGCAGCGTCGTTATTCGATTTATTTTAATTATATTTATATATATATATATATATAAATATAATCAATTCTGGCGCTGTTTTTCTTCAGATTTGAACTAAACATTCCAGACAATCCAACCGTTGGATTTTCACAAAGTGGGTATCGTTGGAAAGATATTTCCAAAGCGAACCCAACGGTTTCGGTTTCGGGAAAATCCGATGGCGGATCTCCCGCACTAATCATTTGAAATCACGGTTTCAAAACACGAACTACAGCTTCGTTATTCGATATATTTTAATTGTATATATATAAATACAATCGATTCTTCGACTTCAAAACCATTTTCACTTCATATATTTGATAAAAATGATATTTTTATCCAACAGATATTTATTTCAACACATGAATTTTTATTTCAACACTTGAATTTCTATTCAACACATGAATTTCGATTCAACATATGAATTTTGTTTATTTTATTTCAACACAGGAATTTCTGTTCAACAAATGAATTTCTATTCCATACATGAATTTTATTTCAACACATGAATTGCTATTCAACACATGAATATTTTCTATAGTTTATATATATAATAAAAATGTGATTTTTATTGTAAAATAATATATTTCAAAAAAGGTTATTTTATATAGTTTATATATAAAGTAAAAAGGTTATTTTTATTGTAAAACAATTTATTTCAAAACACGATTATTTTATATAGTTTATATATAAGGTAAAAAGGTTATTTTTATTGTAAAACAATTTATTTCAAAACATGATTATTTTATATAGTTTATATATATAATAAAAATGTGATTTTTATTGTAAAACAATTTATTTCAAAACACGGTTATTTTATATAGTTTATATATAAGGTAAAAAGGTTATTTTTATTGTAAAACAATTTATTTCAAAACACGATTATTTTATATAGTTTATATATAAGGTAAAAAGGTTATTTTTATTGTAAAACAATTTATTTCAAAACACGATTATTTTATATAGTTTATATATATAATAAAAATGTGATTTTTATTTTCCAAAGAATTTATTCAATACACGAACTCCAATCAACACATGAATATTACTTCAACACAGAAATATTTCAGAAAATTTCGGCAGTATAATGGTAGGGTAGTTAAAACCGGGACCGTCCCTAGTACGGCTCCTCGCTCTACCTTAAAGCCTCGCAGCTTTTGACAATGGGGATTTTCAATATCTAGCTTGTACACAGACGAATTCTCCCATATACTAATCCTATTGGGATTTCAACCACAATCAATCATTTCAAATCAACCATTCATGATATTCACCAAATTTTCAGATCAACCAATAATCCAAACAATATTACAACCAATATATATCGTCCATGGTCTGTGGACGAGGGGAGTATATATATATATATATATAGATATACGTATATAACTATATTTCGATTTCATTTCAATATCATTTCGATTTACTTCAATGCACATATCATTTTTACAACGCATATATAACTTATACATCGAACATACAACTTATACAACGTTTATACATGTGGTGTACAACGCTTATATAACTCATACTTCGACTATATAACTTATACACCATTGATTCCATATCGTTTATAATTCAGAAATCTCACATTGGGTTCCACTCCACCAAAAATTGTAGAAGGCTCTGAAAAATATCCGGTCTCTTCTAGAATGTAGAAGACATCCACACGAGTCCACTATCTCTTGTTTCACTGGATTTCGTCAACAAACGAGAAAGATATGATTTTTACAGTGAAATCATAAACCATAGCGTTTTAAAGTGCTATGAACTGTGTAATGACCCGTATTTTCAACGATACAATAATTAATTTATTTAATTATTTAAAAGGTGATTAAAAGGATTTAGTGGTCGTTGAATTAAATAATGGTGAATATTTAATTAAAATAATAATTAAATAATATATTTAATTCTGAAATAATCAGAATTGGCTGAAATGGCGATATGGTGTGAACTGGATCATCTGTGATATTTAATTCAGTTTAGAATTGAATTAGAATAACAAATATATTATTTGAACGACAGTTTGAACGTATAATTATATTATAATTAAAATCGAGCTTGAAATGGCGCGGCAGTTCGCAATTTGGCGATTTGAACTTCAACTTGGAAGATAGAAGCCGTTTTAAGTCGGATTTCTGTGTAACAAGAAACGTGTGGAGCTGGTGAAGTATATTTTTCTAATGGAAGAGAAAAATCGGGATTTCGTCGTATAGATTTTGATTTATGTGCAAATCAAATTTTAGAAAAGTCGCTGTGGAATTCCTTTATAATTTATTTATATTTATAAAAGGAATTTCATTATAAATCGAATATCGATTTAATAGGGCTTTGAAATATCAAGTTAGTAATGCATATATGAATATTCTGGAGCTATATGGTATTCTATTGTGAACATATACGATAATAGAAAATATTATTGAACCATGGAAGTGTTTTGAAATCGAGTAAATATTAATTCGGTTTTATTTATACGAGAAAATAATATTTTTCGAAAACAGTATTGGAATTTGATGAAACCAAATTCATTGAATCCGGAATAGTGTAATATAGCGGAGCGCCAATTTTCGTGATGATTGAACAGATTGAGTGTTCGTGAGACATTAAACAGTTAATGATAATATAAACGAATATTAATAATGAAAATATCTAACAAATATCTAAACTTTTTTCCTATAAATAAACATTTAACACCATCGTTAAGACCTCAAATTCCATCTATAGCAAACATAAAAAAGAAGCCGCCACATTTCTTATTCTTCCATCTAGTAAATCAGAAACAATGCTCAACAAAATTACTCAAATCCGGATTCGATAGACTCGTACACTCGAGAGCTCCGTGCTGGTACCATTCGAAGTGAGTGCAGTCGAATTCTGGGTAGGTCCATTTCCTACAGTTCGACGCTAGGGTTGGGGCTAGGCTTGGATATAGGCGGAGTTAGGCGTTTTCGTGGGTGGCATTAAGGTCCAGGAGGAAGCGCGCACCGATTGGCCGAGTTCGGTGATATATGGGGATAAAAAGGTTCGCACCCTTCACGGTGTGCTACAGGGACGAGCTCGGGGTCGGAAATTGCTAGGGGTTGCCGGAGTTGGTCTTGTGGAGGTCATTAGGAGCGGATTTATGCGCTGAGATGAATTTGGGTGGTGGTATTTTGATTTCAAATGAAGTGTGCGTGGAGCAGTTGGGGTTCAAAGAATCGAACATGGTTGTGTGAGGAGCGGAATTACTTGCGGTATTTAGATGGAAGAAGGAAGGGAGCGGGTGGCCATTTGAACGTAGAGATGGGCCAACGTGTTTTGAGGTGAAGCCCAAAGTGAAATTCAAACTAAGTATTTTATTTTAAATATGGTATTAAAACTTGTGAATGCAATATCTTATCCATACGGTATCGAAATTCAGCGAAACAAGATCCGTTGGGATCGTATGGACGGACACTACCCAATGGAACTGACTGGAAGTGAATTGAAGCTCGTTACAATTTATAGCAAAATAAATTTTCCGTCTAAATCAAAGACAGTTAATCGTTTTTAACGATAACAGTCCAATGTGAGTAAAACTCACCAACTCTGAACAGTTATATTTTTATAACGTATTTTTAGAACTGTTAATCATCTGTTGATTGTTGTGTGTTGACTGTTTGATTGAACTGCTAGTCAGTTAGTTGAATTTCTATATTGATTCTGTTTATCAGAATATATCATATGGAACTGAAAGTGATGTTGATTTTATTGTGTAACATCAGTGGATGCAGGGAAACAGATTGGAGGAATCCGACTGGATTCCTCAACAATTATTTTATTATTTTCATATATTGTGATATATGACGTGGTTTATAATCTGTTGTTGATTATATGTGTATGGACGATATTTGACATCATGACTTGATATGTTAAACACCATAATATACCGGAATGTGAAAAAGGGGAATTTTCAAATGGTATTTGAAAATAAAGTATTTATAAAATCAAAAGGGTTTTATAAATGAAATGTTTATAAACGAAATATTTATAAATAGAAATCTTTATAAGTGAAATTATATAGAAAGGGGAAATCTTTATAAATCAAATATTATAAATAGAAATCTTTAAAGGTGAAATTATATAGAAAGGGGAAATCTTTATAAATGAAATATTTATAAAGAAAAGGGAATATTTATAAAATCATAAGATCTTATAAATGAGATATTTATTGGTTAAATAAATAGGATAAGATAAAGAGATATTGACTTAGAAAATAAATAAGTTATTTAAAAGGACATTCAGTAGGAAATAAATAAGTTATTTAAAAGTACATTCAGTAGGAAATAAATAAGTTATAAAAAGGGATTATTTATTTAGAGAATGAATAAAGAAATATTTGTAAACCGTTTACAAATAAAATAGAAAGAGAAATATGTGTAAAACATTTACAAATAGGTTATAAAGGATATTAGTTTATTAAATAAACAGGATAAGAAAAGGATATTTATTTGTTAAATGAATAGAATAAGATAAAAGGAATATTTGTTTAGAAAACAAATAAGATATTATATGAGAAATATTTGCAACACATTTGCAAATAGAGTTGAAAAGGAAATATTCGCAAACCATTTGCAAATAGAATAGAGAAGGGAATATTTGCAAACCATTTGCAAATAGAATTTAAAAGGGTAATATTTGTAAACCATTTACAAATAAAGATTTAAAAAGGAAATATGGGTAAAAGGAATTTAGAAAACAAATAGATTATAAAGGAAATATTTATCTTTGGATAAATAGATATATATATATATAAGTCTGAACTTATATATGAAGAAGTAAACAGATAAAAGGAGCAGATTGATTTATAAATGATATTTATAAATTAAGTTAAATATTTGTCATTTGGATAAATAGAATATATAAGTCAGGACTTATATAAAGAAGTAAGAATCGATTTCAACATCGATGTTTGAAACTGAATAAGGACAAAGAGTTAATCAGTTAGGGTTAACCAGTTAGAGTAAAACCATTAGGGTTAACCAGTTAGGTTAAACCAGTTAGAGTTAAACCAGTTAGAGTTAATCAGTTAGAGTTAAATCAGTTAGAGTTAATCGATAGAGTTAAATCGAACTAGAGCTATTGAATAGAGTTAAATCGAACTAGAATTATTGAATAGAGTTAAATCGAACTAGAGTTATTTAAAGGGAGTAAATCGAATTTAGTTTATTCGAATAGAGTTTAAATGAGTAATAGAATTTAGTTATTCGAAGAAGTGAATCGAATCAGAAATATTCGAAGTGAGATAATCGAATCAGAGATATTCGAAGTGAGATAATCGAATCAGAAATATTCGAAGTGAGTTGATCGAATCTAGTTATTCGACAGGAGTTAAATCGAATAAGATTTATTCGAAGAAAGAGATTATCGAATATAAGTATTCGAAAGTAAGCAAATCAAATATAAGTTATTCGGATGTAAGTTATTCGAATAAGAGTTAATCCAGTAAGAGTTAAATAGAGTTAGAGTTAATCGAATAAGAGTTATTAGATTGGAGTTATTCAAATAAGAGTTATAGATTAGAGTTAACCGAATAGGAGTAAATAAATTAGTTGTCGTTATATTATTCGAGTTAGGAAATAAAAGTCATATTAAAGATAATATATTTCGGATGCAGGAGATTATAACACCATTGTTATAATCATGTAAACTTGTAAAAGAAGGGGGTTCGTAAATAGAATCTGAGGGTTTGTAAGGAAGTGTTAAAGGGTTAAAAGATGAACTTACCCTATTTCGAGATTTGAAATGTTGTTTAGTTAAGGTCTGAGAGGTAGTTATACCCCAACTTGATTGACTTCGTTTTTAATTTAGAAATGGTTAAGGTTCGAGAGTGAAAGTGGTTAAGTGATTTTAGTAAATAAGTATAGTGGTTTGAGTTGTCGTCGCGATGTTGATTTAAACATTTGTTTAAATCCAAGTAAAGAAGATTTGGAAATGTTTTCCAAATGGAATCAGAAACGTAATCAAATATTGAAATTTGAAATATGAATTAGAAAAGGAAGTGTTCATGTATAAGGAGTTAAGAAATGGAGTTAAACTAAATCAGAATTTGACTGGAGACTTGTTAAGTTGAATGGTTTCCTAAGTGTCTATCTGATGTTGGTTTCGACCTTCGGGATTGGTACTTAGGGAATTGTTCTTATACTAGTTTACAATTAGAGACTGATAGTTGTAGAAGAATAGTGATACGTAAATAAGTTATGGAAATGTTTTCCAGCGTAACGTATATTTTCTAAACATAGAAAATAAGGAACATATGAATATATATACATATAGATATATATATGATTGATGATTGATTTGATAGAATTTCCATCTGGAAATAATATCGTTGTTTGCACACGTATTTTTCTTTGACAGTTAACTCACCGACTATCGAAGTTTTTGACCATTTTAACGTTGTTAATATGGAGAGACCGGTTGGATTTTTATCCAAAGAACCACTCCGTATTGGCATAAGCATTTCGAATCATATATGCCAAAGATAATTGAAGACGGAGTAAAGTGCAAGGGCTATTGTATAAGTCTTAGATAATAGTGCCTAAGATGGATGTCTTGAATAGTGTCTTCGGTTCATCCTGTTCCTGGATGACTTGTATGGATGAATGTCTGACAGAGTATTTCCAGAAAGGTCACGTACATTGATTTCTTCAACCGTACCAAGAGTGGAAGCGGAGAAGGAAACTTCTTTAGCTAACACGTAATGTACTGTTGTAGACGTCAATTAGTGATTTTCTATGGATCTGACAATGTGGCATTCGAAGTGAATCTGATGTGATGATAAAGCGTAACCTCAAGCCTCATCAACCGGGAAATGACAAAAATTGGGCAGGCAGCATGGCTATGTAGGTCGCACCTATTATGGTGTATAATCACCTGATCTAGAGTTTCATTTACTTCTAAAAATCTATTGTTGATGCTGTCCCATTCGGGAAACGGTTGCTGATCCCAACCGATGGTGATATACATTCGATACACTCAAGCGAAATGAGTGGTCGGTCATGTGTGGCCGGGTTGCAAGATGTTCTTGTTGAACCCAGTATATTCCTCTCTAGAGGTACACTAGCGAAAGGTGGTTCCATACCTTGTCATAGTTGGAAATCCATTACCCAATACGTGCTTGCGGTTTTGATTGTATACTATATATGTAGAACGTGAGATGAAAGTGTTTCTACTAGATGATTATTATATTGTGGTTGATAGACATTATTATAATATCAAAAGGTTTTTGATATAAAGATATTTGGATTCTCATAAGGGAAAAACCCGTTACGTTATACGGCGTGGTCTTATGAGATATTGTTTACTTGTTCGAACTGTTTTACTCATACCAGTCTCATGACTGACCCGGAGTTTATTTTGTTTTGTTTTCCCTAAACTCTTGGGTGCCCAATTTTGTACGGACAATCAAGTAGTCGGGATTTACAGATACTTGAAGAGCTGGAGCAGGAGGCTTCAGGATCATATAGCTATTGTCTATTTCCGCTGTGTTGTAAGTGCTGTACTGTGATAATGATGTATATTCAAGTACAGATTTATATTTCAAAGTTATGTTATATATATTATATGTTATTCGTTCTGCTGTGAGGTTCGTGTTACTCTGATGTTGTGTTCTTCTTCTTCTATTCTAAGTTTCTATCTTATCTTTCCTCACCCACCAACTTCTTTCATTAACTTTCTGGTATTTTTCGATGTTTGGTTAGTCATCATTGAGTTTATGGAGATAACCAAAGTCGACAAAATCTGGGTCGTTACAAACTGTTTAAAATAAAAACAGCCGTTACGTCCACGGTACCTTCAAAACTAGGTTTTAGTTTTTCATGAAATCCGCGAAGCTATGGGCAATCGGCCAGCACCACAGCGTAGAGCGTCGAGAGGGCTTCCAGGCGAGGGTGGTGGGGTCCATTTCGGTGGTCAGAATCGAACGGCGCGGCGGTTTAAAGACCCGATCTTTGAGAGGGTCGTTCTCCTCGACGGTGACACGATAGGGGCTCTAACTGGTATTGATTTGTAGAGGGGAGTGAGCTCTTCAAAATCTTCAACTGGAGCTCCTGCTTTTATTGCTTGAAGGAGGAGAAAACGAGGAGAGAAGCACGGGAGCTCTTTCCGTCGTCGAGCAGAAGAAGATCGGGGAGAGAGAAGGTTTGACTGGCCAATTGGATTTTTTTTATATTTATATTTATATTTTTTAAAAAATCCAAAAATACCCCTCATCTCATAAGAACTCCAATCCAAACCCAACGACTGTCGTCCCTAGCTAAATACCCCCATTCCGAACACAATGGGATATGTTTCGTAGGCCCATTCGACTGTTTCAGTCAGTTTCTCTTCAAATTAAAATATAAAACATTCAATATTTGCTTTGAACGTACATTTCAATTTGCCGGGGCCACATACTGATTCTAAAAATTCCAGAAAAATAAATCTAGCTATGTTTTGATGATACGGTCCCAACAAAACCAGTTTCGTCGAATTCTAAGACCGTTTGAAAAATGGCCCTTTTCGGGTCGATTCAATTTAACAGAAATCGACCAAACACATTTTCCTTTGCCACGCTCACATACTAACTTCAAAAATTATGAAATTTGAAACCTAGCAATAATTTAACATCCTGGATCCAACAAAAGTGGTTTCGTCGAATTTTGAGGTCGTTTGCAAAATGGCTATTTTCACGGGCTATATAAACTCTATAGCGACCTTTCTGAAAATTCATTTGGCCATAACTTTTGATTCCCGCTATGAAACTTCGATTTTTCAGATTCGTTAGAAAGATATTCACTAACAGATTTAAATATTTTTGGTTTCACTAAAATCCGTTTTATTTTGCACCCGGTACAGTCAGTCAAAGTTTGAATTTAAATTTCGAAACTGCTGCGCCATTTCAGGCCTTATTTATAATTAAAAATAATTATATTTATCTTCAAACATCGATTCAAACTTACTTTTCGTTGTTATTATTTAAAATAATTTATTTTAAATGTCTAAAATCCACTAAAATAGCCAAATTAAAATTTTTAAATTGACTCAGATTTTCCGGGTTGTTACAAGCAAGCAACATGCATCTTCATAAATGAAAAGGGTAATAAATGCATCAATGTTAAACTAATATCCAGTCCTTTTTGCGAGATACACAGCCAAGTAGCAGCCAAAAATACAAGGACATAATAAAAGGAGATGGTTTTCATGCTAAGAAAAAGATATATGGAAAGTGTTAAAAAACGACATAATAAAATGGAATGTTCTTTGAATAATTTAGTTGAGTGTTTTATTCCAATCTATTTGATTGGTTGTTTTATGAATACTTTTAGTTGAATATTTGAATAATTGGGTATGTTGAATTGTTTCTGATCTGATTTTTATTAATTTTGGTTGTATGCAATTGTTTATGTTTAACGATGTTGTTAGTTCTGTTCAAAAAGATAAATTGATTTATCTTTTTTATTCTTATGTTGCCTTTTTTATGTGTTTTGATTATGTTGTTGTGTCTGATTAATTGGTTGATTTTGTTTAAATTTTGCTATTGGGTTTGCTATGTAAATTATTTACAGCATCATAAACTTGTTTTGTTGAAGCTGTACTATATATTTTTGCACTTGCAGCGTGACCATGAGTACAACAAATATGGAAGAATATGAGTAAACAAAGTTGGCATATCAAGTTTTTTTGTAAAAACGAAAACAGAGAAAGATGTACCTAAAGGCACAAAAGCAACATAGACAAAAGTGATTATGTAAATGCAACACTATAGAAAATTTACTTCAAATCTACATTGAAGGGGCTGGTTACAGAAGTGATTAAGTAAAAGATAAACGGTTTTATCATTTTAGCAGTAAATCTACATTGAAGGGGCTGGTTACATAAGTAATTAGGAAAAAATATTAGAGTAAAGATTATACACTAAAACAATTGTTATTGAAATGAAACACAACTATAACAAATGAAATCATTTATCTTTTACAGATCACAAATCATCAAGAACTAAAGAACAAGCGTCGTTAACTGATATTATTTCAGATCCAATTTCATATCCAAAGTGAGTACAAACAAAATTGACTAACAAAAATAACTGGTTTGATTGCTCAAACCAAATCTGAAGTGATAGTTTAAATACTAAAATCATAATATAAAGTGAATGATGCAAGCGGACTAAACACATTGTTTTATCAGAATAAAAGAATACCTTTCAGAGCTCATTATTGCAACTATAACAAACGAAACCTTCCTCTAATAGATTAAAATTGTTCCCCTTAATAAGAAATATACAATAGCATCAGGAACGACATAGAACATCGAATTGACAATGAAAAAACTAAATAAAATAGACACACCAAAGAACATGCAATCCAACAGAGAAAATCGATTAGCCTATCCAAATGAACAAAATCGCCTCACGATTTCCCACAATTAAAGTCGAATTTGATTTCAGAAGAAACTAACGCCTAATTTTTTTTTCAAAAAATCAACAAGCGCTTTGATTGCACAAGAAACGACGACCAACTTTTTCCTAATTTCCACGAGCACCTGATTTCAGAAGATACGAAAGTTGTTTGAGAAGATGAAGAGGTGCGCCTATTTTGATATTTGTCCTAGAAAATAATAATTTTAAACCCGTGTCCTACAAAAAAAAATTGGGTCGTACTATAAAGCCCTTAACGCAAATTTCCACTATTTTTTAACTAATAGCTCTTATTTAGCCTCTGGACCTATTCACAAGAAAGTGTCAACGTGAAGGCTCCGAAGTCGAGCTCGCACATTTAAACACAACCCTAAAAGTTCAAGATCATGGAATTTTTTCTAGTTCACTCAATTATCTATAAATTTATGAGATGTAAACCTTAACTCAACAATCAACTTGGGGATTTTGGGAATCAATAATTTCAAGTCTTTGTACTATTCAACGTTGTTAATAAAGAGGAATTTATTACCAATTAAGGTAATATAAAGGTAATTGTCAAATTCTTATATCATTATATCCTAACTTTGCAGGTGTGAACTTCGAATGCTCCGAAAGGGATCTGAAGTAATTATCGACAAAACCAAAAGGATAGAATGAGATAACCAAAACCCATTCGAAGGAACCTAGTTCTGGAACTATTTAATACTTGAAACCCACTGAAGGATGTCCAAGATGTTTGAACCATCTAAACTTATCCAATAACCTCCTAATAACATATTCAATTGGAGATATTAACCTCTACAAAAGAGTATAATTGCAGTATGGGGATCTGATACTTTAAGTTTTGATCGAAAGCAATTTATAAAGGGAACGAGTTTAGGTTATACCTTCGGAAGATGGTTTATAAGTGACCCTGATCTACAATAAACAAAATTCCTAGTAAGGAGAAGGCTTATATTTGATAATTTTAAGAGGATTCAATCCAAAACTCTCCCCGCGATAACCATAAGTATAAGAGAATAAGATAACACGATAAAAACAAAGACTCTCATCAGAACCATCAAGGTTAAATCGATACGAATTTAGATTTCTCTCCAGAAACCTTCAAATTAAAGGAATCTTGAGGCAAAGGCTTCAAACATTTAACTATTATCTTTGTTTCAACAGGGACAAGCTCCAAAGAAATATCAGAGGCTAACAACAGAATTCAAAGAAACTTTTGACATTGGAAAATCATCTAAAACTACATGCACAGAACTATATGGTTTTAATGGATACTTTAAGTTTCTCTTAAATCAAAGGATGCTAACCATTTTTGTGGCTACCAATTTATTTCTTATTTAACTTATTGTTTATGACTTGTAAATTCCTAGGGTTTTACATTTTCAACCTTAGATATTATTGTTATATCACTGGATTTGTTAAAAAAACATTTTGGTTCTCATAAGGTAAAAACTTGTCCATGCTTATATGTGGCATGGTCTCCTTTTATTTCAAAAGGTTTTAAAGATAAATAAGTTAACTTCTTATGATTTGAGTTTCTCACATTGGTCATTCTAACCTGACCTGGGGGTTATTTTCTCGAAATGCTCGAATCAGACCAAACATATTTGCTAGGTTAGCTTTAGATTCTTCGAGCTTCAGGAGATAAGTCGGATGCCCAAGACGTATTCGTTTACTTCTATTATTTATCGTTGTTTCTTATGTTGTATTTATCATCATTTGCAAGGAAGGACTGTTTTAATTGTCTAAACTAATTAATAGGTTAGTTACTCTGATTTTTTATATATAATAAGATCGTTGCTTTTTGTAAAGTCGTGTTTGTATTACATGTTATTCGTAGTGTTGTTAGATTGTGTTCTATCATTTCTTTCTTTCACCCCAATCTGTCTTTTCAACATATGGATACCATGGATGTACTAATGTCGATTTCTAAGGGTCGAAAAGGCATAGTGCATGGATACTTGGTACAGTAGAGATATTTCATGGTTGATGATTCGTGTTATATGTAAAAAGTACAAAGTATTGGATGTTGATTACATACCAAAATGGTTAAGAAGGAAATAAGGAATTATTGAATAAAAGGTCAATTTAAGTCAAAATATGTTTTAACCCAGTGTCAGTTATGGATAAAATAAAAACGTAATGATGTATATTTGCAGAAATATGAATGATGTAAAAATATTTCCATCAAGTTAATGTTTTTAAGAATCTACAAGGACATGCTGAGGATTTTTACTAAATATAACTAATAGACAAGTTTTTGTCATTGCTTTTTATGTAAAGTATGTATACGTTATCATCGAGTAATCTATGGTTTCTAAAAATTTCAGTTCGTAATAAATGAACTTACTTTCTCTTCAAATTCAATTTGCTTCATTCAGTTGAATATTTGTTGGTTCAGTTCAGAAGTACAAATTTCATACATGTTTTGCTAATCTTAATCATTTGTCTAAATTAGTTTATTATTTCACAAAATTGATATGTATAGAAATTTTAAGACTAACTATTTATTTCAATCCAAAATTTTTAATTCTAATATTATTAGTTATTAGTTTTTCATAGTTCGACTACATTTTTCTATGCCTTGCGACCTAATTTTATATCATTCAAAGTAATTTCATTTGTCATGGTTTGATTATTTTAATTTGAGTTATGTTATATATTATATTATTTCAATTATTATTTTGGTATGAATATTTGAAGTAATAATATGAGATTATTTGATTGTTCCAAAAGTTAGACTGCATAGCAGTAATTTTTATGTGGTTTTGTCCCATTGTGTAATCAAATGTGTAAATATAACGCTTCAATGCTATTAAAGTGTTTTCATATTCAATTAGCATTAGACAATGTAAAAAATGTATCAATGCAACTGTTATAATTATTTCGTTTGAACCAAATCTGAAACACATTTCCACTACTAGCATAATTCAATATGTGGTTTTGAACATTACCATGTAGCAAACTATACATATTTGTATTTTTACGTTAGATGTAGGATAAACCAATGTTAAGGTCATGTATGTCTTATGTTTTAAATTTAAGATGCAATTTCATTGATGTAATGATTACCAAGTCAGAAATAATTGGTGGTAAATGACATCATTTGTTGTATAAAGTTGCTTGCTTAGAAAGACTTGTTACCAGTGATGTTTTATGCCTTGTATGCTTCAAGGAAACTCTATCGTCAAACCTTTGACATTATAGTCCATAGATATGTTCATTATTTTCACATAACTAAACACATTTAAATTGGCACTAAATAATATAGTGAACACAAATAACATTAATTTCTAAATTAATATTGATATTCTTCGCTAAAGAATAATATACTAAAGAGGTTAAAGTAATGCTAATCGTTGAATTAAGAATACTGGAGTATTCAAACTAAGTAACTGATGGAAATAGATTGATATTTGATAGAGTTTGAGCTTCTAATAATCAAGCCTTGCAGAGTAGATCCATATTTCTGATGTTGTTATAAGAAAAGTCACATAGCAACGCAAATAAGGTCCATGTTTTTCTAAAACATAAAGTGCAAAATAGCTTGAAGTTTTATAATAGAAAGTGCAGGTTAACTTTTGCTTTCACAAAAATCAATATTTCAAAATGTTCAAAAAAAAAAAATGCCAAAATAAGAGAACTGTATGTTAACTTGCATTTTTATGTATAAAATGCAAGCTAATTTGCATTGTCTATTTTTTTAAAATTGGGATCAAAATTTTCATATTCATTTCCGCATGGACTTTACAACAAAATCAGAAACAGGGACATGCAACTCTTTCTTGCTTAATAATAGTAATTCAATCTAAAATCTACAAAATTTTGGGTACCCATGAAAAATTCAATCTAGAGCAAAAAATTAAACAAACGAAATGAGTTAAATGTCACTAAATATTTATTAAATTTAGAAATAAAACTCAGTGTGTTTATATTAATTAGATTGTAATCTCATATTGTAATCAAACGAAAATAAGGGCAGATTATTAACAAGGGGATTGTTAAAGGGACTCCACTTTTGGTTAAGGGAGTACCATTTTCAGTTTATTTTAAATTTGTTAAGGGGGGGTTAAAATAAATTAGCCTCCCCTTAAACATATTAATAAAATTTCCAATACTAACCCTATACTCTTCAGTAATGCAACCTTAAAACATAAACTCTAATTTAATTCTGCGTATAGAAAAATAATAATACATGAAATATAAAAGTTTTGCACACATGAAAATAACATATTCAAGCATTGTTTACTTTAGTTTTCACTATCAAAGTAAGCATGCAACACAATAAAAACAAATAAACACATAGAAAACACACTAGCCACAAACGAAAAAAAGGAACAACATACACATAAGCTTAACACAGCATGAACATAAGCATAAATTCACTAAACAAATATTTGTTTTAATATCGGAATATGTACACTTTTTAATGTAGTTACTTTTGACAAATCATCTCACAACGAGGTTGCTTTTCTTATCAAACTGTAAGATCTAAACCGTAACACACTGTATTCACCATCAAACAAAATACAAACTTTTCATGACGAGCTGTATTCATCATTCGCGCAAATGAAGGAAATTCATCCTCTTTCTGCAAATTGTATTCATCTTTTTTTTTTAAAAAAAAATCTAAAATTTAAGAAAGAGGATTTATCAACATTTGATTTTTTTTTAAACCTCGCGACATGTTTGGATTGAAGTGAAATTGAATTTTGATTGATAGGGTTTAAGGGATGATAAAGCCGGGGTACTTTAGTCTATATTTTATTTTATTTTTAAAATTCCAAACCCTCCCCCCCCCCCCCCTTTAGCAAATAAAAAATAAGATGGAGTCCCCTTAAATTTATCCTCCCCTTAACAAAAAATGGAATCCCTTTAACAATCCCCATTAACAATAATAATGCTAATTAATGAAATTCATTCTTAGTTTTTTAACAAAAAAATTCTTAACATAGACAAATAAAGTTAGCATCGAATTTTAGGATTAATCACTCAAAATAAAAAGTGTAATAATAGATAAAAGAACTAAATATAAAGAAATGGGGGCATATTATATTGTTATAATTTTAGAAACGAAAAATAGTTTAATTTACACTATTTGGAATGTGCATAATATATGAAAGGAGATTAAGTAATTTCAGTAAGAAATGAAAACATTAGGAAATTATAGACATCAATTAACTTTCTTTCTTTAAATACACGATAGGTTTTATAAATTTTGATGATAAAGACTGATGAATCATATAACATTAATTGCTAAATTAGTGCCATTATTCTTTGTGAAATAGTGGGATAGATTAGAAATTAATAACGAATGGAGAAATTCGAGTGGATTACCATATATTTGTAGGCAAAAAAATTAAATAAACAAAAACAATATAATAATATTACATAAAATATAAATTTATGAAGTGGGTTATATGTAGAGAAAAAATGGAAAATGATGGAATTGAAAACAAGAATCGCAACATCCCATTACCCATATAAATTTCTTTATACTCCTAATACACTTGTTGAGATCTTTATTTTAGAAGTTATGAAATCTATCATACTTCTTTATATTTGTTAAAATTCGTAATAAAGATATTGATATATTGTTATAAATGCTATATACAACGAAAACTTCACAAAGCAATGTTTAATCGGTCAATTTACGACTTTCCCATAAATGCTAGTATATTCTTACAAATACCAATATTCCATAATATTACAAAATGTGGTACAACCAATCCACTTAACCAATTCAGTGCCAATGAATTTTGAAGAATAGATTTCTTATCAAAATATTTAATCACTCAAATTAAGTAATCAATTTAGCGCAGTCAATTTAATTATGTCAATTAGTTAGTAAATATTTATATAATACAATATTGGTTATGGAACACTAAAAACTGTATTCATATAAATATATAAATGTAGCATACGCGATCTAAATAAAACAATCAACATAAAATATTTATTTAATGGATTAATCAAAATTTCAACCGATGGTAAATAAAATTTATGTGTGTATATATAGAGATTTTATTTATGTGTGTATATATAGAGAGAGGAGCGTTCCGCGACATCCATGTTTTGTAGCATCCCTTCAGCACCCCTACCCGTTCGTGAGCTTCATCAATCTAAATCCAACAAGAATTTGTAGACGTTCAATCCACATATATATAATCATCTATCCAAAATTTGAGCTCGTTCTGACATTCGTAACATTTTCAAAATCTTAGCTCAACTATTTATCATTTAGACGTTTATTCGAACCGTTAAATTTAAACATCAAATATATTATTCTACGAATGTCAGAATGAGCTCAAATTTTGAATAGATAATTATATATGTTGATTGAACATCTTCAAATTCTTGTTGCATTTGGATTCGTGTAGCTCAAGAAACGTGTATGAGTGCTAAAGGGGTGCTACAAAACAGGGATGACACGGAACGCTCCTCATATATATATAAATATATATATATATATATATATATATATATATATATATATATATACATATATACACACACACACACACACATGCATATACATATACATACACACACATATAAGATAAGAAACTTACAAATAAAATCATAGAAATCTGGTTAGTAAACATCGAACTAAGAGTAGGGGCGAACTATTGAAGAGGCCAGCAAGGGCCAATCCCCTAACCGAGATTCATAAATTCTACTAGAAAAAATCAAATTTTAATTGTGGTCCGACATGAATTGTTTTTGGGCCATAGCTGAACTAATGGAGCCCATTTTCACTTGCCAAATAGGTATGAATTCCAATTCCATATTCCATCATTACTTTCAGTTTCACCCTTCTGTACTTCTCACGATGTTAGTTTTTGTGTGTCTTCTCAAATTGAAATCCTAAATCCCAAGCTAACTACAATTCGTCAGGCAATAGTTTTTCTCCAAATCTACATCATCTCAAATTCCCGAACCCTACTTATCTAGAATGCAAGGTGTCAATTTCATCCCTACTCAACATTTTAATTTTTTATATTCAATTTTGTATGTTTTGAATGAACCTTTAATGATTGGTTATTAAACTTTTGTCCTAAAAATATATTTACTTTAAACTTGAAAAGGTTTCTTATTATGATGGACTTCCCATAGATTTTGAGAGTATTTTAATTCATTTTTTGCTTCGGATCGTATTATTGATTTGTTGCTTATTCACTAGAGCATATTTTGGAAATACTGTAATTAATTTGTAGGTAGTTGAATTTGTAGGAGGTTGAATTATTTGTTGGCAATTTAATCTGTAGGTACTTGATTGATCTGAATGTAACAAATATATATCAAATTATTATAGGCGTTAAACCTCCATCGGTGATTCAAATAGAAAAGGCAAAGATGAAGAACTACTTTATCACAATTCCAAGAATGCAATTCTTTATTTTTACATTATTGATTGTTTCTATATTGACATGTCAATCCAGTTTTATGGACTATATGTTTCTTATATACATATGTGTGTGCGCGCTCTCTCTCTCTCTCTTCTTTTTAGAAGACCACACATTTTTGTTTTCAAAAAAAAAAATCAATCCAATTTTGTGTTTTCATATTTCAATAATTATTAATGTTGACACAACAATTAATAAAATATGTATCTTGATACCTAGGTTTAAAGTATGTGTTGTATTTTTCTAGAAAACTCAAGTTATGTTCAATTACAAAAGGGTGATATATTGAAGAATCTTCCTCCAAAAAAGCTTGTAAGGCGGTTGATATAGATATTTCAAACATTCCTACTGATCCCAGAGAAAGCATCTAAACGATGTGCAGTTAATGCCCCGCTATAACCCCGCTATATCCCGTAGTAGATTACCACCGCTACGTTTCCCCAAATAGCATCTGATATAGCCTTTTCGTTTTAAGCCCCGCTATACCCAAAATATCCAGCTATATTACGCTATTCCTGTTATATCTTTGATGGAAGAAATGAAATTAGGTTTTTTAATTAAGTTAAATAGTCATTTACATTTATTTACATATATTTGCACATATTTTTGTTTAAAATTAAGAATGTACTCATTATAGTTATACTGAGTACTAGTTTTTCATTTAATTATCATTTTTACATTCGTAAAAACATTACGAATGAGTTACATATGCTATTTTAGAGTCATTCGCTATATCATGTTATTTCCTCGCTTTATCCCCGCTATGAATTTTTGGACCTCTACCGCATTGAATCCGCTAAGCGTTTTAACTGCACAGTCTAAGTGTTTGAATATGATAATCATCAAGAAGAAGTTAGGACAGCTTATTTATTTAAAGGTTGTTGCCAACATTTCCATCATAGTTTTCCAAAGAATACAAAAATTAACGATAATAGACGATTCAATTCGGAATGGTTTCATCAGTATCCAAAATGGTTGGAATATCAAAGAAAACGCTGCATATTGTTTGTATTGCTATTTGTTTAAGCTTAATCATGGTGATAACAAAAGGTTAGCAATCTTGAAAGAATAAATCTTTATTAGATGCACATGTTAGAAGTCATGGAAGTTTGCATAATCAAGCTCTTCATAAATACAAGGCACTTGTAAATACAAAACAACATTTTAATACATCACTCGATGGGTTATCATAGCTACGACTTACTAAATACAACATCCCTTTATTAGCATGTCTTCATTGTGTTCGATTCTTGCAATAAGTATTAACATTTCAAAGACAAGACAAATCTAATGAATCTATTAATCGTGATAATTTCTTTGAGCTTTTAGAATTTGTTTCAGATCATAAGGAGAAAATGAAAAAGTTGTGCTACTGGATGCCCCAGCTAGTGGTAATAGGCATCTCCGGACATCTAAAGAGACGTAGCAAATTGTGTTGCTGAGGAAACCATGAGTATAATCATCAAAGACCTCAATGATATCTTTTCTGCTCTTTTGGTTGATGAGTTAAGAGATATATCGATTAAAGAACAAGTAGTATTAGCGATTAGCTATGTTAATTCTAATTGATGTATTGTGGAGGTATTTTAAGGTATTGTTCATGTTGATGAAACAAGAGCTTTGATATTAAAGCTAATAGTTGAATACTTATTGACTAAGCTTCGACTTAGTCACCAAGTCTGTCGAAATTGATGCAGTAAGATCTTTAAACAAAAATGTTGAAGCAAGTATTTTATTTGATGCAATCAACACATATGACTTTGCCTTTATATGCATTTGATGAAGAATGTGTTAGTTATTTATTACCAATGAACTGCCACAAGCATTGCAAAGGAAGAACTAAGATATTGTAAATGCTATCCATTTAGTTTTACTTAGAACCGTTTACAAGAAATGAAAGAAAGCATGTAGAGTAGTTTAATTCTAAATGTTAATGGATTTTGCGAAAAGCATGATACAAAAGTTTTACAAATGAATACCATTTTTGCTCATCCAGATCGTTCAAGAAGAAATCAATTAGAAGTCACAAATTTACAACACTATCAAGTCGATTTGTATTACACTATTCTAGATATGCAATTATCAAAATTTAATAATCGATTTACAGTGTCTACAAGTGAATTGCTATGTTGTGTTGCTTGTTTGGGTCCAAGAAATTCTTTTTCTGTTTATAACAAAAATTATTTGTTAAAGCTTGCTCAGTATTATCCAATCGAATTTTCAAGATCATAAATTTCAATGTCGAAAGGTCAACTTGAAACTTAAATAAAAGATTTTCAAATTTGTAATGCTTTGGAGATCTTACGAAAAAAATAGATTTAAAAAGGTTCGATACATTTCAATTAGTGTATAAACGTTTGCAACACTTGTTGATTTTTCTCATAGATATTGCAACAATTGAAAGAGATTTCTTCGTAATGGGAATTGTGAAAAATCGCCTTAGAAACTCTATGGAAGATTAATGCTTAATGATAATTTAGTTGCACATGTTGAAAAGGATTCATCTAAATTGGTTAATGATGATGTTATAATACAATGCTTAAAACCCAGCATTTGCAAATAAAATGACTTTATGATGCATTTTGATAATAATTGTGCACCTTTTAGGTTGTTTGTGCACTTAGTGGTTATCATATACATTTGGTAATACTTGTTTAGTTATAAACTAATTAAGAAGTATATTTCAGAAATGTTGTTCGTAGTTAGAGAAACATTATGCAAACTAGCGCTTTTATATCTCTCTCTTACATTTTCATATTAATTATTGATTATTTTTGTTCTAACATGTCAGCTTTGGATGGCTATCCAATAATGCATATATTTTTGTTGCTAGAAAGGAGAGGTTCTTAGTTTTTTTTCCCAACTTTATTTAGTAATTTGCTGCATTTACCGCCCTACATGAACTTCTAAGCTAGCTCCGCCGTTTACCGAGGGGAAGCATTTACTAATGCCTCCTTTGTGCCATGGTAAAGTCCAACTCAAAATGATATGAAAATTTTAAGTAATATATGGTTTACATTATGTTTCCTGTTTTGAGTTTTCAATACAAATTACAAAAGACGAAAGGAGTTCAGAAACGATCTAAGGGTAAGAAAGATAGAATAGAGGAGGAAGGAATCAATGAGACGACAAAAGAATAAACTACCTTCTCTTATTCCATTACTTTCGAAAATAAGAAAAATAAATCAAAGTTATCTTTAATTTTATGATTTAACTTCGTATTTTAGAATTGCGTTTTTTTACGACATACATGCACCATCCGTATTTTCGTATGAATGAAAATCCAAAACTCGAAAGGATAAACCAGATACCTTGTTATCCCATTTTCATGGAACTTCAAAGTTATGAAGATCGGAGAGACATGACGGGGAAGGTCAGTGCTCCATGTAATATTATTATTTTTTGAAACAGTTATTTTCCTTGCACATATAAGCCCATGATGTCTTGACAAAATTGCCATGCAGGCATAAAGCATGTGTTGTTTCTGCTCTAAAAAGAAAGATTTGTTCTATGATAAATTTCTTACAAAAGAACTAAAGCAACAAACCGCATTCTCGGGGAAGAACTAAATTTAATGATGCAAATATTTTAGAAAAGCTTTCCATGTACATGTTTTAATGGTAACAATGAATTATTACACTAAAATAGAACATCGTGAATCAGAATATCGTAGGTACAAAATGTTTGACTTTATCAAGAATGTTTAGGTTTGGAAAATGGCATTATAGTATAAAATTAAAAATGATAGTTTCTTGTTTTTCCATCGTGAATATCAAAAATGCCTATTCCCCCTTCTTTTCTACATCTGATGAAACATGCATTGAAATATCAATAAGGATTGTTTGGTTCTTTCTAACAAAAGAAACATGCAATACACATTGAAAATTGATAATACAAGGCTGGTTTTCAAGCCTCACAAATCCTATTTTACCAATGAATGTTCAGAAGAGCTAGGCGACAGTTTAAATATTAGATGTAAAGATCAATCATCAATGAAGGATTAGGAGACAGTTTAAGTATTCACATCAAAATATTAATCCTAACTATGATTCATTTTGAAATCTCAACCTTTACACGTTTTCAAACTAAATTGTAAGCAATTTAAATGTCAAACTTGTGTGTGTATACAAAGGAATTTGATCATGCAAGAAAGGAAGTATTTGCAGTGTTGATTAAGCATTCGGCACTCAGCAATCTTAATTAGGACGGACGCAGTTGAATGAATACCAGTATATTTTTATGACATTAAAGACCAAGGTTTTATTTGGATGGGGACTTGATCAATATGAAATTGTAAATAGGCTCCCTAAAATGAACAATTCTTTGCACACTGATCTGACATTTACGTGTGCCCAAAGCCAAACAGCACATGTTACTCCGTAGTATGCATTCCAACTAAACAAGGCCTTCTACAACTGGCTAGTGCTGAAATAAACAATGATCGTAAATCCAAACCATGTCACAGACACTAAAGATAACATTAGTTTCATTAGTTTAGTGTATATTCCCAAGCAGTAAAGATATCCATAAATCATAACCTTGTCAAAATAGCTTCTGCAGTTGAGAATGTAGGAGATGCAAATCAGTCAAAATTGTGCGGGATATTTATCTTATTTCTCAGTAAGCTCCTCGAATCTGGTTAGGCTGCATATACAACAGTTCAGAACAGTTGTTATAAGCATCCATGTAACATATGACAGTAAACTTCATATAATGTGTTTAAGGAATGAATATGAGCTGTACATAAATGTGCTCAGCTCTTAAGACCAGAAATAGTCATGTCCAATCAAGTTTGGAATCAGAACAGCATAATCAGACAGACTAGTTCCGAGGGACTTCTTTTTAATCTTATTCAAAGAGTTTAGAATATCAGTAATGACAAATACAGATTTTATCAAGCCAGAATAAAGCAGACTTCGGAATATTCTGATTGATCAATATATCCTATTGGGCCATTCTACTTTGCTCCCCCATATTATTACCCTACTTCACATCTCTTATAAAACAGTGATCTAAATAGTGCCTCGAGGTTTGATCCAAATTCACAAATCAGCCTCGATATACTTTTTAATCCTCTCTAATCCAAAACCAAGACTCTAAACGAACTTGGAAATTATTATGGGTGGGATTTTATCATTTTAAGACGTTGTGAATGAGTTTAGTAACAAAGAAGGTAAAATGGAAAAGATGAATGCAAACTTAGTTTGTTGGAATGGATATTTAAAG
The DNA here is from genome assembly GCA_030737875.1 of Allium sativum. Taxonomy (NCBI): domain Eukaryota; kingdom Viridiplantae; phylum Streptophyta; class Magnoliopsida; order Asparagales; family Amaryllidaceae; genus Allium; species Allium sativum. The sequence continues at coordinate 228,156,830 of CM060919.1, read as the reverse complement.
ATGAAGAAGATTATGAAGAATCAGAAATTCAAATAGGTTTAGCATGTATGTGGATGACCGAAAAATATACATACACAAAATCATGTAGTTTGACCAGACTAAACCGAAAAATATAAAGAAAAAAGTAACACTTTTGTGGGAATGAGTTTAGTTCTCCATGAGATTTGAACTTTAAATACAAAGAAAAAAAGTAACTTGTGCTCAGGTAAAAGGCTTAATGAACAATCAAAATAAAGAAAAATATAAAGAAGAAAGTAACTTGTGCTCGGGTTTATGTTCTCCATGAGATTCGAACTCCCGACTCTTGTTTTGAAATAGAGGTATTTTTGGAACTTCGTAGTTGGACCGTTCTAACTATTATCAAAGATTATATGCATACATACATATATATATATATATGTATATATGTATATATGTATATATGAACGCTTGCCTATATATACATATACATATACATATACATATATATATATATATATATATATATATGAAAGTTTATTTAAACATGACAAACTGACACAAACAGTCTCCATCCAGGTTCAGAATTCCGTTTTCCATTTTCGTTCCGGTCTTCGAAAAGTTTTAGAATTTCGATTCTCTTTCGGAGATTCCGAAAATTCCGGTACATGGATTTCGGTACTATTTTTATAATAGCTAGTATGATTTGTTTTCATATGAATAATTTGAACATTGTACAAAACAAACAAAAATAAAACTCCCACAAACTTTTTATACATGTTATTTTATGACAATTTATTGATATAACAACTTAATACAGATTATTTTACATTGATTAGCCTACAGCATTTATAGTTGTCAGTCCATAACTGCTTGACAGAATTAAAAATAGTCCAAAAGCTTCTTAACAAATCAATATTAGCCTAAAGAAATCAATATTACTGGCCCAGCCCATAGATAATGCAGATTCAAACCTTAAGGCAACCATTTCCTGCTACTAGCTTAAACAAGCCTGTACAACTAAAACCCTAGCCGACAAAGCTAAATGTAAAACATAGTCGAAACAGGAAAAAACGAAAAGGGTGCTCTATAGAAAGTTGTACCTCTTTCTCCCTTTCGCTTAACTGAGTCTCTCGCTTTTCCCCTCTTTGCATGGTTACATAGGACGTGGTTCGATATGAAACGCGGTACGAAAACGGATACGTGGAAGGCTGTCTTGAATGTTTCCGGTACGAGGGAACGCATGGGCACAAGAGAACGCAAGAGTACGAAACATGTTTTTTCTTCTACTTTAGAAAAACCGATCTATTTATTTTTTATGTTAATTACCAAATTTTGTGAAGATCTTGCAAATTTACAACTGCTCTTTCAATTTATATACAAATTGATATATTATATAGTTGTCTTTCCAATATATATTACAACCATATACAGTTGAACAACACAAATCGAAGAGTCGTTTATTCTTTTCAAAAACATGTGCGTCATCATCTTCTTTTCGCGACCGCTAACGTTTCCGGATCGCGTTTCGTTTCGGGATCGGGGACGAACAAACCGGTTCGTGGAACGTGGCAACGTCCCACGTTCCTTGTTTCTATGCCTCTTTGCATAGGTATCTGTAGATATAATTTTTTGTTTTCCCTTTAATTGAATGGCAATGGCGAAACGGGTTTCTAAGTGAATTCCGGTCACTGCTGGAACCGGACCAAAATGGTCGAAATTCCGGCATGCCGGCCGGATTTACGAACCATGATCTCCACCACCAAATTGCCTCCTGCTTTCCACCCCTCACATAGAGACAAACTAATCCACGCAAATTTTGTGTTTCTCAATCTGTGTTTAATTTTGTGTCTAGATAGACGCACCATATATATATATATATATATATATATATATATATATATATATATATATATATAGTTAGTTAGGATAGAAACACAATTTATAGGCGCACTCCACAACACTCCTGCTTCGCAGCATCTATGTTACCCCTCATGCGCAGCCATCCATTTATATTTGAATAATGTGTGAGATGGAGAGAGAATTAGTGGGTGCAGAGAAAACCAGGTTGTGATGTGAAAATCAGGGCATTTAAGGGTGCTGCACCGTTTGGAACGCAATGTCGATTGCGGGAGGTAATTTAAATTGCTGTTGATACATTCTATTATGATAATATTGAAACTTTAATACAATGCAAACTAATTTGATAGTACAAGCCGGCTCTGGACACAGTTCAACGCAATGTCGATTGCGGGAGGTAATTTAAATTGCTGTTGATACATGTATTATGATAATATTGAAACTTCAAATTTTGATAGTACAAGTCGGCTCTGGACACAGTGCAAGAAATAAAAAGCAAGTCAATTCTGAATACGATGCAGGCCATTTTATTATGGTAGAAACTGATTTTGAATACGATGTAAATCAGTTTATTGCAGTGCAAACAAATCCGAATATGGTGTAAGTATATCTAAATATGGTGTAAGGGAATCAGGGAATCACAGTGGAAGTCAATTTAATTTAATTTTTTCTAAATGAAAATGATTATCTCAACAACCAACCAACCTCCCCCCATCCCCTCAACAACAACAACAAAAAAATCATCCCACTAAAAAAAACCACAGAGAAGAACCCTCATATAAAATAAAAAATTAAACATGGGGGCCTTTTGATCTCTTGTGCAAAAGTGTCGGTTCATAATATGAAAAGTGGAAGATACTTTAACCTATAAATTTTTATTGGAAATACCTTTAACAATAAATAAAGAAAGCTTTTTTTTTTTTTTTTACAATACATAAAGTCTAACAAAACGAATAAAGAACTATTCATTTAAGTGGGATTACAAAAAGAATATCTAAGGGTATACAACACTCTGGAGAAAACCGAAGGTAATTTCACTAACTGGCGATATTATGTTATTTTTCGTTGTTTGATTATCACTAATTGGTGATATTATGTTTATTTTTCGTTGTTTGATTAAACACTATTTTACATTTCTAGCCTTTAAAATAAACTAGAAAGAATGAAACCTAAAATGTTTATCAAGTAATCAGTGAACCAAGATCTTCTTGTGAACTCTGAGGAAGTACAATATACACTATAAGCTATTCACAAAGTTTATGATTGTCTCCTTTTAACAAGGTTCAAACCCTTAATCTTTGGTCAGTAAACCCACATCACATACAAATTTTAATTAGGCAAGCACACGGGGTTAAAGTTTAAACCTACTTTTGTTACTAAAGGAACCACATTATTGTATGAACTAAGTTACATTTATCAAATTAAAAGCGTCGTTAGTTTATTTTTTGACATATTGAAACTGGAATCTTCAATTAAATCCAAGACAAAACAAAAAAAAGTTTAAACTAATCTAAACACAATATAGCCAAAACTACCTTTTTTCAGCTACGTATACAGCTGTTGCGACTGCATTTTGAGCCAAGAAATATATGAATGCATATATGGGTGCACAACTTCGGTGGTATAAAAGTGTGTTAAATCTTTGAATGTACAAGCCTTTTATTTAGAAATATCTACATGTAAAATCAACTACGAACCTGCGAAGAAGAGGTTTCGGATTGTATGGAAATAACTGCTTTTTTTGGAGATCAGCTACAGCTTTTTTTAAAGACAATAAGCATTGTTTGGCATTTTCATAACTGATCTCCCAGCCATTCTGACAATTGTGTTCCAGTACTAATTTTCTTTTTTTATGGTTTCTTATGTCAGCCTTGCTACTACATATCGAAAAATCTATAAAAGTATCCCAGGATTTGCAAATTAAGCGCAGACACCTGTTAGAAATATAAAATGATCGAGGTTAACACAGAAAATATATTAACTGATGATTGACAACTACAACACAACGTTTAGCAGTTTGACGTATAGAATTTGCGTTAAAACATATCGAAAAATATATTAACTAGGATCTTATTACAGAACTTCACCAATCGAAAGTAGTGAAGAAGAATGTGCATTAAAACATTTTGTATGTCACCCGGATTTTATGAGTGGATAGTTATGTTGTTCACGCTGACCAATGGACTAACATACTTTGTGGATCTCATGAACGTGTTTTCAGAGATCAATAGAATAAGTTCATGTTTGTATTCGTTGATGAAATTCTCGTCTACTCACAGACGAAAGAGAAACACAGGACACATAAGGAGTGTGTTTGAGGTGTTGAGGAAGTGCCGACTGAAGATAAAGTTTTCGACGTGTCACTTACGATGGAGGGTAGAAAGATTTTTAAACCATGTTGTTTTTATCAAGGCATTTGCCGTAGATCTTACAAAAATTGCAATGGTCTAAGCTTGAAACAATCAAAAAATGCTATGAATGTAACAGGTCTTTTTATATTTGCTAGGTATTATAGATGATTCATCCAAAACTTCTCTAAGATAGCAGCAACGTTAACTCATTTGACAAAGAACAATTTAACTTTCACTCTGAATGCAAGGTGCGAACACACATTTATGGATCTAAAAGAGAGCTTGACGGGTACACTAGTGTTGACCATTACAAATGAAAATGAGAAGATGACGGCATACATCAATGCCTGTGGTACCGAATTGAAAGTGATATTGATGGAGAACGGTAAGATTGTCACGTATGCTAGTTGACAACTGAAGTTGTATGATAGAAAGTATGCGATAAATGATTTGGAGTTATCATCGATCATGTTTAGACTGAAGATTTGAATGCACTATCTTTTATGATAAACGTTAAGTTGTTCGATCATAAATTGTTGAAGTAACTCTTTTTACATAAGTATTTTAACATTAGCCGACAACGATGTCTAGAGTTCCTATCCTCTTATGGACTTGAGATTTCATATACTAAGGGGGTAACAAAATGTACTAGACATAAAGTAGACATTTTATCAAGGGATGAAAAAGACGGAATGCTCGCGTCAAAGTGTATGAACTGTCAGTTGATAAAAGTAGAGTAGAAGAAGTTTAATGGTTCCCTACAATTGATAGAAGTTTTCAAGTGAAAATGGAAACAAGTGTCTGGATTTCATCAATGGATTGCCAAGAATCGAAAACCGGTATGACATCATTTGGGTCATAATCGATCGATTAACCACGAGTGCTACTTTTTTATGTACTAAGTAAAATAGGATAACCAAACTAGTCCAATTGTATGTGAAGTGGATTGTGGATTCTATTATTTGCCGAAGAACATTATAAATGACAGAGACTCATTATTCACGAGTGGATTTTGGAAAAGGTTACAAGACACGTTGGAGATAGAGTTGCGTCTGTCTACGTACAACTTATCACCCTTAAACTAATGTTCAAACTGAAAGAGTGAATTGTTCTTAAAGAATCTCTTGCAAGCTTGCAAACTCAATTTTGAAGGCTCGTAAGACGATCAGTTACATTTATTAAGTTCACATATAACAGTAATCAATATGACACCATTTGAGGAAATATATAGCCAATCAAGCAATGCTCCTTCATGTTTGTGGAAAGCTAGTAAGAAACTAATACTTGTGTAAAATGCGATCAAAAGGAATATAGAGAAGATCGAGACCATTCGACAACGAATGAAACTTGTTCGAGATAGATAGAAAAGCTAGACTAAAAAAGGACAAAGAGATTTGAAGTTCTTTATGGACGATACGGTGTTTGTGAAGGTCTCTTTATTGAAGAACATAGTCCGATTTGATAGTAAGAGAGAGTTGATATCGAGATTTGTAGTTTCTTTCCAGTACTTGAGATGATTAGAAATTTAGCTCACAAAATCGACTTGGCACAAATGATGATAGTCTTGCAAAACGTGTTCCGCGTTTCTGATTTGCGAAAATTTATGCACAACTCAGATGTGTCTATTACATAGAATTACTAGGATGATATCGAGATTGAACCAGAAACTTCAAGATCTCGCACACCTAGGCGAGGAAGACGATGAAGTTGGTGAAGTGAAAGCAAAAGCGACTACATAAGGAAAACCGAGGAGAGCACAAGGACCGCTTATCCAAACCTATTTACTTGGTAAGGCTTTATGTCTATCACAATTTCTTTCATTACTCGTTATCATGTATTGTAGTTTAATACCTTGTATACTAGGCAAAGGTAGTATCCCTTGTTTGTGTGTGCATGTTTAATGTTCGATTGTCTAGCTTAATAAGCTTGTTTGTGATTATTAGCATTGTTATCACGGCGAGCGACTAGTCAGCAACTAGTCGAGCCCCATGCATCGACTAGAAGCCACGACTTGTAATTTGCCAATATTTCGGGCGACTGGAATGAAATGGACCGACTAGTCAAGCGACTAAGCGGTACGACTTAATCGACTGGTTTTACATTGGGTCCAAACCCCAAAAAAAGGTTAGATGAAGAAAATTGAACCCTAAAAGCACAGATCGAACAAGAAATAAAACGCTCGACTAAACAAAAACCGAAAGTTCGAACTTCGAACTAACCCTAGCCTGCTCGCCGCTTCCTATCTGTTGCCACCGCTTCCCTTCTGTTGCCGCCGCCGCCTTCCAGTGTCGCACCTCTTCTCCAGAGCTGCCGCCAAAATCCACTCAGGTACTAATGTCATGCCTTACTATTTCAATTTATGAACTGCGTTGTAGTGCTTTCCTTGCTATCAATGAAAACCCAATTAGTTGTTGCTGAATTAGATGTTTCTACGTTATGTTCCTAATTTTAATTCATAATAAGAATTGTCACTGTACACAAATTTTAATTAGTTGTTGCTGTTTTTTTTTTTTTTTACACTGCAAATGACAGTAGATGAATCTTATGGTCCCTCCAAGGATCTAAAGCGAAAGGCTAAATCAACAGATATTGGATGAAAATATGGATTTTGACCTGATTTAAATAAAAAGGATGTGGTTCAATGCATTCTTTGTGGTAAATAAATGCATTCGGGGGTTAGAAGACTGAAACATCTTGTATATTGTATTAGTTAGAAATTTATAATTACATATATGTATTTATTTATTTATTTATCGACTAGTCCACGACTAGTCCACCAGTCGACTAGTTGGACCTCTGTTGACTCGGCTTGACTTACCGTCGTGATAACCATGATTATTAGGCATGCAAAGTAGCCTCGTTTGATTGTGCTTAGTGACAATCGAAGGTGAAATTCCTAAAAGAAACGAGAGTATAATAAATTGTATTTTATGCATCAAAAAATCATAAATTGTTGATTTTATATTAATATGAGGTTGTATTTAGCTAAAACTTTGGCAAAATGTTAACCAATGACATTTTTCAACCTTAGAATTTTCTACTTTTTTTAATTAGACAGTTTCAATTTTGAAAATATTATAACGCCCATACTTTTTTATAAGAGCCAAACTAAGGCCAGATGCTACTTTTAAATGAAAAATATAATGGTTTTTTTTATTTTTTATAGTGCCATAATGGATATTTGGATTTGTCACCTAAAATTTACGACTATTTGAAGTTTTGAGTGACTTTAAGTAAATTGGCAGGCATTTAGCAAGTGATTAGTAAGACCTACTAACCCAACTCGGGACTAGGGTTAACAACGGCTTCCCTTAGCAGCCATTGACCATTTCTTTTCATTTCTAATCATCTCTAAACAGCCATAATCCATATTAGACCAAAAATCCTCCATTACTTCATTTTTTTAAGCCTAATATGGTAACTAATGGGTATTTAGCAAGGGAATGAGTGGATCTATGGAATTGTGTGTAATTTTGGGTTGATTCTTCGTTTGAGTGAGTGATTTTATCCTCGTGTTTTGCTAACTTTGTCATTCTTACGTTAAAATGATGTTTTCAAACGACTTTTTAACCTCAAAGCATGATTAAAGATAGATCTTAACACCCACCTAATTTATAAACAAATTTAAATATGTTTTTAAGTGCTTTTATATTGAAATATATATTTGTTCTTATGCATATGCTATTTTCTGAATTTTAAATCTGTACCATAATTTGATGTAAATTCATGTTTGGTTGATTGTATGTGTTATATATTTTTTATGTGTGTTACGATTGATTGCTTGTACATTAGATTGCTTGTTTGGTTGCAAACGGAGATCGATAGGTGAGACTTAGAGTTAGGATGTCCTATTTGATTTAGGTCTAGCACATATTTGATGCTACACAAATAATTATCACTTGGATCAGTAGCACAAATAGTAGAAAAGAATTGGAGTGGATGAGGAGTTGTCTGGCAAATGAGAAGTGATGAAAGCATGATTGATCTTATCAATCGGATCCAGCCATTTAAGGCGCTCCACTCGAGATGTGATTGATACAGGATCCAACCCATCCAAGATGCTCCAATCAAGACGTGATTGATATGAGGTGACAAAGAAGGGCCATGGATGCTACATTTCAAATTCCAAGTCGACTGGAATTGATTTGCTTAAGTTATGGACTTTTGAATATGGATCGGCTGCAAATGGATCGATGGCAAAGCACTTGGTGTTTCTGAAGGGAAACCGCAACGTTTTCAAACAACCACCCATACTTGCTTGGAGGTGCAGCAAAATGGAAATTTTGGGGATTTAGTTAAAAAAAATTGGACGTCGGCATGTAGGGTGATTCTTGCATAAATAGGATTAAAATTCAAATATGTATGGTATTGGAACTGCAAGAGGCATAAATGACTTAGGCCAGTGAAAACTGTTATTAAAATGAAGTTATTTTTTACCTCTTCATTTGTTGTATAGCAAATTGGAATTTAGCATGCAAATATGATCTATTCAATCTTGATGAATCATAAAACTACCCCACCTATTTAGGAAACATGTAAATATGATTCCGTTTTAATATAATATATAACTAAAGCAACCAAGAAAAATTGCAAGTGTATTTTGGATTGAGATGCAAACGGCCAGTTGTGATTGCAATGGAACATCATCAATAGTCTTCTATGATTATAAATTAGGTTGGTATATCACACCCCTATACAACTATACCCACCTTCGACGCCCAGAATACTCACTAGAGTCCTTGCATGGTGCGCGGAAACAATTTCTACTTAAAGCTGCTACTTTATATGCAATTAATGAATAATGAAATATGTTTTTCACCTATTGGTTGTGCAATTATCAGGGGCAGCTTCCCAATGTTATTGTAACAGTTTTGTTTGTGATGTCCTTATCTAAACAGTTATTATGAATGGAAAAAGAAGCGGATTATGAAGAAAAAAAACTACTCTTTCCTATTTCTATGCTTTCTACCTCAGTTTCCTCTCTTCCAAATTAGTATCTTACCTATTAGCATCCTATCAGTATAGAAGGGGCGGAAAAAGCAAGTAATGTCCCATTATATAATACAAATTGAGATATTAATTGAGCTTACCTTAAAAGATACTGAGCGCACTGAACTCCTGTGTCTTTTGAAATAAGATAATCAACGAGCACTAGGTGATCATAATGTAACTGAGAAAAGAGAAAGCATGTGTTATTAATCTGCTGCCGACTGTTATTAACCAAGGAAAAAAAGAGCTAGAAACAGGTATTTTTCTAAAACAGTTATACTTAATACCTATTCACGGTTTTTTATTTAAAATAAAAATGAACTGATAAGCACTAATCAGACATTTCTTTAAACCGAGTGCCAAATCAGTCGCCAGGCTTCTTGGTGTTTTTTTTTTTTTTTTTTTTTTTTTTTTCTTCACATGCATGGGTGCGCAAAGAGAGAAAGAAGGAGGGTACGCCTATTGTGAGATAGAAAAACACAATATATGACATAATATACTTTAGAATGTTGGATCAACAGCTGAAATTAACTGTCAATGGTTGTGTCTTTATTTCTGTCTCATACATATATACATATGTAGACCACATACACACATATACACACGAACATATTACACACAAACATGCAAATTTTACGCATACACGTGCACATACATGTGTATGTACCGATATTCTCTGTTTCTTCTCAGCTTCATTCACTACCACATAATATTCTGAGGTAGGCAATAATATGAATGTAATGGATGAATAGATAAAAAGTAACTGAAGACTAACCAAATAAAGAAACAAGTGGAAAACAAGAGCAGCATCAAAAATTCTTCTAACAAAGTGTAGCACATTTATACCCTTGGAATATTTACATGTTTCTGTAATTGGTCTGCAAGCACGAAAAAGTAACATGAGTTTTGTTCTATATAGATCCAAAATATTATAAACGTATAAAGGATATGCAATCATTGTGCTCACTCTTGTAATGAGAAGTTTGTGGCTTCAAGTAATAACAGTAACATTGAAAACAAAATATCATCCTGCAAAATAAATGGTTCCAATGTGAAATATTGATGCTATTACAAGATGCCATGAATAGACATATGCAAGCAGTGCTCAGAACAAAAACATGATCTAGAATATAAACATTCTCTAGAGTAGTTTGTGAGTGCCACCATTATAAATCTCTGGACAATGGTAATGTGTACACAACACACCTCAGTGCGAGGCTACTGCAAACTGCACAATGATTATAATACGGAACAGATGACACACACACATATGTATGTACATACGTGTGTGTGTGCATGTGTACACACATACATATACGGAAGGGGGCAGAGAAAGATTGGGAACAGATCTTTTTCGTTCAATGTATGGCTCAGAGATACCCACTACTCACTACCATGAGACATTACTATTTCCGCCGTTTCATCTCATATTCCTAGAAAACTACATTAAATTAAAAGGACTACCCAACTCATATTCAATGAAACACGCATTGCTATTGTGAAGTTGAAACAACTCAAATCACACAAACTATTTTTTACCTCCGGTATGTAAAGTTGCAAAAAGGATAAGGTGAAGCTTCTGCATGGTTCTGAGCAGTTTTCGCATGACATTAACCTTTCCAACATCCCACAGGTCTCAAACCAATTGGTAAGTTCTAGTACAACCGTCTGGTAGTTGGGCCCCGTTCCTTCATGTACCAATTTGAAACAACATTTAAAATAAAGATACTTCCCAAGCCTATGCAAATGCGGAGTGCATGCATCTCCATCAATAGTCCCGACAAAAAAGGGTGAATCCTCTAGACTATTTTCATTACTTGAAAAAGGCTTGAATACTAGATCTTGAAAATGCATTCTTAACAATTTGATCCATGATGCAGGGTGAGGTGAACTGAACTGATCATAAAAACTAAGTCGATACATCAGAATCTGTAATAAAAAATAAAAAATAAAAAGTCCAGGCAATGTAAAACACTTCATAACATAATCAAAACTTATATTCTATTATTTTAAACGACTAACATTCATGAATTATCATCATGGTTTTATAGCAGGAGGTCTACATGAATATAAAATATTGTGCTCCTCCTCAGTCTAACCACTTCAACTTCAAACCTTACATGACGAGGTTAATGCATACATGGGAGAAACCTTAAGTCTAGTTGTCTATTTTATTTCACTTTTTAGAAGGAAAAAAAAAAGGCTCTCCTGCTATACAATAAATTCAAGTACAGGTTTTTGAACTTTTTACATGCCCAAACCCTCAACATAATGATGAAGAATTGTATGCCTCCAACGTTAATTACCAACATTTTGTGCCTGGTATATTGAGAAAGTCTCTTGTTTTTGCCTCCAAAGCAACCGGATGAACAAGAAAGAAGATGGGGAACCAGGTCAATAATTTTATGCAGTGCTAGTGCACTTTTTTCTTCAATATCATCTTTCTCAACTAATGAACAGAAAATTTGAAGAACACTGCCTAATAATACACCAAATGAATTAACATTGCCCGTGTCAATGTTATGAAGCAAGCCCCAGGGAATTCTCATCAGTGCATGAAATACAAGGTTTTTGAATACCATTTCAAGATCACTATTTTCAAGTTTCAGAGATTTAAGTAAGTTGCGTAAAATCTGAAAAAGTGGTGCCACAACTTGCCAGTTTACATCCTCCTGTCTTTCTCGCAATAGAGCGATAAATTTTCTGAAGTCAAAACACGTATTTTCTGGCTGAAACAAAAGTGAACTTGATAAAGCTGAAGACGATGAACTTGAGCCAGACATTGCTTCCTCTAAAATAATTAGCAACATCTGAATATATTCGACCCATCTGTTTACCTGAAAAACAGTATGAAATTGGATAATGTGGAATTTTGGTCTAGGTCCTTTTTTAGAATAAAATAAAAAAATTGTTTCCTCCCTTTTTTGTTTATTTTTCTTTTCTTATTTCTTTTCCTGCAATTATTTGCAACACAAACATTTGCACCTCTATACTTGCACTGATAACATTCTTTGTGGAAATATCAGTTTGAATATCACCAGAAATATTTGATTTTCTAAATAAGAGTAAAGAGATTTTTCGAATATCTTAATTTATTGCATTTATTTGGTGCTGTGTCGTTGGAACCGCAAATATTTGACAGCAGATTTTTCTGCAATTTAAATAACATTATTGAGTAAAAATAAATCAATAATCAACATTCAAAAAACAATAAAATTGATAATGATTGAAAAATATTTAGAAAACTCTATTTAATACATTTTCAACAATATTTTACAAATTCAAAAAGAGGAATGTAATTTGCATTGTTTCGTGAAAAGGAGTGGGATGCAAGAGAAAAATTCTTTGGAAAAAAAGGATATGGGCCAAAATATCATTTAGACTGTAGTGATTCAGTGCATAGTGATAAAGAGAAGTTAAACTACAAATGATGCCAAACACATACATATCTGCTTAGGAAACTGCACAAAGATGAAAGAATATGTCCAGCAATATGTTGAATAAATTGATTGGCACTTTGAAGAAAAGTAACCTGTAGACAGTGAAGTTATACCATGAAGTAATAGATTTATTTAAGCGGTATTTCATATGAATTGATAATGTTAAGACTAAAAAGGAATTTACCAATATAGTCACGATATTGGCGAGACAGTTGTATTCACACTTTTGTGAACAATCATGACAACGTTCCTCCATATTCTGCAAGATTAAAATGATTTGAGGATGATAGGAAACAACAACAACAACAAAGCCATATATCCCAAACAAGTTGGGGTTGGCTAGATATGGAACCCAAAATTAAAATAAAATAAAATTAATAATGATGATAATAATATAAATATATATATAAAGGGTTTAAAATAACCAATCAAATAAAAAGTCGTCTGATAAAGGGTTTTTTTAAATAATAATAAGAAGAAGAAGAAGTAAAAATGTTCAATAAAAGTGAAATAAAATTTAAAATAGTAAATAAAAAGTAAAAATGTTCAGCAAACGTGAAATAAAGTCTTAAAAAAAAAAAAAAAAAAAAAAACCACTATGGTTCTGGTACATGGATTGCCAATTTCCATGCACTCCTGTCAACTACCAGCTCTTCCGATAAACTCCAGTTACTTAAATCTCTCTTTATTATCTCCTCCCATGTCATTTTAGGTCGACATCTACCTCTCTTTGGGCCTTCGGCGCGACCTAGAATTCCAGCACGTACAGGTGCATCGTATGGTCTACGTTGGATATGTCCAAACCATCTCAAGCGGTATTGGACTAACTTCTCTTCAATAGGTGCAACTCCAAGTTTTTCCCGAATATCCTCATTTCTAATCCGATCTCGTCTGGTATGCCCACAGCTCCAACGCAGCATTCGCATCTCTGCTATACTTATCTTCTGGACGTGTTGCCTCTTAGTAGGCCAACATTCTGCACCATATAACATTGCAGGTCTAATTGCTGTCCTATAGAACTTTCCTTTAAGCTTCTGAGGAATCTTCCGATCACAGAGAATGCCAGATGCTAGTCGCCATTTCACCCATCCTGCTTGAATTCTAAAACTAACATCCTTATCAATCTCTCCATCAAACTGCAACATAGATCCTAAGTATCGAAACGATTCCTTCTTGGGTACTACTCTACCGGCCAGGGTAACATCTCCGTCATCTGACCTGACACTGCTAAACTCACACTTCATATACTCTGTTTTAGTTCTGCTAAGCCTGAAACCCTTTGATTCCAAGGTCTCCCTCCACAACTCCAGTTGTCGATTAACCCCTATTCTACTTTCATCAATCAGCACAACATCATCGGCAAAGAGCATACACCAGGGAATCTCCCTTTGTATATCTTTTGTGATTTCATCCATCACTAATGCAAAAATATAGGGGCTCAAAGCCGAACCTTGATGTAACCCTATGTTAATTGGAAAGTCTCTGGTCTCACCATCGCATGCCCTAACACTAGTCACAACCCCCTCGTACATATCCTTAATAAGGGTAATATATTTTGATGGCACTCTCTTCCTTTCTAGCGCCCACCACATAACCCTTCTCGGTACTCTGTCATAAGCTTTCTCCAGGTCAATAAAAACCATGTGGAGATCTTTCTTTTGCTCCCTGTATCTCTCCATAAGTTGCCTAACCAAGAAAATCGCCTCAGTGGTTGACCTTCCCGGCATAAAACCAAATTGATTCCTAGAGACACTTGTCAACCTCCTCAAACGCTGCTCGCAAACTCTCTCCCAAAGCTTCATTGTGTGACTCATAAGCTTAATTCCTCTATAGTTTGTGCAACTTTGAATATCTCCTTTATTCTTGAAGATTGGAACTAAAATGCTTCTCCTCCACTCATCTGGCATTTTGTTTGATTTGAAAATATTGTTGAACAACTTAGTTAGCCATCTTATCCCTGCATCTCCAAAGCATCTCCACACCTCAATAGGAATATCATCAGGCCCTACCGACTTGCCTGATTTCATACGTTTCAACGCCCCCTTTACCTCAGCTTCTTGAAATCTCCGCACAAAATGTCTATTGATGCTATCGGCTAAGTCTTCCAACTCGATCGAAGAGCTATCACTTTCTTCGTTGAAAAGCTTATCAAAGTATTCTCTCCACCTATTCTTTATCTCATCTTCCTTCACCAAAAGTCTATCATTCTCATCCTTAATGCATTTGACCTGATTGAAGTCCCTTGTCCTCCTCTCGCGTAGCCTAGCTATTCTGTAAACGTCTTTTTCGCCCTCCTTTGTACTTAGCCTTTGATACAAATCTTCGTACGCTCGTCCCCTTGCTTCACTCACTGCTCTCTTTGCAGTCTTCTTTGCCACTTTGTACATGTGCATGTTCTCTTCGCTTCTATGACGGTACATGCGTTTGTAGCATTCCTTCTTTTCTTTGATAGCCTTTTGCACCTCGTCATTCCACCACCACGAATCCTTGGGTTCTCGCTTGCTTCCTCTTGTTATCCCAAATACCTCAGTGGCGGCTCTCCGAATGCAAGTTGCCATCGCATTCCACATGACATTTGCTTCTCCTTCCACATTCCAAGCTCCTTCTCCCATCACTCTATCTTTAAACACCCGTGAAGCATCTCCTTTGAGTTTCCACCATTTCGTCCTGCTAATCTTTGCTCTCTTATCCTTCACCACCCGAAGACGAAACACGCACACCAACAGCTGGTGTTGTGAGACGACACATTCTCCAGGTATGACCTTGCAATCAACACAATCTCGTTTACTATCTCTTCTAGTTAGGACAAAGTCAATCTGGCTAGCCTGTTGGCCACTACTGAAGGTGATCAGATGTGATTGCCTCTTTCTAAAGAACAGTAAAAAATTATAGTGGTATATTTTCATCAAAAACTAGTGTGGTGTTTGGCAAAGATTCATTATAAACGCATTTAGACCAGCACCATAATCTCAGTGAGTAAGCACTTTCACTTTGGTGCGAGAGGTCAGTTTCAAAACTTGCGCCACGTGACCCGAACTGCAGTTTCGAACCACCGGATATAAATTGACATGTAGTATGTTATATTCTACATGAGACTTGTAGTACTAGTACGTACTACCAGCCAAGTACCTAAATTTTTGAAATAAAATAAAAGTTATTATCATAGGACTTTGATAGCTAAGCACAAATAGGTCTAACATACAGATATGAATAACGCTGCAGCTAGGTATATCAAATATATGCAATTTCCACAAGAAAATAGCTCAACTCAAGAGATGGACATTGTATCTCATTTCAAGAGATGAACATTATACTTTTGTATACAAATACCAACCATATGGTGAAAGTGGCTAAATAGATGCATTACTCATAGGGTACGTTCTTGTGCACGACATGAAAGGGCAAACAAACGGGGTACGAAAGGAGGACAGCTCACGAAAGAGGAATGCATTGTGTAAGGGAACATTAGTAATTTTATTATTATCGATTATACTGTTAACATTTTTGTATTGTTTTAAAGATGTATTTTGAGAATGTAACTAAATACAAAAAATTTGATTATTAAACTACAATAATGATACAAAAACAATTTCGAACTACAGATAAATTAACGTTATAAATACAGCTACAAAAAACAAATGTAGTCTTGCACCAACTAACAGCTCTCATATGTTATCTCGAATACTTGCCATGGAATTTACTGCATATCTTTGAACTAATTCATATGCAGCACTCTTGTAGAAATTCTTTCAGAACAGGAACATGATCATAGTCATATGCCATGTCAAAAAACAATTCATTCAAAAGCTTAGGTAGCGTTTGATTTTTCAACTGGGCGGTCGAAGTTCGCGTCTGTGTCCGACGCGTGGGGCGCGTCAACGGTGGAACCCACGCGTTTGCCCCTTCGAGACGAACGGTTGAAAAGGTGGCTTTGGCGTCCGACACGTCGGACGTACGTTAGACGCCACGAAAATTCTGGAAATGCCGATCCTCTTCCATTAATCTATATATTCACTTCATAACACACCATTTCCATCACCAAATAACACACCAAATCCGAAATTTCAAGCTCCAATCGCCGTCAACTCATCGATTTTTTCAGGTTTCTGCTTTTATATTTGTACTCTTTAGCTTTGTAAATTCCACATATATTTATTTCGTAATTTTTGGAAAAAAAAATTCAGAATGGCAGCATCTCAGTCCTCTTCTACCCGTTCCATTGCTGAGTGGAACAACGACATGACCAACGCTTTCATAGATGTATGCATGGAGCATCTTAATTCCCGTGCACATAACGTTGGAGAATGGTACCAACTCATAGCAACGGCGTTCAATGAGCGCGCCGGATTGGAGTACAATGCTGGTCAGATGAAAAACAAGTTCGATAACATGAAAAGGGATTGGACTCCATGGAACAGACTGTTAATGATTGGTGGAGGATCATGGGACGATCAGTTGGATACCGTCCATGGTTCGGACGAGTGGTGGGCGATGGTGCCAGCAGCGTCGCGCAAATACAAGAGTGGGTCCCCAACGCGATTCAGAGAGTTGGACTCAATATTTGCAGGTTGCACTCGTTCTAACAAATGTCAGTACATAGTTCCAGCCAATCCACCAATTGATCTGCAAGAGGCTCAGTTGTTTGGTGATTTTATTCAGGGCGATGCTGCTGAGATCTCGAGTCTTCCGATTCGTAGGCAGGTCAGGTCCGGTGCTGGCACTTCTCGTTTAGCTCTTTCGCGCATGGACCGAGATGAGTTTGTAGATCTATGCATGTCAGTACGCCATGAGGATGATGACTATCAGGAGTAGGAGGTGGCGGTTATTCTATCAGAACATGACAGATTGGGCCACAACCCTTTTTATTCTCTACTTGACAAACCCGCACAGCTTAGGGGTTGTGTTATTCATTTTGTTAGGAAGCTGAGGGCTGGACAGATGTGATATTTTCTTTTGTGCTTGTGTTGTAGTTGTGTTTTATTTGGTTGTTGTGTTGCGATTGTGTTTTCTTTTGTGGTTGTCTTGTTGTGATGTGTTGTGATGGATGTGTTGTAGTAGTTGTGTTGCAATACGTATTTCAATTTAGTTTTTTTTATTTTGCAATTTGTATTATGCATTCTACTATCCTTGTCGACAATATACACACAGAAACACAAACATAAAAACAAGCAATAAAATAATAAATACAAAAACAATAAAATAATAAATCTGCCCCTTCCAATTTGCCCCTTTCGTAAAATGCATTCCTCGTTCGCAACAATTCTCCTTCAAATACCCCTTCCAAATAACTCTTCCTGTTCAAAATCAAACGCACCCTTAGTTAACAGAGTTTTGCATGAGCGCACAGTATATCATTAACCCACTAAATTCCTTTGTATTCAAAAGTGTGAATTCGGTTGATTGGAGCTTTCCGTGCTTTAATTCTTGTAATAACAAGTATATCGTCCAAATCGATGGCATATGAATCTAAGTGATAACCTTTAATGAACGGTTTGACCATTTGAAATGAAGTTGAAGAAGATGACGATGGGATGAAACGGCGACGGGAAGAAGTTGAAAAGAGAAGAATGTTATTTGTAGGAGATTAAGGGGAAATTTAACAATTTGGGTCCGACGCGGCTGACGCGTCCAACGCCAACTGTTAAATTTTGTCTATTCATCCAAACTAATCATTTTCGTGGCGTCCACTTCCAACGCATCAGACGTCTAACATGACACGAATGTCAACTGATCTAAATTTTGCTGCGAACGCACTCATAATATTTGCATGTGTGGGACATTATAGATAATATCTGAGCATGGTACCAACTAACACAGTAACACTGTGAGCAGATATAAGTGAGTTACCACATTGGTGGCTATACATGATTACAAACTCATTGTTTGGATTGCTTGTGTTCATGGCATAGTAGTTAAGGCGCTAAGTCACAAAAAGGCGCAAGGCTTGAGCCCTGGGCTTTTTTGAGCCTAGGGCTTTTTTGTCCGACTTTTATACAAGTGTGAGTTTTTTTTCCTAAAAAAAATCTGTACTCATTTTTTTACTAAAAATGATAAATTTAGTGTTAAAAAAACATTGATTAGTAAGTATGAAGTCATGGATGCAATTTCGAAACTAAAACGATCACAAATTCAATAAATTTAATTATTCAAAACATAACTTTAAAATTAAAACATAACTCAATAAATTTTAAAACGTATCTAAATTTTAATTTAAAATTTAAAACATAACTCAGTAAATTAACTAACATGTTTAGATTAAAGTTTAAACCTAAGAACTAATTAATTTAAATGAAAAACAGTTAAAAAACCGCCGTTGATATTTGAAACATATACACACACACATTACGATGGCAACAACAGTGGAGACGGCGACAGTTTTTTTAGTGTCGAATGCGTTAAAACGAAAGGGAAAACCCAAAAAATCAAACAAAACTGCTCGAATTTGAGGGTTACGAGTCGGATTGGGTCTAAACGAAAGTGGGCTTGACATAAGATCAATTATTTTACAAGGCGCACTTATTTGAGCCTCAGTGCCGCGAGAAAAGGCGCCAAAGGCGCGCTTTATTTGCGCCTCATTTAGCCGATGCGCCTTGAAGGCGAGCGAGGCGCAAAGTCTGCGCATGAGCTTTAGACGCGCCTAGGCGCGCTTAAGCGCACGCCTTAACAACTATGGTTCATGGAGCTTAGTAAATGAGGACAGTTGGCTTTTTACTGATCATGATACTCGAAAAATATTATGGTTCCATTACAATTTCACGAGTTCAAAAAACATAGGAATTCACATATAAATATCAATTATTCTATTCAAACAGTAAAAAGATCTTATGTGATATCAAAGTCAGAGTATTTTCTTGGACGATGATGCAGGGGAGGTTTAACACAAGTATTGTAGCGTTTCTGTCAGCTGGTAATTGTAAAAGTTCAAAACAGCAAGATGCATGTGAGTCGCAATTGAAAAGGGGAAAAACAACTAAAAATTCGTTTATTAGAAACTTCCTTAAATATAAGAACATTAACAGAAAGTGGAGATTGAAAACACTAAGAGAAGGTTCTTAGCAGATTCCAATAATGTTAAACACAAGCAATTTGCAATAAGTATGAAGAAATAACAATATTAGGTCCTACAGCTAATATCCAATGCTTCACTTTTTACAAAACGGGATTACACATGATTTGATACCTTTTTTATCTTCTTCTTTTTAAAAAATAACACAAAATGATGCACACAACTTGTCATCTAAGAAAGAGGTTGATTGCCAATATATGGAACTATTTCACAGAATGAACGTCGAGCGATATTTTGGGAAAATCCAGGGGAAGAGATGATCTTTATTCTTTGAATCCTATGATATCAATGTGTAAATGACTAAACTCGATGGATTTTGTATAATATGACTGAAATAACACTTGACATCAAAATTTTAAGGCTGGCTTCAGTAGCCTAGTTTTGGATTCATATCCTTTCGGTGGATCTGGTAGTTGTTGGGCCCCTCTGGTTAAATATTTCTAGTGGTCGTTTCCTTACTTTGTTGCTATTGGATCTTGTACTTCTCCCTTTGTATTGTTCCTTGAGCCGGAAAGCTCCTTTTGTTATGTGATTTCTGTGTTTAAATTTAAAAAAAAAAAAAAAATTAACCTAACAAGTTGGAATTCAAAATATTGTTTAAAAAAACAGTGGTGAAGCTACATTGCCAACAGGAGTTATCTTGCTCACTCTCCGCATATATACCCAGAATTAGCTTAATTGGTGATATCTTTTGTCTAATTAATAATATTGTGGTACAGAAAATCTCATTTACGCAAATAATACAGCAGATTCTTAGCCTCTCATCGAACATTGACCTCTAAACCAACTTGACAATGGCTGTGTGCCCAGACTAAAAGAGAACCAAAAAGAACTATGCAACGTTTACTAGTTATCATAAAACTTATGGTTCTCAGAAGTGATGACATTAACATGTTTGCCAAAACAATTAATGGATTTGAAAGTTGAAACAACTTCTATCAAAAGTTGTTAATATTAAGCAACAAACAAACAGTTGCTCATGAAATATACACAAAAAAACTGTTTAGAAACTAGAACTAAAGAAGTAGTTTCCAAATACATTCTAAATGTTGGGCTAATAGTTAAAAAGTTGTACAAATAACTTGTATTAGGTTCCAACTTTAGAGTATGTTTTTCAAATCCTTACAAATAGCTTATTTAAGTTGATGTTTGAAAACTTTTTATAAGAAGGTAGCATATAGCTTAGGAGTTCAAATTTGGAGAAGCACCAACTTGTTTTTAATAACTTATGATCGATGTCATAGGCCGTTTTGACCAAGCACATGGCTAAGTATCAAACAATTTGCATGCAAAATGTGAGTGTTCATTTTATTTGCTGATCCTTTTACATTAACATGTTCAATTATGTAATATAAGATGCATTCACCACTTGAATGCCATGGTAGCCACTCAAATTAACTTATTAATTTAAGTGGTACACAAGATACATACTTTTATTCATTACTATTCAACTAAACTACTAAAAGGTTATTTTTCAACTTTTCTTTTAAGAAGACTGGAAGCAAATAGTTGTCAAAAGCGCTCATGCTCGATAAGCTCAAAGTACCGTGTAATCACGATAGATGAAACAGATCCACGATTTTATCGTACCTCCTCTAGCAGAAAATTATGCTTCTTTTCCCATTCCATGATTTTCCTGGAAACCTAAAATCAACATAACTTCAGACTAACCAAAAAATTATACGCAAAACCTTTAACAAATACAAAAGGTTTGAGTGCTTACGGTAGAAAGAGCCAGAAGTATCTCCTTCTCTTTCTCCTTAGTAATTTGACAATCCTTCAATCCCTACAAGCAGTAGACATAATAATGCAGTTCCAAAAAAAAAAAAAAAATAATAATAATAATAATAACAGAAAGGGAAAAAAGTACGGAAAAAACAAATTACAATGAACGGAAGTAGAGAATCGCTAACGAGATTGCAGATCTGCGAACAGCAATCCATCGAAATTTGAGAAAATAAAAATAAAAAATAACAACGGAAAATTAAAAACTAGTTCTAGCGGCGAAGCTGAGTTTAATTTAGGGTCCGTTTGATATTTTGAAGATGTTTCCAAAGGTTCGATACTTTGAAGATGTTTTAGAAGGGGGAAATGTTAACAGGTAATGCCTGGGATTGCTAAGGGCACACCATTTTTTGTGAATGGAGATCAAATTTTAAGGCAACCTTAAGTAAATTGTTAAGGGGAGATCAGAATGTTTTAACGTTTGTTTGTCTCGTTCCCAAGCTACCCTCAAGTCAATACTGCTAAACCCTACTCCATCTCTCGTACGTAACCCAAGCTACCATTCCAAAGTTCAAAACCCCCGCCATAAACCCTAGTATCTCGTCCCAAATTTCAGAGTTCAAAACCCCAACGTAAACCCCAAATTGAAAATCGCAAGCAATGCCACGATCTAAGAGAATGGGGAAGAAGGACATTGTTGATACTAATCCGATGCAGAAGAAGCTGGAGATGTAAGAAACCTTTTGTTATAATCTCTGCGTGGTGTCCAATTTGATTTTCACGGCAAGTGTAAAGTGGAATGTGGGGTATTTGGTGAGAGTTGAGGGTGGTGGTACGTCGGTGTACTGTATGTGTAGTTTGACATTGTCGGTCGGCAATTAGCCATCGTATGGAGTTATACGGCTTATTTATGTCGTTTTAGTGTACGTAATACGACAGCAACATATCGACATTTGTCAAAAACTTTTATATTTGCACAATTAGTTCATTCGACGTACAACTGTAATTTGTGTTTGATGTTTCTGCAAAAGAGGTTAACTTAATGTGTTTTTTGGTTCATGTTTTGTTTGTGCAGGAAACAAGGGACAGGGGCATCATCTCGTAAGCCAACGACGGCTTCGAACCGGAAACGGTTTCAAACCGAACGACAAAAAGAAGAACAATCAAAAAGAAAAAAAATGTGACGGAAGAAGAACCTACTAAGTCCGATGATGAGGAGGGTAGCGATGATCAAGAAAGTAATGATGATGAGGAGGGTAATGATGATGAGGGTAGCGGTGACAAAGAAAGTAATGATGATGAGGGTAACGGTGACGAAGAAAGTAATGGTGATTTAGAAGAAAAAGCAATGAGGCAGAAAACGAAACTAGCGATGACGAAGAACAAGAGAGTAGCAAGGAACAAGAATCCCACGATGACGAGCAAGAGGAAAGCAGTTCAAAAATTATGAAGAGAAAGAGTAAACAATCATCCACTCAACACAAAGGAAAAGACATTCAACCATCCCTCCTTTTTGCTTTCGAAGGACATATTGCTCATAAAATATGGAATTCCACGGTAAGTCTACAAATAACTTGCATATCTTGATTATCTTGATTAGTAGCATGATTATCTTGATTACAAATAACGAACATATAGCTTATCTTGATTATCTTGATTACAAATAACGGACATATTGCATATCTTGATTATGTTGATTACAAATACATTTCATATCTTGATTATCATTTCATATCTTGATTATCTTGATTACAAATAGCGTACATATTGCTTTCGAAGGACATTTAGTAAAACGATACAAATAACTTGCATATCTTGATTAGTTTACTTATTCTTATGCAAGGCGTCGAAAGGGGAAGCTAGAATTGTAAGAATTCACAATCACGTGGGATCACATCGACAGTGGGTGTTAGACGATGAATGTAAGTTTGTGCGGGATGTCGTAATTGGGTCAGGTTTATATAAGCTAATTTCACATTCTCACGATAAACTCGACAGAGTGGTTATCAATGCTTTTGTGGAAAGATTTTATCCAGAAACAAATACATTTCATCTTCCATTCGGTGAAATGATGATAACTATCGACGAAGTTGTTCACATTACCGGTTTGCCAGTAGAAGGATGAGTTGTTTCGGGATCTCTTGGTGGTTCTAGGACTATAAGTTTTGATAATGTTTATGGTCTCTTGGAAAAATATCTAGGGATAGATATGCTAGAGACTATTATTATAATGGGAGGGGAAAAAAGATATGATTGGAATGGTTGAGAAAGACGTTTGCAGGTTCGAAAGAGGATGACTCTGATGATCAAAAAAACAATGTGCAACTACGTATCTCGTGTATACCATTGGTTTGTTAGTGTGTGGTAATAAGTCGGGCAACAAAGTATCCGTTCGGTATATACAGTGTGAAGCGACCGAACTTCCCCGGTCTCCGAAGAGAAGTGAAAGAACGGATTACTTTGAGGACAAGATAAATCAGAACACAAACAGAAGAACATTTCATTGTTAATTACAACAATTCATCAGAATACAAGACTATACAGAGTATAAACAAATAATATACACCAGAAAAATATCAGAGATTACAATACATTACATAGCAGCGGAAAAATAATACAATACACAATTGAAAGAGATATACGGATACAGAGCTTTCCGGATATCATTCCAGCTGTAAAGCAGGTTCCTGTGAATATAAATCTGCAAAACCAAAACTACTAGCTGCCCGTGTCAAAATAAAGGCACCCAGAGTTTAGGTTAAAATAATAAACTGCAGATCAGTCATGTGACTGGTGTGAGAACTAAAACAGTTATTAATCTTTATTTTAAAGTTAGGTAAATCAAGGGACCACGCCGTATAACACGGAATGGGTTTCCTCCCAAGAATACCAGTGCATAAAACAATAGCGCAATGCTAAATAAAGAAAAATGAAGCTATTATAAGACCCAGCTCCCATCACACAATGCAACGCAAGCCGGAGGATAGGGTTTTTACCTTATAATAGCCAAGAATGCTTGGTACGTTTAAAAACACATTATTTGATACTATTATAAGTGCATAGTGTATAAAACAAATTCAATCATAAGTATCAATCATAGACGGCATGGGTACCGTATATCATGTCGCCATATATAGGTATACAATCAAAACTGCAAAGTCACGTATTGGAAATTGGATTTCCATCTGTGAACCGAGGCAAGGGATCGTCCTCACCGGCTTCGAGACTCTCTAGCCCGAGCCTCAGAGTCAGAGCGCATCGACCCTTGGATCGTCAGGGCCGGTCCACCGATGTGGATTAAAATGCCTGAACACTGCGTTTCCCCACCCTTTGGGGTGTAAATGAGCCAACGAATGACTCCATCGGTCCCGGATCGACCGATATAACCGAGGCGCCTCGCAACAGCAACAACCACACAGGTGAAAATAATATAAATGTCAGCCAGTTTAAGCACTGACACCACCTCTAGCTAGAAAGAAACGCATGTGCTCCCTGGGGTCCTCTCCCGTTTATGGTTCACAACCGGGGTGTGAGGCTCGCGAATCAACGCTACACAAAGCTATGCCACACAGGCGGTGCTTTGATCATCAACCACAAGATTTTGCTTTTCAACAGAAGCCTTGATCAATTGCCACTTAGGCATGCCACACAGGCAATTCACTCCATGCGATTGATATCCATCAATATATAACCTCTGAGCTCGTACGTCTCAGAGAAGGGCGTTAAGCAAGAGAATAAATTCTCCGCCGCCAAACAGATATATATTTAATAGAAATCAATCACACAGACTAAAATCCAATGTCAGACACACAGTCCATTTACAAGTTCGTTCTGGGTCTAAACGAAACCGGAGGCACCTTGTACCTCGCATATCCATTGATCTCCAAGTACGTCTGGACGATCACCAACTGATTCCCTCCTCTTGGGTGTACAGCCCAATCAAGATCATCAGTAATCACCCAAATGATGTGAAGACCTCCGGTCTTCAACCACCGTCTTCCTCTTCGATACCACGTCGAATCAGCTATTCAGAATGGGATAAACCCGGTCTTTCTGAATAACTCGCATATATAATAAACAAGTGTTACACAAACACAACATACGCCTCATTCCAATTCCATTATTGGAAATTTTGTTTATTTTCAAAACCATTTCAAATCCAATTTATTTATTTCAAAAATAAATTGATTTTAATTCTAGTTCAAAACCAGTTCATTTCGATAAAAATCTATTTTTATCTTTTCAAATATGGAGTTTTTATTTAATTAATTTATTTAATTACCCAAAAAGCAACTTTTTATTTCGACCTCTAAACGAGACCCACTGGGTTTAAGAACAGTGCTAATGAAGACACCATTCACGACAAACCCAAATCACATTTGATATTAAATACAAGGCTCTGAATAGAAAATATACCGGCTTATATTCAATATCAAATTCTACGACCAACAAATATCGTATTGGAAATAACAATATAAATATATCTTTCAAATTTCCATAACAATATCTGTATAATCATGAAATCCAACATCGAAATACTCCAAAGATAATTTCGATTCAAACCCATTCTCGATCACTTCAATCTAATTAAAAATTCATTAAAACTCCACTTAGTTTTAATCTTCCCAAAAATCAATATTAATGATTATTTAACTTGGGAAATCATATCCTGTCTTTATCTGGGTTAAAGAACCAATGTCATTTAAAACACGGTTCACGATAAACCCAAAATCAATCCCAATTCAATTCCAAATTAAATTCCATTTAATTGGTACACTTCATTAAATCTAAATAGAAAGATTTAATCTTTTTCTCCACTATAAAATATTTTATTTCATTGCTATAAAAATCACATTTTTGATGCCAAATCACAACAATATATTCTAACTATATTTTGGTTCAATTTGGCTAAAGGTTCAACATTTTATTAATCAAAACCGTAATCAAACAATACAACACATGAATTTATTTTCTATTCAACACATGAATTTATTTTCTATTGGAATGAGGCCTATGTTGTGTTTGTGTAACACTTGTTTATTATATACGTGAGTTATTCAGAAAGACCGGGTTTATCCCATTATGAATAGCTGATTCGACGTGGTGTCGAAGAGGAAGATGGTGATTGAAGACCGGAGGTCTTCACGTCGTTTGGGTGATTACTGATGATCTTGATTGGGCTGTACACCCAAAAGGAGGGAATCAGTTGGTGATCGTCCAGACGTACTTGGAGATCGATGGATATGCGCGGTACAAGGTGCCTCCGGTTTCGTTTAGACCCAGAACGAACTTGTAAATGGACTGTGTGTCTGACATTGGATTTTAGTCTGTGTGATTGATTTCTATTAAATATATATCTGTTTGGCGGCGGAGAATTTATTCTCTTGCTTAACGCCCTTCTCTGAGACGTACGGGCTCAGGGGTTGTATATCGATGGATATCAATCGCATGGAGTGAATTGCCTGTGTGGCACGCCTAAGTGGCAGATGATTAAGGCTTCTGTTGAAAAGCAAAGTCTTGTGGTTGATGATCAAAGCACGGCCTACGTGGCATAGCTTTGTGTATAGCGTGGATTCGCGAGCCTCACACCTCGGTATGAGTCAAAAACGGGATAGTGACTGCAGGGAGAACACGATGTTTCTTTCTAGCTAGAGGTAGTGTCAGTGCTTAAACTGGCTGACATTTATATCATTTTTACCTATGTGGTTGTTGGAATGCGAGGCGCCTCAATTTTAGGTCTGTAGGACCGGGAAACGTGTGTTCAGGAATTGTCAATCCTCAAACGTAGGAGAGGATCGGCCCTGAAGATCCAAGGGTTACCCAGAGAGAGTAGTCCTGAGACATTTGGTAGAGTGTCTCGAAGCGGAGAGGAGCTTGCCCCTTGCCTCGACTCATGACGGAAATCCAATTTCCAATACGAGATATTTCGGTTTTATTTGTAGAGCCTAGTATGGCGACATGATATATGGTACCCATGTCGTCTATGATTGATATTTATGATTGAAATTGTTTTGACACTATACACTTATAATAGTATCAAATGATTTGTTTTAAACGTACCAAGCATATTTGGCTATTATAAGGGAAAACCCTATCCTCCGGCTTGCGTTGCATTGTGTGATGGGACCTGGGTCTTATAATAGCTTCCATTTTCGAAAAAGCATTGCGTTGTTTATTCTAAGCACCGGTATTCTTGGGAGGAAACCCGTTCCACATTAGCGGCGTGGTCCCATGATATGCCATATTATTAAATAAGTTAATTATAACTGTTTAGAGTTTCTCACACCAGTCACATGACTGACCTGGAATTATTGTTTTAACCTAAACTCTGGGTGCCCCTGTTTTCGACACGGGCAGCTAGTAGTTTTGGTTTTGCAGATTTATATTCACAGGATCCCGATTTACAGCTGGAACGATGCTCGGAAAGCTCTGTATTCGTGTATTACTTTCAGTTGTGTTTTGTATTGTTTTCCGCTGTAATGTAATTTAAATCTCTGATATTTTTCTGATGTGTAATATTTATTCATACTCTGTATATTCTTGTATTCTGATGGAATTGTTGTAATTAACAATGAAATATTCTTCTGTTTGCGTTCTGATGTATGTTGTTCTCAACGCCAACCGTGCTTTCCTTCACGGGGAAGTTCGGGTCATGTCAGTTTGGTATCAGAGCTTCCGGGTTGTTACAACAGAAGAACATTTCATTGTTAATTACAACAATTCATCAGAATACAAGACTATACAGAGTATAAACAAATAATATACACCAGAAAAATATCAGAGATTACAATACATTACATAGTAGCGGAAAAATAATACAATACACAACTGAAAGAGATATACGGATACAGAGCTTTCCGGATATCATTCCAGCTGTAAACCAGGTTCCTGTGAATATAAATATGCAAAACCAAAACTACTAGCTGCCCGTGTCAAAATAAGGCCACCTAGAGTTTAGGTTAAAACAATAAACTCCAGATCAGTCATGTGACTGGTGTGAGAACTAAAACAATTATTAATCTTTATTTTAAAGTTAGGTAAATCAAGGGACCACGCCGTATAACACGGAACGGGTTTCCTACCAAGAATACCAGTGCATAAAACAACAGCGCAATGCTAAATAAAGAAAAATGAAGCTATTATAAGACCCAGCTCCCATCACACAATGCAACGCAAGCCGGAGGATAGGGTTTTTACCTTATAATAGCCAAGAATGCTTGGTACGTTTAAAAACACATTATTTGATACTATTATAAGTGCATAGTGTATAAAACAATTTCAATCATAAGTATCAATCATAGACGGCATAGGTACCATATATCATGTCGCCATATATAGGTATACAATCAAAACCGCAAAGTCACGTATTGGAAATTGGATTTCCATCTGTGAATCGAGGCAAGGGATCGTCCTCACCGGCTTCGAGACTCTCTAGCCCGAACCTCGGGGTCAGAGCGCATCGACCCTTGGATCATTAAGGTCGGTCCACCGATGTGGATTAAAATGCCTGAACACTGCGTTTCCCCCGCCCTTTGGGGCGTAAATGAGCCAACGAATAACTACATCGGTCCCGGATCGACCGATATAACCAAGGCGCCTTGCAACAGGAACAACCACACAGGTGAAAATAATATAAATGTCAGCCAGTTTAAGCTCTGATACCAAATGAAGCGACCCGAACTTCCCCGGTCTCCGAAGAGAAGTGAAAGAACGGATTACTTTGAGGACAAGACAAATCAGAACACAAACAGAAGAACATTTCATTGTTAATTACAACAATTCATCAGAATACAAGACTATACAGAGTATAAACAAATAATATACACCAGAAAAATATCAGAGATTACAATACATTACATAGCAGCGGATAAATAATACAATACACAACAATCAAACAAACAAGTCATCCATGGTCTGTGGACGACGGGTGTCGGGTGCCACTAAACACCGTCTGCATCCTAGCATATATTTTAAACTAGAAATAAAAAAATAAAAGTGAGGAGTTCTCACAGACTAGCTAAACCAAACGCCACGATTCTTCATATGTAGAAATCTTCGTCGTGCTCGCCTTTTGTCAATTTCTTTTATAATTATAAATAATATATTTATATTCTAACGACGATCTATATGAATATATACGTTCTAATTCTATTCAAAATAAATTTCTCGTCGTTATTATTTAAAATAATTCATTTTAAATAATCAAAATTCGCTAAAATTGCCAAAATAAAATTTTTAAATTGGCTCGGATTTCCGGGTTATTACACAGTGTCTTGATGATTTGACTTGGATACATACGTATTCATGAGCCACAGCTTGCTTGAGCTGGTTGTTCTATAATTTAGGTCAATGTAGCAGAAAAGATGTGCAGCAACTATGTGGTTGTATGACGTTGCTGCAGGTATGTGTTCGTAATTCCTCTTGTTTATCCTTTACGTGTAATTACTAATGCATACTGATGACATATTGTAGGTATGCATTTATGAGCACTTTCCTGTTTTAAGGTGACATAATAGATGTGTTAGGGCAGTTGAGGGAGATGTGAGAGCATCATTCTACTTTGCAATTGATCAAGCTCAAAAACTGGCGTCCGACTTAATTAATTTGAGAGAGAAGATTGATGATTTAACACAGTGTGATGTTGTGTGGGACTATTACCAAGGCAAGCGTGGCATCTACAAATTAGAGCGATGTTCTTTGTACAATGGTCCAATTGTTTGCTTTGAAACCGTTGAGTTATATCTTCCGCAAAAGGCACTTCGTCAATTTGGTTACTTTCAACCCATCCCTTCGACTACTTTCTTTGTCAATAGTAAGAAGTTCAAGTTGTCTACTACATTTTTTAAAGCAACATACTCTAATATCCGTAGTTAGGAAGAATGGTCGAATCATTTGTTGAACAAGAGATTACTTTCTACAAAAGTTGTACGTCCTTGGGATTATGCCGACACTTACATGGAATGGTATAGCTCTGTTTCCCATCCTCTCGTGGCTAATCCTAAAAATAGATTAACTGAACGAAGGAATGAACGTGACGCAATTGAACTGCTTCGTCGTATTGTAAGCATTATTTTTTTCATTTTTGATTACATAATTTCCAATTTGATGTTAATCGTTTCCATATGTCGTCATGCAACAAAAGAGGTTGCGACACATTATTGAGTTCATAAGCTCTTTTGCTCCTGTTAACAATGAAGAAGCAAACACTAGAGAAGATTGCACAGATAGAGGGGCCAGAGCCAATGGACTTATACGGAGAGGATATTGCAGCTGGGGAACAAAGTGTTAGCAAGGCGCTGCAGAGGAAAGCATATCAAGCATCGGGGAGTACCAGATGTGGGAAGAAGAAGGTGGCAACCAAAAAGAAAGCAGTGAAGAAGAGGAAGTAGTTGCATTACTATTCTGTGTACTTGTTAATATGTACTTTTTACTTATGTACTTGTCGTAGGTGATAGTGTTTTGTGGCGAGTTAACTTATTGTGTTTTGGTACGAAACTAATTCTGTGTACGGTATGATCGTTAAGACTTTGTGACTTGTTATGACTGGTGATTTTTTGGTCAATGGTATGAATTTTATGACTTCTGAAAATTTGTGAATTGTATGAATTTGTGAATGGTATGAATCTGTGAATGGTAATCATTTGTGAATGGTATGAAAATGGTGTGAATGGTAATCATTTGTGAATCTGAATTTGCGGATGGTATGAAAATGGTGTGGATTTGAGAATGGTGTGAATTTATGAACTTGAGAATGGTCTGATTTTGTGGATGGTCTGAATTTGAGACTCTTCTTATTGACAAATTTTATACGACAAATGCATGTCATATAGGCCAAAACGAAAGGCTTAGTCCGTATTAATATATTTTATACGAAACATGTATGTCGTATAGCTGCAAGAAATATGACAGGAATGGCATATAACATAATATGAAGAGTAAATGGCGTATAAATTTTTTTTATACGACAGGTTCCTGTCGTATAGTTGCAAGAAAAAATGATAGTAATCCCATATAATATAACACGAATTATTCCTATCGGATAAAAAAAAAATATACGACAGCCGTATGTCGTATAGTTGCAGGAAATGTGACAGAAACCCATATAACATAATACGACATATTCCTGTCGTATATAATTTTTTTATACGAATAGAGGAAGTCGTATAGTTGCAGGAAATGTGACAGGGATCCATATAACATAATACGATTGGTATATCGAATAAATTTTTTTAATACAAAATGTGCAAGTCGTATAGTTGCAGGAAATGTTACAGAGATCTATACAAAATAATACGACGTAGAACTGTCGTGCAAATTTTTTTTATACGAAATATTTATGTCGTGTAGTTGCAGGAAATGTGACAGAGATCCATATAACATAATACGATATATAAATGTCGTATAAAATATTTCTATACGACACGTGTAAGTCGTATACTTTCGTAAAAAAAAAAATTTACTAATTTTATTACTTATACGACTTTTTTCTGTCGTATAATATATACTGGTACCTTTGTCGTATAATATATGAAGATTAACCATTAACATTAACCATTAAGATACAATTAACATAACCATGAACACAGTAACCATGAACATTAACCATTGAGATATCATTAACATGAAGATACCATAGTCACAAAATACCATAGTCAATTAGAAGCTACCGTAATCACAAATACCATAGTCATCAATTACAAGCAGTAATAGTTACAAAATAGTCAATTACTACATGATACTAGCAGGAAGACAAATCTACTATTTTACTATTGTCCTCATCTTCGAAGTCTTTAGCAATTGCGCGGTACATGCTGATTCGGTCATTGATTCTTCTGACCCAATCTCGTGCATTAATGTTGTAGAATTGCTCAAAGCATTGAAATTGCGGTGGAGGAGGCAATGGACTTGCTGAAGTAAGTTTTAGACCAACAAAATGCGAACCGTCTACGTAGCCCATAACAACCATTCTATTTTCATTCATAAGGTTTACATGAACTGTAGTCGGAACAAAGGTACAGCAGATCTGTTTACTTATCAGCACTACCATGGTGCCAAATGTTTCTGCTATTATAAATCCTGACTCTGGCATCTGCATCCACATATCAACCCCAACAAAATCTGTATCTTGTATTCTATTTTTAATTTTGTCGAAACAACATTCATCCCACATTCTTTTATACATCTCCGAATTTTGTGATAGGTTGTCAAGCATCGAGTGGCGGATAACTTACACGGATTATCTGGTCTTCGATTATGTAGATTTAGATGTTCAATAACAACCCAATATCCACAATTTCTGTCACTTAGCATGTCCTGTATATCAAGTATATATGTTTCCATATGTTTTGGAATTTGCGACAAATATTTATGCTCAAATGGTTTGTTCTCGTGCCCCTTTTAGTAGAAACACCGAGTTTTTTTAGATACCGACTAACCGGAGTCAAATTGGAGCCACATGACAGTTGAGCATCAATATGTTCGTAATAAGAAGGATCTCACTTAGTTGATTTATCTTTTTTGGACGGTCTACCTTTTCGAATGGTGGCCACAAGAGGTTCTAAAATATCGGTTGTCTGCGGAAACGCTTTCTTTTTCAAATCTTGTTGCATAACTAATCGAACGTTATCAGGGGACTCGTCGTACCTGCTCTTCAAGGCCTTGATTTCAGGCAAGTCAAAAAAATCTAGAGTTGATCGATGTAACACAGGGGGAGTACAGGATAATTGCTTCCAATAAGCAATCTATAGTGGTTAGAGGTATGAAACCGTGCGTATGTCTAAAGTCCGCGAGCATATGACCACAGGGTAAACCATTTACTTGCCACATAACACAACTGCAATTGTCAGCAGTCACACCAACAGTTGAAATGCTTCATAGTTCATCTAGTAACAAGTCCAATGCTTTATGCGACACAAACCCAATTAACTCCTTCAACATGGGTTCTTTTCAAAATCGATGCATTGCCTTCGATGTGCTTATTTCGAATGTGTTTTCTATTCCGACAAATTCATTTTCAGAACATAGATGTGCACTATTCCAACATTGCACAAAACTTCCAGCAGCCGTGTCAAAGTACAATTTCAAACGGGTGTGTGCACTTTCTGCAATGCTCGTAGACACGTTATCATAGTGTTTTATTTTGTTTGTCCAAGCCAAAACAAACATTTCTTTATATTTATTTAACTCACATACGTGATGGATTTTTTTTTGCTTCCCATCTCATTCAACACGAAACAAGTTAAGATTGCGACATTACTCTTCTTCGAAAAGTGAGTTTATTATATTTGTCCAACCTTCCCAAAAACGTTCATACTTCTTTTTACCTTCATCATCGTCTAGTACGACCTCTTTTTGTTGAATCATTACTCGCTTCTTTTTCACAAAGTTGGGTTTACAGTTTTCTTGAACGTTCTTCGAAATATGCCATGCACATAGGATATGTCGAGCTATTGGAAATACATTAGCTACTGCATTTATAAGTGCGATTTCGGCATCCGTGATAATAACACTTAGAATATCTTTCTCTCTATAACACTATCTTACGCACTGAAGAGCCCGTATATATGATTCTGTGGTTTCTCGGCTAAGAAAAGCAAGTGCAACGGTAAAGGATGCTCCTGTCGATGTTTGAGAAACCATATGGAAGCACGGTAGCTTGTATCGATTCATTTTGAACGTGCAATCTAAAAACAATGTTTGAGGAAAACACTGCGCTAGAAGGACGCATCTTGGATAACTGAAGAATAAATATGTAACTTCATTACTTTTCTCATCAACTCTATGTTGAACGGAATAAGAATGGCTGCGGGCCAATCTCATAAGTTGCTGCATAATCATCCGACCTTCTGTATTATGTTGTTTAGTTCTCACTTTAGCATTGTACACAGTTCTTATGGTCGACTTGTTCTCCGGGTTGTCAATTCTTATAGCACTTAAAATATTTTGAGGCCTAACACCGCTAATCGTCATTGTTTCAACGGTTTTAAATTCTTCATCTTTTAGCCTTGCCACGAAAGGATGTCCGGTTAATACGTTTGGAATTTTATGATTATGTTGTTCATTAATAACTTTCAATGTCCATCTTCCATCTTCTTGACATCGAGCATGTAGACTAAATGGACATGCGCATTTTCTACTTCCCGACCGTCTGCGGTTTTTTTCCTGATATCGGAACATAATTCTTTCCCTTATGATCAATATACTCCCCGCTTCTTTCGCAAACAAGATACGTCAACAATCCTTTTCCATTTGCATGCAAATTTCTCAGTCTAGTTCTTCCTGTCACAACAATACAGTTTGCAGCGATGCCACTTTTTATGCACCAATCTCGTACTGTTTCTTTAGAATCAAACATCTGCGAAAAACAAACAACAAAAACTCAAACGCACTTCAATTAATTAATTGAAATATATGTTTATCTTACCATATCCGTAGTGAAATGAGCTGTTAAATCGGGATATTCCTCGTTGTTACAATTGTCATTCTCATTGTCATCCTCGTTATTACAATTGTCATTCTCATTGTCATCCTGATTGTTAAAATTGTCATTCTCATTATCATCCTCACTGTTACAACTGTCATTCTCAATGTCAACCTCCATGTTACAATTGTCATTCTCATTGCCATCCTCATTGTAATTCTCAATGTCAAACTGAACGTCGACACCATCATCAGTTTGTATATTGGTGGTTGCTGGGTTCTGCAAAAGCAGCTCATATATTAAAAAATGTACAAAGGTGAAATAATACGACATAATATCACCGCTTAGGGTTAAACGACGGACAAGTGTCGTATAAAGTTAATTTAAATGAAACATACATACCGTTTAATTACGGCCTTAAATTCTCCATCGTATATAGTTATACGACACTGTTCTGTCGTATAAAATAACATTATACGACGTTGGTACATCGCTCGACGATGATATGCGACAGTATATCCCTGCAACCTTTAAAAAAAATGGGTAAAAAAATTAGTCACCTGCTTGATTTCTTCCATATATTCAACGTGACGTTCACTTTCTTGCGTAAGAATCATATTTGAATATTGAATTGATGGATCATCCATTGTTGAATTAGGAAGTTGATTAGAAACTAATTAGGGTTTAATCTTCATCTTGGTAATTACGTTTTTTACCACAGTAGAAAAAAGGACATTTTGGGAATTTTATATTGTTAAGGGGAGGGGACTATTTGGGTTGTCCTCCCCTTAACACAATTTTTTTTTCAAAAAAAATGACCCCCTAACAAAAAATGGTGTGTCATTAACAAACCCTTTTTTTAATGAAAGGGGCAAATTGGAAGAGACAAAATTATTATTTGTTATTATTTTATTTATTATTTTATTGTTTGTGTTTGTTTATTATCGAACGGAATAGTAGAATGCAGAACACAAATTGCAAAATTGAAATTACATGATTGTGGAATTGAAATTGAGGAATTGAAAGTGCAGAATTAAAAGTACACCACATTACGACACCATTACAAAAGAAAACACCACTACAACACAATAAAAAAACAAGTACAACACAATTCAAACATGCAAACACAATCACATCTGTTCAGCCCTCAGCTTCATAACATAATGCATAACACAACGCTAAGTTGTGCGGGCTTGTCAAGCAAAGAATAAATAAGGGTTGTGGCCCTTTCTGTCATTCTCTGGCAGAACAACCGCCACCTCACACTCTTGTAACTCATCAGCGTCATGTCATACTAACATACACAGAGCAATAAGCTCATCTCGGTCCATGGGCGAAGGAGCTGAACGAGAAGGGCCGACACCGGACCAGACCTGCCTACGAGCCTGACGACTCGAGATCTCCGCAGTATCGCCACGAATAAAATTGCCATAGAGGTGAGCCTCGTGCAGATTAATTGGTGGATCAGCAGGAACTACGTACTTACATTTGTTAGTACGAATGCAGCCTCCAAAAATTGAGTCCAACTCTCTGAATCGCGCCGGGGGACCCACTCCTGTATTTGCGCGCCGCCATTGGCACCGTCGTCCACCACTCGTCTGATCCTACGACGGTATCCGTCTGCTCGTCCCACGTTCCTCCACCAATATGTAGCAGTCTGTTCCACGGATCCCGGTCTTTTTTCATGCTATCGAACTTGTTCTTCATCTGACTGGCATTGTAGTCCAATCCGGTGCGCTCTTTGAACGCCAGTGCGATCTACTTGTACCATCCTCCAATGTCACGTGCATGGGAATTGAGATGTTCCATACACACATCGATGAACGCATTGGTCATGTCGTTGTTCCATTCGGCAATGGAACGGGTAGATGAAGACTGACTTCCTGCCATTCTAAAAAAAATTCCAAAAATTATGAAAAATATATATATATAGGAGTTAAGAAGCTAAAAACCAGAAATATAAAAGCATAAACCTGAAAAAATCGACGAGTTAATGGAGATTGAAGCTTGAATTTTCGGATTTGTTGAGAGATCTGGTGATGGAAATGGTTAGAAATGGAGTGAATATATAGCTGAAGGGAAGAGAATCGGCAGTTCCAGAAATTTCGTGGCGTCCGACGCATCTGACGTGAAAATTATCTTTTCAACTATTCATCTCGAAGGGGCAAGTGTGTGGGTCCCACTGTAGAGGTGTCCGACGCCGCGTCTGACGCATCGGACGCAGACGCGAACGTTAAATGGCCAGTTGGAAAATTAAACGATAGCTTACTCTGGAGCTGGTAACCAACTTCGTAAACGCAGACGCCATAACACAAAATTGGACACTTCCGCGCATCTGATTTCCTCTAACGAGCATTTTTTATTCGTTTGGTGCCTTCGAGCAAGGTTGCGAGCCCATAGAGCATGAACCAAAATCAGCCAAGTAGATGAGGATTAATCGAGTATTGACCCTTTTTAAATAAATTCTGGTATTATTGATAAGTTTTATTTTCCTGTTTAATACTTACTAATCAAACAAAAATTATACAGATTATGGGTATTTCTGAAAATAGCCATGAAGAGAAAAACCATTTGAATCAGATTTTTTTATGCTTATAAGCGGAAACAAGCATAAATTGATGTATAGGTGGTTCTTATATACTCGTTTATATGCTTAATGTAGCAAGTGTCAACAAGACTAATGGTTAGACGTTAAGGCTAGCCTTGTGTCTAGTCAGAACATAGTGGGAGCATAGTAAAAAAATAGAGCCGGACAATTTTATCATATTACTACTTATAAACCATTACTAACCTTTATTAATTAAAACAATACTGAAAAAGTGGTAACCGCATTGACTGGTAGGCTTACCGAACCGCTTGAGAATATGCGGTACAGCAATGATAATTAACTAATAAATATGGTAATAACGATACATACAACATATCCTTAAATATATATATATATATTCTAAAGGCTGGTTAATTTTTATTGATGCATTGAGACCAAGTAGGCCCTAGCCCAAAAAACAAAAGATAACGTTACAGTTTTCAGAAGCTTACAAAGCAAATACGGTAGGCAAGACAATGATCGCATACACCAAATCATCTTTAATACCATAATAGCGTTCATTGCAAATATATATATATATATATATATATAAGAGGGGGAAAATCACATGTTTTTCAAATGAAAATGGCGGAAAAACGGGATCTCATCCCGCCAAAACCTAATTCCACTTCAAATCTGAATCGTGATTCTATTCAATCTAAATCTGATTCTAATCCAGCTGATTTGTCAGCTACAGTTAATCAAGGAGTAGATTCGAAGGCCCTGAAATATGTTAAACCATCGGCAAATCAAGTTATCATTATGGAGGGGGTTTTCAATGAATCAAAGGAAGTTTGGCATCATACAATAGCTCTGCACCCAATTGAATTTCGGTTATCTGTTGTAAAGCTAAAGGACTATATTCATAAAGTCTGGAGACCCAAAGGTAATTTCATAGTTCATATAATAGATAGATTTCACTTCACTGTTCTGTTTGAGGATGCGTCGGATTTCTATTCAGTTATTCAAGCATCTACTTACTCTTATTTTGGTAATTTGTTGTTGATTAATGAGTGGCATCCTGGATATAAGTTTGAAAATTTTACCTTTGATAAGGTCCAGATCTGGATCAAGTTATTTAATGTTGATATGGAACTCTGGTCTACAAATGCTCTGTTGATGATTGCTAGTTATATAGGTGAACCCAAATGTATTGATGATAATACCATGCTTAAGAGAATCACAAGATTTGTACGAGTTTTAGTTTCGATTGGTATAGCATACGAATTGCATGAAAATATACCTGTTCAGCTCCATAATGGTGCTTAGAGGATTATTAGAGTTGAATATGAATTTATCCCTCCTAGATGTGGTATTTGTAAAGTTTTTGGGCATGATACTTTGGTTCATGTGCTTGATAAAGTTCCATCTTGGGTTCAAAAGAAAACTATGGAATCAAATTTAGGAGAGAAGGAAAAAGAGTTGCAAAGTGGATCTAATGTGCAAAATGAAGCTTCTACGTCAAATACAACTAAAGTGAATGGGGATCCGGATTTTTTAGATGAAGGTTTGCCAAATGATATATTACCAGATGATATAAGTCATATTGCTGAAAACATTGACGAGAATATTACTGAGGAGGAGGTTCAAGATGTTTCTCAAAATGTTAATAAGAATGGAGATTACATGGCTCATTTAAAAGTAAAGGCAAGTAATGGATCAACCTGCACTGCTCCTTCTAGAAGGCAAACCAGGAGCTCTGCTCCTAATAAATGATAATAATGTGCTGGAACGTCAGAGGAATGAATTCTCCATTTCGTATGCGAGAAATTTCATCTCTTATGACGAAATTTAGGCCAACCTTTGTTGGTCTGGTAGAAAGTAAGATTAGTATTGATAAACTATATTTTAAAAGATATTTGCCTTATAACTGGGATTACATGCCACAACAAGTAGAAGCTTATAATGGAAGAATTGTTTTGATCTGGAATTCTGAAATCTGGTCGATGAACATCATTTCTTCATCTAAACAACATGTTACTATTGAAGCTAATAATACATGAGGTATGTGTATTTTCTATACAGTAGTTTATGCAAGCAATAATTATCATGAAAGATAGGAGTTATGGAAACATATTGTGTATGAAGCGGGTACAATATATGGAGATTGGGTTCTGATAGGAGACTTTAATAATTCTACTTAGCCACTTGAAATAAGAGGGGGTTTACCTATACCATTTTAGCAACTTCGAGCTTTCAATAACTGTTTGTCTCAAGCTGGTTTGATTGAAGTGAAATCGGTGGGATTCAACTTTACATGGAGAAGAAGGGGTGTAGCTAATCATATAGACAATATTTTGTAAATCTTTCTTGCATGCAAAAATACAATGATATGAAAGCTTTGTCCTTAAATCGAATGTCAAGTGATCACAACCCTTTATTACTCGAACTCATTCCAACTGTTAAGTCAAAGGACATTCCATTCAGATACTGTAATGACTGGAGTTTCAAAACAGGATATATGGAATGTATTCAAAGAGGTTTATTGGAACATGTTGAGGGTTTTCATAGCCTCAGATTTATGCAGAAACTCAAAGCATGCAAAATGGAACTGAAATTGTGGAACAAAATCAGAGTTAAAGATGATACCCTGTTAAAGCAAGCAGAGGAGAAATTCAATTATCTAGAGGATGCAGTGGATGCAGAACCAGAAAATTTGGAATTGTATAAAGAAATGTTAGAGGCTAAACATCAATACATGATTCAAAAGCAAGTTAAATTCTGGAATTTCAGACAAAAAGAAAAAGTATCCTGGCTACAAGAGGGAGATACAAATTCCAAAAAAATTCATTCTAAAATGTCCACTAGAAAACATTGTAATAATTTGAAAGCATTGATAGATTCTGCAAGTGAATTATTGTATAATCAGGAGGAAATCTCCACTGCAGTTATTGAGTATTTCACCGATATGTTTAATGGTAATAGCAGAGAAGAATTCCCCTTTTTTCTATTGGAGTACATTATCAATCAACAAGGTCAACTGGATTTTCTCAAGCCCATTTCTATGGAATAAGTAAAGAAAGCTATGTTCTCTATTCATGAAGATAGCAGTCCAGGCCCTGATGGTTTTAACTCAAAGTTTTATAAGATTCACTGGGAATTTCTCAAACAAGATTTAACTGCAGCTATTCAAGACATGTTTGATTCAGCAATTATTCCAAAAGGTTGCAATCGTACACTAATTACTTTTATTCCAAAAGTTGATAGACCTGTAGAAATAGCTCAATATCGCCCTATTGCATGTTGCAATTTATTTTACAAAATCTTCATTAAAATATTATGCAATAGAATAAAATGGTTGCTACCTCATCTGATATCTCACTACCAGTGTGCTTTCATTCCAAAAAGAAATATTGGTGATAATATTCTACTAGCCCACGAGTTGATAAGAGACTTTAAAAAACCTGGAGTTAATAAATTTTGTGTGAAAGTGGATTTATAGAAGGCTTATGATAGAATTAATTAAAGATTTATATGTCACATTATGAAATTGATGGGATTTCCAATTCACTTTATCAATATCATTTATGCTTGCATTTCAACACCTACATATTGATTATGATTCAAGGAGTACCTTCAGTTTTTATAGAATCAAACAGTGGTTTAAGACAAGGTGATCCTCTTTCACCTTATCTTTTTACGATTTCAATGGAGTATTTTTCTTTTTGCATGAAAGAAATGGTGATGCTAAGGTTGTTTACCCCTGTTCATAAGTTTGATCCTATAGTTTCACACTTGATTTATGCTGATGACTTAATGGTTTTTGGGAAGTGTTCTATTGAAGGTGCTAATGCTTTAAAGACTGTCTTTGATAAATTGGAATATTACAATGGTTTATCTATTAATCTCATGAAAACGAAGATTTATTTTAGTGCTTTTGCCTCTCATACTCGGGATATGGTGGATATTCTTGGTTATAATGTTGGTTCTTTGCCAGTAAAATATCTAGGGTTCCATTATCTTCTAATTATATTCATTATCAAGACTGCCAAGAATTACTGCATAGAATTCAACAGAAATTACAATCTTGGGATTCAAAGTTTCTGAGTTTCACAGGAAGAGCTAAAATTATTCATTCAGTCATTAATCCTACAGTTCTTTATTGGTTAATGGTCTATCAGCTACCTGAGTATGCAATAGAAAAATTAAACATGCTTTGTGCAGATTTTTTCTAGGGAAATTTGAAGCATAAAATGAAATGGTAGATGTAATGTATGCCTAAATAGGAAGGTGGAGTAGGTTTAAAGTCTTTTAAAGATGTGAAAAAGGCAGTTTGTTTGAAATTAATGTGGAAATTTCTCACTGATGAATCATTGTGCAATAAGTGGATGCATGCGAAGTATTGTTATAATAAAAAGTTTTGGAGTATGCGAGAAGACAACAATGCTTCTTGTACATGGAAAGCTATGATGAGGTTAAGGACTTCTGGTGAATAATACTTTAAGAAAATTATTGTGAATGGTTCATCCACCTCCATGTGGTTTGGTCCATAGATAAATGGTAGATGCTTGGTTGATATACTTGGGTTATCTAGATTTCAAGCTTCGGGTCATCAAAATGAAAAGGTTGAACTGATCATTAGAGATGGGAGAATATGTAGTCAAATTCACTCTACTACCATAGAGGTTCAGCAAATGGTTGAAAATGTGGAACTGAAGGACAACAGAATGAATGATTTTTATACTTGGAATGATGGGGGAGAGTTCTCATTGAATAAAGCATGGGACAGAGTTAGGCATAGATCTTCATTAATGCAGTGGGATAAAACTGTATGGCATAGTAAGAATTCAAGGAAAATGTCTTTCATATCATTATTGGCTCTGAAGAAAAGATTGAATACAAAGGACAGATTTTTCAGATATGAAGTTATTGAAGAGAATCTTTGTTCCTTATGCAATTCGATGGAGGAGAGCATTGATCATTTATATTTTGAATGTTCCTATTCAAAGTTCATCTGGTCTCATCTGAAGAGAAAACTTCGTTTAGATCTAGACAGTATCGGTTCAATTGAAGATGAAGCAAATCAGATTTCAGAAGTTTTTAAAGTGAAGGATCAGTTAAAAGATGTTGCATGCGCAGCATTTACAAATGCAGTATATCATATTTAGTGTGAAAGGAACTCCAGACAGTTTAATAACAAGTCCATTGTGAAGGAAATCAAACTTTTTTTGATAGAGAAAGAGATCAGGTTTTTGGTGAGTGGTAATGGTAGCAAAACTGTGCGATCATTTGTTACTGAAGAATTTCTAAGGAGATGGGGTGTAGATTTGCTTGATTCAGGGTGAACTGTACATGTTGAGAGATGAAGAAGT
The DNA here is from genome assembly GCA_030737875.1 of Allium sativum. Classification (NCBI taxonomy): domain Eukaryota; kingdom Viridiplantae; phylum Streptophyta; class Magnoliopsida; order Asparagales; family Amaryllidaceae; genus Allium; species Allium sativum. The sequence continues at coordinate 228,114,122 of CM060919.1, read as the reverse complement.
GGGTTATAATTAGCATATGTTTTACTTGTTGTTACTGTTATGTTATGTCGAGAAAATTACTATACTTGTATATGCTGTTTTTCAATGAATAAAAGGGAACCCAATTTCAAATATATATATATATATATATATATATATATATATGTGTGTGTGTGTGTGTGTGTGTGTATTGTTGACGTCAAAAGTTGGTCTATTGACAGTCAACCCCCTAGAGGTGTAATCCACACACAATTATAATCACATAATGCAAGAAAAAAGAATGAACATAGGGGGACACACAGTATTCTATAGTGGTTCGGCTTCAACCAATCCTACGTCCACTTTATAATCTCTGTTTATGTTGTTTATTACAGGTTACTGTTGGCTTCATTGAAATAAAGTAGAGAAAGAAGTGATTTATGTACAAAATCCTTGTGTTACGAAGTTGAAGTATCGAAGTGTACGGTAGGCTATCTTTGGAGTGTTAACCATAAGCTTTTTTAGTTGAAAATCCCGTCTCCTTTTCATTTCAGGAAATGGTGTATTTATAGGCAAAAGGTCGAGCCAATTGGAATGCTATGTGGCGATCATCCGCTCTGGAGTCGGCCTCATGTTCCTTGATCAAAAAAGTAATTGTAGGTGGCGGGACCTATTCTTCTGCTGAGTACTAGTTCTCCTCGATATCTACGGCGTACGTGGAGCTTAAGTTTTGGTGTACGGACAGGCAATGTAGGTCATCTTCGTGATAATCAAGGCATACGTGGACCTTGGAATCCAGAGTAAGGGAAGTTGAATAGACCCAGTTTGACCAATAAAGTAGCTTTCATAATCGGGTTTTATTGTGTAGCATAGGAGATGGATCATCATAGTTGGGGATCGGTCAGCTAGTTCGATCGACCTGGTCTTCGGACTTAGGTCCTTCTGCTGAAGAGGTATGCTTCTACTTAGGGATTGTTGAGTTGGGTCGGGAAAATGTTTCGCTCGATCGAGAAATGAGTCGGTCTAGAACAAGGATATAACTTGTCTTAGGTACAGATTCTGGTTGTGGTTATGACGACTTTTAACTAAAAAGCTGGTCAACACTTTGCCCCCTATAACATATCTTTCTTGGTAAAGGAAGGTATGTTCTGGATCTTCCAAGAAACGATGCATGGAGATCCAATACATAGAAATCTAGAAAGTCATGGTTACGCCGAACCATATTATAAGGTGGCTAGAAAACCGACGATCGTTAACGATCGTATTAAGGTCGAAGGAGAGACAAGAGAGCTAGTTACTAAGTTCACCCATCTATGAATATAATTTGTACCTGAGTGAAAAGAGAGATAGAGTTGCCAAATCCTGACAATACTGTTCGATTATTCGGAGCGTAAACCATGCTTATAGAACTTTTGGAGTATAGACCATACTCGAGTAGGGATCGATTTATTTTGCCAAATCCCGGTAAGGTAGTTTGATTTGCTAGGTATAAGACATACCTAGGAGCCAAGAGTCGAACATCAACCAAGCTCGGAATATGATTTTTTCAAAGAGCTTGAGTATAAACCTTACTCGAGATTTAGCAATATTTACTTGTCAAGTCTTGACAAGGTTTGGTTCGAGTATTATCCATACTCGTATTTAAAGAGAGCTAAGCTTGCTACATCCTGACAGGTAGAGTTTTAGTATTGGTATCAGCCATACCTTAAGTAGAGTATCAGCCATACTTAGTTCGAAGGAAAGTTAGGTTTGTCACATCCTGACGAGTGAATCATATGCCTAGGTATCAGTCATACCTTAGGGACGAGCATAAGCCATGCTCGGATTTAGATTGAGAACTCTACCACATCCTGGCAAAGCACTTGCATTCATCAAACATAATCCATGTTCGAGAAATAAATCTTATTGCTGCTGATTATTACAAATTCCAAAACAAATTCTAACGGGTCTATAGTCGAATCCAGAGCATGCCTTGCGATTAAATCCTAATGCCTTACGTGTGTACTTCAACATAACCACTTTATTTTAAAATAACAGAAAGGCATTTCTTATATCCTAAGAAATGGTGTGTATCCACAATGGTCTAATCTAGATCAGTTGATAATGACACCACGATTGTTAAGCTCAGGATCCTTCGCATTCCGAGGAGCATGAGAATTATTCTGAGAAGCACGGGAGGGTAGCGGTGGCGGTGTGGATTCCGCGGATTTCTTAACATACTCGGGCGGCTCTCCACGTCTAACTCGTTCTTCGATGAGATCATGCAAGTGCCTGCAATCGTTGATGCCATGACCAGCTATATCATGGTACATGCAGTGCTTTCTTGATTCACGTTCTCTTTGGGTCGGCTCCCTCCTGGGAGGCTTAGGGAAGGGAAGAGTTTTGCTTACGTCGAGGTATATGTTCAATAGTGAGGAATTGAGCTCGGTGTAGCTATCGTACTTAGGCTCTCTCTGGAACCATACATTCTTATCATTCTTTTCTGAGACCTTCCCCTTACCCTTGTTTTGGACAATGGTGGACGGTCCTCCATCCTTTGTAGCAAGTACGTCGAGATTTCCATCTCGATGTTAGCATCTTCCTGTGAGAGGAATTTGTCTGCCTTAGAGTAGAAATCTCCCATGTCTCTAGGAGGGTCCCTCTCAAGGGATATTTTGAAGTCTGTTCAATCTTGGACCCCGACCATGGCGGCCATGAGCACCATCGATGGTTTAGTTCGATCGACCGATGCCACAACCGGGTTGAATCTTTCTAAGAAGGAGCGTAAGGTCTCGCCAGATCGTTGCCTGATGGATGTGAGGAACATGACGCTCTTAGGTCGAGACATATGAACTCTGAACTTTTCAATGAAGCGGGTGACCAATATATTTCTGTTGTCAGTTGTCGAAGCCACATGGCGGCGATATCGATTAGGAAAAGATGGAAGCATTTGGTTATGACATTGATTGATAATGATAGTACTTCCATATGGCGCATACATCGCATGAGATGTATGGTAGGATTGGTTTGGCCGTTATACGGTTCCAAGACTGGAAGCTTGAAGTCATGTGGATTATGGGAATTCCTGATTTTCCATGTGAAAGGACTGTGATGGACATTATCCACGTCTTGGTGAGAAGTGGTGCCTCGGGTGAAGTGCTTAATGATGCTAGCAATTTGGTTCCCATCTCCGAGAAGTTGTTGCCACGAATCAAATTCGATGCCAGGGACATTGGCGGGAATCCCAATATGGGGTGGAAGCATGCCCTGAGTTCTTGGGGCCAATTCGGTGCGGCCCAGGAGGGATGGGTGGAGGTGGTCCCCAGCCACGGTTGTTGGTTCGGGATTGATTGGGATCCTTGGTCGGCATGTGAGTTGGGTTGAACCATATCTATGCCGGTAGGATTGGACCAATTTGAGTGAGCGTTGTCAGCTCGGGGTTCGACATTAAACCCCTCCCCTAGGCGATATCAGAGTGGTTTACAGTAGTGTTTCACTATGTCCTGTTAGGAACTGGTATGGTAGAGTGATATGTTGAGAACAAGATTTTGATCGATGCCAACATATAAAGTTGCAATGAAGATCATTTCATAGAGATAAGGTTTTGTATATATATACATTGAGTCGTGTTAGAAATATGTTAAAATCTATCCTCAAAGTATAACACGAATGCACAAATAGTTATATCATATCTTCGTTGCTGAAATCTTCATATTTGAGAAATTGAAAAGTCACAGAAAAAGCCCAAACGGTCCAGCCTTCGACCGGGAAAGAGCGCAGAGCGATCTAGACTATGGACCGAGGTCCTCCGGTCCACAGCCATAAACCGGTCGACCGGTCCAAATATGGGCGGTTGACCGGTCTGTGTGTTTTTGCACATAACGACTATTTTTGTGGAAGTTTTAGTTTTAATTAAATTCAACCAGTCGACCGGTGATTTTTAACCTGTCGACCGTTTTTAAACAGCAAGCTTTTTCTGAAAGGTTGCTTCTATTTGTGAAGAGATTTCTATTCAATAATCAAAGGAAATGGACATAACTTTTTATAGAAACTCTTCGTGAAGAATTACTACCTTTCTACTATTATATAAACAACTTCAAACTTGTTTTACAATCACCAATTCTTTCTATCTATTCTCTATATTGTTGATTTCATTCTTGAATTCTCAAGCACTCAAACGCTCATATTCTTCACAATATCGTTCTTGAATCCTAGAATTTATATATTATTCTTTTGATTCAAACACGATATCATCTTCCAAATCTTCACAAACACAAATTTTATTTGAGGATAAGATTATAGGAAGGTTGTACAAGAATTGACAAATTCGTGTTATTAAGAACACATATTGTCAAATTACAAGTCTACTCGTCTTGTTTGAAGTCCTCCGTGTTGTTAGAGGCAAGTATTGAAGTCCTTCGTGTTGTAAGAGGCAAGTTGTGAAGTCCTCGTGTTGATAGAGGCGTGAAATCTCGTTCGGCTGCTCGGGTATTGTGAACCTGTTTCCTCCGGGTTAAGTGAGGTTGTTGATTAGTGAAATTCTAGATAGAAATCTGGGACTGGACGTAGGACGGTGCTCCGAACCAGTATAAAAATCTCTGGTGTGATTTTTCCTTTACTACATTTACTCATCTGTGATATCTTATTATACTTTATATTTATTTGCATAACTATTGTATTAGATAAGTAGTTGTGTGTTATTCCATATTACACGATCCGAAGGTTGCTGCCCCCAGCCCTGCTTGAATCGTCATGCTGGGAAGACTGAGTGGGAAGCGGCATAAGTTGGTTTATGGTAAGATGCCAGAGTGGACCAAAGGTTGCATCGAACTATGATCTGGTCAATCCATAGGTTGCATCGATCGATCTGACCTAAGGTTCGGTCGATTAGGAAGTGAAGTTGAACTAGGTGGAGGCAGAGGAGTAGACCGATCTGGGGCTTAGGTTTCATCGACCTGAAGGTTAGCTGTTGCCCCAGCTTCGCCTGGTGCAGGAAGTGATGCTTGGTTGCTTGGCCTTCCTCCCATTCGAGCAAAGAAATTATTCATCATCTGTTGCTTTGTGAGGGTTCATCTTGGTGTGCCATCTGAGATCTGGCTTTGGCGAGACTCCATCCATCTCGTCCCTAATCAAGTATCGGGATGGTTCTTCAGGAGAGGAAGCCTCCAGGCTTGCCTCGGCTGCTGCGTCTGCTGGGCCAACTAGTTGAGCGTGGGAAGGTGTTGCATCCTTCTTTTGTTTTGCCATTATTTCTTCAGGAACTGCGAAGGGGGTTATGTAAAAGCTTGAGTGCCCCCTTCCTGGCGCGCCAAAGTGTTAACGTCAAAAGTTGGTCTAATAGCAATCAACCCCCAAAGCTTGTAATCCAGACACAATTATAATCACAAAATGCAAGAAAAAAGGATGAACACAGAGGACACGCAATATTTTTATAGTGGCTCGGCTTCAACCAAGCCTACGTCCACTTTATAATCTATGTTTTATACTGTCGATTATAGGTTACAGTTTCGTTCATTGAAAGAAAGTAGAGAAAGAAGTGATTTATACACAAAATCCTTGTGTTATGAAGTTGAAGTATCGAAGTGTACAGTAGGCTATATATGGAGTGCCAACCATAAGCTTTTTTATTTGAAATTCCGCCTCCTTTCCATTTCAGTAAATGATGTATTTATAGACAAAAAGTCGAACCGATTGGAATTCTACGTGGCGATCATCTTCTCCGGGGTCGGCCACGTATTCCTTGATCAAAAAAGCATTTGTAAGCGGCAAGACTTATTCTTCTACTGAGGAATAGTTCTCGATATCTGCGTTGTACGTGGCGCTCAAGATTTGGTGTATGAACAGGCAATGTAGGTCATCTTCGCAATTAACAAGGCATACATGTACCTTGGAATCTGAAGTAAGGGAAGTTGAATAGGCCTATTTTGATCAATAAAGCAGCCTTGAGAATCGGGCTTTGTTGTGTAGCGTAGCAGGTAGATCATCGTAGTTAGGGATCGATCAACTAATTCAATCGACTTGGTCATTGGTCCTTCTTCTGAAGAGGTATGCTTCTGTTTGGGGATCGCTAACATGGGTCGAGCAAATGTTTCAGTCGATCAAGGTATGAGTCGGTCTAGAACAAGGAGATAGCTTGTCTTAGGTACAGATTCTGGTTGTGACGGCTTTTAACCAAAAAGCTGATCAACACACACACATTAACAATCCGGGTTTTAAATATACGAATATTTAATTGATTTAAATATTAAAACAATTAATTTTAAGATTTAATGACTTGAATTAAATATGAATAAGAAATTGATTGTCAAATTAACTTGAAATTGAAAATCTTGAGTATAAAATCTGGTTGAAATTATTTCGAAGTTATGTTAAATTATATTTTAATATAAACGGTAGTAATAATAATTTATTAATGAATTTGTGTGTTTTGAAATCGAAATTATTTTTAAATTAATTTCCAGGTTTCAAACGAATCTGGATTTTGATGAAACTAGTTTCATCGGGTTCGGAATATTAAACTATTATATGATCTTAAGTTTTGTGGCTATCAGAACTTTTATGTGATGGTGCGAATTATAAACATTGGATGATAAGGCGTGTGAATAAAACAGAATAAAAGATAGCCTATAAATAACGCTTTAATCTAAACCTAATTCCCTCTTTCATTCTGTTTTTCGGTTGATAGAAAAATGGAGCCTCCACTTTGATTTTTCTTCAATCAAATTAACTTAGTTAAATACTTAATGGAATCGACTGATTTAGGACCCATCGGCTTTGTATGGTCAGGAGGCACAATTCTGATGCTTTGAAATGGTGTTGTTGTAGTTATACAGTTTGAACTCGATGCCAAAATAGGGCATGAGCTTCTCGTCAGTGTAGAGGTTGTTAGGGCAAGAAGATGGATTTAGATTCCTAGGTTGAAGGCAAACTAGCAAGCGGGGCTTGGGGTGTTGCGATGTTAATATGACCATCACGACATTCAATGTCAACAGCAGGTCGGTTTTTACATGGTGGAACAAGAGTTAATGTGGAGGTAGGGTTCTTGTGGAGATTGTGATAGTGAGTGGATAAGCGAAATCGATGGCGTCGATTGTGGTTGTGGTGAAGAGGGAACGCATGTCAACTTTGGTCAAGGGTTTACACAGGAGGCGGGTTCGAATTTTTTAAAATGAAGAAAAAAGGGGCATAGTCACGTGCATTAAGGGTAGGGTAAATAATAAGTAATTGTTAATGATGTTTAAATTATTCTAATTCAAATATAAACTTGTAACATTTATAAATCTTTCATATAAGGTTAGATTGAGACGAAACAAATTACGTTGGAATCATATCTGCGAATACTATGTACAAGAATTAGATTGGGTTCATTTGGAGCTACTTGGAATTTAATCTAATTTCAAATGCTTGTTTGAAACTAGATGAAACGATGCGTAAACATCGATTGGAACAGATGGTGAGTTAACTCTCACACTTTCTGAAATACTGTTATAACAATGGTAGTATTTACTATTGATTTCCTGCTTAGTTGTGTAATTATACGATTGAATGATTTATTGCTTAGTTGATTAGTTATGGTCATATATTCCCGTTTGTAAACGGATGACCTTTGACGCTACTTACTTTTAAGAAAAAGATTCATCTTAAATGAATTAGATTAGATTATCCGATTTATACACATATATTGATTGATATATGAGTTGTGATGCAGGGGGACAAGTTGGAGGGATCCAAAGGATTCCTCAGTGTTTTGGATGTTACTTGCTTTCATATTATATATATATATACACACACGAACTATCTAATATAAGTAACATTAAAATATTATTTGGATGATAGTTGTTGAATTAAATTCAATACTGATGTATTATTAATGAATAAACATTATTGATTAAGTGGTTGGCAGCAGATGACCTAAATTTAATTTTTTTAAGGCGTTGATTCAACGTTAGGCGAATTGACTAAGTGCAAAATTATAAAATTATTTTTATAATAAAAATAAGAGTGTTGAACCGAAAATTATATAAAATATAGGCTTTAAAAATAAATCAATATTCATAAGTGGTAGGGCTGTAAATTTTATGCGAATGTCCGACGTCCATTCATGTCTGTGACCGAAATACATCCGTCTGAGTGCGTTCGATTCTCGTTTAAGACACAAGTTAGGACAACAAAAATTATACGAGAAAAAATCACGTCCGGTCCGTGTTCGTTCGAATTCATCTGATTTCCTTGTAGTTCGATATATAGTTGAGAGAAAACCTAATAAAAAGTATAAAATATTATATAAATAGCCATGTCCGACCGGGTCCCCGTCTGAAAAACTTATGTCCGTGTTCGACCGATTTTATTTAGGACAAGAAGATTTGTCCGAGAAAAAGTTTCATCCGGTCCGTGTTCATCCCAAATTTTTTTAGGACATAAACTGAACACACCTCTGTTCGGTCCGTTCTGACCGATTTACACTCCTAATAAGTGGGTTTTATAAGGAAGTTATAAAATGACTTGTATAGCGGAACACATGTTTTTAAATAATTTATAATTGGACATTTCGAGTGTTAAAACTGAACAAATTTTATAAATAAGTGTTATGAGTATGAAACACCGAGTTTTGCAATCAAATGAGTTTATAAGTGATTTCAATTGCTTTGAACGAGTTTAATAAATAGCTTTAACGAACTTATGAAATGACTTATAAGTCATCTTGGAACTTATAATAGAGATTTATTAAAAGTTAGGTATCCATAATAAATTAATAAATTATTTAATCCAATTTCAAGATAAGTATAAAATATTTGATTTACAATCAAATACGACTTAGTTAGATCTGAAGTTTGGTTACGAAATAAAAACAAAGTTTTATAATAAAAAAATTAAATGAATTTTATAAAGGATCGTTAAGAAGGGGTTTTATAAATAAATCCAAGTTTTGTAATTAAGGTTTATAAAAGAGACTTAAAGCTGGTACGAGGGATTTAAATGATTGCTTACTTAATAACTGAATCAAGTAAAAATGATTATATGTGAATGAGGTTTTCAAATATAGGAAATGGTTTTTAAACCGTATTTGAATTGGATAGTAAATGGAACTTATTGTGACATTTATTGAAGATGGGGTTTTGCATTAATAAATATATGTTTATCTTAAAGATAAGAATGTTGTTAAGTGAAGGTCTAAAAGGTAAATAAAATACCCCAACTTGAACGAATTCATTGTTATCCAAGAGTTACTGGTTTGAAAACGAAAGTGGATATGGAAAATTAATTTATTATTTCAATATGTGATGTTATAAGCTTTAATTTGCAAAGTTTAGAAGTTAAATAAAATTGTTTGGGTTTATATAATAAACAATGTATCACATGACACTGTTTTGGCCCATATCAGATTTATGACTATACTTACACCATTTGGTTAAGTATATAATGTTATTTTCTAAGTAGTGAAAATAATGTGGTTTTGTGAATACACTTATTCCAAAGAGATAAGTATATGGCTATGATTTTCAAAGTAATGAAAATAAGAGACTTGTGAATATGCTTATCCCATTGAGATAAGTATATGAAACTGATTTTTAAGAATCGATGAAATGATTTTAATGAATAATTTTAGTTAAAAGGGTATGTACTACTAATGCACTTAACTGTACAACTATATATTGATAGTTTAAGAACCGACCATCAAAAGAATTCCTTTTTAATGTATAACGTGTTGCTTCGAGTAACCGAGACTGGAACTAGATCCAAAACCATTCCGAACCAATTTTACGTTCGAAATTGAAACTACATGTATGGTTATGCGTATGAAGATGATTTGAAGGTGTAAGCCTTAAAACGGAAATGATTGTTTGCTGATGTCTTTCGTTAGCTACCAAAATTATACTCGCACCAGTAGTCCTTACATTTTGGGATCTGCATGATGCGAGGACTTCTTGTTACTAATCATATGGAGTACTCCGGATAAGATGCGGTAAAAGAGTACCTCCGGTTTGTCCTGTTCCTGGACAACTTGTATGAACATATAACTGACATTGCATTTCTTTGATCACTTACACTGATTTTTATAAACATACATTGTAGATAAACCATTTGTATATATGAAATCTGAAAACTTGAACCTAATAAAATAATGAATTGATTTGAATTATGATTTATGATACTAAAATATTTGAATGTTAACCAATATTGTTAATATTTGATTTATGATATATTTAATATTTACTTCAAATATAAATGACCACGGTGTGAAATAAGCGTCTAGTTATCAAAGAGACCAGGGTCAGAATTAACATTCTCTCTATCAATACCGATACCACTTTAACATCTATGCGCATGGTGGAGAATCCAGAATAAAGTAGGTTGGTTTGGCTAATGCTACTGGAATGAAATAAGAGAATGATGATGGATAGTCTTGCCCTTCAGGTCATAATTAGAATGACTAAAACAGGAGCTATATTGTGATTAATTCAGTCGCACCTCCTACCGGACGTACTTCTTTAATACCATCTCAATTGCTTTATGATTGATTTGTGGCCCCTTGGATTATGGGAGTGTTGTTCGAGGTAGGCGGTAGTTGCAGCTATGCATTACCACTAGTCCGAGAGTGCAACATGTAGAATCCTACCCTGAGTATTGCCTCGTGTGCCTTATCATATTATCCTGATCGAGCCCTCTACGATTTTGATTTGTGTCGTACCAATGGAGTTATGATAGCCCACATCCCTTAATGTCACCCATATGAGGATGCGTTAAGTTTTGTGAAGCGCTTAGATATAAAGTAAAAACTCATAGACTAAATTTTCACAAGACAGAAATATAAAACACAGTGGAAACTTTTAAAACGTTTATTAAAATAAGCAAACCAAGTCATAACATTTAATACATTTCAAAATACCAGATAGTCATCATAAACTAAACATATTGTCTCGTGAAAAATATCAGAGTACATAAGTAAAACCACAAAAGTTATCCCTCTCATAAGTCAATATGATGATAAAAAAACAAGAACTGAAACAATACATGAAACTGGGAAAAGTCTGAAATCCAAGTTGAATCAAGAATCACTATTAAGACCCTCCACCCTGCGAACCTGTAGGGGGAGGAAGGAAGAGAAAAGGAGAAAAACTAACTAGGTCAGACATACGTCTGGTAAGTCGTAATAATTTCTAGCATGAGCATAAGATAAGGAAGCATTTGGGCAGATGAATAGTTCTAAGAACAATGAAAATAAAAGCATAAATGAAATAGCAGAAAAAGGTAACGCTAATAAAAATAGACTTCTCATTCAAAGCCAATTTTATTTTTTTGCACCAACCACCAAAATATCATAATTGGCCTTTACCTAATTTCTACCCGTCGATCGGCTTCTTTACCCAAAATTTGATAACCTGGGACAACTATGGAATTTGGGGTTATTAATCCTAAACCCATCAACTAAAAAGATACTACCGATAATCATAGGCGTTACAATGGTTTATCTTCCCCAATTGGAATGATCCACGCTCATCGTTCCGTCGGAACGTGCCCGTACCCACCTCATTTGAACCACTTACTATCTAGTCTGGTAAAGCGTGTCGTAGCCTCAACCTAGTGTGAGACCCCGTGATAACAAAGGGATACTGACTGATATGGGTTCCCAAACAAAAATGCAACTGACACAAGTCACCTCTAGACTTTGTTCCCAATTCTTTACAAGCATTTCATTATACTATTAGGCCTCTTCTCTTCCCCAGTCATCCTTGTGCTGCGGAACAGACCTAATATACAAGCCATATATCTTCACCAATCAGCCACATGTTGTCGGAATGAACTCCCTCTATCTTAGCTTATTAATGTAATAAATTTAACTTAACACGCTTAAGTTCATTAATAAGCCCAATATAACCACATGTTATACTCCTGGGTTGTAGTTAACTTTTCTAATTAATGTAATCTTTATATACAACCCTTCCCCTCGTTACTTAATGTCCAATTAAGTACAATTTATTCTAATTTACATATTCTCCAATTAAATGTTAATTAATGTCCAATTAAGTACAATTTATCCCAGTTCATAAGCTTGAATGTTCTCAATTAAGGTTTATCCTAATTTACAGTCCGTTATTTGAACATTATATTCATCAATTTCCATCATGCCCAAAATCCCCTTTTTCATTTACATTCAACATTATTCCCAATTTTTATGCAAATTAATCGATAAAGGCCTAGTTTTAGTTGGCTTAGGCTCAGCGCAAAAATAAATAAAAAGAGAAAATTGATTTAGGCTACTCGTAAGGCCTTGACTCAGAAATAAACAAAATAAATAAAATAGGGCATTGCAAGACTTTTCTCATGTAAATTGCTGATCTAAAAATTACATAAAACTCACAGGAAAAGATTGCAAATCTAGAAAAAGGCTTTAGTTGAAGAAGAATCCTTCATATCTACAATTGAACAGTACTCTGGTCAATTCCCCAATTTTATTTTATTTTAGAACCTAGCGGAGTAGAGGCTGAGAAAATGAAGAAGGAGAAGCGTGGGGGAAAAGTAAGGAGTATATGTCAATTTATAGGTGTAAAAGATAATCTAAGCCTTAGGATTATTAGGTTTACAATCTCAGCACTCAAAAACACGTACAAACTATAGTAACGTCGATCTCGTGTCAGGCACGAAATCGTGCCTGACAGTAATATGGGTCGACCCACCCGCTTATATGGGTTGACACAGGGGTCGACTTATATAGGTCCCGGGTCAACCACTTGGTCCACCCAGATATGGGTTGGGTATCCCAACTACTCTATTGATTTTGGCTTGATTATTTATTTAATTTCTATTTTAAATTTCAAATTTCGACAGAACACATCTTCTTTGTTTTTCATCTGTTTTACGCAAACTTAAAGTCCATCCGAACCAGAAATTTGTAACAGATCCAACGGTTAAATCCCCTCTGCCCAATTCTGAATATTATTTTAATTAATAATTAATTTATTACTCTTCCTCATTTAATTATTTCTCATTAAATTCGGGGTTTTATGCAAACTAAAAGGCTAGAAGAATGTTATCAACCATTATCTACACTCATCAAGTCAACCATCAACCACTAGCATCCATTGTCCTTAGATTTTCTAATGTTTTCATGAACTTACGAAAAATTGTTGTGTATATGCCCCTAAGATAATGCGAAAATTAGGCGTCCCACTGATTCAGTTTGTTAGGGAACTGGGTGTCTATAACCCAGTATTAATTGATCTTAAGGCTACTCAAACACTAGAGATATAAGTTATATTTATTCAAATTCAAATCAAAAAAATTAGTAATAAAATAAAATGCAGTAAAGTAAATAACACTAGGATTTTTAAAGTAAATAACACTAGGATTTTTATATTGGTTCGGATTAACCAATCCTATATCCAGTCATGCACTTCACCGTGTAGAATTTCACTATAATCACTTTCTTTCCACGGGTGGCAAGAACACCTTTACAATCTTGATTTCACGGGATACAAGATACACCTTTTCCTTATCAACAACAACAAACAATGGCAGGTAGTCGTATCTTCAATACAAATTCTTGCAGATTTGGTATAATGATCCTATAGACCTCCAATGGCAATATATCTTTAAATTCTTTGAGGAAATAGGATAAAATCAGAGAGGGAATGATATGAATTCAAGCACAACTCTCTGATATTGTGTAGCTTGCAAATCAATGAAGAATAGGAGTGAAAGAGAGTGGATTTGCAAGAATAATATAATAACTTTCAATGGAATTTATTGGAGAATAAATGGAGAAGAAGGAGTAGAAGAAAATGTGAAATTATTGTGTAAAAATTCGTTACCAGAGGCCTTTGTTAGGGACTGTAGAATGGATCGTTCAGGCAAAGCAAACACTAGAGGACGGTGAATAGTGTTTGTAAGAATTTAAACAAAACTAAAAACTAGAGAGAACTATGGGATGAATCAAACACCGCAAACACATTCACAGATTCAAACATAGATGCAAAATAAAATAAAATAAAGTGCAGAAAAGAAAAGAACACACCAGATTTTGTACTTTGTTCGGATCAGTCCTACGTCCAGTCCCACACAACGCTGGGTTGTGCAAAGTTTTGTTACTCTTTCAATAGTCAATTACATCCTCCTTGATTTCACAGCTTAACAAGAAGACACTGATTCCTACTTTCTTGATTTCATGGCTCATAAGAACACATCGACTCCTATTTCCTTGATTTCATGGCCCACAAGGACACACCGACTACTCTTTGACTCACAACAAGGTTTATTCAACCCAACCGATTAAAAATAGCCTTATAACTCTTCGATAACACTTGATTCAAAGAGTAGAGAGTGTAGAGAGAAGAAGTTTGATCAATTCAGAAGTGAATTCGACGGAGTATAAGTGTAAAAACCATTAAAATGATTAAGAATAATGGTAGGATGAAAGAGGATGAAGATGGAGAAGAAGTGATGTTAGAAAATTCGGTTTTAACCTCTTTTTATAGGGTATGAAGGGTTGCAACGGTTCTGAAGCGTTTCAAATAGTGAAAAGACACTTCCCTTCAAATTTAGAAAAATAGTTGTTATATGTCGACGTACATATTTTGCTATGTTGACATAGCCATGTGTAAATTTTATTTTCAAAGCATTTTTCAAGTATTTTGATATAAAATTAATTTGGAAATTCTTGGATAAAACTCTAATGTTGTAAATCGATATTATATGATAGAAAAACATATGAAAATATATTTTTAAACTATATAAATATATTTATAAAATTTTAAGGTTTTAAACTATATAAAATATAAGTAAAGTATATATAAAAAACTTAAGTTTGAAAAACAAAAAAGAATAAAAATAGAGTTAAATAGAAAAACAAAATAGATAAGATTGAGAATAAAAAGAAAAAGAAAAATAGAGAGGATTGAGGAAAGAATTGAAAACTCAGAATTTGGATTTGAACCTGGGGTGCTATTTGGAGTCTTACAAAATCTAGACTCTATAAATATATTATTCTTGAAATCTTGATTACTCATGAGTCTTGAATCTACTCTGAATTCTGAATTTCTAAAAGCTCTTAAACTGTACAGTCTTCAGTATTAATTCATGTATACAAATCCTGCATATGTATATATGTATATATGTATATATATATATTCTAGATAAAGATGTTAGTATATATTTTATAATCAATGATAATTGAAATAAGGTTGTTGTCATCAAAACTCCATTCTCCAACATTCTCCCCCTTTTTGATGATGACAACCTTAGTTTATAAAATATCATACCTGTACATATCTGGTTGATGATGTTCCTTCTATACTCCCCCTGTCTGTAAGAATCCTATAAACTATGCCTATATTTTATAATTTCGCTCCCTTTGGTGTTATCAAAAAGAAATTCTAAAAATACTCCTCCTAAATCCTATAACTACCTATATAATAAAGTACTCCCCCTAAATCCTAAATTCTATATCTACATATCCTAATTCTGTATATAACTCACCCTAAATCTATAACTCCCCCTTAATACATATTTTTTCTTTTATCTACAAATTTCTATAACTCCCCCTAAATTATGACTATACTAGTCTAGATAGAAGGATAATAAACTAAGCAGTACATTCAATATTTTTAATCAATCAAACAATCAATTCAAGCAATCAATCAAATCAACCAAATTAAGTAATATATGTTAATAAACACTTCTAAACCTTAAGCTAATCCTAGAAACTATAAAACTCCCCCTTAATCTAATATAAGAGTAAACCTCCAATTGGTAGGGGTCATCACTAACCAGTGGCCTAGCCTATACTCTAGTTCCCTTAAAACTATAATAAGACCTTAATCTAGACCTAGAAATAACTCTAATAAGATATCCTTAAAATTATGATATAAGTAAAGTAATTCAATCCAATCAATGAATCAATTTAAGTTTTGTTGTCACAAAACATCAGCTCAAACATGAAACTGAACATTTCTTATAACTTCTATCTATCATAAAACCTATAAAGCTCCTATCAACTATAAATTCATAAGTATATTTTTAACAAACCTCTCAACCGATAATGAAATTTAACCATGTCAAGTAAGTAAATCTAGTTATTTAAAACAAACAAACCAAATAAGTCAATCGATTCAATCAAATTAATCAAAACAAAGTAAACATGTTATGTATTCAATTAATAATCCTATATTTCTAATAAAAAAATTTCATACTATATACTTGTTATATGTGGAGTTAAAGTTAACATGTAATGCAATGTGTGAAGTATGTTGATTATAATGTAGTATGAAATGTATGTCATATGCAAAACAATATGAAATGCAACTTATGGTGTGAATAATCTTGATTTGAAATGCAATTGTATTTTATAATGATGATATGAAATAAGATGTATAATAGTATGCTGAATGGTTTGGTGATAATATCTATTTAGGTAAAATATATTCAAAGTACTATCTAACTATTATAAATTATTTGAATCGAACAAAGATAATGTTAATTTCTAGACTTAGGTTAATTATTTTAATGAAATTGATTAAGAGAATAATAAAGATAAGACTTTAATTAAAAAATATTCATGATAAGTAGTAAAATATTCAAAAAAATCATGAAGTTAAATGATATTAGTAGGCTAAATATTGTAAAAAGTGAAGATCTTTCTAAAGAGAATATAAAATTTGTATAATATAAAGTAAGCTATATAAACATATATTCATAAGTATATATAAAAATAATTTAAAAAGAACTTAAAATTTAATTTATGAGATATACATTAATATTTTGATACAAATCAATTTTAAATCTAAACTTTAGAAATCAAAACATATTTATTTGCTAAAAAACCATTTATACTTTAGAAGGAAACATTATAAAGTAATATATAAAACTTCTTATATTTAAACTACTTAAAAAAATAATGTATATATATTTCTTTATATTAAGTAAAATATACAAGTTTTATAAATCTTAATAGGAAGTCAAAATAAGTATTAAGTTACAAATAGTATTTGTGATAATGTGACCCAAAACTGTTATGAAATCATAAGAATAATATATAAGTTAAACTATGCATGTTTAAACTATATAAAAGATGAATAAATTTATATTTTATAACAATATCAAAAAGTTATATTAACTCTGTATATCATATTAACATGTTTATATAATTTTATTAAATTATATATTTTAATATATATTTGAAACGAGATATAAGAAAATAAGTATATAGATAAATTTAAAAATGAGAATTTTAACTGGCATTTTCTAATTGAAAAAGATGGTGGGAAGTTTGCAAGTTTAAATCTTTGAGATAAAAAATTTGAATTTCATTCTATATGCTGATATGTTAACATATAGATATATGTATGTTGACATATATGTATTATTTCAAAGAGAATATGATTTTGTGACTTTGGTTTTAAAATAGCGATTTATATTTCAGGTTTAACTATTTCCTGACATAATTCTAATCCTAACAAACATTCAAAATTTATTTTATTATATTAATTTGATTATAATTATTTTTGAATTTCAATTTTGAATTTTAAATTTCAAAATTGAATTTTAAAGTTTAAATTTCAAATTTAAAACAAAGCAAAGCAAGCAAAACATCCATTTAACCAAAAATTTAAAAATTAATTAAGGCATACCCGGTTTTTAGATCCATTTCTTCTATATTCTCTGAACTCTGAATTGGTCTTCTGGAATTTGATGATGAGATCTGCTCTATTGCGATGGGCTCGTTTTTCTGATCAGAATAGTGTATTCATTTGCTGAATTTGAACACCGCATGAGAAAGATATTGAAGATTTAGTAGTTCAACCAACTTGGCGCGAAAATTTGAATTTGAATTTTGAATTTTTAATGAATGGACACTTCAACTACCATATAAAGGCCCAAAAGTCATGTCTCTTCATAACTACTCCTCTTCCTCCTCTCATTTTTCACTTTTAATCAAACTTTCAGGAGGTATAACATCTTCGTATCTTAACGGAATTGGACGAAATCAGTGGCAAATCGAAGAGGAATTCGAGGACTACAATCTAGTAGTAGTTTTAGGATGAATTTGGATGGTATTGGGGTGCAGAAAGTCAAAACAGTAAGAGGTATGCATAAAATCCCATAACAGTTTTCAGTTTTGAATCGCTAACTTCAAACTGACATATCTCACTCAAGTTTGATCGGAATTTGACGATCTACCCTTCAAATCGACCGCAAGAACGAGAACTATAATCTAGAAAAGGGTTTGAGACAAAATAGTCTAACCTATGGATGCAATTTGAAGATAACCGTTGATAGTTTTGGTTTTCTTTTCTCTTTATTCACCAAAACTTTATTTGATCATTACTTGATCAATTCTTGACGGATTTACATGAAACGGCGACATTACGAAGAAAATGAAGAGAAGTACAGCATGAAGATATGTTGTAGATGAAAATCCAAAGTTGTAAATTGATCTTGTACCCATTTCTTTGCTGATTTACTTTATATATATCCATTTCTTCTTGATGTCTTTCAGCCATCATTACTCTTCTCCTCTTTTTGATTTCTACCATGTGAATTCTCAATAGCCATGTAACACACCATTTTGGAATTTGTATTTCCAACAGGCACCTTTTCATAATTTGAATTTTCAATAGTCACCATTTTAGAGTTTGAATCATCAACAACCACTTTACCCATCTTTTCAACTTTTGAATTTTCAAAAGTCATATAGCACATCTTTTCCTGCAAAACAACACAACTTTTCAAGGAATCGAATGACTTTTCAAAAAATAAAAGACTCTTCAAATAAACAAGTGACTTTTCATGTAATTAGTAACAATTCTAAACAATAATATCATGAAAATTTTATAACACATTCATAGACCAAAAATTTCAAAATTTAAATCATTTCAAAAATCAAATCATAGTAACTTGATTTTTCAATAAAATTGAATGCAGACTCATCTAATACTTGATGCAATACATGAATTAAAACAAGTGTTCAAAATTTTCCGTTTAACATTTTTAAAAATTGGATTATGAACTTTTTGAAAGACCTTTCTCTGATACCAATTGTTAGGAACTACGGAATGGATCGTTCAGGAAAAGCAAACACTAGAGTGGGTGAATAGTGTTTGTAAGAATTTAAACAAAACTAAAAACTAGAGAGAACTATGGGATGAATCAAACACCGTAAACACAATCACAAACACAGATTCAAACACAGATGCAAAATAAACAGAAATAAAAGTGCAAAAAAGGAAAGAACACACCGGATTTTATACTAGTTCGTATCACTCCTACGTCCAGTCCCACACAACGCTGGGTTGTGCAGAGTTTTATTACTCTTTCAATAGTCAATTACACCCTCCTTGATTTCATGTCTCGACAAGGAGACACTGATTCCTACTTTCTTGATTTCACGGCTCACAAGAACGCACTGACTCCTATTTCCTTGATTTCCCGGCCTACAAGGACACACTGACCCCTCTTTGACTCACAACAAGGTTTATTCAACCCAACCAATTACAAAACTACCCTATAACTCTTCAATAGCACTTGATTCAGAGAGTAGAGAGTGTAGAGAGAAGAAGTTTGATCAATTCAGAAGAGAATTCGACAGAGTATAAGTGTAAAAATCATAAAAATGATTAAGAATAATGGTAGGATGAAAGAGGATGAAGATGGAGAAGAAAAGATGTTAGAAAATTCGGTTTTAATCTCTTTTTATAGGGTATGAAGGGTTGCAACGGTTCTGAAGCGTTTCAGATAGTGAAAAGACACTTCCCTTCAAATTTAGAAAAATAGCTGTTATATGTGGACATACATATTTTGCTATGTCGACATGGCCATGTGTAAATTTTATTTTCGAAGCATTTTTCAAGGATTTTGATATAAAATTAATTCTGGAAATTCTTGGACAAAATTATAATGTTGTAAATCAATATTATATGATAGAAAAACATATGAAAATATATTTTTAAACTATATAAATATATTTATAAAATTATAAGATTTTAAACTATATATTATATAAAGTATATATAAAAAACTTAAGTTTGAAAAACAAAAAAGAATAAATATAGAGTTAAGTAGAAAAACAAAATAAATAAGATTGAGGATAAAAAAAAATAAAAAATAGAGAGGATTGAGGAAAGAATTGAAAAATCAGAATTTGAATTTGAATTTGAATTTGGGTTTGAATCTGGAGTGCTATTTGGAATCTTACAAAATCTAGACTCTATAAATATATTATTCTTGAACTCTTGAAATTTTGATTACTCACAAGTCTTGAATCTACTCTTAATTCTGAATTTCTAAAAGCTCTTAAACTGTACAGTCTTTAGTATTAATTCCTGTATACAAATCCTGCATATGTGTATATATATATATATATTCTAGATAAAGATGTTAATATATATTTTATAATCAATGATAATTGAAATAAGGTTGTTGTCATCAAAACTCCATTCTCCAACAGCATTTAAATAGTGTATGAAAGGATGTGTCTTTATGTGAAAAGGTGGAGGGAAATAACTACCCAATTTGAATTTAAAAATCTAGGAAACCGTTATATGTTGACAAATAAAGATAGCTATGTCGACATATGTAGTATTGCAAAAGACACATAAGTGTCGCAAATATTCAACACTTCAGATTTCCTTATATTTGTGGATTTTGGTGATTCGGTTGAGGTCAATGGTTGATTAACTTCAAGTATAATTGCCATGGGATCATTAACAAGATATTCTAAGGTTCAACCAACTCCTCATCACTTCAAACACCTTTTTTCTTCAATATTCTTCTCTAATAGGCTTTGGTCTTCTTTAGTCTTCAATTATTCTGATTATCCTTCTTCTATAATTATTCTTTTGTACTCTTGTTTAAATATCTCCATAATATATCTAATATAACTGCATAACTCAAAGATATGTTAGTAGTAATATTTATATGGTTGTTGTCATCAAAATCAATACCTAGGGGACCTAGGGTATTAAAAATCTCCTCCTTTTTGATGATGACAACCATGTAAATATTTGGGTGATAAAATATAATACTTTTTATATTTGACTCCCCCTAACTCTGTGAACTTTTTAAAAAAAACCTTGCTCTGGTACCAATTGTTAGGGAACTGGGTGTCTATAACCCAGTATTAATGGATCTTAAGGCTACTCAGACACTAAAGAGATAAACTATATCTATTCAAATTCAAATCAAAAGAAATAATTAATAAACTAAAATGCAGTAAAGTAGATAACACAAGGATTTTTATACTGGTTCAGATTAACCAATCATATATCCAGTCCTGCACTTCACCGTGCAAAATTTCACTATAATCACTTGCTTTCCACAGGTGGTAAGAACACCTTTACAATCTTGATATCATGGGCAACAAGATACACCTTCTCTTTATCAACAACAACAAACAATGGCAGGTAGTCGTATCTTCAATATAGATTCTTGCAGATTTGGTACAATGATTCTATAGACCTCCAATGGCAATATATCTTTGAATGCTTTGAGGAAATATGATAAAATCAAAGAGAGAATGATATGAATTCAAGTACAACTCTCTAATATTGTGTGGCTTGAAAATCAATGAAGAATAGGAGTGAAAGAGAGTGGA
Source organism: Allium sativum (assembly GCA_030737875.1). Taxonomy (NCBI): domain Eukaryota; kingdom Viridiplantae; phylum Streptophyta; class Magnoliopsida; order Asparagales; family Amaryllidaceae; genus Allium; species Allium sativum. Next base: position 228,092,599 of record CM060919.1, on the reverse strand, counting down.
TTTGCAAGAATAATATGATAGTTTTCAATGGAATTTGTGGAGAATAAATGGAGAAGAAGGAGTAGAAGAAAATGTGAAATTATTATGTAAAAATTCGTTACCAGAGGCCTTTAAATAGCGTATGAAAGAATGTGTCTTTTGGTGAAAAGTTAGAGGAAAATAACTACCCAATTTGAATTTGAAAATATGGAAATCCGTTATATGCCGACATACAAACATACCTATGTCGACATATGTATTGTTGCAAAAGACACATAAGTGTCGCAAATATTCAACACTTCATATTTCCTTATATTTGTGGATTTTGGTGATTCGGTTGAGGTTAATGGTTAATTGTCTTCAAGTATAATTTCCATGGGATCTTTAACAAGATATTCTAAGGTTCAACTAACTCCTCATCACTTCAAACACCTCTGTTCTTCAGCATTCTTCTCTAATAGGCTTTGGTCTTCTTTAGTTTTCAATTATTCTGATTATCCTTCTTCTATAATTATTCTTTTGTACTCTTGTTTAAATATCTCCATAATATATCTAATGTAACTGCACAACTCAAAGATATGTTAGTAGTAATGTTTATATGGTTGTTGCCATCAAAATCAATACCTAGGGTACCTAGGGTATTAATACAGTTGACCTCCTCAATGCAATTCATGTATGTGTCATGCATCAATATGTATGCAAAGGGACCCCAATTGGTACATATAAATTTATATATGTGTGCAATAACCATCCACCAAAATGCAACTCAAGTGATGATTCAAGCATTTTTCATCCATATTTAAAATAAATTAAAATGCACACACATCCATATGCAATATTTAAGTGTCCTAGTTCATCTGATCCCTAACTAGTACCTAGTGTGTGTGTATGCATCCACTGCATTCACTAGCAAACACTTGCATCCACGTGAATCCGTCCAACCATAACATGTTCTATTAACACGTTTTAAACCATTTCCTACCATCCATAGGCTTCTTCTACCTAAGACTTATGATTCAAACGTTAGGAAAAATATATTCAAATTCAAAGCTTAGGAAAGAATTAAGAGCGTACTCTCAAAGAGAAGCAGAAAAGAAGCGTGAATTCTATCTTCTAGTTCCCAAGTCCCGTCGTCAATATCTTCTCCCGACTGAATCTTAACTAGCTTGATCTCTTTATTGTAATAACCCAAATTTTGGCATACCATTTTTTTCAAAAATCCCAATCTATCGATGCTCGAGTCGGCTTATCTGGTATCTTGCAGAAAAGACAGAGATAATAAATATATCAGAGCTCGGTAAACATCACCCAACAGAATGGATAAAATATAATATAATTAGATATAGCCTTACCGAAGTAATAATACTATCTAACATGCATCCAAAGCTATCGAATCTCTTCCATAAACCTAACCTGTAAGTATGCTACGAGGAGAGGGTCAGAACACAAACTTCTGGTGATTGGAAAAAATTATACATTCTGAAATAACCCTATATATACTGTTTAGTTAAGTTTTCTTATTTATTAGGTTATTATAGGTTAACAGCTCTCAAGGCTCTACACTCATGTCGTACCCATCTACTCCCCGGTAGATTAACCTAATAGAAAGTATATAGCTATACCCCACATCTCAAGGTACTCTCCATAATACCCTCCTCGTACGGTCTCCACCGTCATGCCATGGAAGCGTATGCAACCGAACGACGTACAGATGTCCAAATCATTACGCCACGTAATCGCACAGAATGATCATCGACATGCCATGTAAGCGTATGGATTGTCGTATCCAAACTGCTCGGTCGAATCAAATCTCAACACAGAGTAATACCCCACCGTCTATGTAGCGACCCGAATTCCCGGCCGACCTATATCGAAAAGAAGGCAGACTGCTTTGAGAACACGACCCATCGGAACATAAACAATAGAACATTTCAATGCTATTACAACAATTTACATCAGAATACAAGAATATATCAGAGTTCAAATAAAAAATATACAACGGAAAAATATTAGAGAATAAATTACATTTAAATACATAAACATAATGCGTAGCGGAAATACATCAACTAACACAACTAAAAGAAATACACGGGTGCAAAGCTTTCCGAATATGGCTCCAGCTTTAATCTAGGATCCTGTGAAAAGAAATATATGCGAAAACCAAAACTACTAGTTATCCGTGCAGAAAATATGGGCACCTAGAGTTTACGTGGAAACAATAAACTCCATGTCAGCCATGGGACTGGTGTGAGAAGCTCTAATAATTATAACTAACTTAAATAAAATAAGGAATATCACGGGGCCACGCCATATGTCATGGAACGGGTTTACCCCCATAGATACTAGTGCATAAACAACAACCAATAATAGACATATGAATCTACTATGCGTTAAACAATATGCAATTCCTTAATATACCCATTTAGGCTTAATCCCAAATTTAGATTTTTTTGAATTCCAATTCACTTTACAGAAATTATTTCTTTGGACTTTATTCCCAAATTCTTATTTCAAATCATTTGAAATACATACCTAGCTTTTATATCAAAGTTGATTTCACTTTGGGATCTCAAACCAAAATCTTTGGAAATGTGAATTCCAAAACGTCACAATGCATGCAAACAATATGCAACCAAATATCGGGAGGTTTCTCCCATCAAACAAGGCAAAGGGCACGCACCTTAGCAACTCGATATACATACATACATACATACATATATATATATATATATATGCACCTCCCAAGATGGAGCAAGCTACACTGACGATGCACCATCACACACCCTCGGGGAAGACTTACACCACCATAACACCCATACTTTTAGTTTTTATGTTTACCCGAGTCTTTAGCCACATACTAAACCATTTTATATCCTGAAGTAGGGAAAATCATTTCACAGCATAATAATCACAAGTACTTTCAAACTATAGTACTTTACATCAGCAATTCACACATATGACCAGTCTATTAATCACATAACCTTTGAGCTCGTACGTCTCAGAGAAGGGTGTTAACAAGAGAATAAATTCTCTGCCACCAAACAGATATATCATTAATAGCATCTAATCGGTTATGTGTTGAACTACAATGTAAAACCATAATACTTTTCTAAATCATTTTAGAAACATCGGGTTTAGTCGTCGAAATTCTTTCTGTTTTATAAAACATTTTTATAAAACATTCCCTGTCCAAAATCGGGAATAACTTTTCTTTTCACTTAAGAAAATATCATTTCAAATCATTCATTAAATTTGAAATGAACTCAACAACATCGCTAAACATATCATATTCAAATCGTGAAGTGTTTCATAAGATGTTAGCATACAAATATTTCTACCAACCCAATGCTAAATGTAAAAGCATATTTTGCTCATACATTGGTCGAGCACAATCCAAATAATCAATCAATCACAATCAATATCAACAACCAAGCATATTTGGTTCTAACACATCTCATGTTTTGGTAAATTTAATTACCATTTATTCATTCCAAATCTAATTAAAGATTTATTAAAACTCTACTTAGTTTAAATCTCTAAAATCATTACTTAATGATTATTCAACTTTCCGAAAATTGATCCTGCCTTTAATTGGATTAAAGAACAAATGTTATTTAAAACACAGTTCACAATAAACCCAAAATCATCATTCATAAAAATGGAACCTTCACGGAAATCATAACAGTTTATAATCGATGTAAATTTCCGTATCAGACTAATACTATAAGTGGAATAACGACAAGGCCTTTTAAATTCCATATATAGTAACGGTCTTTATTCATAGAAGCTCATCTCGATTATTACCAAATCGAATTCCATTCAATTCTAATTTAATATATTAAATTGGAAAACTTTACTTTCGAAAATTTCCATTAAATCTAAATAAAAAGATTTATAAATTCCAAATCATATCTTCACTTTTAATTGGGTTTTAAGAACAAATGTTATTTAAAACATCGTTCACAATGAACCCAAAATCATCTTCCAATTAATTCCAATTTATAATTATAAATTGGAAAGCTTCATTAATCTTAATTAAAAGATTTATTCTATTCTCAACTGGGTTTAAGAATAGTGTTATTGAAAACACCATTCACGACCAAACCGAAATCCAATTTGATATTAAATACAAGGCTCTGATAGAAATTATATCAACTAATATTCAATATCAAATTCTGAAACTAACAGATATCGTATCGGGAATAACGATATCTGTATCTTCCAAATTCCTGAACAATATCCATATAATCACAGAATCCAATACCGAAATATTCAAAAGATTATTTCTATTCAATTCCTTTCCAATTCATATGTTGGAAAAATTCTGGTTATATTAAAACCATATAATTTCTTTCAGTTCTTTACTCAAGTTAAAAAACAACTTATTCTAATAAAAATATCTTTTATCTTTATAAATGTGCAATATTTCATCCAAAATCTTTCTAAATCAATTGTTATGATTTTACATAATTTATTCATATTTTTAATAATTTTATTAAGGCCTTTACAATCGGTTCCCAATATCGACGACCGAACTACATTCATAGCGACATTTTCCAAAACTGATTTGGACATATCTTAGAATCTAACTGTTAGATTTCAAATCTCTTATTATCATTTGAAAGCTTTTTTCAATAAGAACCCAATGGTTCCGGTTTTAGGAGAATCCGACGGTCGGATCTCCCGTTACGTCCATTTGAAGTTAATGGTTGAAATTTGCTAACGGTCGCTGCGCGGCGCATTCTATTCAAGCCATTCAATATATATATATATATATATATATATATATATATATATATATATATATATCGTCAAGTTCTATTTAAAACATATTTTATAAATCATTTATAAATTCATTTTAAAAAATGATTCCAACACCCATTTCAATTTTAAATCAAAATTGAATATTCAATATCACTATAATATTAAAATGATAATATTTTCAGAATATCAGATTTTGAAATCAATTCTATTCGATATTCATTATAGAATGAATAAAATAGACAAAAAATCCCATTTGACTTAAAATGGTGTTTACCTACTTAACTCTACTTCATAATTTTCCTTATTTTCGTGTCCATCCAAAATCGGACATCAAAATCATATTTTGATCCTTTACCGAGTATTATTTTAAAATATTCGTTTATATTCGGAATCAGATCAGACTCAATCAATTACCATATAATTTTATTCATGTTGTTTCCATACATCGCATGTATTCAAAAATGGTGATAAACAACTATTAAACAGTCCATCAATCACAACAATGATTTAACAAGTCATGGAGAACTCGTGAAAATGGCGTCTTCGTTAAATTGGCAATTTGCGATTTATCATTCTTCACCTCCTGTCATATGTTCTTCATCCCCGCCTCTCTTATCAACTTATCCTTCCTCTTCAAGCTATCACCTTCTCTTAACTTCCATCCCCTCCTGCTCATGCCGAAGAATCACAGATCTAAATCTAGGTTTTCTGCCAGCGTGACTAGGTCTGGACGCAAATTCTCTGTTCCACTTAGAGTGTCTGTGTCTCCGATTGAAGCTGCTAATCCGATTCTAGACCTCGCAATGGCCTTATCTTTGCCTACGTCAAAATCAATTCCTATTTATGGCCCGAATACTATCGAATCCTCTCCGGTTACTTACTTGCTAGCTGAGAAATCAAAGGCTGACAGATGGACTAACCTCAAGATCTCCTCAAATTTCGATCTAGTTACTAAGTCGACTAATTTAGTTATTAATCTAACTAGTGTTGTAGAACCTGCTACTTTGGTAAAACGAAATGCGTAAAATATTTTGTTGACTGGAAATGTTGTTGAACGAGTCGCGGGTGAAAAGGCAAGTGGTCTCGTGGATCTGGATGTGTAGTCCCGTAATGTTGTGTGCCTTCCAATTCTATTCGTGAGTCTGCCAACTCAATGCCCTCAACTTGCATGCAAACTAATCGACTGAATGCTCCACTCAAACCTGCTACTGGAAAACGTAATATGCCTCAATCCAAGCCAACTTTTGTTCCTGTCGTGGCAATGAATCCGACAGCCATTTCCTCTAAAATACCCTCTACTGATCGAACCGCAAAGCCCCCTGACATGTGCACCAAACCATCATATGCTTCATGTTTTTCATCTCAATCTCGTTGTGCTAGAGAGTATCATCCCCGTGATTTTTCCTCTTCCGCAGAAAACCCGTTTCCTCCTCCTGAAATAATTCAGGAGGGAGCAAACTATTGGAAAAATCACATAGTTGGCTTCTTCCTAGACTCTGTAGTTCCTAATGTTGATGTTCGTGATCAATGCCGTAGGGCTTGGAATATGAGAGGTGCTTTACATGTTAATGTTGTTAATGGAATGTATTACTTCAAATTTTCAATAAAGGAAGAGAGAAGGAAAGTATTGGAATCAGACCCGGCAATAATAGGAGGGAAACCTTTTATGACTACATCTTTGAGTGCATTGGTGGAGAAATCTAAGGAGATTGTTTCTTCCATCCCAGTTTGGACTATTTTTACTAGAATTCCGTCGGTTCTACAAACTCTTCCTGGATTGAACTGGTTAGCTAGCATAATTGGGAATTTTAAATGCTTTGATGTTAACACAGAAATAAGGAAAAATCTCATATTTGCAAAAATTTGATTGAGATAACTCCAAGTAAGCCTTTACCAGAAAAGCTTAAAGTTACCATAGAAGGTTATGATTTCTTTGTTGATGTTCAATATTCTTGGCAATTGGAAATATGCACAAAATGTCACTGTTTTGGACATATGCTTGATACTTCAAAGCTTGTTGGTCCCTTTAAGGTTCGAAAGCCCCTAATGAAGCCGCCTCCTAGTGTTTGGGTGTAAAAAAACAAGGTTGATGACATTCTAGTTAATGATGATCCTCAAACTGATAAGGAATTGAAGGGTTCAGATACTGTATGTGATGAAGAATTAAAGGAAAATGAAGTGGTAACATCAAACTGGGAACATGAGGATGATGGAGAGAAGAATGAAGAGGTATCATCGGATGGGTCTACTGAAGATGATAGGATATGTTGGTTGTCAGACGACCGTGCTTGGGTACATGAAGTTTCTGGAATAAGGTATGATCCACATGAAAATGAGTACTATAAATATGTTTCGGAGGTAGTGGAGTGTTGACATCAAAAGTTGGTCACTAGTGACGATCAACCCCCAATCGCGTGATCTACACATGAATAAAGATAAAATACGCAATAAAAAGTAAAAGAACGGGGAGCACACACAGAATTTTTATAGTGGTTCGGCAAAGACAATGCCTACGTCCACTTTATATATTATTTCTCTCTTTTTTTTTATTACAAATACAATGCTTTTTCTGTTTGGGGAAAAGAAAGAAAATGACTATTTTCCTTTCTTTCTCTTGAGAGATTAAGATTCTGGAGGAGAGTAGAGATGAAAAGCTTGAAGAAAGCCGTCTAGCCAAAAAAAAGTCGTCCTTTTTCTCTTTAAACTTGGAGGTATTTATAGGTGGAAAATGCTGCTTGGGCTGTTGCGAAATGGTCCGGCCATTTCGGGAAGGTCAGACACGTGGAATCCATCCATTGGCTCGAATTGCGGCTGGAAGACCGATTCCACTGCTCATAAATAGTATCCTCGAAAGTTGTGGCTGACGTGGCATCCGTGGAGAGGTATATCAAAGGCAGAGCTTTGCCCGCATATGGTTGACCACCTTTATCTCCTTGGAAGTCGGAATATTAAGTGGACTGGCTCTGTAGAAATCTTCCACGCTAGCTTGAGATAATCAGTCGACGAGTTCTTTCTGGAAGCGAGAAACTCGGTCGCCCTGGTGAGCGATTTTTCAGGTAATGCGGAGTCAATCTGACTGAGTTGGATTTGGGCCGATATACCATTGCTTGATGTAGCGCTCCTGATGGGCCTCTTGGAGCGCGACCTGTATTTGGTTGTGCGTTTGGGCTTCGGTTTTGGCCCGATGAGATTAGTGCCAAAAAGAGGGCTAACACTTTGCCCCTTAGAATGTATCTTCATCGACAGAGGGAGGTGTATTCTGAAATTTGAACTGAAGCACAAACGCTCGAGCTGTTATGGTCGCGCCGGACCATATCAAGGACAGAAAACCAACGGTCCGATGTTGTATTAAGACTAGAAATCCGATGACCACGCCAGGTCGTATTAAGGCCGGAAAACCAACAACTATCGGAAATCGTATTAAGGCCGAGATGATGATCGCTACTGGTACAAAAGTTGGTTCCTGCAAATACAAAACAAACCATGGGTCGAGCATTTTATTCCACTTGGCTTTAGAGGGTGGCGAGCATAAACCATACTCGGCTCGGTGGCGAGCATAAACCATACTCGGCTTAGTGGCGAGCATAAACCATACTCGGCTTAGTGGCGAGCATAAACCATACTCGGCTTAGATAGGGCGAGTATTAACCATACTCGGCTTAGGGCAAGTGTTTCTCATGCTCAACTCATGTTGGGTTAGTTAGTTTAACGAGCTATGCACGCTCGTGGTGTAAAGAAAGAGAGTGTAATCCACACTCGTGTTTAAGAAAAAGCGACCTCTCTTACTTGAAAGAGTAGGTGTTTGAAGTAGTGGTGGGCTTTCACGCTAACCACATAGAACAGGGGGGCGAGCATTAACCATGTTTGGCTTAATGGCGAACACTAATCTGGTTCGGCTTAGAAATTTTACAACAATCGATCTACTTTTGCAAAAAGTAAAGTTCATAACTGCTAAGCAACTATTACAAAGAAAATCTACGAGGATAGCGATTGATTACATAGCATCAAGGCGTCCCTATTATTGAAAGAAATACATCGAGAGAAAAGATAAAAAATCTAATTAATGATAATGCCGCGAGTGCTAGTCTCAGGGTCCTTTCCATTTCTAGGAGCTTGCGGACCAGCCTGGGGAGCTTGGACAGAAGGTCGCGGCGGCATGGCTGGGGCGCGATTTTTTACATACTCAGCGAGTTCCCCTTTCCTGACTCGCCCTTCGATGAGATCGCGCAGATGTCGGCAATTATTTGTATTATGTCCAGCTACGTTGTGGAATATACAATGCTTGCCAGAGTCAAGTTCCATCAGGGTCAGTTCTCGTTGAGGTGGCCTTGGAGTGGGGAAGGACTCGCACATATCGAGATAGATATCGAGCAAAGAGGAATTGAGCTCGGTGTACCGATTACATTTGTTTTCATTTCGAGATCGTACATTGCGTTTATCCTTTTCCGGGGCCATTCCTCTTCCTTTATTCTGGCCATTGCCGTTGAGTGGACCTTGTTGTTTGGCTACTAAAACTTCAAGGTTCTCCATCTCAAGGCTGGCATCCTCTTGTCGGAGGAATCTTTCGGCCTCGGAATAGAAATCATCTATATCTTTGGGAGGATCCCTGGTTAAGGAGTTCGAAAATTCTGATCTCTTCTAGACTCCCGCGATGGCTGCCATCAACACCATCGATGGCTCGGGCCGATCGATAGATGCTACGGCGGCGTTGAACCTTTCGAGGAAGGATCTTAGCATCTCTCCGGATCTCTGTTTGATGGTAGATAGAAACTTGACACTTTTCGGTCGAGAGATATGCACTCGAAACTGCTCGATGAAGCGGGTGACCAGAGTATTCCAACTACTAATCGACTCCGTTGTTAGCTGCCGAAACCACATACCGGCTATATCTGTGAGAAAGAGTGGAAAGCACTTAGCCATGAAGTTGGTCGATGCACCAAGTACTTCCATATGTCGCATGTATCGCATAAGATGAATGGTCGGGTCAGTGCGACCGTTGTATGGTTCGATGGCAGGGAACCTGAAGTCCGGAGGGTTTCGAGAATTTCTGATTTCTCAAGTGAAGGGGCTGCGATTGACATTGTCTATGTCTTGCTGCGAAGAATTGCCCCGAGTGAAACGTCAGATGATGCTTGCAAGCTGACTCCCATCTCCGAGGAGTCGTTGCCATGAACTTAACTCTGCATCCTGAGGGGGTTCTACATGAGGATCCGGCAAAAGCATGCTCGGAAGGGTGGCCGTTGGCTGGGCTCGACCTCCGAGAGTTGAGTGAAGGTGTGAGGGAAGGTGAGATCTGGCGGGTCGTTCTGGGCAGAATGGCCCCTCTGGAACCTGATGAGTTGTGGATCAAGCCATATTTGTAGCTAAAGGTCTAGGCTGATCCAGCATAGCATGTGATGTTTGAGGGCCAGGGTTGCCCCCGTTTGAAGCGAGGTTAGGAGGGTCTACGGTAGCGTTTTCTTCCGCTACGGTAAAGACCGGCATGGTAGGGTGGCTTCCCTCGTTCGAAGGGAAGGGTACTCCAACTCTTCGTTGAAGAGGAAGAGTGGTTAGACTGGTCTGCGGCAAGATCCCGGGTTGTAATGGGAATGGCGTTGATTCTGAGGGACCCGGGGGTAGCTCGACTGATTCGGTAGGTCGAGATGTTCCAAAGAGTGGAGGCATATTTGCCGGACGACCCAGATCTTGGTCGCCTGCCTCCTGAGGTTCTGTTGTTGCAGCCGCGCTGGTTGCTGGAAGTGATATTCTCGGCTGGGATCGATCGGTTGGTGGAACCAAACCAGGATGAAATAAAGGTGTAGCCTGATTAGTGGCCTGATTTCGTGCATACCGAAGATCGGTTATTGCCCCAGCTTCGGTCGATGGAGGAATTGATGTTGAAGTGTTCAACCCTATTTCCAGTCGACCGAGAAGGTGATCCATCAACTGCTGTTGTCGTTCGAGGACTTTACCCTGAGATGTCATATGGTCTCTGAGTTCGACCATGATTTTATCCATGTCGTCCCGGGTAAGGAATCGGGACATGTTGTCATGAGAGGAAACTTCATGGCTTGCTTCTACAGCATCGGCATCGGCTGCATCGGCGTTTGCGGGACGAGAGGATGTTGCATCTTTCTTTCGTTTGTTCGCCATGACCTGGGATAAGCAGGAGCTCGGTGGCGGTGTCGGTGCGCTTCCCCTTCCTGGCGCGCCAAAGTGTTGACGTCAAAAGTTGGTCACTAGTGACGATCAACCCCCAATCGCGTGATCTACACACGAATAAAGATAAAATACGCAATAAAAAGTAATAGAACGGGGAGCACACACAGAAATTTTATAGTGGTTCGGCAAAGACAATGCCTACGTCCACTTTATATATTATTTCTCTCTTCTTTTTTATTACAAATACAATGCTTTTTCTGTTTGGATAAAAGAAAGAAAATGACTATTTTCCTTTCTTTCTCTTGAGAGATTAAGATTCTGGAGGAGAGTAGAGATGTAAAGCTTGAAGAAAGCCGTCTAGCCAAAAAAAAGTCGTCCTTTTTCTCTTTAAGCTTGGAGGTATTTATAGGTGGAAAATGCTGCTTGGGCTGTTGCGAAATGGTCCGGCCATTTTGGGAAGGTCCAGACACGTGGAATCCATCCATTGGCTCGAATTGCAGCTGGAAGACTGATCCCACTGCTCATAAATAGTATCCTCGAAAGTTGTGGCTGACGTGGCATCCGTGGAGAGGTATATCAAAGGCAGAGCTTTGCCCGCATATGGTTGACCGCCTTTATCTCCTTGGAAGTCGGAATATTAAGTGGACTGGCTCTGTAGAAATCTTACGCGCTGGCTCGAGATAACCGGTCGATGAGTTCTTTCTGGAAGCGAGAAACTCGGTCGCCCTGGTGAACGATTTTTCAGGTAATGCGCAGTCAATCTGACTGAGTTGGATTTGGGCCGATATACCATTGCTTGATGTAGCGCCCCTGATGGCCCTCTTAGAGCGCGACTTGTATTTGGTTGTGCGTTTAGGCTTTGGTTTTGGCCCGATGAGATTAGTGCCAAAAAGAGGGCTAACATGGAGGATGCTAGAAGATTGGAATACCATGTAGTTGGTGATAGCTTTGAGCTTATTCGAGAGGGTGTGCTTGGCAAGAAGAACCAGTCGCTCTTCCATGATTCATCTTAGGATTGGGAATGTGAGTTTCGCAGTCCTAATCCGTGTTTTATACCTATACTTTCTGTGCTTTTTTCTGAGTATGTCAATATAATAGGTAGTGACAGTGATTCTTCCAGTTATTCCACTCTTTTGGGGGACTAATTATTAGGCCCTTGATAGTAGTTGAAACTCTTTGTTTCTCTCCTGTTCTTTATAGTCATAGTGTTCTGGCACTTCAAACCATATGGAATCTCTGTGCCTGTGCAGAATTTCATTTCCTTTTCTCTTTCTAATAAAAAGTGGTACGACCACTATAAAACCGGCTTGCCATGCAAAAAAAAAACTATTAAACAGTCAATTCACATCCAATGTGCAATTTACGATTGTATAAGCATTAAATAATTAAATAACGCTTATCACAGTCTGTCAATCAATCGGTTGACATACATTTAAATCCAAGGAAGATGTGAATAAATTATCATCCCCAGACTAGTGTGGGGTTTCAACCAACAACATTGAATTCAAATTAATCACTGATTAATAAATTTAACCAATTCTAATTTGATTCGAAATTATTTTTCTAATTAACCAATTTTCACTGTTTAAATTATAAATGGATATTTATAATCTAATTTCGACTACCACAAATTTATTAACATTATTTTAATGATGTTAAATATTTTAATATCACAAACAAAACACAATACAGTCAATCATATCATCCATGGGTTTTCAAACAATAGTAAGGTGAGCTAACAAGCACCATATAACATTTTTGTGATAATTAGAACAGATAAAAATCAACACTGGCAATCGCTACATTCAGTTATAAAATAAATAACTGTACATATATTTTGAGTGAGAAAATTCTCACATTGATTTCCACTCCGTCAGTCTTTAATGGATGATTTTATTTTTAAGCTAAATTAAACGAGCATTTAATTTAGCTAAATATCCAACTTGTTCCTTTTTCGTTCTGGTCAGTTCCATGTTGTAATGTTCGTTCCCACGATCGCAACGCAACTAAATTCACTGAATTCTGATCTCGTATGAAAAAGATATGGTATTTAATACATTAATTACATAATTATATAATTAAATAATAATTAAATTTTAATTACTTTCCCTAATTACTTTCTAATCCGCCAATCCTTCTTCCTGGAATAACCGAACCCCGTAACCCAAAAAAACCATCAGCTCCAAAGCTTTCCACCGTCGCCGCTCTTCCTATGACCGTCGTGACCCCGATCAGACCTCGCCACTGTCGAGCCCTTCTCCTCCTCCCTCGGTGCCCGCCACATCGCACGACTCGGTGGTCCCACCCTCTCCCAAAATCTACACGAACGAACCACTTTAGAGCCCAAAATTCAAACAATCTAAGCAGTGAAAAATCATCATCATCGTATGGAATTAAAGGGCTGAAGAAGCTCTTTGATTTTGCTTCTTGAATTTTTTGATAATATTGAACGAATCACGTGAATTTGGTGCGTTGTTTCTAAATGGCGGCGGCAGTATTCTGAGGGAGATTGAGATTAGGGTTTTGTGGAGAGATTGGTTTATATATAATAATATTTATTATTATTTTATTCAAATTTTACTTCGTTATGGCTCTGAACTCTTAATGAATTCCAACGAATGTCGCCCCTAGCTAAATACCCTCATTCTAGATAAAATGGGATATGTTTCGTAAGCCAATTTGACTGTTTTGATCAGTTTTCTCAAAATTAAAATATAAATTAATATAATGGTCAATATTGAATTTCAACGTACATTTCAATTTACCGAGGCCACATACTGACTCCAAAAATTATGGAAATTTGAATCTCGCTATTTTTTACGATACGGTCCTAAAAGAATTTATTTTGTTGAATTTGGAGACCGTTTGAAAAATGGCCTTTTAACTGGCTAATTAAATTTAAACTGAATTTGCAAACGCATTTAAATTTTCTACGCTCACATATTAATTCCAAATGATTTGAAATTTTAAACCTGACTATAATTTGACATTCTGGATCTAACAAAAGTGGTTTTGTCGTAAATGGAGGTCATTTGCAAAATGAATATATTTAAGGGCTATATATAATATTAAAATATATATAAATTCTATTGCGACTATTTTAAATTTTAAACTGGACATAACTTTCAATTTATAAAATGAAATCTAAAATTTTCACATTCATTAGAAAGATATAACTGAACAGATTCTAACATTTCTTGTTTTATCCAATTCTGATTTATATTGAATTCTGTATACAGACTTGAAATTAGAAATCGAATTTTCAAAATACCGCGCCATTTCGAATTTGTTTTAAATTATATTTTAAATTTATACATTCAAACTTTGATTTAAACAAATTTTAAATCGTTAATTTTCAAAATAAATCATTTTAAACTCTTAAAATTCATTAAATCAATTAAAAATAAAAAATTTAATTGGTTTCAAAATCTGGGTTGTTACAATCTCCCCCACTTAAAATCTTTTCATCCTCGAAAAGATAGATAGACTCGAAGGTTGTTTATTTAGTCAACTCCACCTTCGCTTGACTCAAGTTCTTCAACTTTTTAGTTTCTGATAAATTTTTAATTTCTCAAAAATTTGGCTAACGCCTTAAATTTCTAAAAAATTTCGCCATAACCTCCTTTGTACGGGCTGATCGGTAAAACCGCAACTTGCCTCGCAAGGCCCTCATCAATCAAAAATAAAAAGAAAAAGCCAAGTGGCTCATAAAATCATCAAACCCAATCTACATAGTAAACATGTACCTATTTGTCGGGCATACAATTTTATTCTTTTTCTTAGCTTCCATGCTATGACCTGTTCATCATATATACATGCACATATGCATCCAATTCCAATCAATTTTTAATTCAGTTCAATATTAAATTCGATTTAGCTAAATTTACCTTTCATTCACATATTGGTTTTATTATTCCAATATTTTAATTAGTTAAACTAATAATCAAACATCATATCCAGCAATCAATTAGTTGATTATCTTTTACAAATATATAACTTTTACATACCCCAAAATCATATTTTCAGTGTCAAATCATAGACAATAAACTCTTACTAAGTTTTGGGTTCTCACACCAGTCAAATGGAATCATATAGATATCCCACTTTCGAAACTCGAACATAAATGTTGATGATGCTATAGCGATTATCAGAATCATCCCCGGGCGACTAGAGTGTGATTCTATATCTATCCAGTATATTTGAGGCTTTGAATATACGTTTGCAAGGCGTATATGCAAAATCTTCTTATACTGGATAATCCAAATTCAATTTAAAATAAAATACTCAAATATGTATAATAAGATATAATTTTCGAAACTAAATTCATTTATAAATCATACTCTTCGAACTCATTCTAGGGTGTTACTAACCCCATCTCTAACGAGTCATTCTTATAGGATATTACTAATCGTAGCTCTGATGAATTCTTTCATTTGGTTCTAATGTGTCTTGTTCTCTAGCTTTGTAAACCAAAGCTCTAATACCAACTGTAGCGACCCAAACTTCCCGGCCGGCCTAGACTGAACAAGAAGGCGGACTACTTTGAGAACACGACTCATCGAAACACAAACAATAGAACATTTCATTGCTATTACAACAATTTATATCAGAGTACAAAAATAAATCAGAGTTTATATAAATAATATACAACGGAAAAATATCAGAGAATAAATTACATTTAAATACATAAACATAATGCGTAGTGGAAATACATCAACTAACACAACTGAAAGAAATACACGGATACAAAGCTTTCCGAATATAGCTCCAGTTGTAATCCAAGATCATGTGAAAAGAAATATATGCAAAAACCAAAACTACATGCTGCTTGTGTAGAAAATATGGGCATCCAGAGTTTAGGTGGAAACAATAAATCTAGGTCAGTTATGAGACTGGTGTGAGAAACTCTAATAATTATAACTAACTTAAATAAAATAAGGAATATCACGGTACTACGCCGTATGTCATAGAACGAGTTTACCCCTATGAATACCAGTGCATAAACAGCAACCAATAATAAACATACAAATCTACTATGCGTCAAACAACATGTTATTCCTCTATCTACCCATTTAGGCTTAATCCCAAATTTAGATTTTTCGAAATCCAGTTCACTTTATAGAAATTATTTCTTTGGACTTTATTCCCGAATTCTTATTTCAAATCATTTGAAATACATATCTAGCTTCTATATCAAAGTAGATTTCACTTCGGGATCTCAATCCAAAATCTTTGGAAATATGAATTCCAAAACGTCACAATGCATACAAATAATATGCAACCGAATATCGGGAGGTTTCTCCCATCAAACAAGGCAAAGGGCATGCACCTTAGCAACTCTATATATATATATATATGTGTGTGTGTGTGTGTGTGCGCACCTCCCACGATGGAGCATGCTACATTGACGATGCACCATCCCACGCGCTCGGGGAAGACTTATACCGCCATAACACCCATACTTTGGGTTTTCAGGGTTACCCGAGTCTTTAGCCACATACTAAATGATTTTATATCCCGAAGTAGGGAAAATCATTTCCCGAAGTAGGGAAAATCATTTCACAACATAATAGTCACAAGTACATTCAAACTATATTACTTTACATTAGCAATTCACACATATGATCAGTCACTATTAATCACATAACCTTTGAGCTCGTACGTCTCAAAGAAGGGTGTTAAGCAAGAGAATAAATTCTCCGCCACCAAACAGATATATCATTAATAACATCCAGTCGTTTATGTGTTGAACTACAACGTAAAACCATAATACTTTTCTAAATCATTTTAGAAACATCGGGTTCAGCCGTCGAAATCCTTTCTATTTTATAAAACATTTTTATAAAACATCCCCTATCCAAAATACATAGATCCTGTTCATGGATTAACGAAAATATGGGAATAACTTTTCTTTTCATTTAAAAAAAATATCATTTCAAAATCATTCATTAAATTTGAAATGAACTCAACAACATCGCTAAACATCTCATAGTCAAATCGTGAAGTGTTTCACAAGATGTTAGCATATAAATATTTCTACCCAACCCAATGCTAAATGTAAAAACATATTTTGCTCATAAACTGGTGGAGCACAATCCAAACAATCAATCAATCACAATCAATATCAACAATCAAGCATATTTGGTTCTAACACATCTCATGTTTTGGTAAATTTAATTACCATCCATTCATTCAAAATCTAATTAAAGATTTATTAAAACTCTACTTAGTTTAAATCTCTAAAATCATTACTTAATGATTATTCAATTATCCGGAAATTAATCCTGGCTTTAATTGGGTTAAAGAACAAATGTTATTTAGAACACATTTCACGATAAACCCAAAATCATCTTCAATAAAAATGGAACTTTCATGGAAATCATAACAGTTTATAATCGATATTAATTTCTGTATCAGACTAATACTATAAGTGGAATAACGACAAGGCCTTTTAAATTCCATACATAGTAACGGTCTTCATTCACAGAAGCTCATCTCGATTATTACCAAATCGAATTCTATTCAATTCCAATTTAATATATTATATCGGAAAATTTTACTTTGGAAAATTTCCATTAATTCTTAATAAAAAGATTTATAAATTCCAAATCATATCTTCATTGTTAATTGGGATTTAAGAACAAATGCTATTTAAAACATCGTTCATAATGAACTCAAAATCATTTTCCATTTAATTCCAATTTATAATTATAAATTGGAAAGCTTCATTAATCTTAATTAAAAGATTTATTATATTCTCAACTGGGTTTAAGAATAGTGTTATTGAAGACACCATTTACGACAAACCCAAAATCCAATTTGATATTAAATACAAGGCTATGAATAGAAATTATTTTGACTTATATTCATATCAAATTCTAAAACTAACAGATATCGTATTGGGAATAATGATATCTGTATCTTCCAAATTCCTCAACAATATCTGTATAATCACGGAATCCAATATCGAAATATTCTGAATATTATTTCTATTCAATTCCTTTCCAAATGATATGTTGGAAAAAATTTGGTTATATTAAAACCATATAATTTCTTTCAGTTCTTTACTCAAGTTGAAAAACAACGTACTCTGATAAAAATATCTTTTATCTTTACAAACGTGGAATATTTCATCCAAGATCTTTCCAAATCATTTATTATGATTTTACATAATTTATTCATATTTTTAATAATTTTATTAAGGCCCTTACAGTTGGTTTCCAATATCGGCCACCGAACTACATTCATAGCGACCTTTTGCAAAACTGATTTGGACATATCTTAAAATCTAGCCATTAGATTTCAAATCTCTTATTATTATTCGAAAGTTCTTTTCGATATAAACCCAACGGTTTTGATTTTAGGAGAATCTGACTGTCGGATCTCCCGTTACGTCCATTTGAAGTTAATGGTTGAAATTCGCAAATGGTCACTGCGCGGCGCGTTATATTCAAGCCATTAAACATATCTAATAGTGGAAAATAGGCTGAAGGACAAAATTCACAAATATTTTGGTGAAAAGTATGCAAAGTTTGAAATTCAAGGAAAATGACACATTTTAGTGTAAATGGGGAAATGATAGTGGACCCCCTGAATTCCACTTTTGCACAAAAATGTGTCATTCTCCCTAAATTCCAAACTTTGCATACTTTTCACCAAAATTTTTGCTAAGTTTGTCCTTTTAAAAAATCCTCTATATAATATAATATATATATATATATATATGAATATTCCATATCATTATAATATTAAAATGATAATATTTTCAAAATATCATATTTTGAAATCAATTCTTTTCGATATTCATTATAGAATGAATAAAATTGACAAAAAATCCCATTCGAGTTAAAATGGCATTTACCTACTTAACTCAGCTTCATAATTTTCAATATTTTCATGTCCATCCAAAATCAGACATCAAAATCATATTTTGATCCTTTACTGAATATTATTTTAAAATATTCGTTTATATTCGGAATCAGAATCAAACTCAATCAATTACCATATAATTTTATTTATAAGGTTTCTATGCATCGCATGTATTCAAAAATAGTGATAAATATTAAACAGCCAATTCACATCCAGTGTGCAATTTACGACAGTATAAGCATTAAATAATTAAATAGTGCTTATCATAGTCTGTCAATCAATTGGTTGACATACAGGTAAATCCAAGGGAGATGTGAATAAATTATCATCCCTAGACCCATGTGGGGTTTCAACCAACAACAATGAATTCAAATTAATCACTTGTTAATAAATTTAACCAATTCTAATTTGATTCGAATTTAGTATTCTAATTAACCAATTTTCACTATTTAAGTTATAAATGGATATTTTTGTAATCTAATTTCAACTACCACAATTTTATTAACATTATTTTTAATGATGTTAAATATTTTAATATCACAAACAAAACACAATACAGTCAATCATATCATCCATGGGTTTTCCAACAACAATGAGGTGAGCTAATAAACACTGTATAAAAATTTTGTGATAATTACAATAGATAAAAATCAACACTGGCAATCGCTACATTCAGCTATAAAATAAATAACTGTACAAATATTTTGAGTGAGAAAATTCTCTCTTTGATTTCCACTCTGTCAGTCTTTAATGGATGATTTTATTTTTAAGCTAAATTAAACGAGCATTTAATTTAGCTAAAAATCCAACTTGCTCCTTTTCCGTTCTGGTCAGTGTTCGTTCCCACGATCACAACGCAACTGAATTCACTGAATTCCGATTTCGTATGAAAAAGATATGGTATTTAATACATTAATTACATAATTATATAATTAAATAATAATTAATTTTAATTACTTTCCCTAATTACTTTCTGATCTGCTAATCCTCCTTCCTGGAATAACCGAACCCTGTAACCCAAAAAACCATCAGCTCCAAAGATTTCCACCGTCGTTGCTCATCCTATAATCGCCGTGACCCCGATCAGACCTCGCCATCATCGAGCCCTTCTCCTCCTCCTTCGACACCCACCACCTCGCACGACTCGGTGGTCCCACCCTCTCCCAAAATCTACATGAATGAACCGCTTTAGAGCCCAAAATTCGAACTGTCTAAGCAGTGAGTAATCATCATCATGGTATGGAATTAAAGGGCTGAAGAAGCTCTTTGATTTTGCTTCATGAAATTTTTGATAATATTGAATGAATCCGAAGAAAAATGAACTGGAAATCGCGTGAATTTGGTGCGTTGTTTTTAAATGGCCGCGGCAGTATTCCAAGGGAGACTGAGATTAGGGCTTTGTGGGGAGATTGGTTTATATATAATAATATTTATAACTATTTTATTCAATTTTTACTTCTTTATGGCTCTGAACTCTAAAAGAATCCCAACGAATGTCGCCCTAGCCAAATACCCTCATTCCGGACATAATGCGATATGTTTCAAAAGCCAATTCGACTGCTTTGATCAATTTTTGTCAAAATTAAAATACAAATTAATATAACGGTCAATATTGAATTTCAACGTACATTTTAATTTACCGGGGCCACATACTCCAAAAATTATAGAAATTGGAATCTCGCTATGTTTTGACAATATGGTCCTAACAAAATTAATTTCATCGAATTTGGAGACCGTTTGAAAAATGACCTTTTGACTGGCTAATTAAATTTAACCTGAATTTGCAAACACGTTTAAATTTATTACGCTCACATATTAATTCCAAATGACTTGAAATTTTAAACCTGACTATAATTTGACATTCCGGATCTAGCAAAAGTGGTTTTGTCGAAATCGGAGGTCGTTTGCAAAAGGCTATTTTTAAGGGCTATATATAATATTAAAATATACATAAATTCTATAACGACTATTTTAAATTTTAAACTGGACATAACTTTCAATTTATAAAACAAAATCTAAAATTTTCACATTCATTAGAAAGATATAATTGAACAGATTCTAACATTTCTCATTTTATCCAATTTTGATTTATTTTGAATTCTGTATACTGGCTTGAAATTAGAAATCGAATTTTCAAACTACCGCGCCATTTTGAGTTTGTTTTAAATTAAATTTTAAATTTATACATTCAGAATTCGATTTAAATAAATTTTAAATCGTTAATTTTCAAAATTAATCATTTTAAATTCTTATAATCCATTAAAAATAAAATTTTAAATTGTTCCAAAATTTTGGTTGTTACAGTCTACGATACACCACCCAGTGCGTGTGTCTAGAACCTCACATGAACATACTGTCTACTGTAACCCGAGTCCCGTAATAGGGCTGCATACGATGCACAGAACTCGATTAGGAGCTTTCCATATCTGTAAAGGTCCGCCTCAAAGGACCTATAGTACATATATCCAGAGTATGATCTGCATTTTCATGGTGACTATGGCCCCACTCGGGCTCCTCCTTCAACTAATGAAAGACTACATCAAGAGCTAAGGGACGTGGCCCTACCAAACAATCAAGCATCCAATTTGGCGTGTCCCTAATCAACGTCTCGATAGTGAAAGATCAATGGTCTCTTGGTTTAGCTCTAATCTTTCTGCATCCCACTGACTGCCGATGACAGGTATCCGACGATTACTATCCTGTTTTGGTCTTGACCCAGCCACTTCCCGAGGCAATTGCCGAGTAACCCAGCGCCATCCGCCACAACCTTCTGACTGCCAAGCTACAACTGCAATCAAGGTATATTCACTGGGTGGACCGCGTAGACCAAACCTCTGCGAGTATAGCCTGAACATGTACCGTAATGGAGTGTCACCACAGAGTAACCTACCACATCCTTCGGAAGTCGTGTGCTTCCCTCCAATCCCAAAGAGCAAACAAATAGAATAACCAAGCAGGATAATCACATGGATGTGCTCCTCCCGTGTCTCAAGAAACCTCGATGATCTACCCCGTTGGGTTCTTCACCTTCGTACATGCTGACTAATCCAAGCGCATCATGCAAACATGTTATTAGACCCTATGTCTAATCTTTTAATCTCGCGCATGGTTTATCTTGTCAGATTGTTAATTAACCTGATTATCCATATATTCACTTTTATTCAAGTTAATAGGTTTTCCCTGAGTCCCTTATATCTCACTAGAACGGACCCTTTCACGATTAGCTTATTAATTTGACAAGTTTAACTTAATCATGTTTTAAGTTCATTAATAAGCCCTACTTACATAACATGTTATGTCTTAAGTTGTAATTATTGAAAGTTATCTACAACCTTTTACCCCCGGACTGTAATTGACGAAAGTAATCTACAACCCTTTTTTTTATTACCATCTCAAGTCCAATTACATGTTTACAAGTTCAATAACATGTTTTACTTAATGCATAATTAAGCATATCCCTTCCCAATCCTCATGTTTTCTTATTACATGTCTACTTAATACATAATTAAGTACAACTTATTTTATTTTATAAGTCCTCTTTATTATTTCTTATTTAATCATAACATGTTGTTGTCATTTACTTTTCAACTTAGTTCTCTTAACTAAGGTTTATTAATAGGTTCTCTTTTTCATTTATTATATCCCATGTTATAATTTTATTTGTCCCTAGGACAAGCCTACATATTATATTACCTTCTCATTCATATACTAGGTTATATTTCTCGTTCATCACATTTTTCCTTGGTTCCTTGACATTAACCAAACTTTTACTGTTGTAATATCCATTTAATTACTACCTTGTACATTCTCGTTATTTCAGGAAAATATTTCACATCTCATTAGACTGATTAGTGGAAAGATATAAAGATCCATTTACATAACGCTTATTTGTAGATGCAAGTTATTTCTTTTATTTTCGTCTTGGACATACATGTATCTTCTTATTTGATTTGTGTACAATATGGTAAAAGAATCCCTATTTCACACTAATCCCTTTTTTCCTTTCTTTTTCTGCAACTATGGTCTTAATAACCTTACCATTATGGAAATGTATCAATTTTTCCCAAATCCATCTAACCTAGTCTACTACTAATTTTCCCCTTTTTTATTTTCTAAGTTAGATGTCATTTACAATTTCCAAATCACTATAAATTTTCCATACAAATTAGGCACATATATTCTTTTTATTATTATTCCTAATTTCACTATAATTTGATTTAAAATATATCTAATTTGTCATTAAACAACATCTTCAATAACATATTTACACTTATTGTAAATTCCACAATTTCAGTGTTACAGTAATTCTTAATCCAAACAGAAGATTAGGAGAATGGGTTTGTACATCATATTCTTAACATACTTGAAAATAAATTATATCACAATTACCATAAACTACAGTTATTTAACATGTTAAGAATAATGGGGAATGTAAATGGTAAATATACCATTACCCAGAAGGTAGAGTTCTAGATCCATTCGCCTGATAGCTTTCCAATCCTTGAATCTGATTCAGATCAGTGAATTTGTGGTCTTCCTAACTGAATCTAGTATTAAAATAACCACATATTACAAAATCTGATATTAAAAGAAGAGGGAAAGAAAGAAACCTAAATAAATTAGATTCACAGGACTTACTTTCACGTTGATCAGAAATATGAATGCCTAAGTTGTAGATTTACATTCGTTATCTTTAAATCTTGAATTAGAACCCCAAAAAGCTAATATTCTATTTTCTAAAAAAATTGGAGGAGAAAGAAAATGATAGAGCCTTGGTCTCGTCTCAGAAAATGTAAATGGTGTCTAGGCCCTGCTAGTCTATTTATAGATGTACAGAAAATTATGGTATGTCGGATTTAACAATATAAAATCTGAACATTTTAAACAAGAAAAACATGTCACTAAACAAGGAGATCTAGCCCGTGTGAGTCGAACCCTGTGTCAACGCACCTTAGAGGTGGGTCGGCCGTAAGGTCGAAACATGGGTTGACCCATGTAAAGCCTGGGTTGACCCCGCTCCTAGGTCTTGAACGTGTTTTTTGCCAATTTAAATCTGTGGTTAATGTTAATATTAACTTTTTGTTTATTTCTAAATATTACTTACCTGAATTATTATTTTCCTCTTATAACTGATACCGAATTTCAAATTTATGCCCGTATATATATGTATTTATTACTTTTTGCTCTTAACTTGTGTTTATAATTTCAACATTTGAATTTATGCATATATATGTATATACGCGCAATCTTTATTTCTATTCAAAATTCAAACGGCATTGTGCCATCATTTATTTCTTACCAATTTTTATTGATTGCATGTTTATTTTGGATTTCTTATTTATATGTATATATTTTACACACACATGCACATATATTTACATATGCATGTATATATATATATATTTATTTATTTATTTATACTTACCCATATGTATAATTTTCCTTATATGTCCATTTATACATAGTTCACTCTCAGAACATGCATTTCTTTAGCCATCCCTCTAAACTTAAAAATATGGTGTCAGCGAGACTCGAACTTGCACCACTCACTTGGGAGAGACATGTCTTTACCAACTGGACTACATATATTTTTGTTCACAAGACTAAAAACAATGGTGGTCATTATTCTTCTAAGCGTTCTTATATCTTCTTTTCATGTTTGCTGTAATACTTCACATAAAGATAAATTTTTCATTTTAAATTCATTTTCAGCAAATCATAGGTCTAAGTTGACCATAAAATCACCATAGACGCAATGACGCTAATTCTGTGACACTATTCTAAAAACTTTTCAAATTCTCTTATTACTATTGAATTAAAAATGCGGGGTGTAACATTCTTTCCCCTAGGAAATTTCGTCCTCAAAATTTGGTAGGGGTAAAATTAAGTAATTGCTCGCATAATTTACAACCATCGTGTGTACATTCAATTTTGCAACCATTTGTGCACTTGTGCAAAGTCTATAAGAACATGATAATACACGAATGACTAAGTAGTACCTCCTACATGAATGCAAATTTTCTTGAAAATCAATTTGAAAATATGATGCACACATCCTAAATATACTGGCAATTTCTATATGAATGCAATAATTTGAAAATCAAAATACTTTTTCATTCAATTTTTCCTACACTTTTACAGAGCAAGAGCGTAGTTCATCCAATTTTTGCATCCAAACCTGCCAACCAACTTTAAATTTGCGAATTACAGAAAACTCTGATTCTCTTAATTCAATTTCTTATGTTACAAAAAGGTGGAAAACAGAAAACTTCACATCTTCCATTTTTATTTTATGTACTTTTTCTATCTGTACTTGGATATTATGCAACTATTATATAAAGATTCCCTATCGTCCTATCCAAGCACAGTTCACATAAGAAAATTTTCTTTGTTATATTTTTTCTTTTCCAACTTACTTTGGAAAATCCACTTTTTTTCCTTTTCAAATCATAAAAACTGGAGTAGACAAGGACAACAATTTCTCTATTAATTTCACAACCGCTTATTTTTATTACACTAGTTCATTTACTTACAACTAGTTGCAAACATCTACTCTAATATATATTTTTCAACTTATTTTGTCCACCCACCATAGTTTATATTAAAATAATTGACAAAAATGCAATCTTTTCTATGTTTTGTTATTTAATCATTTCATACTTTATAGTTTGAAAACTATTGAGCTATACATGCTCTATGTCGTACACATTTTTCTAAAAGAATTCATTTTTACAAAAAAAATCATAAGAAATTACTGTTCCCAAAATGTACCCTTTTTTCCCAAAACTCAATATGTACTTTTCAAATATGTTACTTACATATTTTTTTCAAATGCCAAAACACCTCTTTTTGTTTCAAAAATTGTTTCCACACAATTTTGCTACTACATATTTTACAATTGTAAACTTTTCAGGCCAAAACTTGAATAACATTGTAAACTACCACCCAAAAGCTTTTAAAATTTCTAGTTCTTAAAAGTTAACAATGGAGCTAAACTCAAAGTGGGTTTCTAACTTATTTAGACCTCCCTAAATATTCCCCCAAAGTCATTTCTCTCAAATATATATAATCCTAATCCTTTTTTCTATTACAAAACACATTATACACTTTTCACTCAAACCACCTAAAGGTTTCATGCCCTCAAAGTTCCATAATTGTTTCTTTAGTGTACATAACTAATAGTAAAAATTATGGAGGCATCCATATTATACTTTCATATTGTAAAGTTGATCACTGTCAAAGTTTCATTGTAAATCTGGTCCTTATTTCCTAGAAATAAAGAATTATTGTTGATATGTTAGCAACTTTTATAAATAATTACTTATATGTCAGCAACTTTCGCAGGTAAAGTTTCATTGTAAATCCGCCCCGTGTTTTCTATATACAATGGAAAAATTATTTCTGAAATGTCAGCAACTTTTATAAATAATTACTGATATGTCAACAACTTTTATATAGTATACACAAAAGTGAAAAATTATTGCCGAAATGTCAACAACTTTTGTAAATGATTGCCGATATGTTAGCAACTTTCATACTGTGTACAAAAAAGTTGCTTATATGTTAGCAACTTTTATGAAATGATGCTGATATGTCTGCAACAATCAAGGATAAAAAACAGGGACCTAATTTACACTTGGAATTTAGTGAAGGACTTTTCGTGTATTTTAAACCTTAATAAGGACCTATGCCAAAAGTACCCTAACTATTATTCCTACTTTTTGCATATACTGCTCTTCCTACTTAGTAGGTTCTTTTATGGATTGAGGTGTGTGTGTGTGTATATATAACATTTATATTTTTAAAGATACAAATACGTTCACCCACTATCTATACAGGAATCTTAAACTTAGGCTCTGATGTAGGGTCGTAAACAGATGCAAACGAATACGGATAACATAGTATCTGAATCCGTATTCGAAATTTGAAATCCGTATCCGAACCCGATATACGCGGATATTAATAAAAAACATCTGTATCCCTATCCGTGGATATTTTCAAATATTCGAAAATGTCCGTATCCGATTTAACGAATACACATATTTTCATATATCCGAAAACATCCGTATCCAAAAATTCACATAAAATGCAGATATTTCCAAATATTATACTGTACCAACTTTTTCCATAAAAAATGAAAAAAAACCATCTTAATACAATATAACTATATTGCACTAACTCCATTAAATAAATATTTTTCCAATGTCACAAAATACTATAGCCACATAACGTGGGAACCAAGGCATGTGAAATTCAATACAACAATCTCTATATTCTACCATAAAAGTCTTAGAATATAACATGTTTTAAATTACAACAAACAATAAAAGATACAAATAACATTAAACAAAATTGATGCATACTTCCCTTGTAGACAAGCTACCTCTGCAAAAGAAAAATAATTATACATTACTGACGAGAATAAGAAATAATTACAGGAATTTATTATTGACAAGCATAAAAAATTAAAAAGTTTGGAAGCTTGCAATTGCATGGAAACTGTAGGTTGTAGTTGCTTGCATCGTAACCTGAATGTCGCAACTTACTTGTAGGTTGCAACCTACAAAAAACTTATGCCAACTTATCAAGCTTTCAGATTACTCTAAAATTACCATGACAAACAAAAGAGCACACCGTCATGCTTCAATACAATACTTCATCTTTTAATACCAATACCGCCACTCATACAAAATGGAAAACTTGATGGTCATTTGTATCCAAATGATTGGTTGAGTTATTAGTTAAGTTAGCTTAGAGTTGATATCACAGCATATAACTGCTATAAAAAAATAGCAACTATTGATTGTAATAGAAATGTTTTATTTATTAAATTCAAGTTATTTAATAAAGTAATAAAAATAGAATTGTGTGATTGGCTTCTCCGCTCTGCTGAAATAAAGTAATGGCATAACATGTCAATCGTCCAAGGAATACAATGAAATGAATCAAATGTTAGTGCCTCAAGAGATGTTGTACGTAGATTTGGAAACATAAATTGTAATTCTTGTCACTGAAACACTAATCGACTAAATATTACACAACTACTGTAGGCAGCTAAACCATTTAGGTAGTTGGACTAAGATAAGCATGAAGGTTCAAAATTATCAATATACTTTAAAACTCCACACGTAGAATCAATTTATCTCTATTTGTACACTAGTAAGTTTCAAGAGCGGACATATAAAACCATCTGTTCATGCAAAACCAATCTAGCAACACCAGTTCTATCAACCTCACGTGTTTTCTGCTTTGTTAATGAAGTTCTAAGGAGACAAATACTCATGAAATTAAATAGTAAAAAGCAAAACATACGTTTTGACATAAAACAGTGGAAGAATGCATATAATATGCGTATAAGGTAGCATGAGTCATGAAATTTAGAAAATATAGTGGTACAACTCTATATAAACTACAGATTTAAATAGGTACAAGTTTATACATATTTAAACAACACATTTAAGCTACATATTTAAACAACTACACATAGCTAAGAAAATTGATCTAAACAAGCTCAGTATAGAATAATCGGTTTATAACCATTTAAGCAGATGGAGACTTGAACAAGTGAAGATTTATATAAGCAAAAAATTACCCAAACAGCTACGATTTCCAAGGCGGTTGGGACTAGTTTTTCTGGTAGAGCTTCCTAGGTCGTAGGCGGTAAGCGATCTGACAAATCAACTATGTGGGAATTTCAATCCAGTGATGTGGCGATTCAAGATAGGCACCTAAAATAGAATTTGATGATAAAGCCAGAGGCTATGTGGATAGGCCCTAGGCGGTGAAGTGATCTCGGTAGGTGGTGTGACATGCATTTGAGATCGGTGACAATGTGGCGTGGAGAGATCAAGTCGATTGAATGAGGAAATGGGGATTAATTTCTATAGAAGGCGGCTGATGCTTTTTAGGAGGAAAATAGAAAATAATAATATTAGGGTTTTGGTTGGTGGGGCTGCGTATCAGGTGGATATTTATATATTGATTGGGAGATCCAACGGTTGGCAGCCGTATCAAGGGAAGTTATATACCATAACTACAACCTAGTAGTTCATTAAACATTATATATAAATGTATATGTGTGTATATATAAACACACACAAAATTCAGATGGATAGTTTTCGGATACAGATACCACTATAACCATATTCGTATCCACAAAGCTTTTCAGATATCGGATATTTGTATCCGCTTTTCGGATATCAGATATATTTCCTACTTTCGAATATGGATGCTGACGGATATTGGATTTTTCGGGTACCCGTTGGTAGCCCTACTCTGGTACCAGATGTAACAACCAAAATTTCGACAAGCCGATTTTTCTTTCAAAAATCCCAATCTGTCGAAGCCCGAGTCGGCTTGTCTGGTATCCTGCAAAAAAAAACAGAGATATCAAATATACCAGAGCTCAGTAAACATCTCACAGCATAATGGATATAATATAATATAATATAATTATATGTAGCCTTACCGAAGTAATAATACTGTCAAACCAATATCTAAAGCTATCAAATCTCTATCATAAACCTAACCTGCAAGTATGTTATGAGGAGGGGGTCAGAACACAAAGTTCTGGTGACTGGACAAAATTATACATTCTGAAATAACGTATATATATTGTTCAACTATATTTTCTTATTTATTAGGTTATTTTGGGTTAACAAACCTCAAGGCTCTACACTAGCGTCGTACCCATCTACTCCCTGTTAGATTAACTTAATAGTATATATGAAGCTAATACCCCACATCTCAAGGTACTCCTTATAGTACCATCCTCGTACGGTCTCCACCGTCATGCCATAGAAGAGTATGCAATATCCATCCTACGCCAAGTGACGTTTGAAAATCCAAATCATTACGCCATGTAATCGCACATAACCATCATCGCCATGCCACGTAAGCGTACGGATCGTCGTATCCAAACTCCTCGGTCGAATCAAGTCTCAACATGAAATAATGCCCTACTATCTACGATACACCACCCAGTGCGTGTATCTAGCCCTCACATGAACGTACTGTCTATTGCACCCAGAGTCCTATAATAGGACATCATCCAATGCACGGAACTCGGTCGGAAGCTTTCCATATCTGTAAAGGTCGACCACAAAGGACCTATAGTACATATATCCAGAGTATGGTCTACATTTTCACGGTGGCTTTGGCCCCATCCAGTCCCCTCCCTCAACTAATGAAAGACTGCATCAAGAGCTAAGTGATGTTCCCTACCAAACAATCTAACATCCAATTTGGCATGTCCCGCAACCAACGTCTCGATAGTGAGAGACTAACGGTCTCTTGGTTTGGCTCTAGTCTTTCCACATCCCACTGACTGCCGATGACAAGTAACCAACGATTACTATCATGTATTGGTCCTAACCCACACTCTTCCCGATGCAATCGCCGAATCACCCAGCGCCATTCGCCACAGCCTTCTGACTGCCAAGTTGCAGTTGCAAGCAAGGTATATTCTCCGGGTGATACCGCGCAGACCAAACCTCTACGAGTACATCCTAAGCGTGTACTACAACAAAGGACCATCATGAAGTACCCTACCACGTCCCTTGGAAGTCGCGTGCTTCTCTCCAGTCCCGTAGAGCAAACAGATAGAATAACCAGCATAATAACTAAGTAGAATAATCAAATGGACATTCTCCTCCTATGTCTCAAGACATCTCGATGATCCACCCCATAGGGCTCTTCACCTTCGTACATGCAGACTGGTCCAAGCGCATCACACAAACGTGTTATTAGACCCTATGCCTAATCTTCTAATCCTGCGCATGCTTTATATAATTAGATTACTAATTAACCTAATTATCCACATATTCACTTCTATTCAAGTTACTAGATTTTCCCTGAGCCCTTTATATCTCACTAGAACGGACCCCTTTAATAATTAGCTTATTAATTTGACAAGTTTAATTTAATCATGTTTTAAGTTCATTAATAAGCCCTAGTTACATAGCATGTTATTTCTTAAGTTGTAATTAATGAAAGCAATCTACAACCTTTTACCCCTGGATTGTAATTAATGAAAGTAATATACAACCTTTTTTTATTACCATGTCATTTACTGTCCAATTACATGTTTACAAGTTCAGTATCACGTTTTACTTAATGCATAATTGAGTATATCCCTTCCCAATCCTCATGTTTTCTTATTACATGTCTACTTGATACATAATTAAGTACAACTTATTTTATTTATAAGTCTTCTTTATTCTTTCTTATTTAATCATAACATGTTGTTGTCGTTTACTTTTCAACTTAGTTCTCTTAACTAAGGTTTATTAATATGTTTTCTTTTTCATTTATTATAACCCATGTTATAATTCCTTTTGTCCCTAGAACAAGCCTACATATTATATTACCTTCTCATTCATATACTAGGTTATATTCCTCGTTCATCACATTTTCCCTTGGTTCCTTAACATTAACCAAACTTTTACTGTTGTAACGTCCAATTAGTTATCGTCTTGTATATTCTCATTATTTCAGGAAAAAGTTTAACACACCTCATTAGATTGATTAGTGGAAAGATATAAAGATCCATTTCCATAACGCACATAAATCAAGATCCGTAGATGCAAGCTATTTCTTTTATTTTTGTCATGGACATACATATATCTTTGTATTTGATTAGTGTGCAGTACGATAAAAGAAACCCTATTTCACACTAATCCCTTTTTACTTTCTTTTCTTGCAACTACGTTCTTAGTAATTTAACTGTTATGGAAATGTAACAATTTTTCCCAAATTCATCTAACCTAGTCCACTACTAATTTCCCCCTTTTAATTTTCTGAGTCAGATGTTATTTACAATTTCCAAATCATTGTAAACTTTCCATACAAATTAGGCACATCTATTCTTTTTCCATTATTCCTAATTTCACTGTAATTTGATTTGCAATATATCTAATTTGTCAGTAAGCAACATCTTCAGTAACATATAACGTTTATTGTAAATTCAACAATTTCAGTATTACAGTAATTCTTAATCTAAACAGAAGATTAATAGAATGGATCTCTACACCAACACATTCTTAACATACATGAAAATAAAGTATATCACAATTACCACAAATTATAGTTATTTAACATGTTAAGAATAACGGGGAACATAAACGGTAAATATATCGTTACCCAAAAGGTATAATTCTAGATTCATTCACCTGACAGCTTTCCAATACTTGAATCTGATTCAGAGATATGATTCTGTGGTCTTCTAACTGAATCTAGTATTAGAATAACAACAGATTTACGAGTCTGATACTAAAAGAAGAGGGAAAGAAAGAATCCTAAATAAATTAGATTCATAGGACTTACCTCATGTTGACCAGAAATCTGGACACTTATGTTGTAGATATGCATTCTTTATCTTCAAATCTTGAATCAAATGCCCTAAAAGCTAATATTCTAATTTTTGAAAGATCTGGAGGAGAAAGAAAATGATAAAGCCTTGGCGTCGTCTCTGGAAATGTGAGTTCGAGGCTAGGCCCCGCTAGTCTATTTATAGATGTACAGGAAATTCTAGTATGTTGGATTTAACTATATAAAATCCGAACCGTTTAAACAAGAAAAACATATCACTAAACAAGAAGATCTGGCCTGGGTGGGTTGACCCTAAGGTCGACACATGGGTCGAGCTATGTGAAGCCTGGTTCGACACATGGGTTGACCCATGTGAAGCCTGGGCCGACCCCCTAGGTCTTGAACGTGTTTTTTACCGATTAAAATCCCTGGTTAATATTAATATTAACATTTTGTTTATTTATAAATATTACTTACCCGAATTATTATTTTTCGCTTATAACTCATCTCTAATTTCAAATTTTGAATTTGTGCGCGTACACACACACACACACACATATATATATATATATATAATTACTTTTTGCTCTTAACTTGCACTTCTAATTTCAACATTTGAATTTATGCGTATACATATACGCGTAATCTTTATTTCTATCCAAAATTCAAACGACATTATGCCGTCATTTATTTCTTACCATTTTTTTATTGACTGCATGTTTATTTTGGATTTCTTATTTATATGTATATATTTTATACACATGTATGCACACTAGTACGTTAGGCACGTCCATTGGACGTGTGCATAGATAATCAAGAATAAATTTATAGATTGAGAAATTTTAGCTATATGCATAGATAATGTGTGGATACAAATAAATATGTGAGTTAACTTCTACGTGCGTGATCCATGCTATGCACATCGGAAGTTATGTAATTTTTTGTCCGGTGGTTTTTTTACCGTCTTTCTTTATTATATTAATTGCCACTAAGAGTATTCCTAATCGAATGTCAGTTGGAATCAACCAACCCCCAATAGAGGCTCGGTTGAGCTCATTTAGGTTTCGGCAATCCCGAAGGTCATATCATGGAACATCATTATCAATTAAACTTCTCTCTTCTAAGACCGACCAAACACATGGAAAATATCATGGATAGATGTTTATCTGATAAAAACTCAATCGTTTATTTATTTTTAAAACATAAGTTATTTTTAAATAGCAATGAGTGCAACAAACAACGGTCCAATGATTCAATTTTGGATTTTAATGTTACACCGGCACATAGTTATAGAATAGCGACTTGCGCATAGAATAGCTACTTGCGTTATAAGTTAGCACCGTACTGCAACAATGAAAATAAGTTAGTACTAACTACACTTTTGAATCTACAATTGTAGGATTTTAAACACTTAACATTAGTACTTAAAGGTTCCATACTATAGTAATACATACATACCTACATACATACATACACACACACACATATATTCATTGATCATTAGATTAAAATTCTGTAAACAACATTAGGAACAAATATCTTGATATTTTTACCATAATAGAAACTGTTTTTCATTTGACTGAAACTTGAATTATATAACAGAGATTCTCTTTTTTCAAGTGTGTATTTATATTGATTTGTCAATACAAAGTACGTACCCATGGCAAATGACACACTTACATAAACCAAAGTGGAAAAGTTGCGTCTTCAGACTATCAATCTGTTGAAATTATACTATTAATCATACGTAACATCACATTACAAATTGTTCAAAATCAAACAATGCCAATGGTACATAATTGCATTCGCATGGATATTCAGCCTGCACCTTCTTGCGTCCCCATTGGTAATTTATATCACTTTATAATGATCTACTTTGAAACAGATTACCAAAGCTTCATCATAATAACATTGATGACCATACAACCAAAGCCTGCAAAAATATATGCAATATTTTTCACTATCCCTGGACCCAGCGAATATTAATCAATGGTTAAAATCCACTCTCATAGTAAATCGCTTTTAAGCAATCTCATAGAAGCCAATTCCTTCTAACTTTACATGCCTAGCATGTGATATTCTCATCCTCCTCAAACATGAACTCTTGAATTACTCTCATCCCTAGGATCATCATTCCTTCCTCCAATAGGCATCGCTTCCAAACAGAGTTCTATGGGATTATACACAGTTCAAATGCTGCTACTACTGGAAGCATCAACTTCGTCAGCACAAAGCCTTTCATTTAAGGATCAGTGGGCCTTTAAGGCTGAAAACTAAAGGTCAGAAACATGTATAAAGAGATGTTTGTCATCAAAGAGCACAACTTGAAGTTTATATGGCTGTAGCTTTTTATGCTTTGGCTGATACAATAATGGCTTGACTAATGGGGTAAAACACAGGCGGGGTCATTTCTGGGTGGATGTAAAAAGCAAGGAACAATATAACAATAGAAATATTTACTGCATACTCCAGAAACTGAAATAATTGAAAGCAAAGTAGCAAGGGAAACTTTGTTATGGATAAAAGGTGAACGGGGTTGTAACAGGGTAACCACTGATAATTATTGATACACATTAAACAGTATATATAAGTACATGATTTTTGTCTACTTGCAGTGTAAACTCATTAGTTTTTTCGGAAAATTCGTATTCTCAGCCATTTATGAAGTACACATAATGAGGTAAAGGGATAGATAGGTCAACAGCAACATTGAAAGTGCACAGACTGTCGTTTACGAAGGCAAAAATATTCATTTAAACACCGCATTTTATTTGATGGTCAAATTTGAAGCATGAACCAACGATGAAACATGCATTAAAATCAAATAAGATACCTGAGTGTCGTATAAGTCTCGAGTGAGCTTTCAGCAAGTAGGTTCCGAGGTCATGGGCACTCCGTCAGTTTAGCGTAATGAAGACATCGGAATTTGCAGACATGGGTAATACTGATACCTCAAAACAGAAAGCAAATTGCAGTATGATGCATCAGGTATTGTCAGTTGCAAAATGTTTGAAAACTATGATCCATCATGTGATCAACTGATGGTATGATTACCATGCAAATGAATATTTTGCAACCACAAACAATGATTGTCTTTGAGAATAGTTATTAATGGTACAGAATAATCAAAATTATATGGTTTTTCATTGATAGTTTGTCATCACAGCCTTTTATAATGAATACTCACGATATAGAATTCTTCATGTGAATTTTCTCACAAATGATTTGGACAGAACTCGAAAATAATATATGAATTTAGCTAAGCATAAAAGTGTTCTTTCTGTTCATTGTATGTGCGCAAAATAACTTATAGAAATGAATTAGAAATTAGACAACAGAGCAAGCATCATATTTCAATTCTGAATTTAGTTATGCATAAGTACTGCTTACAATATGAGTCTTAATTGAAATGTGATAAGGTTAATCATAAAATAACAGGTATTAGGTGAAAGTCAAATAGGTCAATGGTGTATACTTATGCATAGAAGAATTTATTTCTGAATTTAATGTAATCAGGTAATAAATACTACCCATGTTTTATACTGTGATATGAGATGTTCCAAAAAAGAAATCCTTAAATTTTGTGCATAGAATAATGTACCTATTCAACAGCAGTTACCGAAGGAAAGGTTTACGAGAAGAATTTGTTAATAACTTACAACAACTTTGCAAATTTTTGCACATTTAATATAACTTTGAAGCAGCTAACTAATACTAATTAGTGTGTATGTGTGTGTGTGTGTGTGTGTATATATATATATGATAATTTTAAATAAAAATGGGTACAAAATGAAAATGATTAAGAATGCAAAAATATAGTACGCATTATTAGGACCACTAACTATAATGTGGATGAAAATCAATTAGTATGTAGCTGTGGAAGAAAATCATTCGATGATTCTCTTGCAAAATG
This sequence comes from Allium sativum, assembly GCA_030737875.1. Classification (NCBI taxonomy): domain Eukaryota; kingdom Viridiplantae; phylum Streptophyta; class Magnoliopsida; order Asparagales; family Amaryllidaceae; genus Allium; species Allium sativum. Next base: position 228,056,625 of record CM060919.1, on the reverse strand, counting down.
TACACTTTAATGCAGGTCAAACAGTTTGATATCAAATAAGCTAAATGGATGAAAATACTAAGAATAATACCCAAGCACTATAAATTTGAATATTTTCAACCATATTTGCAATGTATACAATTTGATTACTTAATATAAAATTGTATAAACGTGAAACCCATAGGTACATACATCTTACCTGTTAGCTAATATACACATAAAATTTTCACATATGAAAATAATCAAAAGTAGCACAATAATTCAGATTTTATTTGAAAATTTTAAAATATTTCACAAACCCGGTAAATTAAATAAATGCAAAAACCATAACTTGCACCTGCCCCCCCCCCTTTCCCAAAAAAAAAACTCCCTCCGGTAGTTGGCATTAAAAACAACTAATGAATATAGTACAAATGCATAATGGAAGGAATTAACGCATATTTCCACACCTAAGACTTCACATAAATTTAGGTTAGGAATTTAATTTAATTAAAAAAAGATGTTTCGTATGAAATTCTAACCTAAATTTAAAATCAGCATTGTAAAACTGTAAGTCAGCATAAAGCAGCAAGGAGTATCTAAATTTGACAGAAGTGCATAGTTGCATAATTTATTTGCAACACATTTAATTAATTAGAGGGAAATAGAAAGCTTGTAAAATTTAGTATTTGTTATGTCTTATATTTACTTAACATAAATAAGAAATGCTAGAAGGAAAATAGCTATATCCTCAATATCACCCTAAAAAAATGAAAATATGTTACCTTTGATGTTAAAAAAAACATAATAATAATGTAGTTGATCAAAGATTTGAATCAAAATGATCTAAATTAGAATATAGTCCTAACATGCATAAGAAGTATAATCATAGGGCATGATGTTCCTTTTTAGCCTTCCTTACCCATGCAAGTACATGCTTTCGTTTCCCATATGTAGTGTTGGCCCATACTATATAAATCATAATAACTTTATAATATATCGTCCTCGATGTACAATTCTTAAAAAAGAACACAATGCATGTATTTTCCTAGGTTTTAAGAGTTAAGAAGTCACCTTCATTCACTACTTGTATAGTATTCCATCTATCGAACCACACACCACTATCGATCCCGATGCATCTGTGCATGTCTTTTGTATCAACAACCTACTGCTACCCCCATTTTTATCCACGGCCTGCAGTACAATGCATCATTAACATATGTACATGTGTGTGTATGTTCTTGAAAATAATTAATTATAATATACTTAAGGGTACTACTTAGTACACTTACATGGAGGAAGGAGATGGCATTACCCTTGTCCAGACCCTTTCCAATGTGGATCATCTCATGCACTAGCAGGTTTCCATTGCATAAGATATCCAACCTGTTGCTAGTGGTCAATTATACCAAGAAACTAAACAGCACGACACCTGATTCCAAACTGTCTTGCAGCACTAACTATGTAATGACCCGCATTGGCAGAGGTATTATAATTAATTAATTTAATTATATAAATAGTGATATAGTGAATTAAATGGTCATGGAATTAATTAATGGTGAATATTTAATTAAAATAATAATTTAAATAATATATATTTAATTCTGAAATAATCAGAATTGGCCGAAATGATGATATGGTGTGAACTGTATCATCTGTGATATTTAATTCAGTTTAGAATTGAATTAGAATAACGAATATATTATTTGAACGACAGTTTGAACGTATAATTATAATATAATTATAATCGAGCTCGAAATGGCATTGCAGTTCGTAAATTGGCGATTCGAACTTCAACTGAATGTACATGATTCGTTTTAAGCCGGATTTCTGTGAAACAAGAAATGTGTGGAGCTGGTGGAGTATGTGTTTCTAGTGGAAGAGAAAAATCGGGATTTCGTCGTGTAGATTTTGATTCACGTCCAAATCAAATTTCAGAAAAGTCGTTGTGGAATTCCTTTATAATTTATAAAGGGATTATTTATATTTTAAAAAGGAATTTCAATATAAATCGAATATCGGGTTGACCCAGATTTGAAATATCAAGCTAGAAATCCATATAGGGTTTTCTGAACTGTATGGTATTCTACTGTGAATATAGACGATAATATTTATTTTTAAATATTTAATTCAATTTTATTTAAATATATTTATATATTTAAATGGGTCATCCAGAGATTTAAAAATAGCCACTTTTGCAAACAAAGTCAGAATTCGACGAAACCAGTTTTGTTGGATCTGCAATGTCAAATAGTTGTTAGATTTCCAGTTTCGTGATTTTTAGAGTCACTGTGTGGCCGTACGGATTTTTAGAGTGAAAAACAGTCAGTATTTCGACGGTTAAAAATACGCTGTGTAAGCAAACGGAGTCGGAATTCGACGAAACCAGTTTCGTTGGTACCGTAATATCGAACTCTAGCTACATGTCCAGTTTGGTGATTTTTGGGTATCGTATGTAATCACAGGGATTTTTAAGGACCGGCAAAGAGTAGAAAATCGATAAAATAAATTATAAAATCAATTCAAAAATATCCCCTCCATTTTCTTTGATCACAAAACAGGCCACGCCCCTTCAATTTCAACCACGAATGGCACCAACCACCAACCTCAACTATATAAGACCGCAGGGGGGTTTTACAGTGGAAATTTTCCAAAACAAAAATCTCAAACAATTCACATAAATTTCTACAAATAGCAATTCAATCATCATTGAAACCCTGAACGAATTCTCTTCAGTTTAACACTACTCTTAAGGGGTGCGACAACAGTTCGCTCGCTGGGATGTTCAGCGATAATTTAGGGTTCACATTTTGATGAGATTCCAGCCTTAATCCGCGAAACCATGGTGATAATTGCATTCAGGAGGTCGATTTGAGTATGTGTAAGACCTTTCTGTGGAGTTCGACACTAATCTTTGTCGAGCCTGTACTGCTGCGAGCCGAAGGACGCGACTTCAGGGGGGGTGCGAGCTCCGATTTGTGGTAAGGAAGAAGGAGTGTTCGAGAAGTGTGAGATAAAGGAGTTGTCGATTAGAGGATTAGTTGAGAAATGGAGGAGATAAGTGGGAAGGAAGGTGCGGCCATTTGGAATACTGGAGCGTGGAAATCTATTTGGGGAAGACGGGTGCAAGAGGGATGCGGGTCGGGTATTTAAATGGTAAGTGGGCCGGTATGATTGGGTTAAGCCCGATTTAAAAGAATTTAAAGTTTTATTTAAATCTCGGTATTTTATTAACTTGTTTAAGCGATAACGTGGTCATACGATATCAGATTGACGAACCGTAAGTTGCATTGGGATCGTATGGACGGACACTACCCAATGGAACTGACTGGGAGTGGATTGGAGCTCGTTTGAATTTATGGTGAAATAAACTGTTTGATTTAGATCAAACAACAGTTTATCGTTCTTTAACGATGAACTGCAAATGTGAGTAAATCTCACTAACTCTGAATAGTTTATAATTTCATGTTGTATTTTTAGAACTGTTAAATATTGGCTGATTGATTGTGTGTTGATTGTTTGATTGAACTGCTAGTCCGTTAGTTGAATTTCTATATTGATTCTGTTTAACAGAATATATCATATGGAACTGAAAGTGATGTTGGTTTTATTGTGTAACATCTGTGGATGCAGGGAAACAGGTTGGAGGGACCCAACTGGGTTCCTCAACAGTTATTTTATTGTTTTTCATATATTGTGATATATGATGTAGTTTATAATCTGTGGTTGATTATATGTGTTGGATGATATTGGTCATCGTGATTTGATATGTTAAGCACCATAACATACCGGAATGTTGATAAGGGAATATTTTCAAAGTGATATTTGAAAATAAAATATTTATAAATGGAATATTTATAAATAAGAAATATTTATAAATTGGAAAATTTATAAATAGGAGATATTTAGAAAAGGGAAATTATAAAATCAAAGAATAGATTTGAAAGGAAATATTTGCAAACCATTTGCAAATAGAATAATAGAAAATGAAAGATTTGTAAACGATTTACAAATAGAATCGATAGGAGATACATTTGTAAAAACAAATATAAAGGGAAATATTGGTTAAACCAATAAAAAGGAAATATTTGTAAATCATTTACAAATAGAATTGATAGGAAATATTTAGAAAATAAATAGAGTTAAAAAGGGAAAACGTTATAAAAAGGGAAAACGTTATAAAAAGGGAAACTGTTATAAGAAGGAAATCATTTTAAAGTGGAGAACCGTTACTAAAGGTAAATCTTTAAAAATGAATAAACAATGTTAAAAAGGAAATCTTTATAAAGCGAATAAAGGAGTAAAATCGAATATAAGTTATTCGAAGGGAGTTAAATCGAATATGGTATTCGAAAGTTAGTAAATCGAATTAGTTATTCGAAAGGGGTTAGTCGAGTCGAGTTAGTTGAATAGAGTTAATCGAATATTAGTTATTCGAATAAGAGTTAACCAGTTAGGGTGAACCAGTTAGAGTTAAACAGTTAGTGTTAATCAGTTAAAGTAAATCGAGAGAGTTATATCGAACTAGAAGTTATTGAATAGAGTTAAATCGAACTAGAAGTTATTGAATAGAGTTAAATCGAACTAGAAGTTATTGAATATAGTTAAATCGAACTAGAAGTTATTGAATAGAGTTAAATCGAACTAGAGTTATTCAAATGGAGTCAATCGAATTTAGTTTATTTGAATAGAGTTGAAGTGAGATAATCGAATAGTAGATATTCGAAGAGAGATTATCGAATATAAGTATTCGAAAGTAAGCAAATCGAATATAAGTTATTCGGATAGGTTATTCGAATAAGAGTTAATCCAGTAAGAGTTAAAAGATGAACTTACACTAATTCGAGATTTGAAATGTTATTCAGTCAAGGTCTGAGAGGTAGTTATACCCCAACTTGATTGACTTCGTTTTTAATTTAGAAATGGTTAAGGTTCGAGAGTGAAAGTGGTTAAGTGAATTTAGTAAATAAGTATAGTGGTTTGAGTGGTCATCGCGATGTTGATTTAAACATCTGTTTAAAACCAAGTAAAGAAGATTTGGAAATGTTTTCCAGGGTTAATAACGTATATTTTCTAAACATAGAAAATAAGGAATATATATATATATATATGATTGATGATTGATTGATAGAATTTCCATCTGGAAATAATATCGTTGTTTGCACACGTATTTTTCTTTGATAGTTAAATCACAGACTATCGAAGTTTTTGACCATTTTAACGTTGTTAATATGGAGAGACCGGTTAGATTATTATCCAAAGAACCACTCTGTATTGGCATAAGCGTTGCGAATCATATATGCCAAAGATAATTGAAGACGGAGTAAAGTGCAAGGGCTATTGTATAAGTCTTAGATAACAGTGCCTAAGATGGATGTATTTAATAGTGCCTTCGGTTCATCCTGTTCCTGGATGACTTGTATGGATGAATGCCTGATAGAGTATTTCCAGAAAGGTCACGTACATTGATTTCTTCAACCGTACCAAGAGTGGAAGCGGAGAAGGAAACTTCTTTTAGCTGACACGTAATGTATGGTTGTAGACGCCAATAGGTGATTTGATGGATTTGACGATGTGACATTCGAAGTGAATCTGATGTGATGATGAAGCATAACCTGAAGCCTCATCAACCGGTAAATGACAGAAATCGGGCAGGCAGCATGGCTAAGTCAGTCGCTCCGAAGTAGGGTGTATAATCAACTGATCTAGAGTTTCATTTACTTCTAAAAATCTATTGTTGATGTTGTCCCATTCGGGAAACGGTTGCTGATCCCAACCGTTGGTGATATACATTCGATACACTCAAGCGAAATGAGTGGTCGGCCATGTGTGGCCGGGTTGCAAGATGTTCTTGTTGAACCCAGTGTATTCCTTTCCAGAGGTACACTAGCGAAAGGTGGTTCCATACCTTGTCATAGTTGGAAATCCATTACCCAATACGTGCTTGCGGTTTTGATTGCATACTATATATGTAGAACGTGAGATGAAAGCGTTTCTGCTAGATGATTATTATATTGTGTTGATAGACATTATTATAATATCAAAAGGGTTTTTGATATAAAGATAATTTGGATTCTCATAAGGGAAAAACCCATTCCGTAACTGTTTTACTCATACCAGTCCCATGACTGACCCGGAGTTTATTTTGTTTTGTTTTCCCTAAACTCTTGGGTGCCCAATTTTGTACGGGAAGTCAAGTAGTCGGGATTTACAGATACTCGAAGAGCTGGAGCAGGAGGCTTCAGAATCATATAGCTATAGTTTATTTCCATTGTGTTGTAAGTGTTGTACTTTGATAATGATGTATATTCAAGTATAGATGTATATTTCAAGTTATGTTATATATATTATATGTTATTCGTTCCGTTGTGAGGTTCGGGTTACTCTGATGTTGTGTTCTTCTTCTTCTATTCTAAGTTTCTATCTTATCTATCCTCACCCTCTGTTTTCTTTCTATTAGTGTTCTGATTTTCCAGTGTAATTGGGGTTGGACTTGTGTTATTTAGTCAGCTCAAATTGGACCGGATTTTCGGGTCATTACAAACTATAATGCCTTTAGGCTCACGTATGACACTGACACTCCACTTCGACATCACCTTGAAAACATAATAGTCATTACATCAGTATTCAATTTTTAGTGCTACTGGAGTCTTAAATAACTGGATAAAAAAGGAATTTCAATCATCCCATCATCAAATCATATCGAGAATATTTTTCCTAATGGAATACTAAAAAAAACTGTAGATATCGTGCTTGATTTCATTGCAAGCAAATAACAATACACTTACTCACAATGTAGCATTCCCATGATCAAAAATGTCAATGAAGAACCAACAAAAGAGTTACTTAGCATTTTATTTCTATATCTTAAATGACCAAAAAAAAAGGCTCATATGCGAGGATGAGTTCAGTACCATGCACGTATCCCAAAACCTATAGATCGTTTAGGAGATATTATTCACTTTGGTCAAAATTCCAATTTGAGTGAAACATGATAAAAGAAATGTAGCAATAAGAAGTTAGAATTCGGCAGTGAATTGAATAAGCTATCTTGATTAAAATCATTGGTCATAGCTCTGAACTGAATAAGCTGTACTAATTAGATTTATTGATCATAAAATCAGTGAATGACTAAGAGAGGAAACCTAATTGAATATGCAATCAAATTACAAAAAAATCATGTTGCTATATTGCTAACTAATAAATTTGATTGAATAAATCAACATTGTTCATACGATGTGCATAACTGCAGAATAATGCTATAATTAATAAATTAGATTTAGTAGTTAGGTTCCTATTCATTAGAATACCAATCGCCTTGTGTATTTTATTTTTTAAGTTCATCACATAATATTATATATCAACACCCATCAAATTCATTTAATATTCATTTCAAGACACCATAATCATGGATCAAACTAAAATCCAACGACAATAATTAAAGCATACCAAATAACTCAAGCAGCAACAGGAGCCTCGTTCTTAACACTCTCCACACCGGTCTCATCTGCTTCTTTTTTCACATCCGCCCCCTTCCTGCTATTCTTCACAAAACCCATTGTTCTTCGATTGATCTCCTTTGAATACAGCTCTACAACCTTGATCCCATCCTTGATGTCCTCAGATCTAGAATTTTCATCGGAGTCGCCTGTAGAGTAGGCCTCCTGCTCGATTGAAATTTGTTTCCAGAATAATAATAAATATTGAGCATATCAAAATTAGCTGAAGACAATATATATGTAAATGTAGTGCTTATATCCAGTTTTTTTCATATCATGGGATATAAAAGCATCAATTTTCATTGTAGTTATGAATAATAGGCTGATGTTGTATGCTAAATTGGAAATTTTCTTTGAGAACTGCACCATGTAAACAATGAATTGAACTATGTTCTTACAAATATATACAAATGACGATTGGAAAGGAGGATTCAAAACCTACACATTCAACCCATCGAATTAAATAAAAAATATAACAAATTTAATGAATAACAAATCAGTAAATCCAGTTTCACTTAACATAAGTGCAATTAAATCAATCATATTTCGGCAAATCTACAATTTTTAAACAAAAATTAGGTGTAGATCTAAATAGTCATTACAACTCAACAATCAAACTGCATAACTATGGTTATCAAGAAAAAATAAACAATATTCCATCCAAAACGACACTCAAAATATGAGAAATTTATTAAAATGAAACATTTTAAAACTATTTGTTCGTACCTTTCAATTATAGCAACAATTGTACAAACTGAAAATAGAACCTATAGGGTTTGTATCAATCAATAAAAATTGAGCTTACCAATTGTTAGCTGAAGCGAAGAAGACGAGGGCAAGCAGATCACAGTCGAATTAAGAGGTGGAACGAAATCAAATAATTCAAATAGCTGTCCGAGTACCGTAAAAATAAATTAAAACGGAACTTCAAGTAGAATAAAGTAGTGCATGCAGAGATTTACCGCTTCTTTTAGCTGTTGTAAAATAGGTCAATAGAGTCGGATTAGTCGAGAAGATGATGTCGAGCAAATCAACGGTCGATTAGTAGATCTAATGGAGCCGTTGTTTGGATCGTACAGATTTTGAGAGTATAACTTGTAGAAAAATTTCGGCATGCAGAGACGATGAGAAAAAAGAGGATAAAATGGATTTGATAATCTCGGCAGTGGGCTTCGTGGAGAAAGGAGAAACGTGGTAGGCGGTACAGTTGAAAAAGGACAAAACAGCTCCAGCAACGCAATGTAATGTTGACAGGGTGTTTTGGACATTTCAAAAGCTTCATTTCAACATATATATTTATACTTATCTATATGTACTTTTATATGTAGTCCTCTCTTAGAATATTCATTTCTTTAGTCGTCCCATTAAAACTAGAATATGGTGCCAATGGGACTTGAACTTATTGGAATTTGGTGATACAATATTTCCAAATATTAATTAGATTTTTGGAGATATTCGTGGTAATTTCGTTATCCGTTTTGTGCAAGAAATGAATGGAAAGAAATGAAAGGAATATTAATGAGTAGGAAATATTGGATATATTTGCCATCTAATTTGTTGCCATGTTTCATGAAAAAGAAACAGAAAGAAATAAAAATTAGAAAAGGGAATGATTGATGGAGAAACTAGAAAGCTATCAATCATATGACAATCAAATTAATCGGAATATTAGCCTTCCATGATTTGATTTATTTACATAAATAAAATTAATTCATCCCCAAGAAACGTTTTCCTCTATATAAAGAAAGGCATAGAGGATGTTATGAGATGTGATGTGAAAACATTTGTATACTTCATTTCTTTTGCTCTACTTTAAAAACTCTGTAATCTCTTGAATATTAATAAAATCTCTTCCCCATTGAAGTGGACGTACATTATCTCGCGATAGTGGAACCACTATAAATTTGTGTGTTCTTTGTTGCCTTTATTTATTTTTTTGTGATCTGAGATTGATATTCATTTCAAGCAGTTTGTTCTATCACGTCATTGCAATATCCTATTGAGGTTTTTCCACTGAAAGGGATTGATCACCCCTTACAACTGGTATCAGAGCTAGATTCGCAAAGAAGGTGTTTGGTAGAATGGCGGGAGGAGATGAAATCAATAAAAATAATACGCCAGTGCCAGTAGTTGCTCCATACGTCAGAGGCTCCTATGTGGGGTCAGGATCATAGTTGACGATAGAGAAGTGGAATGGTAAAGGAGATTTTGAAAAGTGGCAGTGGATGATGAAGGCAGTTTTGAGAAGTAATAGCGTTCATCAAGTAGTATTTGATACAGAGACATTGCCTGCTGATACTCCATCAGTGGAATTAGAAGAGATGGAAGAATGGGCCTTTACTACTCTTTAGCTTGCCATGGGAAAGAATGTAATTTCTGAAATCAGTCAGGAGACAATAGCCAGAGGCATTTGGAAGAAGTTGGAGGACCTCTACATGAAGAAATCCCTAACCAACCGTCTGATCCTACTGAAGACTTTCTTCACTTGTAAGATGAAGGAAGATTCTTCAATTAAGACACACCTAAGTGTGTTTGATGACCTGTTGATGAAGATGAAGTCTGTTGAGTTAAAAATTGATAAGAACAAAATGCAATGGTTCAGTTGTGTTCGCTTCCAAAGCGATACACTGGTTTCGCTAACAGCCTTATCTATGATAGAGACACATTGAAATTAGATGATGTGAAGACAAGTTTGCTTAGTGAATGTGATGACCACCCATAACCCCCGCACTATACAAGAGAAATAATGCGCTGAAAGATGTGCAAGGCTGTCATGGACGATCATCAGAGTAGGTAAACACAAGCAGAACCTGTCGTAAAACTCACAGCGCAAGGATAAAATATAATAGAACTTATACAACAGGTAGTAATAGTGAAGAAGAAACACTAGACTTCCATACAACTAGAAGGTAAGATCCACAAACTTGGGAATAGTGTTTATACAAAGTTGCCTCAATACATCACTCAGAAAAGAAAACAACGGAAATCCAATTATTAGCTAGTAGTAAAACTGGTGCGTGAGCCTCCTGCTCGCCATCGATCAGCATCGTCGTCCTCACAAAAGCATTACCTGTCACCTGTTGCTTAGTCTGCCCATCCAAAATCAGATGAACAGCCCAAGGTAATAAGAGGATACATAAAACCTTGAGTCAGACAACAGTCTTAGTAAGCGATAAAATAGCTAACAACTTCAACAATAAAGTGTATGAGAGGGGATAGATAAACATACTAATCTACCCATGACATCAGAGAAGAACTCAATCTTATCTTCCCCACATCGGACAGTGATAGCCTTTACAATCCATTCAACCCAAGGAACAACAATCCATACATGGAAACTAGAGCAACCATTCAATCATGGAAAAACACACATAACATCCAGATTATATAAGTCTCACACAGAACAACCAATCATCCATGACTGATTCTGGCTATCACCGCCAATCCTGCTTTGAAACCATCGTTAATCATACGACGACCAATCTTTCCATATGTCAAGGGCTAATGGTAACCCCAGTTCTAGCGTAAGCTCCATATGTCTAACCTTGAAAACTAGGCCTTTCAATGATACCCAAGGTACTCGACCAACAACCTTCCGGTCTATTGGGTGCCCCCATCGTACCCCTGCTTTGAACCTGCTAGAACTTACGACAACGATGACTTCTTGGCCTTCGCATCTCTAGTCATCCAACCTTGACGAAATTTCATAGCTCAAGCAACCTTCTCGAGCAACCATTATCCACCAACTCACGACCTTTGAGTTATCTGCCTATTCGTTGCTTTTCACCGATCAACGAACATATCACATCACTTCGAACATCCCTTTCTGGACTCTTGTCGAAGCCACCACCATCATTGAACCAACCAATATCTCTATAAGGTTCAAAGCAATCCATAGCAATCTTTCAACACTTCCTAACTTCCTAATTGGACTCACTTTGAAGTCACATCATCACCGGAAGTGTCCGACCAGAAATAGCTGACCAGAAATGGTAAAAATGTCTGACCAGAAATGACTGTCTAGAGCAGCCCGACCCGAGCCACTTTGGTCCGACCCGACCCCTCCTTTAGACCTTACTCGACCCCCTTTTTGTCCGACCCGACCCACCTTAGTCCGATCTAGAATGGTCCAATCCACTTTAGCCCGATCCAAAATGGTCTGATTCACTTTAACCCAATCCAGAGTGGTCCGACCCGACCCCCTTTAGTCCAACCTGAGCTAACTTTAGTCCAACCCGAGCCAACTTTGACTTGTCCTCCATGACAGAATTTGATCCTGACCCAAGCCACTTTGGTCCGACCCGAGCCAACTTTCTGCGCATCTTCAATTATACTCCGATCTCGATCAAAACTTCGCCAAACGACGAATCCGACGAAACCAACTCAATCGAACTCATCAAACACAATCATAAACATATCATAACATTACTAACCATATGAATATGACGATTTCCATAAAAATGATATAAATCTCACCAAAAACCATTAAAATGAACATATGATCAAAATGAGAGATCTTACTAACATAAACATGTTAAAATGACATGAAATTAACGATTAAAAACTTGTTAGATTAGATCATAGGGTGATGCATATGAAAATGAACATGTAATGGTATAAATCTACGATAAAACATTCCAATTTGATGAGAAACATGCACAAACACTCATATACTTCTTTGCATTCATGTGAGAGATGTAAATCACTCACCGATTCTCCAAAACAAGCTAAAGTGATAGAATTATGAATCCGAACAACGAATACTCCGAACCTAGCTCCTTGATTCGATGAATTTGCTCTTGGAACGATGCAAATCTAGCCTCGAATGGTGTAGATCTTAAATTTCCCTCATTGGATTTGGATTTTTAATGGTGGAAAGGTGTTAGAAGAAGAAGGAGATCAATGCCTCCAAATGAGAGAATGGGAAAATAAACCTTTTCCCTCCACTCTCACCCCCTATTTATAGGATTCCACCATCCCACTAATGGGCCTCCCCAATTCAGCCCATTAGGCTCTCCAAATCTGAATAGCCAACTGAAAAACCTTAAAACAACGATTTCTTCCAAACCGCTGAGCCAAATCCTTAATGTAACCACTCTACAGAAAGGCAAACATCAATTCCTTTCTAATGGCACAACTCTCACCTTCTGGTTCAACCTGAGTCAAAAGTTATGCCCTGTACAAGACTGACAGGGGTAAAATGGTCACAAACAAAATCGGTAAAAATTATGGATATGTCTCACATCCCCATAAGCAACATATTAAAAGACGAGAATGATCCGACCCTCAGGGAATAAACTAAAAATATTTTACGATCTTCCGATACGTAAAATGTGGGCTGTTACATTCTCCCCCCCCCCTCCCCAAGAATTTTGCCCCCGAAATTCCAAGCAACCACAAGCAACCACAACAATTCTGCATGCCTATCATCCATGAGAAGCCAATTCTATCATCCAAACTAGCAATCATCAAGCCATGCATCCATAGCCTTATCCTAGCATGTAGAATTCTATCAAACAACAATAAAATAACAACAATATCAGCAAGTAACAATAATGACCACAAGTAATAATGATGGTGCGATATCAATGGGTCTTATGGACGAAGAATTTTGGATGGGTCTTCCTTATACTCTCCTTCGTCCCCCACGTACCATCGTCGCCATCTCTACTCCATTATAACTTAACTAAATAAAACGTCCTTTCCCTAAGCTGTTTCGTGTCATTCATCATAACACGAAGCGGCTTATAGGGTTTCGTAACTACAAACTCAACTACAAGGTCAACGTATTACTTCGGAGGTACTACCACATTCGAACCATGCATGAATTTCCGTAGAAATGACACATGGAACACATTATGCACACTCGACATCTTCCCAGGTAACTCCAATCTATATGCGAGCTTTCCAATTCGCTCGACTATCGGAAATGGTCCAACAAACCTTGGGGCCAACTTCCCTTTCTTACCAAATCTAACCATATGCTTCAACAATGAAGCTTTCATGAAAACCATATCGCCCACGTCGAATTCCAAGTCCTTACGACGCTTGTCGGCGTAACTCTTCTGACGGTCCTGGGCTGCCTTCATTCGTTGCCGAACTATCTCGATACAATCCGAGGTTTCTCTAATCATCTTAGGCCCAAGTACCAACTTATCTCCAGTTTCTAACCAACATGCTGGAGAATTGCACGGCCTTCCATACAATGCTTCGTATGGTGCCATCCCAATGCTAGATTGGTAGCTATTATTATACGCAAACTCAACTAGATGTAGATGGTCTTCCCATGATCCTCCGAAGTCTAACACACAAGCCCTCAGGAGGTCTTCTAAAACTCGGTTGACTATCTCAGTCTGACCATCAGTTTGGGGATGATATGCCGTACTTAAGAACAACTCGGTTCCCAAAGCTTCTTGCAAACTTTTCCAAAATACACTCGTGAATAAGGGATCTCGGTCACTTACTGCACTCTTTGGGACACCATGGAATCGAACTATCCATTTCACATAAAGTTCAGCCAGTTTCGATGTCGTCCTAGTCGACTTGACAGGATTGAATCTCGCACTTTTGGTCAAACGATCCACAATGACCCAAATCCCTTCGTTTCTTGCCCTGGTTCTAGGTAGTCCATCGATAAAATCCATCGATACTTTCTCCCACTTCCACATAGGAACTTCCACAGGCTGAAGCAAACCACTCGGCTTCTTCTGTTCAGATTTCACCAACTGACAGTTCATACACTTAGAAATGAACTTTCCAATATCTCGCTTCATCCCTTCCCAGTAGTAGACTCTCTTCATGTCCTGATACATCTTATTTCCACCGGGATGAATCGTCAGCTTCGAGTGATGATATTCTCTCAGAACCTCATCCCTCAATCCGTCGATATCAGGAACAACTAATCGCCCTTGCTTTCGAAGCCAACTTTCTCTATCGACCCCGAACTCTTTATCTTCTGGTTCTAGTTTCTGAATGAACTCGACAAGCTTCGCATCTTTCTTTTGGCTCTCGCCAATTCTTTCGATAAGAGTTGGTCTTATCGATAAGCTTGCCAACATTTCAGGTTCCAACTCACACCTTGGCCTGAAATCGAACCTTGCCAAGTACTCGAGGCTCTTCCATTCCGAAAACATCGCTCCCAAACTTGCGTGTCTTCGACTTAACGCATCTGCAACTATGTTACCCTTGCCCAGAGTATAGGCTATGCCAAAATCATATGACGCCAGAAACTCTAACCATCTTTGCTGCCGAAGATTCAAATCCTTTTAGGAGAAAAGATACTTCAATGACTTGTGATCCGTAAATAACCCGAATCGAACTCCCAACAGGTAATGCCTCCACATCTTCAGAGCAAATACAATTGCCGCCAACTCCAAATAATGAGTTGGGTAATTCTTCTCGTGCGGCTTGAGCTGTCGACTTGCGTAGGCCACAACCATATCCTTCTGCATTAGTACTGCTCCAAGTCCAGTACCGCACACATCGGTATACACCACAATCTCTTTATTCCAGCTTGGAATGGTCAACACAGGAGCACTTGTCAATCTCTCCTTCGGGATTTCGAATGCTTGTTCACACTTTGCATCCCATGTGAACACTTGGTTCAACGGTGTAGCTGCTTTGGAGAAATCCTTGATAAACCGTCGGTAATATCCTGCTAACCCAAGGAAACTCCGAACATTCGTCGCATGCTTAGGTCGATCCCAGTCCTGGATTGCTGCAACTTTAGCGGGGTCAACCGCTATCCCTTTTCCAGAAACTACATGACCTAAGAACCTCACTTCATCCTTCCAGAAGTGACACTTTGAGAACTTAGCCTTAAGCTGATGCTTCCGCAAGATCTCTAACACAAATCTCAAGTGTGTCTTATGTTCTTCCTCATTTCTGGAGTAAACCAGAATATCATCCACGAACACAAGCACGAACTTGTTCAACTGATCTCTAAACACTCTATTCATAAGATCCACAAAATACGCTGGCGCATTAGTCAACCCGAATGACATCACCTACCATTCGAAGAAACCAGATGGTGTCCTAAAAGCTGTCTTTGGCACACTGTCCTTAGCCAATCTCAACTAGTGAAATCCCATTGCCAAATCCATCTGAGAAAACACTTTGGCTTCGTGAAGCTGATCGAACAAGTCATCTATCCTTTGCAACGGATACTTGTTCTTCTTTGTCACCTTGTTCAGCTCACGATAGTCCACACACAATCTTAACTAGCCATCCTCCTTGGTTGCAAATACGACCGGTGCACCCCATTCGGATATACTTCTCCGAATGAATCCTTTTCCCAAAAGGTCACGAACCTGCACCTCTAGCTCTCGTTATCCCTTAGGTGCCATCCACCTAAGAGGCATAATGATTGGTCTAACACCCTCGAATAAATCGTTTCTAAACTCGATCTCACGATGCGGCGGCAACCCTTTGACCTCGTCAAAGACATCTTTATACTCCTTAGCGATCAACTCAGATGACAGGTCTTCTTGTGGAATCACAAGCGAATATAACAACTTATAAGAACACCGTCTTCGGGTTACCCCAAATCAACACCTCCCGCCCTTCCACATCCCCGACTGTCATCTCTAGCTTTTCGCAATTCACCCTTGCCGCATACCTCTTGAGCCAATCCATGCCCAAGATGATCCCAAACCCAGCGAAGTTAAGAACAAAGCAATCACACATAAAAGATCAACCATGACTCGACAACACTAGACCACGACACAATATGCACAAACTGAACGAATCCCCAACTGGATTAGTCACGATCAATGGTCTATTTCAACTTCAAGTTTCGAACCCATTCAACATACAATCTTATTATAGGTAAAAGATGACGATTCTCTAGTACCAAATAGAACTCAAACAACTTCACTGGTTGGAAGCACATCCAGACAACAACTTCTCCTAGTTCTCTTCAGGAATACAATAAGAAATTGGAATAGCTTCCATAACACATGCTTCCTCCGGTTCCCTATTCTTTGGAAGGTCCGAACAGTCCTTCTTCTTATGTCTAGGCTTGCCACATTCAAAGCACTTCCTTTCGGTTTTCGGCTTCTCACAATCGTTGGCATAATGACCCTCCAATTGACAATTGAAGCAAAGCCCATTCTTCTTAGATTTCTTCTTCTTGCTTTTCTTCTTATTAACAATGGGGCCAATCAAGGTTTCTTCATATGTAGGAGAATATTCCCTCTGTCGCTTAATAGAATCCCTTTTGGGTACTTGCGCAGGAATACCACGCTCTACTGACGCTTCTGGAATGGGCATCCTTAACATGGCTACTGCCATCATGGCCGCCCCAAACATAACTAGATATTCCGGTGCAACAACTAATACTTCCAATCGGCTTCTTCCATCTCCTACTCTTCCCATCTCAGGCTCACTCCTAGAGGTTAGACGACTCATTCCAAATCTAAAATAGAATGATTAGTCCACTTACAAGACAAACTGCTAAAGGAAAACAACCGCTACTACTATATATGCTTATATATATAGTAAACAGCCAACTGAAATCTACAAGTACGTCTCTCATACGTGATTACGTCCTTGAACTTTGGCCAAAAATCGTTGACCAGAGCTCTGATACCAAATGTGACGACCACCCATAACCCCCGCACTATACAAGAGAAATAATGCGCTGAAAGATGTGCAAGGCTGTCATGGACGATCATCAGAGTAGGTAAACACAAGCGGAACCTGTCGTAAAACTCACAGCATAAGGATAAAATATAATAGAACTTATACAACAGGTAGTAATAGTGAAGAAGAAACACTGGACTTCCATACAACTAGAAGGTAAGATCCACAAACTTGGAAATAGTGTTTATACAAAGTTGCCTCACTACATCACCCAGAAAAGCAAACTGCAGAAATCCAATTATTAGATAGTAGTAAAACTGGTGAGTGAGCCTCCTGCTCGCCATCGATCAGCATCATCGTCCTCACTAATGCATTACCTGTCACCTGTTACTTAGTCTGCCCATCCAAAACTGGATGAATAGCCCAAGGTAATAAGAGGATACATAAAACCTTGAGTCAGACAACAGTCTTAGTGAGCGATAAAATAGCTAACAACTTCAACAATAAAGTGTTTGATAGGGGATAGATAAACATACTAATCTACCCATGACACCAGAGAAGAACTCAACCTTATCTTCCCCACATCGGACAGTGATAGCCTTTACAATCCATTCAACCAAAGGAACAACAATTCATACATGGAAACCAGAGCAACCATTCAATCATGGAAAAACACACATAACATCCAGATTATATAAGTCTCACACGGAACAACCAATCATCCATGACTGACTCTGGCTATCACCGCCAATCCTGCTTTGAAACCATCATTAATCGTATGACGGCCAACCTTGCCATATGTCAAGGGCTAATGGTAACCCCAGTTCTAGCGTAAACTCCATATGTCCAACCTTGACAATGTCCAACCTTGACAATGTCCAACCTTGACAACTAGGCCTTTCAACAATACCCAAGGTACTCGACCAGTAACCTTCCGGTCTATTGGGTGCCCCCATCGTACCCCTGCTTTGAACCTGCTAGAACTTACGACAACGATGACTTCTTGGCCTTCGCATCTCTAGTCATCCAACCTTGACGACATTTCATAGCTCAAGCGACCTTCTCGAGCAACCATTATCCATTAACTCACGACCTTTGAGTTATCTGCCTATTCGTTGCTTTTCACTGATCAACAAACATATCACATCACTTCGAACATCCCCTTCTGGACTCTTGTCGAAGCCACCACCATCATTGAACCAACCAACATCTCTATAAGGTTCAAAGTAATCCATAGCATTCTTTCAACACTTCCTAACTTCCTAATTGCACTCACTTTGAAGTCACATCATCACCGGAAGTGTCCGACCAGAAATAGCTGACCAGAAATGACAAAAATGTCTGACCAGAAATGGCTGTCCAGAACAGCCCGACCCAAGCCAATTTGGTCCGACCCGACCCCTCCTTTAGGCCCGACCCGACCCCCTTTTTGTCAGACCCAACTCTCCTTAGTCCGATCCAGAATGGTCCAATCCACTTTAGCCCGATCCAAAATGGTCTGATTCACTTTAACTCAATCCAGAGTGGTCCGACCCGACACCCTTTAGTCCAACCCGAGCTAACTTTAGTCCGACTCGAGCCAACTTTGACTTTTCCTCCACGACAGA
Organism: Allium sativum; assembly: GCA_030737875.1. Classification (NCBI taxonomy): domain Eukaryota; kingdom Viridiplantae; phylum Streptophyta; class Magnoliopsida; order Asparagales; family Amaryllidaceae; genus Allium; species Allium sativum. Next base: position 228,037,979 of record CM060919.1, on the reverse strand, counting down.
ATTTGATCCCAACCCAAGCCACTTTGGTCCGACCCGAGCCAACTTTCTGCGCATCTTCAATTATACTCCGATTTTGATCAAAACTTCGCCAAACGACGAATCCGACGAAACCAACTCAGCCAAACTCATCAAACACAATCATAAACATATCATAACATTACTAACCACATGAATATGACGATTTCCATAAAAATGATGTAAATCTCACCAAAAACCATTAAAATGAACATATGATCAAAATGAGAGATCTAACTAACATAAACATGTTAAAATGACATGAAATTAACGATTAAAAACTTGTTAGATTAGATCATAGGGTGATGCGTATGAAAATGAACATGTAATGGTATAAATCTACGATAAATCATTCCAATTTGATGAGAAACATGCACAAACACTCATATACTTCATTGCATTCATGTGAGAGATGTAAATCACTCACCGATTCTCCAAAACAAGCTAAAATGATAGAATTATGAATCCGAACAGAGAATACTCCGAACCAAGCTCCTTGATGATTTTGCTCTTGAAACGATGTAGATCTAGCCTCGAATGGTGTAGATCTTTAATTTCCCTCCTTGGATTTGGATTTTTAATCGTGGAAAGGTGTTAGAAGAAGAAGGAGATCAATGCCTCCAAATGAGAGAATGGGAAAATAAACCTTTTCCCTCCACTCGCACCCCCTATTTATAGGATTCCACCATCCCACTAATGGACCTACCCAATCCAGCCCATTAGGCTCTCCAAATCTGAACAGCCAATTGAAAAACCTTAAAACAGCGATTTCTCCCAAACCGCTGAGCCAAATCCTTAACGTAACCACTATAGGAAAGACAAACGTCAATTCCGTTCTAATGGCACAGGCCACACCTTCGGATTCGACCCGAGTCAAAAGTTATGCCCTGTATAAGACTGACAGGGGAAAAATGATCACAAACAAAATCAGTAAAAATTATGGACATGTCTCACATCCCCGTAAGCAACATGTTAAAAGATGAGAATGATCCGACCGTTAGGGAATAAACTAAAAATATTTTACAATCTTCTGATATGTAAAATGCGGGCTGTTACAGTGAAGAGTTGAGAGATCAGATGAAAGAGTTTGGTGTTGGTGATAATAGTGGATGAAGTAGTGGTTCAGGCTTATTTGTTGAGAGGGGAAGAGCAGAGAAGAAAGTGAAGAATCATAGGGGGTGTTCCAATTATAGGAAGCCTAATTCGCGGAGTAAGTCTAAAGATGGAAAGTGCTATAATTGTAAGAAACCAGGCTATTGGAGCAGAGACTGTCCAGATTTGGAGAATAAAACTGATGGTTCTTCATCCTTTACGATGGAGAAAGGCGGTAGCGATTTGTTGACAGTGGTTGTATTAGATGTTGCAGACCACTGGATTCTAGATTCTGGAGCATCATTTCACATGATTCCTAATAAGGATTATTTTTCTTCCTTCGATGCCAAAGAAGGAAGTTCTATCCTTATGGGGAACGATGCTACATGCAAGTCTATGGGAGTTGGTTCAGTTCGCATTCGCATGTATGATGGGATTGTTCGCACACTTTCAAATGTTTGCTATGTCCTAGGTCTTCGGAAGTCTTTGATATCATTATTCCAATTGGCACCATGTGGATGCAAGATAACCATTGTCAAAGATGGTTTGAGAGTTTCTAGAGAGGCACTTGTATTGATGAAGGGTGTTATGGTGCGAAATCTGTATTTACTAATGGGTACCACTGTCCATGGAGACTTATGTGTTGGAGTCGATAGTTCTAAAAGTTTGGATGCTACCAAGCTTTGGCATATGAGATTAGGTCATACTTCGGAGAAGAACTTAGAGTTTCTTCGTAAGAAGAAAAAGATCAAGGGAGAAATCTTCAACAAATTGAACTTTTGCAAGGAGTGTGTATTGGTAAAGCAAACCAGAGTTTCTTTTGCTGATGGCATGCATACTTCTAAGAGGGTACTTGATTATGTGCATTCAAATGTTTGGGGGCCATACTCTACAGCTTCTATTGGTGGAGCATATTATTTTGTTTCCTTCATTGATGACTACTCGCAAAAGGTTTGGGTGTATGTAATGAAAGCTAAGTTGGAAGTATTTGAGAAGTTTAAGGTTTTGTTAGCTCTTGTTGAAAACCAAATAGGAAAGAAATTGAAGATTATTAGATCCTACAATGGCGGCGAATATGTCTCTAAAGAGTTCCTCGGCTACTGCAACCAGTGTGGTATTAGAAGACATTTTACTACACCTAGTAATCCATAATCCAATGGGGTTGTTGAGAGAATGAATAGGACTCTACTTGAAAAGGCCCGTTGCTTGATATTGACTATGGGTATGTCTAAGGGTTTTTGGGCTGAAGCTATTTCGACTGCAGCACATATTATTAATCGGATTCCGTGCTCAGCCATTGATGGGAAGATTCCAAAGGAGGTATGGAGAGGTAAAAACACTTTATTAAGTTATTTTCGTATATTTGGATGTCCAGTTTATGTTCACAATACATGACATGGCAAGTTGGAGCCTAGGGCCTCCAAATGTGTTTTTCTTGGTTATACATATGGCATAAAAGGATATAGAATTTGGAATCCAATTACGAAGAAAGTTATAAATTCCAGACATGTGACTTTTGATGAGTCAGCAATGTTCAAACCTTTGGAAGGGTTTATCAGAGGGTTCGGACTCGGTTGATGAGAAGCCTGAAAAGACCGAGATTCCCAGTTTTCAAACCCGAAGTAGAGCTATCACTATTGATAATAGTGATGGAGCAGTTGAAGATACATCACGTGATAGTCCACAGATTTCCTCTAGTAGTGATAGTGATGGTCATGAAGCTAAAGATGATTCAGCTCAAGGTGGAGCTGAAGGAGAGTCGGGCGATATAGCCATTCGGGCTAGTCAGAGACCAAAGAGAGCTCCAATTAGATATGAAGATTGGCAGTATGCAAATTTGAGCCTTGATGATCAGTTTGAGTAAGCTTTACATGTAAATCATGATGAGCCATTGAGCCTTGAAGAATCCATGAAGTCGAGTGACAACTCGAAGTGGAATTGTGCTATGGAAGAGGAGATACAGTCTTTGCAAAAGAACAAGACTTGGAATTTGGTACCACGACCTCAAGGAAGCCGAGCCATAGGTTGCAAATGGGTGTTCAAGGTAAAATATGATGGTGGATACAAGGCAAGATTAGTAGCCAAAGGTTTTTCACAAAGAAAGGGGTTAGAGTATGATGAAATATTTGCTCCGGTTGTTAGACGAACTTCAATTCGAATCCTACTTGCAATAGTTGCTGCTTACGAATTGGAGTTAGAACAACTTGATGTGAAGACCGCTTTCTTACATGGTGAATTGGAGGAAACCATTTACATGAAGTAGCCAGAAGGATTTGTTGTAGATGGAAAGTCAGATTGGGTATGCAAGTTGAAGAAACCTCTTTATGGTCTAAAACAGTCGCCTAGACAATGGTACAAAAGGTTTGATTCTTTTATGTTTTCACATGGTTTTAATCATAGTACTAAAGATGCATGTGTTTATTTTAAGCATTTAAAGAATAATAATTGGGTGTATTTACTTTTGTATGTGGATGATATGTTGATTGCTTCCAAGGATAAAGTTGAAATTGATGCATTGAAGTTAAAATTAAAAGCGGAATTCGATATGAAAGACCATGGCGAAGCAAAGAAAATTTTGAGGATGGAAATTCAAAGAGATAGAAAGCTTGGACTTTTGAGACTTACTCAAAAGGAATATATTCAAAAGGTGCTTGCTTGGTTTAGCATGGATGGTGCAAAGGCTTTCAGTACACCCATGCCTTTGCATATACAGCTTTCTAATCAGGGCTATCCGATCTCAGAAAAGGACAAGACCTATATGAAGAAGGCATTACTTGCTACTAAGTTCGAGCATTGCTCGAGCTTGATTCACTCGATGAAGTGCTAGGTGCCACATGGTGGAACAATGGGGAAGAGAGTGACTTGATTGAAGTCAAGAGAAGATACGGTATTCTTCTTGTATGAAGAGATAGGAGTTGGTTGCACAATGTCTACCTTGTTTTTTGAATGCTTTTAACACTTTGTTGGTGGCAGTGGCCTTGCCGGAGTTCACTGACAAAGTGCAATGAGGGGTGGCTTTTGCAGGAACTCAATGGGAAGCATTCACATTGGAGTCTCTAGGTTGCATGAGATATTGTATCAAGGTGGAGATTATTGGAATTTGGTGATACAATATTTCCAAATATTAATTAGATTTTTGGAGATATTCGTGGTAATTTCGTTACCCGTTTTGTGCAAGAAATGAATGGAAAGAAATGGAAGTAATATTAATGAGTAGGGGATATTGGATATATTCGCCATCTAATTTGTTGCCATGTTTCATGAAAAAGAAATGAAAAGAAATTAAAATTGGAGAAGGATTGATTGATGGGGAAACTAGAAAGTTATCAATCAATCAATCATATGACAATCAAATTAATAGGAATATTAGCCTTCCATGATTTGATTTATTTACATAAATAAAATTAATTCATCCCCATGAAACGTTTTCCTCTATATAAAGAAAGGCATAGAGGATGTTATGAGATGAGATGTGAAAACATTTGTATTCTTCATTTCTTTTGCTCTACTTTAAAAACTCTGTAATCTCTTGAATATTAATAAAATCTCTTCCCCATTGAAGTGGACGTACACTATCTCGCGATAGTGGAACCACTATAAATTTGTGTGTTCTCTGTTGCCTTTTTTTTTGTGATTTGAGATTGATATTCATTTCAAGCTGTTTGTTCTATCACATCATTGCAAGATCCTATTGAGGTTTTTTCGCTGAAAGGGATTGATCACCCCTTACAGAACTTGCACCACTCACTTGGGACATGTCTTTACCAACTGGACTACATATGTTTGTTCACAAGACTAAAGACAACTGTGGTCATTGTTTTTTCTAAGTGTTCTACTTAAATCTTCTTTTCACGTTTGTTGTAATACTTCATATAAAGATAACCTTTTCATTTTAAATATGTTTTCAACAAATCATAGGTCTAAATTGATCAGAAGATCACCACAGACGCAATGACGCTAATTCTTTGACAAAATTCTGAAAACTTATCAAATTCTCCTTTTGTTATTCAATTAAAAATGCTAGGTGTTTTATTTATTCCATAGATTCTTAACTTTAGATCCTAATATCCGAGTAGGAACTCTCATATATCTTCTTTTTATTAGGAATGTTGGGGTTGTTTCTATAAATCTTGAGTTATCTGGTACCTTGACAGGAGTTGGGGAGATTGGTTTTGATGGTTGTAGTTTTTTTGTTGATGATTTTACTATTACCCTGTTGTCAGGTAAGATGGGTCAGATGGTATTTTCCTTATTGTCATATCCCTGTACTTCTTTCTCTCCATTGTACAGTAAGATGTTAGAGAGAGCTGGGGTTTCGCTGGATGGGGATATTGATTTAGATGGGTTCGTTTCAGTTGATTGTAGATTAGAGATTTCTCCTAGAAACTCTATGGTCCCCTTATCTTCTTCGACAAGAAGGGGTAGACGTAAGAGGGTGGTTCCTTCTAGTGGTCTTGTTCGTCATAGTGCTAGGATTAGATCCTTTGCCTCTTCATCTTGTGGTAAGTACTCTATTTCGATTGCTATTAGTAACACTTCAAATTCGGGCTCAGGTATGATATTTGTTTATGGTAGCAGCTATACTCCTTTTTCTTTGGGGAGTTTATCCACTAATCAGTTATGTTAGTTAGCTGACGATACTGCTTTTGTTTTCTCTGATATTAAGTTCAATGCTGATTTTATTAGGAGTAGAGAATTAGAGAGGGCAAAGTCTTTTATATGTTGAGATTAGTTAGTTGAAACATTTGTAGTCTTAATGACCTTAAAAAATGTGATAAAGTTAGAGCTTTTTTTAAGGATTATCAAATTGATTTGGCTTTATTACAAGAGTCCAAAATTGATAATCTTGATTTTAAAATTTATAGGACGTAGGGGTTTTCATTTCGTAATTAGGCTTGTTTACCTGCTATTGCTAACTCAAAAGGATTGCGGATTGGTTGGCAGGGAAACTAATTTAGGCTTCTACAGACTATTCCTAAGAAACATTCCCTTCGTGTTATTTTATCTTCCTATGTTGATAATTCTATTTTGTGTAATTCTAATGTTTATGGTCCTCATACTAAGATTAAGAGGAGAGTTTGTGGGGTGAATGTTTAGATTTCAGAGAGCTTGCCCCTGGTCAATGGATCGTGGGGGGAGATTTTTAATGTTACAAGGTTTTGGGGGAGAGATCACCTTGTGAGGGTGCCTTCTCTGATATGGAGAATTTAATGATTTTATTTTGGTTTGCAATTTGATTGAATTACCTTTGAATAATATATTGTTTACTTGGTCCAATTTAAGAGATTTTCCATTTTTCCCCTTTTAGATAGATTTTTCATTAGCAATGAGATTAATGATGGGTTTTCTTTCTGGAAAGTTAAGGGTACACCGTTTTTATTCTCGGATCATTGCCCTATTATTCTTTCATGTGAGTCTAGCTGTTCTATTAACAACAACTTTAAATTTGTGAAAATGTGGCTCTTAGATTCTAGTTTTTCTAGTTTGGTTGCTTATAAATGGATTTTTTGTCTTATTTTAATAGCTTGAATATTGGTAATTCTGCTAAGATTTTTGTTTCAAAGCTTGGTAAACTTAGATTTTTTTTCTTAAGCATTGGAATAAATATGTTTTTGGTAGTGTTAGAATTAAGAATGATAGGATTAAGTGTGAGATGTTTTATTTAGATAAGGTTAGTGAGGTTATAATGCTTAATCCTGGTATGAACGATAAATTCCATTGTCTTAAGAATGAAATTAAGCTGGTCCCTGAGAAAGAGGAGGTCATATGGAAACAGAGGGTTCGTATACAGTGGATTAAGAAGGGTGATAATAATATTAGGTATTTTCATAGTGTGGCTAATGATAGAAGGCGTAGTATTTATATTCATTCTAATTTTGTTGATGATGTGGAATTGTTTGTTTAAAAAAATAAATTAAATGAGGCTTTTACTAACTATTACAGGCAGATTTTTGGCTCTAAAATTAAGAGGAGGAACGATGTTAGATGGCATGATATTTATCCTTCTAATTCTAGGATTAATTTATTAGATTAAGACAAGCCATTAACTTAACATGAGATTTAGAAGGCAATTAATGTTATGCCTAGTGATAAAGCACCTGATCTAGATGGATTTTCTATTCTATTTTATAAACATTTTTGGGATTCCCTGAAATATGATATTATAAATTTATTTAATGATTTTTATAATGGGAATCTACAGATTGGTAGATTTAATTTTGTGAATGTTAATTTTATTCGTAAGAAATTGGGTGCTGATAAATTAAAAGATTTTAGGCCCATTTCTTTAATTAATTGTTCTATTAAGATTATTACAAAGGTTTTTAGCTAATAGGCTTAGTTTGAAGATGAATGATCTTATTTCTCAGACTGCTTTTATAAAAGGTAGGAATACAGTGGATGGTGTTACTGCTGTCTAGGAATATATTAATCTGTATTGCAAGAACAATTTTTCGTGTGCTATTTTGAAAATTGATTTTGAAAAGGATTTTGATTCTTTAGATTGGGATTTTGTTTGCAATTTCTTATTTGCTAGTGGTTAGTATGAGGTGGATTAATTGTATTATTATTTTACTTAAATCTGGTTGTTCTAGTATAGTTATAAACGAGATTATGGGGAATAAAATTCGGTCTAACAGGGGTCTTTGAAAAGGCGACCCTTTATCACCTCTGTTATTCAATCTCGCTGTAGATGTTTTCACCAAGATTATTAAGAGAGCAACAAGGAATGGTGTTTTAGGTTTTGTAGGTAATAAGGTTTTTAGTAATGATATATCTATTCTTCAATTTGCCGATGATACTCTTTTATTTTCCTTTCAATTACCCAAACACATTATTGCCTTGAAATTTATTCTTTATTGTTTGAGATGTTATCTGGTCTCACAATCAATTTTGACAAGAGTTCGGTTATGGTTCTAAATGACATTGATAATGTTGAGTGTCAAGTTGTTAATACTTTGAATTGTTATATTACGAGTTTTCCTTTGATTACTTAGGTTTTAAGATTAGGCCTTCTAAACTAAAGCATGATGATTGGTTGATTATTATTGATAAGATTAACAATAGACTTTCTAGTTGGAATAGCAGATTTTTATCAAGAGTTGGTAGATTAGTTCTTATTAACTCTGTTTTATCTATAATTCCTACGCATTGGATGTCTATGCATCATCTTCCTAATTGGGCGATTGATAAGATAGATAGGATTAGGCATAATATTCTTTGGTGTGGAGAAAACACTTGTAGTGGATACAAGTGTTTGGTTAATTGGGATGTAGTTTGTAGATCTAAGAAGGATGGTGGTCTGGTCTTATTAATTTGCATAATTTTAATTCTTCTTTGTTAGCTAAATGGCTATAGAAATATAAAAATCCAGATATGACTGTGGTTTGGAAGCAAATTGTGTCTAATTTTATTATGATGGTGGTAGAATTATTTTTGATACTAATCCACTACCGGCTAATAGATTTTCTTCCTTCTGGAATTCTATTTTAAAATGTTTTGATTTTTTTCATTTAGGGTTCAATTCGATTGTTCATTTAGACGATAATACTTTCTTCTGGCATGACTCTTGGATTTTTCCATTACCTCTTAAAGTTAATTTAAAGAGATTTTCGAGATTTGTTGTTTTAAGAATGCTTTAATTAAGTGGGTTTACAGGGATGATTTAGATCCTCCATGGGAATTTTGTAACAACCCAAAAATCCCCGCCCTTTGAATCGACCATAAACCACACAGGTCTGATCCAAGAGTTGGAAATTCTCGAATGCATTAACTCTGGGCATACAACACATCAAAACAAATAACAAAAGACTTTGATAAACATCAAAATAATGTTACATCAGAGTACAGAATATCAGAGTACATCGATAAATAAAATACAGCGGAAGACTTATTACAATAAATTAGTACAATATGCAACGGAAGACTTTCTATGCTCTAGACACAGCTTTAGGCTTCGATCCAGGATCCTGCTCAAGAGATAAATATCTACAGAAAGCTACTCGACTACCCGTGTAGAAAAGAGGGCACCCGATTTTGAAAAGTGAAACAAACCACGAGTCAGTCATGGGACTGATATGAGGAATCTTCTACTACATTATCTAATAAGGTGACAAATCACAGGACCACGCCACTAACGCGGAACGGGTTTACTCCATTGGATTGCCAGTGCATAATTTAAACAAATTTTATTCAAAACAACGCAATGTCTTTTTAGAAAAGTGAAATCATTATAAGACTCAAGTCCCATCACATAATGCAACGCAAACCAAAGGATAGAGTTTTACCTTATAATGATCAAACATGACTTGATACGTATAAAATAATATTTTAATATTATTATTAGTGTCTATACAGTATTAAAATACATCAAAGTAAATGTATCAATCCTAGACGGCATAGTACCCCATCCTACTATGTCGCCGTATATAGGTTTACAATCAAAACCGTAGTGTCGTATTGGAGATTTGGTTTCCATCATGAAATCGAGGCTAGGGATCGTCCTCTCCGATTCGAGACACTCTAGCAAATGCCTGAAGATCACACCTATTGGCAACCCTTGGAGCGGTAGGGCCGGTCCACACTTAACAGTAGTGGATTAATTATGCCTGAACACACGTTTCCCGGTTCCTTTGAACCTCAAATATGGCCACTAACAACCTGTAAAACCGAGGTACCTCATAATCCATCATCCACATAAGTAAAAATGTCAGGGCTGGTAGGTCGCTGACACCACTCTAGCTAGAAAGAAACGTGTGCACTCCCTACGGTCCCTATCCCGTTTTTGACTCATACCAGGGTGTGAGGCTCGCGAAGTCACGCTATACACAAAGCTACGCCTAAGCAGGCTATGCTTTGATCATCAACCACAAGGCTCTGCTTTTCAACAAAAGCCTTGATCCATGCATCTTAGCATGCCACATTGTCAATCCATACCATACCATTGATTCCAACCAATATATAACCTCTAAGCTCATACATCTCAGAGAAGGGTTTTAAACACCAAACAGATATATATTAAGCAGAGATCAACGAATACAGCATAAAGGAATACAACATCAGACATACCATCCATTTACAAGTTCGTTCTGGGTCTGAACGAAACCGGAGGAACCTTATTCCTCGCATATCCGAACAATCAACAAATATGTCCGGACGACTACCACTGCAGCCCCTTCAAGGTAGCTACTCCAATCACGGGCATCAGTAGTCCTCATCCATTCGATGTGAAGATCGTGGGTCTTCAATCACTGTCTTCAAATTTTCGACTTAAATCGTCGTAGTAATTATTTGAAATGAGTTGAACTCGGTCTTTTCAAATAATCCTCGAATAATTATCATTTTAATCATTTCATACCGCTCAAATCTATTTATAAAGATTTAGCACTATTCTTATTTATTTAAAATAGATTAATCATAATTAAACGACGCTTCGGGTCAAAGGCGCGCCCTGGCGCTGTTTTTACAAAAAATTGATTTACACATTTCTCGAATTCTAACCGTTGGATTTTGATGAAATTTGTATTGTTGGAAAGATCTTCCCAAAGCGGTCCTAACGGTTCTAGTTTTGGGAAAATCCGACGGTCGGATCTTTTGGTATAACCGTTTAAAGTTACGATTTCAAAATGCGAACTACCGCGCGTGTTTCGTTTAAATTTAATTTATATTTATATAATTATAAATATAAATCGTTTGGAGAATCTGCTAACGCGTTTAACTTTACATACAAAATAATATTTAACTTCGCATAAAAATTCTAATGTATACATATACCACAAAATTATTCTTTAACCTTTGTTGACGGTTCTAGTTTATTTTTGGTGAATCCTTTTTAATAAAATCATGTTTAAATCTTGAAACATGAACATTTCTATAATTCTTTACCTAGCATTAAAAGTGTAGCTTTTTAATGTAAACGCATTTTATTCCTATTCTTTTATATGAAATGTCAATAAAAGTGCAACTTTTATTTCTACTCTTTTTATCGCATCTAAAGTGACGATAAAAATATAATCTTTATTTCTACTCTTTTTATCGCAGCTAAAGTGACGATAAAAATGTAACTTACAAATCTAATCTTTTTATTGAATATAAAGTGTCAATAAAAGTGTCGCTTTTAAATCTATCCTTTTATTTACATCTAAAATGTAAATAAAGATATAGGTTTTTAATCTATCCATTATTTACATCTAAAATGTAAATCAAAATATAACTTCAAATTTATTCTTTTATTTACATCTAAAAATGTAAATCAAGATGTCACTTTAAATCTATTCTTTTTATTTACATCTAAAATGTAAATAAAAATGTCACTTTAAAATCTATCCTTTTTGTTGTCTCTATTTGACAATAAAAATATAACATTAAATTCTATCTTTTGATTACATCTAAAATGTAAATTAAAATGTCACCTATATTTCTATGTTTTTATTTACATCTAAAATGTAAATAAAAATGTACTTTTTGTTGACAAAACTGTATGTTCTTGCTTTAAACCTTTTTGATATCTATTTTTGTTTAATCCTTTTAAATGAACAAAAATGTCTATCTTTGATTAATCAACAAAAATGTCTCATTCTTATTAAGGAACAAAAATGTATACTTTCTTCTTAATGGACAAAGATGTATCTTTTGTTTAATCATTTTAAATGAACAAAATTGTTTCATCTTTTCTTTAATCCTTTCTAATGATCAAAAATGTAATCTTTCTGTTTAATGACCGAAATGTATATTTTGGTTTCATTCCTTTTAAATGACAAAAATGTATATTTTGTCACATTCTTTTAAATGGCCAAAAATGTATATTTCTAATTCAACTATTCTAATTTGTCAAAATGTTCATTTGGTTTCAAAAATTCTAATTTGACAAAATTGTTTTTAATTCTTTTATTTAACAAAAATGTGGTTCTTGTTTTTAACTCTTTTATTTTGACAAATTGTACACTTTGTTTTCAACTAATAAAACAACTTTATTCCCATACCCTTTCTTTATGTACTCTACTGACAAATAAAAGAAGATTTTATTTGTTTACCTTTTCTATGTGTTCTAATAACATATAAAAGAATGTTTTATATGTTAACATTTTATATGTTTTCAAATATCATATAAAAAAGTATTTTATATGTTAACATTTTTCTATGTTTTCAATGAAAATAAAGAATGATTTATTTGTATACAAATTTCTATTTAACAAAAATTGATATTTTTGCTTAATCTAACTTATTTAAACAAAAATGATTCACGGTAAAATAAGAATGCAATCCTTGTTTTCTACTTTTTCCTTATGATTCATATTATAACCAAAATATGATTTCTATTCTATTACAACCCCATTTAACAAAATGTGCTTTCACTTCTAATGCAAACATTTTTACAACAAAATGTGGTTCTAATCTAATGCAACACTTTTATAATAAAATGTGATTCTAATCTAATGCAACATTTTTATAACAAAATGTGACATTTTTATTTTCTAACCATTCTTATCTAACATAAGGGAAAATGACCTTTTTATGATAAACATATTTAGCATGTTTTTATTTCTAATCTAACATCAAAAATAACTTTTTAATGTTAAACATGTTTTTAACATGAAATTCTTTTATTTGTAATCTAACATTAAAAATAACTTATTTATGTTAAACATGTTTTTAACATGAAATTCTTTTATTTGTAATCTAACATGTATTTCCAACCCAAACTTGACATATTTATATTCACATATGTTTTCTGACCAAGAATGACCTATTTATATTAACATACAATTTCTTATATATTCCAATGACAAATTAAAGAATATTTTATTTGGATACAAATTTCTATGTATTCTACATAACATATAAAAGAATATTTAATTGTTTACAATTTCTAATTTAACTTAACAAATAAATATGATGATTTTATTTGTTAACAATTTCTATTTAACAAAATAATATTTTGTTTTATCTAAACTATTTTAACAAAAATGAGTATTTTGCCCAATTATTATATTTATACCAAACAGTGTCCCATGTTAACAATAAAGGTGAGATTTTTATTGTTAATCTAAATTTACCAAACGTTGTCATGTTAACAATAAAAGTGATATTTCTATTGTTAATCTAAATTTACCGAACGATGTCATATTAACAATAAAAGTGATAATTTATATCTGTTGAATATGTTTGATTCAACGAACCAACAACCAAAAATGTTCGATTCATTTTTATGGCAATTTCAAATACAACATAATATCACCCAAACGAACAGATCCACATCATCACATCACATACAACTCAAATCACATAGCATAGCATATACAGTGAATGGATGAGAACACAATTACGATTTATCCTAATTATTTAAAATAAATAATAATAAAAATAAAATAAGATTTCTCACTTCGATTTGTCTGAATTTCCAGTGTACCCAGTTTCAGATCTGGTTTGTTCTACGGTGTAGATCTCGGAAAGACGATTCCGATGAACTTCGTTTCGTTGAATTCTGATCATATTCGAAGAAGTTATTGTATTTTAACTTTAATTACATAAATGAGATTAATAATATAATTAACTATTTTAATTACATCTAATTCCACCTTTCTTCTTCACGTTGCTTCAAGTCACGAAGAACCCATCTGCTCGCAACTGACTTCGATACCCCGTGCCTTCCACAAATGATCGGAATCCCATCAATCACCGGCCTTCGATGCCGCTTGATGCCGCCGTCCATCACCGACAAGCCGGGTCCACTCGCACCACCATGCCGCCTTGAAAACTCCTCCAAACGCACCCCCTTTGAACCCGAAATTCTCTTGAATCGCTACACAGATTTCGATCACATCCATATGAATCAGAAGAGCCATGGAAGAGCTTCGATTTTTGTTTTGGTTCATGTTCTAATTCATATCGAGGAGGAAGAAAATAAGGATCAAAATTGGACTGAAATCGGTCCTCCATTCAAGCTGGCGGTAGCTTTGTTTGAGATGCTAGGGTTAGGGTATTCTAATTAGATAGGTATTTATAATATTTTAATAATTTATTTCTTTAACTTTTAGTTAAGGCCCGTTAACTCTAACAAACTCCAAATCCTACCCAGCGAGAGTTGTCCCTAGAAAAATACCCCCGTTTCGGAACCAATGGGCTAGGTCCTGTCAGCCCGTTTGGTCATCTCTAGCTTGTTTTTTTTAATTTAATATTTAAATCATTCAATTATTTAATTTGATCATACATTTTAATTTACCGGGGCCACAAACTGACTCTAAAAATTACAAAAAAAATATTTCTAGTTATGTTTTGATGATATGGTTCTAACAAGACTAATTTCGTCAAATTCTGAGACCGTTTGAAAAGTGTCCCTTTTCTGGTCGATCCAATTTGACTGAAACTGACAAAACACATTTTCTTTTGCCACGCTCACATATTAATTTTAAAAATTATGAAAAATTAAGCTTAGCAATAATTTGACATTCCGGTTCCAATGAAAGTGGTTTCGTCGAAAACCAAGGTCGTTTGAAAAATGCCTATTTTTAAGGCCAATATATTATATTAAAATATATATAAAAATTATACAGCGACTATTCTAAATTTTAAACTGGCCACAACTTTTGATTCCCTCTATGAAATTTAAATTTTTCCGATTCATTAGAAAGATATAATTAAACGGATTTAAATATTTTTGGTTTTGCTGAAATTCGATTTATTCTGAATCCTGTACATTCAGTTAAAGTTTTAAAATCAAATTTCAAATTACAGCGCTATTTCTAACTACTTTTATGATTAAATTAAATTTATTCGTTTTAACTTTGATTAGAATAAATTTTTAGTCGTTATTATTTAAAATAAATTATTTCAAATGTTCAAAATTCATTAAAATTTCTAAAATAAAAATTTTAAGTTGGCCCCGAAATTCCGGGTTGTTACAATCTCCCTCACTTAAAATCTTTTCGTCCTCGAAAAAGAACGGAGCTAAAAGTTATCTAGTTAACTAAATCAACTTTCATTCTATTATTGGTTTCAATAATTTATTAGTTGATTAACTTTTCAAATATATATAACTTTTATATATTTAGAAATCATATTTTCTAAGATCGAATTATATAAATACGTTAATTATAAACTTTTCACTCTGAACTCATTCTAGGGCATTTTTAACCCCATCTCTAATGAGTTTTCTCATTCTAGGATACTGCTGATCCTATCTCTAATGAGTATTCTTATTGGATATTACTAATCCAATCTCTGATGAGTCTTTTGTTCAGTTCTAACAAGTTGTACCCCAAAGATTTGAGCTAACCAGAGCTCTGATACCATATGTAACGACCCGAAAATCCACGCCCTTTGAATCGACCATAAACCACACAGGTCTGATCCAAGAGTTGGAAATTCTCGAATGCATTAACTCTGGGCATACAACACATCAGTACAAATAACAAAAGACTTTTATAAACATCATAATATTGTTACATCAGAGTACAGAATATCAGAGTACATCGATAAATAAAATACAGCGGAAGACTTACTACAATAAATTAGTACAATACACAGCGGAAGACTTTCTATGCTCTGGACACAGCTTTAGGCTTCGATCCAGAATCCTGCTCAAGAGATAAATATTTGCAGAAAGCTACTCGACTGCCCATGTAGAAAAGAGGGCGCGCACCCGAGTTTGCAAAGTGAAACAAACCACGAGTCAGTCATGGGACTAATATGAGGAATCTTCTACTACATTATCTAATAAGGTGACAAATCACAGGACCACGCCGCTAACGCAGAACGGGTTTACTCCATTGGATTGCCAGTGCATAATTTAAACAAATTTTATTCAAAACATCTCAATGTCTTTTTAGAAAAATGAAATCATTATAAGACTCAAGTCCCATCACACAATGCAACGCAAACCAGAGGATAGAGTTTTACCTTATAATGATCAAACATGACTTGATACGTGTAAAATAATATTTTAATATTATTATTAGTGTCTAAATAGTATTAAAATACTTCAAAGTAAATGTATCAATCCTAGACGGCATAGTACCCCGTCCTACTATGTCGTCGTATATAGGTTTACAATCAAAGTCGTAGTGTCGTATTGGAGATTTGGTTTCCATCATGAAATCGAGGCTAGGGATCGTCCTCTCTGATTCGAGACACTCTAGCAAATGCCTTAGGATCACACCTATGGGAAACCCTTTGAGCGGTAGGGCCGGTCCACACTTAACAGTAGTGGATTAGTTATGCCTGAACACACGTTTCTCGGTTCCTTTGAACCTCAAATATGCCCACTAACAACCTATAAAACTGAGGTACCTCATAATCCATCATCCACATAAGTAAAAATGTCAGGGCTGGTAGGTCGCTGACACCACTCTAGCTAGAAAGAAACGTGTGCACTCCCTATGGTCCATATCCCGTTTTTGACTCATACCGGGGTGTGAGACTCACGAAGTCACGCTATACACAAAGCTACGCCTAAGCAGGCTATGCTTTGATCATCAACCACATGGATCTGCTTTTCAACAAAAGCCTTGATCCATGCATCTTAGCATGCCACATTGTCATTCCATACCATACCATTGATTCCTACCAATATATAACCTCTAAGCTCGTACGTCTCAGAGAAGGGTGTTAAACACCAAACAGATATATATTAAGCAGAGATCAACGAATACAGCATAGTGGAATTCAATGTCAGACATACCATCCATTAACAAGTTCGTTCTGGGTCTGAACGAAACCGGAGGAACCTTATTCCTCGCATATCCGAACAATCAACAAATACGTCCGGACGACTACCACTGCAACCCCTTCAAGGTAGCTACTCCAATCACGGGCGTCAGTAGTCCTCATCCATTCGATGTGAAGATCGTCGGTCTTCAATTACCGTCTTCAAATCTTCGACTTAAATCGTCGCAGTAATTATTTGAAATGAGTTGAACTCGGTCTTTTCAAATAATCCTCGAATAATTATCATTTTAATAATTTCATATCGCTCAAATCTATTTATAATGATTTATCGCTATTCTTATTTATTTAATATAGCTTAATCATAATTAAACGACGCTTCGGGTCAAAGGCGCGCCCTGGCGCTGTTTTTACCAAAATTTGATTTACAAATTTCTCGAAATCTAACCGTTGAATTTTGACGAAATTTGTATCGTTGGAAAGATCTTCCCAAAGCGGTCCTAACGGTTCCAGTTTTGGGAAAACCCGACGGTCGGATCTTTTGGTATAACCGTTTAAAGTTAGGATTTCAAAACGCGAACTACTGCGCGTGTTTCGTTTAAATTTGATTTATATTTATATAATTATAAATATAAATCATTTGGAGAATCTGCTAACGCGTTTAACTTTACATACAAAATAATATTTAACTTCGCATAAAAATTCTAATGTATGCATATACCACAAAATGATTCTTTCACCTTTGTTGACAGTTCTAGTTTATTTTTGGTGAATCCTTTTTAATAAAATCATGTTTAAATCCTAAAACATGAACATTTCTATAATTCTTTACCTAGCATTAAAAGTGTAGCTTTTTAATGTAAATGCATTTTATTCCTATTCTTTTATATGAAATGTCAATAAAAGTGCAACTTTTATTTCTACTCTTTTTATCGCATCTAAAGTGACAATAAAAATATAATCTTTATTTCTACTCTTTTTATCGCAGCTAAAGTGACGATAAAAATGTAACATATAAATCTAATCTTTTTATTGAATATAAAGTGTCAATAAAAGTGTCGCTTTTAAATCTATCCTTTTATTTACATCTAAAATGTAAATAAAGCTATAGGTTTTTAATCTATCCATTATTTACATCTAAAATGTAAATCAAAATGTAACTTCAAATTTATTCTTTTATTTACATCTAAAAATGTAAATCAAGATGTCACTTTAAATCTATTCTTTTTATTTACATCTAAAATGTAAATAAAAATGTCACTTTAAAATCTATCCTTTTTATTGTCTCTATTTGACAATAAAAATATAACATTAAATTCTATCTTTTGATTACATCTAAAATGTAAATTGAAATGTCACCTATATTTCTATGTTTTTATTTACATCTAAAATGTAAATGAAAATGTACTTTTTAATGACAAAACTGTATGTTCTTGCTTTAAACCTTTTTGATATCTATTTTTGTTTAATCCTTTTAAATGAACAAAAATGTCTGTTTTTGATTAATCAACAAAAATGTCTCATTCTTATTAAGGAACAAAAATGTATACTTTCTTCTTAATGGACAAAAATGTTTCATTCCTATTAAATGACAAAAATGTATATTTTGTCACATTCTTTTAAATGGCCAAAAATGCATATTTCTAATTCAACTATTCTAATTTGTCAAAATGTTCATTTGGTTTCAAAAATTCTAATTTGACAAAATTGTTTTTAATTCTTTTATTTAACAAAAATGTGGTTCTTGTTTTTAACTCTTTTATTTTGACAAATTTTACACTTTGTTTTCAACTAATAAAACAACTTTATTCTCATACCCTTTCCTTATGTACTCTACTGACAAATAAAAGAAGATTTTATTTGTTTACCTTTTCTATGTGTTCTAATAACATATAAAAGAATGTTTCATATGTTAACATTTTCTATGTTTTCAAATATCATAAAAAAGAGTATTTTATATGTTAACATTTTTCTATGTTTTCAATGACAAATAAAGAATGATTTATTTTTATACAAATTTCTTTTTAACAAAAAATGATATTTTTGCTTAATCTACCTTATTTCAACAAAAATGATTCACAGTAAAATAAGAATGCAATCCTTATTTTCTACTTTTTCCTTATGATTCATATTATAACCAAAATATGATTTCTATTCTATTGCAACCTCTTTTAACAAAATGTGCTTTCACTTCTAATGCAAACATTTTTACAACAAAATGTGGTTCTAATCTAATGCAACACTTTTATAATAAAATGTGATTCTAATCTAATGCAACATTTTTATAACAAATTGTGACATTTTTATTTTCTAACCATTCTTATCTAACATAAGGGAAAATGACCTTTTTATGATAAACATATTTAGCATGTTTTTATTTCTATTCTAACATCAAAATTAACATTTTAATGTTAAACATGTTTTTAACATGAAATTCTTTTATTGTAATCTAACATTAAAAATAACTTTTTTATGTTAAACATGATTTTAACATGAAATTCTTTTATTTGTAATCTAACATGTATTTCCAAACCATACTTGACATATTTATATTCACATATGTTTTCTGACCAAGTGTGACCTATTTATATTAACATACAATTTCTTATATATTCCAATGACAAATAAAAGAATATTTTATTTGGATACAAATTTCTATGTATTCTACATAACATATACAAGAATATTTATTTGTTTACAATTTCTAATTTAACTTAACAAATAAAAATGATGATTTTATTTGTTAACAATTTCTATTTAACAAAATGATATTTTGTTTTATCTAAACTATTTTAACAAAAATGAGTATTTTGCCCAATTATTACATTTATACAAAACAGTGTCCCATGTTAACAATAAAGGTGAGATTTTTATTGTTAATCTAAATTTACCAAACGATGTCATGTTAACAATAAAAGTGATATTTCTATTGTTATTCTAAATTTACCAAACGATGTCATATTAACAATAAAAGTGATAATATATATCTGTTGAATATGTTTGATTCAACGAACCAACAACCAAAAATGTTCGACTCATTTTTATGGCAATTTCAAATACAACATAATATCACCCAAACGAACAGATCCACATCATCACATCACATAAAACTCAAATCACATAGCATAGTGTATACAGTGAATGGATGAGAACACAATTACGATTTATCCTAATTATTTAAAATAAATAATAATAAAAATAAAATAAGATTTCTCATTTCGATTTGTTTGAATTTCCAATGTACTCAGTTTCAGATCTGGCTTGTTCTACGGTGTAGATCTCGGAAAGACGATTCCGACGAACTTCGTTTCGTTGAATTCTGATCATATACGAAGAAGTTATTGTATTTTAACTTTAATTACATAAATGAGATTAATAATATAATTAACTATTTTAATTACATCTAATTCCACCTTTCTTCTTCACGTTGCTTCAAGTCAGGAAGAACCCATCTGCTCGCAACTGACTTCGACACCCCGCGCCATCCACAAATGATCGGAATCCCATCAATCACTGACCTTCGATGCTGCTTGACGCCGCCGTCCTTCACTGACAAGCCGGGTCTACTCGCATCACCACGCCGCCTTGAAAACTCCTCCAAACGCGCCCCCTTTGAACCCGAAATTCTCCTGAATTACTACACGGATTTCGATTACATCCGTATGAATCAAAAGAGCCATGGAAGAGCTTTGATTTTTTTTTTTGGTTCATGTTCTAATTCATATCGAGGAGGAAGAAAATAAGGATCAAAATTGGACTGAAATCGACCCTTCATTTAAGCCGGCGGCGGCTTCGTTTGAGATGTTAGGGTTAGGGTATTCTATTAGGTATTTATAATATTTTAATAATTTAATTCTTTAACTTTTAGTTAAGGCCCGTTAACTCTAACAAACTCCAAATCCGACCGAGCGAGAGTTGTCTCCAGCCAAATACACCCGTTTCGGAACTAATGGGCTAGGTCCCGTCAGCCTGTTTGGTCATCTCTAGCTTGTTTTCTTTAATTTAATATTTAAATCATTTAATTATTTAATTTGATCGTACATTTTAATTTACCGGGGCCACATACGAACTCTAAAAATTACAGAAAAATTATTTCTAGTTATGTTTTGACGATATGGTTCTAACAAGACTAATTTCGTCGAATTCCGAGACCATTTGAAAAATGGTCCTTTTCTGGTCGATCCGATTTGACTGAAACTGACAAAACACATTTTCTTTTGCCACGCTCACATATTAATTTTAAAAATTATGAAAAATTAAACTTAGCAATAATTTGACATTCCGGTTCCAATAAAATTGGTTTCGTCGAAAACCGAGGTCGTTTGAAAAATGCCTATTTTTAAGGCTAATATATTATATTAAAATATATATATATATAAATTATACAACGACTATTCTAAATTTTAAACTGGCCACAACTTTTGATTTTCGCTATGAAATTTAAAATTTTCGGATTCGTTAGAAAGATATAATTAAACAGATTTAAATATTTTTGGTTTTACTGAAATTCGATTTATTCTGAATCCTGTACATTCAGTTAAAGTTTTAAAATCAAATTTCAAACTGCAGCGCTATTTCTAACTCCTTTTATAATTAAATTATATTTATTCATTTTAACTTTGATTAGAATAAAATTTTAGTAGTTATTATTTAAAATAAATTATTTTAAATATTCAAAATTCATTAAAATTTCTAAAATAAAAATTTTAAATTGGCCACAAAATTCCAGGTTGTTACAAATTTTCTTTTGTTGATATTTTAGATGGCTTAGTTTTCAGGTAATTTGCCTTGTTACGTGTTAAGTTGTCCTTGTATCACATTGATAATGATTGTGATAGTATTTATTGGGGTTTGGGTAAGAGTTTGAAATTATCGTCTAAATCTATGTATAAGCTTCTTAATTTTACTGATACTTTGTTTTTTAAATTCAATTATATTTGGAAGACTAATGCTCCTCCTAAAGCTATGTAGTTGTATCGACTAGAAGTTAACACTATTGAGCAGTTAAGAAAGAAGAATATTCTTTTTGATTCTAAATGTTGGTTTTGTAGTATATTTGAAGAGAATGTTGATCAATTGTTTTTTTTCTTGTGTTAAAACTTTTTATATTTTAAATATGATTTTGAGAATTTTGATTTTGATTTTTTTTCTTTAATTTCATGAATTGTGATTTTTATTGGATTTTTTTTAGATTTGAGTTTAATTTTAAATTTATGTATGTTCTAGATACTTTAGTAACCATTACTTGCAGGTTTATTCGGTTTGACAGAAATCAGAGAATGTTTTATTCTAATTATTGTTCCTTAGATAATTTAATTATTAAGGTTATTTCTTTTTGTTTAGGTTGGATGTCTACTCCTTATTATAAGTTGTTTAAGAATCCTATGTTCGACAAGTTTCTCATTAAGGTTAGGAATAATTTGAATTTGTTTATTAGGATTATTAAACATTTTAGCTGTAATGGAATTTGTATTTGTAATTGATCTCTAAGTGTATTATTCTTTTTGTTGTCACCCGTTGTATTATGTTGTTACTATATTAACATATATGTATGTATATATATTGTGATATACACATATATATGTGTTATTATCTTACTTTTGTCTAGTCTTATTTCAAGTTACAAGTCTGTTGATATTCGTTGATGTGCATTTTGGAGATCAACATTGGAGAGCTCTTTCTTTTTGTTTACTATGCTTTTTTTTTGTGGTTTTTTTGGAGAAATTGTTTGTACTTGTTAGAAGTAGATGTACTTCATAATCAGGTGGTAGCCTTACCGAAACTTTATTTTGAAGTACGATAAGCGGTGGTTTTTTCGGAGCTCATCCATCTATTTTCTTTATTTTTGGTTTTTGTTGGGGATTGTTTGTTTTTCGTGTGATGTCCAATGTTCGTTACTTGCCAAGCCGGTTGGCAGTTATTGTTTCGTGTTTTTTTATATATGTGTCCTCTTTTTTTTTTAGAGGATTACACATTTTTCTTAAAGAACAAAAGTTTCTTCCATTCAATAGTTTTTTGATCCACTTCTAACCTTTACACCAAAAAAAAAAGTAAGCCTATCTTCTTCTCTTTTACCTCCTTCCATGTCTATATTTGTTTTTGAGATTTCAAGGGGTAAAGAATATTGCAAGTTTATTATATTCCATCTTGCTTCCATTTTAGTCTTATATGACTTAGAATGGTAACATGATGTGTACCTGGACTTTGATTGGTCAGTGTTGATAGATTGATGTTGATCGACCAACATCGAGTTAAGTTATAATCTTTTTACTAAAGTGAAGTTGAAAAAACATTAAAATATTGAACTGATCCCTCTTTACAAGGAATAGTGAGTTAGATTATGGGACGAGGTCATTAAGCTACTAGGAATAAGTTTATGGGCCATGTAGCTAAGTTATAATTTATTATGCCAAAACATTTAGTATGGTAATAAACCTTATGCTTGCAGGAAGCGTCGTTGTCTTAATCACATACCCTTATACGAGAGTATGTGCTTGGTTTTCAAAGTCTAGTGTCACCCCTTAATTTTTATTAGGGTAGTTCGGTAATTTGGTGGTGTTTTACATTTTCTACATATGACCAAAGGAAAGAAAATCGTGATAGAAGGTGGGTGACACCAACCAACCAAGTGAAGACATCTATGAGAATATGGAAAACACCCTTCCTCGGCTATATTGCCTGGCAATTCTTTATAAGCAGTGCGAGTTGCAGTAGGAGTTTGTTCACATCTTTTTAACAGATGTGAACATAACACCACTAACGGTGTTAGTGGTGTAGAGCTGTGATTGGCCCTTGAATTCCACATATTTAATCTCAGCCCCACAGAACTAACACTGTTAGTGGTGTGAGCATAACATCAGTTAAATAAGTGTGAACAAACTAGCTCTCGTGCGAGTTGTCCCTCCGTCGACATTATTACCTCGTATGCTTTCCTTTTTGCACATCATATGGCATCGAACCATCTCATCCCTATTGGCACAACTTGTTGATTGCCCAATTTGCCATATTCCACCATCAGATCTTTCAAATCCCTCCATAGTTTTCATCCAATACATGCACAGGTTTTCCAATCTCATTTATCGTTTAGGAGGTTTGTTTTACTATTTACAGAGCTATGCCACTTCGATTGCAATATTCGTCTTTTAAAATCAGGTGACATTTCATTAAGGCAATTTATTTTCATGAAAATATGAAATCCAGTGTCCACCTTAACCACGGTGCGTAGGGTTTCATATTTCCTTGTGCAATTCCCTTGTCTCAAATTTTAAATATTGAGCATTTTGCATCAGTTCTAACCATGTATGATTTCATGACGTAGTGTTCCTAGTAGATGAGGGGATGACCATATTTCATTTAGGTGGATGGCTTCTTTATGCTAAGGGACAGTCTTCAAAACATGACGTTGATGTTAGGGATCTCCAGTTTGCATCAAATCAGGTGTCTAAGGTTTGACCGAACCTTCATTAAGGAGAAGATGAGGGGATGGAAGCCATAGAGGAGAAAAGTAGACAACGACCATGACAATTGTAACTGTAATTGAGAGAGATCGTCGATCAATAATGAAAGGGGAGGGGTAGCTGAGGCCCTTGATCAGGTCAAGATATGGGAATCTATTGGGTGATAGGAAGTCAAAAAGATGAGGGTGAGTCGAAAACCTATGATTTGTGGAATATACGTCTTATGTGATGCTAACAAGCTTATATTTATATTTTAACTTTTCAAAAGAATGTGTTATAGGTAATTTCATTGATAAAAGGAATTTTTGCTATCAATCAATTGTCATATATTGTTTGTCATGTACTTAATTTATTTTTGTTACATATCAAACATATTTGCATTTTTTCTGTGAATTTTGACAAATGGATGTTATTGTCAAAAGGGAGAAATTAATAAATATTACAAACGGTCTTCGTTCGATGCTAATAAATATATATATATATATATATATATATATATATATGGCATTTAATGTGTTTGTTTATTGTTGTGTGTCTACAAACAATAAGATATTTTGATTTCAAAGAGATTTGTTATTGATATTTTGATTAAGTATCTTACAACATGGTATTAAAATATGATCGAAATTGAAAATAGCAACGACGTGCACTTAGAATTTCGTTATCCAATATCTTAACGAGGTTCGAGAATCCAAAGTTATGTTAAGTGGTTTTACATGGTGCAACACGCTATAAGTTCATTTCTCATTACATTCATGTAGTATAGAATAACATTAAAGATGCAACCACTGTAGGAAAAGCAATTACTAATAGCACGATATCCTAGTATTTGAAGGCTATGCACTGCTATTGTTCATTACCAGAAATAAAACCTAGAATGATACTTTAACTTGAAATCTTAGACGTACATGAAAAATAAGACGGTCGCAGTTATTCTAGCTAGGTTAAATTGATTTCCTTCACACACTTTTATTAACGTTTTGTTCTCTTTAATTTTTTTTCATTTTCCCTGCTTCCTCACTTTCTCTAAAATATTGTAAAATTGCAACACATAAATTTGTTCTTTTTTCTTTCCACAAGCTTTTCCTTCTCTCTTCTGCGAAAATTATAATTTTCTACTCTAACCAAGGTTAATGTTCCGTCGTAGATGTATATCTCCGGTTTTCGTGTATTATTATTTTAATATAATAATAGTCTTACGAGCCTGTAACGACCCGCCTTTTTGACCGTTCCAAATCGGTATTTTAAACTAACTTAGAACGTTCAAATCGACGGACCGTTATTTAGCTTACAGAGTTTAAAACAGAATCAGCACAGAAAACACAGAATAAATTAAATAACACGGTATTGAACAGCAAAATAATACTTTTATTTATTAATCATAATTTTTGATACAAATTTTCTATATAGCGGAATCGTAAACAAATTTGAAAACAAGAAAATCTTTACTGTTTTAAAACATCAGAGTGCGCCGTCTTCTGGAATCCCCAGCTCCATCGGTCTTCGAATCCTGAGCTGTAATCTATAAATCTGAAATGCTCGGATCTGACTCGAGCATCCCATGCAAAAACATAAAATACTCGAGTCAGGATTAATCATAGTTCAAGTAAATTAACTTCAGTATAAACTGAAGTATAATAATAAATCCTAACTTAAATACAAAATTTCAAAAGTTTAGACATGTGTCCTACCAAGTATTAATTGTTCGTATAAATCAAAACCACATACAAATTTTTTTCCAGTTTACATAAATGTATTACCAATGGATCAAGTTTAAAGTAACACTTTCACACATATGTTATATGCAGACCCTGCAACTCAACTAGCCAAATTAGTGTAGTTTCATATGCAACACATATTACAGGTTAAATTATTGGCACAATTGCAAGACAACAGTTCGGTCGCCAGACTCACGGTCCAAAAAGGCAATGGAGAGTAAAGCAAGTGAACATACTGATACTATTATGTTTAAAGGTAATTACCCAACTGATACTATCAATGCATACTTTGTAAATATTAATTAGAATTTATTTTAAAATATCAGATGGGATAAGTTCAAGCGTGGCATGCAAGAAGATTTGATAAATCTCTGTATACATTTCACTGTGGGATTGCATGTGCCAACAATGGACATAACAGTCCGCAATACACCTGCTCACACATACTATAACATGATATTGTATGCCAATAGTCCTATTATATTCAGAAGTACAGAAATTTTTTCCCATATTACAACCAAGCGTAACCAACCCTAATATCCATTCAATTTGATGGTCAGTGCAGACGTTTAGCCCAAACAATTTGAAGGTTCAAGGGTACATTCAATCAAGACATCATATGTATATGGCTTTATAATTTCAACGAAGTCTTAAACAATATAATTATTCGAACTGATATGCTGAGTATATGTGATGCTTGAATCCTACTTAGGATCTAATGTAAACAATAGAGGGGATTTCCAATGTTACTCCCATATATACATATATATGGTCCAGCATGGTAACAGGAAATGAAAATCAAAATGCAATTGCAAACAACCCATTATACACTTCAGATTTCATGATGAATATGACAGCATGGGACAAAAGAGGGAGAATGCCAAGAGGAGTTTAATGAAACCAATTTTGGGACCGCCGAGAGCATGTAATGGTGGTTTGAAATAGTCTCAGCAACCCAAAAATGAAGGCAGCACAAATAACATGCCAAGTAACATTGATAACTACTAATCAACAATTTTGACAAAAGAAAGAAGTGTCAACGTTTCCCAGCATTAACATTAGATCATTAACGCATGTCTTTCATTGAGAGAAAATAAATACAACCTGAGGATATCACTGACAGTTCCACTGTTGTATACATTTACCCAAAGTTCTCATTACATATGAATATCATGGGAGGTTAAACAAGCAGAGCACGCAAATAAGGTAGCACCAATTTCCAGTTTGTCAATACATATATATTATACTTCATGCACGTTACACCTTGTACAGTTTTTATAATACGATAATAGGGTGTTTCTTACTTTTGGTATATCAATTATAAATAGCTACTGCGTTGTAATACTTTAGAACATTCTTATATAAACAACCAGTTAATATCTATCCAAGAAGTGGTTCCAACCCACAAATATAAGAAAATTTGCATACCAGTGCTTGTACTTATCAGTGAAGCGTGAACAATAATGAGCGAACTTATAGAAAAGCCAACACAGTTGCTCAGGGTGTTTTAGGTACGGTCTCAAGTCCAAGATACGCAACTCCATACATAAATGCACATATGAATGTGTGTATATTCATGTATATTGACGTGTTTGATTCAATATTATGGCAGTAAGCGGAAATAGTAGGGCATACTAAAACTTGAAGTGCACTGCAGGACATTAGTTCAAGGCCGAGCAAATGCAAAACAAGTTTACTGGGTTCAAATCCAAAGCAAACAAGCCCAGGTACAAACAAACCACCCTATGTGTCGGGGTAACAAAACATGGTGTCATCAAGTCTCAATGTCCCAAACGATTTCAGACTTAAAATTTTAAGTAGACTGGAATATAACCGCTCGCAGCAGTAATTTGACACACAGTTATGAAAATCGATTACAGCTTAAGCTACTAAAATTTCCAGTTTCAAGAAGTTGAAAAACTTGAAAAATAATCAATCGTGAGTGAGTTGACACTCACCTTGGAACCACCAAAAAATGGAGCAGGCGGAGATGAATTAAGAGCAGAAAAAGGGCTCGATTTCAGGTCACGTCAAGGCAGCGAGACTGGTGGCTTAAGTTGCAGTGGTGCCGGCCGTTGCGAGCTCCAGCGAGTGACGCAGTGGCTGAATTGAAGAGATTGGAGCGAGCTCCAGTGGTGATGGAGCTAGGTCAGACGTGGAAGATTAATTGGGGAAAATATCAATTCAGGCTTCTGCTGTTATTTGAGAGTTTAGGGAACAACTGGATTTCGGTGGCCATTGAATTGAAGAAAGTAGATTTTATACAAGGGAAAAAGGGTTGATTTTTGCTGAAGAACAATGAACGGAGGGGTGATTTATATAAGTATATTTCAGCGATAAGAAGAACGTCAATCCATAGATTATAGAGTAGCTGATTTTTTTTCCAGACGATAGGTCGGTGAAGAAACAACTGAGGGAGGTGATGCATAAGGATAAAATTATCTGAGGGAGGTTTATTTACGGCCAAGATTAATATTAATTGTACCGTAAACAATTGTTTAACACTTTAATGTCGTACCGTTAACCACAGTTTCCAAATACAACAAAATTTATACGTACCCTTTCGTGTCAACGTGTTGAATTTTATAAAATTAATTCAGTCGTATTCCGACTCTGTTTGTATCTGACGTTATTTTATTTCTAAAATATTTATCGGTTTACCGATTTTATTTACACAACAACACGGTTTGCTTTCCAATTTAGGACGTTAAATTTCAATTTATTTGTATATGCGGATACACACATAACCAATCCAATTCTCCATATATTTAAACAAATAAAATTCACCAATTTATTTAACGTCAGTAAATGTATATTTTTAAATCCAACCATTTATATATTTTTTTCCCCGTCGAATCAATATCTAACAAATTTTCAATTTAAATATTCAACATTAATATCTGATTTCCAATCAACCACTCTGAATTAAATTCAATTCAAACACAAAACAATATATTCGATTTTAAATTTCTAACCTCAATATCAATATAAAATTGATTATTCATAGTTAAACCTTAATTAATCTCATATTCCAGTTGTCGAAATTTCTGGGTCGTTACATTCTTCCCCCCTTTAAAACTTTTCGTCCTCGAAAAGGAGAGATCGTTAGAGTTATATCGTCGTATACTTCAAATTTCCATATTTTTGTGAAAATCTTTCCACACTTATTTTTAATATCGATATTACCGTATTCAACTAATTCGGAAAAATCAAATTCTTTCCAAATTAATCCCTTCTCCCAATATTTACTTATCCATCGTTTCACAAGTTCAACCACATCTCCATATATTCAGTCTATTTAAACTTCTCCTCATTGAAGAGTGTAATTATCATTTCTTCTTCAAGTTACCAATTGTCTACTTGGAAATTTTCCAAGATCAAAAATCTTTTATAATAGAAAATATTTGTATATAATTGAAAATAATTCGAAAACCTCTCCTCTCTTCTTACTTATTTAAATTATTGTTTCGAAAATACTTGATAACTCGAAGCTTGACAAGTTTATCGTCGTTCTCACAGATGTTAGGCATACGCTGGCCAGGCGCATGACTAAAATCTCCAAGTGCTAAATATCCTTGCTTCAACTCCCAGTGAAAAATATTTCAAAAATCCTTTAAAACAGATACGGAAAGTACCAATGTGATATTGATATGTTGATTGTTCATGAATCGCAGATACACAATGGTTTCGTCTGGATCCCCCAGAAAACATCTGTATCCGTAGGAAATCACTTCCCTGCGAATTTCGTCATAGACAGATCAACAGAAGATATTCAAGAATCAAAAGACATTCTGAGGTTACTGAGCGTTGATTGCTCTGTCTCAGAATCACGGAAATGAATCATCAAATTATGAAGATATTTCATGTCACGAGGACAAAACAAGTCACAAAGACAAATCAGGTCACAAAGACCAATCAAGTCACGAAGACTAACTGCTGCATCAAACAGGTGGCTCACTATCACTAAAATATCTATATGGACCGCAGGTATACAATGGTTACGCCTGGGTCCCCCAGGAAACATCCATACCCGTAAGCTTTCACAGCTCTGCGGATTACGCCCTTACATTCGACTGTAGATCGCAGCAGTCACAATGATTACGCTTGGTTCCCCCAAGAAACATCCGTCCGCCGTAGGCTATCTACAGCCCTGCGAATTTCGCTACACGGTCGAATTCCACGACTCTAGATCGCAGCGATCACAATGGTTACGCCTGATTCCCTCAGAAAACATCCGACCGCCGTAGGCTATCCGCAACCCTGCGAATTACGCTAGCAGTCGTGCTCAACGGCAACTCATGAGTTTTATGTCCGGACAACCTACTTCCACCAGCAGCATATCTCAACCAAGCTCGAAATTCAAGAGAAGGAAGGTACTTTCCTTATCTTTACTTTGAAAAACATACTATACTATATACATATAGTATTTTATTTCATAAACCATAATTTTCTTCCCAAATCATATTTCAAACATCTCGTCTTATATAAATTCCGTTATATAAGATTTTATCTAAATCGATTACCTTTCAAATCAATAGTTCTCGACTTCGCTATATTTTTATGCATTTCTCATATAAGTTCTGAAAATTTCTATATCCACTATCTCACATCGAGCATCCTCAAATCTCCATTCAATTTCAGTTTTGATCTCTTATCCAATTCAGATATCTAATATTCCCTTTAACTCGAATTTATGAATCTATTGGTTATAACCAATTCTTCTTCCAAACCTCTAATTAAAAATTCATCACTTCAGTCACAACTTTATTCTCTCAAAATTCCATATTTTTTCACAAATTTTTTTCTTCATGCATTATC
Organism: Allium sativum; assembly: GCA_030737875.1. NCBI lineage: Eukaryota > Viridiplantae > Streptophyta > Magnoliopsida > Asparagales > Amaryllidaceae > Allium > Allium sativum. Next base: position 228,007,219 of record CM060919.1, on the reverse strand, counting down.
ACTCCTTCACGTCCACACTTCGACCGTTAATTAGCAAGCGAACAATTTCCTAAGTATCAACCCCGAAGGCCGAAACCAACATCAGATCAATACTCAGAAAACTATTCAACTTAACTAATCTTTAGTCAGTTTCTAATTTCCTTAAGTCCACTTCTTAATTTCTTATCAATCATTGTTTACGAAATTCTCGGATTCAACTTACAATTCCACTTCTCTTTATGTTCTGCCCTCCTTCGTCTTCGACGTAGCTCTTTGTTCTTCAGTTCTTGTTATTCTGAATTATGTTAACCTCTCACTATCCTTTGAAAATATTTCCAATTGTTCTATTCATTTTCTCCATTCTTAAAAATCATTTATTGTCACCGGAAAATATTTCCATATATTCACAAAGCTTTATTTTCTATCGAGAATATACTTTATTCTTGCAACATCTCTAAATTTGTTAGTTTGATTTTAAACAGATGTTAAATAAAACATAGTCATTCCCACTTATTGCTGGCGCTCATTAGCTCTCTTCACTTAACCCTTTTCATTTGATCAACTTATATTCTTAACTTTAAAATAAAATTCATCGTTTCCTCTTTGAAACGATTTCAAATTTCCTTTTTCTATTCACATTGAATTTTCATTTACAATCAACTTCAGTCATCTTTGATGTCTAAAATTCACGCTTAACGAAATTAATTCATTTATTCTCTCCTATCTATCCTAGATACCATCCGATGATGGATTCTAGATTCAAATCCTAAGGGAACTTATTGAAGAATAATTCTCGCAAACCTGGATTCGAAGACTTCTGAAGACTGGGGATTCCGAACAGAATTTTAACTTTCAAAATACTTTTTCCCGCCGTATTAGTTCCAAAATAATAGTCTAATTTTTTTTTCTCAAAATATATTTTCCTTCAAAAACTAGTTTCAAATTAATTTTATTTTCAAAATTCATATTTCGAAACCTCTTTATTTTTAAAATTCGCTTTTCTAGTGTCGATTCTATTTCAAACTCGATAAGCTACACTTTGAATAAACCAAAGCTCTGATACCACCTGTAACGACCCGCCTTTTTGACCGTTCCAAATCGGTATTTTAAACTAACTTAGAACGTTCAAATCGACGGACCGTTATTTAGCTTACAGAGTTTAAAACAGAATCAGCACAGAAAACACAGAATAAATTAAATAACACGGTATTGAACAGCAAAATAATACTTTTATTTATTAATCATAATTTTTGATACAAATTTTCTATATAGCGGAATCGTAAACAAATTTGAAAACAAGAAAATCTTTACTGTTTTAAAACATCAGAGTGCGCCGTCTTCTGGAATCCCCAGCTCCATCGGTCTTCGAATCCTGAGCTGTAATCTATAAATCTGAAATGCTCGGATCTGACTCGAGCATCCCATGCAAAAACATAAAATACTCGAGTCAGGATTAATCATAGTTCAAGTAAATTAACTTCAGTATAAACTGAAGTATAATAATAAATCCTAACTTAAATACAAAATTTCAAAAGTTTAGACATGTGTCCTACCAAGTATTAATTGTTCGTATAAATCAAAACCACATACAAATTTTTTTCCAGTTTACATAAATGTATTACCAATGGATCAAGTTTAAAGTAACACTTTCACACATATGTTATATGCAGACCCTGCAACTCAACTAGCCAAATTAGTGTAGTTTCATATGCAACACATATTACAGGTTAAATTATTGGCACAATTGCAAGACAACAGTTCGGTCGCCAGACTCACGGTCCAAAAAGGCAATGGAGAGTAAAGCAAGTGAACATACTGATACTATTATGTTTAAAGGTAATTACCCAACTGATACTATCAATGCATACTTTGTAAATATTAATTAGAATTTATTTTAAAATATCAGATGGGATAAGTTCAAGCGTGGCATGCAAGAAGATTTGATAAATCTCTGTATACATTTCACTGTGGGATTGCATGTGCCAACAATGGACATAACAGTCCGCAATACACCTGCTCACACATACTATAACATGATATTGTATGCCAATAGTCCTATTATATTCAGAAGTACAGAAATTTTTTCCCATATTACAACCAAGCGTAACCAACCCTAATATCCATTCAATTTGATGGTCAGTGCAGACGTTTAGCCCAAACAATTTGAAGGTTCAAGGGTACATTCAATCAAGACATCATATGTATATGGCTTTATAATTTCAACGAAGTCTTAAACAATATAATTATTCGAACTGATATGCTGAGTATATGTGATGCTTGAATCCTACTTAGGATCTAATGTAAACAATAGAGGGGATTTCCAATGTTACTCCCATATATACATATATATGGTCCAGCATGGTAACAGGAAATGAAAATCAAAATGCAATTGCAAACAACCCATTATACACTTCAGATTTCATGATGAATATGACAGCATGGGACAAAAGAGGGAGAATGCCAAGAGGAGTTTAATGAAACCAATTTTGGGACCGCCGAGAGCATGTAATGGTGGTTTGAAATAGTCTCAGCAACCCAAAAATGAAGGCAGCACAAATAACATGCCAAGTAACATTGATAACTACTAATCAACAATTTTGACAAAAGAAAGAAGTGTCAACGTTTCCCAGCATTAACATTAGATCATTAACGCATGTCTTTCATTGAGAGAAAATAAATACAACCTGAGGATATCACTGACAGTTCCACTGTTGTATACATTTACCCAAAGTTCTCATTACATATGAATATCATGGGAGGTTAAACAAGCAGAGCACGCAAATAAGGTAGCACCAATTTCCAGTTTGTCAATACATATATATTATACTTCATGCACGTTACACCTTGTACAGTTTTTATAATACGATAATAGGGTGTTTCTTACTTTTGGTATATCAATTATAAATAGCTACTGCGTTGTAATACTTTAGAACATTCTTATATAAACAACCAGTTAATATCTATCCAAGAAGTGGTTCCAACCCACAAATATAAGAAAATTTGCATACCAGTGCTTGTACTTATCAGTGAAGCGTGAACAATAATGAGCGAACTTATAGAAAAGCCAACACAGTTGCTCAGGGTGTTTTAGGTACGGTCTCAAGTCCAAGATACGCAACTCCATACATAAATGCACATATGAATGTGTGTATATTCATGTATATTGACGTGTTTGATTCAATATTATGGCAGTAAGCGGAAATAGTAGGGCATACTAAAACTTGAAGTGCACTGCAGGACATTAGTTCAAGGCCGAGCAAATGCAAAACAAGTTTACTGGGTTCAAATCCAAAGCAAACAAGCCCAGGTACAAACAAACCACCCTATGTGTCGGGGTAACAAAACATGGTGTCATCAAGTCTCAATGTCCCAAACGATTTCAGACTTAAAATTTTAAGTAGACTGGAATATAACCGCTCGCAGCAGTAATTTGACACACAGTTATGAAAATCGATTACAGCTTAAGCTACTAAAATTTCCAGTTTCAAGAAGTTGAAAAACTTGAAAAATAATCAATCGTGAGTGAGTTGACACTCACCTTGGAACCACCAAAAAATGGAGCAGGCGGAGATGAATTAAGAGCAGAAAAAGGGCTCGATTTCAGGTCACGTCAAGGCAGCGAGACTGGTGGCTTAAGTTGCAGTGGTGCCGGCCGTTGCGAGCTCCAGCGAGTGACGCAGTGGCTGAATTGAAGAGATTGGAGCGAGCTCCAGTGGTGATGGAGCTAGGTCAGACGTGGAAGATTAATTGGGGAAAATATCAATTCAGGCTTCTGCTGTTATTTGAGAGTTTAGGGAACAACTGGATTTCGGTGGCCATTGAATTGAAGAAAGTAGATTTTATACAAGGGAAAAAGGGTTGATTTTTGCTGAAGAACAATGAACGGAGGGGTGATTTATATAAGTATATTTCAGCGATAAGAAGAACGTCAATCCATAGATTATAGAGTAGCTGATTTTTTTTCCAGACGATAGGTCGGTGAAGAAACAACTGAGGGAGGTGATGCATAAGGATAAAATTATCTGAGGGAGGTTTATTTACGGCCAAGATTAATATTAATTGTACCGTAAACAATTGTTTAACACTTTAATGTCGTACCGTTAACCACAGTTTCCAAATACAACAAAATTTATACGTACCCTTTCGTGTCAACGTGTTGAATTTTATAAAATTAATTCAGTCGTATTCCGACTCTGTTTGTATCTGACGTTATTTTATTTCTAAAATATTTATCGGTTTACCGATTTTATTTACACAACAACACGGTTTTCTTTCCAATTTAGGACGTTAAATTTCAATTTATTTGTATATGCGGATACACACATAACCAATCCAATTCTCCATATATTTAAACAAATAAAATTCACCAATTTATTTAACGTCAGTAAATGTATATTTTTAAATCCAACCATTTATATATTTTTTTCCCCGTCGAATCAATATCTAACAAATTTTCAATTTAAATATTCAACATTAATATCTGATTTCCAATCAACCACTCTGAATTAAATTCAATTCAAACACAAAACAATATATTCGATTTTAAATTTCTAACCTCAATATCAATATAAAATTGATTATTCATAGTTAAACCTTAATTAATCTCATATTCCAGTTGTCGAAATTTCTGGGTCGTTACAGAGCCACTTTAAAAACTGGTCGGCCCTGTCAAAAAAAGAATAGTGTTCCAAGTGTTTAAGTAAACAGTAACTATTGATAGTCACCAATAAACTCTAAGTATGATCTAACTCACTACTAGATGAGATCGCTATTGGGATAAACTATAAAGTAAACAAGCATGTCTTAAACTATTAGAAATGTTGTAATGCTTCCATCAAGCCTTAATACCACCTATCAGTTTCCAACAGACCATAACAAGCATCAGGAAACAAAGGTGAAATCAAAGGAGTTTTGAAGGCGAATTAGATGGAAGACTTGCAGAAAGAAGCGAAGTTGATAGATGTAGTACAAGCTTAAACTTGCCAGGAATAATTATAACATATTTTTTTAGATTTTGTTTAATTCATGTTTACTAGTCCGAACTCGTGTTACACGCGTTGATTGCATAAAATATGAACAAGTAATGCGTTGCTTGATGTTATAGCTGAATGAACATGATATTGTTTATGAGTTGATAGTATATTTTTTTCGTGTTACAATCGTCTTTTATGTACATTTTTGTTAACTTTTAAAAATTATATCATTTTTCACATTAAAAATTTATTTTAAGGAAGGTTTGATAAGGAAGAAACCATTATCATTGTTAATGTTATTGAAATAACATCTACTCATGGACTTGGAAAACTAACACCAGTGGCTAAATCTGATGACCATGAAATGGTTCTAAACTACATTATTTTAGGACAATCTCAATTTGTAAATTGATATTTTATCAACATCTTGATTTATATGCAAAATACCAATTAAAATGTTATAAATCTTGATGGAAACGTAAATATTTATATGCATGCCTCTTATTCACTTTTAACACTTTCTATCTTTATATATGCATGCTAGCAGTGTAAACGGAAAGCTATACAAGTGCTAGTAATTATTCTATTTGTTATGTATCAAGTGCTCATTGTTCTGAATTATGTATCGTGCAATTTCATTGCAAGCAATGCTATCAAATTCCACTTGTTCAAAAACATTGGCATCAACAAAAATTATTTGCTGATATCCTAATTTAATTGCATTAATGCCCATTGTCATGTCATGTAGCCATGGGGTAAATGTATAGTTACCAAATTTTGCCTCATTGTCCATGTTTAATCTATATAGAACAAAAGGCTAAATGGTGTGAGAATAAATTAAGCAGTAAATTCTTGCTCAAAAAATACATAATGTGTATAGTTCAAAAAGTAAGTAAACCATAGCATGTGTTTTAAAAACAATATATTAAGATAGTATATTTGTTAAAGGGAAATTAAATTACAAGGACAAATGGTTTGAAAATTTTAGTAACGAGGACAAGAGACTAAAAATTTATTCAAAAGTACAAAACATAGCCCAAATTTTTTCAAAAGGACAATACACATGCATTTGTTTTTTTTTTTTTTTTTTGTAGATTTTAGGTAACAGTTTTGCATGTTTGAAGGTATCAGTTTGATCTCTGCAGCTAATAATTAACAGTTTTGTGTGTTTGAAGGTATCATTTTTAGCCTACAGCTGTAGGTAGCAGTTTTGTATACTTTTAGATACCAGTTTTACATGTAACGGTTTCTTTTTTTTTTTTTACAGAGAACGACAATGGAGGATGGAAATGTTGTCAGAAGAGTGGAGTTGAACTGTTTGGTAGTGTGATGAGATTGTAGATACATTTGAGGTTTTTTTTGTTTAACCGTTGATGTCTAACGAGAATGCAAAGAGAGGTTGTTTATGGATGTATAGTGGTGGTTTGTTGGTAGACTGTTCATGTATACGAGAATGTGGAGATGAAGTTTGGTTAGGGGTGAAGGAGGATGGCTTGAGTGATTTGGGAGATTGAAGTTGCAGTGATGGATATGTATTGCGATTCGACAATATAAAACCGTTACATTTAAAACTGATATCATAAACAATATAAAACTGATACCCAACTACATGCGAAACTAATACCTAAAAATCTGCCCAAAAAAAAACTTAGTCTATTTAAATAAAAAAACTTTCAAAAAAATTATGTGTATTGTGCTTTTGAATAAATTTGGGCTATGGTTTGTCCTTCTAAATAAATTTTTAGTCTCTTGTCCTTGTGTTTAAAATTTTCAAACCATTTGTCCTTCACGTTATTTTCCTGTTTGTTAAATTCATAATTGGAAGAAATGTTGCATAATTATTGTAATATATATGAGTAAATATACTCTTGTCATATTCTATTTAGTCCCACATCATGGGAATAAGTCTAACATCATCTCCAAAGCATAGGCCCTATATATAAAAAAGCCAATATAACAGAAATTGTACACACTTGAGCAATAAAAATAAAAGTCTCTCCACTATCTTTCTGTTCTCTCTAATGGCTTCTTGTTTATCATATGTTCTATTTTATTTCATAACACATTATCAGCACGAAATTCTATTAGAGCTATTATTTGAAATATTCTAGATCTACATTTATGGATCCGTCATGTAAGTAATTTTCATTTGAAGATTTTCATGTATTTCTAGATTTGTTCTGCACTTGTTTTCTATTTGAGAATCATTAATTAATGGATCTATCAATTTGTTATATCTTTTGTTCTTCTAGATCTGATTCAAACTTTTAGATCTGTTTTTCTATTTTGTTGTTGTTGGTGTAGATCTAGATTGGGTTCTAATGGATCTATTTTTTAGATCTAATTATTCGTATTGATCCTAAATATGTATCTAGATCTATTCTTTCAATTCTTTGCAGATCTAATTTTGAGTTTTTCAAATGCAAATGGAGAATCGATTATATATGTATTGTTTACATTATTGATGATGTAGAGGTAGATCTAGTTTTATCCTTTCCGATCTACTATTATTTTTCATATGTAATACTTTTGGATAGACTAAAAACAGAATATTTCTTGAAAAAAAAATGATTTTTTTATGTATACCCAACAAAGACAGAATATGTCTTTTAAAAAATGGTTTTTTTATGTATATCCAACAGAATTATGGGTATAAAATATAATGATGTAGCATTTAAATTTAATAGCAATATTTATTTATTACTGGAAGTGAGATTGAAAACTCATGATGTAAACAAATTCTTTCAAATGAGGAACCTAAAGTTCATATGTAAATGACCTGAAGTTCATATACAAATTTTTTTCAAATGAGAAACCTGAAGTTCAAATGCAAATGAGGAACCTGAAGTTCACAAACAAATGAAAAATCATAAAGTATATTAATTCTTTGGAATCTGAAACAATATGAACCTGAAGTTCATATGTTGAAGAAATTTTTTTGAAGCCCGAAGCTTTCTTAAAAGTTGTGACATAAAAAGATTGTACTTACAGAAGAAGTTAAAAGAGACACACACATTATAATATGTGACAATAACATTGGATTCAACAGAAAATCTCTAAACGGGTTTCATCTAACTGGCATCTTTCATGTATAGTTTATATTAACTGAATATCCTGAAGATATAGTATGCATATTAATCTCTTAAAGAGATGTTTTAGAGATTTAATTTTATGTAGCAAATCCAACATCCTAGAAAAGATGCTAGATATTTTTTTTGTTGCATTGCAATTACACAAATAAAAGATATGTTCCCTGAAGGAATATCATACACTTCAGAAGTAGTGATTTCTTTTCTCTCTTCAATCTTATTTCTATTTAATGCACCTAATTTTGTTAATTCATTTAAGGTTTGATATGTATTTTTGTATATTGATATGACATTTCAGTAGTTTGCATATGTTTATCTCTGGGGGAGATAAGTTCATCTCAGAAGCGGTGATAACAAAATATCTTTAGAGGATATTTGTATATTTGAAAATGGTAAAATATCTCTAGAAGAGATTTGTTTATTTGAAAATAATAAAATATCTCCAGAAGAGATTTCTACAATTAAAGGTGATAAAATATTTGTAGAAAAGTTCATAAATTTTTCCTAAACAAGAAAATATGCATCTCGATGATCATAAGCTAATATTTAAATATTGATCTTTATTTGGCACACCTGAAGTGTATACAGAAGCAATTTTTGTTATAAAAATGAAAATTTTAGAACCTGCAGTTTCTATAATGGTAAGATATATTTTGATATAAAAAAGAAAGATCTAAAAGATTTTTATATGGATTGTATAATTTGAACCTAAAACATGTAATTTTTATGTTGTAAATTTTATGTATAAACCTGCAAGTTTATGGAATTATTCATATTAAAGAATGTATAATCTCGGTTCTATAATTATGCACTTTTACTCAATTCTCGATTGGATATTATACATATGTATGGTATTTTAAAAAAATAATATGATTATTGAGAATGCAGTATAAGTATAACTTGTTTATTTCAGTTTTGTCGTTGATCAATCCTTTAGCTATATCCAAATTTTATTATGTTGATTTAAGTAAAATTTATTTATTTGATTCATATATTTAGATCGTATAATGGTTATTTCCGTTATTTTTATAATAAATGTATTAAATGCATTGGCTATTGTAAGTTAAATGATGTATGTTTGGAATAAGAATAGACATATGTATTATTAGTCAATGTATTTGGCAACTAATATCTAATGTAATGGAGAAAGTTGTATAACTCAGATCTAAGACCTAAAGTCTTGGATTATGAAAAAAGAAACTTTTTGATAAAGTTTACAAGTTTGAATTCTTGACAATTAACAAGAATGTAAAAGCTCCTAAAATAGAAGTATGTTAAAAGATTGAGAACCAGAAGTTTATCATAAATTTATAAAATTTATATACATATGTATGTGTATATATATGCATAGGAACTTGAAGTTCCTTAATCAATGAACTTGAAATACTTCATAATTTGAAAGCCTGAAGCTTTATTGAAACTGAGTGAAATAATAACATTATACTTCTTAAAGAAGTTACATCATATGCGACAATGATAATGCATCCAAAGATTGCACAATTTTCAAAATGAGTTATATCTTGCTTATATATTTATATCTACATATTGTATTGAAGAATAAATTTTAATAGCTTGAAGTTGTTAATATATTTTATTTGAACCAGAAGTTCAATACAGTTGAACCAGAAGTTCAATACAGTTTAACAATTTAAGTTGTTTATATATTTTATTTGAACCATAAGTTCAATATTGATTAACAACTTGTTGTTTACATATTTTATTTCAACCAGAAGTTCAATACAGTTCCAAATCAGATGTCTTGGATATTATGATACGATCTTTAAGATTCACATTGACAATGCTCGATAAGAAAAATTAATGATTAGAACCTTATGAGCAATTTGTTCTAAAATAGGTAACTCGAATGATTAAGAATATGCAAATTAATTACATACGTAATACGTGGACGCTTAATTACATACGTAATACGTGGACGCATGTATATATACATATATGCGAATATTTAATTAACAACCTGAAGTTGTCATGAGATCATATTATAAATTATGCATATATTATTTAGTATTTCAGAAAGTCAATTGACATCAATATTGAATGACCTGAAGTCATGCACATATTCAAATGATATAAATTTCCTCCAAGTCACCAGATTAATGAAAGAGAATAAGCAATACAATATAAATACATCTTATTAACTAATAAGAGTATTATCCTCCTACAATTGAAATACATCTAATGTATTTGCTAGCTATAATGCGATAATGGATCAAAAATGAGAATCCAAAGAAGGTTTATTATTTAAAATGACAATGTTTGTCAACATTGAGGGGGGAGGTATAAAGGAATCATCGATGTTAAATATTTGCTAACATATAAAATTATGCAAAGTATTAAGTAAATTGCATAAATTATCAATTATATCCCTAATAGACTTTCTCCAATATACATTTGAACCCCCGAAGGATCAAAAGGTGTAAATCACAGTTGAAAATATGGTATAAAAGTCAGTTCAAAATATTTTTGGAGCAAGTCATAAAGATGTAAAATAATGGAGGTGAGCGTTCCTGAAGAAACACTTAAGGGTGCTTTGAAAGAAACCCATGACATGATTGTCAAAATAACCCTAGAAGTGGTTTAGGTACCTAAAGCATGATAATTTTTGAGATCTCGATAAATCATGTATAGAACTGACAAGAAATAATCATCGATGATAAATTAATAAATAATGAAGCGCTTATTTATAAATGTATTAAAAATCTCATATTATAGAGAAACATGATTGGCCATCATGAAATTCTCCTAAATAAGATATATGGACCTATATTCCATAAGATATGAACCTGTAGTTCATAAGATAAAAATAGAAATATATATAATGACAAAAGCACATGGAAGTTACCGAAGCACCATAGAGCGTCAAGTGTCATGAGCATTTTATTTTTTATAGATAATTGAATTGATTAAAGTGGTGAAAGCATTTAAAACGCTTACAACACCCTGAAGGTATCAACGATGAAAGTATACAAATTCTGGAAGAATTTAAATTATGTTGTTAGTGATAAATAATGCAAAGAGCAAGAAATGTATATTACAACATTCTTTTAAGTATCGTTGTGATGAAAATCTTGATATAATTCATGATGAATAGATCACTTCCTGCTTTCAAGAATTGTTGTAATGAAACTCTTAATATCCATTGAAGTAGTAGTTGCCATATGCAAAACTTATTATAATATATAAGTCCTGAAGAATATAAATAACATTTGTTATTTATAAAGAATACCAAGAACATGGATGATAGATTAAAACATTCTTCTAAGTATTGTTGCAATGAAAATCTTGATATACTTTAAGGTAAGTAGATTACTTCCTGCTTAGTGTTGTTGTAATGAAAACCTTGATGTACTTCATTCTTCTAAGTATTGTTGTAATGAAATCTTGATATACTTCAAGATGAGTAGATTAATTCCTGCTTAGTAATGAAAGTTGTTTTATTCATCAAATATGTATTGCAATATGCAAGTCCGATTGAAACAAAAAATTATAAGCACTTGAAGTGTATTCATAAATGAATATTAGTAACATACAAATCACAAAAGGAAGGCATTTTAAGTAAGAAAACATGCCTAAAGTATGGAAATGCACATGAAGTCTTAAAAGAAAAACTTCATTAAGAAGTATTTGTAAGCAATTTGAGTTATTGAAAGAAGAATACGAATTCAGAGGAAAGTATTAAATCAGGGCACATCCATAAGTATGTTATAATGCACTCTTTTTTCTTAACTAAGTTTTTCCCCATTGGGTTTTCTTAGTAAGGTTTTAATGAGGCTTGGGTCATGATCCAGAAGTATCAACCCAAAAGTAACACTACAACAAAATAGGGCTTTGATAGCAATTTTAAATAGCGTTCTCGCCTGTCCTCTCCAAATCTTCTAAGGATATGGTTTCCAACGCTAATTAAGAAAATAAATCCCGTGTATGAAACACTATTCAAGGAAAAAAGCAGCAACTAAATTTTTTTGTGCGGGAACTAAAAACAAGTATTGCCTTTCCTTCACAAAAGAACTCTCTTTTGTTCCTTTATCGCCCCCCTGAAACAAAATCTTAGATCGTAAAATCCCTAATTCCAACATCGAACCAAAAAGATCCATAGCCGGCAAAATCAAGAACAGCGAAATCACCGTAATCATCGACAACCAATTTCACATCTCTTCAATTTGAACGAGGATGGGAGGTACTGGTAATTTTATTGTATATTTTTCGCTAATTTGTTAGCTAACTAATCTGAATTAACATATTAGTTGACCAAAAATGCCAGTTTCTTGATAATTTTTCTCCAATCTGAATTCACGTGTTTCAACAATATTTGATTTGTTATTTAGCGAAAAATCAAAAAAATTGTTATATTTTTGAAGACACGTGCATAAATAAAAGATGTAACTTTAATACATATTTTTGGGACTTATGTTTTGTTATGTTTATTTAGAAGTCATGTGTCTAATTTGCTGGTTTGATACTGTCACCATTTGTAAGCAATAATATTTCTATAAAACAATAGGCATGGGTACGGAGAATTAGTTTTTGTTTAGATATAAGCTAGCCTTAATGCTTGCTGGTAGTTCTAATGATTTGGTCTTAGTTGTTGATGGTGTTGGAGCTAGTTTTGATATTTGAAGTGTTGCATTAGTTGGTAACTGAGTTGATCTTCAAGTCAATTTTTTTTTAGGCTTCAGGTTGTAGGCTTAGATTTCAACGAGGTTGATTTTTCTAAAGTGTTTCTTTTGTCCGGGTTCGATCTCTAATGTAGCTGAGCTGTTTCTCACTGTGTGGATGCTAGTGATTGCTCATTGTTCTATTCTCTAGGGTGAAGCCCAAGCTCCAAAGAACTTATTATATCATCTTAATCGGTATGAAATTGATAAACATACTATTTTCAATCATAAATTAACCGTAGTATTTCATTAAAAACAACCGTAAGAGTAATTTTATCAATTAATTTAAAACATACACATTTAACTATACCATAAGTTTTCTAATTTAAAACACTTGCATAAAATAAGTTTTCTCATTCCCAACAGGTTGTGTTATTAAAATAATTATTTAACTATGATTCACTGAATCAATTTCTAAATACATTAAGGTTAACACAAGGAAGAAAGATATCATCATAATATCTATAAACAAGTTACAGTCAAGAGGGTCGACTCATTGGTTTATGATTAGGACTGCAAAATTAAGACATCAAATTGTGAAATGATGCCAATACTGAGAAGTAAAATGATATAATCTCCAGACGTTTTTGGTTTTATTGGGCACAGTATAAAAACTAGGACATTCATTTCACAAAATATTTTATGAATTAAAATGATGCCAATAAAATATTTTATGAATTCACTGCGCAAAAAGGAAATCAAAGTCAGTTGGGGTGGACAATGGAGTTATGAATGAATGCAGTGAAGTGAAAGGGGAGTACTGTGGGTTTGATTGGGGAAGAAATCAGACTTTTTGCTTTGATCACGGTGAGCTACCTTCAACCTTGCCAATTCAGTTTGTACTGACAATTGGAAGTTTGATTTTCATCAGAATCTCTCTCATTAGTAATTAGCTTGGCAACATGTAATATAGGTGTGCGATTCCTTTTTAAGTGGCCACGTATTGCATAACTGGATGTTGCCCGAGCACCTATATTTCTTAACCACAAACGCTTATTGGACCTTCTTTCTATGTTACCACAAGTCACGTCATAGCTGTCGTATTCCGTTTTGGCATGTGCATTCCGAAATGCTATACACCAGCATCCTGAAACAATGTACGCACACGAATTGGTGCATTACTTTTGACATTTCGAAATGCTGAATTTAGTGTTCCGAAACGTTTAATTTGATGTTCCAAAATGTTGATTCTGATGTTTGAGAATGTTTAGTTTGCTGATTTTAACTGTACTAATATGAATGGAATAATAACAATTTTATATTGAAAAATAATATCAAATAATAATAAGTTCATTTTGCAATGAATTCGATTGCTGTCAAATGAGGAATTGACTTGATAGCATTTGATGTAATCCAGGTAAGAAACAAAGTAGACAAACAATTTGCTTCATAGAACTTTAACAAAGAAGGTCATGTTTTGGCATTTTGGACTAAGAAGTCAGCATTCAGCAGAGATTGGAACAAGAAAAACAGGATTTTGAATGCTAGCGGTGTCCATTTCAATGCCGTGTAGTTCAGGGCAACAGTGCGAAAAGGGGAAAAGAGTCCGAGGTTAGGGTAACTTGAGCGTATTTGTAATTACACGTGTAAGGAATGGGATGTGGCTATCAATTTGGTGTCTGAACTATCCATTAACCATCTTTTAATGAAAAAGATAGCTGTTTGTCAATAAGCGTCCATCTTGTAGTTATACATGTTATTTTTTTAATTTCAGGGTAACACGAATCAAATGGTGGAGTTGTATTATTTGACCAGCAAGGGAAACTCATGTTATCTTTGTGCGGTATGTGCTTATATATATTTTTAATTGCACGTCCATATGTAAATATTAACACATACATAGTTTTGTTTATTATGGGTTGTTTGATAAGATTTATGTGAAACATTACCATATTTACTCTCTGTTTGCTACCATGAAACCAAACAACAACAACAACAATATTCATTCATACAACAAAAACTTTGTTATTACTCATAAGAAACATGGTATACACATACTCTCACTTTAATAGGTTATTGCAAGTTTACTTTTAATAATTAATATTCAGTTTATAGTAGCCATAGAGCGATATAGTAGATGTTAATATGAATGGTTAAGTAGTTACGTTTTGAATTTGTTTTTTGAAATTAGTTTCCTTCATCTTATTACTATAAGTTCTTAAATTTATAGTAAATTATTAAACTCTTATGATTATTAACATAAACTACGAAAACGTCCATCCTTTGCACATGGGATAGCGTAGACGAAATGTTATGTCCAAATCATTTTGAGAGCAGCATCAGAGAACGAAATACAATATTATTGCTGGAAATAGATATTGCTAGAGAGGTTGTAGGAGATAGCAAAAGAAAAAAAATAGTAACTCAGGTTTAACATGAAATTTTCAGCTTTGTTTTCTATGCTGTACACACTTTAAAATCGTTGTTAAATGTTATATTATTAACGGGATGCTGGTTATATGAGTGACTCAGTAGCACATTAGCATGTTCATCTGGCTCAACCCAAGCAAAAAATGGGTTTAGGAGAAGGATTGTGATTAAGGCTAAATTCATTGCTCATACATTTTCACTTAATAGAAAAATATTGATTAAAATCATGGAATGTGTGATGCCTAAATTACTTTAGTGCATGCATGATGTTGAATCCATTCAACAGTTTCAAGTTTAATGCTTGATCTGTTTGCTTTGAATTTGGTGCTCAATTTAGTTTATATATAAAGAAAAATCCATCTGAACTTTTTCTGACTACGGTAAATCAATAGAACTTCAATTTTCTTAAATAATTATGCAATATTTTCACTTAACAGAAAAGGTTAATACGCTTTGAGATAAGGTGCTGTTGGTACAGATCAAGCATTTTCACTTAACAGGAAAGGCTTTGAGATAAGGTGAACAAGCTTAACAGATCTTATTTAGGCATTTTCACTTAACCAACACCATTTCTTTTGATGCTTAACAAACCAAAAATTCTTTGAGATAAGGTGAACGTGCCAAACAGAAAATGTTGCCAGCAGACCTTATTTAAACAGATAAAAAATAACACCTTAACAGAAAAAGCTGCTTTGAGATAAGGTGAAAAAACATTTTTTGTTAAATTCTAATCTTATTTAAACACCTTAACTCGGAGCATTTTTTGTTAATTTTTGGTCTTATCATTTGTGTTGAGCTCTATGACTCTGAGCCTTTGGTTAATCTGTCGTTACATCTTTAAATAGCAGGGTTGACTGAAGATGATCTACTAGCAAACTTATCGTAGTCAGAAAAAAAAAACACATGTATGTGTAAAAGACTTGTATTTCTCCCCAAGCTTTCAAAAACCTAAATAGTTAACACAGGTTCTAGTTTCGGCCAGAACATGTACACAATCTATTAAAAAAAGAAAAAAAGAAAAGAAAAAAGGGTTATTGTGGCTGTGTTGTAGGCTGCTGCGCACAGCAACAACAGCGGGACATGCTACTGAGGACATGCTACTCAATCTTCTTGCTAAACCAAAATCACAAAGCTGAAATGTAAAAAGGTAGAAGTTGAATCAACCATCATTTACGGTTTAGAACAAACATCTGATGAGAACTAAAGTATTATGCGGAAATGTATTTAGCATATAATCTATCTTTTCCATTTATGTTTTAATATGTATAAATCTGGCTCCATACAATGTTCTATTTATGTTTCTTAAAGAGTGTTTTTCTATATATATTTTCCATTTCTCTTATTGAAAACAATAACATTCAACTGCTTCTCATAAAAGTTGATTAATTGTGTGCTTGCTCTTCAAGTGCAGTGGTTAGGATGAATTGTGTGAGTCAACATATCATTCTTTTATGTGAACTTATTTGTCCTGTACTATAGGATCATCAATATAATTGATGTATGCTGAGTAGCTAAATAGTAAAGGATGATTTTTTTTTTCTGACTTTGGATGCTTACAAACGTTAATATATGCTTACAAACGTTAATATATAGGAACAGTACTACAGCACAACCTTTAATTTTTAATTTTGTTGTTATTTTTATTAACTGTGACATAAAAATAAAAGTCACCGAGACATCTGCCATCTTGCATCTGGCTGAAATACAAAGAAAATTCAAGAATTTATAATTCATTTCTTCTGTGTTTCTGACGTATAGGTAAATTCCTTATTCTATGAAACACAATCAACTACATGACTGTATGGTTTCTTTTCAATCTTTTTTAACTTAATTTGATAGTGGAAGTAGAAGCTCTTGCTTGATATGATCTCAAAATATTCTCTGACTGAAAAAAATTATCAGTGCAGTGTGAAACAGACAATTGGAAGATACAAGAAAGCAAGTACTGATACATCCAACGTTGGAACTCATGTTTCAGAAGTAAATTCTCAGGTACATAGCATTTTATTATTCCCTAGTTAATATATTTACTCATATGAATATTTAATCATATATTTATCTAATAAAAGACTGTCAGATTGAGGTTGTCCTTATTTTCACATATTATAAATTTCCAGTCATTCAGTACAACAAAACTATGTTTGTATAGCATAATTGAATAGCGTTGCATCATTTCAGTCTTCAACCGCTCTAAAAAGGAAGCTTCTGACAGATCACCGCCTTCATTATCATAGTCATCAAAATCATGATGCAGTCGATGGATAATAGGCTTTCACTAGGGACTGGCGAAGCGGAACATAGTCTAGTTCTTGTATGATTTGCGGACTTTAGATTTAGAGCTAGGATCTTTTGTATGTAAATGGCAGTCGGAGTTCTGAAATTAAAAAGGGGAAGAACTGCTTTTTGAGGCTTGATCATAAAGGGGTGCCCAAAGTAAGGGCAGGCGATGACGTGGACTTCGGTCTTTCTGAACTGGTCGAGGTACCAGAGGAAATCGAGGACATGGGCTGCGCTGCAGTGGGAGAGGGTCAGCGGGTGCCTGTGATTGCGCAGGTACAGCCCAAATGTGGTCTAGTCATGATGCTTCTGTGACTCGTACCTGGATGGATGGTCCGATGTTGCTAGTTCTGAAAGGGACGTCTGAGGTGACACTGTGGTCATTTGGGAATATGTTGGTTGGAGATGGTACATGTAGATGGATGTGTAGTGAGATTATGAAAAGAGGGGAAGTCAGCCTTATATAGAGAGAGAAAGAGGATAAATACTTGCATAGAAAGAGCATGAAACATGCAGCTGCAACTCACATTTTGTTTTCTACCCTACTTAATGGACCTGCATTTTTTTTCTTTTTTCTTTTGGACAAGACAAATTTAACAGTGTACACGTTTATTTTTACTGGTACTTTGTACTCCTTAACCCACCAAACATTTCACAGCTCAGGCTTACTTTTGTGTGTGAATATTGAATAGATATAATGCGTTCTTGGCTGGATAAAACGTTGTTTACTTTAGTACCAAATTCACATCCATGTTTATATTGAATGGTATGAAAATATGTGACAGCTTATTGTTCATGAGCACACTTCGATTAAAGTGTAATTTCTCTACTGGTGCAGACCAGGAAAAAAAATGAAACAATAGTAAAAAATAAAAATAAAAATAAATGGATCTTTCATCCTCGAACTGTTTACTTATGCAGTTTCAGATGCCAATGGGAAAATCCATGTGCCAATAAACCCACTTCAGTTTTTCTTATAATGCTTTTATATCTGTATTTCATATATAATTACATAAAGTGAGTATTACTCATAATGCTTTTATTATTTCTTTGCCAGTAAACCCACTTCAGTTTTGCTTTTCCGTTTGTCCTGAGGATCCAGTTACAGCAGGTGCAAGATCATCTTCGTCCTGGACATCAAATGAGGTACACTGGATTTTAATTATTTGGTTAGTGATTCTTCAATCTTCTTTTGCCTTACAGAACATATTTGAATATATTTGTGGTCACATATTATGAGTCTGAGCATGACACATCATAGAAATGCAAATGTTATTTACATACCGACGCTTTTCGGCACATCTTATAGAAGTTTAATATATGTGCCTCTATGATATACATGCAAGTTTAATTTTTGTTAACTAAATATCATTTTTTTGTTGTTGTAACAGGACCAAACTGCTTATGTTTTAGACAAAATATCAAAAGCAAAACAAGATTAAATCAAGCATTCGACATCGAATAGGTGATCAAACAATATGTATGAATAGTTAAAGTTTGGATATGTGAAAGTAGTTTGAACTATATGTATGAAATATTAAGTTTGAATATATGAATATTATTTGAATGATATATATGAAATATTATGTTGTAGCTTACGTGTTTGTTGTCTTTGAAAATGTGTTGTGTTTGTATACATTTAAGAAATAGATAACGATATATATGAATGATGTTTGAATGATATGTGTATACATAAAAGTAGCGAAAGAGCTGAAATGGTGGTATACGAATGCTATAAAATTGTCAATGAAATTATAGCATTTTAAAAACGCTATCAAAATGTAAAGAGAAACGCTATCAAAAACAGACAATAAACTCTATAATAAGTTGCAGTTGGCTAAGATTTCATATAGCGTTTCTAGTTAATAGCAAAAAGAAAACGCTATAGATTATTAATTTTTCATAGCATTTTGATTTTGCTATTTAAAGTTGGAGGCCTAACATAGCATGTCGTTCCATGGCGATCTCTGAAACGCTATTCTAGGCTATAATAGCGTTTTTCAAACGCTATTAAAACCCCTTTTTGTTGTAGTGTAACATACAAAAATAAGTTATAATGTACTCTTTTTTCTTATTTAAGATTTTTCTCACTGGGTTTTTCTTATTAAGGTTTTAACGAGGCATTACATTGATCCAGAAGTATCATACTACTTTTGACGTAGTAAATATGACATTGTATATTGTATTCTTTTTCCTTCACTAAGATTTTTCCCATCGGATTTTTCTTAGTAAGGTCTTGACGAGGCAACATTTTGATCCAGAAGTATCAAACATGTTTTGATGCAGTAAACTATTAATTATGAAGAAGACAAGGCAGTTTGCATGGCTCAGATTCAAGTGAATTATATCAAAGGTGATAGGATGGAGCACATTTCTTTTAAATTTTTCTTCACACATGAATGAAAGGATACCAAGAAAGAGGAGAAACATTTTCAGTTCAAGAAAAGAGGGTAGATCTGTTCTTAAAGGCAATTTTTCCAAATCAACATTCTAGAAGATGATGTACAAAATTGGCATGCGTTAACTACATCAATAAACTAATTGAATAATGAGTTAAATAAGGGGAAGCATATAAAAATATGCTACAATGTATGCTACAATTTTTTTCCCACTGGGTTTTTGTTAGTGAGGTTTTTAAGGAGGCATGATCTTGATCCTGAAGTATTAACCCTTACGATAACATTGTAAAACATGTTACCTAAAGATGAAAAAAATTTGCACTCTTTTCCTTGTTTATTATTTTTCCCATAGGGTTTTTCATAAAAAGGTTTTTAATGAGGCATTGTTTTGATCCTGAAGCATCAAACTCTTTTAAGAAATATCATTTTGATATGATATTCATAATTTCAGACGTTTTGCTCTTTTTCTCGTTCAAGGGTTAGAATTTTGAAGGCAACAGACAATAGTTGTATCGACTGAATGGATATATGCTAGCAAGATAATTATAAGGGAGAGCAATCATCATATATGTTTTAAAAGGGACAACTTCAAGTTAGCAGAGCATTCAAGATTCTGAAGACGCATATTCAAGGGGGAGTGTTGTAATATATATGAGTGAATATGCTCTTGTAATATTCTATTTAGTACCACATTATGGGAATAAGTCTAACATCAGCTCCAAAGCCTATATATAAAGGAGCCAATGTAATAGAAATTGTGCACACTTGAGCAATAGAAATAAAAGTCTCTCCCCTATCTTTCTGTTCTCTCTAATGGATTCTTGTTTATCATATGTTCTGTTTTATTTTATAACAATAATGTATTTCTCTATATTTGTATTTCACTTTGGCCAAATTTCCAAATATTTTATAATATTATATCAGCATAAATTCACTTTTGAGGTATGCAAACTCCATATAATGGTCACATATCCATTTCAGATAAATCAGAGTAGCATCTGTATATGATATGGGAAAACATCAAAATTATAACTCCAAAATATATTTTTATGTTAAAAAAATGATAACAAACAAACATAAAGAATTAGAGATAAAACAATAACGGTAAAAGATATAAGCTTCATTGTTTTTCCAATATTACGTTATTATGCCATACTCATACTCATACAAAAACAAATCTATATGAGATGTACATAATAGGTCATTATTATTAGTTCTACTAAGAAAAAATTATCCAATTTTCAAAAGAAGTATTTTTTAATAAAAATTAACTATTTATACTAATAATAATAAACAACAGTTTCAATAAATTAATTTAGGTTTATAAAAAGTAATTGTGTTTATAAAAATTAGCATTTTTGTAATAATATAAACAAACTGAGTTCGATAAAAAAACCAAATCTATCATAATAATAAACTATAATTTAATAGGATTTAGCTAGGTTAATAATAATAAGTTATATAGGCCAACTGAGTTTTAATAATAAATTAAGTAAGTCGACTATGTATTATAATTTAATTTAATAACAACAACTAGGTTCATAAAATTTTACTAAGTTAATTAAATTTTATTAAAATTAAATAAGTTAAAAAATTAATTGAATTTATATAAATTAACTAAGCTTATCATAATGATAATGAGTTAACTATGCTTACAATTGGTAAAAGAATTTGAACCCAACATACTTTGTGAGAAACTTGAATCTTGATGTAATATATTATATTATGATTGTGTCATTGCTATGAAATTTCTCATTGACTATTAATTTTGGCAAAATTTTCATATTAACGGATATGTGCAACAGTATGATGTATTTCAATAGTACATGCAAATTACAATATGGTGTTCAATATTAGCAAGATTGCACATTGGCTTTGCCTATACATCTGTGTTAGCCCTCCTCTTTAGGATGTAACCTTGAGAATAAATCCTTAGATAAAGTTTGTAATACTACTACTGTTAATCTTCACTTAAGAAACATATGGTATACACTTGATTTTATAGGTAAATAAATTGATTATACTTATTGTATGCTATAATTTAGGTTTCTTTGTACAACGTTTGTAAGATAGCTTCATACTTTGTAAGGATGGTTCTTCTATATGTGAATGATAATAAAATGGCCCCATGGTAAATGTTGATGAGAGTGATGTGGACAGGAAGAAGCAACTAATGGAGTAGAGAGCGAGACACAATAAGAATTCGATATGGCTACTAGGAGGGACGAAGACATGATCAAGTCTGAGTGAGGCAGCAATAAGCCAAAACCCTGGTCTAGATGAATGTGATGACTAGATGAAGTAGCAAGATGTAGAGCAAGATGTAATAAGCTATAAAGCAAACAAATAGGATATAATATAAAGTCGATGTGGCCAATACAAATGAAGAGAGATCGGGTTTCATATCAGAGGCCGAATTAACATATGTATTGCATTTGTATTACATGAGTGTGTGTATATACATAAACGTAACAAACAAATCTAATATCCTTTTATTATTTAAAAATTAAAAAATATCAGTTTCATTCTTAAATCAATATTTTACAATTTCCATTTATGATATCAGAGCTACGAGGCTGACAACAACAATTTCATCAATCAAGATCAAAGTTCAACAAATTAAAAGCTTAGAAACAAAGTTTTCACCAATCAGAATTGAAATTCAACTATAAAACGAGATAGCTTCTGTAAAGGCCCGCAAATTTGAACAATTTGAGCTTACCGAATATAACTAAAGTCCAACCTTAATTGCACGAAAATATGAATCTTTAATAGAAAGAAGTTAGAGGGTGAGAAATAGAAAGAAAGAAAATTAGAATAGAAGAAAATAGATAGAAGATAGAACTGAACAACAACGCAGAATCTCACAATCGCAGCGGAACAAAATATAATGTATATCATAACTTTTGGAATACAAAACTGTATTTTTACTTACATACATCATTAGAGTACATCATATACACAACTCAGCGGAAATAAACTCTAAATATCTGATACTAAAGCCTCCTGCTTCAAGCTCCTCCAGTATTTGTAAAATCCTGAACTACTTGAGTGCCCGTACAAATTTGGGCATCCAAGAGTTTATGGAAAACAAAACAAAATAAACTATGTGTCAGTAATGGGACTGGTGTGAGTAAACTCGAACCACTTGGTTTAACTTTTAAAAATTATTATAAAAGAAATGATAATTGTAAGACCGACCCACACATAAACACGGATGGTTTTTACCTTACGATAACCCAAAACATTCTTTGAAATTAATATTATTCTGATATTATAATAGTGTCTAAATCAAGTAAATAGCATTCTAGCAGAACGTTTGCATCTCACGCTGCATATGCATAATATACAATCAAAACCGCGGGCTCTTATTGGATAATGGATTCCATTTGGCAAGGTACGGGACCACCTTCCGACAGTGTATCTCTAGTGAGGAATACACCGGGTTCAACAAGAACATCTTGCAACCCAAGCTAATCATGATTGGCCACTCACTTCGCTTGAGTGTTCCGAATGTATTGCCACCAATAGTTGGGATCATAAACCGTTTCCCGAAAGGGACAACATCGAAAGAATAAAAAAAACAAATGGATTTTCTCTAGATCAGGTGATAATAAGCCTAATTGAGTGTGGCCCACTTACCTATGCAATCTACTCAATTTTACACCATTTCCCAGTTGTGAGGCTTGAAGCCATGTTTATCTTTTTGACATGCTCGATCTTCATTTACTTTGAATTCCACATTGTCAAACCTACCAAAATCATTTACTGATTTCCCCAAAATATCACGGGCATAAAGCTAAGAGAACGAATTCCTCTGCCACCAATGTAATACATTTGAAGACGTCAATATAGATGATATGTTAGACATACTTTGTCAGACATTTGTCCATACAAGTTGTCTTGGGACTGGACAAACCAAAGGTACTTTTCCATCAATTAGACAATTTCTACCTAGGATTAATAGAACAGTCCTTGTACTTTACTCTGTCTTCAATTATCTTTTGCATATCTGATTCGCAATGCTTATGCCTATACGGAGTGGTTTTCAGATAATAATCCAACTGATCTCCCTGTATTGACAACGATGGTATTAAATTGGACAATACTTCGATAGTCGGTTATTTAACTATTGAAGAAACAAGCATTCATCCAAAGATCCTATTCCAAAAGAGAATACTATTAATTAACATCAAAAATCATTGAGCCCCTTTTTAATTAATATTTAATTAATTAAATTTATCATTTCTCGATTTTTCTTCAATATCTTTTCGCAAACATTTCTCCGAACCCGTTTAGCCTCTCACGATTCTTGGAAAACTTTCCCATCTATCATAACTATTTAGAATATATATTCTAGAAAATATCTCTTTTTAACATCAGAAAAACATTTCCATATATTCACAAATCACTATTCTTCCACATTCATCAGTCCATAAATGTAAACTAGTAAGAGAACAACTCCCTAAGTATCAATATCGAAAGCCGAAACCAACATCAGATCGACACTGAGGAAGCCATTCAACTCGACTAATCTCCGGTTAGTTTCTAATTTTCTTAATTCTGTTTCTTAACTTCCTATCAACAAAATCATTGCGTTTTGCAAAACATTTGCTTTTAAACCATCATTCACATTAAAACGTGTATACATTTCTTCTTCCAACCTCACAAGATTTAATTTTAAAAATTCCCATTTTTTCTTATAAATCTCATTATACGTTTATTTTCTTACTAAATTTCATATATAATTGATAAGTAGATTACTATATCAAACTTTCTTAAATTTTTCTATCTCCTTATATTTCTGGAAAATTTCGCCAACGTCTCCTTTGTATGAGTCAATCGGTACAACTACAAATCGCCTCTCTATGCCCTTTCCATTCAAAAATAAAATCAAAAAGCCAAGTGACTTGCCAAATAGTCCCATAAAATATCATATTTAATTAATTATGTACCTTTTTGTCGAGCAAATCAATTTATATTCCTTCCATTGCTTCATTACATACCTGCTTAACATATATTCAACCATTCCCAATTTATTCAAAAAAAATCGCTAATTTATTCTTTAACTAGCTCTTTTGCCTATTTTACTTATTATCTGAACATATCACGTTCATATATATTTTTTAACTTGCTTATAAACTAATTGAATTCCATTTTCAATTCAAGTTTCATACTTGATTCCAAATATGAATTCACAAATCCAATTTACTTATCCAAAGTCAAACTCAATCCAAAACTCGATTAACTAATTATTCTCTACTTAGTTAATTCTATTCAATAATAAATATCTGATTTTGTTTCAAAAATCAATCCATTTACTTCACTTGAGTTCATATTTATTTTATAACTCAAGCCTGGATTTTTCTAGTGGAAATCTAATTTTCAGTTGCTTAATATCGTTTTATTTTATTAGATAAACCGTTATGGTTTTTTAACGATCATAGCGCTGGTTTTCTGAATATTTGATTCTTACATAACTCAAAATCGATAGAAATCCAGATTTTTCTCTTCCATTAGAAAAATATTATTCAATAGATTCGGATGATTCTTGTTTCAAAGAATTCCGACTTAAATTGAGTTCTACATACTCATTTGAAGTTCAAATCATCAAATTACGAAATACTGCATTGCGGCGAGCTCGTTTTAATTATATTCAAATATAAACATTTAAATTTCGTTTACTAATAAATTCCAACTCCGTTCTTATGTATTTTAATATATATCAAGTTTATTTTCTAAATCTAACTTAGTATTTTTGATTATCCTAAATTGTCGATTATTTCATTGCACAGTTATAATTTCATTTATAAACTCAACTTCTATATTAAATTCCAATTCCATTAGAAATAAAGTAGTTCAAGTAATTTGATATAATTGAATTCCAATTTTTAGTCTCTTGGATTATCTCAATTCAGTTAATATTCCGGACTCCGAAATAAAAAAATTCTTTCCCTTTTTGAAATGATTTCTAATTTCCTCTTTAAATTCATACTTGAATTTAAACTTCCAAATTATACGATGATAATTTCTTCACTACATTTATAAACTACTTCCTTATTTTATATATTAAACAAGCTTCCATTTCAACTTCTATTTAAAACTCAAATCTTATTCTGGAATATTTTATTGACTATAACTTATATATATATATATAACATTGAATTTATTTTCAAATTTAATCCTAGTTTCTATCTGATACAATTCTAAAATCTTTTCTGAAAATAATTTATTTTTTTATAAATTCGACATAGTCGAATTCAAATCACATATCCATATGGATTTATTTTAATTCAATTTACATTCCGAACGTCAGAATCAATTTCATTGTTTTTTATTTAAAACGATTCCTAATTCCCATTTTAAACTCACATTTGAATTTAAATTCCCTAATTATCCAATGATAATGATTTCCCTTCATTTATAAACATCGTTATAAATTCACTTGTTTTTATTATGTAAACAAATTAATATTTGTTAACCCATTCGAAATACAAATTCTATTTTGGAAAAATAAAATTTTCTTTTAAATATCTCAAATCACTTTTCATGATATTTGAAATATCAGTATTAAGGGTCAGTGACATTCGACACTCAAATCACACAATCATCAATCACAAATTTTCTAACACATCATATAGTACAATATATATATATATATATGAAACAAAAAATAATAAATTTGGAGGAATCCAGTTGGATCCCTACAGCCTGTTTTTCCTACATCCACATATGTTAGACAATATAAATAATACCTATCCATCTTCGAGGCAGGATATCTCGGTATAGAAGGCCATGCACTATACATATTATGAGGCGCATATGGTCATCCGCTAATGATACTGGGGGAAATATCATATATATATATATATATATATATATATATATATATGATAGCCGCAACCACCACGTCTATATAACTAATATATATATATGAATATAAATAATAGCCACAATAATATTTCAATGCATCCAAACATCCAACAAACGACATATAAAAATGATATAAAATAAAATTTTGTTTATAATAAAATTATAAACGAATCATGTAACGACCCATCTTTTTGCCCGGTTCTTGCCGGTAACTAAACCGACTTAAACCATTCACAAAGGCGGATTGTTATGGGTACTAACATATGTTGAACAAAATATCAGAACTTTTCATTTTATAATACAAATGTTACATCAGAGTTATAAGGAATATCAGAATTACAATAAATATACAGCGGAAGGAAACATATTTCCAGCGGAAGAAGTAAATGATATGGCGTAAACACCAACTCTAAGTTGAAGCTCCAACTCATGACGTGCTTTGCATCTCATCTCGCAAGCAAGCTACGCTCCAAGGGTCTATAACTATAAAACTGAACAACTAGTTGCCCGTGTTAAAAATTAGTGGACACCCAGAATTTAGGAAGGAACAATAAACTCCAGGTCAGTCATGGGACTGGTGTGGGAACATAAAAAAGTTATTTTGGGTTTATTTTAAAGTTGGGAAATTCACCGGACCACGCCGCTAATGCGGGACGGGTTTACTCCATGTGAATACTCATGCATATAAATTCGCCATGACTTTTGGAAAAATGAAGCTATCATAATCTCGTCCCACATCACACAATGCAAGTGCACACCAGATGGACGAGTTTTGCCTTTCGATAACCAAACATGCTTTCATACGTTCATATTATTATTAGTGCATAGTGTAGAAAATAATTTCGAAAATAAATGTATCAATCTTAGATGGCATAGTACCCCATCCTACTATGTCTCCATAGATATACAAATAAAACCGCAGGGGCGCGTATTGGAGATTTGGGTTTCCAGCTTGATGATTCCTGACACGAAAGATCAATCGGAACACAAGAGAAGTGTAACACAACTTTCTCATCCAGACACGGACACCAACTACAAATCGCAAGATAGATCAACGATTTTCATCCAGACACGGACCCCCGAACATACCCTATTCCCCAAGTTCAAAAGCGGTACCACTGCCGCAGCTGTCAATCACAAAATCATGTATATGTCAACAACCTGACCGACATTTTCTCATCATCCGGGGTGTGAGGCTTGTCGATGTCACGGTATACACAAAGCTACGTTTCAATAAGCCATGCTTTGATCGTTACTAGCTCATTACATATCTTGGGTATGTCACATTGTCAATCTTTCACATGTCACTGATTCAAATCAATACATAACCTCTAAGCTCGTATGTCTTAGAGACGAGAATAATTATTGCCACAAATCCAATAAATATTCACAGGAATCAGTGTTATGTGGTCAATTACAATGTCAGACACACAATCCATACAAGTCCATTCTGGGTTTGAACGGAACAAAATCCGAAAATCCTCAAATATATTCAGACCTCATGCCACTTATAACCTCGAATCAGGTGTACGTCCCGATTCGAGACATCAGCAATCCATCCAAATAATCCAAAGATTCCCGATCTTCCAAGTCTTCAATTTGCTTCATTGCATCGTATTATTACTTGGAATGATTTTCGGACTTAAATCCGATCCCGGTCTTTCCAAGCAATAAGCGTACTTTAAAACAAAGTTATGGACTATATCGGTTTCCATTCAAATCTCCTTCCATTTATTGTCAGTTCATTTCAAATTAAGATCGGATTCATTTCAATTCCTTAAAATCCCGTTACCATCTTAACTCTCTATTACAAATACAATATTCAAAATGTAATTCCATTATTTGTTGTCAACATTTTCATAAGCATTCTTAACCACCAAATATTAATTTGTATTCTTAAGATTCTTAAACAAATAAACTTAATTACCTTAAGACTTCAAAATATCTTACAAACCGCTTTCAATTGGTTCATGATTTATAACTTCAAAGCCGAACACATTGCTTAAATATTATTTGCCAAGAAATGTTAAAAGCATTACTTCAGGTATTATAGAGTAATTATAGATTTTAAACAAATTATTTTAAATTCATGTCTTTTCACTCAAAACATTTCAAAATACGATTTATCAAATTTCCTAATTCAAATGGGTTAAATTATATTTCAAATCAGATTTTAAATTTATCATCCTGTCCGTCAGATCAGTTAGGGATAGCCAGGGAGAGCAGGAAACTTCAAATCATAAGTATCAATCATAGGCGACATGAGCGTCCCATGCCACTATGTCGCCATATATAGGTTTACAAATAAAACCGCAAATGTCACGTATTTGGAAATTGGATTTCCGTCTATGAACCGAGGCAAAAGATAGTCCTCAACCGATTCGAGACGCTCTAGCCCGCCCCTCAGGAACAGCCGCAACTGCCCCTTGGATCGTCAGGGCCGGTCCACCGATGTGGATTATTATGCCTGAACACTACGTTTCCCCACCCTATGGGGTGTAAGTCTGGTCCGTCCGCCGACCAGAATGCATCGGCCGAAACCGATATAACCGAGGCGCCTCGCAACAGCAACAACCACATAAGTCAAACTCGTCAGGGCGTGTAAAACCACTGACGCCACTTCTAGCTAGAAAGAAACGCAAGTCCTCCCTGAGGTCCGTCTCCCGTTTTTGGTTCATACCGGGTGTGAAACTCGCGAAGTAAACGTTACACAAAGCTACGCCACAAGGCCGTGCTTTGATCATCACCACAAGACTTTGCTTTTCAACAAAAGCCTCGATCAATTGCCACTTAGGCATGCCACACAGGCAATTCACTCCATGCGTTTGACATCCATCAATATATAACCCCTGAGCTCGTACGTCTCAGAGAAGGGCGTTAAGCAAGAGAATAAATTCTCCGCCGCCAAACAGATATATATTTAATAGAGATCAATCACACGGACTAAAATCCAATGTCAGACACACAGTCCATTTACAAGTCCGTTCTGGGTCTGAACGAAACCGGAGGCACCTAGTACCCCGCATATCCATCGATCTCCAAGCACGTCTGGACGATCACTAACTGTTTCCATCTTCTTGGGTGTACAGCCCAATCAAGATCATCAGTAATTACCCAAACGACGTGAAGACTTCTGGTCTTCGACCACCGTCTTCATCTTCGACTTATCGTCGTATCAGTTATTCAGAATGGGATAAACCCGGTCTTTCCGAATAACTCGCGTATATTTTAAATAAGTGTTACACAAACACAACATACGCCTCATTCCAATTCATCAGTCACTAACCGTAAATTAATCAAGA
The DNA here is from genome assembly GCA_030737875.1 of Allium sativum. Taxonomy (NCBI): domain Eukaryota; kingdom Viridiplantae; phylum Streptophyta; class Magnoliopsida; order Asparagales; family Amaryllidaceae; genus Allium; species Allium sativum. The sequence goes on along the minus strand of CM060919.1, from coordinate 227,977,284 downwards.
GAATAATTTCCCAAATATTAACCCCGAAGGCCGAAACCAACATCAGATCAATATCCAGAAAACCATTCTGCTTGGCTAACCGACAGTTAGTTTCTAACTTTCACATTCATAGGGAAAGGTTCCCATTAATTTTATCCAAGATAAATTCCTTGAATTTATTCTTTATTCTATTTTTGAATCTCAATTCAAACTAGTCGGGATTAGCGAACCTTACCGAAGTAATCATTTATTTTAATTTCCCCATCCCAACCTATTCATCCCATGAAGTAAAACTGGTAATACTTCATATCTAACACCACAGTGTTATCGGTAAATTCAATTACCATTTCACGTTCAAATCTAATTAAAGATTTAACTATCGCCGGGAGCAAAACTGGTGATACTCCATTTTCGATCATTTCAATCTAATTAAAGATTCATTAAAACTCCACCTAGTTTTAATCGTCAACTGGGTTAAAGAATCAGTGTCATTTAAAACACGGTTCACGGTAAACCCAAAATATCATTCCATTAATTATCGGGTTAAAGAACAAGTGTTGTTTAAAACACTGTCCACGATAAACCCAAAAATCAATATCAATTCAATTCCAATTAAATATTATTTAATTGGTACCTTTCATTAAATCTAAATAAAAAGATTTAATCATTTCTCAACTGGGTTCAAGAACAGTGTTAGTGAAGACACCATTCACGACAAACCCAAATCACATTCGATATTCAATACAAGGCTCTGAATAGAAAATATATCGGCTTATATTCAATATCAAATTCTACGACTAACAAACGTCGTATTGGAAATAACGATATAAATATATCTTTCAAATTTCCATAACAACACCTGTATAATCACGAATTCCAACATCGAAATATTCCGAAGACAATTTCGATTCAAATCCACACCAATGCAATCATTGGATATTCTGGTTATTTTTAAAGCCCTTTTCAAATTCAATTTATTTATTTAAAAATAAATAGAATTATAATTCTAGTTCAAAACTAGTTCATTTCGATAAAAATCTATTTTTATCTTTTCAAATATGGAGTTTTTCATCCCAAATCTTCACAAATCATTTCTTATGATTTTACACAAATTATTACAATTTTTAATAATTTTATCAAGGCCCGTACCGTCGATTTCCATCAATGGCCATCGAACTGCACTTACAGCGACCTTTTTCGAATTTGATTTGGACGTATCTCCAAATCCAACCGTTAGATTTCAAATTTCTAACATTCGTTAGAAAGCTCTTTTCGATACGAACCCAACGGTTCCGGTTTTAGGAGAATCCGACGGTCGGATCTCCCGTAATGTCCGTTTGAAATAAATGGTCGAAATTCATGAACTGCCGCGGCGCGGCGCGTTCTATTCAGGCCATTATATTATATATATAATATATATAATATATATTTCGTCGATTTCTATTTAAAATGAATTATATAAATAGTTTTAATTTCGTTTCAAAAGCAATTTCAACTTCCTTTTCAATTCAAATCAAAATTGAATTCTTCTTTATAAATTCGTTTTAAAATTCATTTCTATTCAATTCAAATTTCAATTCAATTTGAATTCATTTCAATTCGCTTTCAATTCAATTTGAATTCGTTTTCAATTCATTTCATATCGAAATCATTTTCAATTCATTTCATTTCGAAATCGTTTTCAATTCATTTCATTTCATTTCGAAATCGTTTTAATCGATATAAATATCGTTCACGTCAAAATGGCGTCAATCTAATCAACACGGCTTCATAAATTTCTATTTTCAAATATTCTATTTCAAATATTTCTTTTTCAAAATAGTTGTTATTACTAAAATATTTCGCTCAACACATGACCAATCTCAATGGATGAAACTGTCAACACATGAACCTTTATTTTATATTATAAAGATGTAAATTTTATTACTAAAATATTTCGTTCAACACATGACCAATCTCAATGGATGAAACTGTCAACACATGAACCTTTATTTTATATTATAAAGATGTAAATTTTATTACTAAAATATTTCGTTCAACACATGACCAATCTCAATGGATGAAACTGTCAACACATGAACCTTTATTTTATATTATAAAGATGTAAATTTTATTACTAAAATATTTCGTTCAACACATGACCAATCTCAATGGATGAAACTGTCAACACATGAACCTTTATTTTATATTATTCTTTATTTTTCAAATTGGAATGAGGCCCAATCAATTACCATATAAAAATTAATTATATGGATTTTCATACAACACATGTATATAATAGCATTGAAAATAATCAACCATCAACCAAAGTGCACTATACTGTATAAGCATCAAATATAGATATCTAACGCTTATAACAGCCTGTCAATCAATCGATCGACATATTTAATCAATCAGGATGAGTGAACTTCAAATTTCATCCCAACACCCGTGTGGGGTTTCAAACAATCAAACACAGATTTTATTTGTGCAGTTGGGCGATGTGTGAAATTTATCGTCCCAATCAATGTCTTTCAAATAGGTGTACATAAACAAACCGTCCGGTCTGTAAATGAATATTTATTTATTTACATTCACGTTAAAAATTATATTTTTAACGACAAAACATTTTATTTCGACATATGAATTTCTATTCAATTCATTTATTCTATAAAATGATATTGTTATTTTTCTAACTTATTTTAGAAAATTTCGGCGGCATAACGGCACGATACTAGAAACGGGACAAGGTCTAGCTTTATCCCCGGTCTAGTGAAGGCCCACGCCATTCACACATCAATCAAATCCATTCACTTCACCAAACAATTCAATTTCAATCAAATAATCTAACTAATTTTTGCAATCAAACAAACAAGTCCATGGTCTGTGGACGATTGTGTCGGGTGCTACTAAACACCGTCTGCATCCTAGTATATATATATAACTAGAAAAGAAATTGAAAGGTGAGAAATTCTCACCGATAGCTATCCAACTTCACGGCAACTCTAATGCAGGAAATCTTGTCGTTCTCGCCTTTTGTCACTTTCGCTGCTCGTAGTCACTACATATATAAAAATCACATTTTTATTTGCTGATGTCTTTAAAATAAAAATCACATTTTTATAATCACTCTATATGGATAAAAAACTCATTTTTATACCGCTACTATATAGATAAAAATTCTATTTTTACACCGCTACTATATAGATAAAAATTCTATTTTTACACCGCTACTATATAGATAAAAATTCTATTTTTATCACACTATTCTCTATATAAAAATTATATTTTTATCTTGCTAGTAATATAATAAAAATTATATTTTTATTACTCTACATGAATAAAAATCATATTTGTATTCTACCTATAATATAAAAATCATATCTTTATTCTTCCTATAATATAAAAATATCGATTCATTACACCATTCCTAGCTTCATGTCAAAATCATATATGTAAAAATAGTTCCTTTATTTCAAAACAATACATGTAAAAATCGCATTTTTACATAGTGAAAAATCTTATCTTTACATGGTGTAAAATCGATTCCTTACACTTATGAAATCCTATTTTTACATTCATGAAAACCATACTTTATATAACTAAAAATTACAACTTGATATAAATAAAAATTATATTTTTATGTCCTAATAATATATATGTAAACTGATTTTATTTACTTACCAAAATCTATTTGAACTAAATAAACAAAACAAAACAAAATAAAATAAAATAAAAATCACCTTTTCGAAGGGTGGAGGACGCTCGGGCTCTGGTGGTCCGTGCGGAGGCGAGGGTTGGCGGTGGTCTGGTGGAGCTCGGGTAGGGGCGGCGTTGGGAGGTTTTACGTCAGGGTCGGGCTAAGGCGTGGGTTCTTCGACTGGGAAGGAGAGAAAGGGACGGGGGTTTGGAGGAGGGACGCTCCGACGTCGATTGGAAGGTGGCGCCGGTCTTGGAGAGGTGGGCGGCGTGCTGGCGGAGGAGGCGACGATTAGGGCACAAGCGGGTTTTTTTTTTCTTCTGATTTGAGAAAGAGGGGGGGGTACGGTTTTTAGAGGTAAAAGTGGTTAGGGAGTTTTATAATATTTTATATATTTTATTCTATTTAAATTTTATAAAGCAACTTTCTATCTCGAACTCGAAATCGAACCCACCGACTGTCGCCCCTAGTTAACTACCCCCATTCCGAACACAATGGGATATGTATCGTAGGCCGATTTGACTGTTTCGATCAGTTTCCGTCAAAATCAAAATATAACTCTATATACTTAATTTGAACGCACATTTCAATTTACTGGGGCCCAAACGGACTTTAAAAATTTCCAAAAAATATTTTCTAGCTTCGCATTGACGATGCGGTCCTAACAAAATCAGTTTCGTCGAATTCTGAGACCGTTTGAAAAATGGCCAATTTCCAGTCGATTGAAATCAACTGAAACCGGCCAAATGCGTTTTCCTTTGCCACGCTCACATATTGATTCGAAAAATTATGAAATTTGAAACCTAATAATAACTTAACACTGCAGATCCAACAAAAGTGGTTTCGTCGAAATCCGAGGTCATTTGCACAATGTCCATTTTTAAGGGCCTGAATTCCATAGCGACTATTCAGAATTTTCAACTGGACATATCTTTTGATTCCCGCTATGAAATCTCGATTTTTCGGATTCGTTAGAAAGATATTACCAAATAGATCCTAATGCTTTTGGTTTCACTAAAATCCGGATTGTTTTGCACACGGTACATTCAATTGAAGTTTGAAATCGAATTATCGAACTACCGCGCCATTTTCAATTCCATTTAAAATTATATATAAATATTTATATTCTAACGACGACGTATATAATATATACGTCGAATTATATTCAAAATAAATTTCTCGTCGATATTATTTAAAATAATTCATTTTAAATATTCAAAATTCGCTAAAATTGCCAAAATAAAAAATTTCAAACTGGCTCGCATTTTACGGGTTGTTACAATCTCCCCCACTTAAAACTTTTCGTCCCCGAAAAGGAACAAAGTCGAAAGTGGTTTGATTATTCAGCTCTACGATCGATCAGGCTTCCATTCTCCAACTCTTTAGTTTCTGAGAATTTTCAAAATTTCAAAAATTTGGCTAACACCCTAAATTTTCGAAAAATTTCGCCATAACCTCCCCTACACCGGGAGCATCGGGGAATTTCAAGTAGCTTCCCCGGTCCTTCTAATCTCAAAAAGAAAAAGAAAAAGCCAAGCGGCTAGCCAATAGGCTCATAAAATCATCATCACCCAAACAAAACAGTAAATTATGTAGTAAACATGTACCTATTTGTCGGGCAAACAAATTTTATTCTTCGGCTCTAGCCTCCTTGCTATGACCTGTTCAATGATATACATGTATATGCAAGCAAATGCGACCAATTTTCAATACAATTCAATATTTGATTCTATTAGGCATAATGGTTAAAAATTAGCAAACAAATAACCAACCAACACAAACATCAATCAATTAGTGGATTAGAGTTTCAAATTCATAATTTTACTACATATAAAGAAAATCATGTTTTTGATGCCAATTCACAACAATGTGTTCTAACTATATTAGTTTTGGTTCTCACACCAGTCTAATGGAAATATATAGAAAATCACACCTTCGAAACACGAACATAAATATTGATGATGCGATCGCTATCATCAATATCATCTCCGGGCGACTAGAGTGTAACCCTATATCTATCCAGTATATTAAAACTTCGAATATACGTTCATGACGCGTATATACAAAACCTTTATATAGTGGATTGTCCATATTCAAAATAAATAAATATTCAAATACGTATAAAGTGATTTAAATTTTCAAAACAAAAATTGTTTTCAATTGAAAAAAAAATACTCTTCACACTCGTTCTAGGATACTACTGATCCTATCTCTAACGAGTCATTCTAATTGGATATTACTAATCCAATATCTGATGAATTCTTTCGTATGGTTCTAATGTGCCTTGTTCTCGAGCTCTGTAAACCAAAGCTCTGATACCAACTGTGAAAACCCGTAACTTCCCCGTAAAGGAAAGCGTCGGATAGTTCGAGAACAAGCCACAACAGAACTCATACAGAAGAACATTTCATTGTTATTTAAAACAATGCATCAGATTACAAGAATATGCAGAGTATAAAAGAATATTACACAGAAATATCAGAGATTTAAATTACATTTAAATACATAGCAGCGGAAAATAATACGATACACAACTAGAAGAGATATACGGATACAAAGCTTTCCGGATATCGTTCCAGCTGAAAACCAGGATCCTATGAATATAAATCTGCAAAACCAAAACTACTAGCTGCCCGTGTCGAAAATAGGGGCACCCAGAGTTTAGGTTAAAACAATAAACTCCAGGTCAGTCATGTGACTGGTGTGAGAACTAAAACAGTTATTAATCTTTATTTTTAAAGTTAGGTAAATCAAGGGACCACGCCGTATAACACGGAACGGGTTTTCTCCCAAGAATACCAGTGCATAAAACAACCAGCGCAATGCTAAATAAAGAAAAATGAAGCTGTTATAAGACCCAGGTCCCATCACACAATGCAACGCAGCCGAGGATAGGGTTTTCCCTTATAACAGCCTAAGAATGCTTGATGCGTTTAAAACAAATCATTTGATACTACTATAAGTGCATAGTGTATAAAACAACTTCAAATCATAAGTATCAATCATAGGCGACATGAGCGTCCCATGCCACTATGTCGCCATATATAGGTTTACAAATAAAACCGCAAATGTCACGTATTTGGAAATTGGATTTCCGTCTATGAACCGAGGCAAAAGATAGTCCTCAACCGATTCGAGACGCTCTAGCCCGCCCCTCAGGAACAGCCGCAACTGCCCCTTGGATCGTCAGGGCCGGTCCACCGATGTGGATTATTATGCCTGAACACTACGTTTCCCCACCCTATGGGGTGTAAGTCTGGTCCGTCCGCCGACCAGAATGCATCGGCCGAAACCGATATAACTGAGGCGCCTCGCAACAGCAACAACCACATAAGTCAAACTCGTCAGGGCGTGTAAAACCACTGACGCCACTTCTAGCTAGAAAGAAACGCAAGTCCTCCCTGAGGTCCGTCTCCCGTTTTTGGTTCATACCGGATGTGAAACTCGCGAAGTAAACGTTACACAAAGCTACGCCACAAGGTCGTGCTTTGATCATCACCACAAGACTTTGCTTTTCAACAAAAGCCTCGATCAATTGCCACTTAGGCATGCCACACAGGCAATTCACTCCATGCGTTTGATATCCATCAATATATAACCCCTGAGCTCGTACGTCTCAGAGAAGGACGTTAAGCAAGAGAATAAATTCTCCGCCGCCAAACAGATATATATTTAATAGAGATCAATCACACAGACTAAAATCCAATGTCAGACACACAGTCCATTTACAAGTCCGTTCTGGGTCTGAACGAAACCGGAGGCACCTAGTACCCCGCATATCCATCGATCTCCAAGCACGTCTGGACGATCACTAACTGTTTCCATCTTCTTGGGTGTACAGCCCAATCAAGATCATCAGTAATTACCCAAACGACGTGAAGACTTCTGGTCTTCGACCACCGTCTTCATCTTCGACTTATCGTCGTATCAGTTATTCTGAATGGGATAAACCCGGTCTTTCCGAATAACTCGCGTATATTTTAAATAAATGTTACACAAACACAACATACGCCTCATTCCAATTCATCGGTCACTAACCGTAAATTAATCAAGAGAATAATTTCCCAAATATTAACCCCGAAGGCCGAAACCAACATCAGATCAATATCCAGAAAACCATTCTGCTTGGCTAACCGACAGTTAGTTTCTAACTTTCACATTCATAGGGAAAGGTTCCCATTAATTTTATCCAAGATAAATTCCTTGAATTTATTCTTTATTCTATTTTTGAATCTCAATTCAAACTAGTCGGGATTAGCGAACCTTACCGAAGTAATCATTTATTTTAATTTCCCCATCCCAACCTATTCATCCCATGAAGTAAAACTGGTAATACTTCATATCTAACACCACAGTGTTATCGGTAAATTCAATTACCATTTCACGTTCAAATCTAATTAAAGATTTAACTATCGCCGGGAGCAAAACTGGTGATACTCCATTTTCGATCATTTCAATCTAATTAAAGATTCATTAAAACTCCACCTAGTTTTAATCGTCAACTGGGTTAAAGAATCCGTGTCATTTAAAACACGGTTCACGGTAAACCCAAAATATCATTCCATTAATTATCGGGTTAAAGAACAAGTGTTATTTAAAACACTGTCCACGATAAACCCAAAAATCAATATCAATTCAATTCCAATTAAATATTATTTAATTGGTACCTTCATTAAATCTAAATAAAAAGATTTAATCATTTCTCAACTGGGTTCAAGAACAGTGTTAGTGAAGACACCATTCACGACAAACCCAAATCACATTCGATATTCAATACAAGGCTCTGAATAGAAAATATATCGGCTTATATTCAATATCAAATTCTACGACTAACAAACGTCGTATTGGAAATAACGATATAAATATATCTTTCAAATTTCCATAACAACACCTGTATAATCACGAATTCCAACATCGAAATATTCCGAAGACAATTTCGATTCAAATCCACACCAATGCAATCATTGGATATTCTGGTTATTTTTAAAGCCCTTTTCAAATTCAATTTATTTATTTAAAAATAAATAGAATTATAATTCTAGTTCAAAACTAGTTCATTTCGATAAAAATCTATTTTTATCTTTTCAAATATGGAGTTTTTCATCCCAAATCTTCACAAATCATTTCTTATGATTTTACACAAATTATTACTATTTTTAATAATTTTATCAAGGCCCGTACCGTCGATTTCCATCAATGGCCATCGAACTGCACTTACAGCGACCTTTTTCGAATTTGATTTGGACGTATCTCCAAATCCAACCGTTAGATTTCAAATTTCTAACATTCGTTAGAAAGCTCTTTTCGATACGAACCCAACGGTTCCGGTTTTAGGAGAATCCGACGGTCGGATCTCCCGTAATGTCCGTTTGAAATAAATGGTCGAAATTCACGAACTGCCGCGGCGCGGCGCGTTCTATTCAGGCCATTATATTATATATATAATATATATAATATATATTTCGTCGATTTCTATTTAAAACGAATTATATAAATAGTTTTAATTTCGTTTCAAAAGCAATTTCAACTTCCTTTTCAATTCAAATCAAAATTGAATTCTTCTTTATAAATTCGTTTTAAAATTCATTTCTATTCAATTCAAATTTCAATTCAATTTGAATTCATTTCAATTCGCTTTCAATTCAATTTGAATTCGTTTTCAATTCATTTCATATCGAAATCATTTTCAATTCATTTCATTTCGAAATCGTTTTCAATTCATTTCATTTCATTTCGAAATCGTTTTAATCGATATAAATATCGTTCACGTCAAAATGGCGTCAATCTAATCAACACGGCTTCATAAATTTCTATTTTCAAATATTCTATTTCAAATATTTCTTTTTCAAAATAGTTGTTATTACTAAAATATTTCGCTCAACACATGACCAATCTCAATGGATGAAACTGTCAACACATGAACCTTTATTTTATATTATAAAGATGTAAATTTTATTACTAAAATATTTCGTTCAACACATGACCAATCTCAATGGATGAAACTGTCAACACATGAACCTTTATTTTATATTATAAAGATGTAAATTTTATTACTAAAATATTTCGTTCAACACATGACCAATCTCAATGGATGAAACTGTCAACACATGAACCTTTATTTTATATTATAAAGATGTAAATTTTATTACTAAAATATTTCGTTCAACACATGACCAATCTCAATGGATGAAACTGTCAACACATGAACCTTTATTTTATATTATTCTTTATTTTTCAAATTGGAATGAGGCCCAATCAATTACCATATAAAATTAATTATATGGATTTTCATACAACACATGTATATAATAGCATTGAAAATAATCAACCATCAACCAAAGTGCACTATACTGTATAAGCATCAAATATAGATATCTAACGCTTATAACAGCCTGTCAATCAATCGATCGACATATTTAATCAATCAGGATGAGTGAACTTCAAATTTCATCCCAACACCCGTGTGGGGTTTCAAACAATCAAACACAGATTTTATTTGTGCAGTTGGGCGATGTGTGAAATTTATCGTCCCAATCAATGTCTTTCAAATAGGTGTACATAAACAAACCGTCCAGTCTGTAAATGAATATTTATTTATTTACATTCACGTTAAAAATTATATTTTTAACGACAAAACATTTTATTTCGACATATGAATTTCTATTCAATTCATTTATTCTATAAAATGATATTGTTATTTTTCTAACTTATTTTAGAAAATTTCGGCGGCATAACGGCACGATACTAGAAACGGGACAAGGTTTAGCCTTATCCCCGGTCTAGTGAAGGCCCACGCCATTCACACATCAATCAAATCCATTCACTTCACCAAACAATTCAATTTCAATCAAATAATCTAACTAATTTTTGCAATCAAACAAACAAGTCCATGGTCTGTGGACGATTGTGTCGGGTGCTACTAAACACCGTCTGCATCCTAGTATATATATATAACTAGAAAAGAAATTGAAAGGTGAGAAATTCTCGCCGATAGCTATCCAACTTCACGGCAACTCTAATGCAGGAAATCTTGTCGTTCTCGCCTTTTGTCACAGTCGATGCTCGTAGTCACTACATATATAAAAATCACATTTTTATTTGTTGATGTCTTTAAAATAAAAATCACATTTTTATAATCACTCTATATGGATAAAAAAACTCATTTTTATACCGCTACTATATAGATAAAAATTCTATTTTTACACCGCTACTATATAGATAAAAATTCTATTTTTACACCGCTACTATATAGATAAAAATTCTATTTTTATCACACTATTCTCTATATAAAAATTATATTTTTATTACTCTACATGAATAAAAATCATATTTTTATTCTACCTATAATATAAAAATCATATCTTTATTCTTCCTATAATATAAAAATATCGATTCATTACACCATTCCTAGCTTCATGTCAAAATCATATATGTAAAAATAGTTCCTTTATTTCAAAACAATACATGTAAAAAATCGCATTTTTACATAGTGAAAAATCTTATCTTTACATGGTGTAAAATCGATTCCTTACACTTATGAAATCCTATTTTTACATTCATGAAAACCATACTTTATATAACTAAAAATTACAACTTGATATAAATAAAAATTATATTTTTATGTCCTAATAATATATATGTAAACTGATTTTATTTACTTACCAAAATCTATTTGAACTAAATAAACAAAACAAAACAAAATAAAATAAAATAAAAATCACCTTTTCGAAGGGTGGAGGACGCTCGGGCTCTGGTGGTCCGTGCGGAGGCAAGGGTTGGCGGTGGTCTGGTGGAGCTCGGGTAGGGGCGGCGTTGGGAGGTTTTACGTCGGGGTCGGGCTAAGGCGTGGGTTCTTCGACTGGGAAGGAGAGAAAGGGACGGGGGTTTGGAGGAGGGACGCTCCGACGTCGATTGGAAGGTGGCACCGGTCTTGGAGAGGTGGGCGGCGTGCTGGCGGAGGAGGCGACGATTAGGGCACAAGCGGGTTTTTTTTCTTCTGATTTGAGAAAGAGGGGGGGTACGGTTTTTAGAGGTAAAAGTGGTTAGGGAGTTTTATAATATTTTATATATTTTATTCTATTTAAATTTTATAAAGCAACTTTCTATCTCGAACTCGAAATCGAACCCACCGACTGTCGCCACTAGTTAACTACCCCCATTCCGAACACAATGGGATATGTATCGTAGGCCGATTTGACTGTTTCGATCAGTTTCCGTCAAAATCAAAATATAACTCTATATATTTAATTTGAACGCACATTTCAATTTACTGGGGCCCAAACGGACTTTAAAAATTTCCGAAAAATATTTTCTAGCTTCGCATTGACGATGCGGTCCTAACAAAACTAGTTTCGTCGAATTCTGAGACCGTTTGAAAAATGGCCAATTTCCAGTCGATTGAAATCAACTGAAACCGGCCAAACGCGTTTTCCTTTGCCACGCTCACATATTGATTCGAAAAATTATGAAATTTGAAACCTAACAATAACTTGACACTGCGGATCCAACAAAAGTGGTTTCGTCGAAATCCGAGGTCATTTGCACAATGTCCATTTTTAAGGGCCTGAATTCCATAGCGACTATTCAGAATTTTCAACTGGACATATCTTTTGATTCCCGCTATGAAATCTCGATTTTTCGGATTCGTTAGAAAGATATTACCAAATAGATCCTAATGCTTTTGGTTTCACTAAAATCCGGATTGTTTTGCACACGGTACATTCAATTGAAGTTTGAAATCGAATTATCGAACTACCGCGCCATTTTCAATTCCATTTAAAATTATATATAAATATTTATATTCTAATGACGACGTATATAATATATACGTCGAATTATATTCAAAATAAATTTCTCGTCGATATTATTTAAAATAATTCATTTTAAATATTCAAAATTCGCTAAAATTGCCAAAATAAAAAAATTCAAACTGGCTCGCATTTTACGGGTTGTTACACATGATGTGTGACACAACCAAAATGAACACAATTCATTTATTAACATGTCAACAATTTAGCAACGATCAAATTTATGCGCAAGCGTTACGTAAATTAACGCTTAGTGTTTGGTGTGTTCTAACTTACACAAGCATCCATTCAACATGTCATGCAACAAATTCACATCTCATACATTAACACTAAAGGGTTACAATTATCAACTAATTGAAATTAACCATTTAAATAAATTGTTCTCCTCGATATTTGTTTTTCCAAATTTCCACCGTCAAGCTTCCAATCGGCTACAACATGCTTGGATGATCTCTTATCACTTTCACGTGCGTTGCGCACTGCTTTTCAGCAACTAAAGCGTGTATATCTACTTCTTACAGTAGTCTATACTTGCGTTCAACACCCGGAAAGGCTAAGACTTTGCGTTCTGTGCGTATAAAGGGGAACAGTGGAGTTGCTGGGTGACCGAGTGTAGAGATTTTTTCCATGTGAGGTAAGAATGGAAAAGACAAAATGTTTAAAGGGGGCAGTAGAAAGTGGAGTATTACTTCTAAGTGCGTGAGCTCTTGCGGTTGTCATCTTGGGACTGTCGAATGGATGGGTGATAACTGACGGGGGAGCTTTGCGGAGGTGGGCGAAGGGGTTTTGCGGAGGTGATGTGGATGAACAGTTTGCATGGAAGTGGGGATTGGTCTCGGATTCTTGGTGGAAGGGTGTTTGGTTACTGGAAGAAAGGGTGGTGAGTATAGGGTAGGCTTGCGGATTTCAGTGGTGGAAGCAATGCATGCAAGACGGAGGAGGCAAGTGGACTGGTGAATTTCGGGCAAGTGGGGTGAGGGCTTCAGTGGAGGCTATGTGCGTGCCAGTGGAGCTGTTGACTGCGGGTGAGGTGGTGACTAAGTGCTTGGGGTTTGCTAATTTGGGCGGTGGAGGAACTAAAGCTAGTGGTTGGAGGTGGAGACAACTGTTTGGAAGTGGAGCTGTAGCCTGTAGGGAGAGGAAGGGCGAGGGTCAGTACAGAGAGGAGATGGGGTCTGAGATGGTGGTGCTCGCCGTTGGTGGTGTCAGACAAGGAGAAGGTGGCGGTTGCGGGTTTTGTGGGGGAGAATGTACGGTTGTTTTAAGGGTGGCTGGACTGCTTTAAGAAGGAATGGCAGTGAAGGCGATGAGCTGTTCTGGTGGTTCGGGGAAGGCTGCGTTTTGATCTGAGATGATGCTTCGGACGGTGACTGGGTGGAGAAGGCGGTGAGGTGGGTAACCGTGGCGGACTGCTGCTGGCAGGTGTTGGAGTTTGCTGAAGGTAACTGTGAGGGCTAAACGATTTTTGCAAGAAGAAAGGGGATTGGAGAAATATGGGTTGGGAAAATAGGGGTCACGGTTTGTAAAGGAGGAAGGAGTTTTAATTTTTAGTGTCTGGGAAAAGAAATGTTTTCAGTCATCAACGAGAACGAAGAGAGAGGGAGAGATGCTTGCAGAGGATCAACGAAGAAGGAGGTGCATCCTTTTATAAAGAAAAGGGGACTAAGAGCAGAAGAAATACCAATGTATTAATCAAACAAGAAGAAACAGATAAGTGAACAGTATTGATTCCTCTGCACATGTGCTGTTCAAAATCTTGGTATACTGTATCACAAATCTTGTACTGATATGTCAAGATTTTCAATCAGATTTTATTTTATTTCTAGATATTGTTGCCGGTAATATCTCTTTAAAAAGGGAAAAGATTTGACTTGTTCCTTATGAATAGTACGCTAGGCTAAATCACGGACATACGGACAATGTTATAAATCTAGCCGTTATGAACCGTACATTTAATTTAAGTGTTATCGCAACATATGCGACCTTATTTCGCAATTTATTTCTTTTCTTTTATTTACATCTTTTGATTACACTACTTGTTTTTCAAAGTTCGTTCCTAGTTTCTATTAACTGTGTTATAAATAGTACTGTTTCAGCGATTTGTTTGAAACAAAATTAATCACCATTTAAATTAAAACTTATATTTGGAAATTAATTTAACGTTTTTATTACGCACTTTATGCTTAATGGTTTGACGATGTATTTTAATACGCAAATAAGTTCTTTATTCCAATTAAATAAATTAAATTAAATTGCATGGTTTATTTCAAGTTGACTTTATTATCATCGCTATATTTCAGATACTCCATAATCCAAAATTAGTTATGTCGTCAAAAATGTTTTGAATCGAAACTATATTTACAAAAGCATCTTCTATAAAAAAATTGAATAGAAATCCAAGTTCAAATTTGAATTCCAAATATAAGCATATATTTTCCTTAAACCCAATTACAAGATCAAAATAATTAATTAAATTAATAACGGTAATTAGTTTGTTTTCCATAACATTTATATTAGAACAAAATGCTAAATTCAAATTGGTTACAATGTAAATCTCATTTACTCGACAAACGTTTATACATTTACAAAAGGGATCACTCAAGTATTTCTCAAATAGACAAATTTCCAAGTGTAAATATTTACTTTAATTATATTTTAAATGTCAAAATTTCCTAGGTCGTTACAATCTGCCCCACTTAAAAAAAAATCGTCTTAGAAAAGGAGAGGTTGTAAAATTTGCTTATGTAAAATAAGTCTTATTAATAAAATTTTATTAAGATCAAAATAAAACTTCTTATATCAAAATATTAAGCAAAACTTAAATCATTGCATTAAAACTAATTAAGGACATTTGCTATATAATGTAAAAGAAGGCCATGTTCAAAGTATAGAAAAATCTAAGTAAAATAATTCAAAATGGTAGAGCTACTTTGAAATAGGTCGTTTTAAACAAAGCATGTTTAATACAATTCGAAGACTTTAACATAAGATATCCTTACAACGTTATAATAAATGGTTACTTATAAATGGTTTAGCAAACTTGGTAGAAAATAGATATTACAATAAGACGGTAATCTACTATATGTAAAAGAACTTAAAATAAATCATAAGTACAATTATAAAATACAATATTTTTGGGTAATGATGAATAAATTAGATAAGTTAAATTAAAGTGTTATATAAATTTCCTTATTTCAAACATTTGAAAACTTCTAAATGATTTCTCCGACTTAGAATCCCATTTCATTTCAAACCATTGAAATACTACATGTTACATTCATACAGAGAACCATACTTCACTTCGGGATTTTCAAACGAACTTGTTTTTAAAATTTCAAGCATTCTGTAATGAATTCAAATCAACTATATATTAGTTCGAGAAGTTTTTCCTACATGACAAGCTACTGAGTACCACCCATCGCACGCAATCCAATCACACCTCAGTTTAGTCACTGCTTCTCAAACAAACCAAACTATTTCATATCCTGAAGTTGTAAATCATTTCGCAATCCATAATACTTTAACTATATTTCAAAATATGGGAATTCAGGTCATCGAAACCATTTTATAAACCAAAACAAATTCGACCACATGAAAATAAATTTTGAACTTTCAAGCACACAACTTATGTTTTATATTTCAAAATCAACATTTTAAGTCTTTTCAAATCATATTCAACTTTATGGAAATGAATTCCAATTTATTTCGAACATTAAACTATTATACATAAGTTGTTGTGACCATAAAATTTTCTTTTGGAAATCAAATTTGATCAATACGATTTCCCTAATATTTTCTGAAATTGAACCACGCAAATTCAAGCCTTCTATATTCTACTCTTCATAAATCATCTTATCTTCCTTTAGATCAATTTCAAGTTGTTTCAAACATTTCCAAAATTTCCAAGTTATTTTCATAATATTTTCAAGAGTCATATCCAAAGTATATGATTTTTATTTACTTGTGTTCCAAATATAGATATTGTTTGAAAAGTCTCCTTATTCCAATAGTCGAACGAAAATCTCTTGAAGTTGTTTTATATCATCACGCTTTCGCTAAGCTAGCTAGTGTTGTCCTATTAATCTCCAACTTTCAGAACCAAATTCCAAAAATTAATATTTCAAAAATCCAATTTTCTTGGCCCACTATATAAGGCTCATTATTTGAAGTTCTATTTACATAATTTTTTGGACAAATCAGATCTAATTTCGTTACAAAGAGTGTATATATATACATGAATCAAGTCAACCTTCATGTGTTCAAGTAACGTAGAGATGTATAGGAGTTCAACGAATACCAAAAGTACGATGATTCAAGTTAAAATAATTGACCAAATTCATAAGATAGAAGTAGGGCTGGCAATTAGAACCGAGAACCCGACCCGAACCGACCCGAAAAGACTTGAACCCGAACCGAACCCGATGGGTCTTGGGTTGGGTCTAGGTGATGAAAAATACCATCAAGACCCGATCAAACCCGACCCGCATAGACCCGACCCGAAAGACCCAACCAAAAAGCATTGAAATATATGTATTTTTAGTGTTATTATTCTATCGGACCCGAATCGACCTGATCCGACCCAAGCTTCAACCCGACCTGACCCGAACCGAAGCTCGGGTCGGGTCCAGATTTCTGAAATGTATAGTTTGGACCTGACAAAACCCGACCCGCCTAGAACCGATACCCATCGAGTCAGGTCCGGGTCCATCGGGTCAGTTCTAATTGCCACCCCAAGATAGAAGGGGATGAATGGCGCTACTCAACGGCTTTAATCTAAACGATGGAACTAACTTAGGCCAGGATAGGAAAGTCGAGTTAGATTTCAGGTAGTTCGATTAGGGGGAGGGGATACTTTAAATCTTTCTTCGATATTTCATTTTCCTTTACGTCATAAGCGATTACAAATTTTCAAATGATACAGTTTTAATAGGGGAAAAAGCAGTTTTCTCCCCCTCTCCCCACTCAGATGTTTGTTACACTCGATTAAATACCTTTGTCAAAAATATGGTGATATTCTCAACAAGACATAATTCCTTATAAATTATTTAACTTACGTGTACTTCCCAAATGTACATTCTCAGTTGTCGACAAAATAGTTTGATTTTTCACTTATACTTATCATCCAAGTTAAGGATACCTTATGTTGGCTTTATTTAACTTTCACAATCATTTGCCAAAATAGTTTAAGTATTTCTCGACGTCTCAATCGGAACCATATAGTTATCCCACTAGCGAAACTCGAAAATGAGTACTGATGATGTTGCAGTCATCATCAGACCATCCCCGAGCGATTAGAGTGTGATTCTATATCTATCGACTACATACAAGGTTTCGTACATACGCTGGCCATGTATATATTCGAAATCTTCATATACCAATAGTCCAATTGCGACGTCGAATAAAATACTCGAAAATTCCTATTTCAAGTTGTATTTCAAAATAATTTACTTAGTTTTCAAAATAATTTGGAGTTTCAAAACACGCTTTCTCAATCGAAATATTACGGAATCTCATTCTAAGGCATTCCTAACCCTATCTCTAATGAGACATTATAACTCTGATGAGTACTATCCTTTGTTCAAATATGTCGTACCCCGTAGCTTTGTATAACCAAAGCTCTGAGACCACAAATGTAACGGGACTTGGCTTTGCAACCCTCATCCAACGGCTAACCCTGGCATTACATTGGTACCCCAGTCTGCCTTGTTTTATGGCGAGCCTCTCGACTTCCAGCCAACCCCTCAGGGACATGCAGGAGTAAGAGTCCACTACTCGCCACCAAACACATGGCGAGAACCCCCTATCATGTTGCATCCTACAACCAGGCATGCCAAACAAGGACTAGTGTGGTGGGCGTTGGAGTTTGCGGAAAGTAACAGTGAGGGTTGAACAGTTTTTGCAAGAAGAAAGGGGATTAGAGAAATCTGGGTTTGGAAAATAGGGGTCATGGTTTGTAAAGGAGGAAGGAGTTTTAAATTTTAGTATCTAGGAAAAGAAATGTTTTCAGCCATTAACGATAACGAAGAGAGAGATGCTTGCGGAGGATCAACAAAGAAGGAGGTGCGTCCTTTTATAAAGAAAAGGGGAATAAAAGCAGAAGAAATATCAATGTATAAATCAAACAGGAAGAAACAAACAAGTGAACAGTATTGATTCCTCTGCACATGAACTGTTCAAAATCTTGGTATACTGTATCACAAATCTTGTACTGATATGTCAGGATTTTCAATCAGATTTTATTTTATCTCCAGATATTGTTGCCTGCAATACCTCTTTAAAAAGGGAAAAGATTTGACTTGTTCCTTATTAATAGTACGCTAGGCTAAATCACGGACAAACGAACAATGTTATAAATTAGAATGTTATAAATCTAACCGTTATGAGCCATACATTTAATTTAAGTGTTATCGCAAGATATGCGAATTTATTTCGCAATTTATTTCTTGCCTTTTATTCACATCTTTTGATTACACTGCTTATTTTTCAAAGTTCGTTCCTAGTTTCTATTGACTATGTTATAAATAGTACTGTCTCAGCGGTTAGTTTGAAACAAAATTAATCACCATTTAAATTAAAACTTATATTTGGAAATTAATTCAACTTTTTTTTACGCCCTTTATGCTTAATGGTTTGACTATATATTTTTCTACGTAAATAAGTTCTATATTCCTATTAAATAAATTAAATTAAATTGCATGGTTTATTTCAAAGTTGACTTTATTATCATCGCTATATTTCAGATACTCCATAATCCAAAATTAGTTATGTCGTCAAAAATGTTTTGAATCGAAACTATATTTACAAAAGCATCTTCTATAAAAAATGAATAGAAATCCAAGTTCAAATTTGAATTTCAAATATAAGCATATATTTTCCTTAAACCCAATTATAAGATCAAAATAATTAATTAAATTAATAATGTTAATAAGTTTTATCTTCCATAACATTTATACTAGAACAAAACACTAAATTCAAACCGGTTAGCAATGTAATTAAATGTCATTTACTCGACAAACATTTATACATTTACAGAAGGGTTCACTCAAGTATCGTTCAAATAAATAAATTTCCAAGTGTAAATATTTACTTTAATTATATTTTAAATGTCAAAATTTTCTAGGTTGTTACAAATCCACAGAGTGAGTTAACTCACATTGATTTTTATTTTGTCGAATATCCCGATATTCCCATATCGTCGCAGCTACAAATCTACTCGAGTCTTCTTGAATAAATTTATTTTGTTCCTATGATTATTTGATTTTATAAATCGATTAAGCTAACAATAATTTAAGCTAACTTTTAATATAAACAAATTACTCTAAGAAAATTAAATTACATAAAAATGTACTTTACTGCTACTCCCATTTGTCGACTAATCCTTCTTCCCATATTAGAAATCCTGCCTGAACGATGATCCCACGTTTTAAACTCCATCTTCCCCAGAACTCACGCAATGCCTTTTTCTTACATTCAGCCGTAAAACTTTTCCTCTTCAACTCACGCAGGAAAAATGAAACTCGACCCTATGAAAACGAGCATGACTTCACTTACAACAAATCGCAACTTCGGCTTATTCCTAAAGCTCCAATATATGAAAATTCATGATCGTCTAAAACACCAACTTTCTATCATCTCCATTACCATGATTCATCACTCAACATCATCGTCGAAACGCATCACAGCCACCAAACCCCCAAGTCGCGACACCTCCGAACCCTGACTTCACTAAAGTCCCTCCTGAAATCGCAATGACCAATTCAAAACGCATACCTCTCACTGAATCCATTCAAGCCCATCTTATCACCCCTTACCTAATTCGCAAATGCTTCAGTACGATTTGAGTTCTAGGGAGTTACGCAGATTCAATTGCGATTTCGACTTCTTCTTTTTTATTTGAATCGGGGGAATGGTTTGGAATGATTGCAAAAGGAAATGGAAGGCAAAGACTTGAATTCGATTGGTTTTGAAATGTTTTCCAAGGATTGACACGATTTGTTTCTTTCTTTTTACTGGGAAGTAAAGGAAAAAAACGAAAGAGGGAAATGGCTTAAGATTTGATGATTTAGAATGGGCATGGAGGAATAGGACATGATATTTATAGATGAAAGATAAAGGGATAGAAACAACGTCGATTTTCAACAAAGTACAGGTAGGTTTAGGCTTGTAGTGATAGGTATCTTACAACGTACTTTTGTTGGGCAGCTCATGCTAGAAGAAAAACAATTCGGTAAGAGTATTTATATTATTAATTTAGTTTGATTAGAACCAATGTGAATTTATTTAATTAGAAGTATCATGTGTATTCGAACTCCTATTTGAGTGCAACAACCGACATTACTAGGGTTATACCACTATTCTGAACACATTGGAACAGGTTTCGAAGCCTCGTTCGATCGTATGGAGAAGATATTGATTTAACTCGATGATTAAATTTTAATTTTGATTTAATTATTCCTAGGCAATTTATGATCACATAATTCTATAAATTTATCCCAACAAAACTTTTGGTTTTCATTCATATAGCACACCATATATGCCTATATTCATTTAATCTAAATGATTTACAACCAAAATATTTGCATCCAATTCATATACATTTAAATTCATTCAAATTATTCTAATCAATTTATTCACTTCGATCCATTTAACTTGCTTAAGTTAAATTTAAATTCCAACATTCAAATTCTCGGGTGTTTATCGCAAATCCTTTTGAAATCACATAAATATTTACATATCTTTATAACCATTTCAAATTCAAAACATTTGAATTTTCAAACCAACTTGCTTTCTTTCAAACAAATTTCCATCAAAACTTTTCTAAGGTAAAATGAACACTGAAGATGTTGCAATCATCATCAGAATTATTTTCCAGCCATTGTTGTGAGTTCAGTGCTTTATTACTTTAAAAATAAATCTAAAATGATTTTTATTCAAAAATCCTTCAAAAACAAAGCTATATTATTTTAACATACTTCCAGAAAAACATTTTTCCAAACACCCAGGATTTAAAATTCCAAATTCTGTTTAAATCCAATTTTAATTCATCTCATTTGTATATTTCATTCTTATACACATTTTATTTGGTTATATATAACTATTCCAATTTTATAATCTTATTTGATTATAGTCATAACAACCAACACATCCATATACTATAATAATTTCAAAAAATTAGTATTCTATATCAAAGTAGAATTTTAGGAAAATTATTTCATTTACACACTTTAAAACAATATTATGTCGTTTTCTCCATTCAAGTGTTTAAACTCTTATGCATGTCGTGGCGTCCCACGATTCGACCAGAATTCATAAGCCACTCAACAAATATGCCAACACAATATAAAACAACTTTTATATGAACTAAGAAATACGCACTCTCGTATATATACATTCAACTCACTCTAGGGTACTACTGACCCTATCTCTAATGAGTAACTCCCAAAAAGCCTAGGTATTCGCTCAACTTAAACTGATACCAACTGTAAAGGTGTGCAAATCTGTACCATTTGAGATGCCCAAATATAACTCACATCCAAACCAGATTGCACGAAAATACGAATCTTTAATAGAAAGAATTTAGAGGGTGAGAAATAGAAAGAAAACTAGAATAGAAGAAAATAGATAGAATATAGAACTGAACAACAATACAGAATCTCACAATCGTAGCGGAACAAAATATAATATATATCATAACTTTTGGAATACAAAACTGTATTTTTATGTACTTACATCATCAGAGTACATCATATACACAACTCAGCAGAAATAAACTCTAAATATCTAACACTGAAGCCTCCTGCTCCAAGCTCCTCCAGTATCTGTAAAATCCTGAAGTGGCGACCCGAACTTCCCCGTAAAAGAAAGAACGAATTGCTTTGAGAAAAAGACGAATCATAACATAAACAGAAGAACATTTCATTGTTAATTACAACAATTCCATCAGAATACAAGAATATACAAACTACGAGTAAATATTACACATCAGAAAAATATCAGAGATTTAAATTATATTACATAGCAGCGGAAAATAATATAAAACACAATTGAAACAAATATACGGATACGGAGCTTTCTGAATATCATTCCAGCTGTAAACAAAGATCCTGTGAATATAAATCTGCAAAACCAAAACTACTAGCTACCCGTGCGGAAAATAGGGGCACCCAGAGTTTAGGTTAAAACAATAAACTCCGGGTCAGTCATGTGACTTGTGTGAGAACTAAAGCAGTTATTTAAAACTTTACTTTAAAAGAGAGTAATTCAAGGGACCACGCCGTATAACACGGAACGGGTTTACCCCCAATAAAACCAGTGCATATAATAAATAGCGCAATGCTTTTTGGAAAAATGAAGCTATTATAAGACTCAGGTCTCATTACCAAATGCAACGCAAGCCGGAGGATAGAGTTTTACCTTATAATAGCCAAACATTCTTGGTACGTTAAAACAAATCATTTTGATACTATTATAGTGTAAAGTGTATGAAAACAACTTCAAATATAAATGTATCAATCATAGACGGCATAGTGCCCCATACCACTATGTCGCCATACTAGGCTCTACAATCAAAACTGAAATGTCAATTATTGGAAATTGGATTTCCATCACGAGTCTAGGCAAGGGATGTACTCCTTTCCGCTTCGAGACACTCTAGCAAATGCGTCGGGACTACGCACTCTGGGCAGCCCCTGGATCCTGCAGTGCCGGCCCTCCGTTACGTTTGAGGATTGGTGTGACGGCCCGCCCCGCACCAACCGACATTTACTCCTAAAGTGTGCTATACACATGTCCAGTTAGCACGGGACGGTCGTCAGAAGGAAAGGAAAGAAGGAAATGAACTAACAAGGAACCTGTAGAATGTCTCACAGCGCAAGGAACCAAAATATAATAACAACATACTTGACATAAAACAGGTGAGACAGTGCATAAGCTGAAAACAAACTAACATAGCAGCGGAAAATCCCAGTACAGCTTATGATCCAAAGCCAACATTATTACAACTTTTCAAACTGTCTCAAAAATCAAAAGCAAAATAAGGGAGGTACACTACTAATGCCCAAGTAGCGACCACCAACGACACAAGGAGAATATCTCTATATATATCATATGTGGAAGCCTCCTGCTCGCCTCCGGATCAGCTACTCGCACATCACCAGCTAACCTGTCTCTAGTCTGCTCGTGTGAGCACCCAGAGTAATAAGAAGAGACATAAAACTTTGGGTCAGACAAAAGTCTGGTATGAGCGATAAGCATCTAAACAGAACAATAACAGGTATACTAAACCATACCTGAACCTGGACCTGCAACCAAAGAGTTAGCACTACATACTGTACAACACTCTAAGGTGCCATTTCAAATGGTGTAAAGATAACGGGGGTGGGGGTGTGCATGTCATAGTGATGGCAAACAAGTCAATCATAGCAACCATCCTCACATCTCTCACTTAGTGCGTAAAGCATACGATATCCACCACTTCGATTACCCAATATACATTGCTATGATCACTTTGCCCCATGAAGTCACAATGACTTCACTGCACTGATCCATAGCCGCTAATCCTTCGCTATGTCCACTCTGCCCCCATGGAGTCGCAATGACCCCACTGCACTGGCTCATAGCCTTACTAATCCTTTACTATGTCCACTCTGCCCCCATGGAGTCACAATGACCCCACTGCACTGGCTCATAGTCTTATTACGATCACTTTGCCCCTCGAGTCATAATGACTCTACTGCACTGATACGTAGCCCATCATTCCTTTTCAGTGGTGAATCGAAGTTATGAACGTCGACAACTCCTTAGCACACGTCCCGCAGCAAAGCCCAACCATGAAGTGAACTCATTTGTCCCCAACTGGATCTTGAGCTCTAACTTCCATTTGGACTACCTTTGCATCTCGGGTTATTGGTCATCACCGGATCGGTTCGGATTCCCTCTTAACAATCGGTTCGGTTCGGCCTTCAGCTCTCCATCATCAACACGGTTCGGTTCGGCCTTCAACATCCTTCACTGGATCGGAACGGGATCTCCAACACGCCACGGTTCGGATCGTCATCACCCGCATCAGGTCGGGTCGGGTCTCCAAGTCCATTTCCATTCCCATCTATGGGTTCGGATCGGGGTCCTTCTGGCGATTCGGGTCGGGGTACTCTCCTCCATGCCAAGTACAACGGTTCGTGCTCACCATCTCTGAACGGATCGGGTCGGAGCTGATGGCGGATCGTGGGGAAGGGTCTAACATCGGTTCAGTTCGGGTCTCCATAGCCGATCCGATCCCGTCCAATATCCTGCATAACCCTAATCTTGATTTGATGTTGCTAAGCCCAATCTTCAAGTAGAAAGTGATTTGGAGGTGATTTAGAGGTTGAAGGTCATTTTTAGGGTTTCTAAGAGGTAAGTGGAGGCTAGAAAACTGAAATGGAATGAAACCCTAACTCTTTTCAGCCTCCCCATAACCCTAATCCCGAAATGGGTTATGGGCCCATTCACTAATCACCCTATTTGGCCCGGTTAAGCAGTTTTTCACCTTCCAAACCTTATTTCAGCCATATCTCCCAAACGGTAAGTCCGTTTTTCGCATATGACCACTCTACGGAAAGGTAAACCATCAAACGAATCTTATGAAAGTGGTTTCTGGTCAAAATTCCTTTCCAATCAAAAGTTACGGTCGAAACAATATCAGCTAGGGGCAAAACGGTCATTTAAAATTTGACAAAAATCATGAACATGGGAAATGACTCTAATGGTTGTTTCCCAAAGTTACATGACCATACGACTTCATATGGGAAAGAAATAAATATTCTATGATCCTCCGATGCGTAGAATGCAGGTTGTTACATTCTCCCCCCCTTAAGAAATTTCGCCCCCGAAATTTCCTAATCAAAACACACACAAGGGTCCCGCATGCCTATCAGTCATAGAACAACAATCAAACATGCAAAACAAGTCTATCCTAGCATGCGGAATAACTAAATTACAAAGTAAATCTTACCCGACAAAGAGTTCTGATACGTCTTCCTAATGCTCTCCTCTGTCTCCCAAGTACAGTCATTCTCGTTCTCGCCCCACTGAACCTTGACTAGCTTTACCGCCTTCTTTCGAAGTTGCTTCGTATCGTGCTCGACAATGCGAATCGGCTTGCGGTTCCCAACCGCCTCGGGTTCCACTTCGAAGTCCTCTAACTGATCAGGTGAAATAGTCATATCTGGGTCGTGCACGAACTTCCTTAGTTGGGAAACATGAAATACGTTGTGAACTCCCCCCATCTTTTCTCGTAAGTCAACTCTATACGCCAAATTCCCAACTCGTTCGAGAGCTGGGAATAGGCCAACAAATCTTGGTGCCAACTTGCCTCTCCTGCAAAATCGTATCACGCTCTTCAACGGAGAAATCTTGACAAACACCAAGTCACCAACGAAGAATTTTAAGTATCTTCTCCTCTTATCAGCATAACTCTTCTGCCTATCTTGGGCAGCCTTCATTCGTTGTTGAATGATCTTAATCTTGTCCGAGGTTTCTCTTACCACATCTGGTCCAAGCATAAACTTCTCACCGGTCTCTATCCAACATGATGGTGAGTTGCACGGTCTTCCGTACAAAGCTTCATATGGAGCCATACCGATACTGGATTGGTAGCTATTATTATATGCAAACTCTACTAAATGCAAATGGTCATCCCATGATCCACCAAAATCCAATATACAAGCTCTCAAGAGATCTTCCAATATACGATTCACCCTCTCCGTCTGAACGTCGGTCTGAGGATGATATGCGGTACTGAGATGTAATTCTGACCCTAGAGCCTCTTGTAAGCTCTTCCAAAACCCACTAGTAAACAACGGGTCTCGGTCACTTACAATGCTTTTAGGTACTCCATGAAATCTCACTACCCACTTCATATACAATTCTGCTAACTTAGCCGCCGTTCTGGTCGATTTGACTGGTATAAATCTTGCACTCTTAGTCAATCGATCCACAATTACCCAAATGCTATCATGTCCCGATCTAGTCCTTGGTAAACCATCAATGAAATCCATCGAGACTTGCTCCCATTTCCATTTGGGAATTTCTAATGGTTGCAACAAACCACTAGGCTTCTTTTGCTCGGCTTTAACTAGCTGGCAATTCATGCATTTGGATATAAACTTCCCAACGTCTCTTTTCATCCCTTCCCAGTAGTAAGTCTGTCTCATGTCTCGATACATCTTATCACCACCGGGGTGTATAGTCAATTTTGAGTGATGACATTCTCTAAGCACTTCATCTCTCAAACCATTCACGTTGGGTACAACTAGTCTTCCATTCTTTCTAAGCCATCCATCTCGATCAAGCCCATACAAATTCATCTCCTCACCGTCGATATCCATTTCTAACTTGGAGATGATTTCCAATAGAATAGGGTCGTCCCTCTAGCTGGAACCAATCCGCTCTATCAAAGTGGGTCTGGTCGCCAAACTAGCTAGCATTTCTGGATCCAATTCGCACTTTGGTCTGAAATCAAACCCTGCGATATACTCCAGTTGCTTCCATACAAGAAACATAGCCCCTAAACTGGCATGTCTCCTACTCAAGGCATCCGCAACCGCATTACCTTTCCCAGGTGTGTATGCGATATCAAAATCATACGAAGCCAAGAACTCTAACCATCTCCGCTGACGGAGATTCAGGTCTTTCTTAGAGAAGAGATACTTTAACTATTTATGATCGGTAAACAACTCAAATCTCTCTCCCAAGAGATAATGTCTCCACATCTTCAGCGCAAACACGATCGCTGCTAGTTCCAAATCATGGGTAGGGTACTTTTTCTCATGTGGCTTTAGTTGTCGACTAGCATAAGCTACAACCCTACCTCCTTGCATCAATATAGCACCTAGTCCGGTACCACAAGCATCCGTGTATACCGTCATTTCTTCATTCCCTTTAGGAATGACTAGCACTGGCGCACGCGTCAACTTTTCTTTTAGACTTTTGAATGCATTCTCACACACTCCGTCCCAGACGAAGGCCTGATTCTTCTTAGTCAACTGAGTCAACGGTGCCGCTATCTTGGAGAAGTCCTGGATAAACTTACGATAATATCCAGCTTACCCCAAGAAGCTTCTTACGTCTGTTGCATTCTTGGGCGTAGGCCAATCCTGTACCGTAGCCACCTTCGCAGGGTCCACGGCAATACCATTCTTTGAAACATGGCCCAAGAATCTCACTTCCCTCCTCCAGAAGTGACACATAGAGAATTTAGCTTTCAATTGGTGTTTCCTCAACACCTCCATCACTATCCTCAAGTGTCCCTTGTGTACCTCCTCCGTCCTCGAGTAAACAAGGATGTCGTCTACGAACACAAGAACAAACTTATTCAACTGATCTTTGAATACTCGATTCATAAGATCCACAAAATATGCTGGTGCATTGGTCAACCCAAATGGCACGACCAACCACTTATAGAATCCAGACGGCGTCCTAAATGCCGTTTTCGGAACACTCTCATCCGCTACTCGGAGCTGATGAAATCCTGTCGCGAGGTCCAACTGGGAGAACACTCTTGCTCCTTCCAGTTGATCAAACAAATCATCTATCCGCGGTAGAGGATACTTATTCTTCCTCGTCACCTTATCCAACTCGCGATAGTCCACACACAAACGAAGGGAACCATCTGCCTTAGTGGCAAACACAACTGGTGCTCCCCACTCGGAGACACTTCTTCTAATAAATCCCTTCTTCAAAAGATTGCTGACTTGCACCCCGAGCTCTTGCTGCTCCCTTGGTGCCATACGACGAAGTGGCATCACTATAGGTCTGGCATCTTTCACTAAATCAATACGGAACTCAATCTCTCGGTGTGGTGGAAGCCCGGTCACCTCCTCGAAGACGTCTGGATACTGGCCAACCACGGGCACATCTGACAACTCATCATGCGGGATGTCGAGGAAATTTATAAAACTAGCCATTACCCCATCACTAGGTAGACTACCAAACACTACCCTCTGCCCATCATCCGCCCTAACTGTCACCAAAAAGCCCTCACAGTCTACTACCACCCCGTATCTTTGAAGCCAATCGACCCCCAATATAATGCCATACCCAGTAAAGCCCAAAACAAAGCAATCACAAACAAACATACATCCATGACTCGATAAGACCAAATTTTGGCAAATCATACTAAGGTTAGTCGAACCACCAATCGGGTTCGTCACAACCAACGGTCTATCGATTATCTCGGGTTCCAGTCCCAACCTATCCACCAGGTCACTAGATATGAAGGAACGGGAAGCCCCAGTATCAAACAAAACTCGAACTGGTACATCATAAATAGAAAGCATATCTTGAATGACGACATTCTTTCCTTTCTCCGCCGCAGTTGGGGCATTCGACGAAGAAGGAACATCATCGATAACATATGCTTTCACAATCTGCTTCTCCTTAAGAGGTTGTGGACACTTATCCTTATGATGTCCCACTTGTCCACAGTTGTAGCACTTCCTATCCGCTGGATTGGCCCGACATTCTTTAGCATAATGGCCCTTCTTACCACAGCTGAAGCACTCAACATCTTTCTTGCTCTTTTTCTGGCCATCCTTAGATTGGTTTTGTTTCCTCATATTCTGAGAGTTATTCTTTCCTCCACCGCCCGCTTGCGGTTTCAGCCCTTATGCAGATGCAGCCTCAATCTTTGGCTTAGGGTAAAGACTCTCTTATCTCAAAGCTTTCCCCACAACCGATTCAAAAGTCTCATCGATGTGGCTAATAAGCCTTTCCCCCAAGTATCCATCCAAACCAGTAATAAACTTCTCATTCTTCTTCTCAGGAGTATCGATAAGAGATAGTCCATACTTCGACAAAGTATCGAACCCAGCAATATAGTCCGAAACTGCCCTACCATTCTGCTTAAGCTCCAAGAACTTCTTAAACAACACCGACTTCTGGGCAGCTAGAATGAACTTCTCGCTAAAGCGAGCCTTGAACTGATCCCAAGTAACCTGATCTTCTGGAGTAGCTGTTCTAATGGCATTCCACCAATTCATCGCTTGCCCTTGCAGTTGACGAGACGCTAGCCTTCTCTTCATCGCATCCTCAATACCTAAGTCGTCGAAGATACGATCACAGCTATCCAACCAATCCTGAACATCTGTGGCCGACTCTGTTCCGTGGAACGGCTTCCCAACAAGGTTAGTGTAATCCTTGCACAACTTGGCGAAATCGACCCTAGGTGCCTGCACTACTGGACCACCACCATTATCGGGATTGGGAACTGCTCCCTGAACATCCCTAAGCATCTCCCTCATGAAGTTAGTGAACATCGTCCTCATGTCAGGAGCATTTCCATTATTGGTCCCTCTACCAGCACCCCTCGTGTCTCGACTCATCGTTCAATCTGTAAAGAGAAAACGATTAACGACCCCCTAGTGGTGCTAGTGCAGTACGACTTCATTCTTATACTACTAATAGTGTATATATAGCTTTTGAAAACCAAAGTAATCACAAATACGCGCTCTCATATACGTACTATCTCTCCCTAGTGTCTCTCCCTAGGTTAACTACGCAACCTAGAGCTCTGATACCAAATGTGGCAGCCCGCCCCGCACCAACCGACATTTACTCCGAAAGTGCGCTGTACACATGTCCAGTTAGCACGGGACGGTCGTCAAAAGGAAAGGAAAGAAGGAAATGAACTAACAAGGAACCTGTAGAATGTCTCACAGAGCATGGAACCAAAATATAATAACAACATACTTGACATAAAACAGGTGAGACAGTGCATAAGCTGAAAATAAACTAACATAGCAGCGGAAAATCCAAGTATAACTTATGATCCAAAGCCAACATTATTACAACTTTTCAAACTGTCTCAAAAAGCAAAAGCAATATAAGGGAGGTACACTACTAATGCCCAAGTAGCGACCACCAATGACACAGGGAGAATATATATATATATATATATATATATATATATATCATATGTGGAAGCCTCCTGCTCGCCTCCGGATCAGCTACTCGCACATCACCAGCTAACCTGTCTCTAGTCTGCTCGTGTGAGCACCCAGAGTAATAAGAAGAGACATAAAACTCTGGAGCAGACAAAAGTCTGGTATGAGCGATAAGCATCTAAACAGAATAATAACAGGTATACTAAACCATACCTGAACCGGGACCTGCAACCAAAGAGTTAGCACTACATATTGTACAACACTCTAAGGTGCCATTTCAAATGGTGTAAAGATAACGGGGGTGGGGGTGTGCATGTCATAGTGATGGCAAACAAGTCAATCATAGCAACCATCCTCACATCTCTCACTCAGTGCGTAAAGCATACGATATCCACCACTTCGATCACCCAATATACTTTTCTATGATCACTTTGCCCCATGAAGTCACAATGACTTCACTGCACTGATCCATAGCCGCTAATCCTTCGCTATGTCCACTCTGCCCCATGGAGTCGCAATGACCCCACTACACTGGCTCATAACCTTACTAATCCTTTACTATGTCCACTCTGCCCCATGGAGTCACAATGACCCCACTGCACTGGCTCATAGCCTTACTAATCCTTTACTATGTCCACTCTGCCCCATGGAGTCACAATGACCCCACTGCACTGGCTCATAGTCTTATTACGATCACTTTGCCTCTCTAGTCATAATGACTCTACTGCACTGATACGTAGCCCATCATTCCTTTTCAGTGGTGAATCGAAGTTATGAACGTCGAAAACTCCTTAGCACACGTACCGCAGCAAAGCCCAACCATGAAGTGAACTCATTTGTTCCCAACTGGATCCTGAGCTCTAACTTCCATTTGGACTACCTTTGCATCTCGGGTTATTGGTCATCACCGGATCGGTTCGGATTCCCTCTTAACAATCGGTTCGGTTCGGCCTTCAGCTCTCCATCATCAACATGGTTCGGTTCGGCCTTCAACATCCTTCACTGGATCGGAACGGGATCTCCAGCACGCCACGGTTCGGATCGTCATCACCCGCATCAGGTCGGGTCGGTTCTCCAAGTCCATTTCCACTCCCATCTATGGGTTCGGATCGGGGTCCTTCTGGCGATTCAGGTCGGGGTACTCTCCTCCAGGCCAAGTACAACGGTTCGTGCTCACCATCTCTGAGCGGATCGGGTCGGAGCTGATGGCGGATCGTGCGGAAGGGTCTAATATCGGTTCGGTTCGGGTCTCCATAGCCGATCCGATCCGGTCCAATATCCTGCATTTTCCTGCAACTTTCCAGCGACTGTTTATATGCCTCTCGATGGCGTTTTCGACCATTCTAACTATTCTAAGCAATCACAAAGCATACCACAAAGTCATAGCAACAAGTAGAAGTGACCTCAAACACCAAAACATCAATATGATAGGTTAAAATGGATCAAACATAGCCAAAACCCCATATTTCCCCTTAATCATGTTTAGGTGAAACTAATGATATGATTAGCAAGACTTAACCAAATTAACCCAAATTCATATCAGAGGTCTAAAACATCATTTCAAATTTTATAAATATTTTTCCAGAATTTTATCATGTTTAAATTCGCTAATTAACACTAATTACCCTTAATTAACCATAATTAGTGAGGAACTATGCAAATCACTCACCTTAGCCACAAATAAGACTTAGATCTGAAATAATTCTCTGATTTGGTGCGAATCCCAATGCTAAACAACAGCTCTAATGTTGATTTGGTGTTGATCTCTCTTGATTTGATGTTGCTAAGCCCAATCTTCAAGTAGAAAGTGATTTGGAGGTGATTTAGAGGTTGGAGGCCATTTTTAGGGTTTCTAAGAGGTAAGTGGAAGCTAGAAAACTGAAATGGAATGAAACCCTAACTCTTTTCAGCCTCCCCATAGCCCTAATCTCGAAATGGGTTATGGGTCCATTCACTAATCACCCTATTTGGCCCGGTTAAGCAGTTTTTCACCTTCCAAACCTTATTTCAGCCATATCTCCCAAACGGTAAGTCCGTTTTTCGCATGTGACCACTCTACGGAAAGGTAAACCATCAAAGGAATCTTATGAAAGTGGTTTCAGGTCAAAATTCCTTTCCAATCAAAAGTTATGACCGAAACAAAATCAGCTAGGGGCAAAACGGTCATTTAAAAATCGACAAAAATCATGAACATGGGAAATGACTCTAATGGTTGTTTCCCAAAGTTACATGACCATACGACTTCATATGGGAAAGAAATAAATATTCTACGATCCTCCGATGCGTAGAATGCGGGTTGTTACAATTGGCAATTCCTGAACACACGTTTCCCGGTCCTATAGGACCTATCCATCGGCTCCTTAGAGACCGATATAACCGAGGCGCCTCACAATCCAACAAACACATAGGTAAAAATAGTGTAAATGTCAGGGCTTGTAAAACGCTGACACCACCCATAGCTAGAAAGAAACGTCGTGCACTCATTGCGTTCCCTTGTCCCGTTTTTGGCTCGTATCGAGGTGTGAGGCTCACGCCATACACAAAGCTACGCTGTATTAAAGTCGTGCTTTGATCATCAACCACAAGACTCTGCTTTTCAACAAAAGCCTTGATCACTGCATCTCAGCATGCCACACAAGCAATTCACGCCATGCGACTGATATCTATTGATATATAACCTCTGAGCTCGTACGTCTCAGAGAAGGGCGTTAAGCAAGAGAATAAATTCTCCGTCGCCAAATAGATATATATTTAATAGAAATCAATCAACACATAATAAAATCCAATGTCAGATGCACATCCATTTACAAGTCCGTTCTGGGTATGAACGAAACTGGAGGCACCTTGTTCCTCTCCTGTATGTCCAATACAGGAGAGAGTCCCTCGCATATTCGTCGATCTCCAAGTACATTTCGACGATCACCACTTATTACCTCGTCTTGGGTGTACAGCCCAAGCAGGAAGGGGGGGCTCGCTGGCCTGCGGCGTCGCTGGAGGCGCTGGCCGTTGGCGGCCTAGAGGCGCCGTCTTCGATCGTCGAAGCCCTCCCCTTTTTTTCTTTTCTATTTATCTTCTGAATCGAACGAGAGAAAGGAAGGGAAGAGAGAGAGTAAAGGGGGGGTGCATATATATTAATATATTTTTATATTATTTTAAATCCCAAAAAGTAACTTTAAATTTCGACCTCCAAACGAGACCCACCGTCTGTCGTTCATAGCTAATTACCCCCATTCCAAACACAATGGGATATGCATCGTAGGCTGATTCGATCGTTTCGATCAGTTTCCATCAAAATCAAAATATAAATCTATATATTGAATTTGAACGCACATTTCAATTTTTTGGGGTCACATACGGACTCCAAAAATTCCAGAAAAATTATTTCTAGCTTCGTATTGACGATGCAGTTCTAACAAAACTAATTTCGTCAAATTTGGAGACTGTTTGAAAAATGGCCATTTTCTGGTTATCCAAATTGACTGAAACTGTCAAAACACGTTTTCCTTTGCCACGCTCACATATTGATTCGAAAAATTATGAATTTTGGAATCTAGCAATAACTTGACATCCCGGATCCAACAAAAGTGGTTTCGTCGAAAACGGAGGTTGTTTGCAAAATTTCCATTTTTAAGGGCCATATTTCCATAGCGACTATTCTGAATTTTCAACTGGGCATAACTTTTTATTCCCGCTATGAAATTTCAATTTTTTGGATTCGTTGGAAATATACTTTCAAATAGATTCAAATATTTTTGGTTTTGCTAAAATTCGGTTTACTTTTGAATCCTGTACATTCATTTGAAATTTGAAATCGAATTTTCAAACTACCGCGCCATTTCCAATTCCTTTTATAATTAAAATATATATTTATATTCTAACGTCGATTCAAATAAATATATGCGTTCTAATTCTATTCAAAATAAATTTTTCATCGTTATTATTTAAAATAATCATTTTAAATATTCAAAATTCATTAAAATTGCTAAAATAAAAAATTTAAATTGGTTCGGATTTCCCGGGTTGTTACAATCTCCCCCACTTAAAATCTTTTCATCCCGAAAAAGGAATGGAGCTAAAATTTGTTTAACTAATCAACTCAACTTTCCGTTTGGCGTTCATTCTTCAACTTTTCAGTCTCTAAGAATTTTTCAGTTCTTCAAAAATTTGGCTAACACCCTAAATTTTTGAAAAATTTCGCCATAATCTCTTTTGAACAGGAGCACCGGGAAAATCCCCAAGCCGCCACACAGACCCTCTCATCTCAAAAAGAAAAAGCCAAGCAGCTAGCCAATCGGCTCATAAAATCATCCAAACCCAAGAAATTAGTAAACATGTACTTATTTGTCGGACATACAATTTTATTCCTCTTCTCTAGCCTCCTTGCAATGAAGTGTTCACACATATATATGTACATTCATGTATTTCCAAATAATTTTCAATACAGTTCAATATTTGGTTAAATTTGGCCTAAATTTACCTTTCTTTCACATGATGTTTTTATTGGATAACAAATAATCATACAACACAACCATCAATCAATTAATGAATTAACATTTCAAATTCATAATTTTGGTACATATACAAAAAAATCATGTTTTTGATGCCAATTCACACAATAGCCCTATCTAGTTTTGGTTCTCACACCAGTCAATTGGAAATATATAGATATCCCACTTTTGAAATTCGAACACAAACGACTGATGCTGTACAGTCATCAATAGATTCATCTCCGGGCGACTAGAGTGTGATTCTATATCTATCCAGTATATTAAAACTTCGAATACACGTTTGCAAGGCGTATATGCAAAATCTTTATATTTTGGATTGTCCAAATTCAATACAAATAAATATTCAAATACGTATAATACGATTTAAAATTCCAAAACGAACTTTGTTTTCATTTTTAAAATATACTCTTCACACTCGTTCTAGGATACTACTGATCCCGTCTCTAACGAGTCATTCTCATTGGATATTACTAATCCAATCTCTGATTAATTCTTTCGTTTGGTTCTAATGTGTCTTGTCCTCGACTCTGTAAACCAAAGCTCTGATACCAAATGTGGCGACCCGAACTTCCCTGTAAGGGAAAGAACGAATTGCTTTGAGAACAAGATGAATCAGAACATAAACAGAAGAACATTTCATTGTTAATTACAACAATTCCATCAGAATACATGACTATACAGAGTACGAATAAATATTACACATCAGAAAAATATCAGAGATTTAAATTACATTACATAGCAGCGGAAAATAATACAAAACACAACTGAAAAAATTTACGGATACAGAGCTTTCCGAATATCATTCCATCTGTAAACCGAGATCCGGTGAATATAACTCTGCAAAA
Source organism: Allium sativum (assembly GCA_030737875.1). Lineage (NCBI taxonomy): Eukaryota > Viridiplantae > Streptophyta > Magnoliopsida > Asparagales > Amaryllidaceae > Allium > Allium sativum. The sequence continues at coordinate 227,941,545 of CM060919.1, read as the reverse complement.
CCAAAATACTAGCTGCCCATGCGGAAAACAGGGGCACCCATAGTTTAGACTAAAACAATAAACTCCAGGTCAGTCATGTGACTGGTGTGAGAACTAAAACAGTTATTTAAAACTTTACTTTACAAGAGAGTAATTCAAGGGACTACGCCGTATAACACGGAACGGGTTTACCCCCAAGAAAACCAGTGCATATAACAAACAGCGCAATGCTTTTTGAAAAAATGAAGCTATTATAAGACTCAGGTTCCATCACACAATGCAACGCAAGCCGGAGGATAGAGTTTTAACTTATAATAGACAAACATGCTTGGTACGTTTAAAACAAATCATTTTGATACTATTATACTGTAAAGTGTATGAAAACAACTTCAAATATAAATGTATCAATCATAGACGTCATAGTGCCCCATACCACCATATCGCCATACTAGGCTCTACAATCAAAACTGAAATGTCATGTATTGGAAATTGGATTTCCGTCATGAGTCTAGGCAAGGGATGTACTCCTTTCCGCTTCGAGACACTCTAGCAAATGCCTCGGGACTACGCACTCTGGGCCGCCCTTGGATCCGGCAGTGCCGGTCCTCCGTTACGTTTGAGGATTGGCAATTCCTGAACACACGTTTCTCGGTCCTATAGGACCTATCCATCGGCTCCGTAGAGACCGATATAACCGAGGCGCCTCGCAATCCAACAACCACATAGGTAAAAATAATATAAATGTCAGGGCTTGTAAAATGCTGACACCACCCATAGCTAGAAAGAAACGTCATGCACTCACTGCGTTCCCTTATCCCGTTTTTGACTCATACCGAGGTTTGAGGCTCGCGAATTAACACCACACACAAAGCTACGCTGTATTAAAGCCGTGCTTTGATCATCAACCACAAGACTCTGCTTTTCAACGAAAGCCTTGATCACTGCATCTCAGCATGCTACACAGGCAATTCATGTCATGCGACTGATATCTATCGATATATAACCTCTGAGCTCGTACGTCTCAGAGAAGGGCGTTAAGCAAGAGAATAAATTCTCCGCCGCCAAACAAATATATATATTTAATAGAAATCAATCAACACAGAATAAAATCCAATGTCAGATACACATCCATTTACAAGTCCGTTCTGGGTCTGAATGAAACCGGAGGCACCTTATTCCTCTCCCGTATGTCCAATACAGGAGAGAGACCCTCGCATATCCATCGATCTCCAAGTACGTCTGGACTATCACCACTTATTACCTTGTCTTGGGTGTACAGCCCAATCAAGACATCAGTAATCATCCAAACGATGTGAAGACCTCCGGTCTTCAACCACCGTCTTCATCGTCGACTTATCGTCGAATCAGTTATTCAGGATGGGTATAAACCTGTAGTAACCCGCATTTTTAGCTGTTGAATAATTTATTTATTTAATTATTAAATATCGATTTATCGATATCGAGAACGTGAATTAAATAATATTGAATATTTAATTAATAATTATAATATAATAAAATATATTATAATGTCAAAATAATCAAAAATATTGGAAATCATAATATTCTGTGAACTGGGTCATTCCTAAGATGTAATTCAGCTTAGAGTTGAATTATATTGACGAATATATTCAATCGACGTCAGTTTGAACGTAGAATTTTAATATAATTAAAATAGAGCCTGAAACGACGCGGCAGTTCGCTATTTGGTGATTTGAACTTCAACTGAGTATACAGGATTCGTTTTAAATTGGATTTCTGTGAAACAAGAAACGTGTGGAGCTAGTGGAGTATATCTTTCTAGTGGAAGAGAGAGATCGGGATTTCGTCGTGTAGATTTTGAGTTACGTCCAAATCAAATTCTCAAGAAAACAGCGCCCTGACCATAACGATTTAATTATATTTTAAATAAGAATTTAAATAGAAATCAACCATCGATATAACTCTGACGAGGTAATATCGAGCTATAAATATATATAGGAATATTCTGGAGCTGTATGGTATGCCACTGTGAATACAGACGATAATAATTAATTTTAAACAGTTAATTTAATTGTTTTTAAATATATTTATATATTTAAAAAGGGCTATTCAGGGCTTTAAAAATAGCCACTTTTGCAAACGAAGTCGGAATTCGATGAAACTAGTTTTGTTAGATCCGCAATGTCAAATAGTTGTTAGATTTCCAGTTTCGTGATTTTTAGAGTCACTGTGTGGCCGTACGGATTTTTAGAGTGAAAAACAGTCAGTATTTTGATGGTTAAAAATACGCTGTGTGAGCGTACGGAGTCGGAATTCGACGAAACCAGTTTCGTTGGGACCGTAATGTCAAGCTATAGCTGCATGTCAATTTTCATGATTTTTGGGTGTCATGTGTGATCATAGGAATTTTAGAGGACGGATAAAATCAATGGTTGCTATAAAATAAATTAAATAATCCATTTTAAAAATAATTTATTACTTCTATAATTATCCCCTTAACTCTCTAAAACCTAATTCACTTTTCATTTTCTGGTCAAAGGTTCCGCCGCAAGTATTTTTGTTCCAGTAAATTATTTCGATCCTCCTAAATTTCATATAAAATCCTGAAAATCCTAATACATACATATATGGAATCCTTGTAACCTGCTCTTCAATCCTACGCCAGTTTTGTAGCGTTCGATTCCGGTTCTTTCACGCTCGAGTTGGGTCAGTAATTCTAGGGTTACATCGTTCGAAGGATTCAGGCATCGATGGGTGTATTCGAGTTTATATTGGAACCCGTGAGGGAGTTGTGAGCATTTCGTGGGTTTTTGGTTCGATTTGGGGTGGAAAATGTTCGATACCTTTTCACTGTATGACGGGTTTTGGGTTGCGACGGACATGGATGAGGTGGTGCGAGCTTGTCGAAAGGAGTACAGGGAGGTGCGGTTACGGATGGAAAGAAGTTTGGTGGTCTTCGAGTTGAAAACCGTGGAGTGACGAAGGAGCAGTGGGTGGAAGTTCGGCCATTGTTGTGAACGACTGGAGCACGGCTTTGTGGGAGAAGGTGGAAGTCGGGTCTGGGTTGTGAGGGGGAGTAACGGGACATGTGAATGGGTAAAGGCCCAAGTGTTTTAATTTGTTTAAGTTAATTTACTTTTAATCTCGTCTAACTTGTGATCGTCGTATCTAGCTCATATGGAATCGGATCGACGAGCCGTCAGTTGCGTTGGGTTCGTATCGTCGAGTACTTCGTGTACGTTGTGGATTGGTAGTATTCTGAAGAGTTCAGAATTTTATTTAATTTCAAAAACCTATTTGAAATTAAATAAAACAACGCGGAATCAAGCGATGGTTATCGTTATTAACGATGATCGTCCAATGTGAGTAAATCTCACCAACTCTAAACAGTTTTTAATTTCATGTTGTATCTTTAGAACTGTTAGAAATTGGTCTGATTTACTGTGTGTTGATTGTTTGATTGAACTGCTAGTTAGTTAGTTAGTTAAATTTCTATATTGATTCTGTTTAACAGAATATATCATATGAAACTGAAAGGGATGTTATCTATATTGTCTAACATCTGTGATGCAGGGGAACAGGTTGGAGGAATCCGACTGGATTCCTAAACAGTTATTTTATTGTTTTTCATATATTTTTATATGATGTGATATAAAATCTGTGGGCGATTATATGAGCTTGGACGATATTGAACATCGTGATTTGATATGATTGAATACCATAACATACCGAAATGCAGATAAAGGGGATTTTCAAAGTGATATTGAAAATAGAATATTTATAAAATGGGATATTTATAAATAATAGAATATTTATAAAGTGGAATATTTATAAATAAGAAATGTTTATAAATTGGAATATTTATAAATAGGAGATATTTGAAAAGGAAATAAATTCAAAACATTTCTTTTTGAATGGAAAGGCCTGTGTGGCGAGTTTGGGGATTTTCCCGATGCTCCCGATACAAAGGAGGTTATGGCAAATTTTCCCGGGAATTTAAGGAGTTAGAATATTTCAAGAATAAATTTGAAAAGGGAATATTTGTAAAGAATTTACAAATAGAATTGGGAAGGGAACATTATAAAAAGGAAATCATTTTTAAAGTGTAGAACCATTATTTAAAAGTAAATCTTTTCAAATGAATAAAACGTTGTTAAAAAGGAAATCTTTATAAAGTGAATAAAGTTAGTTAATCGAATATAGACATTTGAAAGGAGTTAATCGAATATGGTATTCGAAGTTAGTTAATCGAATATGGTATTCGAAGTTAGTTAATCGAATATGGTATTTGAAGTTAGAGTTAATCAAATAGAGTTAACCAGTTAGAGTTAATCAAATAGAGTTAACCAGTTAGAGTTAATCAAATAGAGTTAACCAGTTAGAGTTAATCAAAATAGAGTTAACCAGTTGGAGTTAATTAGTTGGAGTTAATCGATTAGAGTAAAAACAAACTAGAGTTAATCAAATATAGTTATTTGAGACAGAGTTAGTCAAACATAGTATTCAGGGTAAGTTGCCATCTTGTACGACTGCTAGCGTAATTCGCAGGGCTGTAAATAGCCTACGACGGTCGGATGTTTCCTGAGGGAATCAGGCGTAACCATTGTGATCGCTGCGATCTAGAGTCAAGCGAATGGAGTTTAATCAAATATTAGTTATTCGATAGGAGTTAATCGAATTGGTCGAACCAAGTAAGTTGAGTTAGTCGAGTCAAGTTAAGTTAGTCAAGTTAAATAAATCGATGTTAGGTTCATCAAAAGGAGTTATTGATGTTAGTTTCATCGAAAGGAGTTATCGATGTTAGTTTCATCGAAAGGAGTTATTGATGTTAGTTTCATCGAAAGGAGTTATCGATGTTAGTTTCATCGAAGGGAGTTATCGATTATAGTTTAATCGAAGTGAGATTTTCAAATATGAGATATTTGAAAAGGAAGAGTTATTGAATATTAGTTATTCGAAGAGAGACTATCGAATATCGTTTATTCGAGAAGGAGTTAATCGAATATAGGTTATTCGAAGAAGAGTTAATCAAATAGAGATTTCTCGAAGAGAGTTAATCGGTAAATTAGATTATATCGAATTCGGGAAAGTACTTATACTTTCCAGTGTTTAAATAGAAATTTATTTATTTATAAATAAATAAGTGTTAGGTTAATTATTCACTAATAAGAATAGAAGTTATAATTAAAGTTAGATAATTCGAAAGTAGGGATTATAACGTTATCGTTATAACCAATGTTTTAAATATAGAAGTAGATTAGTAAAATTGGATCCGAGAAAGGCGTAAAGAAGTTGTTAAAGTTTAAACTTTGACCATTTCGAAGTTATAACGTTGTTCAGTTAAGGTCTGAGAGGTAATTATACCCCAACTTGAGTGACTTCCTTCTTAACTAAGAAATGGTAAGGTTTGATCGTAAAAGAGTTTTGGAAATGTTTTCCAAACGAGAATCAGAAATGTTTTCTGATAAAAGAAAATAAGAATTTAGAATATAGGGAAACAAGAGATAAGTAAATAAATGAACTAAAGAGATTAATGTTAAATGATGTTTGTTCGATATAATTTCCATCGGGGAATAATATCGTTGTTTGCACACTTGTTTTTCTTTGATGGTTAAATCACAGACTATCGAAGTTTTGACTATTTTAACGTTGTTAATATGGAGAGACCGGTTGGATTATTATCCAAAGAACCACTCTGTATTGGCATAAGCGTCGCGAATCATATATGCCAAAGATAATTGAAGACGGAGTAAAATGCAAGGGCTATCCTGTTTACAGAATAGTGCCTTCGGTTTGTCCAGTCCCAGGACAACTTGTATGGACGAAGGTTTGACAGAGTATATCCAATGGATCGCGTAAGTTGATCTGTTCAAACGTATTCACGTTTGGTGGCGGAGGAATTCGTTTCTCTTAGCTGTATACCCGTGTTATTTTTGGATAAGTCAATTTGTGATTTGGCGGGTATGACGATGTGACATTTTAAGTAAATGAAGATGGATGTCTGACAGAGTATTTCCAGAAAGGTCACGTACATTGATTTCTTCAACCGTACCAAGAGTGGAAGCGGAGATGGAAACTTCTCTTAGCTGACACGTAATGTATTGTTGTAGACGTCAATTAGTGATTTTCGATGGATCTGACAATGTGGCATTCGAAGTGAATCTGATGTGATGATAAAGCGTAGCTTCTAGCCTCATCAACCAGTAAATGACAGAAATCGGGCAGGCAGCATGGCTAAGTCGGTCGCACCGAAGTAGGGTGTATAATCACCTATCTAGTGAATATTCATTTGTTTCTTAAATCTATCAATGCTGTCCCATATATATACGGGAACGGTTGCTGATCCCAACCGTTGGTGATGTACATTCGATACACTCAAGCGAAATGAGTGGTCGGTCATGTGTGGCTGAGTTACAAGATGTTCTTGTTGAACTCCAGTGTATCGTTCCTAGAGTACACTGATCGGAAGGTGGTTCCATACCTTGTCATAGTTGGAAATCCATTATCCAATACGTGCTTGCGATTTTGATTGTATACTATATATGTAGTAACGTGAGATGCAAGCGTTTCTGCTAGATTGATATTTACTTGTACTTAGACATTATTATAATATCAGAATGATATTGCTTTGAAAAGTTATTTGGATTCTCATAAGGGAAAAACCCGTTCCGTATTCACCGCGTGGTCTTATGAGATATCATATACCTGTTTAAATGATTTGAGTTTATTCACACCAGTCACATGACTGACCCGGAGTTTATTTTGTTTTCCCTAAACTCTTGGGTGCCTAAATTTGTACGGGCAGTCAAGTAGTCAGGATTTTACAGGTATACTTGAAGAGCTGGAGCAGGAGGCTTCTGGATCATATAGCTATAGTTATTTCCGCTGTGTTGTAAGTGTTGTACTCTGATAAGTGCTATTGTATACATAACTGTTATATTTCAAAGTTATGTTATCTATTATATGTTATTCATTCCGCTGTGAGGTTCGTGTTACTCTGATGTGGTGTTCTTCTTCTTCTTCTTCTATTCTAAGTTTCCATCTTATCTATTCTCACCTTCTAATTTCTTTCATTAATTACCGGGATTTTTCGATGTTTTGGTTATCGACGTCGAGCTTACGTCGATAACCAAAGTCGCCGAAAATCCGGGTTACCACAGTTGGTATCAGAGCATTGGTTTAGTTATTACCTTGGCTCTGTGGCGTGATTCAGTAGAGATGGGATTAGTAATATCCTAGACTGAGTTTGAGTGTATATATACGAGTGAACGTGTTTGTTAGTTAATATAAAGTGATTTATATTGTGTAGATTTATTGGTTGAGTGGCTTATAAATTCTGGTCGATCAGTTTGATCCACTGTATCGGTAGGGGTTTTATAAACACTTGAACACGATGAACCGACATGGTATGTTTTGAAATTAACATAGTATAATTGGTTGTGTTGGTTGTTATTAGAATCGAATGAGGTTATAAGAAGTGAAATGGTTATGTAAATAACTGATCAGAATTCATATAAGTAAAGTATATGAAATAAAATGAAGAAAAATCTGAATTTAAATCAGATTGGAATTAAAATAAGGAAATTTTAAGTTCCTGGGAGATTTTGAAAACGTTTTTCAAACTGAAGGTGATATAGTATTGAACTCACTTCGATTGCTGGAAAATAGATTCTGATGATGAATCGCGACATCATCAGTGTTCATTTTCGAGTTCTAAGTGACGGACTACTACCAAAGGTTTTGTTTTGAATTGTTTTGAGAAAACAAATTGTTTAGAAATTCAAAGGTTTTGAATTGGCATTGTAATTTCAAATTGATTTGAAATAGACCCAGGAAATTAAGTTTCAGAATTTAATTTTAACTTATGAAGTTAAATAGAATAAGATAGTAGAAATAAATTGAAATATTAACTTGAACTAAGTTAAATAGAATTGAATTGGATTAGAGAATAATCTGTTATGGAATTGGGTTGATGAGTTAAGAATTTGAAATTTGATATTCGGGTTCGAATGAAATTCGATTTGGCTTTGAGGATATGAACTGATTGGAATTTGATGGAAATAACACTGGTATATGCTGAGTTGATAGCATATGGAAGTGATAGAGTTGATATTCCCGACAAAAAGGTACCAGTTTATATTATATATGGATATGAGATTTATGAGCCGAATTGGCAAGCCGCTTGGCTGTTTGATTTTTCTTTTGGGTTAAAGAAGGCCCAGAGAGGCGAGTTGGAGTTTGAGATATTGACCAGTACAAAGGAGGTGCTGGAAAAAAATTTCGAAAAGTTAAGGGGTTAGAAAATTTTCAGAATTTTTGAAAATTTAGTTAGTCGGAATAAATTAATATTTTAGTCGATATTAATTGGTTCAGTTGAAACCGGAGACAAGAGGTAAACAGATAAATTTTTACCCAGAAGATAGGGTCATCCCCTAGCTTAGCAATTTCGAGGACGAAATTTTATTAAGGGGGGAAGATTGTAGTAACCCGCATTTTTAGCTGTTGAATAATTTATTTATTTAATTATTAAATATCGATTAATCGATATCGAGAACGTGAATTAAATAATATTGAATATTTAATTAATAATTATAATATAATAAAATATATTATAATGTCAAAATAATCAAAAATATTGGAAATCACAATATTCTGTGAACTGGGTCATTCCTAAGATGTAATTCAGCTTAGAGTTGAATTATATTGACGAATATATTCAATCGACGTCAGTTTGAACGTAGAATTTTAATATAATTAAAATAGAGCCTGAAACGACGCGGCAGTTCGCTATTTGGCGATTTGAACTTCAACTGAGTATACAGGATTCGTTTTAAATTGGATTTCTGTGAAACAAGAAACGTGTGGAGCTAGTGGAGTATATCTTTCTAGTGGAAGAGAGAGATCGGGATTTCGTCGTATAGATTTTGAGTTACGTCCAAATCAAATTCTCAAGAAAACAGCGCCCTGACCATAACGATTTAATTATATTTTAAATAAGAATTTAAATAGAAATCAACCATCGATATAACTCTGACGAGGTAATATCGAGCTGTAGATATATATAGGAATATTCTGGAGCTGTATGGTATGCCACTGTGAATACAGACGATAATAATTAATTTTAAACAGTTAATTTAATTGTTTTTAAATATATTTATATATTTAAAAAGGGCTATTCAGGGCTTTAAAAATAGCCACTTTTGCAAACGAAGTCGGAATTCGATGAAACTAGTTTTGTTAGATCCGCAATGTCAAATAGTTGTTAGATTTCCAGTTTCGTGATTTTTAGAGTCACTGTGTGGCCGTACGGATTTTTAGAGAGAAAAACAGTCAGTATTTTGACGGTTAAAAATACGCTGTGTGAGCGTACGGAGTCGGAATTCGACGAAACTAGTTTCGTTGGGACCGTAATGTCAAGCTATAGCTGCATGTCAATTTTCATGATTTTTGGGTGTCATGTGTGATCATAGGAATTTTAGAGGACGGATAAAATCAACGGTTGCTATAAAATAAATTTTATAATCCATTTTAAAAATAATTTATTACTTCTATAAGTATCCCCTTAACTCTCTAAAACCTAATTCACTTTTCATTTTCTGGTCAAAGGTTCCGCCGCAAGTATTTTTGTTCCAGTAAATTATTTCGATCCTCCTAAATTTCATATAAAATCCTGAAAATCCTAATACATATATATATGGAATCCTTGTAACCTGCTCTTCAATCCTACGCCAGTTTTGTAGCGTTCGATTCCGGTTCTTTCACGCTCGAGTTGGGTCAGTAATTCTAGGGTTACATCGTTCGAAGGATTCAGGCATCGATGGGTGTATTCGAGTTTATATTGGAACCCGTGAGGGAGTTGTGAGCATTTCGTGGGTTTTTGGTTCGATTTGGGGTGGATGTTCGGTACCTTTTCACTGTATGACGGGTTTTGGGTTGCGACGGACATGGATGAGGTGGTGCGAGCTTGTCGAAAGGAGTACAGGGAGGTGCGGTTACGGATGGAAAGAAGTTTGGTGGTCTTCGAGTTGAAAACCGTGGAGTGACGAAGGAGCAGTGGGTGGAAGTTCGGCCATTGTTGTGAACGACTGGAGCACGGCTTTGTGGGAGAAGGTGGAAGTCGGGTCTGGGTTGTGAGGGGGAGTAACGGGCCATGTGAATGGGTAAAGGCCCAAATGTTTTAATTTGTTTAAGTTAATTTACTTTTAATCTCGTCTAACTTGTGATCGTCGTATCTAGCTCATATGGAATCGGATCGACGTGCCGTCAGTTGCGTTGAGTTCGTATCGTCGAGTACTTCGTGTACGTTGTGGATTGGTAGTATTCTGAAGAGTTCAGAATTTTATTTAATTTCAAAAACCTATTTGAAATTAAATAAAACAACGCGGAATCAAGCGATGGTTATCGTTATTAACGATGATCGTCCAATGTGAGTAAATCTCACCAACTCTAAACAGTTTTTAATTTCATGTTGTATCTTTAGAACTGTTAGAAATTGGTCTGATTTACTGTGTGTTGATTGTTTGATTGAACTGCTAGTCAGTTAGTTAAATTTCTATATTGATTCTGTTTAACAGAATATATCATATGAAACTGAAAGGGATGTTATCTATATTGTCTAACATCTGTGATGCAGGGGAACAGGTTGGAGGAATCCGACTGGATTCCTCAACAGTTATTTTATTGTTTTTCATATATTTTTATATGATGTGATATAAAATCTGTGGGCGATTATATGTGCTTGGACGATATTGAACATCGTGATTTGATATGATTGAATACCATAACATACCGAAATGCAGATAAAGGGGATTTTCAAAGTGATATTGAAAATAGAATATTTATAAAATGGGATATTTATAAATAATAGAATATTTATAAAGTGGAATATTTATAAATAAGAAATGTTTATAAACTGGAATATTTATAAATAAGAGATATTTGAAAAGGAAATAAATTCAAAACATTTCTTTTTGAATGGAAAGGCCTGTGTGGCGAGTTTGGGGATTTTCCCGATGCTCCCGATACAAAGGAGGTTATGGCAAATTTTCCCGGGAATTTAAGGAGTTAGAATATTTCAAGAATAAATTTGAAAAGGGAATATTTGTAAAGAATTTACAAATAGAATTGGAAAGTGAACATTATAAAAAGGAAATCATTTTTAAAGTGTAGAACCATTATTTAAAAGTAAATCTTTTCAAATGAATAAAACGTTGTTAAAAAGGAAATCTTTATAAAGTGAATAAAGTTAGTTAATCGAATATAGACATTTGAAAGGAGTTAATCGAATATGGTATTCGAAGTTAGTTAATCGAATATGGTATTCGAAGTTAGTTAATCGAATATGGTATTCGAAGTTAGTTAATCGAATATGGTATTCGAAGTTAGAGTTAATCAAGTAGAGTTAACCAGTTAGAGTTAATCAAATAGAGTTAACCAGTTAGAGTTAATCAAATAGAGTTAACCAGTTAGAGTTAATCAAAATAGAGTTAACCAGTTGGAGTTAATTAGTTAGAATTAATCGATTAGAGTTAAAACAAACTAGAGTTAATCAAATATAGTTATTTGAGACAGAGTTAGTCAAACATAGTATTCAGGGTAAGTTGCCATCTTGTACGACTGCTAGCGTAATTCGCAGGGCTGTAAATAGCCTACGGGGGTCGGATGTTTCCTGAGGGAATCAGGCGTAACCATTGTGATCGCTCCGATCTAGAGTCAAGCGAATGGAGTTTAATCAAATATTAGTTATTCGATAGGAGTTAATCGAATTGGTCGAACCAAGTAAGTCGAGTTAGTCGAGTCAAGTTAAGTTAGTCAAGTTAAATAAATCGATGTTAGGTTCATCGAAAGGAGTTATCGATGTTAGTTTCATCGAAAGGAGTTATCGATGTTAGTTTCATCGAAAGGAGTTATTGATGTTAGTTTCATCGAAAGGAGTTATCGATGTTAGTTTCATCGAAGGGAGTTATCGATTATAGTTTAATCGAAGTGAGATTTTAAAATATGAGATATTTGAAAAGGAAGAGTTATCGAATATTAGTTATTCGAAGAGAGACTATCGAATATCGTTTATTCGAGAAGGAGTTAATCGAATATAGGTTATTCGAAGAAGAGTTAATCAAATAGAGATTTCTCGAAGAGAGTTAATCGGTAAATTCGATTATATCGAATTCGGGAAAGTACTTATACTTTCCAGTGTTTAAATAGAAATTTATTTATTTATAAATAAATAAGTGTTAGGTTAATTATTCATTAATAAGAATAGAAGTTATAATTAAAGTTAGATAATTCGAAAGTAGGGATTATAACGTTATCGTTATAACCAATGTTTTTAATATAGAAGTAGATTAGTAAAATTGGATCCGAGAAAGGCGTAAAGAAGTTGTTAAAGATTAAAAGATAAACTTTGACCATTTCGAAGTTATAACGTTGTTCAGTTAAGGTCTGAGAGGTAATTATACCCCAACTTGAGTGACTTCCTTCTTAACTAAGAAATGGTAAGGTTTGATCGTAAAAGAGTTTTGGAAATGTTTTCCAAACGAGAATCAGAAATGTTTTCTGATAAAAGAAAATAAGAATTTAGAATATAGGGAAACAGGAGATAAGTAAATAAATGAACTAAAGAGATTAATGTTAAATGATGTTTGTTCGATATAATTTCCATCTGGGAATAATATCGTTGTTTGCACACTTGTTTTTCTTTGATGGTTAAATCACAGACTATCGAAGTTTTGACCATTTTAACGTTGTTAATATGGAGAGACCGGTTGGATTATTATCCAAAGAACCACTCTGTATTGGCATAAGCGTCGCGAATCATATATGCCAAAGATAATTGAAGACGGAGTAAAATGCAAGGGCTATCCTGTTTACAGAATAGTGCCTTCGGTTTGTCCAGTCCCAGGACAACTTGTATGGACGAAGGTCTGACAGAGTATATCCAATGGATCGCGTAAGTTGATCTGTTCAAACGTATTCACGTTTGGTGGCGGAGGAATTCGTTTCTCTTAGCTGTATACCCGTGTTATTTTTGGATAAGTCAATTTGTGATTTGGCGGGTATGACGATGTGACATTTTAAGTAAATGAAGATGGATGTCTGACAGAGTATTTCCAGAAAGGTCACGTACATTGATTTCTTCAACCGTACCAAGAGTGGAAGCGGAGATGGAAACTTCTCTTAGCTGACACGTAATGTATTGTTGTAGACGTCAATTAGTGATTTTCGATGGATCTGACAATGTGGCATTCGAAGTGAATCTGATGTGATGATAAAGCGTAGCTTCTAGCCTCATCAACCAGTAAATGACAGAAATCGGGCAGGCAGCATGGCTAAGTCGGTCGCACCGAAGTAGGGTGTATAATCACCTATCTAGTGAATATTCATTTGTTTCTTAAATCTATCAATGTTGTCCCATATATATACGGGAACGGTTGCTGATCCCAACCGTTGGTGATGTACATTCGATACACTCAAGCGAAATGAGTGGTCGGTCATGTGTGGCTGAGTTACAAGATGTTCTTGTTGAACTCCAGTGTATCGTTCCTAGAGTACACTGATCGGAAGGTGGTTCCATACCTTGTCATAGTTGGAAATCCATTATCCAATACGTGCTTGCGATTTTGATTGTATACTATATATGTAGTAACGTGAGATGCAAGCGTTTCTGCTAGATTGATATTTATTTGTACTTAGACATTATTATAATATCAGAATGATATTGCTTTGAAAAGTTATTTGGATTCTCATAAGGGAAAAACCCGTTCCGTATTCACGGCGTGGTCTTATGAGATATCATATACCTGTTTAAATGATTTGAGTTTATTCACACCAGTCACATGACTGACCCGGAGTTTATTTTGTTTTCCCTAAACTCTTGGGTGCCTAAATTTGTACGGGCAGTCAAGTAGTCAGGATTTTACAGGTATACTTGAAGAGCTGGAGCAGGAGGCTTCTGGATCATATAGCTATAGTTATTTCCGCTGTGTTGTAAGTGCTGTACTCTGATAAGTGCTATTGTATACATAACTGTTATATTTCAAAGTTATGTTATCTATTATATGTTATTCATTCCGCTGTGAGGTTCGTGTTACTCTGATGTGGTGTTCTTCTTCTTCTTCTATTCTAAGTTTCTATCTTATCTATTCTCACCTTCTAATTTCTTTCATTAATTACCAGGATTTTTCGATGTTTTGGTTATCGACGTCGAGCTTACGTCGATAACCAAAGTCGCCGAAAATCCGGGTTACTACAAAACCCGGTCTTTCCGAATGACCCGGATATATAATAAACAAGTGTTAAACAAACACAATATACGCCTCATTCCAATCCTCAATTTCTTTTATTCAAATATTCTTACTCTTTGGGAAAGGTTCCCATTAATTTTATCAAAGATAAATTCTTTTAAATTTATTCTTTAATCTTCCTTTCGATATCATTTCAAACCATATTAAGGTTTTCCAAACTAGTCTGGATTAGCGAACCACACCAAGGTAATCATTTATTTTATTTCCCAATCCCAACCTATTCATCCCATGGAGCAAAACTGGTAATACTCCATATCTAACACCACGGTGTTATCGGTAAACATTAATTACCATTTCACGTTCAAATCTAATTAAAGATTTAACTATCGCTTGGAGCAAAACTAGTGATACTCCATTCTCGATCATTTCCCAAATTTGATAATTTAAATTATCAATTCACCTTTCAGTCTAATTAAAGATTCATTAAAACTCCACTTAGTTTTAATCTTCCCAAAAATCAATATTAATGATTATTTAACTTTGGAAACTCAACCATGTCGCATCGACAATCTACACCGTACTATTGATTTCTACCGATTTATAACCTCTGGGCTCGTACGACTCAGAGAAGGGTGTTAAGCAAGAGAATAAATTCTCCGCCACCAAACAGATATATATTTAGCAGAGATCAACCATACAGTTCGAAATACAATGACAGACATGTCATCCTGCCTTTAACTGGGTTAAAGAACTAATGTCATTTAAAACACAGTTCACGATAAACCCAAATCACATTCCATTAATTATGGAATCTTCACAGAAAAACAAATCACTATATAATCGATGTCAATTTCCGTATCCGACTAATAATATAAATGGAATAACGACAAAGCCTTTTAAATTCCATATGTATCAACAGTCTTCCTCCACAGAAGTTCACTTCGATTACTATCAATCGAATTCCATTCAATTCCAATTTAATATATTAAATTAGAAAACTTTACTTTGGATAATTCCTACTAAATCTTAATAAAAGATTTATAAATTCCAAATCACATTTCACTGTAAATCGGGTTAAAGAACGAATGTCGTTAAAAACACAGTTCACAACAAACCCAAAATGTCATCAGTCTCTAACCGTAAATTAGTAAGAGAACAATTTCCTAAGTATTAACCCCGAAGGCCGAAACCAACATCAGATCAATACCCATGAAACCATTCAACTTAGCTAATCTCCAGTTAGTTTCTAATTTTCTTATCTCCATTGGGTTTAAGAACAGTATTATTAAAGATACCATTCATGACAAACCCAAAATCCCATTTGATATTAAATACAAGGCTCTGAAGAGAAAATATATCGGCTTATATTCAATATCAAATTCTGAAATCAACAAATATCGTATTGGAATAACGATATATATATATATATATCTTCCAAATTCCTCCACAATGTCCGTATAACCACGGAATCCCATATCGAAATATTCCGAAGATAATTTCGATTTAATTCCATTCCAATTAATATATTGGAAATTTTGTTTATTTTTAAAACCATTTCAAATCCAATTTATTTATTTAAAAATATTGGATTATAATTCTAGTTCATAACGAGTTCATTTCGATAAAAATATATTTTTACCCTTTCAAATATGGAATTGTTTATCCCAATTCTTTCCAAATCATTTATTTTGAATTTACACAAATTATTGATATTTTTAATAATTTTATCAGGGCCCGTACAGTTGATTTCCATAAACGGCCATCGAACTGCACTTACAACGACCTTTTCCAAATTTGATTTGGACATGATTCCAAATCCAACCGTTAGATTTAAAATATCTAATATTCTTTGGAAAGTTCTTTTCGATACGAACCTAACAGTTCTAGATTTAGGAGAATCCAACGGTCTGATCTCCCGTAATGTCCATTCGAAGTCAATGGTCGAAATTCGCGAACTGCCGCAGCGCAGTGCGTTCTATTCAGGCCATTATATATATTATATATATTTCTTCGATTTCCTTTTAAAACGTATTTTATAAACCGTTTTAAATTCGTTCTCAAAACGATTTCAACTTCATATTCAATTTCAAATCAAAATTGAATATTCCATATCATCGATATATAAAAGATAATATTTTAAAACCATTATATTTCGAAATCATTTCCTTTTCGATATTCATTATATAAATGAATAAAATCGATATAAATATCGTTCTCATCAAAATAGCGTTAATCTAATCAACGCAGCTTTATATATTTAAATATATTCGTATCCATCCCAAATCAGACATCAAAATCAGATTTTGATCCATTACTGAATATTACTTTAAAATATTCTTTATTTTAAAATAATCGTTATTTTAAAATATTCTTTCTTTCTGAACTAGAATCAGACACATTCAATTACCATATAATGTTATTATATGGATTTCATACACACACGTACACAACAACAATCAAACACAGTCAATCGTCATCCAAAGTGCATTCTACGTTGCATAAGCATCAAATATAAATATTTAACCTTTACACAGCTTGTCAATCTATCGATCGACATACACCTAATTATTGGGACTAGTGTATGTCATATATCACCCCAATACCTGTTTGTGGTTTCAATCAACAAATAATAAATTTTATTTGTGCAGCTGGGCGATGTGTAAAATTTATCGTCCCAATCAATATCAGTCAAATGTGTGTACATAAACAAACCGTCCGATTTGTTTATAAATATTTATTTTATTCATATACACGTTAAAATTTATATTTTTAACTATAAAATATTTAATTCCATTCCACATCACACAATCAAACAAACAAACAAGTCGTCCATGGTCTGTGGACGATGGTGTCGGGTGCTGCTAAGCATCGTCTGCATCCTGGTACATATTTTAACTAGAAAATAAAATAAAAGTGAGAAGTTCTCACCATTGGGATCCACTCCGTCGTGCTTCTTTCTGAACTGTTTGGATTTGTTCGAAATTCCAACGCATCCTTTTCACGTTGTCCATAGTAAAAATCGTATTTTTATCGCTTCATTCCAATAAATAAAAATCATATTTTTATTTCTACTTCTTATATTTTTACAACTCTTCTTTTTATATAAAAATTATATTTTTATATTTCTACTTCTTGTATAAAGATCGAATTTTTATTTCGCTTCATATATAAAAAAAACGAATATTTATCTTAATGATATCCAAATAAAGATCGTATCTTTATCATAATGAAAACATTATAAAAACCATATTTTTATCTATAAAAAACACATTTTTATAATTCTTCCTACAAAATAAAAATTATATTTTTATCGCCATTCTACATATATAAAAATTGAATCTTTATAATATTACATACATACGATAAAATTTATATTTTTATCTAACTAAAAATAATATTTTCATATCGTTATTCATATTATAAAAATCATATTTTTATGATGTTAAAAATTATATTTTTACTTCATCTCTTCATGTATAAAGATCACGTCTTTATAATCATAAAAATCTCATCTCTATATGAGTAAAAATCAAACTTTTATATATTTAAAAATCATACTTTATATATATAAAAAAATCCCAACTTTCCTACATTAAAAATCTGATCTTTCCTATTTAGAAAAATCCGATCTTTATACGTTATTTCTTTTTAAAAATTATATCTTTCTATTTTAAACAAAAATCAAACTTTAATTAACAAAAATCAATCTTTTATATTAAAACAAATCAAACTTTTTTATCGAAGAAAAATACATGAAAGTATGAAAAATAAACTCACATTTTCAGTTGCAGGAGGGGGAGGGTGTTTCACTGTCAGAGGTGGGCGGTGTTGCTGATGGCGCGGCTGCAGGTAGCGGGAGAGGTTCGCCAGTGGGGTGGTGGTCAGGCGCGGTGGGTTTTTTGGGGTTTCTAGCCTTCAAACGACGGAGGAAAGGAGGGAGAGGGGGTTGGAGGCATAGCAGGAAGGGGGGCTCGCTGGCCTGTGGCGCCGATGGTGGCGCTAGCCGTCGGCAACCTGGAGGCACCGTCTTCGATCGTCGAAGCCCTCCCTTTTTTTTCTTTTCTATTTATCTTCTGAATCGAATGAGAGAAAGGAAGGGAAGAGAGAGAGTAAAGGGGGGCATATGCATTAATATATTTTTATATTATTTTAAATCCCAAAAAGTAACTTTAAATTTCGATCTCCAAACGGGGCCCACCGCCTGTCGTCTATAGCTAATTACCCCATTCCGAACACAATGAGATATGCAACGTAGGCTGATTCGATTGTTTCGATCAGTTTCCGTCAAAATCAAAATATAAATCTATATATTGAATTTGAATGCACATTTCAATTTTCTGGGGTCACATACGGACTCCACAAATTTCAAAAAAAATATTTCTAGCTTCGTATTGACGATACGGTTCTAATAAAACTAATTTCGTCAAATTTGGAGACTGTTTGAAAAATGGCCATTTCCTGGTCGATCCAAATTGACTGAAACTGTCAAAAAACGTTTTCCTTTGCCACGCTCACATATTGATTCGAAAAATTATGAATTTTGGAATCTAGTAATAACTTGACATCCCGGATCTAACAAAAGTGGTTTCGTCGAAAACGGAGGTCATTTGCAAAATTTCCATTTCTAAGGGCCATATTTTTTGTAGCGACTATTCTGAATTTTCAACTGGGCATAACTTTTTATTTCCACTATTAAATTTTAATTTTTCGGATTCGTTGGAAAGACATTTTCAAATAGATTCAAATATTTTTGGTTTCGCTAAAATCCGGTTTATTTTTGAATCTTGTACATTCATTTGAAATTTGAAATCGAATTTTCAAACTACCACACCATTACCAATTCCTATTATAATTAAAATATATATTTATATTCTAACGTCGATTCAAATAAGTATACGCATTCCATTTATGTTCAAAATAATTTTCTCATCGTTATTATTTAAAATAATCATTTTAAATATTCAAAATTCATTAAAATTGCTAAAATAAAATTTTTAAATTGGTTCGGATTTTCCGGGTTGTTACACCTGAATTACTTGACTGCCCGTACAAATTTGGGCACCCAAGAGTTCAGGGAAAACAAAAACAAAATAAACTCTGGGTCAGTCATGAGACTGGTGTGAGTAAACTCCGACCACTTGGTTTAACTTTTATAAATTCTTTTAAAAGAAATAATAATCGTAAGACCGATCCACACATAAACACGGATGGTTTTTACCTTTTGATAAACCAAAACATTCGTTGAAATCGATATTATTTTGATATTATAATAGTGTCTAAGTCAAGTAAATAGGAATCTAGTGGAATGCTTGCATCTCACCCTGCACATACATAATATACAATAAAAACTGCGGGCTATTATTGGAAAATGGATTCCATTTGGCAAGGTATGGGACCACCTTCCGACAGTGTATCTCTAGTGAGGAATACTCCGGGTTCAACAAGAACATCTTACAGTCCAAGCTAATCATGATCAGACACTCACTTCGCTTGAGTGTTCCGAACGTATTGCCACCAACGGTTGGGATCATAAACCGTTTCCTGATAGGGACGACATCGAAAGAATAAAGAAGCAAATGGATTTTTTCTAGATTATACGACAATACACCCTAATTGGGTGCGACCCCCTTAGCCATGCGACTTACCCAATTTTATACCATTTCCTAGTTGTGAGGTTTGAGACCACGTTTATCTTTTTTATATGCTCGATCTTCATTTACTTTGTACGCCACATCGTCAAACCCCCCAAAATTATTTATTGATTTCCCCAAAATATCATGAGCATAAAGCTAAGAGAAATGAATTCCTCTGCCACCAACGTAATACGTTTGAAGAGATCAATATAGATGATCTGTTAAGCCTACTCTGTCAGACATTCGTCCATACAAGTTGTCTTGGGACTGGACAAACCGAAGGCACTTTTTCATCAATCCATCTTAGGCAATTTCTACCTAGGATTAACAGAACAGTCCTTGTACTTTACTCTGTCTTCAATTATCTCCAGCATATCTGATTCGCAAAGCTTATATCTATATGTAGTGTTTTTCAAATAATAATCCAACCGGTCTCCCCGTATTGACAGTAATGGTATTGAATTGGACAATGCTTTGATAGTCGGTTATTTAACTATCGAAGAAATAAACATTCATCCAAAGATCCTATTTCCAAAGGGAACACTATTAATTAACATCAACAATCACTGAGCCTCCTTTTAATTAATATTTAATTAATTAAACTTATTATTTCCTAATTTCTCTTCAATATCTTTACCCAGATATTTCGCCAAACTCGTTTAGCCTCTCACGATTCTTGGAAAAACATTTCCATCTATCATAACTATTTAGAATCTATATTCCAGAAAATATCTCTTTTTAACATCAGAAAAACATTTCCATATATTCACAAATCACTATTCTTGTAAAACCCCGTATGTTGAATAATTTGCTATAATATAAATCAGGGCAGAATTAAATTTTAAAGTCTGAATCAGGGGAAACGGGTTATTCCATTGCGTTCGTCTCGGAAAAATACGCGAAATAGAGTCCGAGTTTTCGAAAATCGGAGTCCGTATGACCTAGTTAAGGCCCGAAGAAGTTTTCAGAAAATTCAAAACAGATTTAAATATAAAAATTTCAAATTTCAGAAGGGACGGGAAAATTCCCGCCAAACAGAGGGTGTCGACCCTAGGGTCGACATGGGTGTCGACCCCCCCTAGGGGTCGACCCATGGGTCGACCCCCCCTGTCGGTCTGTGTGACCTGGGTGCACCATTTTGGCTTTTGGGCTGTGCTAGGTGGCTAGTGACGAGATCTGACGGCTCTAATCTGATTTAGGATTAATCTAATGGCCTAAAACACTTAACTAATCTATAAATACACCCTAAGACTACCCTAATTCATACTAAAAATAGATACAACGTCGTTATGCCGTCAAAATGCAACTTGAAGGAGCCTCCATCAAATTAAAGAGGAAGATAGCTTCTCAAATCAACTTCTAATCAACTCTAGCAACTTAATCTTCTTCATAGGAGTGCTAATCAACAAGTTGTGAGTACTATAGCCTTAATGACCAATTGTTGAAATGATTATGATAGGATATAATGAGGTTATGGCTATGAATGTGGATCAATGCAAGTTGTGTTATCATATGCTATGTGTTATGCAAGTTATGCAAGTCATATGCTATGTGTTATGCAAGTTATGCAAGTCATATGCTATATGTTCATGATGTTATGCAAGTTATGCAAGTCGTATGCTATGTGTTCATGATGTTATGCAAGTTATGCAAGTCATATGCTATGTGTTCATGATGTTATGCAAGTTATGCAAGTCATATGGTATATGATCATGATGTTGTGCAAGTTATGCAAGTCATATGCTATGAGTTCATGATGCTAGTTATGCAAATCACTATGATAAACATTGATCCACTATGACACCATGATTATGCAAGTTTGGTGTATGATTATATGCAAGTTCATATATGATATGTTATGCAAGTTTGGTGTTTGATTATATGCAAGTTCATATATGATATGTTATGCAAGTTTGGTGTTTGATTATATGCAAGTTCATATATGACATGTTATGCAAGTTTGGTGTTTGATTATATGCAAGTAACATGTGCAAGTTTACACCTTTGTATGATATGCATACATATGCAAGTTAACCCCTTTGTATGTCATACATACATATGCAAGTTTACCCCTTTGTACGACATAAGTAGCTTATGCAAGTTATCCTCTTTATGACATATGTGATTCATGCAAGTTTGGGTTGATTATTTATGCTAGTTGGGTTTGATGCTAGATGCATGTTGACACCTTTAAAACCCATGTTGATGCTAATGTTATGCAAGTTGAACCCATTGTATTTGTGATGAATCTTCCCTCTTAAGTATGTCATGTTAGCGAATTACGTGGGGAACGATGGGGTTAATATCCATGTTAATGAAATGGTGTGAATTTGGTATGATCATGCATACCATAAAGTGGATGGACATAATTGAGTCAATTATGTACATCGTTAAATTTGTAATTAATTAGGGATAATTAATACAAATTATGGGGGTGATTAATTAGGTGTAATTAATCGACTAAGACACGAGGTTGGACCCTTTTGTAGCATAAGACTGTCCGGAACCGACCGGCAAATCCAGCGGCTACAAATGATTGGCCCAATGTGAGAGGTCTTAGGCATAAACTAAATACGTGACAAGTGTAAAGACACGAGGTTAGACTCGGTTATGGCGTAAGGCTGCCCGGACCCGACCGGCAAATCCAGCTGCCATAAAAGATAGTCTAATGTGAGAGGTCTTTACAACGGTTACGTTCTTAATCAATTAAGAAACACTTAACCAGATAAGCATGTAGTGGGGCATGAGGGGTTAAGTGGGTGCCTTGGGTGGCATGTGGAAATCAAGTAAGTGCTTTGGGTGGCATGTGGAAATCTAGTGGGTTGCCTTGGGTGGCAATAGAAAATACGATTAGAATACTTAACCAAGTGGAAACATGTAATTAAACATGATTAAAGAGTTAAGTGGGATGCACTAGAAAAAGGGACAAGCTTAGGTGGGTAGCTTGTGGGGGCCCAATTCAACCAGTAACCCATATGTATCTTATTGGGCTCGACCCATGTCGAGGACGGGACACGCGTACTGGGCTTGACTATAAGAGGCCAAAACGGGTTAGCGGTGGCAACGCAAGTCCAACGGGTTTCATATGCGTGTGTGGATCCGGGCTGGTAGGTAAGACGTTGTTGCATCGTGTAGGTATAAGCCGTTCACCATTGGTTGTATCGGATTGCCACTTTGGGGAGTGATACACCCCACTGTGGGGCCAGCACGGGCATCTACGGTAGGGAGCCGATCGCTTGGGGAGTAGTGGGTACACCTAGTGGAGATAGGGGCAGACGGCACCTATGTAGTCAGCTAGGGGTACACGAAACTGCTGGGTAAATTTTCTAAGTCCTTGGGTGGGATCAACCTTTAAGTAGGAATGACTGGTGTGGTGCAGTTAGTAATTACCCTTGGGTGGGTAGATGCGTCTTTACCGTTATCTTAGTTCATCCTATGTCTAGTTGGCTGCTTAGTGTAGTCATTTATCCCCAATCATCACCGTACCAAGTTTATATCATACCCTAATTACTTTAATGATTGTATTGTTAAAGTTATAGGACTCACTTAGACTTATGTCTGACCCCGTTGTTTTTATCTTTTTCCCCCTCAGGTCCTCAGGTTGGGCCAAGCACTAGTGGGCTTTGATCAGATTTCTTTATCTATCTTTTGGAGCTTGGACCGTGATGTAAAGCCCAGCTTATCTTTTCTATTATGGCTATTAGTTATGTAGTGGGATTATGTACTTATGTTTTTATCAGGATGGATATTTAGTACTTGACTCTTGTTTTAGTTGGTTTTGATATGTAACCAAACATGTTTATCTTTTGCTGCAATGAAATGATGTTTTAGACTTCAAGTATTATTTATATCTGTCTTGTTGTAATTTTTCTGTTCTATATTCACTTAAAATACTCCACCGAAGCTAAGGCATTCCCTTAGTGAGTGACTTTAGCTGGTGTGGGGTGTTACACGTGGTATCAGAGCTGAAGGTTACTGGAACAGATAAAATTTTTAGAAAACTAATTTTATAAAAATATTTTTGGAAGAAGTATTTTCAAAAACATGTCTTTTAAGAGAAAAGTTTTTGAAAGAAAAGCATAATCCCCAATAGCCATATCTTTATCTTTCGAATTCTCCGTTTTGAATCTTTCCTTTTTCGTTTCAGCATGGCTGAAGATCTTAACTTTCCAGAGGGTGTAGCGATACCAGTATGGTATAGGAGGTTGATGGAGGCTAGGGCCGCCACTGCGGGTCCAGCAAATGTTCCTCCACCAACAGTAGCACCCGATCTTCCTCCTCCTCCTCCTCGCACGGATACTTTTGCTAAGACTTGCAAGGAATTTAAGGCTATGGGAGGGAAACCTTTTCAAGGATCAGAAACTTTTGTGGAAGCTAGGGATTGGCTTAAGGAGGTGGAAGAGTTTATAGACATCTTTGAGATGGAAGAAGGAAAGAAAGTCAAGTTAGCTGCTTGGTTAATGAAGGGAGAGGCCTCATTTTGGTGGGAGGTCACTAATGGAGAGCGCCCTGTTGACTCTTGGGCAGATTTCAGGCAAAGGTTTGTGGCCAAGTTTCTCTCAAGGGCAGAGGAAAACTTGTATATGGAAAGGTTCTTGACTCTAAAGCAAGGAAACCTATCAGTGAAGGAATATGTCAACAAGTTTAATCAATTGGCAAGGTTTGGCATAGACATGGTGAATACACCGGAGAAGAAGGCTTTGAGGTTCGTTAAGGGCTTGAATGAACCAATGCATGGATTGGCTATGACTCACATCCCTATGGGGACCACCTTTGAGAAGCTAGTAGACATGGCACTCATGCATGAGGAAGAGAAGGGTCCCAATGCTAATAAGGCACCCGAGAAGAAAGGAGATCAGAAGAGACCTCAACAGCAACAGCAAAACAAGGGTGGGAAAGGCAACGGTGGCAAGGGAAAGAAGAAGTGCTTCAATTGCGGGACACCAGGTCACCTAAGCAAAGATTGTCGGAAGAAGAAGAAGACTGGCTGCTTCCACTGTGGCGAAGCAGGGCATCCAGTGAAGGACTGCCCTAAGAAAGGGCAAAGGACGGGATCTACCTCAGGAGGACAGGTGCAAGCTCTTATGGCACCAGGTCAGGCAAGGGGGCAAGTTCAGGCTCTCGCGGTTCCACCGATTCAGGAAAGAGGTAGAACTATTTCTGTTGAAAGTCTGGTTTTTCTGTTTGATCATCCTGTCCGTACTTTGTTTGACTCTGGCGCATCGCATTCGTTTATCTCATCATCATTAGTTAAGTCACTGCACTTAGACACCAGTCTAGTAGATGATCCCTTGGTTGTTTCAAACCCAATTGGGGGCTCCACTTATTTGTCCATGATATGTTTGGGTTTGAAGATTTCTATACTTAGCGTTGAGTTTAGATGTGATGCTTTTGTTTTGGGCTTCACGGGCTATGGGTTAATTTTGGGCATGGACTGGTTATCTAGTAATGGTGCCATTCTTGATTGCGAAAGGAGAGTTGTTAGGCTCATGACCCGCTTGGGGAACACTCTCGAGATCTCTTGTAATCCCATGGATTCTGTTATGCTAAGTTATCTTGAATCGCTTGACGCTTCGGTCGAGAGTTTGCAATCTGTTAGAGTGGTCCGGGAGTACTCGGATGTGTTTGAGGAGGTGAAGGGCTTACCTCCGAAGCAGGAGATTGACTTCCGAATATATCTGGTGGACAATGCTAAGCCAGTATCTTTACCAGTGCGCCACATGGCTCCTCGTGAGAGGAGGGAACTCCATAAGCAAGTAGGGGAGTTGCTTGAGAAGGGGTTCATAAGACGAAGTATATCGGAGTGGGGTGCTCCAGTAGTTTTTGCCACGAAGGTGGATGGGTCACTCAGACTTTGTGTAGACTATAGAGAACTCAACAAGCTCACAAAGAAGAATAGACACTCATTGCCGAGGATTGATGATCTCTTTGATCAGTTGGTTGGCGCCTCAGTGTTTTCGCAGTTGGACTTGGCCACGGGGTTTCATCAGTTGAGAGTGGCTGAGGATAGCATAGACAAGACTGCCTTTAGGACTCCGGATGGTTTCTATGAGTGGCTTGTGATGCCATTTGGTTTGACGAACGCCCCTGCATACTTTGTGGATTTGATGAGTAGGGTGTTCAGGGAGTACCTTAATAAGTTCGTGGTGGTCTTTGTGGATGACATCTTAGTATTTTCTAAGAGTGAGGAAGAGCATGCCCTACATCTTAGGGAAATGTTGGAGACTCTTCGAGCGCATAGCCTTAAGGCTAAATTCTCTAAATGTCACTTTTGGAGGAAGGAAGTGCGGTTCTTGGGGCACGTGGTCTCCAAGGAAGGGATAGCTGTGGATCCCGCGAAGGTAGTATCCATCCAAGATTGGAAGGTTCCGAAGAATGCTACCGAGGTGCGGAGTTTCTTGGGGTTGGCTGGCTATTATAGGAAGTTTATCAAGGACTTCGCGAAGATATCAGCCCCATTAACTCGCTTGACAAAGAAGAATCTAGTCTTCGCATGGGACGTAGATTGTGATGATGTGTTCCAACGGTTAAAGAGAGCTTTAACAACAGCTCCAGTCTTAGTGTTGCCAGATGGAAGTAAGCCATTTGTTGTTTATACCGTTGCTTGTGGGACAGGACTGGGCGCAGTCTTAATGCAAGAGGGAAGGGTAATAGCCTACGGTGGAAGGCAGTTGAGAAAGCATGAGAAAAATTACCCTACCCATGATTTAGAGTTGGCCGCTATTGTTTTTGCGCTTAAGACTTGGCGCCATTATCTTCTTGGAGAGAGGTTCGAATTGTTCACTGACCACAAATCATTGAAGTACTTGTTTTCTCAGAAGGATTTGAACTTGAGACAGCAAAGGTGGATGGAGTTCTTAGCATCCTATGATTTCGAGATTGCGTATACCCCTGGAAAGGGTAACGTGGTGGCGGACGCCTTGAGCAGAAAAAGGTTGTCCTTGAGTCCATTGTTCGTGGAACGACGAAGCTTGGAATTTATCTCGATGTTTGATTTCAGACCTTCCGTTGACTTTGTACCCGGTTTGCTAGCATCTTTAGAGGTCAGACCTACTCTCTTGGGGCGGATTGGCGAGGCACAGCGGGACGACCCACAGTTGGTTGAGTTAGTAGAGAAGCTCATAAGGGGGAGTCGTCCAACCATTTGAGTAGGTACACCCTAGACGATAGGGGGTGCTTGCGTAGAGACGGTAGACTTTGTGTACCGCAAGACGAGGGTTTGAGGAAGGCTATACTTGATGATGCGCATCGTTCAAAGATGACCATTCATCCCGGTGGGGACAAGATGTACCAAGACATGAAGCGAGTTTTCTTTTGGGCCGGTATGAAGAAAGATGTGGCCGAGTATGTCGCTAGATGCTTGGTGTGCCAACAAGTGAAAGCGGAGCAAAAGAAACCTGGTGGGTTGCTTCACCCATTGGAAGTTCCGCAATGGAAGTGGGATAGCGTCTCGATGGATTTTATTGATGGGTTACCAAGATCGAGGAAGGGTAATACGGGAATTTGGGTTGTAGTAGACAGACTTACTAAGAGTGCCCATTTCATACCCGTGAAGAGTAAGAGGACTTCCCCATGGCTAGCTTCAGTTTACCTTCGAGAGATAGTTCGGTTGCATGGTGTACCTTCTAGCATAGTGAGCGATCGAGATCCTATCTTCACTAGCGAGTTTTGGAAGAGTTTGCAAGAGGCGGTAGGGACTCAGTTGTGTTTGAGCACCGCATATCATCCTCAGACGGACGGCCAGACCGAGAGGGTGAACCGTATTCTAGAAGACCTTTTGAGGCTATGTATCTTAGATTTTGGAGGTACATGGGAAGAGCATCTTCCATTGGTAGAGTTCGCGTATAATAACAGCTTTCAGTCTAGTATTGGTATGGCTCCTTTTGAAGCTCTTTATGGAAGGCCTTGTCGATCACCTACATGTTGGTGGGAATCTACGGATAAGATCTTGCTTGGGCCGATATGGTTAGAGAGACTTCGGAAAAGATTGATTTGATTCGAAGAAGGTTGAAAGCAGCGCAAGATAGGCAGAAATCTTACGCAGATAAGAGGAGGACGGATCTTGAGTTTGATGTTGGGGACATGGTCTTTGTTAAAGTATCTCCATTACGAAATGTGGTTCGCTTTGGGTCCGTTGGGAAGTTAGCACCAAGATTTGTAGGACCGTTTCCTATTAAGGAAAGGATTGGACGGATGGCATATAGAGTGGATTTACCCGAGAGACTTAGTGGGGTACATGACGTATTCCATGTGTCACATTTGAGGAAGTGCCTACATGAGACCGCAGAGGTGGTAGAGCCGAGCTTGCTTAGAGAAGTGGAGGTAGAGCGTGATGCGACTATTCGACGAGCTCCTACCCGCATCCTTGGGTCAGAGATTAGGAAGTTGAGAAACAGAGAGGTTCGACTAGTCAAAGTGCAATGGGGAGATGATGAGAGCAACGCTACTTGGGAGACAGAAGCGAAGATGCGTTCACTGTACCCATTCCTTTTTGAGGGTATGTCTTTTAACTTCTCCTTTATCGTTTGTCTAGTACTTATCTTATCTTTAGTATGTCCTCTCATTAGTACCTTTGACCTTTAGATAGGGTAAACCTATGGTTGAAACATGTGTTTGAGACATGTTATGTTTGATGGATGCGTGTGGATGCAAGTGGTTGCTAGTGGTTGCTCGTGGATGCATATACACACACTTTAGACACTAGATCGGCTCAGTCACTTCATATTGCATATTGCATATTGCATATACTTGTGTGTAGGTAGCTATATTAATGGATGTATAATGGTTGTGTTATCATATGGATGATGCATTTTGGTGTATGGTTGTGCACACATGTAGAAATAGTATGTGTAGATAGGGTTCTTTCGCATACATATTGGATGCATGGCACTATCATGGTTTGCATTAAGGAGGTCAACTGAATCAGTAGACAGCCTGATTTTGCATTAGACAGGGAACATATACACACACTCCTTGCATATGTTCATACAGCATTAGAAACTCTAAGGACAATGGATGCCAGTGTTTGATGGTTTGAGTAGATGGTTGTTTGGTTGGTAGGATACGTTCTTCTTGACTTAGAGATTTCGGGGATGAAATCCTTTAAGTAGGGGAGAATGTAACACCCCGTATGTTGAATAATTTGCTATAATATAAAACAGGGCAGAATTAAATTTTAAAGTCTGAATCAGGGGAAACGGGATATGCCATTGCGTTCGTCTCGGAAAAATACGCGAAATAGAGTCCGAGTTTTCGAAAATCGGAGTCCGTATGACCCAGTTAAGGCCCGAAGAAGTTTTCAGAAAATTCAAAACAGATTTAAATATAAAAATTTCAAATTTCAGAAGGGGCGGGAAAATTCCCGCCAGACAGAGGGTGTCGACCCCCCCTAGGGGTCGATCCATGGGTCGACCCAGGGGTCGACCCCCCCTGTCGGTCTGTGTGACCTGGGTGCACCATTTTGGCTTTTGGGCTGTGCTAGGTGGCTAGTGACGAGATCTGACGGCTCTAATCTGATTTAGGGTTAATCTAATGGCCTAAAACAATTAACTAATCTATAAATACACCCTAAGACTACCCTAATTCATACTAAAAATAGATACAACGTCGTTATGCCGTCAAAATGCAACTTGAAGGAGCCTCCATCAAATTAAAGAGGAAGATAGCTTCTCAAATCAACTTCTAATCAACTCTAGCAACTTAATCTTCTTCATAGGAGTGCTAATCAACAAGTTGTGAGTACTATAGCCTTAATGACCAATTGTTGAAATGATTATGATAGGATATAATGAGGTTCTGGCTATGAATGTGGATCAATGCAAGTTGTGTTATCATATGCTATGTGTTATGCAAGTTATGCAAGTCATATGCTATGTGTTATGCAAGTTATGCAAGTCATATGCTATATGTTCATGATGTTATGCAAGTTATGCAAGTCGTATGCTATGTGTTCATGATGTTATGCAAGTTATGCAAGTCATATGCTATGTGTTCATGATGTTATGCAAGTTATGCAAGTCATATGCTATATGATCATGATGTTGTGCAAGTTATGCAAGTCATATGCTATGAGTTCATGATGCTAGTTATGCAAATCACTATGATAAACATTGATCCACTATGACACCATGATTATGCAAGTTTGGTGTATGATTATATGCAAGTTCATATATGATATGTTATGCAAGTTTGGTGTTTGATTATATGCAAGTTCATATATGATATGTTATGCAAGTTTGGTGTTTGATTATATGCAAGTTCATATATGACATGTTATGCAAGTTTGGTGTTTGATTATATGCAAGTAACATGTGCAAGTTTACACCTTTGTATGATATGCATACATATGCAAGTTAACCCCTTTGTATGTCATATATACATATGCAAGTTTACCCCTTTGTATGGCATAAGTAGCTTATGCAAGTTATCCTCTTTATGACATATGTGATTCATGCAAGTTTGGGTTGATTATTTATGCTAGTTGGGTTTGATGCTAGATGCATGTTGACACCTTTAAAACCCATGTTGATGCTAATGTTATGCAAGTTGAACCCATTGTATTTGTGATGAATCTTCCCTCTTAAGTATGTCATGTTAGCGAATTACGTGGGGAACGATGGGGTTAATATCCATGTTAATGAAATGGTGTGAAGTTGGTATGATTATGCATGCCATAAAGTGGATGGACATAATTGAGTCAACTATGTACATCGTTAAATTTGTAATTAATTAGGGATAATTAATACAAATTATGGGGGTGATTAATTAGGTGTAATTAATCGACTAAGACACGAGGTTGGACCCTTTTGTAGCATAAGACTGCCCGGAACCGACCGGCAAATCCAGCGGCTACAAATGATTGGCCCAATGTGAGAGGTCTTAGGCATAAACTAAATACGTGACAAGTGTAAAGACACGAGGTTAGACTCGGTTATGGCATAAGGCTGCCCAGACCCGACCGGCAAATCCAGCTGCCATAAAAGATAGTCTAATGTGAGAGGTCTTTACAACGGTTACGTTCTTAATCAATTAAGAAACACTTAACCAGATAAGCATGTAGTGGGGCATGAGGGGTTAAGTGGGTGCCTTGGGTGGCATGTGGAAATCAAGTAAGTGCCTTGGGTGGCATGTGGAAATCTAGTGGGTTGCCTTGGGTGGCAATAGAAAATACGATTAGAATACTTAACCAAGTGGAAACATGTAATTAAACATGATTAAAGGGTTAAGTGGGATGCACTAGAAAAAGGGACAAGCTTAGGTGGGTAGCTTGTGGGGGCCCATTTCAACCAGTAACCCATATGTATCTTATTGGGCTCGACCCATGTCGAGGACGGGACACGCGTACTGGGCTTGACTATAAGAGGCCAAAACGGGTTAGCGGTGGCAACGCAAGTCCAACGGGTTTCATATGCGTGTGTGGACCCGGGCTGGTAGGTAAGACGTTGTTGCATCGTGTAGGTATAAGTCGTGCACCATTGGTTGTATCGGGTTGCCACTTTGGGGAGTGATACACCCCATTGTGGGGCCAGCACGGGTACCTACGGTAGGGAGCCGATCGCTTGGGGAGTAGTGGGTACACCTAGTGGAGATAGGGGCAGACGGCACCTATGTAGTCAGCTAGGGGTACACGAAACTACTGGGTAAATTTTCTAAGTCCTTGGGTGGGATCAACCTTTAAGTAGGAATGACTGGTGTGGTGCAGTTAGTAATTACCCTTGGGTGGGTAGATGCGTCTTTACCGTTATCTTAGTTCATCCTATGTCTAGTTGGCTGCTTAGTGTAGTCATTTATCCCCAGTCATCACCGTACCAAGTTTATATCATACCCTAATTACTTTAATGATTGTATTGTTAAAGTTATAGGGCTCACTCAGACTTATGTCTGACCCCGTTGTTTTTATCTTTTTCCCCCTCAGGTCCTCAGGTTGGGCCTAGCACTAGTGGGCTTTGATCAGATTTCTTTATCTATCTTTTGGAGCTTGGACCGTGATGTAAAGCCCAGCTTATCTTTTCTATTATGGCTATTAGTTATGTAGTGGGATTATGTACTTATGTTTTTATCAGGATGGATATTTAGTACTTGACTCTTGTTTTAGTTGGTTTTGATATGTAACCAAACATGTTTATCTTCTGCTGGAATGAAATGATGTTTTAGACTTCAAGTATTATTTATATCTGTCTTGTTGTAATTTTTCTGTTCTATATTCACTTAAAATACTCCACCGAAGTTAAGGCATTCCCTTAGTGAGTGACTTTAGCGGGTGTGGGGTGTTACAATTCTTCCACATTCATCAGTCCCTAAATGTAAACTAGTAAGAGAACAACTCCCTAAGTATCAATATCGAAGGCCAAAACAAACATCAGATCGACACTCAGGAAGCCATTCAACTCGACTAATCTCCAGTTAGTTTCTAATTCTTAACTCCGTTTCTTAACTTCTTATCAACAAAATGATTCCAATTTACAAAGCAATTGCTTTTAAACCATCATTCACTTTAAAACATTTATACGTTTCTTCTTCCAACCTCTCAAAATTTAATTTTAAAAATTCCCTTTTTTCTTACAAAATTCGTTAGACATTTATTCTCTTACTAAATTTCATATATAATTGATAAGTTGATTTCTAGTTATCAAACTTTACTAAATTTTTCTATCTCCTTAAATTTCCGAATTTTTTTTGCAAGCGTCTCCTTTGCACAGGTCAATCGGTATAATTACAAATCGCCTCTCTAGGCCCTTTCCATTCAAAAAGAAAATCAAAAAGCCAAGCGGCTTGCCAAGTAGGCCCGTAAAATCTCATATTTAATTAAATATGTACCTTTTTGTCGAGCAAATCAATATATATTCCTTCCATACCTGCTTAATATATATTCAACCATTCCTATTTTATTCAACTCAATCCAGTCATTTGAATTCAATTTGCTAATTTATCCTTTAACTAGCTCTTTTTCCTATTTCACTTATTATTTTAACATATCACGTTCATATATACTTTAACTTTCTTATAAACTAATTGAATTCCATTTTCAATTTAGGTTTCATATTCGATTTCAAATATGAATACACAAATCCAATTTACTTATCCAAAGTCAAACTCGATACAAAACTTGATTAACTAATTATTCTCTGCTTAGTTAGCTCTATTCAATAATAAATATCTGATTTTATTTCAAAAGTCATTCCATTTACTTTACTTGAGTTCATATTTATTTTATAACTCAAGTCTGGATTTTTTTTAATGGAAAACTAATTTTTATTTGCTTAATATCATTTTATTTTATTAAATAAACTCTTATGGTTTTAAACGCTTATAACATTGCTTTTTTGAGAATTTGATTTTGACATAACTCAAAATATATAAGACAAAATCCATATTTTTCTTTCCATTAGAAAAAATATTATTCAATAGATTCAGATGATTCTTATTTCAAAGAATTCTGACTTAAATTGAGTTATATGTACTCAATTGAAGTTCAAATCGTCAAATTACGAAGTACCGCGTCGCAGTAAGCTCGTTTTAATTATATTTAAATATAAACGTTTAAATTTCGTTTACTAATAAATTCCAACTCCATTCTTATGTATTTTAATATATATCAAGTCGATTTTCTAAATCTAACTTGGTATTTTCGATTATCCTAAATTGTCGATTATTTCATTGCACAGTTATAATTTCATTTACAAACTCAACTTCTATATTAAATTTCAATTCCATTGGAAATAAAGTAGTTCATAGAATTTGATATAATCAATTCCAATTTTTAATCTCTTGGATTATCTCAATTCAGTTTATATTCCGGATTCCGGAATAAAATATGTCGTTCCTTTTTTGAAACG
Source organism: Allium sativum (assembly GCA_030737875.1). Taxonomy (NCBI): domain Eukaryota; kingdom Viridiplantae; phylum Streptophyta; class Magnoliopsida; order Asparagales; family Amaryllidaceae; genus Allium; species Allium sativum. Next base: position 227,907,876 of record CM060919.1, on the reverse strand, counting down.
ATTTCTAATTTCCTCTTTAAATTCATACTTGAATTTAAACTTTCAAATTATACAATGATAATTTCTTTACTTAATTTGTAAACATCGTTTATAAATTACTTCCTTATTTTATATATTAAACAAGCTTCCATTTCAACATCTATTTAAATCTCAAATCTTATTTTGGAATATTTCATTTACTATAACTTATATATATATGTAGCAAAGATTTCTTTTTCATATTTAATCTTAATTTCTATCTAATAGAATTCCAATATATTTTATGAAAATATTTTTTTTAATAAATTCTACATAGTCGAATTCAAATCATAAATCCATGTGAATTTATTTTAATTCGATTTACATTCTGAATGTCGGAATAGACTTCATTGTTTTCTATTTAAAACAATTCCATATTCCCACTTTAAACTCACTTTTGAATTTAAATTCCCCAATTATCCAATGATAATTATTTCCATTCATTTATAATTATCGTTGATAAATTCACTTGTTTTTATTATGCAAACAAATTAATATTTCTTAATCTATTCGAAATTCAAATTCTATTTTGGAAAAAATAAATTTCCTTTTTAAAAATCTCAAATCACTTTCATGATATTTTTAAATATCAATATTAAGGGTCAGTGACATTCAACATCCAAATCACACAATCATCAATCATAGGTTTTCTAATACATTATATATTACAATATATATATGAAACAAACAATAATAAATTTTTACGAATCCAGTCACATCCCTCCAACATGTTTTTCCTGCATCCATAGATGTTAGGCAATATAAATAGTACTCATCCTTCTTCAAGGGAGGATATCATGGTATAGAAGGTCATCCACTATATATATTGTGGGGCGCATAGGGTCATCCATTAATGGTACTGCAGGAAATATCCTATATATATATATATAATAGCCACAACCACCAAGCCTATATATATGTACATGTATATAATAGCCACTATAATATTTCAATGCATCCGAACAACCAAAAAACAACATATAAAAGTGATTTAAAATAAAAATTCATATATAATAAAATTATAAACGAATACAGATAGTGTGTTTACTCACCTTGATTTTTATTTTGCCGGATATCCCGTTAATTCCCGTATCGTCGTAGCTACGAATCTACTCAAGTCATCTTGAATAAATTTATTTTATTCCTATGATTATTTGATTTTATAAATCGATTAAGCTATCATTAATTTAAATTAACTGTTAACATGAATAAATTATTCTAGGTAATTTAAATTACATAAAAATGTACCTTATTACTACTTCCATTTATCGACTAACCCTTCTTCCCATATTAGAAATCTTGCCTAAACGACCATCCCATGTTTTAAACTCCATCTTCCCCAAAACTCACGCAGTGCCTTTTTCTTCCATTCTACTGTCAAACATTTCCTCTTCAACTCGCGAAGTAAAAATGAAACTCGACCCTACGAAAACGAACACGACTTCACCTACAACAAATCGCAACTTCGGCTTATGCCTATAGCTCCAGTAAATGAAAAATCACGATCGTCTGAAACCACAACTTCCTATCATCCCCATCACCATGATTCATCACTCGACATCATCGCTGAAACGCATCGCAGCCACCAAACCCCTAGGTCGCGACACCTCTGAACCTTAACTTCACCAAAGACCCTCTTGAAATCGCAACGACCAATTCAAAATGCACACCTCCCACTGAATCCGTTCGAAACCATCTTCGCTCCCCCTTCCCTAATTCGAAAACGCTCCAGTACGATTCGAGTTCCAGGGAGCTACGCAGATTCAATCGCGATTTCGACTGCTATTTTTTTTATTTGAATCGGTGGGATGTTTTCGAATGACTGGGGAAGGAAATGGAAGGCAAAAACTTGAATTCGATTGGTTTTGAAATGTTTTTCGAAGGCTCGGCTTGGTTTGGTTCTTTTCATTTTACTGGGAAGAGAAGAAAAAACGAAAAGGGGAATTGGCTTAAGCTTTGTTGATTTAGAATGGACAAGAAGGAATAGGATGCGATATATATAGATGAAAGATAAAGGGATAGAAACAACATCGGATTTCAATAGGGTGCATGTAGGTTTAGGCTTGTAGTGATAGGTAGCTTACAACGTACTTTTGCTGGGTAGCTTAGGGTAGATGAAAAACAATTCGGTACATGTATTTATATTATTAATTTAGTTTGATTTTAACCGAAACTCCTATTTGAGCGCAACAACCAACATTCCTAGAGTTATACCACTATTCTGAACACAATAGAATAGGTTTCGAAGCCTCGTTCGATCATATGGAGAAGATATCAATTTAAATCGATGATTAAAATATAAATTTGGTTGAATTATTCCTAGGTGTTTTCTGATCATACTTTCAACAGATAAAATCAAACGTTACGAAATTCAAAATCCGATAATAATACAATATTACGGATCCGATGGAACCGATTTCTTCAAATTCTGAGACTGTTTGAAAATTGATTATTCTTAAGTTCCATTTTAATTCGATATACTCAAAATTAAATCATATACTATTATTAAATCGATAGCTCGATATAAAAATCCATTTATATTATCAACTCAACATTTTGGATAAGACTTCGATCAAGAAGATATTAATCATTATTGGAGAGGTATATACTTCTCGATCAAGAAGATATTATTTCAATTTTGAACAAGTTCAGTGCCTCGCCAAAAAAGAATCAAAGAAAATTCATCATTTTCTCTTTGGCTACAACAAGGCTGGGATCATCAGATATTAATCATCATTAGATCAGTCCAATCTGTCAACACAAGATTTAAAACCACTTGCCTTGCCCAAAATCAATAAACTAACATACCTAAAACCACCTTTGTAAAAGTATTATTGTTTTGGCTGCATATAGTCAAAGAAGTTTTCCTTGCCATGAGTAATCAATCTTTTATACCTTATATATATCATAATGGAAATACCATCCTTGGTTGTGTTATCTAGATAGGTCAACTAGCCAAAAGTAGAGATGATGATGATATGAATACAACGACATCAAGAACAGATGTTAATGAGAGCACATCACCAACACTCACATTGATCAAACCCAAAGACCATGTTATAACCATTATCATGGATGAAGACAACTACCTTCTTTGGAAATATCAATGTGAAACTACAATAAAAAGCATGTGGGCTCTAAGAATTCATCAATGGTACCATATGCATTCCACCAATGATGAATGAAGGCAAGAAAGGGAAACCTTAATCAAGAATACTTCGGATATCGAAATAAGATAATTTACTAGCATCATGGTTGTTATCATCAATAAGAGAAAACCTAATATTACAAATTATTGGTTATAATCCATCATATGAAATTTGGACAAAAATAGGATAGATATTCAATCCTCGATCTCCAATAAGGCTTGTGCACTATAAGAGACAATTACAAAATCCAAGAAAGGATAATATGCCAATGTGATATTATCTCACAAAGATCAAGAGATCTCTCAGCACAGTTGATCGAAAAACTTGTGAAAGTGAATGGATTTTGAGTTTAATGAATGGTTTAGATGATGAATATGAATATGAATGTGTGTTAACAATCACGACATCACAAAAGACACTGCCAAACTTGCAATATATGCATTTAACTCTTCTTGCATAGGAAGGAAGAGTAGAGCCAAAAAATATCCATTCAGGTTGAGTACTCAGTCAACTATGTTTCAAGTTCAAGGAACTAGAATAACAAAGAAGCTCATTCAGTCAAAACAACAAACAAGAAGTACAAAGTCAAAGAGGCAGACAACCTCAAAGAGGAAAAGGTAAAATGTGGAATAACAATAATACAGTTAAATGACAAATCAATGAAAAATTTGGGCATATAGCAACCAGATTTAAACCGTAGTTCAATTTAGTATAGCATAACCAATCAGGGTAAATAACTCCAGACATTAACATGGCGCAACTGAATCAACAGTAAAAAAAACACAGAACACATAGGAATGCAATCAGGCAATTCAGATGGTTCAATTAAGCCTAAAGACATAAAACCGATGATGTGTATTCAAACTCTAGTGCTACCAATCATATCATCAATATTCTTCAGAAACTTAATCTTAGTAATAAAATCTACTCAGGTATGCAAGTTATACATATAGTGGTGAAGCTGTAAAAATAACACATGTGGGAAGTAGTTGTATTAAAGGTAAAAGGAAACTCTATCATAATAATTTATGAGAGTGCCCAAAATTAAGAAAAACGTAATAAATGTTTCCCAATTTGCTAATCACAACAATTTATACTTTGAGTTTCACTCAAAATTTAATTTCGTAAATGTTAGACGGGTTTTGATCAACCGAGCATAACACCCCAGATATCTAATAACCCAAGAAAATCACGAAAAATTCATAGAAAATTCATAGATCACAACAACGAAACATCACATAATTGTAAGAAAATAGTAAAAGCGGTAAGATTTTTTATCGTGGTTTAAAAAACTCTAGTATATGTCCACTTGATGTAATCTATTATTTATACTGCCAAAATACACCACGATTTGAGTTTTGATTACAAGGTTGCTAAGAGATTGAAATTGAGTTTTGATGGTAGCAGAGTCCGTACGTAGTGCAGAATAAAGAAGATCCGAGCAAAAGAGAGAAGATAATCCCAGTGGACGAGAAGAGAGATTCTTTTATCTAAATCGGTGGTATATATAGACAAGATGAGTCAGATCTGTCCAAAACCATGTAGGAAGGCCCACCCAGAAGAGACGACCCCGATAAACCCTTTAGTGAACTGTAATGACCCGCACTCTACGTATCGGAGGATCGTAGAATATTTATTTTATTTTTCATGCGAATTTATATGGTTGTGTAACTTTGGGGAGCGACTATTGGGGTTATTTCTCACATACATGATTTTTACCGAATTTTAAATGATTGTTTTGCCCCTAGTGAATCTTGTTTCGCCTATAAATTTTGATTGGTAAGGAGTTTTGAATTGAAACCACTTCCATTGGATTTAGATGATGGGTTACCTTTCTGTAGAGTGGTCACATTAATCAAATAGACTTACCGTTTGGGAGAAATGGCTGAAATAAGGTTTGGAAGATGAAAAACAGCTTAATCGGGCTTAATAGGGTGATTAGCAGCTAGTACCATAACCCATTTCAAGATTAGGGTTACGAGAGGGCTGAAAGTAGTTATAGAATGATTCCTTTTCATTTTCTCAGCCACCACAAACATTCCTCTAACCCTACCAGTGTCCTCCATCTTCCAAATCACTCCTTAATCACCTTTTTATCACTAATCAACTACATCAAATCAAGTCAAATTAGCATCAAATCAGAGATTGAGCTGCTGCTATACATAGGAATCCATGCCAAATCAGTTAGATCCTCAGATCTATCATTCATTTCTGGCTAAGGTGAGTGGTTAGCATGTTTGTTCACTAATTATGGCTAATTAGGGTGATTAGTGATAATCAGCGAAATTATTATTTAGAAAAATGTGTAAAAATTATATAATATTATTTTATGTCACTGATAAAAATTTGGGTTAATTTAGATTAAGTTTTCTAATCTCGGAATTTAGGGGATTAAGGGGAAACTCATGGATTTAGGTATGTTCGATCTAAGATAGCCTGTATGATTGATGTTTTGACCTTTTTGATTGAACATATATGTTGTTTCTACTGTTTGGTATGATATATGATTGCATAGGAAAGTTAGAACGGTCGAAAACGCCGTCGAGGAGTAAAAAATGGTTTGTAGGAAAGTGGTGTAGGTTTTGGGTCGAGCGACCGACCAGGGGAGGAGCATGGCCGACCCGACCTTATTGTATATGATGTTCGATCGACCCATGCATGTTCGACCAACCCAATGTGAAGCATGTTCGACCGACCCATGCAAGTTCAACCAACCCAATGTGATGCATGTTCAGCCGACTCATGCATGTTCGATCGACCCAAGGTGATGCATGTTCGATCGACCCATGCATGTTCGACCGACCCACGAAGGATGAACGACCAACGATGACCGTGAACTCTTCTGAAGATCAATTCCAATCCGACTAAACCCGAGATGCAAAGGAAGTCCAAATGAGAAGTGATGGCTCAAGATCTAAAAAGGGGATCAACGGGTTAACTTCTAAAGTTGGGCTTTGCTGCGGGACGTGTGCAAAGGGGTTATCGATATCTATAACTTTGTTTCACTACTGAGAGGGGGCATTGACTATGGACCAGTGCGGTGGGGTCAGAGGTCGTATGGAGTCGAACTCCATCAAGGCCACCAAAGGCAAAGTGTTCGCAGTGATAGTTGGACGGGGTGGGACTCCGCCATGGCCCCAATAGTTCTGGTGATCAAAGTGGTGGACATCGTATGCTTTATGTACTGAGTGAGAGATGTAAGGATGATTTCTATGTTTGATGTTTGTTATCACCATGACACGCACACTCCCATTTTACACTTTATGTTAGTGTTACCTTAGAGTACTGTACACCTTTTTGTGCTAACTCTTTGGTTGCAGGTCCAGGTTCAGGTATGATTATTTATACCTGTTATTGCTTTATTTTGCTGCTATCGCTCATACCAGACTTTTGTCTGACCCAGAGTTTTATGTCTCTTCTTATTACTCTGGGTGCTCGTAAATGAGCAGACTAGAGACAGGTTAGGTGGTTATGCACGAGTAGCTGTCCGGAGATAAGCAGGAGGCTTCCACTTACTATTTACATATATTCTCCCTGTGTTGTTGTTGGTCACTACTTTGGCATTAGCAGTGTACCTTTTCTATTTTGCTTTAGAGACATTATTTGGAAGTTGTAATAATGGTTTGGATCATTAGCTGTATTTTGGATTCCGCTACTCTAATGGATATGGTTTAATCTTCAGCTTATGCACTGTCTCGCCTGTTTTATATAAAGTTATGTTACTATTATATTTTATTCCATGCGCTGTGAGATATACTACAGGTTCTTGATAATTCATTGTTTCAAAACCCTTTTTTTGACGACCGTCCTGTACTAGTTGGGCATTAGCACATTGCATTTCGTAGAAATGTCGGCTAGTGCGGGTCGGGCCTTCACACTTGGTATCAGAGCCTAGGTTGCGTAGTTTAACCTAAAGGAGGACATCATGGAGAGATAGTATACGTCTATGAGAGTGCGTATTTGTGATATTTTGGTTTTCAAAGGCTATATATATACACTATTATTATATTTAAGGATTAAGTCGCACTGCACTAGCACCACTACTGAGATGGTTAATCGTTTTCTCTTTACAGATTGAACGATGAGTCGATATACGAGGAGTACTGGTTCAGGGGCCAACAATGGGAATGTCCCTGATATGAGGATGATGTTTACTGCCTTCATGCGAGAGATGCTTAAGGATGCTCAGGGAGCAGTTCCTAATGCTGCTAACGGCGGTGGTGCAGCGGTGCAGGCGCCTAGTGCCGATTTCGCCAAGCCCAGCAAGGATTATACTAATCATGTTGGAAAGCCGTTCCACGGAACGAAATTAGCTACGGATGTTCAAGATTGGCTTGATAGTTGTGAGCGCATCTTCGAGGATTTGGGAATCGATGATGCAATGAAAAGAAAGTTAGCATCGCGTCAACTTCAAGGACGGACTATGAATTGGTGGAATGCTATTAAAGCAGCTACTCCTGAGGATTAAATTACTTGGAATCAGTTTAAGACCTGCTTCAGTGACAAGTTTATCCCAGCTGCTCAGAAATCAGAATTGTTTAGGAAATTCTTGGTGCTTAAGCAGAATGGTAGGACAGTCTCAGAATATATTGTTGAGTTTGATACTTTATTGAAGTAAGGATTATCTCTTATCGATACTGCCGAGAAGAAGAACGAGAAGTTCATAACTGGCCTAGATGAGTACTTGGGAAAGACTTATAAACCACATCAATGAGACATTCGAATCTATTATGGGAAAGACATTGAGATCAGAGAGCCTCTACCCTAAGTCGAAGACCGAGGTTGCTATTGTATCTGTAGGAGAGCCAAAACCGCAGGAAAGCGGTGAAAGCAATAATAATTCTTAGAATAAGAGAAAACAGAATTAAACCATGGATGGTCAGAAAAATAAGGATAAGAAAGATATCGAGTGCTATAGTTGTGGCAAGAAAGGCCACTATGCCAAAGATTGTCGAGCAAAGCCAGCACAGGAAGTGCTTCAATTGCGGCCAAGTGGGACATCATAAGGATAAATGTCCACAACCTCCTAAAGAGAAGCAGATTGTGAAAGCATATGCTATCAACGCTATTCCTTCTTCATCGAATGCCCCAACAACGGCGGAGAAAGGAAAAGGTGTTGTTATTCAAGGTATGCTTTCCATTTATGATGTTCCTGTTCGAGTATTGTTTGATACCGGGGCTTCCCATTCCTTTGTATCTAGTGACCGGGTAGATAATTTGAATTGAAACCCGAGATTGTCGATAGACCTTTAGTTGTGACGAACCCGATTGGTGGTTCGACTAACCTTAGTTTGATTTGTCGTAATTTGGTCTTATTGAGTCATATATGCATGTTTGTTTGTGATTGCTTTGTTTTGGGCTTTACTGGGTTTGGAATTATTTTGGGAGTCGATTGGCTCCAAAGGTATGGGGTGGTGGTAGACTGTGAGGGGTCTTCGGTGACCACTAGAGCGGATGATGGGCAGAGGGTACTGTTTGGTTGCCTACCTAGTGATGGGGTGATGGCTAGTTTTCTAAATTCCCTCGACATCTCGCATGATGAGTTGTCAGATGTGCCTAATGCTGGGGAGTATCCGGACATCTTCGGGAAGTGACCGAACTTCCACCACATCGAGAGATTGAGTTTCGTATTGATTTAGGGAAAGATGTTAGGCCTATAGTGATGCCTCTTCGTCGTATGGTGCCAAGGGAGAAGCAAGAGCACAGGGTGCAAGCAAGCGATCTTTTGAAGAAGGGATTTATCCATAGAAGCGTTCCTGAGTGGGGAGCATCATTTGTATTTGCTACCACGGTCGATGGTTCCCTTGAATTGTGTGTGGACTACCGCGAGTTGAATAAGGTGACGTGCGGATAGACGATTTATTTGATTAGTTGAATGGAGCGAGAGTGTTCTCCCAATTAGATCTCACAACAGGTTTTCATCAAGCTCCGAGTAGCAGCTGAGAGTATACCTAAAACGGCATTTCGGACACCGTCTGGATTCAATGAGTGGTTGGTTATGCCATTCGTATTGACTAATGCACCAGCATATTTTGTGGATCTTACGAATAGGGTATTCAGGGATCAATTGAATAAGTTTGTTCTTGTGTTCATGGACGATATCTTAGTTTATTCAAGGACGGAGGAGAACACAAGGAACATTTGAGGATAGTGATGGAGGTGTTGAGGAAACACCAATTGAAAGCAAAATTTTCTAAATGTCACTTCTGGAGGAAGGAAGTGAGGTTCTTGGGCCATTTGTTTTAGAGAATGATATTGCCGTGGACCCTACGAAGGTGGCTACATTGCAAGATTGGTCTACGCCCAAGAACGCAATGGATGTGAGAAGTTTCTTGGGGTTAGCTGGATATTATCGTAAGTTTATCCAACACTTCTATAAGATTGAGGGACCGTAAACTCAGTTAACCAAGAAAAATCAAGCTTTTGCTTAGGACGAAAGGTGTAAGAATGCATTTAAGAGCCTAAAGGAGAAGTTAGCGTGCGCACCAGTGTTAGTTATTCCTAAGGGGAACGAAGAGATGCCGGTATACACAGATACTAGTGGTACCAGACTAGGTGCTGTACTGATGCAAGGAGGTAGGGTTGTAGCTTAAGCTAGCCGGCAGCTGAAACTGCATGAGAAAAGATATCCTACCCATGATTTGGAATTGGCAGCGATTGTGTTCGTGTTAAATATGTGGAGACATTATCTCTTGGGAGAAAGATTTGAGTTGTTTACTGATCATAAGTCGATAAAGTATCTTTTCTCTCAAAAGGACAGCAGAGATGTTAGAGTTCTTGGCTTTATATGATTTCAATATCGCATACACACCCCGGAAAGGCAATGCGGCGGCTGATGCATTGAGTAGGAACATGCCAGTTTAGGGGGTATGTTTCTTGAATGGAAACAACTGTAGTACATCGTGGGATATGATTCCATGCCTAAGTGCGAATTGGATCCAGAAATGTTAGCAAGTTTGACGATTCGACCGATTTTGATTGAACGGATCGGTTCCAATCAGAGGGACGATCCTAATCTATTCGAAATCATCTCCAAGGTAGAGATGGGTACCGACGGTGAGGAAATGAACAAGTATGGACTTGATCGAGAAAGATGGCTCCGAAAGAATGGGAGACTAGTTGTACCCAACGTTAATGGATTGAGAGATGAAGTGCTTAGAGAGTGTCATCACTCAAAACTAACTATACATCCCGATGGTAACAAAATGTATCAAGACATGAAGCAGACCTACTAGTGGGAAGGGATGAAGAGACACATTGAGAAGTTTATATCCAAATGCATGAATTTCCAGTTAGTTAAAGCTGAGCAAAAGAAGCCTAGTGGTTTGTTGCAACCATTGGAAATTTCTGAATGGAAATGGGAACAAGTCTCTATGGATTTCATTGATGGTTTACCTAGGACTAGATCAGGTCATGATAGTATTTGGGTGATTATGGATCGATTGACCAAGAGTACAAGGTTTATACCAGTCGAGTCGAATAGAACGACAGCTAAGTTAGCAGAACTGTATACGAAATAGATAGTGAGATTTCATGGAATACCTAAAGGTATTGTGTGTGAACGAGATCCATTATTTGCTAATGGGTTTTGGAAGAGCTTACAAGAGGCTTTAGGGTCAGAATTACATCTCAGTACTGCGTACCATCCTCAAACCGATGGTCAAATAGAGAGGTTGAATCGTGTATTAAAGGATCTCTTGAGAGCTTGTATATTGGATTTTAGGGGTTCATGTGATGACCATTTGCATCTGGTTGAGTTCGTATATAATAATGGTTACCAATCCAGTATTGGTATAGCTCCATTTGAAGCTTTGTACGGAAGACCATGAAACTCATCATCATGTTTGTTGGAAACTGATGAGAAGTTTGTGCTTGGGCCAGACGTAATAAGGGAAACTTCAGATAAAATCAAGATTACTCAACAGCGAATGAAGGCTGCCCAAGATAGACAGAAGAGTTATGCTGATAAAAGGCAAAAAGATTTGAAATTCTTCGTTGGCGACTTGGTATTCGTCAAGATTTCTCTATTGAAGAGTGTGATTCGGTTCAGTAAGAGAGGTAAGTTAACACCAAGGTTTGTTGGTCCATTTCCAGTTCTCGAACAAGTTGGGAATTTAGCGTATAAAGTTGGATTGCCTGACAAGATGGCGGGAGTTCATGATATATTTCATGTTTCCCAGTAAAGGAAGTTCGTGCATGATTCTGATATGACTATTTCACCAGATCAGTTGGATGATATCGAGATAGAATCCAAGGCAGTTGGGAGTTGCAGGACGATTCGTATTGTCGGACACGATACGAAATAACTTCAAAAGAAGACGGTGGAACTAGTCAAGGTCCAGTGGGGCAATAATGAGAATGACTGTACTTAGGAAACAGAGGAGAGCATAAGGAAGTCGTATCCAGAACTCTTTGCCTAGTAAGATTTTAATCGCGATATAGTTATTCCCTTGTTAGTAAACCGCATGCTAGGATAAGTTTGTTGTGTATGTTCGATTGTTTGTAAATGGTTGATAGGCATGCAGGACACCATTGTACGCTTCTGGGTTAAGGAATTTCGGGGGAGAAATTTCTTAAGGGGGAGAGTGTAACGACCCGTATTTTAGGTATCGGAGGATCGTAGAATATTTATTTTATTTTCATGCGAAGTCATATGGTCATGTAACTTTGGGAAGCGACTATTGGGGTCATTTCCCACATACACGATTTTTGCCGAATTTTAAATGACTGTTTTTCCCCGGGCGAATCTTTTTTCGCCTATAACTTTTGATTGGTAAAGAGTTTTGACTAAAACCACTTCCATTGGATTTGGATGATGGGTTACCTTTCCGTAGAGTGGTCACATTAATCAAATGGACTTACCGGGGAGATATGGCTGAAATATGGTTTGGAAGATGAAAAACAGCTTAATCGAACTTAATAGGGTGATTAGAAGCTAGGCTCATAACCCATTTCAGGATTAGGGTTATGGGAGGGCTGGAAGGAGTTAGAGAATGAATCCTTTTCATTTTCTCAACCGCCACAAACATTCCTCTAACCCTAGCAATGGCATCTATCTTCAAAATCATCCCCTAATCAACTTTTTATCACTAATCAAGCAAAACTACATCAAATCAAGTCTAGCATCAAATTAGAGATAGAGCTGCTACTATACATAGGAATCCATGCCAAATCAGTTAGAGCCTCAGATCTATCATTCGTTTGTGGCTAAGGTGAGTGGTTAGCATGTTTATTCACTAACACTACAAGAAAACTACTATACTACAACTGTATTTTTACAACTGTCACAAAATGGCAGTTGTAATAGCGGTTTTTGACAACTGCTTTATGCAGAAAATTGTAATAAACTAGTTTTCAACAACTCTTTTATTTTGTTAGTTGTAATAAATGTCTATTACAACTATTCATTTCCGTCTGTTGTAATAGAAACTTATTTTTGACAACTTCTCTTTTTTACCAGTTGTAATAGTTTTTATTACAACTACTTTTGCCAGTTGTAAAAGGCAATAGTTTTTAACAACTCTTTTTTTGTCAGTTGTAATAGATGTCTATTACAATTTTTTTATTAGTTGTAAAAGATTTTTATAATAATTAATAATCAATGTTTAATAGTAACTTACAAATCAATAATTACTATTTATTATTAATATTTAAAAATCAATAACTACTACATATTAATTAGTTTCTAAATATTCATAAAATTCATTAAAATAAATTTGGAAATATTTGTAAAAATTATAAACAAAATTTTGAAACTTTCATAAAACCAAAAAAATTAAACTTTAGATAAATCTAAGCTAAAAAAAATCTTTAAACTTAAGAAAACTCACAAATGTTAAAAACTTCAAAATTTTAAAAAAAATGCAAAAAAATATGTTGTAAATTATTACTTCTATATTCGTTTTTTGTTTTCTTTAGTAACATTTTCTATTTTGTATGTACAGTCTTCTTTTAGTTTAAGTGGCAGAAAATTTTCTTTTAGCTTATGTTTTCCCCATAAATTGAAAATTGCGCTCCAATTCAAAATTCCCTCCGAACAAAAAATTTGCCGCTTCTTTTTGGAAAATTTGGCTCCTAGTCTTCGTAATTCCCTCCATAAACCGACATTTTTTATTGGCCTTATCAGCCACTCATACCATTTCCCCAGCTAACTCTATTAAATAATAACATTTCCCCATTTCCCCAGATCCCCTCTAGTCTCTACATCCACTCGTTCCAATTCCCATTTTCCCAGATCCAAACAAAAACACATCGCCTTCTTATTCCTTAACAGTAAATTATACCTTGAAACCAATCATCAAAATTTTGCAACGTAAAAAAAGCCAATCGTCGTTGTCGATCTACAGTTTTTTCGTGAGTGGACGAGGAGGTTTAGTGTTTCGATGGACAGAGTACGGGTAGAAGCCGATTCACAGGGAGGGTAGGGCTTCAGATTTTGTCTCTTTGGTGTGAGGTGTGGGAAGAGGCTAATGGCCAGAGGAGCAAGGAGGGGCGCAGAGTGTCAGAGCATCGTGGTTGAAGAGGATAGAGCAGACAAGTGAAATGAAGACTCAAGCAGTTTAAACCCGGTCTTGCTGATGTGGTATATTCTCTTAACCCCATTCTCTGTTCAAAATGATGTCAGTAAAACTGCTAAGATTAGTGCGTTTGGATTAGGACATTGCGATAACAGTAGTCTTTAATTTGCTTGCATGCGAGGTTCATTTTAATGTTTCGTGAGTGGAAGGCGTGGAGTTAGGTGCAGTTGAAGAAAGATGGGTCACGTGATAAACAATGGGGTAGCAGGAAAAGCTATAGGTGGTTGAGAAAATGAAGCACATGCGCATGATATTGGGTTTGCAGCCTTGCTATAGGTTCAAGCATTTTGTGGCATATTTTTTCCTTTTAATTTTATTTTTTATGAACCAGCTGATGAAGAGGAAACGGAGAGGGGTTTGCATGAGATGAAGAGGAAAGAATGAGATGTTGTGTGTGTTTTATTCAAACAACACCCATATACAACATCTACTGTATACAACCTTGCTACAGGTTTATGCGCATGATATAGGTATCTTGAAACCATCCACTCACTTTTGAGCTTCCCAGTTGATCCGATTTTTCGTGAACACGGTTTAAATGTGCTACGGATTCACAATTAAATGAGTCTGGAGGTGTAGTTTCGGTTATGTGATTTTGGTTAGGGGGTTGTTTAGTAAAGGAAGGGTGATGAAGCTTGACCGTGGCTAAGTATTACAGGAATTGGTGCAATGTTGTTTGAAAGAGGTGGGGTTGGGGTTGGGTGTTGAGAATTGCAAATTGGTTGTGAAGCGTGGATGGGAGATGCTGTTGAAGTGAGGCTGTTGGAGTTGAGTTGGTGCTTGTGAATACACAAAGAGGAATTATGTTTTAGTTGTAATTTTTTCATCTTTCTAAATGAGGCAGAGAGGTGAAATGTAGAGGATAGTGCTTTGTAATGAAGATTAGAAAGGAAGCAATGCTACGAATAATGGTGTAGACTGAAACTGATTTGCAGTTTGTCTTTGACTTGTAGTAAAGAATGTTGTTCAAATTGAATATTTGTGGTTTTGTTTTCGTTGGATGAAGCACTTCACAGATTGCAATGGTTTGTTGTATAATTTGCTTATAGCGTATTGTTAATTTTATGGTATTGTTTATGCTTATCCATTTTGCAAAATGTGTTCAGTTTTTTTTTATTTTTTTATATAGTATTGTATTCATTTGACAATAGGCAAAAATAGTTGTAGTAGAATTTAGCACAAGAGGCAAAGTAGTTATGAAAAAATATTTTTATAACTACCAAAAGCAGTTGTAAAAAGTATTTCTACAACTATCAAAAAGAGTTGTATAACAGTCTGACGCTATTACAACTCTAGATATAAGGACTGCTGAGTGCGTGTTGTAAAAGAGCTATTACAACTCTTTTTGACAGTTGCGAAAGGGTGTTTTTGTTGTAGTGTAATTATGGCTAATTAGGGGTGATTAGTGATAATTAGCGAAATTATGATTCAGAAAAATATGTAAAAGTTCTATAATATTATTTTATGTCACTGATAAAAATTTGGGTTAATTTGGATTAAGTTTGCTAATCCCGGAATTTAGGGGGAATTCTTGGATTTGGGTATGTTTGATCTAAGATAGCCTATGTGATTGATGTTTTGACCTTTTTGATTGAGCCTATATGTTGTTACTATTGCTTGGTATGATCTATGATTGCATAGGAAAGTTAGAATGGTCGAAAACGCCGTCGAGAGGCGAAAAATGGTTTGCAGGAAAGTGGTGCAGGTTTTGGGTCGAGCGACCGACCAGGGGAGGAGCATGACCGACCTGACCTTATAGTATATGATGTTCGACTGACCCATGCATGTTCGACTGACCCAATGTGATGCATGTTCGACCGACCCATGCAAGTTCGACTGACCCAATGTGATGCATGTTCGACCGACCCACGCATGTTCGACTGACCCAATGTGATGCATGTTCGACCGACCCATGAAGGACGAACGACCAACGATGACTGTGAACTCTTCTGAAGATCAATTCCAATCCGACTAAACCCGATATGCAAAGGAAGTCCAGATGAGAAGTTATGGCTCAAGATCTAAAAGGGGGATCGACGGGTTAACTTCTAAAGTTAGGCTTTGCTGCGGGACGTATGCAAAGGGGTTATCGATATCTATAACTTTGGTTCACTATTGAGAGGGGGGCATTGACTATGGACCAGTGCGGTGGGGTCAGAGGTTGTGTGGAGTCGAACTCCATCAGGGCCTCCAAGGGCAAAGTGGTCGTAGTGATAGTTGGACGGGGTGGGACTCCGTCATGGCCCCAATAGTTCTGGTGATCAAAGTGGTGGATATCGTATACTTTACGCACTGAGTGAGAGATGTAAGGATGACTTCTATGTTTGATGTTTGCTATCACTATGACATGCACACTCCCATTTTACACTTTATGTTAGTGTTACCTTAGAGTACTGTACACTTTGTTGTGCTAACTCTTTGGTTGCAGGTCCAGGTTCAGGTATGATTATTTATACCTGTTATTGCTTTATTTTGCTGTTATCGATCATACCAGACTTTTGTCTGACCCAGAGTTTTAAGTCTCTTCTTATTACTCTGGGTGCTCCTAAATGAGCAAACTAGAGACAGGTTAGGTGGTTATGCACGAGTAACTATCCAGAGATGAGCAGGAGGCTTCCACTTACTATTTACATATATTCTCCCTGTGTTGTTGCTGGTCACTACTTTGGGCATTAGTAGTGTACCTTTTCTATTTTGCTTTAGAGACAGTATTTTGAAGTTGTAATAATGGTTTGGATCATAAGCTGTATTTTGGATTCCGCTACTTTGATGGATATGGTTTAGTTTTCAACTTATGCATTGTCTTGCCTGTTTTATATAAAGTTATTTTACTATTATATTTTATTCCATGCGCTATGAGATATACTACAGGTTCTTGATGATTCATATTTTCAAATCCCTTTCTTTTGACGACCGTCCCGTGCTAGTTGGGCATTGGCACAACGCATTTCGTAGAAATGTCGGCTGGTGCGGGGCGGGCCGTCACATGTACTGTAGGAAATCCACCATGAAACTACAAGAAATTCAACACTCGAAAGCCAGAATCTGGAAAACCACGCGCACGCTCTAGATCGTTAATTTAAAGTTCCAAAAAACCAATATCCGATTTGGAACATTGAAATCTAAGAAACATTATGTTCGAGAAGTTCGAGAATTCCATAATAGAATATGGAATCCATGATCACGTTGGATCATATTTATAATAGAAAACCAAATCCGAAGTCCAAGAAATCTTGGAAACCAATAATATAAATTTGAAACCTATGATCACATAGGATCATATTATAATTGAAATCCAAAATGTCCATATAATCTAAATCATAAATCCAAATAAGAAATCTTGAAATCCAAAGTTGTTTCAAGCTGCAATCTAAATAGAAATCCCAAACCCACGGCTTCTCCAGGCTTAACCAGCATAGGTATATCACATATATGTAAAATTAATCGATCATTTCTATAACAATCCGCCTGTAATGGGCCTAAATTTCGACCCAAAAAGGCTAATCGAAACTTAGAGCCATTCTAAACGGATCGTCGGTTCCTATAAGGAAATGGTACAATGGATATAACATAGCATAATAAAAAGAAATCAAAATATCACACAACAGAAGGGATAAAATATAATAACTTAAAATAGATGTAATTTTAGTTTAAAACCATCATAAATATTAATTGCAATAGGTCTCGTGCAATAATAGGTACATAAGCATTAATTATCCCAACATAGTAATACTTCCAAAATGCCTAATAAATATGGATCCTCCATCGTCAGGCTCCGTCTCCAAAGTATCATTGATCCAAGCGTTCCCACCGATCGTCATGTTTATATGTTAAAAGGATGGAGGTCAGAACATAAAGTTCTAGTGACTGAAAATAATATGTGTTTAAAGACTATACTCTAGATTTGGCAGGTTATATGCTTCAAAGTATGTCTACGTAAACACACATGCACACACATACAAAGGAATATTTTAATTAATGAGGTGTACATCCGAATCAGTCGCTTAAGTCCTTCATTAATGCATTTAGGGTGGATCAGAGATCACTTAAGACCCAACGAGGTGGACATTCTCCATCACTTAAGGCCCATTCTAGTATGTTTATTAAGGGTGGATTCGTAGAATCTCGTATGACACTAAAGCGGACATAGCCACTTAAGACCCCATCCTAACACGTCAACGTCCTTATATATATATATATATATATATATATATATATATATATATATATTCTTACAAGAAATATGACAAGTAGTATCTCCCGCTTAATACCGGTTTAGGGTAGGCCCGCATATAGCCATTTAAGACCCCTTCGACGGACGCCTCATGTTACTACTTAACTAATATTACGATAATATACCTATGCCGCATAAGACTTCCCTTAGACACTTGGTTAATTAAATTGCATGTTATGTCCCACGTGTACCAAAATCTATCCTTAGGTTGGCCCACACAATGCTCCTAGAGGAAGTGGACATTCCGGTAAACTACCCTACTCCGTTATCGCTATGACTAAACCACTTTTTAAAGCAGGAGGACCCATAGACCACTTCAAATCTAATAAGGGAGGGTCACATAAGTTTGGTCCAAATCCAAGGAGTAAACCTTCAGAATGGTCCTAGTCCTAGCCACTTAAGACTCAAACTAGATAAGAAGAAAGTCAGGCACTTAAGGCGTTCTCAAGGCAGTAATAAGCCTACCTATTTACACACATAATAGGTATACATATACACGCTAGACCTCTCACATTAAACAATATACTTGTAAATGCTGGATATGCCGGATGGTTCCGGGAAGATTTCTACTATAAGTGGGCTTAACCTCGTGTCATAGTGTACTAAGCTAAAGGGTCCATGACACTCAGATCTCTCATATTAGCCAAACTCACTTGTGGTTGCTGGATTTGCCGGTTGGTTCCGGGAAGACTTCTACCGCAAATGATGACTAACCTCTTATCTGTGTGTCATTATTTAATATATAAATAAGTCATTTATGCACACAAATAAGCAACAATTCATATGAGGACATTCCAAATTTCTAACCTTATTCTAACGTACTTATTACGTCATTACTTCGTTCGATTACGTTGATTACGCTATATAAATATATAATTTAATATGTGCAATAAACGCTAATTTCCATTTGAATTAAGAAACGTTTTAACGGTGCAAATTGTCAATTTTGTTCACAATATATAAGTCTAATTCCCATACTAAACTACTTAATTCATGGCATAATCAACAACAAGTAGAAAATGGGAAAATTACAACATAACTATTCAAACTTGTATCTTAGGTTTGGTAGAATAATTTAGGTAATGAAAGACAAACAAGGTGTTAAATACGTTCTTATATATACATATATATATATTGAAAATTTATATACATATATATAAATATAAATATAAATATATATATACGCATAAACCTTTATTTAAATCAAATTTACCCTTTTCTATATTGCACATAAAAACATTAACATTAGATCATTTCAAATTTGAATACGTTCAAATTATCCATTTTAGAATGGAAATCTAAATTTATTCAAATAATAAAACAAAACTAAATCTTAATATTTTTACATCACAAACACTTTTTAAATAAAAGAGGTAAATCTAATTAAACAAAAGTAAAATCACCAAACTATTCCTCAAACATAACCCAAACAATTCACAAACCCCAAATATTGATTTACAACTTTGCTATACATACAAATAGAAGATTTGGAGTTTTTATAATATGATGTTATCGTGAAACCAAACCTCCCTAGCCATACAAATCAACATAAAATCTACAAAATGTAGAATTAGCCTAAACAATTATTATTTCCACTCACAGTGATTTGGGTAAATGACATAATACTAATTTGAATGCTAAAATCGACGTTCTTCGATTCTACTGCAGATCTATATAAGAGAATCATATAGATTTGAATCTCATATATAAATTATAGAAATTCCAGAATATAAACTAAATAGAAATTGATTAGAAATGAAATAGATTAGGGATAGAAGAAGAAACCTATTTCAACCAAATTTCAAGAATATCAACAGCAGAATGGAGGCATAGAGAATGAGAGGGTTTAGAAAATTATGAGGTGAGTTAGGTGGTATTTATAGGTGTGTAAATGAATAGTAACTATTAGATTGTAATAGATTTAATCCAAGCTATTCATTTTCTAAAACCAACCAAAACACCATCCCAAACTACCTTTATTGGGCCCTGCCGTACTAGGCGATCGCCACCCCCTATGAAGGGCGATCGACCGCTCATAGGCAAAAATGCCCAATGAGCCTGGTGGGGCATGTTGTGAATTAATTAATTTATTACTTACCTTTTATTACTAATTCTTTTCCTTATGTGACATATTCATTGTCCCTTTCTCCTTATCTATTTATTTGAATTTCAAATTCACTTAAGGGAATGTTATTATAATCCAAATTATGTCATTTATTCCTTATATATATATATATATATATATATATATATATATATATATATATTATACTATAATGTAAAACCTTGCTCAAACCGGTCAAAGTGAAGCCTTTTTGGCTTTTCCTAATGTGCCCTTGCTACCAAACCTTCGTCATCCTTTTTTCAACCGACAAACCCGTAATTTTACCAAATAACGGGGAAGACCCACGTCTTTACCGTTTCCACATTTTCTCCTTTTCCACTGCTTTTAACTACCCACTTCAATCACTCTTTTTTTTAATGGCCGACTCCTCTTCTTTGCTGCTGCATCTACTAAAACGCCTACTTTATCTCCTCCTATCTTCTACATATACTGTACACAGCCTTCGATCTCCACAGATCTAACAGATCTGCATTAGAACGCAACAGAGAAAGACAGATACTTTTTGTATTTGTCCACCGCAAGCTCTTCAACACCCTTTACTTATTTAATTTGTGTGGTTTTGCCTCACTTCGGTAAGGATTGAGTTTAATTTTCCAATTTTATACCAACAAAACCATGTCTAAATTTGACTGAGTTTCGTTCAGATCTTCATTTCCGATTGAGCACTAGAAATGTCGCCCGGTTTTCGCTAAGTTCTCCCATCGACGAGTGTCGCTCAGGTAATGACTGCTCACGTTTTGTACGATTTAGGGAAAAATCGTACTTTGACTGATTTCAATTTTACGATTTACACGTTCATACTTTAATTTGATTCTTTGTTTTGTTACTTAGATTTTGTTTTCAGTTTGACCACTTAGTTCTTGGACGTACCCTGCCTAAGTTGAGAAGAAAGTAAATCGCTTCATCCAAAGGCTGGCCGAATGCAAAGGTAACAACAAATTTATCTTATTTTCTTGTATGAATAATGCTAGGCAACCATAAATTTTTATGCCGCATGATTTTGTTGCGCATGATTGATTTTCATAAATAACTTAAATTTTCACTGTTAGATCTTTACATTTACAAATATTATCAATACCTGGATGCATTTGATTCAAATTAGATCAATTAGTTAGTTTACTACAAATAATTATACATTGACGAAAAAGCAACCATTTATTCAGTTTCTAATCCTATTTTTACCTCATTTTAGCTGATTAAAACTTTTGCTTTTGACTGTACTTTTGCATTTGATCTTACGATTTTTCCTATTTCCAATTTGGACATAGATAAGCTGTATAAGTCATAACATACTGATTACATGGAAGGTGTTGTTATTTCTTTGAGTCAACTTCATTTCTTTTGACTTTTTTATGTCTTCATTGTTATTTTTAATTTCGGCTGTTTCTGTGTTCGAGCGTATCCACGAAATAAGGTCCATGCTTCGTCTGAACGAATATCAATTAACGTATTTTATTTTGTTGTTTTAAGCAACTAATATGGGTAAACGAATATTGATTACCGTAACTTCTAATATGTATGCATGAATCTAAAAGAATCTTGATTTCAGCACACACCCATCTTTACGTGTCACTATGTTTCTAAATATATATTTAAATGAGTGATTTCTTATAAATAATTGGCTTCAAATGTATCAATTTCAAGTGCAAAGTACTTATGTGAAATAACAATGCTCATTTTTAAGTATACATTGAATTTTGTATGCATAATCTCATATAAACGAGCATCAACTGCATAAAGCTCTTCACATATGCAGTTGTAAATGGGAATTATATGATTTTGAGCAGTAATTTTTTTTATGCTACCAGATTCCCAGCAACGGGATTTTGAGCAGCAATTCTTTAACTTTATACATATATATTCAGTCCTACATACGACTGGAATAGAGTCCCATGATAATTTTTGCGCTTTACTTAATTTCTTTCCAGTTATACCTCCAACAAATTTCCATTTTGGTTTTTTTCATCCTAACTTTGCTGTGATAAGCAGCAACAGCGGGAAAGACGCCGATGTACTCAATAGGAAAGTCGTTCAAACTGTATACAAGCTACCATAGCTGACAGACGGACCCATCTTTCATCAACTGATGCTACCCATCCTACACCGGGTACTTTTATCATTATTTCTTGATTGCTTTATACTCCAGTACACTAGTTATCATATGTTACAACTGCCAGACATAAACATTTGCCATATTTATGTAGATATCTGACTTCAAAATGCTTCAGCAATTTTGCTATATTTTTAGGTTTATATTACTACGTTATGTTCCTAATTACGCCGTAAAACTAGACAATTTTTACCTTTTTCACCTAGCAGACATGAAAATCAGTGAGTAGAATTGAATGAGTGCCAAAAAATAACAAGTTATGTGAAATTTTTACTGACCCATGACTGTTTTAATTTAGTTCACTTTACATGACTTATTATTGCTCTTTGAGCTTGGTAATACAAGCAATATGTATACTGTTATATAAGTAATTTACTATAATACTCTTCGTTCAATTTGTATGTTGATTCAATTGGTTTATGGTTTACTTCACATCTTACATATACCATATTTTATTCGTAAATTCTGGATACCTATTATTTCTCAAAATCAGGGTTTTGTCTCCTTTGCTCACACCAACCTACTGTCTTACTATTGTATTTGGCAGCCGAAAAATAAAATATCTATGCTTACAGCACCTTCTACAACATTGCATTCACTTTTTCTTCATATCTTCCATTTCGTTTACAATGCCTTTAACCTCAATTAAACTGAAGTTGATGGCATGCTTTACAATTCAAACATTTTTCCACATTGTTACCCCAAATTTCTTTTTATGGTTCTTAATACTTATTTACCTATGTTATGAACACTGCTGCTTTCGCATACTTATTTACTTAAATGCACTACGCACGGTATAAAACTTTTTTAGTATCGACAGTTTACAAAAATGAAGTAGCAAATATATTGATACGCTATACTTTCATATCTATTTACTTGGAATTTATAGGTAAACTGTCAACATCAACGCTTTCAATTTTTGAATAAATTTGTATAATACAACTGCATTGCTAAATTCTGTTAGTGCAAATCTTCTTAGCAAAAGATATCATGCCAGCCACTGGGCTACATATACTCATGAAATATGTATAAATATAAATATATTTCTACTTATGATTTTTACAAGTAAGCATAATTGTACTTTTTTATTTCTTCCAGTTATTTGCTGGACAAAATTTCTCAAAAATATGGACCATTTCATTTTCTTTTTATGAACTTTCTTTTGCCTGCTTTGACAAAAATGTACACGTACTCATTTTTGACATAAATGCACATGTATTCAGCTTTTCTTCATATCTTCCATTTTGTTTATTATCCATTTACCCTCAGTTAAACTGAAAATGATGGCCTACTTTACATGTCAACGTACCTGTCCTCATCTTTTATCCAAATTCCTTTTTATGGCTACTAATACTTATTTACATTTATTACGAACACTGCTGACTTCACATACTTTGTTATTTAAATGCAGTTTGTATGGTATAAAACTTTTTTATTTCCGATAGTTTACAATAATGAACTAACAAATATATTGGCAGGCCATGCTGTCATAACATTTCAACATACTTATTCGTTGCTACTCCAAGGTTGAATTTACTATATCTTGCAGCTACGGGATTTACAGAATGTATAGTTTGCTCAATAATTTAGATGATAATATCAGTTTATAGTTTCTGATTACTTTTGAACATGCTACGATAACTCTTAATTTTTTGTTTCTAAATGATGTTTATAACTTCGGGATAAAGATTCGTTTTTACTCTAGAAGTAATATATTGCTTAGCTTCCATACTATTTGAAAGGGTCTCAAATGCTTTATTTTTGTGGGTTCAGTAATTTATTTCATGTAATAGTAATTATTAATTTTGGCTATTTTATCCGAATTGAATTATGATTTTTTTTAAGAACATATCAATGTATACACAGCGGTAGATCTTGGAGTGGAAACAGTACAGGTCATGTCCGATTTTAAAATTGGTTTTGTTCCATTTTTTCCTTAATTACCGTAAATATTCTACTGCCTCCTCCATTTCAATAAATAAATTTGTTGCCTTTTGAGTCCATTTGAAATACCTGCGAACTGTCCTTCAAGTATTAAAAGCAATTACGTAATTCAATTTGTTATATAAAGTTTTAAGATAGACTTATTTTCACATTTCATGTATGATTCTATTATATATATATATATATATATATATATATATATATATATTTGTTACTGCTTTGAATAAATAAAGTTATTAGCTTCCAAATCCATTTTAATGGGGGAAAAAAATCAACCTTCAAATACCCAACTTCTGAAACAACTCGAAATAACACACAATTCAATTTCACATGCTCGCAACACCTGATACAATTATATTTAGTGTGCGAACCTTTATCTTTAATTTAATTTCACCTATACCTGAACCAGGATGCATTGAATCATTGTAATATGCTATTACTACTGCACTCACTATTCAACTACAATGTTTTGACAAAACAGCTAATCTTTTCTTTTCATTTTTATAATTTGGTCGTTTTGTTGGATCTATGCTCGCTCGATCATTTTGTCCTTTTTTTTCTTTTATCCTTATTTTTATACCTGTTTATAATTCAAGATTTTCAGAACCTGCTATATTGATGCATGCATGTTGTTTATGATAATCTGTTCTAGACTAACATCAAAGTTCTATCAATATAAACTTTGCTAGAATTCACGCATATGAGTTCGAATATCTTTTATTTCTACTTACGATTTTTACCAGTAAGCATAATTGTACTTTTTTTTTCTTCCAGTTATTTAATGGACAAAATTTCTCAAAAAATATGGACCATTTCATTTTCTTTTTATGATCTTTCTTTTGTCTGCTTTGACACAAATGTACATGTACTCATTTTTGACACAAATGTACATGTATTCAGTTTTTCTTCATATCTGCCATTTTATTTATTGTCCATTTACCCTCACTTAAACTGAAAATGATGGCCTACTTTACATGTCAACGTATTTTTCCTCGTCTTTTATTCAAATTCCTTTTTATGGTTGCTAATACTTATTTACATTTATTACAAACACTGCTGACTTCGCATACTTTGTTATTTAAATGCAGTTTGTATGGTATAAAACTTTTTTATTTCCGACAGTTTACAATAATGAACTAACAAATATATTGACAGTCCATACTATCATAACATTTCAACATACTTATTTGTTGCTACTCTAAGGTTGAATTTACTATATCTTGCAGCTATGGGATTTAAAGAATGGATAGTTTGCTCAATAATTTAGAAGATAATGTCAATTTATAGTTCCTTATTACTTTTGAACATGCTACGATAACTCTTAATTTTTTGTTTCTAAATGATGTTTATAACTAGAGAATAAAGATTCATTTTCACTCTAGAAGTAATATATTGCTTAGCTTCCATACTATTTGAAGGGGTCTCAAATGCTTTATTTTCGTGGGTTCAGTAATTTATTTCATGTAATGGTCATTATTATTTTTGGCTATTTTATTCAAATTGAATTATATATATATATATATATATTTATTTATTTAAAGAACATATCAGTGTATACATAGGGGTAGATCATGGAGTGGAAACAGTACAGGTCATGTCCGGTTATAAATTTGGTTTTGTTCCATTTTCCCCTTAATTACCATAAATATTCTGCTGCCTCCTCCATTTCAATAAATAAATTTGTTGCCTTTTGGGTCCATTTGAAATACCTGCGAACTGTCCTTCACGAATTAAAAGCAATTACGTAATTCAATTTGTTATATAAAGTTTTAAGATAGATTTATTTTCACATTTCATGTATGATTCTGTTATATATATACATACATATATATATATACATACATACATATATATATATATATATATACATACATTTTTTTGTTTTTGCTTTGAATAAATAAAGTTTATTAGCTTCCAAATCCATTATAATGGGGGAACAAATATCAACCTTCAAATACCAAACTTCCGAAACAACTCGAAATAACACACAATTCAATTTCACATGCTCGCAACACCTGATACAATTATATTTAGTGTGCGAACCTTTATCTTTAATTTCACCTATACCTGAACCTGGATGCATTGAATCATTGTAATATACTATTACTACTGCACTCAACTATTCAACTACAATGTTTTGACAAAAAAGCTAATCTTTTCTTTTCAGTTTTATAATTTGGTCGTTTTGTTGGATCTGTACTCGCTCGATCATTTTGTCCATTTTTTTTCTTTTGTCCTTATTTTCATACCTGTTTATAATTCAAGATTTTCAGAACCTACTATATTGATGCATGCATGTTGTTTATGAAAATCTATTCTAGACTAACATCAATGTTCTATCAATATAAACTTTGCTAGAATTCACACACATGAGTTCGAATATCTTCGATGTTTAAGATTAATTTTAAGGTAACTATTTTTGCAATAAAATTGGTTTGGTTATCTTACAAGTTACAAGGCTGAGGGTTATTTCGTTTTAATTAAACCAAATATCATGGTTATAATTGTAGTGTAGGTAAATAAACTAAATCATATAACAAAATTCCCAATAAAAGCTTAAACTGTAGGATATTGCATTACAGTTGGCATAAATCCTATTTACAGTTGAACATTGCATTACAGTTGGCATTCATTAGCATTGTACCGAGTTGTTAATTCATTTGCATTACAGTTTTTCCCATTGTTCTCCTATGTCCATCACATTTCTCCTTTTCCCTTCAGCTTGCAGAAATTGACAGAATTTTTGCCGAATTAGAAGCAAATCGTCTGCACTGAATTTACGTCTACTAATTTCACCATCTGCTATTTGTTTCCAGTTTTTAGGAATGTCTCCATAACTTTTGTTTGCAAATTTTATGTCTTCTTTTTAATTCCTACATTGTTGTTCAATCCAGCATTTGTTTGTAAATAAACCAGTACTGTAATTTCAGCTGCAGCCGTCTTCTAATCGTTTTTTTCATTTAACATTTACATCTGCTGTCCATGCTTCAGATCTGTTTTCGTTGATCTGTTGTCCATGTTTCAGCTGCAATAAGTTATCTATAGTTTGGGAGTTGTGAACTGGAGGCTGCAAATAAATGTAGCTTACGATATGGTATATCTGTCTGGATTGGCCAGTTTTGTATATTATTTTGTACTTTTTTGATGAATTATAAATGACGTCTTGTACTAATACTCTGTAAACTTATTTGCCACTGTCTCTACTTATATATGACTTGATGCTTTGAGTCATTCAACCTGTTGTTATTTTGTTTTCTACTTTAACGTATTGCTTGCTTGCAAATTCGAGCCTACAATCAGAACGGGCAGTACGGTATTACATAATTACAGAAGTCAATGATGTACAAGTACAGACGATGAACACAGAAACATGCTTTGGTCAAATACATCTATGCACACGTCCATCGAACGTGCATGTGTACTGGTATTATTAATTCAAACACATTTACATACACATTTACCATATGATTTCATTAAATTCTAATTTCTTCATGCGGACACCATTTTCAACATATCATGTATGAAAACGTTTCGGAATTACATCATGAACACAAATAAAATATTTTCGTAGCTAAATTCTTAATTGTCCAAAATTCCATTTTTTTTGTTGTCTTAAATTTATCGTTCATTTAACTTGTTATTGTTATTTAAATTTTATAGTCTACTATATTTTTTATTGGGTGTTACATTCTCCCCCCTTAAAATAGGTTTCATCCAAAAATCTTCCTGAAGGGGGAAACACAACTCGATCTAAACAACCATGTTATACACCTATGTTATCTTAAAAACATTCAAAAACATCCATGACTCACAGTGATTATGCACTACAGACTCACTAAAGTAAGCTCAATCCTAACATGTATGTGTA
The DNA here is from genome assembly GCA_030737875.1 of Allium sativum. Lineage (NCBI taxonomy): Eukaryota > Viridiplantae > Streptophyta > Magnoliopsida > Asparagales > Amaryllidaceae > Allium > Allium sativum. Next base: position 227,879,851 of record CM060919.1, on the reverse strand, counting down.
TTAAGTGATGCAGTATGTATGCAAAACAACTTAACATCCATGTAATTTCTATATGGGTGCTTGGTGCATTTGTGTTGCAGCCATCTCCTACCATTCAATCTAGCAACCACAATGCAACTAGAAGTCCTAAATTTTGGAGGGAAGCTACAATTTTTTAAAATTTTCATGCCTTCTCCTGAATTTTCTCTTTACTGTACCCGAACCAATCTATCTGAAAATGGAAAGTCTCAAAATCCCATGCTATAAAATATCTATGGTGTCACAAGATTTCAAAGGTTCCATCTTTGTCCCCATTTCTTAGTTAGGCCCTACCGAAATCCAATCTAACTTTAAGATATCTTATCAAACATAAAACTTTTATGGGTTCCTATTCATAATATCATATAACTCTTTAACTTAGGGAAACCCCAAAAATACAATCTCGACTCATTATCCTCCACAATCCGCCTAATCAAATTAGACTTATTCTAAAGTCTAACCACAAATTTGGTTCGAGTAGAAATTCGACATGGTTATTCCATCGATACTTTGATATTTTAGGTGGCCTCATTGTAATTATTCAAGAGTGCCCACTAATTACCAAAGAAAAAGATAATTACGCTACTCCTAAAAAGAAAAATATTACTCCTATCATCTAAGAGATCCAAGATGCAATCTTCTTCTCGCTCCCAATGTTCTGGTCGCCCTCAGTTTATCCCTCAATCTTCAAATGAGATGTAACACAAAAATTTCCTAAATCAAATCTTTAAATCCATTTAATTAACATCAAGTCTATCCTAATAACTGAAACATTTTCCTATGTCCCAATTTACTGGAAATTAAATTCTAATAAGGTCCTTTGTTATAATTTTCATAAATTTGCCTATACGTTAATATTAACATATTTAGAATTATAAGGAATGATATTTTATATTTTGAATGGATAGTCTACTCTACTTGCAAATACGTAAAATTACCGATCATATCCTTTATATTTTTAGCATATTTCTCATAATTTCAAATATAGTCTCTCTTCGTTTTTTTTTTAAAACGACAAAGGGCTAATTTATAAAAATTAAACTAATATCGTTAAGCAGACCAAAACATAGCTATATTCAAACTAAAAGGATAATACAAACCTAACTAACTAAGCCTTTTTCCTTAATCTCATACTTTACCAATACACTTCCTCTGTGTAGGTTACAAATCCAATTCTGCTATTAACCTCTAGATTCCATATATAGTAAGTTGTTAGGTTGAGTTTCCCCGTGAAGTTCTTCCTCATACTTACACATTTATCTTAAGAATTTAATATGGGTTTTAAATCCCAACGTCTCATGCATAACATGAATTTATTACATATATCACATTTGTACCCTTATCCAATCATTACGGGGGAACCACTAACGATCACAGCCTAAAAATTAATTTGGAAGTTTTCTCTTACAATTGAATGGTCTAAATAGCGTTGAGGTCTTAAAACTTTTAACCCAAATCCTTAAGATGCCAACGCCATTCCTTTAAATCTTCCATCTTTGCCCTTTTTATAAATGTGGTTCATTCAATATATATATACACCACTTGACTGTACCCTGAATACTTATTTAATTCCCTCAAGATCTTTCATGCTTGAAATATATCACTTTTCTTCAAACCAATTTTTTTTAAAATAAGTCCTCAAAAATTCCTTCTGGTCTTAATAATTACAAATTCATAGCCCACTAAACTTGCAATTAGTAGCCATAAATTCTATTTTTGGAAATCACGATTTACGTTGCCTACATTACACTATATCCTTATATTTATATATTTTGCTAATTGTTAGATACAGTTATTAATTTTGACTAAACTGGCTCGGAAAAAATAGTTTACAACCAAATCTTATTTCTGGGAATCTATAGAATTCGCCCTTTTCAAATATAAACCTTTTTTTGGGATTGACATTAAAATTTCCAGATTTAGTTGTTTAAGTTATTCTACCCTATCACTACTGAATCTATTTCTTTTGTAACTGTATAAGTCTCAAAAGTGACATTAAATAAATTCATTTGTATGCGAATGTCATTTATATGTATGCATATATATATATATATATATGTATGTATATATATATATATATATATATATATGTATGTATATATATATATCATTATGGCAACAATTGATTAAGGTTTCCTAAATTCCAAAAAATTTCATTCAATGCCTTTATAAAGGCAGAAGCATTAAAAATTTGAATTTTGACCTTTAAATATAATCATTTTATTTCTTATGAAATAATGTCCAATAAATGTCTCTATTTATTTTCAAGGATTCCGAATATGTTGCGATAAGAAATTTGTTGTCCCTTTTTAAAGTTTTGAGAACACTCACTAACTGTCTTAGAATGAGAGCAAAATGATCTAATTGACATTCATTATAATATTTTCAAAATACGTTATTACTTCACACAATAAAACTTTTAAAACATTACTCAATAAAGTTAAATGACCTGTTTATTCTGGTAAAACATTCCAAATGAATACGACAATTTTAACATTTCACAAATATTTACTACATGCCCAAAATTTCTTAATTTAACAGTATTATCTTTCCTTATTCCAACACTCATCTTTTATTCGTATACTAAACGTCAGTCTTTAATGACTTTCAAAATGACAATTGTTTTGAAATAAATGTTCATTTCTATTTGAAAATGAGATCTAAATCTTTTAGCGTCGAATTAATTTGCAATTAATTCTTCTATTCATATCTGTATTCTCAGTTTATTCTTTTACTTTCAAATATAGATTGAAACATTAGACGACATTCATTTTAGCACTAAACTTAAAACTCTCATTTATATGTATGAATTTTGAAAGTCCTTAATGAACATAACTATTCATTACTCTTTTGTTTGCACAGTGAGAGTTCTTTCAAATTTAATTTAATGGTCGTTAATAAGTTCCAAATTACTAAATAACTTCTTTAAAGCAGCCTTTTATCCTTTATATTATTCCTAGTACTCTTACCTTCTTTTTTAATTGAGTATGTCAAAGACTTTATTTTACCAAGCTTATATGCCTTGTCTTTTTTTGATTAAACGCCAATTTACTATCACAATCTGTACTAGAATTTTAATCTAAACCATAAAAGCTTGCTACATCAAGACCATGACAATTAAAAATTAAAGATTTGAATTGTTTATTGCTTGTCACTTTAATTCCTTTTCCATTAAAGCTCTTATTTGTAAATATTTACAATTAACCTTTTCATCTTCTGTTTTTTTTTGCTAAAACTCATATTTATTGTTTGTCTAATAGAAGAACTAATGAATATTTATAACTCCAAATTTTTTATTTTCAATTGGAATTATTATGTAATTTTAATTCATATACAAAATTTATACAGTTCTCTTTGAAATTTCCTGCTTCAAATAATTTTGTAGTATGTCAAAAATTCATCTTGATGGGTTTCTAAATATTCTTGGTCTTTGTTTTAAAATTTTTGACACACTATTCTGTGGAAGTATATTTCTTAAAATTTCTGTTTTTCAAAATAATTTAACAGTACATCAAAAATCATATTTGTAGGATTTACATTTCTTTGTCGATTAGGAAAACATGTTTATTCTTTCAATTTTCCTACTGCACCTACCATCTTTTAAACAAAGATTGATATCTTCAGTCACGGAAGTCCGTATCTTGTCTTAACCCTTTTCTTCTGTATCCTTTAATTTTGTTCCATCCCTACATATTCCTGATATATGTCCATTTGAACCATCTTAATTATTGCTTATTCTTAGGGACATTTTTAATATCTCATCCAAATATCCATACCTATAAATGGTCTTAATAAATCCATTAATACTTTCCTTCCTGACCATTTAGCGTTCCTTTGAAATCTCAGACATTCGTAGATCTATTCTTGAAGTTTATGTCAATAATCAATGGTGCAATTACGTTTTTTTTAGCAAACCGGACATATTTCTCAAATTGGTCCATATTAATTGTTCACCTAATGGACATTTATTAGAATGTTTTCTTTACCAAAATAGATAATTCATCCAATTAATTTCCATTTATTACTTATTGAACAAGGAGGTTTCAATCCATTCCACGCTCTAGATTCTATAACCGTCCAAAGCTTAGAGGTCTCTAAATTGACAAGGAGGTTGTTATATTACTATATGGCCTATAGATTATTTCTAGAATTACAAAGCCCTTCCTAAAAAGTCCTACAGATGCTATTTTCTAAAGATATGCGTACTTTAAAAATATATATACTAAAACTTTTTGAAAATCCTTTTTAGAAATAACAAGTACGCCTCTCATACATATATATTTCTCCATAATCGGGTAACCTAGGCTCTGATACAAATGTAACAACCCGCCTGGAATGGGACTTAATTTTACCCAAAAAGACCAATTGAATCTTAGAGCCATTCTAAACGGATCATCGGTTCCTATAAGGAAATGGTATAACATATATAATAGAGCATAATTAAGCGAAATCAAAATCTCACTAATAGGAAGGGATAAAATATAATAACTTAAAATAGATGTACCTTTAGTTTAAAAGCATCATAAATATTAATTGCAATGGGTATCATGCAATAATAGGTACATCAGCATCAATTATTCCAACATAATAATATAGCCATAATGCCTAATAACTAGGGATCATCCATCATTAGGCTCCATCTCCAAAGCATCGTTGATCCAAGCATTCCCACCTACCATCATGTTTATGTTTAGAGGAGGGAGGTCAGAACATAAAGTTTTGGTGACTGAAAATAATATGTGTTTAAAGACTATTCTCTAGATTTGGCAGGTGATATACTTCAAAGTATGTCTACGTAAACACATAAGCACACACATACAAAGGAATATTTTAATTAATGAGGTGGACATCTGAATTAGTCACTTAAGACCTTCATTAATGCATTTAGGGTGGATCAACGATCACTTAAGACCCAACGAGGTAGACATTCTTAGTCACTTAAGGCCCATTCTAGTATATTTATTGTAACAACCCGAAAATCTGGGCCAGTTTAAAATTTTTATTTTGGCAATTATAGCGAATTTTCTATATTTAAAATAGATTATTTTAAATAAAATCAACGGGAAATTTATTTTGAATATATATGGAACGTATATATTATATACGTCGTCGTTAGAATATAAATATTTATTTATAATTATAAATAGAATTGAAAATGGCGCGGTAGTTCAATAATTCGATTTCAAACTTCAATTGAATGTACCGGGTGCAAAACAATCCAGATTTTAGTGAAACCAAAAACATTAGGATCTATTTGATAATATCTTTCCAACGAATCCGAAAAATCAAGATTTCATAGCGGGAATCAATAGATATGTCCAGTTGAAAATTCTGAATAGTCGCTATGGAATTCAGGCCCTTAAAAATGGGAATTTTGCAAACGACCTCGGAATTCTACGAAACCACTTTTGTTGGGTCCGTGATGTTAAGTTATTGCTAGATTCCAAATTTCACAATTTTTCGAATCAATATGTGAGTGTGGCAAAGGAAAACGCGTTTGACCAGTTTCAGTTGATTTTAATCGACTGGAAAATGGCCATTTTCAAACGGTCTCAGAATTCGACGAAATCAGTTTTGTTGGGACCGTATCATCCCAACATAGCCAGATTTATTTTTAGGGAATTTTTAGAATTAGTTTGTGGCCCCGGCAAATTGAAATGTACGTTTAAAATTAAAATTAAATGTTTTATACTTTAATTTGAAGAATAACTGAATGTAACAGTCGAATTGGCTAACGAAACATATTCCATTGTGTCCGGGATGGGGGTAAAACGCTAGGGACGACAGTCGGTGGGTTCGATTCTGAGTTCAAAATAAAAAGTTACCTTTTTGGGATTAAAATAATAAAATATAAAATTATAAACACCCCCTCCTTTTCCTTTTGCCAAGTCAACTCCTCCCCCTGCCGTTCATTACAGAAACCCGATTTCAAAAGAAAGAAAAAAACGGACGGATGGAGCTCAACCCTAGCCCGTCGCCTGTCGCTCCGCCCCCCACCCCCTCGCGCCGTCGATCCCCACCACCCACGCCCCCCCCCCCCCGTGCCACCACGACCCCGACCTTCTCCTTCAGCTCGCCCGAACCCGCCACGCCCAAACCAACTTCGACCACCGCGACTCCTCCACCACCCTCCGCCTTCAGCCGGCGCTGCCTCCGCGGCTTCCAAGGCCGACAGCGACCCCCACTCATTCGTAGTAAACTGTAAGTTTTTATTTTATTTTATTTGTTTTTATTTATTTTCTAAGTAATTGATTTTATAAATTCGAAATCAGTTTTTTTTGTCCTAACATACTAAGAAATGATTATTGTTTAAGAAATTTTATATATTTTTTTTATATAAAAGAAAGAGTTTTTATTTTATTTTATTTTATTTTCTATAAAGAATAGGTTTTTATTCCTATAAAGAATAGATTTTTAACTTAGCAAAGGTGTAGCTTTTAACTAGATAAAGGTGTGAATTTTAACTAGGTAAAAGATTTGATTTTAGTATAATAAAAAGGCGATTTTTATACGAGGAGATTTAAAATAAAAAGGTGATTTTTATAAGGTAAAGAATATAAAGATATGATTTTTATTAGAGTAAAGAAAGTATTTGATTTATATTTTTTTTATAATCTTTGTTTGTTTAAAGTTACGATTTTTAATATAGAAAAATTAAGATTTTTGTTATGTAGAAAGGATAAGAAAGATGAAATTTTTAGGATATGTATAGCGATGTAATAATCGGATTTTTATATGTATAGCGGCGGAATAAAAATATGATTTCTATTCTCTTGAAAACGAAATAAAAATGTGATTTTTATATATATAATCGCCGAAAGAAAAAGTGACTTTTATTTATAAAGAAGCAGAATATAAAAATGTGATTTTTATATATGTAGAGAATACGGGCAACGAAGATGACAAAGATGCGATAACGATGAAGATTTCTATCAAGGAAGAGTCAAGATGATTGGATAGCTATCGGTGAGAATCCCTCACCTTTCAATTTCTTTTTCTAGTTATATATATACTAGGATGCAGACGGTGCTTAGTAGCACCCGACACAATCGTCCACAGACCATGGACTTGTTTGTTTGGTTGCATAGATTAGTTGGATTATTTGAGCTGAATTTGACTGTTGGGTGAATTGAAATTGATTTGATTGATGTGTGAATGGCGTGGGCCTTCACTAGACCGGGGATAAGGCTAGGCCTCGTCCCGTTCCTAGTATCGTGCCGTTATGCCGCCGAAATTTTCTAAAATATGTTAGAAAAAAAATATCAATTTTATTGAAAGAATGAACTGAATAGAAATTCATATGTTAAAATAAAATATTTTATCGTTAAAAATATAATTTTTAACGTGAAGTGAATAAATAAAATATTCATTTACAAACCGGACGGTTTGTTTATGTACACCTATTTGAAGGACATTGATTGGGTCGATAAATTTTACACATCGCCCAACTGCACAAATAAAATCTGTGTTTGATTGTTTGAAACCCCACACGGGTGTTGGGATGAAATTTGAAGTTCACTCATCCTGATTGATTAAATATGTCGATCGATTGATTGACAGGCTGTTATAAGCGTTAGATATCTATATTTGATGCTTATACAGTGTAGTGCACTTTGGTTGATGGTTGATTATTTTTCAATGCTATTATATACATGTGTTGTATGAAAACCCATATAATTAACCTTATATGGTAATTGATTGGGCCTCATTCCAATCGGGAAAATAAAGAATAATATGAAGTAAAGGTTCATGTGTTGACTGTACTCATCCTTTGAGATTAGTCATGTGTTGAACGAAATATTTTAATAATAAAATTTACTTCTTTATCATTATAAAGTAAAGGTTCATGTGTTGACTGTACTCATCCGTTGAGATTAGTCATGTGTTGAACGAAATATTTTAATAATAAAATTTACTTCTTTATCATTATAAAGTAAAGGTTCATGTGTTGACTGTACTCATCCGTTGAGATTAGTCATGTGTTGAACGAAATATTTTAACAATAAAATTTATATCTTTATCTTTATAAAATAAAGGTTCATGTGTTGACTGTACTCATCCGTTGAGATTAGTCATGTGTTGAACGAAATATTTTAACAATAAAATTTATATCTTTATCTATATAAAATAAAGGTTCATGTGTTGACAGTACTCATCCGTTGAGATTAGTCATGTGTTGAACGAAATATTTTGATAATAACAAATATTTTGATAATAGGAAATATTTGAAATAGAATATTTGAAATTAGAAATACATTAAGCCGTGTTGATTAGATTGACGCCATTTTGACGTGAACGATATTTATATCGATTTTATTCATTTCGAAATGAATGGAATTGAAAACGATTTCGAAATGAATTGAATAGAAAACGATTTCGAAATGAATTGAATAGAAAACGATTTCGAAATGAATTGAATAGAAAACGATTTCAAAATGAATTGAATATAAAACGATTTCGAAATGAACTGAATATATAACGAATTCGAATTGAATATATAATGAATTTGATTTGAATAGAAAACCAATTTGAATTGGATCGAATAGAAAACGAATTTGATTTGAATCGAATTGAAGACGAATTCGAATTGAATTGAAAACGAATTGAAATGAATTCAAATTGAATTGAAATTTGAATTGAATAAACATGAATTTTAAAACGAATTTATAAGGAGAAATTCAATTTTGATTTGAATTTGAAATGAAGGTTGAAATTGTTTTTGAAACGAATTGAAAACTATTTATATAATTCGTTTTAAGTAGTAATCGACGAAATATATATTATATATATTATATATATATATATATAATATAATGGCCTGAATAGAACGCGCCGCGCCGCGGCAGTTCGTGAATTTCGACCATTTATTTCAAACGGACATTACGGGAGATCCGACCGTCGGATTCTCCTAAAACCGGAACCGTTGGGTTCGTATCGAAAAGAGCTTTCTAACGAATATTAGAAATTTGAAATCTAACGGTTGGATTTGGAGATACGTCCAAATCAAATTCGAAAAAGGTCGCTGTAAGTGCAGTTCGATGGCCATTGTTGGAAATCGACTGTACGGGCCTTGATAAAATTATTAAAAATATCAATAATTTGTGTAAAATCATAAGAAATGATTTGGGAAAATTTGGGATGAAAAACTCCATATTTGAAAAGATAAAAATAGATTTTTATCGAAATGAACTAGTTTGAACTCAATTTAAAACCCGGGTTTTTATTTTTAAATAAATAAATTAGATTTAAAAAGGGGTTTTAAATAATCGGAATTTCTAATATATTTGATTGGATTTGAAATGGGTTTATCGTGAACTGTGTTTTAAATAACACTAATTCTTTAACCCGATAACAAATAGAATGTGATTTGGGTTTGTCGTGAACTGTGTTTTAAATAACACCTAGTTCTTTAACCCAGTAAAAGGAGTTTTAACGAATCTGCAATTAGGTTGAAATGTGAACCTATAATCTAAATTATCAAATTTAGAAATGAGCGAGAATGGAGTATCGCCAGTTTTGCTCCAAAGCGATAGTTAAATCTTTAATTAGATTTGAACGTGTAATGGTAATTAATTTTACCGATAACACCGTGGTATTAGATATGGAGTATTACCAGTTTTGCTTCATGGGATGAATAGGTTGGGATTGGGAAATAAAATAAATAATTACTTCGTTACGGTTCGCTAATTTCGACTAGTTTAGAAAACCATAATTTGGTTTGAAATGATATCCAAAGGAAGATTAAAGGATAAATTTCAAAGAATTTATCTTGGATAAAATTAATGGGAACCTTTCCCTAAGAATATTCTGAACGGGAATGAGGCGTATGTTGTATTTGTGTAACATTTGTTTTTAATATACGCGGGTTGTTCGGAAAGTCCGGGTTTATACCCATTCTGAATAACCGATTCGACGATATGTCGAAGATGAAGACGGTGGTCGAAGACCGGAAGTCTTCACATCGTTTGGATAATTACTGACGATCCTGATTGGGCTGTACACCCAAGAGGATGGAAATAGTTGGTGGTCGTCCAGACGTACTTGGAGATGGATGGATATGCGAGGAAAGTGCCTCCGGTTTCGTTCAGACCCAGAACGAACTTGTAAATGGATTGTGTGTCTGACATTGGATTTTATTCTGTGTTGATTGATTTCTATTAAATATATATCTGTTTGGCGGCGGAGAATTTATTCTCTTGCTTAACGCCCTTCTCTGAGACGTACGAGCTCAGAGGTTGTATATCGATGGACATCAGTCGCATGGCATGAATTGCCTGTGTGGCACGCTAAGATGCAATGATCAAGGCTTTTGTTGAAAAGCAGAGTCTTGAGGTTGATGATCAAAGCACAGCCTATGTGGCAGCTTTGTGTATAACGTGAATTCGCGAGCCTCACACCTCGGTATGAGTCAAAAACGGGATACGGACTGCAGGGAGAGCACGACGTTTCTTTCTAGCTTTGGTGGTGTCAGTGACTTACCAGCCCTGACATTTATATACTTTTCACCTTTGTGGTTGTTGGAATGCGAGGCGCCTCGATTATAGGTCTGTAAGGACCGGGAAACGTGTGTTCAGGCATAACTAATCCTCTAACGTAAGTGAGGACCGGCCCTGAAGATCCAGGGGTTGCCCAGAGTGCGTAACCCTGAGACATTTGCTAGAGTGTCTCGAACGCGGAGAGGAGCTTGCCCCTTGCCTCGACTCATGACGGAAATCCAATTTCCAATACGTGTATTGCGGTTTTAATTGTAGAACTAGTATGGCGACATGATATATGGTACCCATGCCGTCTATGATTTATATTTATGATTGAAATGTTTTGACACTATACACTTATTATAGTATCAAATGATTTGTTTTAAACGTACCAAGCATGTTTGGCTATTATAAGGGAAAACCCTATCCTCCGGCTTGCGTTGCATTGTGTGATGGGACCTGGGTCTTATAATAGTTTCATTTTTCGAAAAAGCATTGCGTTGTTTATTCTATGCACTGGTATTCTTGGGAGGAAACCCGTTCCGTGTTATACGGCGTGGTCCCTTGAATTACTCTCTTTTAAAGTAAAGCTTTAAATAACTGTTTTAGTTCTCACACCAGTCACATGACTGACCTGGAGTTTATTGTTTTAACCTAAACTCTGGGTGCCCCTATTTTCCGCACGGGCAGCTAGTAGTTTTGGTTTTGCAGATTTATATTCACAGGATCCTGATTTACAGCTGGAATGATATCCGGAAAGCTCTGTATCCGTATATCACCTTCAGTTGTGCTTTGTATTATTTTCCGTTGCTATGTAATTTATTGTAATCTCTGATATTTATCGAATGTAATTTATTCAATTATACTCTGTATATTCTTGTATCTGATGGAATTGTTGTAATAACAATGAAATGTTCTTCCGTCTGCGTTCATTTGTGTGTTGTTCTCAAAGTATCCGCTCTTTCCTTCACGGGGAAGAAACGGGTCCTCACATTTATTAAGGGTGGATTCTTATGAACTCTTCTGACCCTAAGGCGGACCCTAGCCGCTTAAGGCCTCGTCCTAACACGTCAACATCCTTATAGATATATATTCTCACAGGTAATATGAGAACTAGTATCTCGTTGCTTAATACAGATTTAGGGTAAGGCCGCATATAGCCATTTAAGACCCCTCCTGTGGATGCCTTATGTTAATACTTGACTAATACTACGTTAGTATGCCTATGTCGCTTAAGAGTTCCCTTAGACAGTTGGTTAATTAAATTGCATGTTAAGTCCCACGTATACCAAATCTGTCGCTAGATTGGCCCTTACAATGCTCGCAGAGGAAGTGGACATTCCGGTAAACTACCCTAACCCTACTCGATTATCACCATGACTAAACCACTTTTTAGAGAAGGAGGATCCATAGACCATTTCAAATCTAATTAGGGAGGGTCGCATGACTTTGTTCCAAATACAAGGAGTAAACCTTTGGAATGGTCCTAGTCGTAACCACTTAAGACCCAAATTAGATAAGAAAAAAGTCAGCCACTTAAGGCCTTCTCAAGGCAGTAATAAGCCTACCAATTTACACTTATAATAGGTATATATATACACACTAGATCTCTCATATTAAATAGTACATTTGTAGATGCTGGATATGCCGGACGATTCCGGGCAGACTTATACTACAAGTGGGCTTAACCTCATGTCATAGTGTACTAAGTTAAAGGGCCCATGACACCCAGACCTCTCATATTAGCCAAACTCACTTATGGTTGCTGGATTTTCCGGTTGGTTCTGGAAAGACTTCTACCACAAACGATAACTAACCTAATGTTTGTGTGTCATTATTTATTATATAGGTAAGCCATTTATGCACAAACACAAGCAACAATTCATATAGGGACATTTAAAATTTCTAACCTTATCCTAACATATATATTATGTCATTATTACATTTGATTACGCTATATAAACATACAATCCGATACGCGCTATAAACGTTAATTTCTATTTGCATTAAGAAACGTTTTAACAATGTAAATTGTCAATCCTGTTCACCTAAATGGTATACAAGTCCAATTCCCATATATACAACTTAATTCATGGCATAATCAATAACAAGAAGCAAATGGGAAAATAACAACATAACTATTCAGACTTGTATCCTAGGTTTGTTAGAATAATTTAGGTAATGAAAGAGAAACACCTGTTAAATACGTGCTTATACATAGATACATACATATGTATATACACACACACATAAACCTTTATTTAAATCAAATCAACCATTTTCTATGTTGCACATAAAAACATTAACATTTGATTAAATCTAATACGTTCAATTTATCCATTTTAGAATGGAAATCTAAACCTATTCAAATAATAAAACCAAACCATGTCTTAATCTTTTTACATCACAAACACTTTTTAAATAAAAAGAGATAAATCCAATTAAACAAAAGTAAAATCACCAAACTATTCCTCAAACATAACCCAAAATATTGATTGACAACTTTGCGATATATACAAAATAGGAGATTTGGGGTTTTTATAATATGATGTTATCGTGAAACCAAACGTCCTAAGGCATACAAATCAACATAAAGTCTACAAAATGTAGAATTTAACCTAAACAAGTATTATTTCCACTTACAGAGATTTAGGTAAAGGAGATAATACTGATTTGAATGCTAAAATCGTCGTTTTTCGAGTCTAATGCAGATCTATATAAGAGAATCATATAAATTTGAATCCTATATATAAATTATAGAAATTCCAGAATATAAACTAAATAGAAATAGAATAAGGATAGAAGAAGAAACTTATTTCAACCAAATTTCTGGAATATAACAACAGAACGGAGGCATAGAGAATGAGAGGGTTTAGAGAACTGTAAGGTGAGTTAGTGGTATTTATAGGTGGGTAAATAAGTAGCAACTGCTAGATTATCATAGATTTAATCTAAGCTATTAATTTTCTATAGAACCAACCGAAACACTATCACAATCCATCCTCACTTGGCCCTGTCCGCACGGGTGATCGACACCCCTTATGTAGGGCGGTCGACTGCTCATATGAAAAAAAATCCCAATGAGCCTGGAGGCGCATGTTATTAATTAATTAATTCATTCATTACTTACCTTTCATTACTAATTCTTTTCCATCATTTGTGACATATTCTTTGTCCCCTTGTCCTTATCTATTTGTTTGAATTTCAAATTCACCTAAGGGAATGTTATTATTATCCAAATTATGTCGTTTATCCCTTAGATATATATATATATATTACTAATTCAAACACACATATATATACATATACATTTTCTATATAATTTCATTAAATTGTAATTTCTTCATACAGACACCGTTTTCAACATATCATGTATGAAAACGTATCAGAATTTCGTCACGAACACAAATATTTTCGTGGCTAAGTTCTTAATTGTCTAATATTTCATTTTTCTATTGTCTTAAATTTATCATTCATTTAACTTATTATTATTATTTAAATTTTCTAGTCTACTATATATATTTACGGGGTGTTACAATTTCTATTTCTAGGACAGCCGCTTGTAGCCAAGCATAGTACATCCTTAAAGTTCGATCAGAAGGCTTTTTAATAGTCCTTGCAAGGCAGCCCGAACTTTCCCCATCATATTTCATGCCGGATGTCCAATTAGACATTTTTGCCATGTCCCAATGAAGAGGCTTGAACCGTCCTAAACAAAACCAAAACTTGAGGATCCAGTTATTAAAGTTAAAATCCAATTTTTGGCTCAATAGTTCACAAGAACAATCCATACAAGCAAAATGATTTTTATTAAAGTTCAAAAAAACTAAGTTTATTACAAAACCTAAAAGGAAAAGTAGCAATTCATCATCAATAAACAACATGCCTAGAGATTAAGCCATAATCTTATACATAGGTATGTCGACTTAGCCTTTTTTATCACAAATTCATTCAGTAAAATGAGTTGGGCAATTAAACTTCAGTAAAGAGTATGCATAGTGACTAAATCTTAATCTCACACATAGTTAGGCAGACTTAGCTGTTCGAAATTCAAATCCAAGTTAATTAACAATAATCCCATGCAAGCTAGGTCCCGCCTTGCTCCTATTATGGGAGGTAGATGACTGTTATTGTTTCGTCGCTGCAATCCTATTCCAAATGTATTGCGCCAGGTGTCCACTCCTAATGCACTCCTTTATCGTGTACTTGAGATGTCGACATTCATTTGTATTGATCGTCCAAGTCATGGTACAAACAATGTTTTCGAGAATTCCTTTCTTTCTTAGTAAGTTCCGTTCTAGATGGTTTCCTAAACGGAAGGTGATCTCGAGTCTTACGATAAATCCTTTTCCGTCATACATTCAAATCAGTGTGCAAATAGAATTCAATTCTCTCAATTACCTGTTATTCTAATTGAATTCTATATTATTCTTTCTCTTTATTTATCCTTATTGTTACCAAATCCAGAAGATCCTCCGTCTTTGACAACATTAACTTCAAGAGTGTAACACCCCCAAAATATAATACATTATAACTGTTGACGTCAAAAGTTGGTCTAATGACGATCAACCCCTAATTATGTGTCGAACACATGCGAATAATAATCATAGAGATGTGAGATGAAGTAAATGAATAAGGGAGACACAATATTTATAGTTGTTCGGCATATATCAATGCCTACATCGACTTATAATCTTTGTTTATAGTGTCGATCACAGGTTATAGTAGTTTACCAGTAGAAGAAAGTGGAGATTACAAGGTTCTTGTATTGTTTGAAGCGCACGGTTGGATATTCTAGTGTACCGACCACAGGTTGGAAGTGGAGAATTCAACTGTCTTTCCATTTTCAGCAATGGTGTATTATAGGTGAAGAAGGTGGGCTGAGATGGGTGCCACGTGGCATGCCTGCTTTTCGGAGCTTGGACACGTGGAGCTCGATCCGACGGAATAGTTACAGCGGGGAGACCCGATCTACTGTTGATGAATAACTCCCCTTGGAAACCATTGTCGACGTGGAGCGTGATATTTGGGGTATCAAAAGGAGAGATGGTTAAAATGTCATTTGAATCAATAGCCTTGGGAGTAGGTCTTCGTCCGGTAGCTCATAACTCTCAAGATACTTCTAGTGAGACCCGAGACTTTATACTTGACATGATATTATAGGATCGGCTCAATCTATTAATAGATGGCTCGGTCGGTTGATCTAGCGATGGCTTGGCTGAATAGTTTAATGATGTTATCGCTTGGGGTCGGCTTATGGTTGGTCGACTCATTATAACAAACATACCACAAAGCTTGTTATGGGATGATATCTGGCTATAGTTCTTTCTATTGGTTGGAACGGCTTTGGACAAAAATTTATTCAACACTTTGACCCCAGAATATATCTTCTTGAGGAAAGGAGATGTGTTCTGGTTCCTCCAAAAAACATCGGTCTGAAGTCCTTTTTGTGAATCCATGATGAGAAGGGTCGGAAAACCGACGATCAACACTGGTTGTATTAGGGCCAGAAATCCGATGATCGTTAAGGAACGTATTAAGGCCGGGAAACCGACAACCATTGGCGGCCGTATTACCGAAGAACCTATAAAGGATGGGGGTACGAGCATTTAATCTTGCTGGGTTTCTTTTGGTACGACGGTATAGCCTGAGGGACGAGCACAAGTTATGCTCAGTTTTGCAAGTTTGGCGAGTATCATCTATACTCGGCTTAGAGGGTTGGCAAGTATCAACCATACTCGGCTTATGGAATTGGCGAGTATAAACCATACTTGGCTTATGGAGGTGGTGATTACTAATCATACTCAGCATAAAGAAGTGGCGAGTATTAGTCAAACTCGGCTTTGCCTGGCGAGACGGTGTAGTCGGTTGTTCAGGGTTTCTAAGATCGGATTTTGACCTTTTTTAGTGAGTGATTAGAAGGTTTGAATATAAAGGCTGTTCTTGAATTGATAGTTTTTTCTTTCCAAATTCTGACAAGGTTTTGTGTAGTTTGGCGAGTGACAATCACACTCGTCTTAAAGAGTTGGCGAGTATCAGTCATACTCGGCTTTTAGAGGAGGCGAATATTAATCACACTCGGCTTCGGTGGGCATTAACCATACTCGGCTTGTGGAGTTAGTTAGGTATGGTGGCGGGCATCGACCGTAACTTAGAAACGGTGGCTAACACTGACTATATTTGGATCGGCGAGCATTAATCATGCTCGGCTTGAATCGTTCGAACATAATCCATGTTCGAAAATGAAAGTTTATTGCTGCTAAAAAGCTATTGCGGGAAAATGAAAATAAGTTCTAAGTGGGCGATAGCTGAATCCAGAGTACACCTGGGAGCTAAATCCTAACTCCATACGTGTGTACTTCAACATAACCACATTATTGAAAGAAATAATAAGAGTACATTTCTTATATCCTAGGAAATGGGAAAATTTTAAATATTATTAATTAATGATGATGTCGCGATTGCTGGGCTCAGGGTCCTTTCCGTTTCGAGGAGCTCGAGGAATGACCTGAGGAGCTTGGGCTGAAGATTGTTGTTGCATGGCCTGTGTAAGTTTCTTGATGTACTCGGGAGGTTCTCCGTGCCTAACCCTATTCTCGATGAGATCGCGCTATCACTGGTGTTGTAGCATGCCATGTTTATGGTACATGCAGTGCTTTCTAGATCGAGTTCCTTTTGGGTTGGCTCCCTTCGGGGAGGTTTTGGGAAGGGTAGAGATCCACGTACGTCAAGGTAGACGTCAAGAAGGGCGGAGTTGAGCTTGAGGTATTGATCATACTTGTTCTCTCTTCGGATTCGTACGTTGCGATCATTCTTTTCCAAGATTTTTCCTTTCCCTTTGTTCTGGCTATTGGTGTTAGATGGACCTCCATCCTTGGTGGCAAGCACCTCGAGGCTTTCCATCTTGATGCTGGCATCTTCATATCAGAGGAACCTATCAGCTTCGGCGTAGAAGTCTTCGATGTCCTTGGGGTATCTCTTGTTAAAGAAATCCAAAATTCTGATTGGTTCTAAACACCTGCAATGGCGGCCATAAGCACCATTGATGGCTCAGGTCGATCGAGTGATGCTACGGCTGCGTTGAATCTTTCTAAGAAGGAACATAGGGTCTCGCCGGACCACTGCTTTATGAAGCTAAGGAACATGATGCTCTTTGGTCAAGAGAAGTGAACTCCGAACTACTCGATGAAGTGGGTGACCAACATGTTCCAGCTGTTGATCGACTCAGTTATTAGCTGCCAGAACCACATGCCAGTTGTGTCAGTGAGGAAGAGAGGGAAGCACTTGGCCATGAGATTGGTTAATGCGGAAAGTACTTCCATGTGATGCATGTATCACATGAGATGGATGGTCGGGTCGGTCCGGCTATTGTAGGGCTCCAGGACTAGAAGCTTGAAGTCTGGAGAGTTTCGGGAGTTCCTGATTTCCCTTGTGAATGGACTACGATGGATATCGTCCATGTCCTGCTAAGAATATGTGCCTCGAGTGAAGCGTTTGATGATGCTTCCAAGATGGCTTCCATCTTCGAGGAGTCGTTGCTAAGAATCTAGCTCTGCATTGGGGACGTGGGTGAGAATCCCAGTACTTGGCTCCGACGAAAGCATGCTTGGAAGGCCAACAATTGGTTAGGCTCGTCTTCCGAGAGTTGAGAGAAGGTGAGGGCGTATCCTAGCCTCGGAACCTGGTTCAGCCATAGCTAAAGTCACCTGGTTATTGTTGGAACAAACCGTATCCGCTCCTGTTGGAAGTAATGGGCTCAGGTGAGCGGTATCCATCTGGGGCTGGGCATTGCCCCCGCTTGGAGCGATGTTAGAAGGGTTTATGGTAGAGTTTCCCTTCACCACGTTGGGGTCCAGTATGTTAGAGTAGTCTTGGTAGCACGGAGGGTTGTCGTCACCAGCTCTTCGTTGAAGGGGAGGCAACATAAGACGTTGGGTCGAACCGGATGTACCGATGTTCCTGGTTTTGTCCTACCCATTGGTTGGGCTTGTTCTGGGGCTAGTTGTCCTGGATGTTGCGTTGTTCCCTAGACTAGAGGCAAATTGGTCGGTCGGTTCTGGCCTTGGCCAGGGTCTACCTGCGAATCTGCAGCTACTAAAGCTCCAGTTAAAGTTGGAAGTGATGCCCTCGGCTGTGGTTGATTTGGAAGTGAAGTCGAGCCAAGAGAAAGCAAAGGTATGGACCAATTTAGGACTTGATTTTCCGCAGAACGAAGAAAAGTTGTTGGCCCAGACTCCCCCGGTGGAGGAAATGATACTGGAATGTGAGATCCTTTTTCCATCCGAGCGAGGAGGTCGTTCATCACTCCCTGCTGATGTTTGAGAAGTTCACCCTGAGACGCCATCTGATTTCTGAATTCGGGCAAGATTTTATCCATGTCATCCCTGGTAAGGTATTGGGACACGTCTTCATAGGAGGAAGCCTCATGGCTCGCCTCCATTGTTATTGTTTCTGTTGCATCTGCAGGTATAGGACGGGAGGATGAAGCATTCTTCTTTCGCTTGTTCGCCATCGTTTGGCTTAGAAATTATTAAAGGCGGTCATCGTAGGGTATGTCGGCGTGTCTTCCCTACCTGGTGCGCCTAAGTGTTGACGTCAAATTTTTTTCTAGTGACGATTGACCCCCAATTGTGCGTTGAACACACGTGAATTATAATCACAAAGATGCGAGATAAAGTAAATGAACAAGGGAGACATAATATCTTATAGTGGTTCATCTTATATCGATGCCGACATCCACTTATAATCTTTGTTTATACTGTTGATTACAGGTTACAGTAGTTATTCAGTGGAAGAAAGTGGAGATTACAAGATTCTTGCATTGTTTGAAGCGCACGGTTGGATATTTCTAGTGTGACGAGCATAGGTTGGAAGAGGAGAATTCAACATGTCTTTCCATTTTCTAGCAATGGTGTATTTATAGATGAAGAAGGTGGGCTGAGCGGTGTGCCATTTGGCTTGCCTCTTTTTTGGAGCTTGGACGCGGGGCTTAATCCGGTGGAATAGTTGCGGCAGAGGGACCCGGTCTACTGTTGATGAGTAGTTCCCCTCGGAAATGGCAGTCGACATGGAGCATGATATTTGGAGTATCAAAAGGAGAGCTGGCCAAAAGCTCATTTGAATCAACAGCCTTGGGAGTAGGCTTTCGTCCGATAACGCATAACTCTCAAGATACTTCTGGTGAGACCCGAGAATTTGGCTTGACATGATATTATGGGATCGACTCGATCAGTTAATAGATGGCTCGGTCGATTGATCTGGCGATGGCTCAGTCGGTTGATCTGGCGATGGCTCGGTTGACTAGTTTAATGTTGTTATGGCTTGGGGTCGGCTTATGGTTGGTCGAACATGATAACAAACATCCCATAAAGCCTGTTATGGGAACATATCTGGCTATGGATCCTTCTATTGGCTGGAACGGCTTTTGTTAAAAAGTTGGCCAACAATAACCATGCTTAAAGATTATAAATTGGGAATACTTAGTTAAATATTCAGAATTAAGTGAAACTGGCATTACCTTTGTGTTCGTCTCAGAATTCTGGTTCAGATAGATCCCAAGATTGCTAAAACGGACAACGTATGAAGAAGTTATAGGCTTTAGAAGTTTGTATACGCACAAGAGGCTTACGTATAAATATAAATTAGAAATAATTCCAGAATTTCGAACGAAGTAAGAGGGAGAACAAAGAGGGAAAAATTCCTTTTATGGGGCGGCCCACACTGGCCTGGGTCGACCTATAGGTCGACCCAAGGGGGCTGGGTTGCCCCATAAGTCGACCCAGGGGGTAGGTGGATCGACCCACCCCTAATCTGGGTAGATTCTGAATGTGAACCTGGGCAGTTTTGTGTACTATATTCGTTGCTGACTCAGCATGACTTGTACAATCTGGATCTAAAACCTAAAATCTAATGGTTGATGTTGGCTTTGTAACTCTATAAATAGATGGCTTCCCTCATTCAAAATTCACACAAATTCTTCATATCTTCTTCTATCTCCACGATATTATAATGAAAATTATAAACATATAATAGGGGAATGCTGTTAAAGATTGGATCAAACAAAGACAACATCTACTTTCATATGTACAACTTGGACTAGACTTGGACTTTCTACGACATAGTGTCATATAATTATCTTCACCAAGACTCACTGTGAGTTTCCATTATTTATAGAACTGATTTCTTAGACCTTGAACATGATAGTTAAATAAAACTGGTTAGGATCTATAGTGTTAGTAAAGTAAATTATACCTGTTTTCACTGTTAATCACCTATGCCGTTATGACAAGTTGTACATATTCCTATGATGTTGGATAATTAAACAAATTATACATATGCCTGTGATGTCGATAATTAAACAAGTCATGCATACGCCTGTGATGTGGAAAATTAACAGGTTATATGTATCTATTTCCTTTTACCATTTTACATGTTCTATGTTTATTTCCAGTCTTGCTTATATGCCTATGTGATTTGATTCTGTCCTTCTTCCTCTGTTTTCCCTTTTCATTTTACGCCAAACCTAGGCTTTTTTGGAAGCCTAGGCTATACCTTATTTGAGTGTGTGTATAATTAGGGCAATAATGAATGGTATAAAAAGAGGAACTTAGGCATGTTACTGATTGACTGCACTTTGGGAAAAAGGATAAATATACACATGTTTAGGCTTGCTGTAAACTGATAAAGGGGTAATGTGTATATGTTACTATAACTTGGTAGAAAAATGCATAAACCTATATATGTTGTAATTTGGGGACATAATTGGTGTGCATATGAAATGGACATGTTACATTTGGCATAAGACAGACACTATGTAAATGGCATATATAGGGTAAGAATCATATGTAGTTTAATAAACTGAAATGTTATGGCAAAACTATATACATCTGGGCAGGTGATTTCGGGTAAGAGTTGTACAACACATAAATATTACAACCACACTTATTAGTAAACCTAAACCTGCTAGGTTAAGACATAAGTATTAATAAGCTAAGAGGTCCCTCTTCTGCTGTTGTATCAGGTTTTAGGGACTCTTAAATCCTAGTTATTGGGGGACACAAGCTTAAGGGGTTTGGCTTGTGTCAATCTGTTGTTAGGAACCCTTATCAGTTAGTATCCTTGTAGGTATCTTGTTAATGGGGATCCGACACTAGGTAGGGGCCAGGGCACGCTTTATTGAACTGGAAAGTAAGAGGTTCACATGAGGGCGGTTACGGACGCTTTCCTGCATAGTCATGAGCGTGCATGGGTTCGACTGGGGAAGATAAGACGCTATAACATAAGTAAATAAGTCTGTGTTATATAGTTGCTAGGTTAGGGAGTGATACACCCTACTGCCAGGGCCGACATAAAGTATTTAAGTAGTAGGGAGCCGATCGCATGGGTAGTAATAAGGGTACACCTAATCCTGCTATTTAATCCTGTTGCTTATTGTTAATTCTGCTGTACTCCTACTGATATGTAATTTGGCAAAGAACCTAATTCTTTTGAACCTGTTTTACTAGTATTGGTTTAGACATATATGTTCAGGCATACCTATTTTAGGATATAAATGTGAAGCATTACTCGATCATAATTTATTCTTGTCATTCCTGTCTATCATGCTATTCTATTTAGTTCAGTACCTTATATGACACTGTACCTTTCTTATCCATTCTTACTTACTTGTCTTGGCATTTCTATTTTATGCATATTTGTAAATCACTGGAACTCGCCAGACTTTATGTCTGACCCTTTTTCTCTCACCTCTTTCTTACCTTTGCGCCTTAGGTCCTCAGAGTGGAAGCACTCAGCAGTGACTATGATTTCTCTTACAGCTTGGACTTGACTTGGATTTCTTGAGATGTATTGTTTTGTCTTGCTCTCTATTTTAGTATGGCTTTTGGCGAGGGATATGATATTATGTACTCTGGGTTTTTTCATGAGATGTTTTGTAAAACAAACTTGAGACAATTTGCTAGTTGTAGCTGGTTTTGATGTACTTCTGAGACTATGCTTTACTTCTTTCATAATAAAGTTTAAAGTTTTTCTATGGCTTATTTTATCAGTCTTGGACATATTCAGTAATGATTACCTATTGCGCTTTATGGAACTTAATGCATTCACTTAAGAATGACATTAACGGACGTGGGGTGTCACATTTGGTATCAGTGCTAAAGGTTACAAGATCAGAGGAAAAGTTTTTAAAATTGGCTTTAAAAGGAAAATGTTTCCGGATAAAAATATATTTTTGAAAAGCATATCCCCACGAGCCAAAGTCAATAATCTCTCGATCTCTTGTTGAATCCTTTTTCTTTTCAGCATGTCCGAGGCACCCAATCTTCCCAAGGGTATTCATTACCAATATGGCTTCGTAGACACCTTGAGGCTACGACACCTGCCGCAGGTCAAGGGGATGCTCCTCCCCCAGTTGCAGCCGCTATTTCTCCACCTCCACGAGTAGATAACTTCTCTAAGTTATGCAAAGACTTTTGCGCTATGGGAGGAAAACCACTCGGGGTACCGAAAGCTTTGTTGATGCCCGGAATTGGCTACGAGAGACGGAGAATTTGTTTGGGCTCTTTGAGGTCGACGACCATAGGAAAATACAATTGGTTATATGAAAACTTAAGGATGAGGCTTCCTACTAGTGGGAAGTAACGCAGACTGGACAACCAGTAATGACTTGGGATGACTTCAGATAGAGATTTGAGATGAAATTCCTATCTCAGGTGGATGAGGGATTGCAAATGGAGAGATTGTTAGCTTTAAAGCAAGGAGACATGACTGTTAAAGACTATGTAATCAAGTTTAATCAACTAGCAACATTTGGGCTAGACTTGGTGAATACACCCCACTAGAAGGCGCTTATATTTGCAAGAGGGTTGAACTAACCTCTTCAAGGACTTGCTTTGTCTCACATACCAATGGGGGCAACTTTTGAATGGCTAGTTGATATGGCACTTATGCACGAGGATGGCTAGGAAGAAAAGAAAGAAACTGAGACCGAGGAGACTCAAGCTAAGGGCGAAAAACAGAAATGGTGGCCCAAGAAAGGAAAGCAACAAAAGAAAGGTGGTAAGCTTGACAAGGCTCAGATCAAGAAGGATATCAAGTGTCATGGTTGTGGAGTTATGGGTCATTTTTTAGAAGACTACAGAAAGACAAAAGGAGCTTGCTTTAATTGTGGACTAATGAGACACTTCACTAAGATATGCCCTAGCAAGCAAGGACAAGGGGCAGTAACTTCTGGACAAGTGCATGCTTTGGAAGCAAGTGGACCTGATCAAGGTAGGAAAGTCACGGTTGAAGGTTTGATTTCCCCTTTTGATTACCCCGTTCAAACCCTGTTTGATTCTTGCGATTCAGACTCATTTTTATCCAGTTCTTTAGTAGATAGTCTGCACCTTAAAACTAGTATAGTCTCTGAACCTATTGTAGTTTCTAACCCCATAGAAGGATTAGCTCATTTATCCATGATGTGTAGAGGTTTGAGAATTTCTATCTTAGGCATCGAGTTTGAAGGCGACACATTCGTGCTGGGCTTTTTGGGCTATGGTTTGATTCTAGGCATGCATTGGCTAGCCATGTATGGTTCCATCCTTGATTGTGAAAAGAGAGTGGTTAGACTTCTTTTATGTCATGGTAGGACTCTCGAAATTTCCTGTAACCCACGGGGGTAAGTGATGCTCTGTTTTCTAGAATCACTCAATACTTCTGTAGACGACTTATGATCTGTGCCCATAGCTAGAGACTACACGAATGTGTTTGAGGAGGTTAGTGACTACCTCCACAGCGTGAGATAGACTTTCGGATTTACTTGATAGAGAACGCGAAGCCGGTTGCTCTACCAGTACGCCACATGGCTCCTAGGGAAAAAAGGGAGCTCAGCAAGCTTAGTAGAGAAGAAACTTCCAGTCATCGTGCTAGATACACCATGGACGATAAAGGGTGGCTAAGACAAGATGTAAGGCTATGTGTCTCTAAGATTGGGGAATTTCTTATGGCAGTGCTTGATGAAGCTTATCACTCTCGGATGACTATCTACCCGGGCAGTGACAAAATGTATCGAGACATGAAGAGGGTTTTCTTTTGGACTGGTATGAAGAAAGATATGGCGGAATTTGTAGCCCGATGCATGACATACAAAGAGTAAAGGGTGAATAAAAGAAACCGAGCGGATTGCTTCAGCCATTGGATGCCCACAGTGGAAGTGGGAGAGCGTCTCTATGGACTTCATCGATGGATTGCCACGGTCAAGGAAAGGCAATATGTGGTTGATAACAGATAGACTTACAAAGAGCGCTCATTTTATTCCTATGAAAATCAAGAGGACGACATCTTGGCTGGCATCAGTTTATCTCCAAGAGATAGTTCGATTGCATGGAGTACATTCCAGTATAGTAACCGACCACAACGTCATCTTTACTAGCGAGTTTTGTAAAAGCTTGCAAGAGGCGTTAGGTACACAACTATGTTTGACCACAACATATCATCCTCGGACATATGGGCAGACTGAGAGGGTGTATAGAGTTCTTGAGGATCTTCTAAGACTGTGTATCATAGACTTTGGAGGGACTTGGGAAGAGTATTTACCTTTGGTAGAGTTCGCCTACAACAACAGTTACCAATCCAGCATAGGCATGGCACCTTTCGAAGCATAATATGGATGACCTTGTAGATCGCCAACTTGTTGGTGGGAGTCTATAGACAAACTTCTACTTGGACCGGAAATGATTCGAGATACTTCTGAAAAGATTGATCTTATCCGTCGAAGAATGAAAGCCGCTCAAGATAGATAAAAATCTTATGCCGATAAAAGGAGGACTGACTTAGAATTTGAAGTAGGAGATATGGTCTTCATTAAAGTGTCAACGCTAAGGAATGTCGTTCGCTTTGGCTCAGTACGGAAGTTGGCGCCAAGATTTGAAGGGCCATTCCCTATAGTGGAGAGGATAAGGCAGATGGCTTATAGGATTATGCTACCGAATAGACTGGCCGACATACACGACGCATTTCACATTTCCGATTTTAGGAATGTCTCCGTGGTATGGTAGAGATTGTAGAGCCGAGCACTCTTGACTCTTGAGGGTTTGGAAGTTGAGAAGAAAGCATCAGTGAGACGAGTTCCTACTCATATACTTGGATCAGAAATCAAGAAGCTATGATATAAGGAAATCTGATAGGTCAAAATGCAATGGGGAGAAGACAACGAAGATGCGACGTGGGAACCCGAAGATAGGATTCATGTTTCTTAACCTTTTCTTTTTGAGAGTACGTTCTTGACTTCTTTTCCATGCTTTTACTTTCCATATGCTTCTACCATTCGAGTTTATTTATCGTATTGTTCGAACCTTTCGATCCTTGGGTAGAATCTAATGATTTGAAACGTGTTATGATTGATGGTTGCAAGTGGATGCAAGTGGTTGCTCATGGATGAATATACACACACTAGGCACTAGATCGACTCAATTACTAACATGTTGCATATGGATGTATGTGCATTTTAGATTTTTTATGGATGGAAATGGATGTACCATCATATGGATGTTGCATTTGGACGCATGATTGTGCACACATATAGAGTTTACATGTCATACTAAGACCATTTGCATACATTCTGGATTCATGGCACAAACATATATTACATTAAGGAGGTCAGCTGAATCTGTCGACCGTCTAATTTTTTGCGTTAGTGTAAGGACATACACACACAACACTATGCATATATTCATACAAGCATTATAAATTTTCTTAAGGACAATGGATTCCTGTGGATGATGGATGATGGATGAGTAGATGGTTGTAGATGAATGTTTGGATAGTAACATTCTTCTAGACTTGGAGATTTCAGGTACGAAATCCTTTAGTAGGGGAGAATGTAACACCCCAGAATATAATACACTATAACCATGCTTAAAGATTATAAATTGGGAATAACTTAATTGAATATTCAGAATTAAGTGAAACTGGCATTACCGTTGCGTTTGTCTCGGAATTATGGTTCAGATAGACCCTAAATTTGCATAAAGCGGACAACTTATGAAGAAGTTATAGGCTCTAGAAGTTTGTATACACACAAGAGGCTTAAGAAATAATTCAATAATTTTGAATAAAGTAAGCGGGAGAACAAAGCGAGAAAAAGTCCCATTATGGGATGACCCATACTGGCCTGGGTCGACCCGTCGGTCGAGCTAAGAGGGTTGGGTCGACCCAAAGGTCGACCCAGGGGGTAGGTGGGTCGACCCACCCCTGATCTGGGAAGATTCTGAACGTGAACCTGGACAGTTTAGTGTACTGTATTCATTGCTGACTCAGCATGACTTGTATAGTCTTGATCTAAAACTTAAAATCTAATGGTCGATGTTGGCTCTGTAACTCTGTAAATAGATGGCTTTCCTCATTCCCAATTCACACAAATTCTTCATATCTTCTTCTGCCTCCACAATATTATTCTGAAAATTATAAACATATAATGGGGGAATGCTGCAAAAGATTGGATCAAACAAAGACAACATCAGAACTTACATATATACAACTTGGACTAGATTTGGACTTTCTACGACATAATGTTATATAATTATCATCCACCAAGACTCACTGTGAGTTTCCGTTATTTACAGATATGATTTCTTAGACCTTGAACATGATAGTTAAATAAAACTGGTTAGGTTCTACAGTGTTAGTAAAATAAATTATACCTGTTTTTACTATTAATCACCTATGCCGTTATGACAAGTTATACATGTGCCTATGACATTGGATAAATAAGCAAGTTATACATATGCCTGTGATGTTGGATAATTAAACAAGTTATACATATGCCTATGATGTGGACAATTAAACAAGTTATATGTAACACCCCACACCCGCTAAGGTCACTCACTAAGGGAATGCCTTAACTTCGGTGGAGCATTTTAAGTGAGTATAGAACAGAAAAATTACAACAAGACAGATATAAATACTTGAAAATCTAAAACATCATTTCATAGCAGCAGAAGGTAAACATGTTTAGTTACAACACCATAAAGAGTCAAGTACTAAATATCCATCCTGATAAAAACATAAGTACATAATCCCACTACATAAACAATAGCCATAAAAGAAAAGATAAGCTGGGCTTTACATCACGGTCCAAGCTCCAGAAGATAGATAAAGAAATCTGATCAAAGCCCACTAGTGCTAGGCCCAACCTGAGGACCTGAGGGGGAAAAAGAAAAAAACAACGGGGTCAAACATAAGTCTGAGTGAGCCCTATAACTTTAATGACACAATCATTAAAGTAATTAGGGTATGATATAAACTTGGTACGGGATGACTGGGGATAAATGACTACACTAAGTAGCCAACTAGACATAGGATGAACTAAGATAACGGTAAAGACGCATCTACCCACCCAAGGATAATTACTAACTGCACCACACCAGTCATTCCTACTTAAAGGTTGATCCCACCAAAAGACTTAGAAAATTCACCCAGTAGTTTTGTGTACCCCTAGCTGACTACATAGGTGTCGTCTGCTCCAATCTCCACTAGGTGTACCCACTACTCCCAAGCGATCGGCTCCCTACCGTAGATACCCGTGCTAGCCCCACAGTGGGGTGTATCACTCCCCAAAGTGGCAACCCGATACAACAAATGGTGCACGGCTTATATCTACACGATGCAACAACGTCTTACCTACCAGCCCGGGTCCACACACGCATATGAAACCCGTTGGACTTGCGTTGCCACCGCTAACCCGTTTTGGCCTCTTATAATCAAGCCCAGTACGCGTGTCCCGTCCTCGACATGGGTCGAGCCCAATAAGATACATATGGGTTACTGGGTGAAATGGGCCCCCCACAAGATACAACCTAAGCTTGTCATTATATCTAGTGCATCCCACTTAACCCTTTAATCATGTTTAATTACATGTTTCCACTTGGTTAAGTATTCTAATCGTATTTTCTATTGCCACCCAAGGCAACCCACTAGATTTCCTCATGCCACCCAAGGCACTTACTTGATTTCCACATGCCACCCAAGGCACCTACTTAACCCCTCATGCCCCCTACATGCTTATCTGGTTAAGTGTTTCTTAATTGATTAAGAACGTAACCGTTGTAAAGACCTCTCACATTAGACTATCTTTTATGGCAGCTGGATTTGCCGGTTGGGTCCGGGCAGCCTTACGCCATAACCGAGTCTAATCTCGTATCTATACACTTGTCACGTATTTAGTTTGTGCCTAAGACCTCTCACATTGGGCCAATCATTTGTAGCCGCTGGATTTGCCGGTCGGTTCCGGGCAGTCTTACGCTACAAAAGGGTCCAACCTCGTGTCTTAGTCGATTAATTACACCTAATTAATCACCCCCGAATTAGTTTTCCCTAATTAATTCCAATTTTAACGATGTACATAATTGACTCAATTATGTCCATCACTTTATGGTATGCATAATCATACCAACTTCACACCATTTCATTAACATGTATATTAACCCCATCGTTCCCCACGTAATTCGCTAACATGACATAAAAGGGAAGATTCATCATAAATATAATGGGTTCAACTTGCATAACATTAGCATCAACATGGGTTTAAAGGTGTCAACATGCATATAGCATCAACCCAACTAGCATAAATAATCAACCCAAACTTGCATGAATCACATATGTCATAAGGAGGTTAACTTGCATAAGTTATTTATGTCATACAAAGGGGTAAACTTGCATATGTATGTATGACATACAAAGGGGTTAACTTGCATATGTATGCATATCATTCTAAGGTGTAAACTTGCACATGTTACTTGCATATCGTCCAACACCAAACTTGCATAACATGTCATATATGGACTTGCACATAATCATACACCAAACTTGCATAACACATCATATATAAACTTGCATATAATCATACACCAAACTTGCATAATCATGGTGTCATAATGGATCAATGTTTATCATAGCAACTAGCATCATGAACACTTGCATAACTTGCATAACATCATGATCATATAGCATAGAGCTTGCATAACTTGCATAACCTCATGAACATGTAACATATGACTTGCATAACTTGCATAACATCATGAACATGTAACATATGACTTGCATAACTTGCATAACATCATGAACATGTAGCATATGACTTGCATAACTTGCATAACATCACAAACACATAGCATATAACTTGCATAACATGCACAACATCATTAACACATAGCATTTAACTTGCATAACATGCATAACATCATTAACACATAGCATATAACTTGCATAACTTGCATTGATCCACATTCATAGCCATAACCTCATTATATCCTATCATAATCATTTCGATAATTGGTCATTAAGGCTATAGAAAACTCACAACTTGTTGATTAGCACTCCTAAGAAGAAGATTAAGTTGCTAGAGTTGATTAGAGATTGATTTGAGATGCTATCTTCCTCTTTAAGTTGATGGAGGCTCCTTCAAGTTGCATTTTGACGGCATGACGACATTGTATCTATTTTTAGTATGAATTAGGGTAGTCTTAGGGTGTATTTATAGAGTAGTTAGGTGTTTTAGGCCATTAGATTAACCCTAAATCAGAATAGAGCCGTCAGATCACGTCCTAGCCACCAAAACACAGCCCAAAAGCCAAACAGGTGCACCCAGGTCACCTGGGCTCGACCAGGGAGGTCGACCCCCAGGTCGACCCTAGGGTCGACTCCCCAGTCGACCTGGTGGGCAGGTCGACTCCCCAGTCGACCCCCAGGTCGACCCCCTGGGTCTGGCGGGATTTTTCCCACCACTTCTGAAAATTGAAATTTTCGTATTTAAAATCTGTTTTAAATTTTCTGAAACTTCTTTGGGCCTTATCTGGGTCATATGGACTCCGATTTTCGAAAACTCGGACTCTATTTCGCGTATTTTTCCGAGACGAACGCAATGGCATAGCCTGTTTCCCCTGATTCAGATTTTTAAATTTAATTCTGCCCTGTTTTATATTATAGCTAGTTATTCAACATACGGGGTGTTACATTCTCCCCTACTTAAAGGATTTCGTCCCCGAAATCTCTAAGTCAAGAAGAACGTATCCTACCAACCAAACAACCATCTACTAAACCATCAAACACTGGCATCCATTGTCCTTAGAGTTTCTAATGCTGTATGAACATATGCAAAAAGTGTGTGTATATGTTCCCTGTCTAATGCAAAATCAGGCGGTCTACTGATTCAGTTGACCTCCTTAATGCAAACCATGATAGTGTCATGCATCCAATATGTATGCGAAAGAACCCTATCGACACATACTATTACTACATGCGTGCACAACCATTCACCAAAATGCATCATCCATATGATAACACAACCATTATACATCCATTAATATAGCTACCTACACACAATTTTATGCAATATGCAATATGAAGTGATTGAGCCGATCTAGTGCCTAGAGTGTGTGTATATGCATCCACGAGCAACCACTAGCAACCACTTGCATCCACACGTATCCATCAAACATAACATGTCTCAAACACATGTTTCAACCATAGGTTTACCCTATCTAAAGGTCAAAGGTACTAATGAGAGGACATACTAAAGATAAGATAAGTACTAGACAAACGATAAAGGAGAAGTTAAAAGACATACCCTCAAAAAGGAATGGGTATAATGAACGCATCTTCGCTTCTGTCTCCCAAGTAGCATTGCTCTCATCTTCTCCCCATTGCACTTTGACTAGCCGCACCTCTCTGTTCCTCAACTTCCTAATCTCTGACCCAAGGATGCGGGTAGGAGCTCGTCGAATAGTTGCATCACGCTCTACCTCCACTTCTTTTAGCAAGCTCGGCTCTACCACCTCTGCGGTCTCATGTAGGCACTTCCTCAAGTGTGACACATGGAATACGTCATGTACCCCACTAAGTCTCTCGGGTAAATCCACTCTATATGCCATCCGTCCAATCCTTTCCTTAATAGGAAACGGCCCAACAAATCTTGGAGCTAACTTCCCAACGGACCCAAAGCGAACTACATTTCGTAATGGAGATACTTTGACAAAGACCATGTCCCCAACCTCAAACTCCAGATCCGTCCTCCTCTTGTCCGCATAAGATTTTTTCCTATCCTGCGCTGCTTTCATCCTTCTTCGAATCAAATCAATCTTTTCCGAAGTCTCTCTAACCATATCGGGCCCAAGCAAGATCTTATCCGTAGATTCCCACCAACATGTAGGTGATCGACAAGGCCTTCCATAAAGAGCTTCGAAAGGAGCCATACCAATACTGGACTGAAAGCTGTTATTATATGCGAACTCCACCAATGGAAGATGCTCTTCCCATGTTCCTCCAAAATCCAAGATACAAAGCCTCAAAAGGTCTTCCAGAACACGATTCACCCTCTCGGTCTGGCCGTCCTTCTGAGGATGATATGCGGTGCTCAGACACAATTGAGTCCCCACTGCTTCTTGCAAACTTTTCCAGAACTCGCTAGTGAAGATAGGATCTCGATCACTCACTATGCTAGAGGGTACCCCATGCAATCGAACTATCTCTCGAAGATAAACTGAAGCTAGCCATGGAGCAGTCCTCTTGCTCTTCACGGGTATAAAATGGGCGCTCTTAGTAAGTCTGTCTACCACAACCCAAATTCCCGTATTACCCTTTCTCGATCTGGGTAACCCGTCAATAAAATCCATCGAGACGCTATCCCACTTCCATTGCGGAATTTCCAATGGGTGAAGCAACCCACCTGGTTTCTTTTGCTCCGCTTTCACCTGTTGGCACACCAAGCATCTAGCGACATACTCGACCACATCCTTTTTCATACCGGCCCAAAAGAAAACTCGCTTCATGTCTTGGTACATCTTGTCCCCACCGGGATGAATGGTCATCCTGGAACGGTGTGCATCATCAAGAATAGCCTTCCTCAAACCCTCGTCTTGCGGTACACAAAGTCTACCGTCTCTACGCAAGCACCCCCTATCGTCTAGGGTGTACCTACTCAAATGGCTGGACGACTCCCCCCTTATGAGCCTCTCTACCAACTCAACCAACTGTGGGTCGTCCCGCTGTGCCTCGCCAATCCGTCCCAAAAGAGTAGGCCTGACCTCCAAAGATGCTAGCAAACCAGGTATGTAATCAACGGAAGGTCTGAAATCAAACATCGAGATAAATTCCAAGCTTCGTCGTTCCACGAACAATGGACTCAAGGACAACCTTTTTCTACTCAAGGCGTCCGCCACCACGTTACCCTTGCCAGGGGTATACGCTATCTCGAAATCATAGGATGCTAAGAACTCCATCCACCTTTGTTGTCTCAAGTTCAAATCCTTCTGAGAAAACAAGTACTTCAATGATTTGTGGTCAGTGAACAATTCGAATCTCTCACCAAGAAGATAATGGCGCCAAATCTTAAGCGCAAAAACAATAGCGGCCAACTCTAAATCATGGGTAGGGTAATTCTTCTCATGCTTTCTCAACTGCCTTCCACCATAGGCTATTACCCTTCCCTCTTGCATTAAGATTGCGCCCAGTCCAGTCCCACAAGCATCGGTATAGACAACAAATGGCTTACTCCCATCTGGCAACACTAAGACTGGAGCTGTGGTTAAAGCTCTCTTTAACCGTCGGAACGCATCATCACAATCTACGTCCCATACAAAGACTAGATTCTTCTTCGTCAAGCGAGTTAATGGGGCTGATATCTTCGCGAAGTCCTTGATAAACTTCCTATAGTAGCCAGCCAACCCCAAGAAACTCCTCACCTCGGTAGCATTCTTCGGAACCTTCCAATCTTGAATTGATACTACCTTCGCGGGATCCACAGCTATCCCTTCCTTGGAGACCACGTGCCCTAAGAACCGCACTTCCTTCCTCCAGAAGTGACATTTAGAGAATTTAGCCTTAAGGCTATGCGCTCGAAGAGTCTCCAACACTTCCCTAAGATGTAGGGCATGCTCTTCCTCACTCTTAGAAAATACTAAGATATCATCCACAAAGACCACCACGAACTTATTAAGGAACTCCCTGAACACCCTACTCATCAAATCAACAAAATATGCAGGGGCGTTCGTCAAACCAAATGGCATCACCAGCCACTCATAGAAACCATCTGGAGTCCTAAAGGCAGTCTTGTCTATGCTATCCTCAGCCACTCTCAACTGATGAAACCCCGTGGACAAGTCCAACTGAGAAAATACTGAAGCGCCAACCAACTGATCAAAGAGATCATCAATCCTCAGCAATGGGTGTCTATTCTTCTTTGTGAGCTTGTTGAGTTCTCTATAGTCTACACAAAGTCTGAGGGACCCATCCGCCTTCGTAGCAAAAACTACTGGAGCACCCCACTCCGATATACTTCGTCTTATGAACCCCTTCTCAAGCAACTCCCCTACTTTCTTATGGAGTTCCCTCCTCTCACGAGGAGCCATGTGGCGCACTGGTAAAGATACATGTTTAGCATTATCCACCAGATATATTCGGAAGTCTATCTCCCGCTTCGGAGGTAAGCCCTTCACCTCCTTAAACACATCTGAGTATTCCCGGACCACTCTAACAGATCGCAAACTCTCTACCGAAGCGTCAAGCGATTCAAGATAACCTAGCATAACAGAATCCATGGGATTACAAGAGATATCGAGAGTGTTACCAAACGGGTCATGAGCCTAACAACTCTCCTTTCACAATCAAGAACGGCACCATTACTGGATAACCAGTCCATGCCCAAAATCAACCCATAGCCCGTGAAGGCCAAAACAAAAGCATCACATCTGAACTCAACACTAAGTATAGAAATCTTCAAACCCAAACATATCATGGACAAATAAGTGGAGCCCCCAATTGGGTTTGAAACAACCAAGGGATCATCTACTAGACTGGTGTCTAAGTGCAGTGACTCAACTAATGATGATGAGATAAATGAATGGGATGCGCCAGAATCAAATAATGTACGGACATGATGATCAAATAGAAAAACCAGACTTTCAACGGAAATAGTTCTACCTCTTTCCTGAATCGGTGGAACCGCGAGAGCCTGAACTTGCCCCCTAGCCTGACCTGGTGCCATAAGAGCTTGCACCTGTCCTCCTGAGGTAGATCCCGTCCTTTGCCCCTTCTTGGGCAGTCCTTCACTAGATGCCTTGCTTCGCCATAGTGGTAGCAGCCAGTCTTCTTCTTCTTCCGAAAATCTTTGCTTAGGTAGCCTGGTATCCCGCAATTGAAGCACTTCTTCTTCCCCTTGCCACCGTTGCCTTTCCCACCTTTGTTTTGTTGCTGTTGAGGTCTCTTTTGATCTCCCTTCTTCTTGGGTGCCTTATTAGCATTCGGACCCTTCTCTTCCTCATGCATGAGTGCCATGTCAACTAGCTTCTCAAAGGTGGCCCCCATAGGGATATGAGTCATAGCCAATCCATGCATCGGTTCATTCAAGCCTTTAACGAACCTCAAAGCCTTCTTCTCCGGTGTATTCACCATGTCTATGCCAAACCTTGCAAATTGATTAAACTTGTTGACATATTCCTTCACCGAGAGATTTCCTTGCTTTAGAGTCAAGAACCTTTCCATATACAAGTTTTCCTCCGCCCTTGAGAGAAACTTTGCCACAAATCTTTGCCTGAAATCCGCCCAAGAGTCAACGGGGCGTTCTCCATTAGTGACCTCCCACCAGAATGAGGCCTCTCCCTTCATTAACCAAGCAGCTAACTTGACTTTCTTTCCTTCTTCCATCTCAAAGATATCTATCAACTCTTCCACCTCCTTAAGCCAATCTCTAGCCTCCACAAAAGTTTCTGATCCTTGAAAAGGTTTCCCTCCCATAGCTTTAAATTCCTTGCAAGTCTTAGCAAAAGTATCCGTGCGAGGAGGAGGAGGGGGAGGAGGAAGATCGGGTGCTACGGTTGGTGGAGGAACATTTGCTGGACCCGCAGTGGCGGCCATAGCCTCCATCAATCTCCTATACCATACTGGTATCGTCACACCCTCCGGAAAGTTAAGATCTTCAGCCATGCTGAAACGAAAAAGGAAAGATTCAAAACGGAGAATTCGAAAGATAAAGATATGGCTATTGGGGATTATGCTTTTCTTTCAAAAACTTTTCTCTTTAAAGACATGTTTCTGAAAATACTTCTTCCAAAAATGTTTTTAGAAAAATAGTTTTCTAAAAATTTTATCTGTTCCGGTAACCTTCGCTCTGATACCACGTGTAACACCCCACACCCGCTAAGGTCACTCACTAAGGGAATGCATTAACTTCGGTGGAGCATTTTAAGTGAGTATAGAACAGAAAAATTACAACAAGACAGATATAAATACTTGAAAATCTAAAACATCATTTCATAGCAGCAGAAGGTAAACATGTTTAGTTACAACACCATAAAGAGTCAAGTACTAAATATCCATCCTGATAAAAACATAAGTACATAATCCCACTACATAAACAATAGCCATAAAAGAATAGACAAGCTGGGCTTTACATCACGGTCCAAGCTCCAGAAGATAGATAAAGAAATCTGATCAAAGCCCACTAGTGCTAGGCCCAACCTGAGGACCTGAGGGGGAAAAAGATAAAAACAACGGGGTCAGACATAAGTCTGAGTGAGCCCTATAACTTTAACAACACAATCATTAAAGTAATTAGGGTATGATGTAAACTTGGTACAGGATGACTGGGGATAAATGACTACACTAAGTAGCCAACTAGACATAGGATGAACTAAGATAACGGTAAAGACGCATCTACCCACCCAAGGATAATTACTAACTGCACCACACCAGTCATTCCTACTTAAAGGTTGATCCCACCAAAGGACTTAGAAAATTCACCCAGTAGTTTCGTGTACCCCTAGCTGACTACATAGGTGCCGTCTGCCCCTATCTCCACTAGGTGTACCCACTACTCCCAAGCGATCGGCTCCCTACCGTAGATACCCGTGCTGGCCCCACAGTGGGGTGTATCACTCCCCAAAGTGGCAACCCGATACAACAAATGGTGCACGGATTATATCTACACGATGCAACAACGTCTTACCTACCAGCCCGGGTCCACACACGCATATGAAACCCGTTGGACTTGCGTTGCCACCGCTAACCCGTTTTGGCCTATTATAATCAAGCCCAGTACGCGTGTCCCGTCCTCGACATGGGTCGAGCCCAATAAGATACATATGGGTTACTGGGTGAAATGGGCCCCCCACAAGCTACAACCTAAGCTTGTCATTATATCTAGTGCATCCCACTTAACCCTTTAATCATGTTTAATTACATGTTTCCACTTGGTTAAGTATTCTAATCATATTTTCTATTGCCACCCAAGGCAATCCACTAGATTTCCTCATGCCACCCAAGGCACTTACTTGATTTCCACATGCCACCCAAGGCACCCACTTAACCCCTCATGCCCACTACATGCTTATCTGGTTAAGTGTTTCTTAATTGATTAAGAACGTAACCGTTGTAAAGACCTCTCACATTAGACTATCTTTTATGGCAGCTGGATTTGCCGGTTGGGTCCGGGCAGCCTTACGCCATAACCGAGTCTAACCTCGTGTCTATACACTTGTCACGTATTTAGTTTGTGCCTAAGACCTCTCACATTGGGCCAATCATTTGTAGCCGCTGGATTTGCCGGTCGGTTCCGGGCAGTCTTACGTACAAAAGGGTCCAACCTCGTGTCTTAGTCGATTAATTACACTTAATTACACCAAATTAATCACCCCCGAATTAATTTTCCCTAATTAATTCCAATTTTAACGATGTACATAATTGACTCAATTATGTCCATCACTTTATGGTATGCATAATCATACCAACTTCACACCATTTCATTAACATGTATATTAACCCCATCGTTCCCCACGTAATTCGCTAACATGACATAAAAGGGAAGATTCATCATAAATATAATGGGTTCAACTTGCATAACATTAGCATCAACATGGGTTTAAAGGTGTCAACATGCATATAGCATCAACCCAACTAGCATAAATAATCAACCCAAACTTGCATGAATCACATATGTCATAAGGAGGTTAACTTGCATAAGTTATTTATGTCATACAAAGGGGTAAACTTGCATATGTATGTATGACATACAAAGGGGTTAACTTGCATATGTATGCATATCATTCTAAGGTGTAAACTTGCACATGTTACTTGCATATCGTCCAACACCAAACTTGCATAACATGTCATATATGGACTTGCATATAATCATACACCAAACTTGCATAACACATCATATATAAACTTGCATATAATTATACACCAAACTTGCATAATCATGGTGTCATAATGGATCAATGTTTATCATAGCAACTAGCATCATGAACACTTGCATAACTTGCATAACATCATGATCATATAGCATAGAGCTTGCATAACTTGCATAACCTCATGAACATGTAACATATGACTTGCATAACTTGCATAACATCATGAACATGTAACATATGACTTGCATAACTTGCATAACATCATGAACATGTAGAATATGACTTGCATAACTTGCATAACATCACAAACACATAGCATATAACTTGCATAACATGCACAACATCATTAACACATAGCATTTAACTTGCATAACATGCATAACATCATTAACACATAGCATATAACTTGCATTGATCCACATTCATAGCCATAACCTCATTATATCCTATCATAATCATTTCAATAATTGGTCATTAAGGCTATAGAAAACTCACAACTTGTTGATTAGCACTCCTAAGAAGAAGATTAAGTTGCTAGAGTTGATTAGAGATTGATTTGAGATGCTATCTTCCTCTTTAAGTTGATGGAGGCTCCTTCAAGTTGCATTTTGACGGCATGACGGCATTGTATCTATTTTTAGTATGAATTAGGGTAGTCTTAGGGTGTATTTATAGAGTAGTTAGGTGTTTTAGGCCATTAGATTAACCCTAAATCAGATTAGAGCCGTCAGATCACGTCCTAGCCACCAAAACACAGCCCAAAAGCCAAACAGGTGCACCCAGGTCACCTGGGCTCGACCAGAGAGGTCGACCCCCAGGTCGACCCTAGGGTTGACTCCCCAGTCGACCTGGTGGGCAGGTCGACTCCCCAGTCGACCCCCTGGGTCTGGCGGGATTTTTCCCGCCACTTCTGAAAATTGAAATTTTCGTATTTAAAATCTGTTTTAAATTTTCAGAAACTTCTTTGGGCCTTATCTGGGTCATATGGACTCCGATTTTCGAAAACTCGGACTCTATTTCGCGTATTTTTCCGAGACGAACGCAATGGCATAGCCCGTTTCCCCTGATTCAGATTTTTAAATTTAATTCTGCCCTATTTTATATTATAGCTAGTTATTCAACATACGGGATGTTACATTATACATAGGAATAATGTGGAAAATTAACAAGTTGTATGTTTCTATCTTCCTTTTCCCATTTTACATGTTTTATGTTTATTTCCAGTCTTGCCTATATGCCTGTGTGATTCGATTCTGTCCTTCTTTCTCCGTTTCCCCTTTTTATTTTACACCAAGCCTATCCCTTTTTGGAAGCCTAGGCTATACCCTATTTGAGTGTGCGTATAACTGGGCAATGATGAATGATATAAAACGAGGAATTTAGGCATGTTACTGATTGACTACACTTTAGAAAAGGATAAATATACACATGTTTAGGCCTGCTGTAAACTGATAAAGGGGAAATGTGTATATGTTACTATAACTTGGTAGAAAAATGCAAAACCTATATATGTTGTAATTTGGGGACATAGTTGGTATGCATATGAAATGGACATGTTACATTTGGCTTAAAACATACACTAAGTAAATGACATGTTTCGGGTAAGAATCAGATGTAGTTTAATAAACTGAAATGTTATGGGAAACTATATACATCTGGGCATGTGATTTTGGGGAAGGGTTGTACAACCCATAAATATTACAACTATGCTTATTAGTAAACCTAAACCTGCTAGGTTAAGACAAAAGTATTAATAAGCTTAGAGGTCCCTCGTCTGCTGTTGTACCGGGTTTTGGGGACTCTTAAATCCTACTTATTTGGGGACACAAGCTTAGGGGGTTTGGCTTGTGTCAATCTGCTGTTTGGAACCCATATCAGTCAGTATCCCTATAGGTATCTTTTTAATGGGGGTCCAGCATTAGATAGGGGTCAGGGCACGCTTTATTGAACTGGATAGTAAGAGGTTCACATGGAGGTGGTTATGGGCACGTTCTGGTGGAGTCATGAGCGTATATGGGTCGACTAGGGAAGATAAGACACTATAACACCAGTAAATATGTATGTGTTTTTATATAGTTGTTGGGTTAGGGAGTGATACACCCTACTGCCGGGGATGATATAGAGTATTTACGTAGTAGGGAGCCGATCCCATGGGTAGTAATTAGGGTACACCTAATCCTGCTATTTAATCCTGCAGTTTATTTCTGTTGTTAATTCTGTTGTAATCCTGCTGTTATGTAATTAGGCGAAGAATCTAATCCCGTTGAACCTATTTTACTAGTATTGGAGCAGACATATATGTTCAAACACACCTGTTTTAGGATATAAATGTGAAGCATTACTCAATCATAATTTATTCCTGTCATTCATGTCTATCATACTATTCTATTTAGTTCATTACCTTATATGACACTGTACCTTTCTTATCAAGTCTTATTTACCTGTCTTGGCATTTCTATTTTATGCATATTTTTAAATCACTGGAACTCGCCATACTTTATGTCTGACCCTTTTTCATTTGCCTCTTTCTTCCGTTCCCCCTAGGTCCTCAGAGTGGAAGCATTCAGCAGTGACTAGGATTTCTCATATAGCTTGGACTTGACTTGGATTTTTTGAGATGAATTGTTTTGACTTGCTATCTACTTTAGTTTTGCTTATGGCGAGGGATATGATATTATGTACTCTAGTATTTTTCATGAGATGTATCGTAAGCCAGACTTGTGACAATTTACTAGTTGTAACTGGTTTTGATGTATTTATGAGACTATGCTTTATTTCTTTTATAATAAAGTTTAAAGTTTTTTCGCTGCTTATTTTATCTGTCTTGGACATATTCTGTAATGATTACCTGTCGCGCTTCACAGAACTTAATGCATTATCTTAAGAGTGACATTAACGGACATGGGGTGTCACAAAGAGTCTCTCTATCTGCTCTTGAATCTTCTTGCTTGACAAGTCTATCTACTTCAAAGTAGAATCCACCGAAATCCCTTGGGGAATCCCTTTTAAAAGGAATCTTGAAAATCCTAGTTATCCAATATATTGAAATAGCAGCCAGAAAACCGCAGATGGATCTGATTGTTCCACCAAGATACATCAGCATCGAATCTTTCCAAAATCTTCGTAGAGTCTCTCTAATTCCCTTTTTGAAGGTAGTGATGTCTTCTACTTTTAGGTCGAGAAATGTGGATCCAAAACTATTTAGTAAACTTTATAATAAGATTATTCCAACTTCCTGAAGATCCACTATCCAAATGCCGAAATCATGTGTCAATAATATCCGAGAAAAAAATAGGAAGCATTTAGCTATAACATCATTCCCCAGTATCTCCATATGTCATATATACTTGATCAAGTGAGCCGTCATATTCTTCCTCCAATCATAAGCTTCTTATGCCAACAATTTGAAGTCCGACGGATTCCTAAAGTTCCGCATATTTGAAATGAAAGGGCTCTGGTTAACATAATATAAGTCTTGTCGAGATAACCCATCTCTTAAAGATTTTCTCATCACATCCATTATCCAATTGTCATCATCCATAAATTGTCGTTAATCGCCAAAAACATCACTCGTTGCCCGAGTGCCTCAAGTATACAAACAAAAATGTCCACCTTTAATTGCCAAAGTCAGGTTGGTATTA
Organism: Allium sativum; assembly: GCA_030737875.1. Taxonomy (NCBI): domain Eukaryota; kingdom Viridiplantae; phylum Streptophyta; class Magnoliopsida; order Asparagales; family Amaryllidaceae; genus Allium; species Allium sativum. The sequence goes on along the minus strand of CM060919.1, from coordinate 227,838,559 downwards.
ACCCGATTTCCTTGAATAGGGATATCTCCTGTTTGATTCGATCTGAAATCCTAACTCATATGCGTTTAAATTCCATTTCCTAAATCAAAATTCTAATGTCTTGAAGTGTCAACACCAAGCCAGCGTTTCTAGAGGGATAGCCTTCGGTCTGAATCGGGTTAGTATAAGCCTAAGGTTCGAGCTCAGTACCAGTTCCTTGAGATACATGGGAAGTTTCCCTTGGTTCTAGGCTAAGAGTTTGAGTGTTGCTCAGTCCAGCACCACCAGCTTTGTTCTGACCTTCTGTTCACTTTGTTTGATCCTATTAATCAAATTAGTCAACTTTTCCTCTTACCTTTGTATCATCATTCTTGACGTTCAAGTTTAGTTTCCAAATCCTTTAACATCTCTTCCTGAGTGAGAATGACAGAGAGGTTTCCTCCATAGGAAGCCTCCTGATTTCCTTTCACTGTAGCTCTTATAGGTCGAGCATCCGTTTTTTTCTCTTAACCATTGTATCCTTAGTAAAAAGTATGTCCTTAGTTCAAGTAGTGTACCCCCTTCTTGACATGCCAAAAATGTTAAATTAGATTTTGCTTAATTTAGCCTAACACCCTATATATCCAATAATCAAAGCAAATCATAAGAAATTCACATATCACAGTCACACGACAATCATAGAATAGTGAGAAAGCAGTCAAAGAGGTAATATTTTTATTATGGTTCGGTAATTTCTGGCATATGTCCACCCTGGTGTAATCTATTATATATACTGCAAAATTATAACAAGTTCATTTGAGTACAAGGTTTCCATGAGAATGGAATTGAGTTTTAATAGTAGGGGACTCCTTATGTGGTAAAGAATAAAGAAGGTCCAAGCAGAAGTTAGTATATAATCCCAATAAAGGAGAAGATTGATCCCTTTTTTAGAAGCACCGGTGGTCTATTTATTGATGAGATGAAGAGTCTGATCGATCCAGAATCATGTAGGGAAACCTACCTAAGAGAGACGACCTGGCCCAAGAGGTGGGACTCGGGTCACCCCCTCTTGAGCGGACAGTATTGATCTCTCAAGAGGGATCAACGTCGATCCCTTAAGGTTGCACCCTTTGAGGTGCGATCCTCTTGGTAAGTCATATTTTGCTTTGTCTTGATGTCTATGTGTTTAGCATGATAATTTTCCCTTCCATTCTTGAGTTATTGATGAAGTTCCAACCAAGTTTTTGAATCCTAAAATTCTATGTCACGAAAAGTACTGATCCAAGACTAAGCCAAACTTCCAATCCTGTTCCTTTGCTTTGGATTCATATTTATCCCGTACTTAACGAAATTTTGAGCTTCAATTCAGTTTGTTCCAAAGTGATATTTTGATGAGTCCAATTAATTAGAGCTTCATATAATCATCCACACTCAATTCCTGAGCTATCGAAGTATCCAAATTCAAAGTGTAACGGTCTTGTTAAAAGGCAGATTAACGATAAAGAACTTACTAAGACAAGATATATTATTACAAGGTAGTTTAGATAAATGATTGTACAAGTTTAGCTCTATCAAGTCAAGAAATGCATTTTAAAAAGGAAATGGTGCAACAATATAAGTTTAGATGTAATTAATAGAAGAAATGTATTTGATGGTTATACTATAAACTGGGACACCCCAGTATTAAAGTCATAAAGAAAATATTAAAAGATAATAATATTTCATTTGAAAATTTACCTATATCGTATATATGTACCCACTACTAAGTTGGTAAAAGCCAAAAATTTCCGTTTAGTGAATCTAAAACTACTTATAACAAGCCACTTGAATTAATAACGGAAGATTTATGGAAGCCAGCTCCAACGAATTATAATCATGGATACAAGTACTATCTTTTCTTTATAGATGCATATTCTAGATGTACTTTTATATTTTTCCTCAAACCAAAGTCAAAAACATATAATATGGTGATGAAATTTATTAACTAGCTATAGTGCAATAATCATGCAAACATATGTTGGTGCAAAATTTAAACCATTGAGAAGTTTCTTTCATGATAAAAAGAATGATGCAAAGAATAACATGTCCTCATACTTTTGAATAAAATGGTTTATTCGAAAGAAAACATAGACATATTATGGAAATTGGTTTAACCTTAATATCACACGAGTCATTGCCAATGAAATTTTAGACAGAGGCATTTGCAACATTTGTATATCTTATCAATTAGATACTTACTAAAATTTTAAAATACAAACGTTGTTATGAAATAATGTTCGGAATTAAACCAAATTCTCAAACTTAAGAACTTTTGATTATCTATGTTTTCCTTGTCTTAGACCATATAATAGACATAAATTAAGCCTCCGGGTTTGGTTCTTGCACCTTTTAGGGATATGAAAGTAATCAAAAAGGATATAAATTTCTAGATAGCGGTGACAAATTATTCATATCAAGATATGTTGTATTTAATTAAAATGTTTTTCCTTTTGCATAAAAGGAAATTAGAACCACTCAGGAAATATGAAATTCAAGAATGCCTATCCTGCTGGTGCTAACTCTTCCAGAGTAAATCGTTAAGGAGCATACTGGAACACATGAAGGAAATAGGAAGAGCCACTCAGCATCTCAAGTACAAGATCAAATTACAGCTAAACTGATTCTACTCTCCAGTTGATGTTCATGCTATGCTACTCTCTCATGAGATAAGAATTGATAACAAGAAGTCCAATGACACTGATTACTCTCCCAATTATGCTGCAAATAATATAGGCACAGAAAAGCAATTACAGAAATAATACTGCCAGTCAGAGAGGTGGTTACCCTTCCAGAGGGAGAGGAAGCAGTAGATGGAACCACGACAACACCAAAGTACCAAATCTGTGAAAAAGTTGGACACACTGCACTCAAGTGCTACTTTAGATTTAATTCTATCTATGCTGGTAATTAAGGTAATAGCATTCAAGGTGAAAAAAATCCTAATGTCAATGTTGTCGAGCACAACAAAAAGCATCAACTTAAGTCAGTGGAAAGCAGTACAACAAACAGAAATTACCAGATCAGAATCCATACTGGATGACAATTGATTCCCAAATTCAGGTGCAACTAATCACGTGACTAACAATCTGGATAATCTTAATCTTGGGAATAAAGAATACAGAGGTAAACAGTTAACAACCATGGGTGATGGTAAGTGCATTAGTATTTTTCATACTAGTAATGCTATTTTAAGAGGCAAGAAACAATTATTTTTGCACAAACTTCTTAGGGTACCCAAAATAAAGAAAAATTTAATGTATGTGTCATAGTTCACTAACGATAATAGTGTTTTTTTAGTTTTATCCAAGTTACTGTGTAGTTAAAGATATTCTAACACATGAATTTTTTTTGCAAGGTAATGAAGTTAATGATCTGTACAAGTTCAAACTTGGTGATCAACTCATCCCAGCAAAAGAGAAATGTTGTTTTACTTCTGTGATTCAACAAGAAAACATACAAAAATATTTTTGATCTATGGACCTATAAATTGGGTCACCCTAGTGTAAGTATTGTAAAAGATATTCTGAACAGAAATAACATTTCCTATAATAATGTCACTCTGCCATATGTTTGCACATACTGTCAAATGGGTAAAAATCACAAATTACCCTTTTATCATTCTTTAACTATCTACTCTAAACCTTTTGATTAAATAGCTACAGACTTATGGGGTACAACCCCTATCACTTTTGACTTTGGGTACAAATACTACATTTCTTTTGTTAATGCATTCTTTAGATACACTTGGATTTATTTCTTTAAATCCAAGTCTGACACTTATGATACTGTCATAAAATTTATGAACATGATAGAAAATCAACTTAACACAAAAGTGAAAATATTTCAGTCTGATAGTGACATTGAATACAAGCCACTTATCAACCATTTCAACAGTAATTGAATAATTCATTGAACTACCTGCCCTTATACATTTGAAAAAAATAGCATAGCTGAAAGAAAGCATAGACATATAGTAGAATGTGGCTTAACTTTATTAGCACAAGCATCTTTACCCCCAAAATTTTGGTATGAATCCTTTAATATTGATGTCTATATAATTAATAGAATGCCAACAAAGGTCTTAAAGGATATAAGTCCACTTGAAGCACAGTATAAACTTAAGCTAGATTATTTAGGATTAAAACTGTTAGACCATAAAATGGCACTAACACCCAAAAAATCGTGTTTAGAGCGTGAAATTTGAAGAAATAACTGGAAAAGGAAGAAATAGCAAGACAACAACATTTTTATAGTGGTTCGGCATTAACGAGCCTACATTCACTTCATAAATACTCAACCCGACCACCTTAACTATTACGTGGCCTTGACCCGACCCCTTTAACTGCTCCCACTGAGTTCTACGAACCTGTACTACTTTCCACCTATACAAAAAATCGTTCTCGCTCACTGTTCTTGATCCTTTGGTGTAAATACTCGACCAGAAAGCCAGAAAGGGGACTTTTTGGGTATTTTGAAGCTCCAACACAGAATATATCCGCTATTATTGCTCGACTCAAACCCTATTTTAGCAATTCTGGAGTGAATTTACATATTTTTGAGAGAAATTTTATTGTTTCTTGAGTATTTGATGATTATACTCTTTGTAATTGTAATTTCTTAGTGAATCAAGGAATTATAAAGTGGATGTAGGCCCGTTAACGTCGAACCACTATAAAATGTAGTTGTCTTGTTGTTTCTTGTACTTTTCAGTTACTTTCTCATATTTTATGCTCAAAGTACGACTTTTTAGGTGTTAGTGCCATTTTTGGGTCTAACATTTTGGTGCTTTCATTGGGAAATGAAGATTCTCAACGTCTAAGGATTTTCTAATCTATTTTTTGGATCACCAAGTCCGACGAGGAAATCCTGCGACTTCTCTATTTTCCATTGATTTTGCATGAATGGTGCTTTTGGATATGAAGCCACCTCCACGCCTCCTAGAAGCAGCAATCAACGAAGTCCTAGATTCAAAGAGCTCTGGGTTGATGGCATCCAGGTTAGGGTTCTCGGCTCGAAGCGCTCGGTTCAAATGACATTCTTCGATTCGATCCAGCGATAGCCTTCAATCCGACCCGGAGTCATGTTCGACTGGTGACATGGTCATTTTTGCAAAATAAAAATAAAAATGGTACGGCCTGAATTTTGAGAATAACCGTCAAGACTTAATAATAAAGCTTCAGCGACTAGTCCGAGAATGTCGATAGCACAATGGCAACAATTGGGATTCTTCCTAAAGCCACGACCCTTATTTACTGATGTTATTCAACACGAGGAGCTCCTGATCAAATTCAACATGCCAATTATGATGACATATGCGGGAAAGACTACTTCCAGATAGCTTCTCTTTTGAGGGTTTCAATGGCATATAGATTTGACCACTGCAACAGATGTTATTCTTGAATGTGTGGTGACCACTTGGTTTACACGACATGAACCAGCCCAGTTGACTGAATCAAATGACATTGATATGGAGCAGTCCAGACCCTGTTCTGATGACAACTCGGATGATCTTAGTGACGATAATATTCAATGATGGAATAATAGAACACAAGGATCCCCAACATTACAAAGCTACCCTTCACTAATATGACATGATGAAAGACATATGTCTTGCAACTCACTACCCAAAGAACTTGGCTAACCTTTGCAATGACCATTTTCTATCAATCACATTGATGATGATAAATTTTCACTTGATAAGTGTTAAACCAACATACTTAGGTGCCCAGAGTCAAGTCCCAATTAAACCTCCATTGGTCAGGATTGGACCTATGGATCCTCATAAAGATGATAACAACTTGACTGCTCATCAGCTACCATGTTATCTCAACCTAGAGATGAAAGCACGAGATTAAAGCAAATGAGAATCAGCCATCTGCTCTCAACTTTACACTTTTTTATATAACTTACGAACATCACTCAAAGCCTAGCTAGCCTTGCTACCGTATTCAAGCTTATCTAATTAAAGTCTTGACCAATCAGCTACTAAAACAGGTTTTGCAATAACCTGAGGTATATGGAAGACTAACTGAATGGAACATCAAATTAGAATAATTCAATATTACCCTTTCTCCTCTGAAGGTCATTGGGATAAACATCCACAAATCTCATTTCTAATGCACAGAATAATGCTTCAAAAGTAGTAGTTAGCTGACTATCTAACGGAAGATGTATGTGAATGAGATTTTTAACGGTCAACGTTCTGGGGGCATCTAGGAAATCCAAGTGTGGATTGCTCGTAATTCCATCATCTAATTCAAAGTTGATACATCATTGCCTTGCATTACTGTATTTGTATCCAGAATATGGCTGACTACTTTAATCTTGCCTTAAGCTTGACAAGTTAAAGGTTTGAAACACCTAAGCCTGGATGTTGATTGATTGTCTACACATCAGCTCTTATTCGCTCTTATTCCCGACATTGGATCGGAGACAGATGCGGATAGATGAGGGATGTCTATCTTCTTAGCCCCCGTATCCCACTTCCTAACATGGAAAGGGCTAAGCTTCTACAAGAATGGATTCCTTTTTCTCTCACCGATTACCATCCTAGCATCGACATGATGAGGTGCTACCATTAACGGTCCTGATCTGACTATCTAACTCTCATTCCTTGCCCTTGACGTGGGGGTAAGAAGGCAATTCAAAGGAAACACAATCTCATCCTTCACTCATCGAAGTCCTCCTAGTCGCCTTTGTCATGTAAAGACCCCATTCATGGTCTATTCGTTCTTGGGACTACTGCCCCCACAATAATCTTAAAAGTTATACTCTATCATCTTAAAGCCTTGGCAGTCATCTCCTAGCAGAGACTGGACGAAGCAAAATCGATTGGCAAAGAATTTGCGATGCTATTCTCAATTAGAATATTTCTCATTCCTTTAATAGGATTGTATTTTAACCATATCTCTTATCTTTGCTTGTTTTATGAGTTATTGATGTGACAAACTCATATGAATTTATGTTTGAATGGTGTAGGTACCCAGAATCTGGTACCAATAAGACTTCTAACACCCGCATATAGAACTATAGATCATTGCCATAACGAGCTCAACTGAACCGCTAAACCATCCGCTCCGTCTGAGGGAAGATTTATAGCTCAAGGTGGATTTGATATGACCATCCACTCCTTGGCTCATGCATGGCAGACCTCAAGGGAATTATGCATCGATCTTTGCATTTCAAAATCAGAATTTAAATCTAGAAGGATGTGATTTGACCATCCATATGGCTAGATCCTGCGCTCGACGTCATCGGATTACATAAATCCAAATAGAGGAGACAACACTTACCATTGATATGCTTACTTTCTAGTCATGCATCTTACCTTTACATGCTTCCTGATTTATTGACATGACTAACTCGTGTATATTTGTATAAGAATGATGCAGGTACATAGAGTTTGGAACTAATCAGAACTCCCATAGTTTGATCGGGGGAACACAAAGCTTTGGCGAACGTGATACGAGTGTTCACCCACTTACTCTTGGAGCGACGCCAATAATTTGACATAGATGGAGTTCGACCATTCATCTACTTACTTTTTCCCCTTGATGCAAAGGGAAAGAGAATAAATACACATGAGTTCAACGTCTGCTATCTATGCATGGGCATACTAATGAGTCCTCCTCGGCCTCTAGCCTTCGATTCGCCACGCAAGAAATAGAAATGTATTTGGGAGTTACACGATCACCCAGTAGATCAACAACTACATCCCTTGATCTGACAAGAAAAGTGCAATAATGACAAAGGCGCGATCCTATGAACTGCACAATGACATTTTTCCCTTGACGTGGGGGAAAAGAATGACACTAAGTCAAACGTGACCTGACTGTTTGCCCAACTAACACTAATCCTCAGAGCTTGGATATGAGTATAAACCCAGGACGAGCATGATAAGCGCACCAAGATTAAGGACCACTCGAGACCTAACTCTAACCCTGACTGACCTCAGGAAAGTATAAAGGATGAACTAAGATGTACACAACTCTAAATCTCATGACTTGGGGAGAGAGTACAAAGGACGACATTACGACGTCCACACAAACTCCATTGATGTCTGGTCGAGGATAGGAGTATAATGGACTTACGAATAAGACGTTCTAATAACTTAGCCTAGTTCCCATTGACGCTAGGGGCATGTGCATAGACTTTTATGCTAACTTCGAACATGTGTAGGACGCGACTCATGATTCAAAATTAATTAGGGGGATATATGGTTTACGAACAGATGCGAAGCAAACACGCGAGGGCTGCACTCACGCACAATAACAAAGGGCCACATTCAGAAAGTCGGTGCTAAGGCCTAATGCTAAACTACTTTCCATGCAACTTAAGGCAATGACCGAAGGGATGCCTTGAAAGTGATATCTTAAATCAATATACATACCCATATGTGACTGATTGTAGCCCAAGTGCAACAACGAGTATCACCTTGCGTGTACACTGAATAGAAAATGCAATGACACAAGCACTTGGATAACCCAATCACTTAAGATTTGAAAGCAATGCCTTTTTTATGCATACATGTTTAAATTTGAAAGGGGTGTGATCCAATCACCTATCTTTTGCCGTTACACGCGGATTGGGGGCATAACTGTTAAAAGTATTTACAAACAGCAAAACTTTTATGCCTATATTTAACTTATGCTTTGATCTTAACAATCCACTTGAGGACCACGAAACGGATGTAGATGACCATCCATTTACTAATCCCAACCTACTTCCTGATTGAAAGGCTCCAATAAGACCGGACACGGATTGAATATCCTATCTCATACACTTATTGGGTGTGATGCAAGCACTTTGTCTTTGGTTTTTCCTTTGGTACACGTGGGTAAGTGGAAGCACTCGAGGCGACTACAGTCTGACCTTTTGCCACCTGACTCTGATCGTCAGAGCCTGGATGGGAGACTAGAGATTAGTATGGGATGAGTACCACAAGTTGTTCTGCATCCAACTCTAACTCACGGCTTGATGAGGGAGTATGAATTCATAGAAGATACGAATTTGAAGTCTACTACTCATCCAAGCTCCAGTGACTAAGGACGAGGAAGGCGAGCCATGAAAAGCATGATTCGACTGCCCGACTACTCTGTGCGCATTTACTATCCTCAGAGTTTCGCAGGATCCCCGACTGCAGCCAAAAGTATGACTCCTCAAGATTAACATGCATACATATGAGCAACAGATCATCATCTAGAATTAAATGAGAAGTGACGAACCGCAAGTACATTGAATGAAAAGCACATCACCCAGGCATGCAATGCAAACACCGCCAACATTATAGTACAATACATGGGATTCAACTTGACTTAACACTTCATTCATTATATGCAAAAGCCTGATTGACGGCTATCGCATACGCGAAACCAAGAGGCCCGTAGCTGGCTTCCATCCATTCTAGGGCTTCACGCTGGGGGGCACCAGTGATGAATTAGACAACTGGAAATAACTCTTCAAAAACCGAAGTCAGATTGCAAACATTAATCGATGTTTAGCCAGAAGCTGCACATCCCAATATGACATAGGTAACGTCAATCACAACACTTTCACACGGGACGTCGGGGAATTCCACAATCCTCCGGACTTCAAACTACCATCTTTGGAGTCTTACAAGAGTAGGACCAATTATATTGTGCATCTGATGCATTGTATACGCTGTATGGAAGTGCGATCGGCGCCAGACAATGTTATGACTAAGTGCTTCCCTCTATTCTTGATCGACATCCTCCTATATGGTTTCGGTAGTTGGAATCTGAATCGATCCACTACTGGAACATGTTGGTTACCTGCTTTATTGAGCCATCAAAGGTCCACTTCGCTTGGCCCAAAAGTGTAATGTATTCACTTCTATCAAGCAGAGGTCCGGCGAGATCCTACGCTTATCTCTTGAAAGGTTTAATGTTTTTGTGGCGTCGGTGGATCGACCAGAACCATCCATAGTAATTATGGCTTCTATGTCCGGCATCTTGGACAAAATGGACTTCAAAATCTCTCTACAATGAGATCCGCCCAGACATGTTGATGAATTCTGCTTTAAAGCAGACATATTCCTATGGCAAAAGGATGCTAACGTCGTAATGAATGATTTTGATGTTTTCATAACAAAGAATAGAGGACGATCCAACTTTGGAAATGATAAGGGCAAAGGAAAATCCCTAAAAAAGAATGATGGGAATGTGCGATTCTGGAGAGAACCAATTTTATTGATCAAGTCTACAATCTTGTTTGTTAAGCTTAATGGAACCGAGCATAAGGAATAAACCTAAAAAGATTATAATGATTATTACAAACCATGATGGAACGTGAACAAAGGGCTCAATTTACTTCCTAATGACGTTCATTTGCTTGCATATTTACCAGCTTTCTCAACTCCGCGACTAATCGAAGAAGAGTAACTAAGTTCGCTGAAACACGATGAGGCGATCCTCACTTTCTGACTAAAGTGATGAAATGACGCCTAAGAGAATTTAATTCGACCATTCGCACACTCGATCTTAACTCTCGCTGACTCGACAGAGGGTACAAAACGACTTGCGTCGATTAAGATTGCTAAACCCACAACTTTGACCCGATACAACGATGGGATGTATGAAGGCGTAAGGACTCGAAGTCCGATTGACTTAGCTAAACCCCCACAAACATTAGGGGCATAAGTTAGTGTCTCGTATTTTTGATAATCAAATATTTAATTTATCATTTTAAATATTATATTTGGAATATTATTGGTTTCTAATCTTAAATTCGTTTATAAAATGAATTTTGAGCGTTAAATTTATATTTAATATGAATCGAGCTCGTAATGGCGTGGTACTTCATAATATTGAGTTTTTAACTTCAACGGAATATATAGGATCCGATATAAGTAGGATTTCTCTAAAACAAGATCTGTTTGAATCTAATTGATGATAATTTTCATATGAAAGAGAAAATTTTAAATTTCATGTTATAAATTGTTAGTTATGTCCAATTCAAATTTTAAAATAGTCGCTATGGAAATCATTAATTAACAGTAACATTTATTTAATAATTTATAAGGGTTTTAATATAATTTAGATATCATTTTAACTCGAAATTGATGATATTGAGTTGTATAATTTATATTTGAAGCTATATGATATTTCCAGTTGGGTATTTAAGATTATAATGATTTATTACTATTTAATTAAATTGTTTTGGAACTTAATTATTATTTTATCGATATTTATAAAAGCTTTTAAAATAGTCATTTTTGCAGATGGTCTTGATTTTCGGTGAAATTAGTTTCTACCCAGTCATTTTCTATAGTGTGTAGTTAAATTAATTTAACTTAATATGTAGGTTTTTGTGTATAACTTGAGAAAACAATTGAATTAAACTATGAGACGAATTCCGTTGAATTCGTATCGACGTTTAGAGTCATGATATGTAGGTAGTTTGTTATTTTTGTACATCGGGTATTTAGGTGTCCAAAATAGGGTTGTTTGGCGTATAAAAATAGCGTATCGGGAAATAGGTCGGAATTCAACGAAACTTGTGTCGTTGGATCTGTATTAGTAAGTTATTATAGTGTTTCAAATTTCGTATCGATCGGACGAACCGTTTGATCGTGGCAACGATAAACACATAGATTTTTATTTAATCGTTTATATTATTTTGGTCATTTAGATAGGGTAACTTTGAAGGAATAAACGACCGGCCAAACGAACTTCGATTTTAACTAAACAAATTTCATTAGATTCGTAAGGAAAAGGACTAATAGAATTTCAAAGTTTCAAGTTGATTGGATTTATTTTGTGATCGTGGGAAATTTAAATGCATGATTTTTCACCTGTGAATTATAAAGGGATTTTTACAAACGACCTCGGATTCGACGAAACCTGTCCCATCGTGTTCGGATTATTTTTTTATGCTAGGTTTAGGAGTTTCATCTCGATCGGAGGTAAAATAGAGCGGCTTTAGCGTGAAACTTTGAGCTTAAGTTTCATTTATAATAAAATAATATATATTATATCCCATTCCTTATAAACACAGTAACGCATAACCTAATTTCAGGTTAAACAAAGATGCGTGGTCAACGCAGAAAATAACTTGTGCCTCCAACTGAACGAATGGCCTCAAGTAATCGTTATTTCCTACCTCGATTTCTCCAAATCCTCTCCTCAAATCAATAAACCCCCTACAAGAATTCTCTTCATCTCATCAAGCTCTTGTTATCCAACGGTGGTGATCATCTCAGGCAAACCAGTGCGGCTAGAAATCATGTTCGATGGGGGTTGCGATGGAAGAAGTTTTGTCAGTGACTGGAGAGGAGTTGCGAGGCATGGCTTAGGGCGAGATTCAGGTGGGGTGGTGTGGTTCTTCTGGTTGTCAAGGATCGATGTTCGGTGATGCAGGGGGTGGTGCATCAGTAGAGTTTTTAGTGTCGAGCTTGTGATAATTTGAAGCAGCGAAGGGATGCATAGAAGATTAGGAAGGCGACTCGTTTTTCCTAAGCATCGTAATTAGGTTATTAAAAATATAATTAGTGGTTTAACATATATTTAAGTTATTGTTAGTAATTAAATCATATTCGAACATTGCAGAAAGCTAATTGGGAGGTAATAACGGAAGCGTGAAGGACAGTGGACAAGAATGAAACAGTGTAACAGTCTTTGTAATTATAGCTAGCTAAACTTAGTTAAATAATTTTATAATTTAGGGACATACTATGTAATTTAAACTAGTGTTTTGCTTGATAACAGAAGAAAATAATATGGAAAAAAGAGAGTCGGCTAAAGTCAATGAAGGGATCAGTGAAAGAATACTCGGACCTATGCGGTTAATTGAAAGTAATTAATTTAATTATAAATTAAGTATTTATTTATTCTAGTTGAATCATATTAATAAAATTATAACTCATGCAGTTCAAGGTAGCATGAATATTGGAATAAGTCAGGATACGAGGATGAAGGAGTAAAGAACAGTAGTCAGCTCATTTATTTTGACTAATCCATGTAATTAGTTTTATAAATTTATAATTAAAAGTCAATATATTTAATTAAAATTCGGTTAAATTATAATGTAAATAACGTGTGCATAGATTGATGGAATCAAACCAAACAAGTATGTTAGGGCTGCATGGACGAACACCACATTCTGGAACTGATTGGAACAGAGCTGAAGCCACCAAATTTTTTAGTTAAATTAAACGTTGTTTAATTTAACTAGAACCGAAAGGCTCAAGCAACGAATGAAATTCAGTGAGTTTAACTCACTCAGTTTATCCCACTTATATTTTATATAAGTTGGGTTTTTATTTTATGTGCTATGGTTGCTAATGGTTGATTATTTGTTAATTATATATCTATATGTTAATTAAACCGATGAAATTAAATGTTGTTTAATTTCAATGAAAAATCAAATCGTTATTTCAACGATTGGAACCAATGGAGGTAACTTACCTTATTGGTCACGTTTATAAAATAAATGTGTTAAATTGTTTGAATTGTTTTGTTAATTGGTTGATGTTAAATAGTTGTTATTTACTGTTATTGAAATAATCAGTTAAATTGAATTGAATGAATTTATGTGAGATAATCTGTTTTGATGCAGGGAAGAACAGGTTGGAGGGATCCATCTGGATTTCAAAAATATATTAGGTGCTATTTATTTTCATATTATCATCATATGAACTGTTCTAATTAGATGATTGATTTGACTATTGTTCGTTGACTAAAAATTCTAAGTTTGTTTTGTTTTAAACCAATGGGTAATATTGGTTGAGTAATTGGCAGTATATGGCCTATAAATCAATCGTTTTTCTAAATATTGATTTACCTTCAGTTTAATCGATAGAAATGAAGTTATAAAATTTATTATTTTGATTTGATAAAATTTATTTTATAACTAAAGACAGATTTAGAAATCTATTATTTTGAATAAAAGTTATTAAAAGAAAATAAATATTTATTATTTAAGTTTGTAAGTGTAACAATCTGGAAAATCAGAACCAATTTAAAATTTTCATTTAAGCTATTATAATGAGTTTTGAATATTTAAAATGATTTATTTTAAATATTACTGATTTAAAATTTATTTAAATTGAAGTTAGAATGTGTATATTTATTTTAATTATAAAACGAGCTTGAAATGGCACGGTAGTTTAAAAATTCGATTTCATATTTCAAATAAATGTACAGAATTCAAAATAAATCGGATTTCAGTAAAACCAGAAATATTTAAATCTGTTTAATTATATCTTTCTAACGAATGTGAAAAATCCAGATTTCATAATGAGAATTGAAAGCTATGTCCAGTTTAAAATTTAAAATAGCCACTATGAAATTTAATATAATATATAGCCCTTAAAAATAGCCATTGTGCAAACGACCTTCGTTTTCAACGAAACCACTTTGGTTGGATCCGGAATGTCAAATTATTGCTAGGTTTAAAATTCCATAATTTTTGGAATTATTATGTGAGCATGGTAAATTAAAACGCGTTTGGTAATTTCTGTTGAATTGGATCGACCATTAAAAAGGCCATTTTTCAAACGGCCTCCAAGTTTGACGAAATTATTTTTGTTAGGACCGTATCGTCAAAACATAGCAAGACTTATTTTTCGGGAATTTTTGGAATCGGTATGTGGCCCCGGTAAATTAAAATGTACGTTCAAATTTAATATTGAATGTTTTATATTTTAATTTAAAGAAAAACAGACTAAAACAGTCGAAAAGGCTTATGAAACATATTGCACTATGTCCGAAATGGGGGTATTTAGCTAAGGGCGACACTCATTAGGTTTGATTTGGAGTTCATATGGGTTAACGTGCCTTTATGGAATTAAGAGAATTAAAAATTAAAATATAAATATATAAACCAATAGGAATTCTCCGTTTATTTTCTCGCTCCAAAAAAACCCTGATACCCTAAACACGAACGGCGGCCATAGCTTCTCTCCTTCTCTCCTCAATTCCGGCCAAGATACTGAATAAAATTCGATGACCTTGTAGAGGATTTTGGAGATCTCCTCCCCAGCTTCAAAACCATACCAGTTGTGTAATTTATCGTGGAGTATTTTCGTCGAATCAACGCCAGGAAGTCCCGCCCTTGGAGCCGCCGCCGTGCCTCCGATCTACCATCGAGTTGGGCCCCACCATCGTCAATCAGAGCACCCCTCCTCCCCTTTCGACGTCGTATTATCCGATCGCTGCCAAGTTGACTGTGGAGCTCGAAAATTTCAGACCTAGTTTTGAACAAAACTGGAAGGTAACGACCTGGTTAATTTCAAAGGTCTACAACATATAAAAGCGTTGCGAATTGTGATTTAATTATAAAAATCATATCTTTCTGATATGATGTCGAAATCACATGAAACAGGAACCATTGTGATCGTGACAACATTCTAGAAGAGACCGGAGAAATTTTGGAGCTTGCTACGAATTTAGGCGACGTCAAAAACAATGTGAGATTTCTGAATTCAAAAATAGATGAATACAATTATATTAGGTTGCTGACGGAGTTCAGTAGCTCCTGACACCATCGTCCACAGACCATGGACGGTTTGTTTGATAGTATTGTGTGGTAGAAATTGATTGTGGTTGCAACAAAATTGGTTGTGTTTGTGGTATATTCATTGTGTGGTGAAAATGAATGATATTGTGAAAAATCATTGAAAATGAAACCTTTATATCGCCGTGAGGCCTAGGATAGCAGAGGAGCCATGCTGGACACGGTGCCGGTATTAATTACCCTGCCGTTATAATGCCGAAATTTTCTAAAATATTCATGTGTTGTAAAATATTCATGTTTGAAATAAAATTTGTTTGAACAATAAAAATCACATTTTTATTGTATATATAAAAAATGTAAAATATTCATGTTTGAAATAAAATTTGTTTGAACAATAAAAATCACATTTTTACTGTATATATAAAATATTCATGTTTGAAATAAAATTTGTTTGAACAACAAAAATCACATTTTTATTGTATATATAAAATATGTAAAATATTCATGTTTGAAATAAAATTTGTTTGAACAATAAAAAATACATTTTTATTGTGTATATATAATATGTAAAATATTCATGTTTGAAATAAAATTTGATTGAACAATAAAAATAAATTTTTATTGTATATATAAACTATGAAAAATATGCATTATTTGAAATAGAAAAGTTTAACAATGAAAATATACATTTTTACTTATATAAGAAAAGATGAAAAATATGCATTGTTTGAAATAGAAAAGTTAACAATAAAAATTTACATTTTTATTGTATATAAGAAATGATGAAAAATATTCATTGTTTGGAATTAAATGGTTGGACAATAAAAATTACATTTTTATTGTATGTTCAATTCAAAAAAAAAAAAGATTCATGTTTTAGATTAAATGATTGGACCATAAAAATTACATTTTTATTGTATGTTTGATTCATTAAAAAGAATCATATTTTAAATAAAAAGATTAGACAATAAAAATTACATTTTTATTGTATTATTGATTCATTAAAATAATGTCACTTACATGTTAGCGACATTAGTAGAAAATGTTCATTTGTTAAATAATAACATTAAAACGTTAGCGAAGTAGAAAATGTTCATTTGTTAAATAATGACACTTACATTTTAGCGATGTTAGTAGAAAATGTTCATTTGTTAAATAATGACATTAAAATGTTAGCGAATTAGAAAATGTTCATTTGTTAAATAATGACACTTACATATTAGCGATGTTAATAGAAAATGTTCGTTTGTTAAATATTGACATTAAAATGTTAGCAAACTAGAAAAAAGTTCATTTGTTAAATAATGACATTAATATGTTAGCAAAGTAGAAAAATGATATTTATTAAAATAATGATATTTACATATTAGTGATGTTAGAAAAATAATCATATGTTTTGTTTATTAAAAAATTAGCATGTTAGCGATGTTAGAAAAAAATATATGTGTTGATTCATTAAATAAAATTTCCAAGTGTGAAATATATTTTTGTTCATTAAAATATAATTTTAACATGAAAATGAAGTGTACAAAATTATTTAAAGAATAAATAGTTTGAGATCGTCGAACTAATTATATATATATATATATATAAGTTAAAATAAAATGAATCGCGTGCGGTAGTTCGCGTTTTGGAATCATAACTTTAAACGATTATACCGAGAGATCCGATTGTCGGATTTTCCCAAAACTAGAACCGTTGGGTTCTCTTTGGAAAGACCTTTCCAACGATATTAAGTTTGTTAATAAAAAACTAGAACCGTTGGTCCACGTAATGACCTGAAACGTCGTTCGAATTAAATGTGCTATTTTTATATAAATAAAAAGTAGCAATAAATCGTTATAAAAAATTATAAAAAATATGGAATGAAAAGAATTGATTTGAATTATATATATTCGCGAATTATTTGAAAAGACCAAGTTAATTCTCATTTCAAATAATCATACGATGACTAGAAGTTGAAGATATTGAAGACGGTGGTTGAAGATCGATAATCTTCACATCGAATGGATGACTACTGATGCCTTTGATTGGAGTTGCTGCCTTGAAAGGATTACAGTGGCAGTTGTCTGGACATATTTGTTGATTGTTCGGATGTGTGAGGGCCTCTCTCCTTTATTGGACATATGGGACGAGGAATAAGGTGCCTCCGGTTTCGTTCAGACCCAGAACGAACTAGTAAATGGATGTGTGTCTGACATTGGATTTTATTCTGTGCTGGTTGATTTCTATTAAATATATATTTGTTTGGTGGCAGAGAATTTATTCTCTTGCTTAACACCCTTCTCTGAGATGTATGAGCTCAGAGGTTATATATTGATAGACATCAGTCATATGGCGTGAAATGTCAGTGTGGCATGCTAAGATGCATATGATCAAGGCTTTTGTTGAAAAGCAGAGCCTTGTGGTTGATGATCAAAGCACAGGTTTAATTATCATAGCTTTGTGTACATCGTTAATTCGCGAGCCTCACACCCCGGTATGAACCAGAAACAGGAGAAGGATCCAGGAAGAACATGCGTTTCTTTCTAGCTAGGAGTGGTGTCATGGTATGGAGCCCAGACATTTTTACTTATGTGGATAATGAAAAGCGAGGTACCTCAGATTTGAGTCCCTAATGGCTCTTGATTTATACCCCATTGGGCGGGGAAACGTATTGTTCAGGAATTATAATCCACTAACGTAAGTGTGGACCGACCCTGTGGCTCCTAGGTGCAGTTGCGACTGATCCTGAGACATGGGCTAGATTGTCTCGAATTCGGTAAGGACAATCCCTTGCCATGGTTCATGATGGAAATCCAACTTCCAATATGACATCGCGCGGTTTTGACTGTAAACCTATATATGGCGACATGATATATGGTACCCATGCCGTCTATGATTGATACATTATGATTGAAATTGTTTTTGAAACATATATGCACTAATAATAATATCAAATGATTTTGATTTATACATATCAAGCATATTTGGTCATTATAAGGTAAAACTCTATCCTCCATCTTGCGTTGCATTGTACGATGGGACCTGAGTCTTATAATGGCTTCATTTTTCTAAAAAGCATTGCGTTGTTTAAATGATTTACTTTATTTATGCATTGGCAGTCCAATGGAGTAAACCCGTTCCGCGTTAGCGGCATGGTCCCGTGATTAGCCTTATTATTAAATAGGTTAAGTAAGATTTCTCATACCAGTCCCATGAATGACTCGTAGTTTGCTTCACTTTGCAAACTCGGGTGCCCTATTTTCTACACGGGCAGTCTTGTATTCAGGTTTTAACAGACTCATTCTGGATAGCTATGGAGCTGAAGATGAATTCTATCATTCCTGTTATGCTGTTCAGACTTCATTAAGTATATCATGTTTGATTCCACTACAGACATTTTATATTAAGATGAAACTGTATTCCGTACTAATTATGATCCTATTATGTTGTGTAACTCTGATGATATATTATTTCCAGTGTAATTTGATGTACATCATCTGGTGTAATGCTATTTTCTGTTATGCTGTTATTGTTTAGGTCTTATATTCCACTGATTATCCTTGCTTCTGTGGCACGGGGTTTGGGATTATCATAGTTGGTATCAGAGCTTTGGTTAATCTTAGCTCCGGAATATAACATGTTAACGAACTCGTCAGAAATAGAATCAGTAGTATTATAAGACGAGTAATTCATTATAGATAGGATCTGTAATGTCCTAGAATGAGTATGGCAGAATAAAATACACCCCCAAAGATGCATTTATACTTAAATATATGTCTCTATGCTTTACAATATCTTTTCTGTTGGCCTGCGTAACCACCTGCATTCTACGTATCGAAGGATCGTAGAATATTTATTTCTTTCACATACGAAGTCGTATGGTCATGTTACTTTGGGAGACGACTATTGGGGTCATTTCCCATGTTCATGATTTTTGCCGATTTTTAAATGACCATTTTGCCCCTAGCTGATCTTGGTTCGGCCATAACTTTTAATTGGAAAGGAGTTTTGACCTGCAACCACTTCCATTAGATTCGGATGATGGTTTACCTTTCCGTAGAGTGGTCATATTAGCCAAACGGACTCACTGTTTGGGAGATATGGCTGAAACAAGTTTCAGATGGTGGAAAACAGCTTAATTGGGCTTAACCGGGTGATTAACAGCTAGGCCCAAAGGGGAATTTTGAGATTTGGAGTATTTAAGGGCTGTTAGGGTTTAGAGAACACCCTTTTTCTTACTTTCACAGCCGCCACTGTCATTTTTGGAACCCCAGTAATGGCCTCCAACATCCAAAACACCCCAAATCACCTTCTAATCACTAATTAAGTCAAATCTACATCAAATCAAAGCGGATTAGCACAAGAATCAAGGTAGAACTGCTGTATAGCCTTGGTATTCGCGCCCAAACAGAGAATCATTTTAGATTTGATATTTTATTTGTGGCTAAGGTGAGTGATTTGCATAGTTCCTCACTAATTACGGTTAAGTAAGGGTAATTAGTGTTAATTAGCGAATTTAAGCATGATTAAATTCTGGAAAAATATTTAAATTTTTTGAAATATTGTTTTAGGTCTCTGTTAGAAAATTTGGTTAATTTGGTTAAGTTTTACTAATCCTATCATTAGCTTTGCTTAAACATGCTTAAGGGAAAATATGAGATTTTGGCTATGTTTGATCCGTTTTAACCCATCAAGTTGTCATTTTGGTGTTTGTAGTTGATATTATATGTTGCTATGACTGTTTGGAATGAATTATGATTGCTTATAAAAGTTAGAATTGTCGGAAATGCCGTCGTATGGCGTAAAATAATCGCTGGAAAAGTCGTAGGAAAATTGTGCAGGGTTTCGGATCGGATCGATTGAAAGGGCTCAGGTCGAATAGTGGACTGAGCAAGGGAGCACCGAACCGAACTGAAACTTAGCACAAGATAAAGCATGGCAAAAAGGAGGGCCACTATAGTTGGATTGGGATCGGATCGGGCGAATGAAGGAGTGTGAGATCGGATCGGGCTAATGAAAGGGAGTGGGATCGGATCGGAATATCTAGGAGGGAGCAACCACCGAACCGAACCAGGAAGCAATCTCCGAACCGAGCCGCACGAGGAATTCCATGAGCCAAACCCAGGCGTGGACTACGGGCATCGAACCGAACCGATGATGATCAAGGCACTACACATATCCGAACCGATCCGGATGAAGACCAAAACCCGAGATGCAAGGGAAGTCCAAGTGGGAAGCTTGTACTCAGGATCCGGCTGGGAACCAAGAGTTAACTTCATGAGTTGGGCTTTGCTGCGGGACATGTGCTAAGGGGTTGTCGATGTCTATAATTTCGGACCACTATGTGTAGGGGGTACGTGAACGGATTCAGGACCACAGTGGTCTAGGTATGACTAATGGGCCATAGACCAATGAAGCGGGGTCATTTGTAAAGATTTATTCATGACTCCGTAGGGTAAGCTTGATGGTAGAAGTAGTCGTACAAGTCGAACTCCATCACTACTTCGATGGGTCTAGTGGTTGAGAGTGGTGGACATCGTATGCTTTACACACTGAGTGAGAGACGTGAGGATGGTTACTATGCTTGATTTGTTTGCCATCACCATGACATGCACACCCCCACCCCCGTATTCTTTATACCATGTGTTAGTGGCACCTCAGAGTATTGTACAGTATGTAGTGCTAGCTCTTTGGTTGCAGGTCCAGGTTCAGGTATGGTTTAGTATACCTGTTATTGTTCTGTTTTGCTGCTTATCGCTCATACCAGACTTTTGTCTGACCTAGAGTTTTATGTCTCTTCTTATTACTCTGCGTGCTCTTACGAGCAAACTAGAGACATGTTAGCTGGTGAAGCACGAGTAGCTATACCGGAGACGAGCATGAGGCTTCCACAAATAATATATATAGATATTCTCCCTGTGTCACTGCGGGTCACTACTTTGGGCATTAGTAGTGTACCTTTCCTTTCTTTTGCTTTAGAGACAGTTTTAAAGTTGTAATAATGATGATGTGGAACATAAGCTGTATTTGGATTTTCCGCTGCTGTGATGTTTAGTTTCAGCTTATGCACTGTCTCACCTGTTTTATGTCAAGTATGTTATTATTATATTTTATTCCTTGCGCTGCGAGACATTCTACAGGTTCTTTGTTAGTTCACCAGTAGGTCCTTTCCTTTTTCCTTTCTTTAGCGACTGTCCCGTGCCCGTTGGACATCAGCACAACGCATTTTCATGGGAAATGTCGGCTGGTGCAGGGCGGGCCATCACATTTGGTATCAGAGCGCTAGGTTGCGTAGTTAACCTAGGGAAAGACACCAGGGAGAGATAATACGTATATGAGAGCGCGTATTTGTGATTATTTTGGTTTTCAAAAGCTATATATATATACTATTAGTATAGCTAAGGATGAAGTCGCACTGCATTGACACCACAAAGGGGATGGTTAATCGTTTCTCTTTACAGATTGAACGATGATCCGATATACGAGGGGTGCTGGTAGAGGAGCAAACAATGGGAATGCTGCTGAGATGAGGACAATGTTTACTGACCTCATGAGGGAGATGCTTAGGGATGTGCAGAGGGCAGTTCCCGATGCTGGTAATGGAGGTGGTCCATTAGTGCGGGCGCCTAGGGCCGATTTCGCCAAGATGAATAAGGATTATACTAGTCTTAGTGGGAAGCCGTTCCACGGAACGGAGTCGGCTACAGATGTTCAGGATTGGTTGGATAGCTGCGAGCGTATCTTCGAAGATTTGGGTATCAAGGATGCGATGAAGAGAAGGCTAGCATCCCGTCAGCTGCAAGAACGGGCAATGAATTGGTGGAATGCTATAAAGGCAACTACTCCCGAGGATCAGATTACTTGGGATCAATCTAAGGCTCGCTTTAGCGATAAGTTCATTCCGGCGGCTCAGAAGTTAGTGTTGTTTAAGAAATTCTTGGAACTCAAGCAGAATGGCAGAGCTGTCTCGGAGTATATTGCTGAATTCGACACTTTGTCGAAATATGGGTTATCCCTAATAGATACTGCCGAGAAGAAGAACGAGAAGTTCATAACTGGCTTGGATGGATACTTGGGGGAAAGGCTTATTAACCACATCGATGAGACGTTTGAATCGATTGTGGGGAAAGTTTTAAGATCGGAAAGTCTTTACCCTAAGTCGAAGACTGAGGTCGCATCTGCAGAGGAACCAAAACCGCAAGCAAGTGGTGGAGGCAAGAGTGGTTCTCAGAATAAGAGGAAGCAGAACCAGAATAAGGATGGCCAGAAGAAGAAAGATGTTGAGTGCTTTAGCTGTGGCAAGAAGGGCCATTATGCCAGTAATTGTCGAGCCAAGTAAGCAGACAGGAAGTGCTTCAACTGTGGACAAGTGGGACATCACAAGGACAAGTGTCTGCAACCCCCTAAAGAGAAGCAAATGGTGAAAGCATATGCCCTTAATGTTATTCCTTCTTCGTAGAATGCCCCAACTGCGGCGGAGAAGGGAAAGAATGTCGTTATTCAAGGTATGGTTTCTGTGTATGATGTTCCTGTTAGAGTTTTGTTTGATACCGGGGCTTCCAGTTCCTTCATATCTAGTGACCTGGTAGATAGGTTGGGATTGGAGCCCGAGATTGTCGATAGACCTTTAGTGGCGATGAACCCGATTGGTGGTTCAACTAGCCTTAGCATGATTTGTCGAAATGTGGTCTTATCGAGTCATGGATGCATGTTTGTTTGTGATTGCTTTGTTTTGGGCTTTACTGGGTTTGGCATTATTTTGGGAGTCGATTGGCTCCAAAGATACGGGGTGGTGGTAGACTGTGAGGGCTTTTTGGTGACAGCTAGAGCGGATGATGGGCGGAGGGTAGTGTTTGGTGGTCTACCCCGTGATGGGGTAATGTCTAGCTTTCTAAATTCCCTCGACATCCCGCATGATGAGTTGCCAGGTTTGCCCGTGGTTGGCCAGTATCCGGACGTCTTCGAGGAAGTGACCGGGCTTCCACCACACCGAGAGATTGAGTTCCGTATTGATTTGGTGAAAGATGCCAGACTTATAGTGATGCCACTTCGTCGTATGGCACCAAGGGAGCAGCGAGAGCTCAGGGTGCAAGTGAGCGATCTTTTGAAGAAGGGGTTTATCAGAAGAAGCATTTCTGAGTGGGGAGCACCATTTGTGTTTGCTACCAAGGCAGATGGTTCCCTTCGATTGTGTGTAGACTACTGCGAGTTGAATAAGGTGACGAGGGAGAATAAGTATCCTCTACCGCGGATAGATGATTTGTTTGATCAGTTGAGTGGCGCGAGAGTGTTCTCCCAGTTGGATCTCGCGACAGGTTTTCATCAGCTTAGAGTGGAAGCTGAAAGTATAGCTAAAACGACATTTCAGACGCCGTCTGGATTCTATGAGTGGTTGGTCATGCCATTCGGGTTGACCAATGCACCAACCTATTTTGTGGATCTTATGAATAGAGTATTCGGGGATCAATTGAATAAGTTTGTTCTTGTGTTCATGGATGATATTTTGGTCTACTCGAGGACAGAGGAAGAACACAAGGAACATTTAAGAATAGTAATGGAGGTGTTGAGAAAACACCAATTGAAAGCAAAGTTTTCTAAGTGTCACTTCTGGAGGAGGGAAGTGAGATTCTTAGGCCATGTTGTTTCAGAGAATGGTACCGCCGTGGACCCTACGAAGGTGGCTACGGTACAGGATTGGTCTACGCCCAAGAATGCAATGGACATAAGAAGTTTCTTGGGATCAACTGGATATTATCGTAATTTTATCCAAGACTTCTCCAAGATAGCAGCACCGTTGACTTAGTTGACCAAGAAGAATCAAGCTTTCGTCTGGGACGAAAAGTGCGAGAATGCATTCAAGAGTCTAAAGGAAAAGTTGACATGTGCACCAGTGTTAGTCATTCCTAAGGGGAATGAAGAGATGACGGTATATACGGATGCATGTGGTACCGGACTAGGTGTTGTATTGATGCAAGGAGGTAGGGTTGTAGCTTATGCAAGTCGGCAACTGAAACCGCATGAGAAAAGATACCCTACCCATGATTTGGAATTAGCTGCAATCGTGTTCGCATTGAATATGTGGAGACATTATCTCTTGGGAGAAAGATTCGAGTTTTGTACCGATCATAAATCGTTAAAGTATCTTTTCTCTCAGAAGGATCTAAATCTCCGACAGCAAAGGTGGTTAGAATTCTTAGCTTCCTATTATTTCGACATCACATATACACCAGGAAAGGGCAATGCGGTGGCTGATGCATTGAGTAGAAGGCATGCTAGTTTAGGGGCTATGTTTCTAGAATGGAAGCAACTGGAGTACATCGCGGGGTATGATTTCAGACCAAAGTGCGAATTGGATCCAGAATTGTTAGCAAAATTGACGATCAGACCCACTTTGATTGAGCGGATTGGTTCCACTCAGAGGGACGATCCAAACCTATTGGAAATCATCTCAAAGTTAGAGATGAGAATCGACGAAGAGATGAGCAAGTATGGGCTTGATCGAAATGGATTGCTTAGGAAGAATGGAAGACTAGTTGTACCAATGTCAATGGATTGAGAGATGAAGTGCTTAGAGAATGTCATCACTCAAAACTGACTATACACCCCGGTGGTAACAAGATGTATCGAGACGTGAAGCAGACCTACTACTGGGAAGGGATGAAAAGAGACATTGGGAAGTTTATATCCAAATGCATGAATTGCCAGCTAGTTAAAGCTGAGCAAAAGAGGCCTAGTGTTTTGTTGCAACCATTAGAGATTCCAGAATGGAAATGGGAACAAGTCTCAATGGATTTCACTGATGGGTTACCAAGGACTAGATCGGGCCATGATAGCATTTGGGTAATTGTGGACCGATTGACCAAGAGTGCAAGATTTATACCCGTCAAGTCGAATAGAATGGCAGCTAAGTTAGCTGAACTATATGTAAAGTGGGTAGTGAGATTTCATGGAATACCCAAAGGCATTGTGAGTGACCGAGATCCGTTGTTCACTAGTGGATTTTGGAAGAGCTTACAAGAGGCGTTAGGATCAGAATTACATCTCAGTACCGCGTATCATCCTCAAACCGATGAAAAAACAGAGAGGGTGAATCGAGTATTAGAGGATCTCTTGAGAGCTTGCATATTAGACTTTGGTGGATCATGGGATGACCATTTGCATCTAGTAGAGTTTGCATATAATAATAGTTATCAATCCAGTATTGGTATGGCTCCATTTGAAGCTTTGTATGGAAGACCGTGTATCTCACCATCATGCTGGTTAGAAACCGGTGAGAAGTTTGTACTTGGACCAGATGTGGTAAGAGAAACTTCAGCTAAGATTAAGGTTGTCCAACAACGAATGAAGGCTGCCCAAGATAGGCAGAAAATTATGCTGATAAGAGGAGAAGAGA
Source organism: Allium sativum (assembly GCA_030737875.1). Taxonomy (NCBI): domain Eukaryota; kingdom Viridiplantae; phylum Streptophyta; class Magnoliopsida; order Asparagales; family Amaryllidaceae; genus Allium; species Allium sativum. The sequence goes on along the minus strand of CM060919.1, from coordinate 227,812,710 downwards.
ATTAAAGTTCTCCATTGGCGACTTGGTGTTTGTTAAGATTTCTCCGTTGAAAAGCGTGATACGATTTGGCAGGAGAGGCAAGTTAGCACCAAGATTTGTTGGTCCATTCCCAATTCTTGAGCAAATTGGGAATTTGACATATAAAGTTGAATTACCAGAGAAGATGGCAGGAGTTTATAATGTATTTCATGTTTCCCAATTAAGGAAGTTCGTGCATGACCCCGATGTGGCTATTTCACCTGATCAGTTGGATGATATCGAGGTTGAACCCGAGGCGGTTGGGAACCGCAAGCCTATGCGTATTGTTGGGAACGATACGAAGCAACTTCGAAGGAAGGAGGTGAAATTAGTCAAAGTTCAGTGGGGCGAGAATGAGAATGACTGTACTTGGGAGACAGAGGAGAGTATTAGGAAGACGTATCCAGAACTCTTCGCCTGGTAAGATTTGAGTTTCGATTTAGTCTTTCCGCATGCTAGGATAGGTTTGTTTTATTTGTTCTGCATGTTTGATTGTTGTGTATGATTGGTAGGCATGCGGGATCCTTTGTATGTTTTGGGTTAAGGAATTTCGGGGACGAAATTTCTAAAGGGGGGAGAGTGTAATGACCCGCATTCTACGCATCGAAGGATCGTAGAATATTTATTTCTTTCACATATGAAATCATATGGTCATGTAACTTTGGAAGACGACTATTGGGGTCATTTCCCATGTTCATGATTTTTGCCGATTTTTAAATGAACATTTTGCCCCTAACTGATCTTGATTCGGCCATAACTTTTAATTGGAAAGGAGTTTTGACCTAAAATCACTTTCATTAGATTCAGATGATGGTTTACCTTTTCGTAGAGTGGTCACATTAGCCAAACGGACTCACCGTTTGGGAGATATGACTGAAACAAGTTTCAGATGGTGAAAAACAGCTTAATTGGGCTTAACCGGGTGATTAACAGCTAGGCCCAATGGGGAATTTCGGGATTTGGAGTATTTAAGGGCTGTTAGGGTTTAGAGAACACCCTTTTTCTCACTTTCACAGCCGCCACTTTCATTCTTGGAACCCTAGTAATGGCCTCCAACATCCAAAACTCCCCAAATCACCTTCTAATCACTAATTAAGCCAATTCTACATCAAATCAAAGCGGATTAGCCCAAGAATCAAGGTAGAACTGCTGTATAGCCTTGATATTCACGCCCAAACAGAGAATCGTTTCAGATTTGATATTTTATTTGTGGCTAAGGTGAGTGATTTGCATAGTTCCTCACTAATTACGGTTAAGTAAGGGTAATTAGTGTTAATTAGTGAATTTAAGCATGATTAAATTCTGGAAAAATATTTAAAAATTTCGAAATATTATTTTAGGTCTCTGTTAGAAAATTTGGTTAATTTGGTTAAGTTTTACTAATCCTGTCATTAGCTTTGCTTAAACAAGCTTAAGGGAAAATATGGGATTTTGGCTATGTTTGATCCGTTTTAACCCATCAAGTTGTCATTTTGCTTTTTGTGGTTGATGTTATATGTTGCTATGACTGTTTGGCATGAATTGTGATTGCTTAGAAATGTTAGAATGGTCGGAAACGCCGTCGTATGGCATAAAACAATCGCTGGAAAAGTCGTAGGAAAATTGTGCAGGGTTTCGGATTGGATCGGTTGAAAGGGCTCGGGTCGGATAGTGGACTGAGCAAGGGAGCACCGAACCGAACTAGAACTTAGCACAAGATAAATCATGGAGAAAAGTAAGGCCACTATAGTTGGATTGGGATCGGATCGGGCGAATGAAGGAGGGTGAGATCGGATCGGGCTAATGAAAGGGAGTGGGATCGGATTGGAATATCTAGGAGGGAGCAACCACCGAACCGAACCAGGAAGCAATCTCCGAACCGATCCGCACGAGGAACTCCATGAGCCAAACCCAGGCGTGGACTACGGGCACCGAACCGAACCGATGATGATCACGGCACTACACATATCCGAACCAATCCGGATGAAGACCAAAACCCGAGATGCAAGGGAAGTCCAAGTGGGAAGCTTGTACTCAGGATCCGGCTAGGAACCAAGAGTTAACTTCATGAGTTGGGCTTTGCTGCGGGACGTGTGCTAAGGGGTTGTCGATGTCTATAATTTTGGACCACTATGTGTAGGGGGTACGTGAACGGATTCAGGATCACAGTGGTCTAGGTACGACTAATGGGCCATAGACCAATGAAGCGGGGTCATTTGTAAAGATTTAGTCATGACTCCGTAGGGTAAGCTTGGTGGTAGCAGTAGTCGTACAAGTCGAACTCCGTCACTACTTCGATGGGTCTAGTGGTTGAGAGTGGTGGACATCGTATGCTTTACGCACTGAGTGAGAGACATGAGGATGGTTGCTATGCTTGATTTGTTTTCCATCACCATGACATGCACACCCCCACCCCCGTATTCTTTATACCATGTGTTAGTGGCACCTCAGAGTATTGTACAGTATGTAGTTCTACCTCTTTGGTTGCAGGTCCAGGTTCAGGTATGGTTTAGTATACCTGTTATTGTTCTATTTTGCTGCTTATCGCTCATACCAGACTTTTGTCTGACCCGGAGTTTTATGTCTCTTCTTATTACTCTGGGTGCTCTCACGAGCAGATTAGAGACAGGTTAGCTGGTGAAGCACGATTAGCTGTACCAGAGACGAGCAGGAGGCTTCCACGTATGATATATATATATATATATATATATATATATATATATAGAGAGAGAGATATTCTCCCTGTGTCGCTGCGGGTCACTACTTTGGGCATTAGTAGTGTACCTTTCCTTTCTTTTGCTTTAGAGATAGTTTTAAAGTTGTAATAATGATGATGTGGAACATAAGCTGTATTTGGATTTTCCGCTGCTGTGATGTTTAGTTTCAGCTTATGCACTGTCTCACCTGTTTTAGGTCAAGCATGTTATTATTATATTTTATTCCTTGCGCTGTGAGACATTCTACAGGTTCTTTGTTAGTTCACCAGTTGGTCCTTTCCTTTTCCTTTTCTTTGGCGACCGTCCCGTGCCCGTTGGACATCGGCACAACGCATTTTCATGGGAAATGTTGGCTGGTGCGGGGCGGCCCGTCACAGCCTGAATCTTTGTTTGCTATTTGCAGACATAGTAGAAAATGAGTGGCAGAAACAGAAGAAGTAATTCTATGGTTCAACAATCTAATGTGCAAATTGTGCTCCCACAACCAGAATAAGAGCTAGAAGTTCTGGTAAAGAAGTATCAAAATCTGGGTGGAGTACCATTCTTGGGCAAAGAGTCGGTTATTGAAACACAAGCGTGGATGCGTTCTTCTGAGAGAATTTTTTGAAGGCTTAAAGCTGAGAGATGATCAGAAAAGATTACTGGCATTTTGGGCACTCAAAGACGAAGCTTTAATCTGGTGGGAAACTGTTACTAAGGAAAATCCAGAAGGTAATATTACCTGGGATGGATTTAAATAGATTTTCAAAGAAAGATATATTCCTCCGGAAGCAACCGAGCGGCTATATGATGAGTTTTACCATTTGAAACAAGGAGATATAACCATCTAGGAGTATTAGAATAAATTCAATGAACTTTCTCGTTTTTCCATGAAGCTAATTGAAGATCCTTTGAGGAAGAATCTGAGATTTATTAACGGACTTCAAAGAAGGTACGAAAGTAGAGTAATTGCTCATGTGAATCTTCCTTTTTCTAAGATGATACAAATGGCTTATCGCTATGAGGTTCTTGATAAGCAAGGTGTTTTGGAAGACGAAGAGGAAGACGGTTCTAGCAACAAAAGGAAGTTTGAAACTGATAGCCCTAAGTCAAGTACGAAGCCTGAAGTCAATAAGAAGCCTAAAGCTGATAAGAAAGGGGTTAAATCTAAAGAAGAACCATTAACGACCTCCATATGCAATAATTGTAATAAGCAAGGGCATTTGCTAAGGAATTGCAAATCTTCGAAGAAACAAAGAAAGGATGGATCTAAATCCGATAAGAAGTCTCAAGAGACCAGAGAATGCAATCTTTGCCATAAGTCAGGTCATATAAAGCGAGATTGTTGACTTTTGAAAGTGACCAAAGAAGCTCAAGTCAATAACACGACAGATGCTGCAATGCCCTCAGCTAGCAGGAAAAGGCCAGATGTTTTGGAAGGCACGCTCACTGTCAACAATATTCCGGTTACAGTATTATTTGACACGGGCGCGTCACAAAGCTTCATTTCGAGTAATACAGTCAAGAAGCTAAATCTAAAATTAAGGAATCTTAAAGAATCGATTAAAGTTCATAATCCGATAGGAGGTTCTCTGGTCCTTGGTTCGTGTTGTAGAGTGCCTGTCTCTTTTTCCCATTATCGATTTCCTTGTATCTTGATCGTCATGAATTTGTCCGAGTTCGATATTATTCTTGGGCTGGATTGGTTAACTAAATACGAGGCCGAAGTTAAATGCGCAGAAAGAGTAGTTAATGTTAAAACAAAGCTTGCAAATATTGTTATACCCTGCGTAGGCTCAGATTCAGATTGAAAAGAATTTTGGGCTGCTCTTGAGGTCCCCCCACTGCTATTGAAGATATTCATGTCGTTAAGAATTATGCACATGTGTTCGAAGAAGTTGATAGCTTACCCCCACGGAGAGAAATTGACTTAAGGATTGATTTAGTTCTGAATGCAAGGCCAGTTGTGCATGCTATTCGAAGAATGACATTGAAAGAGAAAGAAGAATTGAGTAATCAAACTAAACAGCTTTTGTGGAAAGGTCCGATCAGGCCTAGCTTTTCAAATTGCAGTGCAGCAGTAGTGTTTATTCCAAAGTCAGATGGTAATCTCTCAGATTGTGTGTGGATTACCAAGATTTAAATAAGCAGACACTAAAGAATAAATATCCATTACCGCGTGTTGATGATTTATTAGATCGTTTGAATGGAACGCAAGTATTTTCTAGAATGGACCTAGTTACAGGTTTCCATCAATTGCGTATTGCTGAAGAGTGTGTTCCTTTGACAACTTTCAGAGGTCCAGACATATTTTATGAGTGGTTAGTTATGCCGTTAGGCTTATGTAACGCTCATGCTATTTTGTCGATTTAATGAATCGAGTATTCCGCGAAGTCTTGAATAAATTTGTGCTGGTTTTCATTGATTACATTTTAATCTTCTCTAAGTCGACTGCCGAGCATGCGAAGCATTTGGAAGAAGTTTTGGAAATTCTGAGAAAGAATGTTTTAAAGGCCAATTTTTTTAAATGCATATTCTGGCAAGAAGAAGTAAAGTTCCTCGGTCATGTAGTATCGAAGGAAGGAATTTCAGTGGATCCAAGTAAGATCACGGCCATTCGAGATTGGAAGCAGCCTAGCACGCCTATAGAAGTCAGAAGTTTTCTAGGATTAGCTGGCTATTATCGGAAATTCATTAAAGATTTTTCGAAGCTATCTAGTCCATTAACAAAACTTACCAAGAAGCATACAAGGTTTAATTGGACGCCTGAATGTGAGGCAGCTTTCCAAGAGCTGAAATTAAGGTTGACTACTGCTCCAGTGTTGACTATTATAGATGGTAATCAAGATTTGACAGTTTATACAAATGCTTTTCTTGAGGGTGTTGGTGTGGTATTAATGCAAAGAGACAAAGTAGTTGGTTATGCTACGTCAGTTGAAGCCGTATGAGAAGAGATATCCTACTCATGATCTTGAGTTGTTAGCCATCGTGTTTGCTTTCAAAATATGGAGGCACTATCTTTTGGGTGAGAAGTTCGAATTATATACAGATCATAGGTCATTAAAGTATCTATTCACCCAGAAGGAATTGAATTTGAGGCAGCAACGTTGGTTAGAATTTCTTGCGGCATATGATCTAGATATTTTGTATACTCCAAGGAAAGCCAATGATGTAGTAGATGCGCTTAGCAGGAAGAATGCTATTATCGCTAATCTCATTATTACGCCTTTATTGATTGACAAAATCTATGTTCTTCAGAAAGATGATGAATTTATTCAAAGGATTAGTAAAAGAGTTCGGGAAGGCAAACCCTCGAGTTTCCAGATTGATAACAAAGGAGTTCTGAGGTTATTAGGCCGAATTTGTGTTCCGAATATTACTGAGCTCAAAAGAGAAGTAATGGATGAATGTCACAAGTCAAAGCTAAGTATTCGTCCAGGGGTGAGTAAGATGTATCATGATCTTAAGCGTACGTTCTGGTGGAAATCTATAAAAAGAGACATTTTCATATATGTTAGTAGGTGTTCTACTTGCCAACAAGTCAAAAGTGATCAGCAGAAACTCATAGGACTGTTGCAACCATTAGAGGTTCCAGATTGGAAGTGGGATCAAATTTCCATGGATTTCATTGATGGTTTGCCCAGAACCAAGAAAGGTAATGACAGTATATGGGTGATCGTAGATCATTTCACGAAGATCGCTCATTTTATTCCCGTCAGATCGACTAGAACAGCTCAAAGTCTAGCGCAGATTTATTTCGAAGAAATTGTCAGACTACATGGAGTTCCCAGTAGTATTGTTAGTGATCGTGATCCGATATTCACTAGTAAATTCTGGGAAGCATTTCAGGTGGAGTTGGGGACAAAGTTAAATCTGAGCACTGCATACCATCCTCAAACAGATGGCCAAACTGAGAGGTGAACCATATACTAGAAGAATTGTTGTGGGCATGTATTCTTGATTTTGGCGGATCATGGAAAGATCACTTGAATTTGGTTGAATTTTCATATAATAACAATTATCAAGCAAGCTTAAAAATGTCACCATTCGAAGCATTGTATGGTAGACCATGTAGATCTCCCGCATGTTGGGTAGAATCAGGCAACCATCTAGTATTGGGTCCCGACATGATTCGAGAAGCTTCGGATAAAGTCGATTTCACTAAGAAGCGACTGCAAACAGCTCAGAGCCAACATAAGAGTTTGCAGATTCAAGAAGAAGAGATTTAGCATTTGCTGTTAGTGATTATGTATATTTGAGAGTTTCTCCGATGAGAGGAGTAGTCCGATTCGGGAAAACAGGGAAGTTGATGCCTAGATTTATTGGTCCATTTCCTATACTCGAAAGAATTGGAACTCTTGCTTACAAGGTTCAGTTACCAGACTGGTTGCTAGGAGTACATGCTGTATTTCACGTGTCTCAACTTCGAAAGCATGTACATGATCCGGACTTGATTGCGGAAGAAGTCATGCAACAAGATTTAGAAATCACTCCAAGCTTAGCTGTGAGAAGAGAGTCACTGAAAATTATTGGCAAAGAAACCAGAGTTCTGAGAAATAAGAAGATACACTTAGTCAAAATGCAGCGGAGCGGAGATCCTAGAGACTGTAAATGGGAGATAGAAGATAGCATTAAGCAGGCTTATCCCAAGTGCAGAGTGGACATCTGATATACACGTAAATGTGTATATTTTATCCGCTTATTTATCTAGTTTTCTATTTAAAATAATTAATATTGTGTATTTATAGCTGTGTTTTCAGATTGTTGATAAAAAGCTTGGTTTAGAGCATTTGATGGATAAAGCATGAAGAATTTGCTTAAAAAGAGTGAAGTTGAAATTACTAAAGCTTGAAGAGTTTAAAGCTTGAAGAACGGTTGCAAATAGAGTTCAGTTGGGTAGATTTGGCTCACTAAAGACTCATATTGTGTTCACATTGGCTCAATTGCAGACCATTTCACTCATGTAGCGTTCACATTAGCTCCTTTGCAAGGCTTCTCATTCATTCCTGCACTGCACGCGTTCACACTGGCTCACTTACAAGGCCTCTTACTGTACAACCCCGTTCACACTAGTTTATGTGTTATTTGGGCTAATTCTTTAGTCCCACATTGTGTAATTTGCCAAGTAGTCTTTGTCACATCAGCTATAAATACCTTGTATCTTATTCATGTAAAAACACACTTAGTTTTATTCTGTAATTCTCTTCTTGGAATAAAACTCTTCTTCCTCTATTCTATTTAGTTTTATTTATGTTCATGTTATTTAATTTTTGTTTTTCCTCTTCTTTAGCTATGTCTAGCTAATCCCCTTTGATTAGGGGGTGATGACGCTAATAGATATGATTCAACATGAATCACATAGCCAATAGATGAGGACTTTATATATGTAGATCTAGATCTGAATCAAGGGTTAGATCTGAACCTTCATATTTTGTGTCGTTTAAGAGCTATGCTCCTTCACAGGGTATATTCGTGTTCGATCTAACAATTATCAGATTTAGATCTAACTTTAGGTTTTTAGAAATTAATTTGTGAATCTGTCCTGATAGTCTATGGTTGTTTAAGAGCTCAGCTCCTGCATAGGCTATGCTTGTCGTTGTTTATTTATTTGTTTCTAAAAATCTATTTATCGTTGATTCGTGTTTGTGACAGAAACATGAATTAGATCTATATTTATTTGTTGGCTATTGATGAGTGTGAATCTAATCTATGTCATTATCCCCTAATTGCTTTCTCTTATTAGATAAATCTCTCTTCTTTATTTAATTTTTGTTATTTCCTGTGTTTTCAATCAATCAAAATCTTGGAATAACTTGATTGGATTTATTAATTAAAATATTTTTGGTCCCAGAGTTCGACACCCTCTACAACAATCCTTGTTGTTTAGGAAAACCGAACGGATTTTACAGTTGTTTACAATTGTATAATTTATTCGCAAACAAATTTTGGCGCCGTTGCCGGGGAACAAAATAATTTTTATTTTTAAATCCTTCGGGTTATAATTTTCTTTTTCTTAATATAAAAAAAACACAAAAAAAATATTTTTATTCTATTTTGTTCCCTTTTGTTTTCTAGCATAGATAAAAAAAAAACTTGTTGGTTGATTTGGTATTTGATTTGTGATACCGTATATCTACCAAATAAGAGAAAAAAAAATTCTTGCCTTTTGTTTTGTTTCCTTTCTTTGTTGCTTTCCTTCTTTCTTGACATCTCTCCATAATTTTTTTTTCCTTTTTACAATTTTTATAAATAAAAAAAAACAAATCTTTTTGTGACTTTCTTTCCTTCTCTTCTATTTCTCTTCATCCTTGCAATTGTTTCACAAATTGATTTCTTTCCAAGTTTCTAAAAAATAAAATTTTGCCAATTTTTCTAATTAATGTCCATTCAATTTCTATCCTAATCTTTCATTTACTTCTTTCCGATTTTTCTTCTACACAATCTCTTCTCTCTCTTCTATTTTGACAACAATAAAAAAAAAATTGCATTTTTTTATTTATTTCTTTCCACTTTTATTTGCATCTTGCTTCCTCCTTTCAACATTTCCATATAAAAAATTTCAACTTTTCTAACTATTCCTTTCTTTTAATTCTTTTCTTTTTCTTTCAAATTTCTTTCCACCTTTCCACACCTCTACTTTTACAACAATTCTAATTAAAAAAAAAAACTTGCAAATTTAGTTTGATCTCTTTCCTTTTCTACTTTCTTTTCTATTCATTACCATTAATTCTTCATTTATTTCTTTCCCTTTCTTTCATTAATTTCGTTCCAACTTTTTCCAATTTCTTTCCCCTCTTTTCCATTATTTCTTTCCAAATTCCTACAATCTCTTTCTATTTTTCAGCAATTCTCTAAAAAAGAAAAAAAATGCTTTTATTACAATTCCTTTCCTTTCTTTTCTTTAATTTCTTTCCAAACTTCTCTACTTTCCAATATTCCTTGTATAAATACATTCTTTTTCCCAAAATAAAAATAAAAAAAAATCCTTTTTCAATTCTTTCCAATTTTCTTTCTTCTGTTGTACATATACCCATCCTCTCCAACCTCTTCATCACAAATAATAGTCACCACAACCACTTCTCAAACGAATACCCCATCCTCTTCCTTTGTTTTTTCTTCTTCTCATAGTTTATAGTTCTCCCTGTTTCCTTTATTAAAAAAAAAAATCCTTTTCTCTTCTTTGAATTTTGTAAGTTGGTTCTAGCTTTCTTTTCCCAAATCCTTTTTTTTTAAAATATATTTGTTTTCTTTGTTTGTTATATATTTTCTTGTGTTTCTTAAAAAAAAGAAAGAAAGAGATTTCATCTCTTTGTTTATTTTTTTTATTAGCCTTAGTTTTCTTTTGTTTTTGTTTTAGTGCCATTTCAGTTTTCCTTCCAAAAAAAGTCAAAAAAGAGAGAGAGAACTCAAACAAAGGCCAAAGCAGAAAGAATTCAAGGCTCAAGCAAACAAATCAAGGAATCGAAGTCAAGCAAAGAAATCAATTCAAAGGCCAACGAGAAGTGAAGAGTTCAGCCAAGTGATTTGCAAACAGATTTGATTGGAGCGGTTGCACACCAAGTGGGGTGTGAACGCGCTAGCGCGACTCAACTGCACTGGACGGACTGCCGATCAAGGTGAGTATTTTCTAACTCTACAGGGATTGCTGCTGCAAGGAAAAGTATATAGAAATCGCTTGTAAAAATCTTCTGCAGGAGATTGGCTTGCTTGTAAAAAAAAATTATTTCTGCAATTTCCTATTCTGTGACTGTTCATTCTGTGACTGAATATTTTTCCTATTGATGTGTGGTTTAAAATTTTAAAACGAATGTGGGATTAATTGAAAAATTTATTTTTGAAATCGAATCGAGAATTCCCCAAAGCTCATAGGACAAAATATTTGTTAAATTGACAATTAGGATTGATACTCTCTGAGGTGTCTAAGGAACGGTAGAGTCTAGAACTCAAACAGGTTCTTAAACCTTCAGTCGTGTTTCTACGGTGATTCGTGGCACACTGATAACCCCTGTCCGAACCTGGCCCAGACTTGTATTCATATAATCCGAAGTTGTTAATTTTAACATATTTTTTTTAGGAGCTTCTTTAGAGCCACAACTTTGCAACTGATTTTTCGACGAAAAACTCTCTACTTCTAGCACATGCGCGCTTGCCCCATGTACAACCAAAATTGCAATTCTTTTCAAACTTTAAATGATTTTGGTTTCAATTCAAATCAAACTGAATTTCAAGCTGAATTTTTTTGGAATAATTTCCACCAATCTCATCAAACGGTTGTACCCCAATATGAAAACTGTCATTCTATGATTAATGAGAATTTATCTGAGGCGAGACGACTGCTAGCGCAAATGGCTAAGCAAAGTGCTGAAAATCAAAACAATTGCAACATTGGTTTTAATGAAATTTTTGAAAACCAAAATGATTTTCATAATACGAGTGGATGCCAAATGTTGGTTATCGAATATGAAAAATGTGTTGCGAACAAGCTAAATTTTTGGCGATGTTGGTTTTGGAAAATAAATAATGAACGACTTCTAAGAGATGAGGTGGATGAATTTTTAAGGTCAACCAGTGAGGAACACATAGAAACGACGAATCTAAAAAACAACATTTTGAAGTCAAGTGTGTCTACCAATTTGATAGAAGAGAGCGTGAGTGAAATTGATCAATTAATGCATGAAATTTGGAATTGTCGCGAGGAAATCAAGGAATGGGCACGAACTTTTGATGAAAAACAAGCTTCTGAAAATAAAGATATCGAAAACATGCGTATCATTGAACAACTGTCTCAATACACCATTGAATTTTGGCAAAATCTAGAAAATAAATTACTTGGGGGAATTAATGATGTTGATGACTTTGAGGATTCCATGAAACTTGGCTTGACTTACATCGAAGAACTGGCTCAAAGAATGGACAATAGCGAACAAGTTTCTTATCGGATTGTTTATCAAATTTCTCTCCTTCAAACTGAAGTTACAAACTTGTTCAACAACTATAAATCTCAATCTAGCAACAAACAAGTTTCTGCCAATGTTTCTTTTGAACCAAATAGTCATCCATTAACTTCATCACAATAGTACATAACGATTATTGATGATTCTGACGATATGACTGTTGATGAAAATGAAAATTTTGAAAAATCTCTGGTGCAAAACTCTGATTTCTGCGATACTAAAATTCAAACTCAAACTGATGCTTCTGCTGAAAATTCAACTCTTACTGAAATCGAAAATTTTCAACTAACAACTTTTGAAATTGATGAAAATCTTAATGAAGTTGTTGAAATCTCGGTAATCGATTTGAACTTAAATTCACTTGAAAACAAAGACGTCAATCTTCAATTTGATCTTCCTCTCTCAAATTCTGAAAATTTTGAAAATATAGCAACTTTAGATTGTCAATCTAAAAGAAATGATGAAGTTGGTAATAACTATTTGAGAGAGGATGACTTTGATGAACGAAAACTTCTTGAACTAAGTGACGATAACGTTGTTGGGTCTGAAATTGAAAATGAAACATTTGAAAATCTTGAAATTCTTGAGGTTGACAACAACGAAACTACTGAACATGATTTTAATCACAATGACAATTTTTCTAAAATTGTTGAAACTCCTTGCGACTTGATCGATTCAACTGAACCTCACTGTGATCACCTGTTTTTCAATGATAAATTTCTACAGCATATGAACTCTTTCTATAATAACACTGTTTTTGAGAAAACACGATTTCGAAATTTACTGAAAATTCATTTGTTCGGTTTTGACTTTGGATTTATGAATGAACCTTTAGTCCACAACATTTCAAATAACAAAACAAAATTGAACAATATTTCTCAAAACAAGTGTGGGGGTGAGACTGATGCACACGTCTCTCAATTTATACATCATCTGAACAAATCAAATTTTGTTTTTGAAACTTTTACTGAACCCCAGCTCGATGACCTCTCTTTAGCTGCTACAGAAATTCAATTTGATTTTAGGATCAATTGTAAGCTCAAAATTTTAAAATTAGCAACTCAAACTTCTGAAAAAACAAGATTTGTTTTTCCAAATCAGACATGTAATATAAAATCCTTTATGATTTGGTTTTCTGTGCTTCAGCTGTGTCTCATAATCTTGATGAGGCTGATCCATTGGTCCATTGTGGACCGGTTCATTTATTCGATGACTGCGTATTTTCTGCACGTGTACCCGGTAAGCCGTGCTGACCCTCTTATTTTATTTCCCTTTCACTAAGATATGTCTGATTAATGACTGTGAGGACACACTCACACTCAAGTATGGGGGGAATTTACATTACATCAGCAATCAAATTTTATGAACTAGGTCATTCATTGAACAAGGGTTAACTTAAACTCATAAATAACACCTTGGTTCTTGTTTGATAAGTTGAATTTTTGGGTGATGGGAATGAACATTATTTATTCATTGAATTGTAATGTGTCTTTTTAAGATGCTAGCTTGAGACTGTGCAGACGTTAGTCATGTTTTGGAGTAAGCATGTCAACCCTTGTTATACATGTTAGAATGTGCAAGTAAAAATAATAAAAAAAAAATCAAGAAATAAAAATGATTTTGCACCTACATTTGTTGGATTTTCTGAGTTCGTTTTCATGCATAATATTTTCTTTTCCACTCAAATTTTCAAAATCGTAAGTTCTAAAATCCACTTGGCCCAATTAAGGAGAAATGACTCATTGTAGCGTTCTTCTTCGATACCCCACATTATTCAAACCCAAGTTTTTAGTCGATTTACATCCATGTTTCGACAAGTTTATCTTATATTGGTATACTCAAGAACCTTGGTTTAAAGGTCAAAAACATCACTTTTTATACCAATTTTACGCCACCCACTCCGTACTTGTTTTACATAGGATAACCATATACCACATCTTATTTTATATGGGTTATCTATCTTACGAAACTTTGTTTATCATTCCTTTCAGCTTTTTATATAACATCAATTCAGACTTGTGTGTTGAATTAGGGTTATAGAAATAGAGTAACTAGGGCACAAAACTTTCCTTTCATGAAGTATTGGTTTAGTAGAGGAGGAATCAAATGAAATAATGTATGGCATCATTCCATCTCCATTCATCATTCATCATGCAAAAAAAAGAAGAAAAAAAAGAAGAAAGAAAGAAAAAAAAGAGAAAAAGAAAAAAAATGAAATAAAGGGAGAGTCTCTCTGAATAAAATAGTCTTCATCGTTCTTGACTATGAAGCATCCATTTCCATTCCATCCACATCCATTATACTGTACTTGGAAGTGAGGATTGTAGTAGAAGAGATGAAAGGAAACAAAAATGTTCATATGTGCTTTAGTATTACTTTATCTTTTGTAGCCTGAAGTTCAACTAATACACTTGCCCTCTTATCTATAATCTTTTTAGAACTTACAAAATTCTCCCTCATCTATGCATAACTCACATCCAATACACTACAGTTACACTGGTGCAAAATTGTTCAAAAAAAAAGAGAATAAATGAATGATTGGGTGCACATTGTCGATGTGTAGAACTTTGGTTGACACCACGCTCTTAACCTTCAAGACAATTACAGTGTTATCAAGGAATTACGATTCAGCTTGAAAATTTGTATTCATTTTTGCACTAATTATGGGATGGACAATTTGGGGCTAAACCGTTATTATTGAAGTTAGGTGAAATCCTTGGAATATGAAAGACCTTAAATATATTGTTTGATTAATCCGCGTACACAAGACGCTTTGAATTTTGTGGGTAGTATCCGCTGAAAACCTTCACGAGACAACACTCGTCCTACTAGGGACACCTAGGGGTTTAACGGCTTGTTGCATACGCTAAATGCAATCGTGTTTCCTACGAAAGTGTGACATATCTTAGTTTAGTTTATTCGAGGACGAATAAAAAGATAAGTGTAGGGGTATTTGATATACACGTAAATGTGTATATTTTATCCGCTTATTTATCTAGTTTTCTATTTAAAATAATTAATATTGTGTATTTATAGCTGTGTTTTCAGATTGTTGATAAAAAGCTTGGTTTAGAGCATTTGATGGATAAAGCATGAAGAATTTGCTTAAAAAGAGTGAAGTTGAATTTACTAAAGCTTGAAGAGTTTAAAGCTTGAAGAACGGTTGCAAATAGAGTTCAGTTGGGTAGATTTGGCTCACTAAAGACTCATATTGTGTTCACATTGGCTCAATTGCAGACCATTTCACTCATGTAGCGTTCACATTAGCTCCTTTGCAAGGCTTCTCATTCATTCATGCACTGCACGCGTTCACACTGGCTCACTTACAAGGCCTCTTACTCTACAACTCCGTTCACACTAGTTTATGTGTTATTTGGGCTAATTCTTTAGTCCCACATTGTGTAATTTGCCAAGTAGTCTTTGTCATATCAGCTATAAATACCTTGTATCTTATTCATGTAAAAACACACTTAGTTTTATTTTGTAGTTCTCTTCTTGGAATAAAACTCTTCTTCCTCTGTTCTATTTAGTTTTATTTATGTTCATGTTATTTAATTTTTGTTTTTCCTCTTCTTTAGCTATGTCTAGCTAATCCCCTTTGATTAGGGGGTGATGACGCTAATAGATATGATTCAACATGAATCACATAGCCAATAGATGAGGACTTTATATATGTAGATCTAGATCTGAATCAAGGGTTAGATCTGAACCTTCATATTCTGTGTTGTTTAAGAGCTATGCTCCTTCACAGGGTATATTCGTGTTCGATCTAACAATTATCAAATTTAGATCTAACTTTAGGTTTTTAGAAATTAATTTGTGAATCTGTCCTGATAGTCTATGGTTGTTTAAGAGCTCAGCTCCTGCATAGGCTATGCTTGTCGTTGTTTATTTATTTGTTTCTAAAAATCTATTTATCGTTGATTCGTGTTTGTGACAGAAACATGAATTAGATCTATATTTATTTGTTGGCTATTGATGAGTGTGAATCTAATCTATGTCATTATCCCCTAATTGCTTTCTCTTATTAGATAAATCTCTCTTCTTTATTTAATTATTGTTATTTCCTGTGTTTTCAATCAATCAAAATCTTGGAATAACTTGATTGGATTTATTAATTAAAATATTTTTGGTCCCAGAGTTCGACACCCTCTACAACAATCCTTGTTGTTTAGGAAAACCCAGCGGATTTTACAGTTGTTTACAATTGTATAATTTATTCGCAAACAACATCTCTGATTAGCTCCGGTGCAAGGTACATTTGCAATATTTTGCATTTTCGTTTTGTTTCCTACTTTACTGTTGCTTCTTTTTCGGGGATGAAAAGATTTAAATGGGGGAGAGTATAACAACCCGGAAAATCAGAACCAATCTAAAATTTGTATTTTAGCTATTTTAATGAATTTTAATATTTAAAATGATTTATTTTAAATATTAACGATTTAAAATTTATTTAAATCGAAGTTAGAATGTATATATTTATTTGAATTATAAAACGAGCCTGAAATGGCGCGGTAGTTTAAAAATCCGATTTCAAATTTCAAATGAATGTACAGAATTCAAAATAAATCGAATTTCAGTAAAACTAGAAATAGTTGAATCTATTTAATTATATCTTTCTAAAGAATGTGAAAAATCTAGATTTCAGAACGAGAATTGAACGTTATGTCCAGTTTAAAATTTAAAATAGTCGCTATGGAATTTAATATAATATATAGCCCTTAAAAATAACCATTGTATAAACGACCTTCATTTTCGATGAAACCACTTTGGTTGGATCCAGAATGTCAAATTATTGCAAGATTTAAAATTCCATAATTTTTGGAATTAATATGTGAGCGTGGTAAATTAAAACGCGTTTGGTAATTTCTATTGAATTGGATCGACAATTAAAAAGGCCACTTTTCAAACGATCTCCAAATTCGATAAAATAAATTTTGTTAGGACCGTATCATAAAAACATAGCCAGATTTATTTTTCGGGAATTTTTGGAATCAGTATGTGGCCCCGGTAAATTAAAATGTACGTTCAAATTTAATATTGAACGTTTTATATTTTAATTTAAAGAAAAAAAGACTGAAACGGTCAAATGGGCTTATGAAACATATTCCATTGTGTCCGGAATGGCGGTTTTTAGCTAGGGGCGACACTCGTCGGGTTTGATTTGGAGTTCGTATGGGTTAACGGGCCTTTATGGAATTAAGAGAATTAAAAATTAAAATATAAATATATAAACCAATAGGAATCCACCGTTTATTTTCTTGCTCTAGAAAAACCCAATACCCTAAACATGAATGGCGGCCACAACTTCTCCCCTTCCCTCCTCGATTCCGGCCAAGATACTCAATAAAATTCGATGACCCTGTAGAGGATTTTGTAGATCTCCTCCTTAGCTTCAAAACTATACCAGTTGTGTAATTTATCGTGGAGTATTTTCGTCGAATCAACGCCAGGAAGTCCCGCCCTTGGAGCCATAGCCGTCCTCCGATCTGCCACCGAGTTGGGCCCCACCATCGTCGATTAGAGTGCCCCTCCTCCCCCCTTCGACTCGTATAATCCGATCGCTGCCACGTGACTGTGGAGCTCAAATATTTCAGACCTAGTTTTGAACAAAACTGGAAGGTAACGGCCTGGTTAATTTCAAAGGGCTACAACATCTAAAAGCGTTGCAAATTGTGATTTAATTATAAAAATCATATCTTTCTGATACGATGTCGAAATCACATGAAACATGAACCATTGTGATCGTGACAACGTCTTCTACATTCTAGAAGAGACCAGAGAAATTTTAGAGCTTGCTAAGAATTTAGGCGACATCAAAACCAATGTGATATTTCTGAATTCAAAAATAAATGAATAAAATTATATTAGGTTGCAGACGGAGTTTAGTAGCTCCTGACACCATCGTCCACAGACCATGGACGATTTGTTTGATAGTATTGTATGGTAGAAATTGATTGTTGTTGCCGCAAAATTGGTTGTGTTTGTGATATATTCATTGTGTGGTGAAAATGAATGATATTGTGAAAATCATTGAAAATGAAACCTTTGTATCGTTGCGAGGCTTAGGATAGCAGAGGAGCCGTGCTGGACACTGTGCCGGTATTAATTATCTTGCCGTTATAATGCCGAAATTTTCTGAAATATTCATGTGTTGTAAAATATTCATGTTTGAAATAAAATTTGTTTGAACAATAAACGTACATTTTTATTGTATATATAAAATACGTAAAATATTCATGTTTGAAATAAAATTTGTTTGAACAATAAAAATCACATTTTTATTGTATATATAAAATATGTAAAATATTCATGTTTGAAATAAAATTTGTTTGAACAATAAAAATCACATTTTTATTGCATATATTAAATATGTAAAATATTCATGTTTGAAATAAAATTTGTTTGAACAATAAAAATCACATTTTTATTGTATATACAAAATATGTAAAATATTCATGTTCGAAATAAAATTTGTTTGAACAATAAAAAAATACATTTTTATTGTATATATAAAATATGTAAAATATTCATGTTTGAAATAAAATTTGTTTAAACAATAAAAATACATTTCTATTTTATATATAAAAGATGAAAAATATGCATTGTTTGAAATAGAAAAGTTTAACAAAAAAATATACATTTTTATTGTATATAAGAAAAGATAAAAAATATGCATTGTTTGAAATAGAAAAGTTAACAATAAAAATTTACATTTTTATTGTACATAAGAAATGATGAAAAATATTCATTGTTTGGAATTAAATGGTTGGACAATAAAAATTTCATTTTTATTGTATGTTCAATTCATAAAAAAGATTCATGTTTTAGATTAAATGATTGAACAATAAAAATTACATTTTTATTGTATGTTTGATTCATTAAAAAGAATCATATTTTAAATAAAAAGATTAGACAATAAAAATTACATTTTTATTGTATTATTGATTCATTAAAATAATGTTACTTACATGTTAGCGATGTTAGTAGAAAATGTTCATTTGTTAAATAATGACATTAAAATGTTAGCAAAGTAGAAAATGTTCATTTGTTAAATAATGACACTTACATGTTAGCGAAATTAGTAGAAAATGTTCATTTGTTAAATAATGACACTAAATTGTTACTGAAGTAGAATATGTTCATTTGTTAAATAATGACATTAAAATGTTAGCGAAGTAGAAAAAAGTTCATTTGTTAAATAATGGCATTAACATGTTTGCAAAGTAGAAAAATGATCATCTGTTAAAATAATGATATTTACATGTTAATGATGTTAGAAAAATAATCATATGTTTTGTTCATTAAAATATTAACATGTTAGCAATGCTAGAAAAAAAAATATGTGTTGATTCATTAAAATAAAATTTCCATGTGTGAAATATATTTTTGTTCATAAAAATATAATTTTAGCATGAAAATGAAGTGTACAAAATTATTTAAAGAATAAATAGTTTGGGATCGTCGAACTATATATATATATATATATATATATTAAAATAAAATGAATTGTGCGTGGTAGTTCGCATTTTGGAATCGTAACTTTAAACGATTATACCGAGAGATCCGACCGTCGGATTTTCCCAAAACTGGAACCGTTGGGTTCGCTTTGAAAAGATATTTCCGATGATATTAAGTTTGTTAAGATCCAACGGTTAGATTTCAAGGAATGCGTAATTCAAATTTGGATAAAAATAGTGTCAGGGCCATGTAATGACCTGAAACGTTGTTCGAGTTAAATGGGCTATTTTTATATAAATAAAAATAGCGATAAATCATTATAAAATATTATAAACGATATGGAATGAAAATAATTGATTTGAATTATATATATTCACAAATTATTTGAAAAGGCCGAGTTAATTCTTATTTCAAATAGTTATACGATGACTAGAAGTCGAAGATATTGAAGATGGTGGTTGAAGACCGATAATCTTCACGTCGAATGGATGACTACTGATGCCTTTGATTGGAGTTGCTGCCTTGAAAGGGTTACAGTGGCAGTTGTTTGGACATATTTGTTGATTGTTCGGATGTGCAAGTGCTTCTCTCCTGTATTGGACATATGGAACGAGCAATAAGGTGCCTCGGTTTCGTTCAGACCCAGAACGAACTATTAATGGATGTGTGTCTGACATTGGATTTTATTCTATGCTGATTGATTTCTATTAAATATATATCTGTTTGGTGGTAGAGAATTTATTCTCTTTCTTAACACCCTTCTCTGAGACGTATGAGCTCAGAGGTTATATATTGATAGACATCAGTCATATAGCGTGAAATGTCAGTGTGACATGCTAAGATACATATGATCAAGGCTTTTGTTGAAAAGCAGAGCCTTGTGATTGATGATCAAAGCACAGCTTTAATAAGCATAGCTTTGTGTACAGCGTTAATTCACGAGTCTCACACCCCGGTATGAACCAAAAAGGAAGAAGGATCCAAGGAGAACATGCGTTTCTTTCTAGTTAGGAGTGGTGTCATGGTATGGAGCCCAGACATTTTTACTTATATGGATGATGGAAAGTGAGATACCTAGATTTGAGTCCCTAGTGGCTCTTGATTTATGCCCCATAGGGCGGGGAAACGTATTGTTCAGGAATTATAATCCACTAGCGTAAGTGTGGACTGGCCCTGTGGCTCCTAGGTGCAGTTGCGACTGATCCTAAGACATGGGCTGGATTGTCTCGAATTTGGTAAGGACGATCCCTTGCCTTGGTTCATGATGGAAATCCAACTTCCAATATGACATCGTGTGGTTTTGATTGTAAACCTATATATGGCGACATGGTATATGGTACCCATGCCGTCTATGATTTATACATTATGATTGAAATTGTTTTTGAAACATATATGCACTAATAATAATATCAAATGATTTTGATTTATACGTATCAAGCATATTCGGTCATTATATGGTAAAACTCTATCCTCCGGCTTGCGTTGCATTGTGTGATGGGACCTGAGTCTTATAACGGCTTCATTTTTCTAAAAAGCATTGCGTTGTTTAAATGATTTACTTTATTTATGCACTGGCAATCCAATCGAGTAAACGTTTCTGCATTAGCGGCGTGGTCCTGTGATTAGCCTTATTATTAAATAGGTTAAGTAAGATTTCTCATACCAGTCCCATGACTGACTCGTAGTTTGTTTCACTGTGCAAACTCGGGTGCCCTATTTTCTACACGGGCAGCCTTGTATTCAGGTTTCAGCAGACTTATTCTGGATAGCTATGGAGATGAAGATGGATTCTATCATTCTTATTATGCTGTTCAGACTTCATTAAGTATATCATGTTTGATTCCGCTGCAGACATTTTATATTAAGTTGAAACTGTATTCTGTACTAAGTATGATCCTATTATGCTATGTAACTCTGATGATATATTATTTCCCGTGTAATTTGATGTATGTCATCTGGTGTAATGCTATATTTCTGTTCTGCTGTTACTGTTTATGTGTTATATTCCACTGATTATCCTTGCTTCCGTGGCACGGGGGTTTGGGGTTATCACAATAAGTAAGTATTAAATGATTTTATAAAGCAAATTCTGATATTAATCAGATTTATAAGCAAAAGAGAGTAAAAAATTAACCTAATGGTTAAGATTTGAATAATTGTTTATAAAAAACAATTAAATGTAATTATTTAAATTAATTATATATTAATTAATTTATAGGAAGGACTAAATGAAATTGGTTAACGAGGTAACCATGTTTAAATCAACTATTTTAACTGGAATTGGTTATTACATTATTTGTTTTGAATTAATCTAATAAAATAGTTTAACAAATATTTGTTTTAATTTTAATAAGATTTTAAAACGGGAATTTACTATTTATTTTAGTTAATAAAGAAATTAACTACTTCTGCAGTAATTAATGATTGAAGTAAATTATTATTTTAATTAATAATAATTTAAGAGATTACTTTTTAATTGGAATTCATTTAAAAACTAATCGAAGTTGAAATGGAATCAAATTGAATTGTGAAAGGAGTGTATGAACGGGTTTTATATCAAAACCCGAGTTTTTATAACATAGTTATAAATGGGATTTTTAAGCAAATACATAGCTTAATTTAAATGTTTACTTAATATTTGAATTAAAAAAGGGGTTTATATTAAATTAGAGTTATATAGACGAGATTTATAAAAGAGATGTGGAGTTAAAGCGTTAATTTTAAATTAATGTTACTTAATACTGGAATTAAGCAAAATGGATGAAATTGGAATAAAATTCTAAAAAGGGAAATGGTTAAATGGATGGAAAAAGAATTTTTGAAATAGTATAGGGTAAAGGAATTAAGAGGAAGAATTTGTAATAAAAATCCATGTTATAAAATAAATTGGTTTAAGGAATTTAAATTAAAAGACGATGATTAATAAACATTTACTTAATTAACGAATTAAGTAACAATAGTTGTATTTGAAAAGGAGATTTTCAAATATAAGAAATGGATTATAAAATCATGGTTTAAGTGAAATGGTTAAATGAATTCGGTTTGATATTAGAATAAATATCGGTTTTTGATTTACAACTCATATCTATCTTAAGATAAGAACGTTGTTGATCAAGGTCTGAGTGGTAACTAAAGCACCCTAACTTGAACGAATTCAGGATTATCTGAGGATGATATTAGTTTGTAATGGGAAAGAGGTTAAATATAATTTATTTCCATATGAGAAATAGTAACGCAACGTTAATTTCAAGATTTGAGAATATATATATATATATATTGAGATTTCTAAGGTAATGGAAATGAGAATATTCAAGAATATATATATATATAATAATAGTTTCCAATAAAGGAAGTTATAAAAGAGATTTATGTGAAATTGTAAAAATGTTTTTCGAGATAAGAAAATGAAAAGTGGAGTTTTGGAACAGCCTTATTCTAAAAGAATAAGAGTTAGCTATTGTTTTCAAATATTGAAACAAAAGAGATTTCTTAACATTATTTTACGAATGATAAGTTGAATTGTTTTCCTAATTATAGATAATGAAGAATGAGGTAGCAAATGTTTGAAAATGATAGTAAGATAGAAAATTAAATATGATTATAGAATATTTTCCTAAGTATGAAAATATAATAGTATTGAAATAACCTTATGTTAAATAAGAAATGGAAAGCTATATTCATAATGTTGAAATATTTAAGAGTTTTAAATTAAGTATCGTTAATCGTTTTTAATTAAAGAGGCCATGTAATGCTGGTCCTGAATAAGTAAAATCATTTTATTACTCATGATTATTTGTTTGATAGTTAAATAACCGACTATCAAATCTGGCCAATACGATTGTTGGTATGGAAAGACCAGGATCGAATTTATGTTCGAAAACCATTCTGAACCAGCAAATACATGGAATATACTGATTGAAGATGGAGCAATTGAAGACCATCGATCCTCATGAGCGGAAGAACTACTTGTTGAATTTCTCTGGGTCGCTCTGGAGATATTTTGACAAGTGATTCTGTTATGATTGGAATTTGCAGATTTCAAGGACTGCTCGCTACTGATCTATAGGGTGATACCTAGGATGTGGTAGGAGAGTGCCTTCAGTTCATCCTGTTCCTAGATGACTTGTTTGGATGGATGTCTGATGGAGTATTTACAAAGAAGTTGTGTACGTTGATTTCTTCAAACGTACCATAGTTGATGGCGGAGAAATGACTTTTCTCTAGCCTAATACTACAATATTTTTGTGGATGTCAATGAGTAAATTTCTGGCAGATCTGACGATGTGACATTCAAAGTGAATGGTGATATGTTGTTCTAAAGGTAGTGTTAACCTCAAGCCTCATCAATTGGGAAAAGGCATAAAATCGGGTAGGTCGCATGGCCGTGTAGGTTGCATCCATCAAAAGGATATATCATTACCTTATCTGGTGAAATCCAATACCTTCGTTTGTCCTTTTTTATTTTTGTATATATGCTATCGGTTCGATTGACTGGCCCCCAACCGTGGTAATGATATATTCGGTACTCTCAAACGAAGTGAGGGCCCCGTCATGTTTAGCCTGGGCTGCAAGATGTTCTTGTTGAACCCCAATGTATTCATCTCCGGAGCTACATTGTCAGAAGGGTGGTTGCCCATACCTTGCCATGGAAATCCATTCTTCAATAAGAGTCCACAGTTTTGATTGTATATTATGTATACGAAGCATGAGATGCAAGCATTCTGCTAGATTGATATTTATTTGTATTTAGACACTGTTATAATATCAGAAAAGATATTGATTTAAAAAACATTTTGGGTTATTATAAGGTAAAAACTGTCTGTATTTATGTGTGGATTTGGTCTTACGATAATCTTTTTCTTTCAGAAGGATTTTGACTTGAAAGTCAAGTTGAATGATACCTTTAAACATAGTGTGTTTTTCTTACTCTGGTTCACTAGACTGGTCCGACGTTTGTAGTGCTCGGGTTAGACCGGGTTTTACAGGTTTAGATTTTGATGCTGCGAATTTCAAAGACAAGCTGGATGGATTCAGACGTACGATATTATATAATATTTTTTTGCTGTGCGATTGTATATGAGTACAGGTTGTCATAACTGTCCATATATGTTGATGTACTCTGATGATTGTAAGTGTTTTTCATGCTCTCAATAAAGATCTATTTCTATATTATATTTTATTCCGCTGCGATGTGAGACACTGTTTCTGATGTGTTTCTTCTTCTTATTTCTTCTATTCTAATATTTTCTTTCTTATCTATTTCTCACCCTCTAACTTCTTTCTAATAACTACATGTTGTTTCGATACTTGAGTTCTGGAAAGTAATACTAGATTTGTGTATTACTATTAGAATTCGGGAGTCGAAATCTCGTAGGTCGTTACACATAAGCACCGACTTCGCTTGTCTTTCACTGGCGCTAGAACCACGAGCGTCGACTCACAGACTGACTTTGAACACAACCCTAACTTGGTGCGTGTTTCAAAACATAAACACTATATTTCCAGACTATGGTATGATTTTTTTTCCCATTCAAGCGAGAGAGCTTATGAGCTAGACATGACTTGCCTTACCCAATCAACGAGACAGCTCAAGGGTCAAGCGTGACTTCCAAGACTTAAATCGCAACTACATTGAATGGAATGTGAGATAAACTTCTCTACTGCCATATGATTTAAACGATCATACCAGACACTAATTTCAACAACAACTCGTGCTAAATCGTATGTTATCATTGGAATATAATATAATCTGGAGCGATCATGGATTTCTTTTAATATGGTCTAATGTGACAATGGATTTCTGATTTTCTATAAATACAATCCAGAGTGATCGTGGTATATTCGACTTCTTATTGCTACGATACGACATGACTTATGGTGAAACTCTTGATTCGATGAGGTTTAAATGATGACTTGATCATCTCGACTACTCTGGCCACAGGCTTTGGACCGATAAGCACCAATGAAAACAGTGTGATATATGACAAGTTATTTATGCAGAAAAGAGTCAAAGTGACAAAACTATTCAAGAAGACACGACTATGGAATGTTGCTTATTCAGGTATGGACAGTCGGATTAGTTCAAAGCACATCTCGTCTGCGATAAAACATACTTTAAAGGGCAAAATGTTAGCCTGTCTTATAACAAGGCCGTCCAAAGATCGAGTGATCACAGTCACAAGCCACCGATACAAAATCAAACTAAGCCAAGTTGTTAAGGTCAGGCCGAGTTGAAGGCAAGCCAAGCCAGCTGGCTTTTCATCTTTTGGATCGAGCACAAGAAAAGGTAGTCGGGTCGATGGTCTCCTGGCTGATGGTTTCAGGGTCGAACGCAGCCCGAGTCGATTGGAACCCGACCCCAAAAGAAACAGTTATTGCCACTTATTCCACTGCCTCCTGCTTCTCCCGATCTCAAGCCGCGTGTCCACAAACTAGGCAAACTCCTTTCTGAAAGTGCGTTGTAACTACCTAGTAACTGCATCCAATATATCCTACTTTCCCGAATCGAACGCCGCACGTCCCATTCGGCCTGGGCACCTACCAGCTCTATATATACATGAATTCAGAGCTAATTTGAAGACTTATGGCCATGTGAAGCTTTGCATTACCTAGCCGTGGCTGCCAACACTTTTATCTCAAAATGTGAGTGATATTTATGATTGTAATTCAAAATAATCAATATAAAGAGTGTTGTATTAGAGATTCTGACAATTTGATTCATTGTAACTCCAATATTCTGACAATATTAAGAGATTATGATGTGGATGTAGGTTCGTTAACGTCGAACTACTATCCAAATGTTGTTGTCTTGCTGTTTCTTCCTTTTCTCAGTTATTTCTTCATATTTCATGCTCTAAAGACGACATTTTGGGGGTTAGTGCCATTTTTTGGTCTAATAGATACCATTTGGATGTTTATGCTTTCCCTGTCTAAGGCCATACAATAGTAATAAGTTAAATTTTAGATCAAAACCCTGCACTTTCATAGGCTATGCTGTTAAAGAAGGGATACATATGTATTGATGAAAGCGGTAGAATATTTATTAGTAGGCATGTCACTTTTAATGAGAATATATTTGCATATGCTCAAGATGACATCATAACAAGTAAGGTAATAAGTGGAAAGCCAAATATACCTGTCATTCCACAATATTCTGCGTTCCTCCAAGTAGCTAGTGATCAAATGTCTGCTAATGTTCAAAGGATAAACATTACTAATGTTGAGCAAGCAACCCAATAATGACAGTACTAAACCACCTAGCGTCACCAGATTCTCACATACAAGAGAAGAAAACGAAAATAAAAGTTTAGGAAGTCATCAAAGTGCAAGTGATAACTCAAACAGCTCAAGTGAAAACTCACCATCCAACGAAGAAAGCTCTAGTCATACTGAACAACATGATGATAGACCACCACTTACCACTGGCCATCCAATGATGACTGGGGCCAAAAGTGGAATATTCAAGTCAAAAACATATATGGCTACATTGAATCATGAAGAACTATATACCTTCAATCAAGATGCTAAACACAAAGAGTGGAAAGCAGCTATGGATGAAGAATTCAATGCCTTCATCAGAAATCAAACCTGGAAACTTGTGCCACAACCAAGAAACAAAAATCTAATTGGTTGTAAATGGACATACAGAGTAAAAAAAATATCCAGGTGGAACTATCAACAGATATAAGGCCAGACTAGTTGCTAAGGGATTCAGTCAAGAATATGGATTTGACTACAATGAGACTTTCTCACCAGTGGTCCACCCAACCACTATCAGGTCAATATTTAACACTGCTCCTAGAAATCAATGGAAAATCAAACATCCAGATGTCAACAATGCCTTTCTTAATGGCATTCTACAGGAAGATATTTATATGCAGCGACCAAAATGGTATACACAAAATCCCAACCTGGTGTGTAAGCTGAACAAGACCATCTATGGGTTTAAGCAAGCACCCATGGTGTGGTTTGATAGGCCCAAGTCAACCCTGAGTGCAATGGGATACAGGCCCACTAAATCTGATAACTCCTTATTTATTAAGATTAATCAATCATCTATTGTTTACATCATAATACATGTTAATGATTTAATTGTTGCAGGTAGCAGTGATGATGAAGTTACAAATATAACATAATACTTAAATAAGGAGTTCTCAATCAAAGACTTGGCTGAAACCTCCTATTTTCTAGGCATTAAAGCGAAAAGAAACTCAAAATCAGAAATGTTTCTTTGCCAAAAGAAATATATAACTGAACTATTATTAAAGACTAGCATGAATGAAGCTAAACCACAACCAACCCCTATGATATCCAGTCAACACTACTCTAAAAACAGGGGAGAAGCCATAAGTAATACTAAGCAACATAGAAGTGTTGTGGGTGCATTGCAATATGCAACATAACTAGACCTGAAATAACATTCCGTGTTAACAAGGTGTCTCAATCTTTATAGGATCCCAGGGATGAACATTGGGGAGCAGTTAAAAGAATACTAAGATGACTGAAAGGGACAATAAATTATGGGCTAATCCTGAAGGGAAGGAAGAATTTAAACATCACTGGCTTCATTGATTCAAGTTAGGCTGCAAACCCGGATGATAGAAGACAATCACAGGGTACTACATCTACATGGGCAATAATCTAATATCATGGAGTTATAAAAAGCAATCAACTATATCAAAGTTCAGTGCAGAAGTAGAATACAAAAGTATTGCTAGTGCCACTATAGAGATAATGTGGATTTAGTCCATTCTAAAGGAACAACAACTAAATACTTCGTCAAAGGCAACTATATAGTGTGACAATCAAAGTCTCAATATACATGTTTGCCAACCCAATCGAACATGCCTGAACAAAACATATAGAGATAAATATTTATTTTGTTCGGGAAAAAGTAAAATAAGGAAAATTGTAAATCAACTATATACCTTCCTTCCATCAAAGAGCTGACATTCTTACCAAAGCCATATCAGCAAATAATTTCACCAGACTTCGAGAAGAATTGAAGATTCAACACTGTATAGCTCTTGAATCCTCTCTTGCAACTCAATATGACAAGATCCAACAACAATCTACCTCACATTTGAATTCATCTGTAAATTCAAAGCCACAACTTCAGAAGCACGCTTCATCTACTCAAAGATCAAAAGAGAGAGCATCCACCTGAATTCTGTTTCAATTCAATAAAATTAAAGAGAAGAGGAACCAATTTCATCTGGAAAAGAGGCAACTTTTCTCTTTTTAACATCAAATATAGGGTTAGCCTTGGAGATACTTTATATTATGGTATTGGGTTCAGTTGTATTGGGCCTTAAATCCCATCGTTATTTCTTTTACCTAATACTATAAATAGGCAATTGGATAAATACAGAGCCATGTATACTTCGATTTAATCAATACAATAACAAATTTCATTTCCCTTTCAATATATAATACTATCTTTTGTTTCTTCTCTTCGATTATCATCTCTCTAACATTATACATAAAATTTAACAGTGAAGCAAGAAAAATACACAAAACGAGTAAATGAAATAGATCTACTATGATAGAATTTAACTTTTGAGGGTTTGTTGCTTTAATAATTACTCTCACTAATGAGTAATTTAATTATTCTACTTTTAGTGATTATTTTGTATTTCATAGTTTCGTAACAAGTTAGAATAATGAATGAACCGAGCTGTAGTCTTTGATGACCAATAGATTTCTACATTTCTTGCACCAAAACATAAATATATATATATATATATGTGTGTGTGTGTGTGTGTGTATTTCACTAACTTTATTTTCTAATATGGTACTTGGCTTATACTTATTATCTATTCAGGTTAGAATAATGCGTAACAGTTGGAAAATATACTGGTATTTTAAATCGTACATGTTGGTGTAGAAAGTGAATTCGTTTTTTCTTTGCAGTAGTTATTTAATTTATTACCGTTAAATATTTACAACATTTCCATCCATTATTTTTTTGAACATAGAAGAAAAGGGAAGGAAGAATAGTCCCATATCTTGGAAATATAAAATTGTATATGTCTAAATATAGGTTCTTCATCAGAGGGTTGGGCATTTTGGACATTCAAATGTTCCCTTTGTTGTGAGGAGAAAGTCAAGCGTAACCACCACATGCACGCGCATTATTATCATTCTTCCGGCCAATCGATCTGGATTTCAGGTCTAATAACATAATTTTTAGATAGAACCTATGAATAGTAAGGGCCTATTTCAGCCCAATGGACTGACCATTAATAACGGTTCTGGTCGTTGGGAAGAGATGCATCCTTTAACAAATAGGAATCTCTCTAATTATATAAATAATTACATCCAGAACTGTAGAAAACGCAATATCAATTTCTTCATGTTTATTCCTAGATTTTCAATGCTAGAGAGTGTTACAAAATACTTTCATTTTTAACCATATTTTGCAGCGCCTAATGGCCACTGCAAGCATTGCAAATCTCTTCTTCTTCACTCTATTCATGTATTCTGCATCATTGGAATATGAAATAAGGCGTTTTTGGGCAGATTAAGATCATATAAATTTTGAATTTGGTTACTTATTTCAAAGCTTTATTGAATCTTGAACTCAACAGTCTGGCAACTCATTTGTACCTTATGGGTTAAACTATTTTCTGAAAGAATATATACTTTAGATCCATGAAGTTAAAAGCAAAACATTATCGTCGTATTCTTCATCTCGTACCACAAAATTTCAAACAATAGTCCTCACCTATGGAAGATTCACATGCCCTACCAGTCACGAATCAACATTTAACTCGATTGGAGCATTAATAGAGATAGTTTTACTCTTTGGAGAGAGGCAATGAACTCTTCCTGATCATTGCCAAACTATTTTATATTTCGCAAGATGGCTTGAAAGTAATACTGGAGGAAGCAGAAAAAGATAACGCTACTTTTAAGGAGAATCGTGTGAAGTGCAAAAAGATGATTTTCTATGTAGAGGGGACATTTTTGATGCAATTTTTACTCCTGTCTACATTGCACATTGAACCCTGAAAATTGCGAAGGCAATTTGGACTGTACTAGAAAGCAAATAGCACATACCAGAGGCAAGTAATAAGAAATTTCTTGTCTGTAACTCTATGGATTTCAAATTGGTTACAATAAGCCTATGGTAGGGAAAGTGAGTGAAATCTTACTACTGGTAGATCAACTAAAGATGCTAAAATAATTCTCCTTGAATCTTTGATTGTTAAAGTTATAATTTTTAAACACCCTGGTTCATGGAATGATTATAAGAAAAATTAAAGCATATATAAATGGATTTTGGTTTAGATGGTTTAGAACATCATCTTAGTAGTGAAGAGGACTCTCATAAACGAAAACCATATGGTAAACCACAAATTAAGTCTCATTCTAAAGCAAATAATGTCGAAATAACTAATAAGTTAAAGCCTAAGAATGTGACCCATTTTAGGAAGAAAAATTATCCCAGGAACAACAAAAAGAAAGGTGTTTGTTATTACTGTAATGATCCCGAGTACTAAGCCCGAGACTACCATCTGCGGAAGAAATAAAAAAAATGTGGTTGAAGATGCTCTTGTGGCTGTAGTGAAAAAGACAAACTTTGTTATTGTTATTGGCAAGATAAAGTTTGGTGTCTTGATACTAGAGCAACCATTCACGTTTACAAAGTTACCTGAGTAAATAAGGTTCCAAGTAAATTTATGGGAAAATGCATTATAAAACTTCCACTTACCTTTGGAAAAATACTTACACTGGTCAATGTATTTTATATACCATATATGTGTCAGAAATTGATATCTGGATACCTTCTTAACAAAGGAGGATTTAAGATGGTGCATGAGCCTGTTAAGTTAGTTTTGTCCATGAACGTCAAATTCATTGAATAAATTACTCTTATAACAACTTGATTAAGTTGAATTTAATAAAAAAAATCTTCTATTAATATTTTGATTCTTTATGTTTATGGCATGGTAGATTAGGACATGTTAATTATAATTCCCTTAAAAATATACATAAATTAGGATTAGTTTCTGATTTTAATTTCGATTCTACCTCTAAATGCGAACTATGTATTTAACAAAAATACACTAAAAATCTTTTAAATATATATAAAGGAAACCAGGTTTGCTTGATTTTCTATATTGTAATGTGGGTGACTTAAATAATCACCTATGATGGTAATCAATACTATATCATATCTATTGATGATTATACTAAACATATTTATGTGTATCTAATGAAAAATAAAGATAAGGCTTTTGATAAATTTAAAATTTACAAAGCTGAAGTAGAAACACAATTAGGAGTTAAAATAAAACAGTTATAATCAGATCGTGATTGTGAATATTTCTCACATGAATTCACCTTGTTCTGTAAGCAACATGATTTAGTTCATCAGTGCACTTCCCCTTATACGCCACAACAAAATGATGTTGCTGAAAGAAAAACAGAACTTCAGTAGAAATAGTTAATGTCATGCTTATAAGTTCACATTTACCTTATAACTTATGGGTAATGCTATGTTATCTGCATGTTATATTTTAAATATAGTATCACTTAAAAGGAATAATCTTTCCTCTTAGGAATTATGGTTTAATAGGAAATCTAATGTTAAAGACTTAATATTTGAGGTCGTTTAGCATACGTTGGAAAAACCGGACACTAAACAACCAGAGTTAGGTAATAGGACATATGAATGTATTTTCGTAGGCTATTCACTTAACAGTATAACTTATAGGTTTCTAATTTTTGACATCTTAGAAGTTACATAATTCACAGATGTATAATTCTCCAAAAATCAAACAATTGAGATTTCATTGAGATCATATGGTCCTATGTAGTTAATGCCCTGCTATTACCCCGCTATATCCTGTAGCGCACTACCACTGCTACGCTTTTCCTCAAATAGCCTCTGATATAGCCTCTCCGCATTAATCCCCGCTATATTCCGCTATTACCGATATATCTCGTTATTTCCGCTATATTTTGTTATTCCCGCTATATCTTTGATGAAAGAAATGAACTAAAAATGAAATTTATGCATATTTTTTTATTAAATTAGGTTTTTCAATTGAATTTTTTAATACCTACTTTTAGAAACAAAAATATTCTAATATGATATTGAATTTAATTAATTTAAACAAAAGTTTGTGTTTATTTGTCGATATTTGCACATATTTGTACTTCAAATTAAAATTGTATTAACTAAAATTAGATAAAGTGTTAGTTTTTCACTTACTTATCATTTATATAATCATAAAAACATTTTGACGGAGTTATATGTGTTATTTTAGAGTCATCCGCTATATCCTGCTATTTGCTCTCTTTATCCCCGCTATGACTTTTTGGACCTCCGCCGCATTGGATCCGCTAAGCGCTTTAATTGCACAGATATGGTCTAGAACCTATAATACAACTAATGATATTAATGATGATGACTATGCCTCTGCTTTAAAAAAATATCTACTAGTACCAAATAATAGTACTGAACAAATGAGAAGTAAAAGAGCAATAATAGAAGACTATGGTCCTGACTTCTTAACATATCTTATAGCAGGAAGTAAAGATGAAGTTCTTAATATAACTAAATATGAAATGAACATGGATGGTGATCCTAAAATTTATTCCTATGCTATGAATTCCAAAGATTACTTTTTCTGGAAAGAAGATATCAATGATGAAAAGAATTCCATACTATCAAACTAAATTTAGGTTTCATCTGATGTACCTCCTAATGCTAAACCTATATGATAAATATGGATATTCAAGAAAAAGTTGAATACAAACAAATCCACTGATAAGTTTAAATCCAGATTAGTTGCTAAGGGGTATAAGCAAAGACAAGGAGTAGATTAATTTGACACGTATTCTCTAATAGCTCATATATATTATTCTTTGTTTAATAGCACTTGCATCAATTCGTAAATTGGTCATACATCAAATGGAAGAAATAATCACATTTCAAAATGGAGATTTAGAAGATGAGATATATATGGAACAACCTGAAAGTTTCAAAACCTAAGGCCAAGGAAAGAAAGTTTGCAAATTAGTAATGTCTCTTTATGTTCTAAAGTAAGCTCCCATATAATAGCATGCATGAGAAGTTTGATAAAGTAAATGAAATTAAGAATTTTCTATCTTCTAAGTATAATATGAAATATTTAGGAAAGGCTGACATAACTTTAGAAATTGAAATCATTAGCAAAGAGAGGAAGTTGTTACAAACCCAATCTCATTATATTGAGAAGTTCCTCAAAAATTATAGTCATTATAATAGCAAAGGAGCACCAACTCCTTTACATCCTTGTATTAAATTAGAAAAGAACACTAGACGTATCGTTGCTCAACTTGAGTATTCTAGCATTATTGTAATTCTTATGTATGATATGCACTGCATTTGACCAGACATTGTATATGTGTTAAGTATTTCGTGTCGATTTACGAGTAATTTATGTTTCGAATATTGGAAATTTATTTCAAAAGTTTTAGCTTATTTGAAAGGATTCATTAACTCTAATTTAACTTATATAAGATATTCCCCAGTAATAGAAGAATATAGTGATGCGATCTATAATAATATAGAATTCAAATCATATCTACGACTGGACGGATCTTTATATTAAGAGGTGCTATTGTGTCTTAGGGCTCCAAGAAGCAAAGTTGTGTATTTAATATAACAATGTTGTCAGAGTTGATTGCATTAGAAGATGCATGCAAGGAAGCAAAATGGCTTAGGAATTCATTAATAAAAATTCCATTATGGAAGAAGCCATCTTCAACAATTTTGATTAATTATGAAAATCATGTTATGACATACAATGTCTCTAATAAGGCATAAAGTGGGAAGTCTATACATGTGAGTCTTAGACATCAAATGGTAAGACAATTAATCAAAAGTAGAGTAATAACTGATGACTACATCGAAACAAAGATAAACTTGATCGACCCCCTCGCTAAGAGTCTCCCAAGGAAATTGTTTCTAGAAAGTCAAAAAATAGGATTAAGGTCTATGAATGAAGATTAATAATCCTTAACAGAAACCCAACTTATGTTTTGAAAAGAATAGAAGATTTCAGAAGGTATCAACAAGTTAGGAGAATGATTATGAAACATTAAATAAAAAACTCACATAATATTTAGTGATGTACTTTTCAAGAATAAACGATGGATTAAACATCCTTAATAAGTCAAGATGCTTAAAAGGTGTGTTGTAAAAAGATCTTAAGATACTTTACCTATACGACTATGAAAATAAGGTTGTTTCCTAAGAAATTTTGATTGCTTTCTAAAGTAAACTCATGAATTTAGGGTTAAAAGCACAGGATCATTAACATGCTGAGCAATTCAAAATACTTTAACTAAGAAATCAATGTGTGTGATTGTTTTGATTTATTATTAGAAACACACTCCCATAATCAAAGGGGCCTAAAATTAATCGCAAATCAATAAAAATGGTATCGAAGAAGTGTGTCTGATCTGAGGCGTGACCTCAATTAATAACGGTATAGCTCCGGTTTTAGTCATTTTAATTATGATCCGAAGGTCAAGGCTATCCATCATCATTCTCTTACTTCATTCCAGTAGTGTTCGCCAAACCAACCTACTTCATTCTGGATTTTCCACCACGTGCACAATTGCTAAAGTGGTATTGATATTGACCGAGATTATAACAATACTGGCTTTGGTCTCTTTAACAACCAAACGCTTATTTCACACCATGGTCATTTATATTAAAAAATCATATTTAGATATCGTAAATCATATAATAACAACACTGGTTTATATTCAAATAATTACATTCAAATGTTTTGGTGTCGTAAGTCATATTTTAAAATACAACGAATCAAATAATAATGATATTGATTTATATTCAAATCATTAAATTCAAATATTTCAAAGTCTTAAAGTCATATTTCAAATCAATACATTATTTGATTAAGTTCATAAATTCATTATTAGATTAAGTTCAAAGTATACATTCCACCTTTACAAAATTATGTTTAATTTCATATTGCTATATTTCAAATGTAATTACTTCAAAAATCTATATTTCAACAATTTCGGTTTCAAAAGCTTGGACTGGAATAGTTTTATTTAAAATAGTAAATTTTAAAATAGAGTTATACTTATAAAATAATTTGACTTAATATATATATATAATATATAATAGTTGACTTTAAGAAAAATGGTATAATTAAAATAAATACAAAGAGTATAGTAATTTGAATTGAATATATTAAATTGTTATAAAAAATATGTTAACTTTACAATGTAAAACCTTAATTTTGTTTAATATAGGATGATACAAATTTCAAATAATTCAAAATAGTCCAATCCAAACCACTCATTCATATTTCCAAATTTCGGTTTCATTAACTCAGATTCAATAAATTAACTTCAAATCAATTTTAAACTTTAAATGATGGATTCTTCAGTTCAATTCATTTCAAAATAGTATTCAAGTTGGGTTATCCGATTTTATTCCTAAAGATTTAAATTACCTTCAAATCATCTTTTCAGTTAAGTTCATATCAATAAGTCTAAATTTTAATTTAATCAATTATAATATTTTAACTTTAAATTTTGTTTTTAGATTCAAAACATCCACTAAATCAATTATTATCAAAGTACTTTATTAAGTTCCTAGTCATACTACATTCGTAAACCCATTCATTAAATTAAATTCACATCTTAAAATCATTTTATCTTACTTGATACATTACATATCAATTATGTCATTTAAACAAATTAACTTATCATTAAATTTCAAAGTTCTCTTCAAACTCTTTTATATATTTATATTATATATATATAGTTTTAAAATTGAAATAATATTTACACTATAATAAAAGATTCATTAGTTTACTTATTAAAATGATTTGTAATATTTAATTTTTAAAAATAAATAATATTTTAATTTAAAATCTTAAATTTATATTTTTAAAGCATATGTTAACTTATTCAGTAAATTTTCTAAGTAAAATTTATTTAAAAAATCTAAATTTAAAGCTTTATTAGGTTATATAAAAATATAGGTTTAAACAAAATTTCAGTTTTAATTCTTAGTAAATCATCTTTTCGAAATACTTTATTCAATCAGAACATATTTATAAATTTCCAAAAAAATTCAAACTACACCAACGGCGTGCGTATATAATTTTCTATCAAGGCCAAGTGATACATATATATATATATATATATATATCAACTCAACCATTTTAATGTCTAATTACCGTTATTTATCATTTCAACCTGCATCCCAATAATTTCAGTTTTAATTCTTAAATCTATATTGTGATTTATGTATGTATCATTTCAACCCATCGTGGCTTTTCGAATCTACAGTGCACTTGTAGTATATAAATAAATAATATAACATTTAAAATGAACCATCCATATCATCATAAATCATCACAATCAATTTTGTGGGATATATTTCATAATTGTTCATGTCACATGTGCGTAAACAAATAATCAAGTTTTCTAAAGCAATCCTAATATTTCATATGTCATTTCAGATGATATCAATTTACATATTGAAAATGATAATCGTGAGTGAGGATTCTCACCTTTCGTGGCAAGATAGAAATAGACCACATATGATGAAACGAACACAGAAGCTAGCACAAAAGATGACGTAAACCAATTAAATAAACGAATTGAATCACTAGCTTAGATCAACCCAATCTCAAATCACAACTTCCAGATCAACACCGTTTTATTATTTTATAATATATATATATATATACAATATAAAATATGGCAACCCAAAATATTACAAATCTGACAACTACCAAGATTGAACCCAAGACCTCACCTTCTCATTCACATACACCACCACTTCACCTACATCATCTATTAATTTGCAAATGCAACACCAATTACCAATACATACAAACATTCAACACAACATCCTATCATCTACAACATTCGGTACAGCAACTCAGGTGGAGGAGCGGGTAACAAGGAAAGGGGGAGTAGGTGGTTCACCCTGGTGGCCTTCGCGTGGTGGCGTAGGGTGCGAGGTGGGTAGGCCAGGGAAGGGAAGGCAACGGGTTAAAGAACGAGTGTGGGTTTACGCATGAAAAAAAAATTGGAAGAGAGAGGAGAGAGAAATGTGAGATTGTTTTTGTGTTGGTTTTTTTCTTCTTCTTTGCATAATGGTTTCACTCCTTTTTTAGGATTTTGATTTGAGAAATTTGAGATCTAGATCTAGACAGGAGAAGGAAGAAGAATGCGGAGTTTCTAAAGAATAATGGAGGCAGAGAAAAATATGCACTATTTTATTCTATCTGAGAAGCATTTACAGAACTCGAATTGATAATCTAATATGGGCCTTACAAATTTAATAACCCACTCAAATACAAACCAATGAGGGTGTAAGGATAGATATGGATTAATTATTACAAAAAATTATACACATTACAAACATCATTTGTTTTTGCGCGTTTTTATAGTTACAAATACGAGTTTCGGATAAACGAAATTGAATTTTAACGAAATGAAAAATGGTGGATAATCTCACTAAAACCTTGAAATTATTCAATTTTTGTTTTAGTTTGCAAGTTGTGTGATCGAATGTTGAATTTTTTTATTTGCATGTTGTTTTAACTATTAAGTTGCTAAAAGATCAAAGCAGGCTAAAAGCTCAATATTTGCTCAAAATCTTTGCTGTACCTTGTTGTAAAACGCAAAAAGAACTCACACCTTCTAGTTTATCTGTATCTTCTGGTCACATTGTGTTGATTCAGCGAGTATTCGATTCACTGTAAACACAAAAGTTGCATTTTTATGTTTATAGCTAAAAACATCTCTCTGTCCAATTTTTTGATGTCATAACTTATTCAACTTTTGTTGAAATCGCACCAAACTTGTTTTGAATGACAGTAGTTTTTTGGTCTTTGTGCGTATTGATTTTAAGGTCAATCAGATCTTTATATCATGTTGTAATGTTGTGTCAAAGTCTGAATCGGAGAGGATGTTAAACCTTGGCAAAATCCCGTGCCTAGGCCGACCCACACCTTCTCTGGTTCAACCCAGGAAAATGAGGGTTGACATGGGGGTCGACTCAAGCGATATATTGGTCACCCTTGCTTTGTTTTGGACGCACTGGCTATTTTTCTTGTTTTATTGATTTTTGCTCCAATTTCCTATACATTTATAACTATTTTTACAGGTAGTTTTTGATGGATTTGAAATGAATTTATGTGACGATTTCTTAGGCTTAATTTATAATAGATAAGCCAATATTATCACCAATTTGCACACCAAATTGATGAAGTTTTATGTGGTTTTCGTTGTTGATTTCATGAGATTTACGACACTGTTTTCATTTTATAAAACGGTTTCAATAATATATATATATATATATATCGCTTTAAGACAAAGAATTTAAGATGTTTTGGTTTATATAAATAAATTCGTCTCAAGGCTATACTATATACAATATTCTGATATGTATAGATTTTCAAAGAAACAAGTCAAATGATTTCATAATTGTTTTATAAACTCATTTCCATCAAATCCAAGTAATTTTGTATATACAAAACCACACGATTTTGTATCCTTTGAGAATGCGAGGTTGTGATTTAAATTATGTCGTAAACCATATATTATGTGACATACTGGTTTATTATATCGGTTAATTCCTGGCTTGTTAATTGAAGCTATTTCTATTTCCAAAGCATGGTGTAGGCTGACTAGTAGTAAATCGATTAGTGAGACATGTAGCATGGGATGTAATGTTTTCAGTTTTCGGGTTACTGTTTGGAATTCTATGGTACATTATTGTTGTTTGCTGTTGTGAGTACTTGCTCTGGGGAGGAGCTAGTCTCGGGTAGTATTTATATGCGTATTCACTTGGCTGGGGGTCATAGTGATGAGCGCTTGAATATGTATATAGTGCTCAGCAAAGCTCCGGGGGAGCTGCATCTTTGATGCATGTGCTATTTTTTGTTTGGATTCACCTTTTGATGCTTTTTGATGTTCGGATCCATTTTGATGACCTTTGATGCTTTGGATCCATCTTTGATGTTTTGATGATTTGTTGCTAGTTGTTGTTTTGAATCCTATTTAACATGTTATAGTTGACATTGATATTGTTTCATTTGCGTGGCATTAGATCTACTATGATGTTCATATGCATTTTGTGTTTTCACTATGTTGTATGTGACACTCATAAGCATCCTATTTCACTATGTTGTTTGGAATAATCATAAGTCTTCTATATGTGCATTAATGTTTATTGCTTATGTTATTGAGACACCATTCATGAGATTATCGATGCCTTATTGAACCCTATCTCATGAGCCCTTGTTGTACCTAGTTAAACATACTATTTCTCTATTGGAAAAGAGTTATCCCTTGTGATGCTATATTCCTTTTATGGTCTACTAATACTGTTTAAACTAGATTGACCCGTGTATATTATGAACACAGGTCAGACTGTATTGCTAGTTAGGCTATTTCTGGACTTTGCTTAGCTATGTCTTCATGGACCACTCTATCGATCTTTTGGATTTTTATGCATATTTTTTATGTAGTTCACTCCATAGTGTTAACACACTCTGATATCTGTAGATACTCTTTTATGGGGGAAATGATGTTGTATATATTATGGATTTTATATCTACTTATGCGTATTACTTTGTGTTGTACTTGATGTATGTGTGTGTATATATATATATATGCAACTGTATTTACTGCTCTATGTTGTTTATTTTGGTTATATTTTATTCTGAATTGATCTACTAGCCATCGTAGGATTGTATTGGACAAGAATTAAATATGTCTATCCACTAAAGTAAGAAAAAAAGAACAGTCTATCGACTCATTTGATACTTGTTTAATACAAGACTTACAAATGATCGCTCTGAACTAGTCATATTCTCTGTATTAACAAATGACATTACTCGTTGATGCTATTTGTTAATATGGGTCATGGGATGAGGGCATCACATTCCCCTTCTTTGTTCATATGTGGTTTTAAGTAAACGGAATACAGGGCATGCTCTAATAAATTGTTGGAGGTCCAACGATCTGAAGTAAGCATAGAAAATGACATTTTTAGAGTGACTCCACTTTTCGATAAAAGAGAACAAATTTAAAGGGAACTCCACTCTAACTAGACTCTATGAAAAACCAAATTCGGTAGGACATCATCAAAAAATGAAGGAAAAATCTACAGCATCACATCGAAATTTGAAACAAAAAACGATGATGACTCCGGGAAGACTACTTATAGTGAGATTCAATCAAAGTATGAGTCAAAATTTAGTAGTGGGTTACCTAAATATAAACGACGGCTACAAATTATAATTTTTTTTTGTTAAGAGATGACACTTTTTTGACATACCTGTTACTAATTTGGCAAAAGCTGAATTCCCTTTGAACACGCCCAAAAAATAACATGAAAGCCATTTGATGAGAAAGCACAGCCAAGCAACGAAAGTAAGCGCAAAACACTAGATTTGAACTCGGATGGATTGGAAATAAAGCACTTAATCTCACCATCGTATTAAAAAAACTTGTTGATCTGATGGTTTTATGTTGGATCCGACTTTGTTTTTATGGCTACACTCTTATGGATAGTGATGCACCACAACATATACAAGTTACTGAAAAACAACAAAATATTATATAATTTAATACATATTTTGGCAATAGTAATACTTAGGGTGTGTTCGGTAAGTCAAAATGGTCCGTTTGCCCAACGGACGCGTCCGTTGGACAATGGACCATTTTGGTCCGTTTGCCCAATGGCTCAGATTTTGAAGATGAAGATCTAGAGTTCATTGCAAAATGTTTCAAAAAAATTCCTGAAACAACGAAAAGCCAGTCGTTATAACAAAAAGAAAACTAGATCAATTAATCCATCATCATCCACTTAGAATGTTTCAACTGTCACAAAAAGGGGCACATGCACAAGGATTGTCCGAAGCCAAAGAAGAAGTTAGAAAATGACAAATTCAAATACAAAAGGGACAAATCTAAGAAACGAGCATTCTCAGTGACATGGAATGATTCAGACTCGTCTTCATCGGAAAGTGAAAGTGATACAGAAAATGAACAAGCAAATGTTTGTTTCATAGCACACATATGTGACAAATGTTCTCAATATTCCCATGTCTCTATCACTAGTTCTGAGACATGAGATCATTACTCTTCGAAAACTCCCGAACACAAATCAAGATATCACCAAAGCAATCATACCCCCGGCACTACGCTAACTCCAAAACCGTCAAAGAAAGTTTTGTTTTTCTCACCTCATACCAAAGAAAAGATCGATGAAATCCACCATTACCAGAAATATCAGATTGATCTTCAAAGGCAGATATATTATGAGCAAAAGCTGACCTCAGATCGACTATCTCTTCTGGAAAGAATGCAATGTTCTTTTGTGGCTCAAATAAATACGACGTACACGAGCCTATGCCAAAAATGCCTTCATCTTCTAGGAGCCCGAATTCATGGGAAAGAAACTATAATAGGGACGAAGGAGCGAAAGAGAATTGGTCACCATGGAAACCACGTATTAACGACGTCAAAGAAGATTCTACCTATCACAATTCATCAACTTCACATTAGATTTAGATCATGGTTATATTCTCTTGTATCACTCATGTACTAATATATATTGAGTAATTTTTATGTTATATGGACCATTAAATATCAGAAATGGAGCAAAAACCAGGAAAAACAACCCAGAAACAAACCAGTCGGCATGCCAGATTTCAACCGGTCGACTGATTTAATGTAACGACCCGGGCGTTTTCGGCCTCGAAAATCGACATAAATACCATTACCGTATCTTATACCGATCCTCTAAGCACCGAAAACACTGGATAGTTTAGAAAGAATTTAGAGGGTGAGATAAGAAAGAAAGAAATTTTAGAATAGAAGAAAGAAGAAGAACACATCGAAATCTCACAGCGGAACGAATAAAATATAATATCAAA
This sequence comes from Allium sativum, assembly GCA_030737875.1. NCBI lineage: Eukaryota > Viridiplantae > Streptophyta > Magnoliopsida > Asparagales > Amaryllidaceae > Allium > Allium sativum. The sequence goes on along the minus strand of CM060919.1, from coordinate 227,770,662 downwards.
TATCTTTATACAAAAGAATTGTATATATACATACCAATCATCAGAGCGTAACGTGAAACTGCACAGCGAAAGTAATAACTATATAACTAGCGGTGAAGCCACCTGCTTCCAGCTCCTGAAACTCCAAGCGAACCTAACCTGTAAATATGCTTGGTCTGACCCGAGCACATTTGATTTAAAACAAAATACACCGGGTCAGTCTGGAATACTATCAGTGATAAATTCACAAACAAACAACTGGTTTAACTTTGGAAAATCCTTTCGAAATCAAAGGATAATAGTAAGACCAGTCCACACATAAACACGGACGGTTTTTACCTTACTATAACCCAAAACAATTTTGAAATCATAACTTATTCTGATATTATCATAATGTCTAAATACAAGTAAATATCATTCTAGAGGAACACTTGCATCTCACGCTCCCCATATATAGTATACAATCAAAAACCGCGGGCGCTTATTGGATATTAGCTTTCCAACTTGACAAGGTATGGGACCACCTTCCGAACGTGTATCTCTAGAGGCGAATACACTGGGTTCAACAAGAACGTCTTGCAACCCGGCCCACACATGACCGACCACTCATTTCGCTTGAGTGTATCGAATGTATACCACCGACGGTTGGGATCAGCAACCGCCACCCGAGTAGGGTCAGCATCGAATATAGATTAAAGAAGCAATAGGAATTTCTCTAGATAGGTGGTCATACATCCTAATGGGAGCGACCCACATAGCCATGCCGCCTGCCCGATTTTTTGTCATTTCCCGGTTGATGAGGCTTGAGGCTAGAACTTTACCTTTAATCATCTGGTCATCATATACTTTGGATGCCACATCATCAGATCCGTCAGATCACACTTGATTGACGTCCACAAACATACTCTAGCTATCTGGCTAGAGAATAACCATTTCTCCGCCATCAACTATGGTACGTTTGGAAAAATCAACGTATGTAAATCCTTTTGGAAATACTCTGTCAGACATCCGTCCATACAAGTCATCCAGGATCAGGATGAACCGAAGGTACTCTCCTACTGCATCACATATAGGAATCACCCCATGGATCAGTAGCGAGAAGTCCTTGCAATCCGTAGATTCCAACCACGACTGGATCACGTCAGAATAACTCTGATTGCAACACAGAGGATATTCGTCAAGTAATCCCTCTGCTTAGGAAGATCCACGGTCTTCACTTGCTCCGTCTTCAACGACGTCTTCACGTATTGTTGGTCGGAATGGCATTCGAATATAATTCGATCCCGGACTTACCATACCAACAAGCGTATTGGTCAACTTCGACAGTCGGTGATTTAACTATCGAATAACAATAGTGTGAATACAATCAGTTTGGTAATACAACACTTAACACAACCCGACCTCTTTAAAATATATGTATATACCAAGTTTATTCTGATTAACTCTGGTTGGTTGACTTTGATTGATTTACTCTACTTAACTAACTCGACTCATTTAACTTGACCAGGCTAACTTGATTTGATTATTCTTATCGATTAACTAATACTCGACTTAACTCCATTCGCTCGACTCTAGATCGCAGCGATCACAATGGTTACGCCTGATTCCCTCAGGAAACATCCGACCGCCGTAGGCTATCTGCAGCCCTGCGAATTACGCTAGCAGTCGCACGCAATGGAACTTCTCCTAAATAACTTTGTTTGACTAACTCTAACTTAAGTACGATTTAGATCAATTCTAATTGCATAACTAATGTTTGATATCATTTGAAAACCCTATTCTTATTTCCCTTGAACTAATATTGCAATGTTATCTATTTTCCAAAACCTTGCATTTGAGTTTGACATTCCTCGAAAATAGACAAACCAATTCTCAACACTTCACGGGTTCCCAACTAATACTATTCCTTGATAATAGGGATGCCAACCAAGTTGGGGTATTTTAGTTACCTCTCAGACCTTAGTTGACAACCTTCTCACCTCAGAATAATATTAGTTCGACACTTAACCACTAATATCCAAATCTCGTTTACCATTCTCAATTTCAAATCTGGGTTTATGCAACTGTTTCTTATATTTGAAATCTCGTTTAACGTCTTTTACTCAATTCCTTTATCTAAACAAATATCCATTTAACATCACTTTAACTTCAATATTTTTTCACTTAAAACCCTTTTTGATTTATAATATAAATCCCTCGCCAAATCATTTGATTCCATTTATTGGGATGTTTATAATAAACCTCTATCGCCTTTTTGGCTGAACCTCATCGTCATTTGATCACTTGTTAAATGAATTCCATTTATCAAACCTTGCTGAATTTGAATTCTACAAATCCCTTTAATAAATCCTTACTTGGCATTAAATTGAATTCACCACTTTAAATCATTTGAAATTTAAAGAATAACTTGCTTTAACATCTACTATATCAAAATATAGTTAACTTTAATCTTAACCCAAAATAGCATTATTATCATGTTTACGTGCTTACTCGATAATAATCCAGTTTATTAACAATAACCAATTCAACTATCTCTTTAGACTATAGTTAATCGAAGATTAACTAATATCCAACACTATTTGATAACTTTAATAAATATTTAACCAACATTTATTTCCTTTGACCATTCTACTTGCCATGGTGGATTTACCAACCATACACATCAGTTAACTATTAACTGAAATTCCAATTGTCATTTCCCTTTTCTTAAATTAATTAATTAACTTAATTAATTTAAGTCACGTTTTTATCTGTTTGGAAACAATTATTTCCCTTTTTACCCATTCGTGGAAAATTCTTGATTTCTGCTTCTCAAATGATATAAACCATTTTACTAAATTTTCTTTATAACTTGATATAGTCTATTTAATTTAAATTTCCAATTTAAATACTCGTATACAATAATTAAATAACTTTAATTCGGTTATAAATAAATTATAACCTTGAAACCCCATCAATTTCTCTGACGGTAGAACAACGTTAAAACCCTACGACTGGACCCTTACTGCCCATTTACTTAGTCAACACAAACAGTTGATTTAACCACAACACGATGGGTATATATATTCAACCTATCAACATTTGAACCAGTTTTGATGTCAGTCAATGTGAACAATTTATATATGTACACAACAACCAAAAATACAGTTTATTTGAGGAATCCGGTCGGATCCCTCCAACCTGTCCTTCTCTGCATCACAGATGTCAGTTGATAACAATATACGAGTTAAACAATTGGCAGAATATAATTAACTGCAACCATCAACCAACAACAAGCAACTTGCATCCATCACATCCAATCAGCCAATTTAAACTGTTAACTGTAAATTATATTTAACTGTGACTTTACCACATCACAGTATTCCAGAAGGTGTGAGAATTAACTCACCAGAGTTTATTCTGGTCAACGGTTGATGCGTTTGTCGCTTTTAATTTGAACCATTCGTCCAAAAATAGCTGAATTTTCAACTGCGTCGGATTGACTTCTACTCAGTGCCATCGGGTAGGTCTCGTCCCTGCGATCCCAACGTATCTTGTTTCGTTAAATTTCGTCCACGTATGTGGAAGATATAGGCGTTTTAAGTTTGGAAAAACTATACGATTATTAAAACAAAAATAAATTATTAATTAATTAATTAATCTTATCTAACTAACCTTATCCGTTGCCACGTCACCCTTAATTAGAGAAAAACGCGTTTTCTCTTACAGGGTCCTTCTTCCCCGATGACTTCCTCCTTCTTTGTGACCTTCAATCCCAACTACGCCACCTTCCACGTCCTCCAGCGCCGCCGTCGTCAACCTCCAGACCACCGGAGCTACCCCACTGCAACCGCCACTCCACGAACCACCTCTGCCTGAAGCGCCGAGCCCCAGATCCCCCCGATCGCCTGAAAACCCATGCTGAACGGAAAACGTTCATCCATCAACTGTGGCCGCCACAGCCCACCAGGACCCACCGCGCCACCACCATTCGACAGCCCTCGCCACCCAGCGTCGACTTCCCCCAGGCCGCGACCATCCCATGAACCACGGCCGCCGGAAATCCATCAAAACCCATCATTGCTTTTGAAATTAACCCCAAATCAAGCACCTCCGTTTATCTCGACCCCACGGCCACCACACACCATTTTAGACCCTCCGGCCAGTGCCAAACGGAAGCTTTCTCTCCCCTCTTCAAAAGCCCTATGGTCTCGTCACCCCAAATCAAACCAGTCCCCCCAATTTCTGCCAAAAACGAAAACTGTTTTCTACCTTTAAAACCCGATTCCGGCCACCACTCTCGACGAAACCACCTCAAATTTGGTCAGCAGCTAGATCTCCACCGGATCTACAACTTCTGCTTTGGTTGCTCCCACAAATTCTTCCCGGATCGGAAGATATAATTGTTTTCGCGTTTGAGGGTTTATTTGCAAATTTACACGATGGGAATGAGGGTTGGCTGAAATTTGCTGGTGGGGAGGGTTATATATAGTTGGTTTTATTATATTTAAGTTGATTTGACGACCGATGCTGACTAACGATTTTTATTTCATGTCTATCGCTATTTTTAATGTTGTTTATTCGCTGCTGCGCTCACATACAAACCCCGTTCGAGACGCGACTGGACGGCATCGTATAATTTGATGATACGGTCCTAACGAATCTTGTTTCGTCGAATTCCGTGCCCGTATGCTCAAATAGTGTTTGTACACGTCCAAATAGATCGATTTATTTTACATTTAATTTTGCCACGCTCACCGATTAACCCCGATTGACGCGCCGTCAGAAAATCTGGCAATAATTTACTTATACGGTCCCAACAAAATTTGTTTCGTCGAAAACAGAGGTCGTTTGAAAAATGTCCCTTTTGAACTGGCCAAATTCAAATAAAATAAACCAATTTTAAAGTACTTCAATATAATATTATTAAAATACTGAAATTGGTCATACACGACCAGAATTTGATGTATTATCAAGGAAAAATATCACAGGTTGAATTTCACGCCAAATCGATATTTAAAATATTTAAAAACCGTTAATTTATATAATTGCAGCGCTATATATATAAAAGGAATTCTGGCGCTGCTTTTCTGAGAATTTGATTTGGACATAAAACAAAATCTACACGATGAAAACTGGATTTTTCTCTGCCGTTGGAAAGATATCGTCAAACCGGTCCCAACGTTTCTTGTTTCGAGGAAATCCGACTTATTTTGAACCCGGTACGATCCCTTGAAGTTCAAAACGCCAAATCGCGAACTGCCGCGCCGCTGCAGCTCGTTATTTAATTAAATTATAACCATATATATTTCGTCGTCGTTTTATACGCGATATCGTCGATATATTTCAAATACATACCATATTTGACCATTTTAAATTGCCCGGTCATCCTGTATTGCCGACACAACATTTTCTGGCCGGTCTGGAATTAAATTATTATTTTATTATTTATTTAAATAATAAATTCCAAATTGAATTGTTAAATTCGATTATTTGAATTCAAACCACTATTTTAAATAATTAAAATATTTAAAATAATCTAAATAAATATGCTGAAAAATACGGGTCGTTACATTCCTTCCCCCTTAAAATAATTTCGTCCTCGAAATTGCTAAGTAGAATGATGTCGTCAACTATTATCTTTTCCGAAATGTTTAATTTTAAAAACTCGAATTTAATTTCAAACAGTCCCAACGGGTTTTAAAACCAATTTATTTCAAATAAAATTATTTCCCAAAAATTTCCAAAAATTTTCTAACTCCTAAATTTCTGGAAAAATTTCGGCAGAGTCTCCCCTGCACGGAGGACCATCTGCAATATCGCAGGATCAAGAAATAGATATACATCGACTCTCAAGGTCGGAAAAAATCAAAACCAAACTCAAAACCCCAAAGAAAACCAAAAATTTCGTATTTGCGTAAGCGTACCTTTTGGCGAGCGCTATTACGCGATAAGCGATATATTTTATTCGAGCCCGCTTAAATTACTTTGCAGCTCTGAATTCGAATAACTCCAACATTTCCTCTTGGAGGAGATTTAAAGCTGATTTGGCATTCCTGCATCTGTTCTCAACTCAAATAAACTTCATCAGTTCCTCAAAACAAATATCAGTTTGGTTTAAAATATCCATCTTATCCATTATGACCAATTCTACTCACATGAGAATTTATTTACAATCACTTCTTGACCAATCCTTAATTCCTTTCATTAAGCTTGAATTGATTCTTCTGCCATTTATTCGTTTCAGATTGGTTTCAACCAAGTCCAAATTTATATTCATATTCAAGTTCATATTAATGAAATCGAACACACAATCCAAACATATCACTCAACTTTACATCTACTGTTGGTGAATTTTATACTATCTATCCAACACATCAACAACCAAGGTATAACAATCCAACCAAAACATTTTGACTTAACATTAACATTCCTTATTTGGTTTCATTTTGGTTTCACATATCGATACATATCAGATCGATTTTTAATCCAATTATTAATTTGATTACCCAATTCCAATATATTTTATTCCAGTACTATCTATTTATAATTTAACTCGACTTAACTAAGTTAAGTCGTATTCCATACTTAATTTTAATTCCTTCCAAGTCAAACCAAAAATCAGATATTTCAAAAAAATTCGATAAAATAATTTTCTTTTCTATACAAAAATATGGTTTGGGCAAAATTATTTCATTTACCCACTTTTCAAAACAATATTATGTCAATTCTTCTGTTCAAGTGTTTAGAAACTCCTATCGACGTCATGGCGTCCCACGATTCGACCAGAATTTATAAACTACTCAACAGCCAAGCCAACACAATATAAAACAAATTTTATATCAAGTTACAAATACGCTCTCTCATATACATACACTCAACTCAATCTAGGGTGTTACTAACCCTATCTCTATTGAGTTACACCACAGAGCCAAGGTTATCTCTAAACCAATAGCTCTGATACCACTGTAACGACCCGGGCGTTTTCGGCCTCGAAAATCGACATAAATACCATTACCGTATCTTATACCGATCCTCTAAGCACCGAAAACACTGGATAGTTTAGAAAGAATTTAGAGGGTGAGATAAGAAAGAAAGAAATTTTAGAATAGAAGAAAGAAGAAGAACAGATCGAAATCTCACAGCGGAACGAATAAAGTATAATATCAAATATCTTTATACAAAAGAATTGTATATATACATACCAATCATCAGAGCGTAACGTGAAACTGCACAGCGAAAGTAATAACTATATAACTAGCGGTGAAGCCACCTGCTTCCAGCTCCTGAAACTCCAAGCGAACCTAACCTGTAAATATGCTTGGTCTGACCCGAGCACATTTGATTTAAAACAAAATAAACCGGGTCAGTCTGGAATACTATCATTGATAAATTCACAAACAAACAACTGGTTTAACTTTGGAAAATCCTTTCGAAATCAAAGGATAATAGTAAGACCAGTCCACACATAAACACGGACGGTTTTTACCTTACTATAACCCAAAACATTTTTGAAATCATAACTTATTCTGATATTATCATAATGTCTAAATACAAGTAAATATCAATCTAGAGGAACGCTTGCATCTCACGCTCCCCATATATAGTATACAATCAAAAACCGAGGGCGCTTATTGGATATTGGCTTTCCAACTTGACAAGGTATGGGACCACCTTCCGAACGTGTATCTCTAGAGGCGAATACACTGGGTTCAACAAGAACGTCTTGCAACCCGGCCCACACATGACCGACCACTCATTTCGCTTGAGTGTATCGAATGTATACCACCGACGGTTGGGATCAGCAACCGCCACCCGAGTAGGGTCAGCATCGAATATAGATTAAAGAAGCAATAGGAATTTCTCTAGATAGGTGGTCATACATCCTAATGGGAGCGACCCACATAGCCATGCTGCCTGCCCGATTTTTTGTCATTTACCGATTGATGAGGCTTGAGGCTAGAACTTTACCTTTAATCATCTGGTCATCATATACTTTGGATGCCACATCATCAGATCCGTCAGATCACACTTGATTGACGTCCACAAACATACTCTAGCTATCTGGCTAGAGAATAACCATTTCTCCGCCATCAACTATGGTACGTTTGGAGAAATCAACGTATGTAAATCCTTTTGGAAATACTCTGTCAGACATCCGTCCATACAAGTCATCCAGGATCAGGATGAACCGAAGGTACTCTCCTACTGCATCACATATAGGAATCACCCCATGGATCAGTAGCGAGAAGTCCTTGCAATCCGTAGATTCCAACCACGACTGGATCATGTTAGAATAACTCTGATTGCAACACAGAGGATATTCGTCAAGTAATCCCTCCGCTTAGGAAGATCCACGGTCTTCACTTGCTCCGTCTTCAACGACGTCTTCACGTATTGTTGGTCGGAATGGCATTCGAATATAATTCGATCCTGGACTTTCCATACCAACAAGCGTATTGGTCAACTTCGACAGTCGGTGATTTAACTATCGAATAACAATAGTGTGAATACAATCAGTTTGGTAATACAACACTTAACACAACCCGACCACTTTAAAATATATGTATATACCAAGTTTATTCTGATTAACTCTGATTGGTTGACTTTGATTGATTTACTCTACTTAACTAACTCGACTCATTTAACTTGACCAGGCTAACTTGATTTGATTATTCTTATCGATTAACTAATACTCGACTTAACTCCATTCGCTCGACTCTAGATCGCAGCGATCACAATGGTTACGCCTGATTCCCTCAGGAAACATCCGACCGCCGTAGGCTATCTGCAGCCCTGCGAATTACGCTAGCAGTCGCACGCAATGGAACTTCTCCTAAATAACTTTGTTTGACTAACTCTAACTTAAATACGATTTAGATCAATTCTAATTGCATAACTAATGTTTGATATCATTTGAAAACCCTATTCTTATTTCCCTTGAACTAATATTGCAATGTTATCTATTTTCCAAAACCTTGCATTTGAGTTTGACATTCCTCGAAAATAGACAAACCAATTCTCAACACTTCACGGGTTCCCAACTAATACTATTCCTTGATAATAGGGATGCCAACCAAGTTGGGGTATTTTAGTTACCTCTCAGACCTTAGTTGACAACCTTCTCACCTCAGAATAATATTAGTTCGACACTTAACCACTAATATCCAAATCTCGTTTACCATTCTCGATTTCAAATCTGGGTTTATGCAACTGTTTCTTATATTTGAAATCTCGTTTAACGTCTTTTACTCAATTCCTTTATCTAAACAAATATCCATTTAACATCACTTTAACTTCAATATTTTTTCACTTAAAACCCTTTTTGATTTATAATATAAATCCCTCGCCAAATCATTTGATTCCATTTATTGAGATGTTTATAATAAACCTCTATCGCCTTTTTGGCTGAACCTCATCGTCATTTGATCACTTGTTAAATGAATTCCATTTATCAAACATTGCTGAACTTGAATTCTACAAATCCCTTTAATAAATCCTTACTTGGCATTAAATTGAATTCACCACTTTAAATCATTTGAAATTTAAAGAATAACTTGCTTTAACATCTACTATATCAAAATATAGTTAACTTTAATCTTAACCCAAAATAGCATTATTATCATGTTTACGTGCTTACTCGATAATAATCCAGTTTATTAACAATAACCAATTCAACTATCTCTTTAGACTATAGTTAATCGAAGATTAACTAATATCCAACACTATTTGATAACTTTAATAAATATTTAACCAACATTTATTTCCTTTGACCATTCTACTTGCCATGGTGGATTTACCAACCATACACATCAGTTAACTATTAACTGAAATTCCAATTGTCATTTCCCTTTTCTTAAATTAATTAATTAACTTAATTAATTTAAGTCACGTTTTTATCTGTTTGGAAACAATTATTTCCCTTTTTACCCATTCGTGGAAAATTCTTGATTTCTGCTTCTCAAATGATATAAACCATTTTACTAAATTTTCTTAATAACTTGATATAGTCTATTTAATTTAAATTTCCAATTTAAATACTCGTATACAATAATTAAATAACTTTAATTCGGTTATAAATAAATTATAACCTTGAAACCCCATCAATTTCTCTGACGGTAGAACAACGTTAAAACCCTACGACTGGACCCTTACTGCCCATTTACTTAGTCAACACAAACAGTTGATTTAACCACAACACGATGGGTATATATATTCAACCTATCAACATTTGAACCATTTTTGATGTCAGTCAATGTGAACAATTTATATATGTACACAACAACCAAAAATACAGTTTATTTGAGGAATCCGGTCGGATCCCTCCAACCTGTCCTTCTCTGCATCACAGATGTCAGTTGATAACAATATACGAGTTAAACAATTGGCAGAATATAATTAACTGCAACCATCAACCAACAACAAGCAACTTGCATCCATCACATCCAATCAGCCAATTTAAACTGTTAACTGTAAATTATATTTAACTGTGACTTTACCACATCACAGTATTCCAGAAGGTGTGAGAATTAACTCACCAGAGTTTATTCTGGTCAACGGTTGATGCGTTTGTCGCTTTTAATTTGAACCATTCGTCCAAAAATAGCTGAATTTTCAACTGCGTCGGATTGACTTCTACTCAGTGCCATCGGGTAGGTCCCGTCCCTGCGATACCAACGGATCTTGTTTCGTTAAATTTCGTCCACGTATGTGGAAGATATAGGCGTTTTAAGTTTGGAAAAACTATACGATTATTAAAACAAAAATAAATTATTAATTAATTAATTAATCTTATCTAACTAACCTTATCCGTTGCCACGTCACCCTTAATTAGAGAAAAACGCGTTTTCTCTTACAGGGTCCTTCTTCCCCGATGACTTCCTCCTTCTTTGTGACCTTCAATCCCAACTACGCCACCTTCCACGTCCTCCAACGCCGCCGTCGTCAACCTCCAGACCATCGGAGCTACCCCACCGCAACCGCCATTCCACGAACCACCTCCGCCTGAAGCGCCGAGCCCCAGATCCCCCCCGATCGCCTGAAAACCCATGCTGAACGGAAAACGTTCATCCATCAACTGTGGCCGCCACAGCCCACCAGGACCCACCGCGCCACCACCATTCGACAGCCCTCGCCACCCAGCGTCGACTTCCCCCAGGCCGCGACCATCCCATGAACCACGGCCGCCGGAAATCCATCAAAACCCATCATTGCTTTTGAAATTAACCCCAAATCAAGCACCTCCGTTTATCTCGACCCCACGGCCACCACACACCGTTTCAGACCCTCCGGCCAGTGCCAAACGGAAGCTTTCTCTCCCCTCTTCAAAAGCCCTATGGTCTCGTCACCCCAAATCAAACCAGTCCCCCCAATTTCTGCCAAAAACGAAAACTGTTTTCTGCCTTTAAAACCCGATTCCGGCCACCACTCTCGACGAAACCACCTCAAATTTGGTCAGCAGCTAGATCTCCACCGGATCTACAACTTCTGCTTTGGTTGCTCCCACAAATTCTTCCCGGATCGGAAGATATAATTGTTTTCGCGTTTGAGGGTTTATTTGCAAATTTACACGATGGGAATGAGGGTTGGCTGAAATTTGCTGGTGGGGAGGGTTATATATAGTTGGTTTTATTATATTTTAAGTTGATTTGACGACCGATGCTGACTAACGATTTTTATTTCGTGTCTATCGCTATTTTTAATGTTGTTTATTCGCTGCTGCGCTCACGTACAAACCCCGTTCGAGACGCGACTGGACGGCATCGTATAATTTGATGATACGGTCCTAACGAATCTTGTTTCGTCGAATTCCGTGCCCGTATGCTCAAATAGTGTTTGTACACGTCCAAATAGATCGATTTATTTTACATTTTATTTTGCCACGCTCACAGATTAACCCCGATTGACGCGCCGTCAGAAAATCTGGCAATAATTTACTTATACGGTCCCAACAAAATTTGTTTCGTCGAAAACAGAGGTCGTTTGAAAAATGTCCCTTTTGAACTGGCCAAATTCAAATAAAATAAACCAATTTTAAAGTACTTCAATATAATATTATTAAAATACTGAAATTGGTCATACACGACCAGAATTTGATGTATTATCAAGGAAAAATATCACAGGTTGAATTTCACGCCGAATCGATATTTAAAATATTTAAAAACCGTTAATTTATATAATTGCAGTGCTATATATATAAAAGGAATTCTGGCGCTGCTTTTCTGAGAATTTGATTTGGACATAAAACAAAATCTACACGATGAAAACTGGATTTTTCTCTGCCGTTGGAAAGATATCGTCAAACTGGTCCCAACGTTTCTTGTTTCGAGGAAATCCGACTTATTTTGAACCCGGTACGATCCCTTGAAGTTCAAAACGCCAAATCGCGAACTGCCGCGCCACTGCAGCTCGTTATTTAATTAAATTATAACCATATATATTTCGTCGTCGTTTTATACGCGATATCGTCGATATATTTCAAATACATACCATATTTGACCATTTTAAATTGCCCGGTCATCCTGTATTGCCGACACAACATTTTCTGGCCGGTCTGGAATTAAATTATTATTTTATTATTTATTTAAATAATAAATTCCAAATTGAATTGTTAAATTCGATTATTTGAATTCAAACCACTATTTTAAATAATTAAAATATTTAAAATAATCCAAATAAATATGCTGAAAAATACGGGTCGTTACATTTAACTTCTGACTAAAAACGATCGATCGGTGTCGGGTTTCTGTTTTTAAATATATATACACGACCATTTATTCATTCCATTTCTTCACTTTTACTCCAACCGTTCCTTATTCCAAAAACTCCAAAACCCTATAATTCATTTTTTTTTAAATTTCAACAATATCAATCAAATGTCTCCTCCTCAGAAGAAATCAAATAAAGCTTCATCTTCTGAACCCAAACCAATTGACCTCTCAATCAAGAAATGGCTAGTTGATCCGATTGATGTAAAAAGATGGAATGATATGAAAGACTTCACGATTCATCCGGGTTCATTCATTAAGTTCTCCGATTTCTCCAAATATCGCGTTCTTAACTTAGCAAGGAATTCAAATATTAAATCCCTAATTGATTTTGATCAAAATAATGTATAAATAAACCATATTATGATCAAATTATTCTACGATAACTTGAATTTGGAGAAGTACAAGCCCGATAGTACTGCACAATGTCTTTGGTCTGTAGTCTATGGCAAGGAAGTGTTTATCTCTTGTTCTAGAATGGCAAGCATTCTTGGAGTTCCTTTTAGTGGTGAAAATTTCTCAAATAACTTTTGCAATATCCATATCCATGATCGTATTAGCCATGAATTCATTGAAGACGATATGGATAGCACAAAATCCAAAGGTTTACGACCCACTGCAAGGATTATTCATCACACTCTCATGCACTCTTTACTACTAAGACTACGTAATTTTGATGTTATTTATAAAGAGAACGTCAAGGAATTATATGCAATATACGGGGATATTCATATAAATTGGATTAGTATGATTTTTGATGAGATTTTGCAAGCGAACGACTGCATTAGGCCACGTTTGTTTTATAATGAATATATCATGCGCCTACTGCTCGACTGTAACATCACACCCCCCCGAGTCTCCTGTTTCAAAGCCTAAAGTCTTTAACAAAGCAACGATTAAACGGATGAAACTCCCCGATCCATACTTCACTATTATGTCTTTTGAGAAATCGTAAAACAACGCAATCCTTTTGGAAAAATGGAATCACCATAAGACCCAAGTCCCATCACACAATGCAACGCAAACCAGAGGATAGAGTTTTACCTTATGATGATTAAACATGCTTAGTACGATAAAAACGAATTTGATATTATTATTAGTGTATATATGTTTCAAAAACATTTCAAAGTAAATGTACCAATCCTAGGAAGCATAACTACCATATACTATGCCTCCATACTAGTAATACAATCAAGTCCGTAGGGTCGTATTGGGAATTTGGTTTTCCATCATGAGTCAAGGCTAGGAATGATCTCCTTACCGATTCGAGACACTCTAGCTAATGTCTCAGGATTCCCCGCAGTGAACCCTTGGAAAGCTGCAGGGTCGGTCCGCACATACGATTTTGCGGATTAGTTATTCCTGAACACACATTTTCCGGTCCTATAGGACCTAATATCCGAGGCGCCTCATTCCATCATCCACATAAGTAAAATGTCGGGCCGTGTAAAACCTAAACACCACTCCTAGCTAGAAAGAAACGTGCTGCTCTCCCTGCGTTCCCTTGCTCTGTTTTAGACTCAACCGGGTTGTGAGGCTCGTGAAGCTACGTAATACACAAAGCTATGCTTATTCCAGCTGTGCTTTGATCGTCACCACAAGGTTCTGCTTTTCAACAAGAAACCTTGATCATTGCATCTTGGTATGCCACACTGTCAATCCATATCATACTATTAATCCTTTGCCAAAATATACAAAAGGGTGTTAAGCAAGAGAATAAATTCTCCGCCACCAAACATTCATACATTCGGTAAAAAATCAATAAATACAATATAAAGGAGTACAATGTCGGACACACATTCCACTTATAAGCCCGTTCTGGGTCTGAACGAAAGTGGAGATACTCTCGTCCCGTATGTCCAGTACGGAAAGGAGGTACCCGCATATCCGTGAAATCAACATGCCCATTTGGGCAATTACCCCGACCCTTGAATTGGGAGCAAGTCAATTCAGGGTCTTGATCGTTGTCCATTCGAGGGAAGATTTACGGTCTTCATTCGCCGTCTTCACACTTCGAATTTTAGCGTCGTTTGATTATTTGGAATGAGATTAACTCGAACTTTCCAAATAATTCTCGCATATATAATTTGAGAAAACCCATTTCATGTTGTTATATTATTTTATAATGATTAATTCTTACCTTAATTATTTAAAATAATTAAATCTTTATTTAACGACGCTTCGGGTCAAAGGAGCGACCCTGGCGCTGTTTTCAACCAATTTTGATTTACACATTTCTCAAAATATGACCGTTGGATTTTAACGTAGTTTATATCGTTGGAAAGATCTTCCCAAAGAGGTCCTAACGGTTTTCGTTTTGGGAAAATCTGACGGTCGGATCTTTTGATATAGTCGTTTAAAGGTACGATTCCAAAACGCGAACTACTGCGCTCGATTCGTTTGAATTTAATTATATATATATATATATAAATATATAAATATAAATCGTTCAACCATAGTAATGTTGTTCGATTTAACCTCGAGCTAAACAACTAACGATCTCCATTCAATTTTAATTCATTTAAAAATGAAGATAGTATTTCAACATTTTAAATACATTCTTTTATTCCTTTATTTACATTAAAATTGTAAATTATAATTCAAAGTCCAATTTCTCCCTTTATTCTTTAATTCTTATATTCACATAGAAATGTAAATTATGTTGAGTTCCATTCTTTATTCTTTTATTTACATTAAAAATGTAAATCCCATTTCAATGTTGAATTCCATTCTTTTATCACAATGTAAAACCACCCTTTTTAATTACAATGTAAGTTGTAACTAACATTATAATGTAGAATTTCTATCCTTTAATTGTAATGTAAAACCCCCTCTTTTTATTTACAATGTAAATTGTAATTCACATTATAACAGTAGAATCTTATTCCTTAATTACATTGTCAAATCCTTCTATTTAATTACATTACAAATGTAATTACATTAACGGCGAAAAATTCTATCTTTATAAATTACATTAAAAAAATGTAATTTTTATTCCATTGTAAAATTTCTCTTATTAATTACATTAAAAATGTAATTAACATAATGGTGAAAAATTCCATCTTTATAAATTACATTAAAAATGTGATTTTGATTACACCGTCAAATTCTACTTCATAATTACATTGAAAATGTAATTAATATTACATGTAAAATCTTGTTTTTCAATTTACAATGTAAAATCCTATTCTTTAATTACATACAGAAATGTAATTTTATTTTCAATGCAAATTCTCGTTCTTAATTTACATATAAAAATGTAATTTTATTTTACATGCAAATTCTCATTCTTAATTTACATTTTCTCATTCTTAATTTACATATAAAAAAGTAATTTTATTTTACATGCAAATTCTAATTCTTAATTTACATATAAAAATGAAATTTTCTATGCGGTATAAATTTCATGTCTTTTAATTACATATAAAAATGAAATTTTCTATGCGGTATAAATTTCATGTCTTTTAATTACATATAAAAATGAAATTTTCTATGCGGTATAAATTTCATGTATAATGTAAAAACCTAATCTTTTTATTTATAATGCAAAAATCTAATCTTTTTATTTACAATGCAAAAATCTAATCTTTTTATTTACAATGCAAAAATCTAATCTTTTTATTTACAATGCAAAAATCTAATCTTTTTATTTACAATGCAAAAATCTAATCTTTTTATTTACAATGCAAAAATCTAATCTTTTTTTTTTACAATGCAAAAATCTAATCTTTTTATTTATAATGTAAAAATCTAATCTTTTTATTTACAATAAAAGAAAATGTAATATATATTGCATCGCAAAATCATACTTTTATTTATCACCTACAAATGTAATTTTTATTGCGGTGAAAAATTCGTGTCCTAATTACATTAAATATAAATGTAATTTCTTTCATATAGTCATATTTCAATCCTACAAACATCATATCAATATTATATTTGAACTAAAACGGTCTAGTCAAATCAAATAACAACAAGGTGGTATTGAATTGAAATTTTCTAGTTCAATTCAAAGACATGAACAAGGTGATATTTTTATATATACATGATTCATAGAATATCAACAAAACATGATTCGACAAAATTTAAACAAAATGATTATTCAAATTTTCCATCACATACAGATCTGAAATTTTAAACTAGCAGATCTGGAATTATACACACAGATAAATCAAATAATCATTCAGAATATTATCACATCTCAGATCTACATCATTCACCATTCAATTATTTAAATAACAAAGGAAAATTAATAATTAAATTAATTTAATTATTTAAAATAGAATCTCACCTTGATTGGATAAGAATCTAAAATTCAAACGTGTTCAGAATTGGTCCCAATTGCTTTCAAGAAGTTCTATTCGATGCTACGGTTCAAACGGATCTGAAAATTTTCAGTTTGGAGTTCGTATAAACAAATTATCAATTTCTTTTCACAACTGCAATTGCAACAGATAAAAGCGTCGCAAAATCTGAAATGTTCATACCTTTATAATTCAGTTTTGTTCAAAACTTTGGATCTGATTTGCAGAAAATACACTCAACGATTTTCAGAACGGATTAGCGATGTCGGAGGGCCAGGAGAGGGGGAGTTTCGCCAGGAAGGGGGGAGGTCGCGGCGGCATGTGGTGGGGGCGGCGGGCTGATGAAGGCGGCGGGTTCGTTGGTGCGGATCTCGGCGTAGGAGGCACGATAGCTAGAGAGGTTGGTATGGAATCGAAGAGGAGGAAGAGATCTTGAAAAAGTTTGACAGTGGCCAAGTCTAATTCTTCATGGATTGGGAGGAATCGAAGCTTGAAGTTTTGAAGGGGGTGGGTTTCGGTGGCGGCTGGTAACGAGAGGAAGAGATGAAGTACTGTAGTGTGACGATCTCAAAACCCGTACGACGGTGTTAAGGTTAATCATTGGAATATAACACATTAATCATCATTAGCAGAGTACAGATAATAGCATAAACAACAAATAGAATAATTTTACATAAATATGACAGCGGAATCATAACATGTAACAACATCAGAGTAGCACAGTGTAGGATATAACTAAGTGCATAAAAAGGGAATGATCAGTTAACATCGCCATAAGCGGAATATATACATATAGTGAGACATAACAATGATATCAGTCTACATCGCCAGAGGCGGTACATATACATAAGGTAATACATGCTGGAAGTAAATCAGTCTACATCGCCATAGGCGGAATCATATTCATAAGATAAGAATGGCGGAAAGTAAATAGCCAAAATACAAGTAAATCTAATCCTCGCCATCAAGCCAAAAACGCACTCCGTGTTGCAGTGCTAAGCCAAAATATCCTGTCATCTGTCAACTACGCTGCCCATGTGAAAATAAGGGCACCCGAGTTTGCAAAGTGAAACAAACAACGAGTCAGTCGTGAGACTGGTATGAGAAATCTACTTAACTGGTTAAACAACAGTAATAAGGCAAATCATAGGACCACGCCACTTTCGCGGAACGGGTTTACTCCAGTGATTGCCAATGCATTTAAAACAAAGTAAATTCTTTAAACAACGCAATGCTTTTTAAAAAGAATGAAGCCGTTATAAGACTCAAGTCCCATCACACAATGCAACGCAAACCGGAGGATAGAGATTTACCTTATAATGGCCAAAATATGCTTAATACGTGTAAAGCAAAGTCACTTGATATTATTACTAGTGCATATATGTTTCAAAAGCGAATTCAATCATAAATATCAATCCTAGACGGCATAGCTACCATCTACTATGTCGCCATATATATATAAGTTACAATCAAATCCGTAATTTCGTATTGGAAATTTGGATTCCATCATGAGTCGAGGCAAGGGGCAAGCTCCTCTCCATTTCGAGACACTCTAGCAAATGCCTCAGGACTACACACTCTGGGTAATCCTTGGATCTTCAGGGTCGGTGCTCCCTTACTTTGAGGATTAATTATTCCTAAATACACGTTTCCCAGTCCTAACAGACCTAAAATCGAGGCGCCTCGCATTCCAACAACCACATAGCTAAAAATAATATAAATGTCAGCCAATTTAAGCACTGGCACTACCTCTAGCTAGAAAGAAACGTCGTGTTCTCCCTGCAGTCACTATCCCGTTTTTGACTCATACCGAGGTGTGAGGCTCGCGAATCCACGCTATACACAAAGCTAGGCCACGTAGGCCGTACTTTGATCATCGACCACAAGACTTTGCTTTGCAATAGAAGCCTTGATCACTGCATCTTGGCATGCCACATAGGCAATCCACTCCATACGACTGATTTCTATCGATATATAACCTCTGAGCTCGTACGTCTCAGAGAAGGGCGTTAAGCAAGAGAATAAATTCTCTGCCGCCAAACAGATATATATTTAACAGAGATCAATCAGCACAGAACAAAATCCAATGCCAGACACACAGTCCATTTACAAGTCCGTTCTGGGTCTGAGCGAAACCGGAGGCACCATATTCCTCGCATATCCGTACAATCAACACATATGTCCAGACGGCTACTACTCCAGTCCCTTCAAGGTAGCTACTCCAATCAAGAACCTCAGTAGCGCCCATCCATCCGATATGAAGATCGTCGGTCTTGAACCGTCTTCGTATTTTCAACTTCGAATCGTTCGATCAATTATTTGAAATGAGGATTAGCTCGGCCTTTTCAAATAATTCACGTATATTTAGAATTCAAATCAATTCTTTCCATGGTAAAATTATTCGATATTCACATTTCAGTTCTTTAGTATAATTTTCATGTCAAACACATTCAACCATCAAATATCAAGCAAACCAAGAAAAATTGGTTTATTTCCATTCCATGTCGCTTATAATATTTTATAATGATTTTTCGCCAATTTTATTTATTTAAAAATTGCCATTTTTAATTAAACCACGTTTCAGGTCGTGCCGTGGCACTGGCGCTGTTTTTCCCCAAATTTGTTTTACACATATCGGGAAATCTAACTGTTGGATTTCTACAAAGTTTATATCACTGGGAAGATATTCTCAAAGCGAACCCAACGGTTCCAGTTTCGTGAAAATCCGACGGTCGGATCTTTCGGTATAGTCGTTTGAAGTTACGATTTCAAAACGCGAACTGCACGGCCTCGATTCGTTTTAATTTAATTTATATATATATATATATATATAATTCATTTGACGATTTCAATATCGTTTTCACTTCAAATATTTCACTAACGCCTTTAAATTTTGGAAAATTTCGCCATAACCTCCTTTGTACGGGAAGGGGTTTGGAAATTTATTGGGCCATATTAGGTACCCAATAAATCCTAATAAGCATACACATATTTATAGTGATGTATTCCGGTGTCCACAGGGGAGTGTGTATAGATCATAACTCCAGAGAATAAATTCTCGTCACCCTATAAATGGTTTTTGTGCCTTAATGACCAGAGAGACGTGTTTACTATCATCTCCAGACCCGTGTGGGTTTTTATTAATCTGGCAATTTACCGTTACAATTTATATAGTCCAGATCAGTCATCAGTTCAACCTGTAATATATAGTCATCGCTATACAAGCCTCTCGCTCGTATGGTAAATCTTCAACCTCGTCACCTAAGCTCCAAATGCTTATGTGGTATATGATGAAGTATGCCTATCGTCAAGAAGTATGCCATATAGTGTAGTTCAAAATTAATTGTTACTATCCTATGGCGATGTTTATTATTACACACAGAACAACCAGCACTCCGCATCCAATGGCATTCACAGGAGTTGATATAATAATAAAATTGCGCAGCCAACTCATTAAGGCTTACCTATTTGTCGGGCATGCAAATAAATTCTTTACTCCACAGCTAATTCATTTTCTCTGTTCAACACATGTGTGTATATATATATATATGTGCAGAACAAAGCTAATAATAATATTTCTAGCGAACAAATATTTATTTCAACACACCGTTATTTTTAACACTTCATACATAGGATAAAATGATATTTTTGACGAACAAAAATATATTTCAACTCTTGGCTATTTTATTTAGATCCTAAACATGTTAAAAATAATATTTATAACCCCCGAACATTTATTTCAACACGTGTGTATTTTTAGTGAGGCGTATACATGATAAAAATAATATTTTTATCATCAGGAATATTTATTCAACACATGAATGTTTTCGACTTCTATATACATAATAAAAATGTGATTTTTATTGTTAAAACAATTTATTTAAAACACGAATACCATTCAACACATGAATTTCTATTCAACGCATGAATTTCTATTCAACACATGAATGTTTTCTATAGTTTATATATATAATAAAAATGTGATTTTTATTGCTAAAACAATTTATTTAAAACACGAATACCATTCAACACATGAATTTCTATTCAACGCATGAATTTCTATTCAACGCATGAATTTCTATTCAACACATGAATGCGGTTTCAACACATGAAAATAATTTCAACACATGAAAATAATTTCAACACATGAAGATAATTTCAACCCATGAAGATAATTCTAACACATGAATATTTCAGAAAATTTCGACAGCATAACGGCAGGGTAGTTAAAACCGGCACCGTCCCGATGTACGGCTCCTCGCTCTACCTTAAAACCTCGCGGTTTTTGACAATGGGGATTTCATGCATCTAGTTCGCACGCAGGCGGCATGTTTTATTTTCATTTCCAAAATCCTATTCTAATTTGTTTCAACCACAAGAGGGTATTTTTCAACCACAAAGGTATTTTTCAACCACAATCGAACAATATCAACCACAAACAATTATTTTCAACCATTCGTCATACCACATGTTTTCACGGCAATCACAAGCAATAAATATCGTCCATGGTTTGTGAACGAGGGGAGTATATATATTCGTATATAAATATATTTCACTTCCATTTCAACACATTTCAAAGCATATATGTTTCATACAACGCTTGTATAATTTATACATCGCTCATATAACTTATACAACACATGTACATGAGGTATACAATGCGTATATAATTTACACTTCGCTTATATAACTTATACAACACGATTCCATTCACATTTCAATTTAGATTTCTCACCTTGGTTTGTCGCTCTTCTAAAAATCGTAGCAAGCTCAGAAAAATCCCTGGACACTTCTAGACTGTAGATAACGTCCCTGGACGTTTCCTGTTTCATCGAATTTCGTTAATACATGATAAAGATATGATTTTTCAAAGTTTGCAACACTTAAAAGTGTTATTTTCAGTTTAAAATGGCCAAAGCCGATACCTTTCACGAATGTTCGAAACTAGGTTTCGATTTTTTGGCAAATCCGTGAAGCGTTGCTTCGATCAGCCTGCGCCACGTGAAAGAGGGGAGAGAGGCGCGCCTGTCGATGGTCGGAGGGGGGAGCTCGGTGGTCGGAATAGGGCGGCGCGGCGCTGTGAAGTCGCCGACTTCGGGGAGCTCTAACTCGCAAAACACGAGATGATAGAGGGCCTAGCGGGTGTTGATTTGAAGAGGAGGAGGGCTTTGAAGATCGGGTGGTGGCAGGGTCTATCGGTGGCTGTGGCGGCGGGAATTTGGTCGGGAAGGGAGGAAAACCGCTTCCGTTGAGAGCGAAGGGGGAAAAGGGGTTTTCTGATATTTTTTATTTATTTTAATTTATGAAGAATAAATCCTATTGGCTGAAGCTTTATTTAATTTTCAAAATAGTGTTTCTCCACACGAACACCAATTCAAAACCAACGACTGTCGCCCCTAGCTAAATACCGCCATCCCGGACACAATAGGATATGTTTCGTAGGCCAATTCGACAGTTACAGTCAGTTATTTTTTAAATTAAAACATAAAACATTCAATATTCGATTTGAACATACATTTCAATTTGCCAGGGCCACAAATTGATTCGAAAAATTCCAGAAAAATAAATTTAGCTATATTTTGACGCTACGGTCCCAACAAAACTAGTTTCGTCGAATTCTGAGGCCGTTTGAAAAATGACCATTTTCTGGTCGATCCAATTTAACAGAAATTAACCAAACACGTTTTCTTTTGCCACGCTCACATACTAGCTTCAAAAATTACGAAATTTGAAGCCTTGCAATAGTTTGACATCCTGGATCCAACAACAGTGGTTTCATCGAATTCCGAGGTCGTTTGCAAAATGTCTATTTTCAAGGGCTATATATACTCTATAGCGATCTTTCTGAAAATTCATTTGGCCATAACTTTTGATTCCCGCTATGAAACTTCGATTTTTCAGATTCGTTAGAAAGATATTCATAAACAGATTTAAATATTTTTGGTTTCACTAAAATCCGTTTTATTTTGCACCCGGTACAGTCAGTCAAAGTTCGAATTCAAATTTTTAAACTGCCGCACCATTTCTAACTCATTATTATATTGAAATATTCTATTTCAATTGTTTAAATTTCTTTAAAATAACCAATTTAAAAAATTTAAATTGGCTCATATTTCTATAGCATGCGTATTTATACGGGTATATGAGCGTATTTTCTTTTTTTAATTTAATTAAATCCAAAATTAGGGTTTTCCCGTTCGATCTCCAAACGGAGCTCAACGACTGTCGAACAATATGTTTTGACGTCTTCTGAATGCAATGGCGCTAGTGCCGAAATCCAATTCTGAAGTTTACAGCATGTATCTTTTATTTTTAAAATAAATCTTTAATATTAAATTCGAGCGTACTTTTTAATCTTACCCGGGCCACATACGAACTCAGAAAAATCCAGAAAAAATAATTCTGGCTTTGTTTTGACGATGCGGTCCCAACAAAACAAATTTCGTCGAATTCCGAGACCGTTTGAAAAATGGCCATTTTTAATATTAAAATATATAGAGAAATTCTACAACGACTATTTTGAAATTTCAACTGGCCATAACTTTTAATTTCCGCTATGAAATTTCGATTTTTCGGATTCGTTGGAAAGATATTTTTAAATAGATTCTAATATCTTTGGTTTCACCAAAATCCGATTTATTCTGCATCCTGTACAGTCAGTCAAAGTTTAGATTTGACTTTTCGAACTACTGTGCGATTTCTAATTCCTTTTGTAATGTATTCGTATTAATTTCGATTAAAATAAATTTTTAGTCGTTATTATTTAAAATAATTTATTTCAAATATTCAAAATCCCTTAAAATTTCTAAAATAAAAATTTTAAATTGGCCCCAAATTCCGGGTTGTTACAATTAACTGATGTTTATATCATCTTATATTTTCTTTCATAGTTGTTGGAAATATATACACCATATTACACGATCCGTGTGTACTGTATTAGCACGTACGCAATCTTTAATTTGTTTAAATTATTGATACGTATTATTTATTAAAAACAAATAATAAATTAATTAACCATTAACTAATTAATTACAAAATAAAAATAAAATGATCCGCTCAAATTCTCCGCTTAACGCACCAAATGCATTGTCTGCTAACCACAAATTTTGGCTTAAAATCTTCGCTCAAATGGTCTGCTTCCGCTTGTGCCAAACGCACCCGTAAGGTTGGTTCACTACCTCTTCATAAATTATAATTGCTTTCATCAATATTATAGACATAATTGATCTCTTTGCCATAACATGAGAAAATACATTTGTTTATTTTATTTAAGTTTCTCAATCAGAAATGTTTAATCATTTGTTCATTCAGCTTCTCGACCATGTTTCCAGAGTTAAGTTCAAAATCTACATTTTGATTAGTAAGAGTTGTGTTCTCTTCTTTGAGATTTTGTTGAGTTTAGCTTCAGAAAAGTTGGGTTAGGCTTTTGTCTATTTAAGTCAAAAAAATCATTTCATGTCTAATTGCAACTTGAATCCAACTTTTCAAATAAATAAAATGGAAAGGCAACTTTGAAGAGTGAGAAGGATATCACATTTTCTTCATTTGGCTTTTTACGTAGTTTCTGAATTTGATATCTATGTATGCTATATTTTGAATTTTTATGACATTAACATGCATTGATTTTTCTATATATGCATATGACATGATTATGCCGGTCTAAGCTATAATCCAAGGGTGCAACAACCAAATATGATGCAACATGAAGTAATGATGAAATTCAACAAACAACACATATGTAACATAATGTTACATGCAAAATCTATGTTTGTATATGCGTGAAGTTTATAAATTTACTGAATATTGCAGCCCTCAAGGGTATTAGGCTAAGATTGTTATATCATTTTCTATTGGAAGAAAGACAATTGTTGGTGGATGTGACTATAAATATATTGAACGCGGGATGTACGACCAAACCATGACCAAGATTTAGCTACGTGTTGAATTCTAGAGGTTGACTTATATTCAATGCAACGTATCACAGTCATACCAAATATATAACAGTATTTTTTTCTAACAAAATCATATAAGATCCCATTTGTAATGCTACGTAAATTTGAAGTATTATGTGAATTTATATATCATACACTTTTTGTGTTATATGTTATGTCATCAATTTCTCACTTTACCCTCTTCTTGAAACAAGAATCACCTACGTTATACTATTGTTTGAAAAGTTGCAGGAATGATACTACAACGAGTTTGTATTTGAGAAATTATACTATTATTACATGATACTCTTCTCTGTACAAACGTTGAATATATATATATATATAATTGTTGTATATAACGGTGTTGTATACACAATTATATGATTTTTGTTTGATGATAACAACCAAATATATATATATTCTTTTAAATGTGTTTGTTATTGTACTGTTATATAACATCACAGATAGGAATATAATATTTATATTTAAATAGAATACGACTGTACAGAATTTCATATATTCACACAGTATTTTATTTAAATATAAATATAATATTTCAACATCCTAACAGTACAAATTATATGACTCCACTATTTAAACATTCACTGAATATTGTACTTGTAAATAAACAGAATTTAATAGACAAGTTTATCTGAACACAATAAAATAATATTTTATTTCGATCAAACTTGTTTATTACAATACTCAGTACAATTCACATATTCATACACTGCTCCTCACTATAACATTCACACTCGTTACACATTTTTATATATACATTTACATGGACACAAGTACAGACTTATACATTCACAAACTCTGACACTTTTTTTTTAGTCTTTTGTCTTCATCTTCTGTCTTCACAGCACTTCACTATCAGTCCAGTCATCTTCTTACCTGTCACATAAAACAGAAACACACAGTATACTGCAATAGAAATAATACTGAATATATGCAAATATAAATTTTATTTTTTATTTGCCTCAGATTTCTGGTGTGTTTCTCATCATTTTTCATGACTTGATCTGAATTATAAAACCATCAATCTGTGTCTAGACAGCTTGTGATATTCACAGTGATACACTGTAAATACCACAAGGCAGACAACGTATATATATATATATATATATCAATGCAGGGACAGGAAATCTCTTTTGATGGCTGCATATACACACGTGTATAAATATACACGTGTGCACTGCCTCGCCAATCAGTGCGCAACTGAGGAGTAGCCACATGGACCTGCTCGACTCAGTGCAATACACAAAGTCAAAGTGGTCAAGGAAACTCAACAATCTCAACAGCTTTACAAATGGTCGAGCTAAGAATTTCAAGTCATAAGCATGTGGTCGAGCAAATGCATGATCAAAGAAACTATCTCATGGCAATAGCAAATATAAATGGTGGAGATACAAAACTGTGTGATAGCTAGCATGCACACAGACATGTATGGTCAGTTCAGATTCAAGAATCAGTGCAGCCAAGAGACAAAACAATGCAAAGTGGTACAAGATCACAAATTTCAGAACCTTAAAGTGCAGTGAACACAACAGCAAGCAGGAATGGCCGAGCTCAACTAATGGATACATAGTGCAACTTGAATGCATGTACAAGTGATAGAATGGTTCAAAGGTGAAGTAGCACTCAAAATCAAACACAGCAATGACATGGAAGTCCAATGCATGTTCACGGACCAAAATAGCATGAAAAACACATGCAAGCTCAAACCAGCAAGAACAAGGTGACACAGCATGGTGAAAATGAACAGCAGATCATACACAGCAAAACTCAAGTGATTCAAGTGCAAGGGGCCGAGCTAAAGTGCTAACTTTCATGCATGTAAACTCAGCAATGTTTATTGTGCAAATATACTTTCAAGTGATCAAGACTATGCAGTGAGATCAAAGTGACACAAGTATATATGGACCAGAGGTCACATGAATGGTGCAAAACATTGTGAAACCCATGTGCACATATTAGTTAAGCAGAAATCTCATGTGTCTCAAGCCAGGATGTCAAAGTGTAAACATGATATACAAAGCACATGCACAAGTATGGTGAACATGTCTGAGAACAGAAATGTATATATGGATAATGTTTGTTTCAAAGAATGCATCAGCAAAAAATATTACACAAAGTTTTGTTTGGAAAGCTTCAATCATGCAGTCGAATGGAAATTCAAATCATTCCAGAAATGAAGTAACTCAGCAAAGATATCATGTTTGCAAAATCCATAAATGTATCAAGGAAAAATATTTCCAGTTTTACATATACACAAGTTTTGGCAAAATTTCATTTCAGATGACCATCAACCAAGCAAATCAGGGAGAAATTTTTTGGCAAGAGATTATTTGGAAAGTGTTTAAAACACTTGCAGAAATTACACAATCGATTTCAAGACAACATTATTCTCTGCAATGACAAATGGATGAATCAAATATTTTGTTTCCTGTTTTAAATTCAAGACAACAACAATTCCAGGAACCAAAAATGGCAAGTATTTAATAGTTTCCAGAAATCAGAGGAGAATATATTTGGCAACATTTCTGATTAATGTCACAAGACTCACGCAATATTCAGGACCAAGGAAATGCAATTTATCAATCAAGAAATTTCATGAGGACAAGTTATATTCAAGGATTCATGACTGATTAAATCAAGGAAATCACACTGGTACATATGTATATATATGGCAAGAGTTTTTAATTTGCAGAAAATCATATATGGCGCAGATTAAAATCATACAAGGCAACACATTCAAAGTCGATTCAAATCCGAGAAACCAAAGGAGCAAAATCAGTCAAGCCACGTAACGAAATCAGAGCATTTTTAGGATTTCATAATCCTATTTAAAACACCAACTCATCACAGGCACAAGAAATCGAAACCAACAACAACTAAATCAGAGAGCAACAATTTTTTTAATCAAAGAACACTCACAATTTCATTAGGGTTTCGATCGCCAGAGTGAAGAATCACATAGCCACACAACAATCGAGCAAGTCAGAGAAGCAATCGGAGATTCGAGCACCAGAAATCATCTCCAGAGCCAAAAATTAACAACATCGACTTCGATTTGGAACTCAAAGAAGAAACCCTAGAGCTGCCGCCATTTTTTTTTCCACATAGCAAAGAGATCGGGTGAAAAGAAAATGAGATTGGGCCGGCCACGTTTTTGTTTAAAGGCTAAAAGGGGATGACCCTTGTTATTTATCTCCTAGGGTTTTTGCTTTAGTTTCTTTTATTTTGTATTGTTTCAGTTTTAATTTCTTTGTAAACCGAACAGTTTATAGATTCTGTAAAATCTAGGGGGAACCAGTTAGGGGTTTAACTGGCAGTTGACTAGTCTGTGTAAAACTAGGGGAAATTCTGATTCAGGGGTTGAATCAGTCTAGGGTTTTGAGCGTAGAGTTAGAATAGGAGCGAGAGTCGCGAGTGTACAAGGTCTTGTATGCGGGATCTGTTCTATCATCTAGTAGAAACCTTAGGAATGCAGCAGTAGGCAGGGTTTTGCCGAAGCTGGGTATATCTGTGTGTGATTTATTTTCTGCACTTTTATTTCTGCTGCATTCTGTGATCTGTTTTTATTTTAATATCCTGTCAATTTTTCAATTCAGTTTAAAACTGTGATAAACCCTATTCACCCCCCCTCTAGGGTTAATCTAGATCCAACATTTGGTATCAGAGCCAGGTATTCGGTTAACTCTAGAGAAATGGTGAATCCTAGTTGTCAGTCCATAGAGAGTCAGTCCAGTCATATTCCATCTATTTTCAATGGTACAGATTTTTTAAATTGGAAATCAGAAATGAAATCTTATTTAAAATCTGTTGATATTAAATGTTGGAATAGTATTAAAAATGGGTATGATATTGTAAGTAGGGTTGATATTGAATTTAATTTACATGCTACTCATATTTTATATTCTTATATTGATGATATTCAATATAGCCTTATTTCCCATTGTTTGACTGCGCAGGAGATCTGGCAGACTCTCAACGCGCTATATGGAAAAATTGACAAATGCTCAAAATCCCAGAAAGATAACTCGGCTTCAGATTTGTGCGTGACAGGTTACACAGATGGAAATCCAGATGGAGACTCAACAGGAAATATTTCTTTGATTCACCGTTTAAATGGTTTAACTGAATCTGTTGAGAAGTTAAAATCTAAAAATAAACTTCTGAAATCTGAGAAGCTTGAGTTGATCTGCAAAAATAATATTTTGGAATCAAAACTCAAAAACGTTAAGAATTCTTCAAATTCTAATTGCAAAAATTGTTTAAAATTGAAAACCAATCTTGTTCATCTCAATAAAAATATTCAAAAATTTGAAAAGGAAATTCTGATCTTAAAAGAAAACAAGATTGAGTTATCAAATTTGAACAATCTTCTACAAAAGGAATTTGAAGTTTTTAAGACTGATATAAGTTCCAAATTTGAGATTGCTGAAAATGAAAATTTGGTGAGAAGTGATTTGATTTTGAAAGAACTTGAAAATGAGATTGAAAAATTCAAGATTTTTGAGTCTGAAAAACAAAAACGATTTGAATTTGAAATCTCGGAATCTCAAGCCAAAATTAGATTGCTTGAAAATGAGAATCTGGTTTTAAAACAGACCAATGCTGAACAGATGATCGCTATAAATAATTGCTCAAATTTATTAAAAGAAAATGGCGATCTAAAATCCAAAATTCAACGATTAGAATCCACTTTGAATAAATTTTCTAATGGGGAAAAATCATTGAATATGTTGTTACAAAACCAAGTTTCTATTGGAAATAAATCGGGTCTTGGCTTCGGAAAAAATGATGTTCTTGGAAAAACAAATGAGTTTGAAAAACGGAATTCAATTGGTTTTAAAAATCCTTCAAATCATTTTGGAAATGTTTGTTTTGAAAATTTGAACTCTAACATTCTCAAAGGATTCTTAAATCAAAAACGTGATGTGATTTTGATTGATAACAAATCATTTAAACAATCTTGGACCCTAAATAAAAATAAAACGGCTTCGACTAAATTCAAACAGATTTGGGTCCCGAAAGGTACAAAGGTAGATTCGAATGGTTTGTTATATAAACGAGTTTGGGTACCAAAACAAATGAATACAACTGTGAGTGGTTTTACTAATTTTGTTCGACCACTTGATCATCTCAACGGTTAGGTACCAGAAGTGGCTGAGGAACTGCTATGCAAAGGAGATTGATATTCAAGTTGTTCCACTTGTCTGTATCATTCAGAGTTCCTTAGCCAAAGCTTGATGAGTTAGAGATCCACAACGTCTTCTGTGAATCAGGTATGATTTCTAACCTCATCTTTGTAAATATTTTTTTTATTTCTCCTTCTTCTACCCCTTTCTATGTTATTTTCTTCTGTTTGTTTTTATTTGATTTGTCACTGCATTATCTCGTTGTTTTTCTTTTCTGTGCTTCTGAAACTTCCAGTTGCAGTATTCATATTTGTTTGGAAATTTACTCTATTTTGGTAAAACTCACATGTTTATATTTATTTCCAGAACTTGAATTTAAGTTTGTAAATATCTGCAATTGTTTTGAAGTTTTATTTCTTTTCTGAATTCTTAACAGTGCTAAAGCATTCATAGTATACCTTGAACACTGTTATTTTGAATTCTAATTTTTTTTTGAAGATCTGAATATTTAATGAAATTTCACACACCTTTGCTGTTCTGAGTTTATTCTAATTCATTTTAGAAAAGCTCAAAATATTATACTCATTACAGCACTCTGTTATTTATCAGTTGTGATAATTTCATTGTTTTTCAGATTGGCTTGAATCAGTGATACATCTTGGAATCTGTTTGTTTGAAATCATCTGAAATTCTTAATATTTTGAATATCACACACCTCTTATATTTGAAATTATCAATCTTGTGTGAATATTACATTATATCTCAAACTTGTTATTGATTCAAGTGATTTCAAATAAATTAACTTAATTTCATTTGATCATGAATATATCTCATACTTGATGTAAATGATCTGAAGTCTCTTTGGGACTTGGCTGAGACAATTTTGAAAATTCCTTTGAAAATATGGTCATAAATATCACTGTTATTTTATGATTATTTGATTTGAATATATGTTTGTTTAAAATCATGTGAAACTATTTATTTATTGAATCTCAGACATATCTTGAATCTGAAATATAACCTGGTGTGATTGATTCATTAAATCTAGAGTTTTTCATATTCCTCAAATGATTTCAAATAAACTGTATTTTTAATCTTGGACCATGAATCATTTTTACATGACCATCATCCTCTGACAAGTCTGACGTGATTTTATGTTCTGTGTTGCTCTGATACTGTTTTCAAATAACTGCCTGCTTTAATCTGACCGCTGCTCTGATACATGTGCATAATCTGTTATCTTGTCTGATTGGGCTTTGTATTTATAATTCTTTTGTCTATGACATTCTTGTTCAGTATCATGTTAAAATTCCTCGTAAATAGAGACACCAAGTGGTATCAGAAGCGCCTTATTTTTGTCTCACCCATCTGTACTTAGATTCAAATCTTCACCATGTATATATCCACACACTCCTTTTGTCTTGTACACATTTTTTTTCCCTCTTGTCGTGTATAGATCAGCATATTCCTCTTGTATTTGATTTTCAATTTTAGAATTATTTACTAATTATTCATTCAGAAATTGAAATCAATATCCAATTGAACTGTATTTATAATTCATCAAAATTATTATCAGATTTTGAAATTGTGATGAATTATGACTACAATATATTTCACAACAAGAGGAGATTTTATTTAGATTTTCATGATGGTTAAATATTTATTATAATATCTTTGAACTGGCAATTATTTCACGGCCATCTTCATTACTTATCATCCTTCTGCCATCCGTTATGATTTTATATAAATGTGGAGAGTTTAATTTTTTCTTAAAATCATTTTAAATAAATAATGAAAATATTTGTGATGGAATTGTGGTTATGTTATATTCAAAATTAGTGAAATTGAGAATTTTCAATTATCTCGGTACAGTTGATCATATTTCATAATATAATTAATTTAGAAATTTATTTCATAGTCCATCTCTGTACTTACCACATTTCTGTCATTCATATTGGTTGTATATACCGAGGAGTTCTTCTAGTTAAAGCTGAAAATGTTAAAATATATGATTAATACATAAGTGTGTCTCTAACCTCATTTAAAAATCCAAGCTCTGGTCATGCATGGTTAAGAGACAACTTATAATTTAAGCTGCGACTGACCTCATTTAAAAATCCAAGCTCTGGTTATGCGTGGTCAGTGTGCTCTTAAATAAAAATAAAAGAAAAAGGAATAGTATAAATTGAAATAAACTATGAAATTCTCCTTTGTGTATAAACCAGCCTATCAATCCATTTTCTGTCTGTGAAATGTGTTGAAATCTTATGACGTATTATGATTTGTTGATTGATGGGTATTGGGATTTGAGATTATTCGATTTTGTCACTTAAATTGAATTATTAACTATAGTCCAAATTCATCACTGTTTTTTTTTGTGCTTCAATTTTATAAAAATCCTTTGAAAATAATTGGAAATGAATTATTTTAAAACTCTCTCCATTTTATATAAAATTCATCGTATATCCGTCATTCTCTAAAATGTGAAATATGCCACCTGTTCTTAGAATATTATGATTTTTGTTTGACTGATTGAGATTTATAATGATCGTTCTTCCTCTAAAGCTGATTTAATATTTGTTAGTCACTATCCATCTATATTTTAAATTCTATATCCTTTTGATGATAACAAAAGGGGGAGAATGGGTTGAGATTTTGATTTATGAGTGAATATTTTATAGATATTTTTAATTTTTGAAAATTCATTCAATTTTCATGTTTCTTCACTCATGCACAGTTATAGGGGGAGTTTCTGTTGTAGGGGGAGCTTTCAAATAGGGGGAGTTCAGTTCTTCACTCTCAAACACATTTATTATATTCAAAATCTTAACATTTGTTTGTCATCATCAAAAGGGGGAGATTGTTGTATATAACGGTGTTGTATACACAATTATATGATTTTTGTTTGATGATAACAACCAAATATATATATATTCTTTTAAATGTGTTTGTTATTGTACTGTTATATAACATCACAGATAGGAATATAATATTTATATTTAAATAGAATACGACTGTACAGAATTTCATATATTCACACAGTATTTTATTTAAATATAAATATAATATTTCAACATTCTAACAGTACAATTATATGACTCCACTATTTAAACATTCACTGAATATTGTACTTGTAAATAAACAGAATTTAATAGACAAGTTTATCTGAACACAATAAAATAATATTTTATTTCGATCAAACTTGTTTATTACAATACTCAGTACAATTCACATATTCATACACTGCTCCTCACTATAACATTCACACTCGTTACACATTTTTATATATACATTTACATGGACACAAGTACAGACTTATACATTCACAAACTCTGACACTTTTTTTTTAGTCTTTTGTCTTCATCTTCTGTCTTCAAGCTTTAGTCTTCACAGCACTTCACTATCAGTCCAGTCATCTTCTTACCTGTCACATAAAACAGAAACACACAGTATACTGCAATAGAAATAATACTGAATATATGCAAATATAAATTTTATTTTTTATTTGCCTCAGATTTCTGGTGTGTTTCTCATCATTTTTCATGACTTGATCTGAATTATAAAACCATCAATCTGTGTCTAGACAGCTTGTGATATTCACAGTGATACACTGTAAATACCACAAGGCAGAAAACGTATATATATATATCAATGCAGGGACAGGAAATCTCTTTTGATGGCTGCATATACACACGTGTATAAATATACACGTGTGCACTGCCTCGCCAATCAGTGCGCAACTGAGGAGTAGCCACATGGACCTGCTCGACTCAGTGCAATACACAAAGTCAAAGTGGTCAAGGAAACTCAACAATCTCAACAGCTTTACAAATGGTCGAGCTAAGAATTTCAAGTCATAAGCATGTGGTCGAGCAAATGCATGATCAAAGAAACTATCTCATGGCAATAGCAAATATAAATGGTGGAGATACAAACTGTGTGATAGCTAGCATGCACACAGACATGTATGGTCAGTTCAGATTCAAGAATCAGTGCAGCCAAGAGACAAAACAATGCAAAGTGGTACAAGATCACAAATTTCAGAACCTTAAAGTGCAGTGAACACAACAGCAAGCAGGAATGGCCGAGCTCAACTAATGGATACATAGTGCAACTTGAATGCATGTACAAGTGATAGAATGGTTCAAAGGTGAAGTAGCACTCAAAATCAAACACAGCAATGACATGGAAGTCCAATGCATGTTCACGGACCAAAATAGCATGAAAAACACATGCAAGCTCAAACCAGCAAGAACAAGGTGACACAGCATGGTGAAAATGAACAGCAGATCATACACAGCAAAACTCAAGTGATTCAAGTGCAAGGGGCCGAGCTAAAGTGCTAACTTTCATGCATGTAAACTCAGCAATGTTTATTGTGCAAATATACTTTCAAGTGATCAAGACTATGCAGTGAGATCAAAGTGACACAAGTATATATGGACCAGAGGTCACATGAATGGTGCAAAACATTGTGAAACCCATGTGCACATATTAGTTAAGCAAAAATCTCATGTGTCTCAAGCCAGGATGTCAAAGTGTAAACATGATATACAAAGCACATGCACAAGTATGGTGAACATGTCTGAGAACAGAAATGTATATATGGATAATGTTTGTTTCAAAGAATGCATCAGCAAAAAATATTACACAAAGTTTTGTTTGGAAAGCTTCAATCATGCAGTCGAATGGAAATTCAAATCATTCCAGAAATGAAGTAACTCAGCAAAGATATCATGTTTGCAAAATCCATAAATGTATCAAGGAAAAATATTTCCAGTTTAACATATACACAAATTTTGGCAAAATTTCATTTCAGATGACCATCAACCAAGCAAATCAGGGAGAAATTTTTTGGCAAGAGATTATTTGGAAAGTGTTTAAAACACTTGCAGAAATTACACAATCGATTTCAAGACAACATTATTCTCTGCAATGACAAATGGATGAATCAAATATTTTGTTTCCTGTTTTAAATTCAAGACAACAACAATTCCAGGAACCAAAAATGGCAAGTATTTAATAGTTTCCAGAAATCAGAGGAGAATATATTTGGCAACATTTCTGATTAATGTCACAAGACTCACGCAATATTCAGGACCAAGGAAATGCAATTTATCAATCAAGAAATTTCATGAGGACAAGTTATATTCAAGGATTCATGACTGATTAAATCAAGGAAATCACACTGGTACATATGTATATATATGGCAAGAGTTTTTAATTTGCAGAAAATCATATATGGCGCAGATTAAAATCATACAAGGCAACACATTCAAAGTCGATTCAAATCCGAGAAACCAAAGGAGCAAAATCAGTCAAGCCACGTAACGAAATCAGAGCATTTTTAGGATTTCATAATCCTATTTAAAACACCAACTCATCACAGGCACAAGAAATCGAAACCAACAACAACTAAATCAGAGAGCAACAATTTTTTTTAATCAAAGAACACTCACAATTTCATTAGGGTTTCGATCGCCAGAGTGAAGAATCACATAGCCACACAACAATCGAGCAAGTCAGAGAAGCAATCGGAGATTCGAGCACCAAAAATCATCTCCAGAGCCAAAAATTAACAACATCGACTTCGATTTGGAACTCAAAGAAGAAACCCTAGAGCCGCCGCCATTTTTTTTTCCACATAGCAAAGAGATCGGGTGAAAAGAAAATGAGATTGGGTCGGCCACGTTTTTGTTTAAAGGCTAAAAGGGGATGACCCTTGTTATTTATCTCCTAGGGTTTTTGCTTTAGTTTCTTTTATTTTGTATTGTTTCAGTTTTAATTTCTTTGTAAACCGAACAGTTTATAGATTCTGTAAAATCTAGGGGGAACCAGTTAGGGGTTTAACTGGCAGTTGACTAGTCTGTGTAAAACTAGGGGAAATTCTGATTCAGGGGTTGAATCAGTCTAGGGTTTTGAGCGTAGAGTTAGAATAGGAGCGAGAGTCGCGAGTGTACAAGGTCTTGTATGCGGGATCTGTTCTATCATCTAGTAGAAACCTTAGGAATGCAGCAGTAGGCAGGGTTTTGCCGAAGCTGGGTATATCTGTGTGTGATTTATTTTCTGCACTTTTATTTCTGCTGCATTCTGTGATCTGTTTTTATTTTAATATCCTGTCAATTTTTCAATTCAGTTTAAAACTGTGATAAACCCTATTCACCCCCCCCCTCTAGGGTTAATCTAGATCCAACATATATATATATATATGAATTTTTTCAGGGGAGAAATCGGCACTGCTGTAAAACTCCCCCTAGTGCACCTAATTCGGTCTGCGGGGTCATCAGACTTATGCATATGGTAAGCACCCTTATTTGAACTAAAGTGCGTGAAGCAGGAATCAAACCCTATCCCTCTTCCTGGGGAGCTAGGAACCCCCACCGCCCACACTAGAGCTGCGGACTTTGAATAATATATATATGCAGTTATTTAGGTTTCTTCAGATACATGGTCCAATATACATTCGGGTAAAACATATTACATGTTATCATATACTAAAGCAGTGTAATGTGTTCTCTAACAAGTCCCTCTAATATCCGCCTCGGCTTTTGATTGAGAGATATTCCTCCATTTTGTCAGTAATGCTACAGAGCCCGAAACTAGATGGTTAGGGATGTCCGGATCTGAATTTGGAGGATGAAAAATAGGATTTCCAGCAAAACATGCGACTACAATTGATTTTGTCACGTTTCCAGACATATATTTCGGGCTAGAAGTATTAGCGCCATCTTGAAAGATCTACAACCATTGGTGATGGATTCGTGACAATGAGGCTTCTAGAGATAATCTTTAGACTTTAAGGGCTTCAATAAGGCTTCCACTGCTTGGTTTGACTTCTCTAATGTTTGATTCTACTAACTTCGTGAACACAGAGGTTGTCTTTGAACCTTTCAAAGTTTTGCATTGATAGTGGCTTTGTTAGTATATCAACATTCTGGAAGTGGAAGGTACGTGATTTACTTGTAGTTTTTTCTTCATTACCAGTTCTCTGCCAAAGTAGATGTCGAGTTTTGTATGTTTCATTCTGGATGTAATACTGGATTAGTAGTTAGGGCTATTGCATTAAGAGTATCACACTAGATTGTTGCCTTTTCATTTGTTTCAACTCATAGTTTACTCAGAAGTGACCGAATCCACATATATCGTTGTAGTACTGGGTATGCTTCGATACTCTACCTCAGTGCTTGGTTTTTGTTATCATGATTATCTGCCCTGTCAGCATCGCATATTCATTGATACTGAGTTAATTGCTTGATTTCATAAATAAGCCTTGATTGATTGTTCCCTTAAAATATCTTAATATTCGTTTGACTACTTTCCAATGTTCACTTAGGGGTTTTGCATGAACTGAATTAATTTTTTTATACTGTATGAGATGTCTGGTCTTGTGATGGTAACATACTTAAGTGCTTCAACAATACTTCTGTATTGTTTTTCATTTGTGATTGACTTTCCTCAATCTATGCTGAGATGTGAATTACTTGCCATTGTGTAGGAAGTGATTTTGTTGGATTTATTTTTTCTTTGACAAGGATTTATGAAATTTATTTTCTTAAATTTAAGTGTAGTTCATTGTTACTAGTTCTTGTCACTTCAATTTCAAGGAAATATGCAAAGTCTCCCAGTTCTTTTATGGTCAATTCACTGTTTAAGCATTCAGTAATGCTCCTTATTTCACTTTTACTATTGCATTAATTATAAAATCATCAATAGAAATTAGTACATAGTGAATAGTGTTAGATGTGAATTTAACGAACAATGAGTTGTCAGATTTGGTAGAGTTGTAGCCAAGTCTGGATAGAGTTGACTTTATTTTATCAAACAAGACTTGAGATGCTTGATTGAGTCCATATATTGCTTTGTTCGGTTTTCAAACAAGCTCTTCTTTTCCTTTTTGCTTAAATCCTTGAAGTTGCTTCATGTAGACCTCTTCCTGCAATATACCAAATTAAAATACATTATTTACATCTAGTTGTTTAATTAATGGTCCAATTTTTGTACATGACAATTGTTCATGTAATTATGATGGATGATGGTTTCACGCAGGTGAGTGTTTCATTGAAATCAATTTCACACTATTGTGAATACCCTGTTGCTACTAATCTTGCCTTGTACTTAGTTATTGTGCCATTTGCATTTCTTTTGATTCTGTAAGCCCACTTGCCACATATGATACTTTTATCTTTTGGAAACGGGACTAAAAACCAAGTTTATTTTCATAAGATCATCAAACTTTTCTTTTATAGTTATCCTCCACTTATTATTGAGCATGTCTTGATGATAAGTGGATGTTTCGTCTATGTTTGTTTCAACACAGTAAGTTTTTGGTTTGAATATGCCACTTTTTGCTCGAATCACTGTGTGGTGCTGCTTTTGAACTTGAGCATTGTTGTTGTTGTTGTTTTCCTCTCCCTTTATATTTAGTGCAGTATCACTTTGAATGCTAACTTGTAATTGTGAGTCTACACAAGTATTTTTAGGTGACTTTCTGCATTTTTTACATGGTCCATCCCTGGACGTAGTGTGTTGAGGTGTGGAGTCAAGTTGAGGCGCTTGGTTATGTTACACATCATCACTTTGACTTTGCATAAAGATAATATCATCATTATATTCAAGTATGTATAATATAGAGCACCTTGGATTATAAATTTCCTTATTTATTTTGTACTTAGAATTGCCAAAAGGAAATACTTTTCATTGAATGTCACATATCTTGATATGTAAATCTTTCCATTATTATCAAGACATTTATAACCCTTATGATTGATAGCATACCCGAGAAATGTGCATAGTAGATATTTATAATCAAGCTTATTTTTATTGAACAGTCTTAAGTAGTGAAAGAACATGCAACTAAATAATTTCAAATCATTGTATTGGGTTTGAGTTTAGTCAATACTTCTACATGACACTTGAATTTTAATACTTCTGTGGGTATCTTGTTTATCAAGTAAACTGTTGTGGCAAAAGCATCATGCTAAAATTTCAACGACAATGATGCTTGCACAAGCAATGTTTGACCTGCTTCAACAATATGCATGTGCTTTCTTTCTATAAGGCCATTTTGCTTTGAAATGTGTAGATATGTTGTAACACCCCTAAGTCCCACATCGTGGAAGTCTGTGTGAAATAGGTACTTATATAGTAGAGTCCATCTCTTACTAACGCTGAGCCTTTTGAGGAACAAAACCCCGCACCTATACGCTGGCTAAGTTGGGGACAATATCTTGCGTGAACGGAGGTGCGGGCTGTTACAGTGGTATCAAAGCCAATACCCAGCCGGAATTGTGGCTCTTGTGTGGACCACAGCTCCTGGGTGAGGTGTTTGTGAGCCAACGGGGACGTTGGGCTCTGTAGGAGGGGAGAATGTAACACCCCTAAGTCCCACATCGTGGAAGTCTATGTGAAATAGGTACTTATATAGTAGAGCCCATCTCATACTAACGCCGAGGCCTTTTAAGGAACAAAACCCCACACCTATATGGTGGCTAAGTTAGGGACAATGTCTTGCACGAACGGAGGTGCGGGCGGTTACATATGTAACTTTATGAACCATGCCTTTCTTATTGAAATATTATTTTTGGGGTAAAAACTCCTTGCCTCCATCGGTTTGAAAACAACCTTACATGATGATTCAGATGTTTTTTTACACTTGCTAAAAACTATGTAACTGCATTGTTAGTCTCAGATTTTGATTTTAAAAAATTATCCATATATATTTTGATTAAGCATTAATAAATAAAATGTAATATTTGTATGCATAATCAATATCAATTGGGGTTGGACCCTACAGGAGCTAATTCTAATGGGTTTGCATATTTTATTTCAGAATTTTGAAATGTTAGTTTGTGACTTTTCCCCATTTGATAATATGAACATGTATATGATTTAGGAATACTAATAACGATATTAATATCATCTAAAACTTATCTTACTATTTTCATACTTAGATGACCAAGTTTATGGTGCCACATATCAAATGCCATGCAATCTTCATTCTTTTTCAATATAGTTAGATTATAGCAGTGTTCTTTAAAATCTAAATTTCTTGAATTTCCAAGATTAAACTTGTATAATCATTTATATTCTCTACCCTACAATAGAATTTCTTTGGTTAGAATATTGCTAACCAAACAATGCTTTGGGAAAAATTGAAAGAACACATTGTTATCTTCAATACACTATGATACACTCAAAAAAAAAATCCTATGTGTGGTGCTCTTAAAAGATTATTTCAATAAAGTTGTATAGTGCCCTTAATGCTAGCATATCCCATGTGCATGATGAAAACTAGATTGCCATTACCTATATGTAGAGATTTCTTATCATTGTATTCTTGTTAACAAGACTAAGGTTGTTCAAGTTTTTTGTGACATAATGTGTGGCTTTAGATCTGGATACCATGCTTTATCTTAAATGTCATCCAATGAGGCTATGTCATAAGCACCTTCTTTATTGCTTTTGCTGTCAACTTGACTTCTAACCAAGTTTGCACTGGAATGATTATTTATGCCATTATTATTAACTTGGTTATTCGTATTAAAGTTGTTTTCAAATTTGAAATAACATCTACTGGCAGTGTGTAACCAAATTTGTCCCAAATCTAGAACTTTAGACTGTTGCAGGTGTTCCACCTCCCTGATCTGCCTCTTGCTCTGCCAGATTAACCACCTCTTTGATAATTATTTGTTTAACTTTTTATTGTATTTCTTCTTTCTTGATGCTTGAACTTGTTATTAGTTGATCAGTCTACTAAATATTCAAAATTCATTTCTTTTTTCTGCATTAATCTTCCTTCATGAGCTATTAAATTTGAATATATACTTTGTATTTAAGGGTGGTTCAGTGGATGTTATGAAGGCAACAATTACCTCATACTTATCATCAAGGCTACCTATTATATACAACACTTGCTCACTTTCATCAATTTTTATGTCCTGCACTAGTAAATTGATCATATAATTTTTTTTATCTTCATAAAGTACTCATTCATACTTTGTTCCTCTTTTCTTATGCACTATAATTGTCTTTTATAGTGTAAAATTATAGCAGTAGATTGACTGCTAAATGTCATATCTAGTATTGATCAAACTTCATGAGACGTTTTTAACTATGGTATATGAGAGTGTCCCACTAATGACATTAGCCAAGAAATGACTAGATTGTCTTGCTTCTGACGAGTTATGAATTCTTGATTCGTTGTTAGTTTATCTTCATCATCTTTGTGGTATTTGGCTGGTATTACTTTTGTTCCATATATGTAATCTTCTAGCCCATAAACTTTTACTGTTGTCTCAATATGTAATTTTCGGATCAAGAAGATTGACTCATCCAATTGTATTGAGATGAGTTGACTTGTTGCCTTGATCATATCTAAAGTATTGTCACCATTTAACTGATCGGATCTTGATGTTTACACTAGTGATGAAGTTAGATCTCCTTTAAGCATTTTGAAGGAAAATCAAGAATCTCACCAAACAACTAAGGGAACTGAATTCAGATGTTAACACTTGTAAGGAAGCTACGAGATTGAAACAAACTAATTAGTGTAGATGTTGAGTCTGTGATTCACTGATTCTAGGATGGCACAGTCTTAGAAGTTCAAAAGAAAATAAATGATATTTGATGATGCGACAAAAGGAGAGAGAGAGATGATGAGATGTTGTTGTAGGATCTAAACTAATACTAGAGGGGGTGAATAGGGTTTATTGTAATTTTTCCTAGAGTAATAAATAATAATAAACCAATATAGATAATAATTAGAGTAAATGCGGAAAATAAATAACATACAAAATTACCCAGCTTCGACAAAACTCTGCCTGCTGTTGCCCTTAAGGTTCCTACTAGAAATTAGACAATCTCTACACTTACAATCCCTGTAAGCTCATGATACTCACTCCTAATTGTTCTAACCCTATGCTTAAAACCCTTCCACAACTCAACCCCCTGAGATGTGGATTCCCAAACTATAAACTCGTAGTTTGATGTCTAGTTAAAAACTAGAGTTCAACTTAAAAAAATGATACAATAAAAAGCACTAAAAAATAGTTTTAAAAACCTAAAACCAAATCTCACTACAACAAAATAGGGCTTTTATAGCGTTTCAAAAACGCTATTATATGCTAACATAGCGTTTCAGAGAACGCCATGTAACGACATGCTATGATAGACCTTCTACTTTAAATAGCATATATAAAACGCTATAAAAAGTGAATTTTTTATAGCGTTTTTACTTGCTATCAAATAAAAACGCTATAGAATATGTTGTTCGATACTTACTTTCTATAGCGTTTCACCTGTATGTTTTATAGCGTTTAATGTGATACTTCTATAGCATTTCTTATGTATTTCTATAGCGTTTATTATGTTATGCATAGCATTCCCAATATTTGTTTCTATAGTGTTTTCTATTCATAGCGTTTATAAAGCGCTATTGTCTAGATTATTAATTTAAAGATTTTATCTATCATCATTTTAGCTTATTTCATGTATATATATACATTTAAACATTTCTTAATTGCATATAAAATTATAAATATGATAGCAAACAACAAATATATAAATTACTGCATAATATTTCATATATATCATTCACACAATTTAGTATTTCATACATATTGTTTTACTAACTTTTCCATGTTCACACATAATTTATCATACATTTTTGCATTAACAAACCTCTTACAAAATAGACAAATATAGATCTAATCTTGCTTTGCTTCTGATATTTTCTTTTCAACGTCAATAATAGTGGTCCTGTAATTTCAAACAAAAAATCAGCGTGTTAGTAATTATTATACCATATATTGATAAAGTAAAAGAAACCAAAAGAAATTGAATGCAACTAGAACGAAAAAAATATAATGCGCTATGCAAGAGACTATCGTGCATTCAAACATGCAACAACTTTATAAATAAAAGCTAACATAGTAGTTTTAATTGCATCCTAACATACAATGTTTATCCTAAGCATAAAAGATGGATTAGCCAAGTCACTATAACAGGCAATGTAACAATAGAAGTAGTAGTCAGAGTCCTGAATGAAATTGGAAAGACATGTAACCCAAGGAACAAGATTGAATTTGATGCAAAAGGATGCTACTTTGTTCTAATTGAAATTGGAAAGACATGCAATTGGTGGAGGCATTTAGTTTAGATATGTGATAACACCAGTCTTCTTTGACGGATCAACACAATACACCTCAAACATAATATTTTATGATAACCGGGCATTTAAATTAGAATTTATGAAAAAATCAACACCATCCAAAATTTATGAAAAACCCTTTTAAATTAGAATACTGACCTGAAATGCAAGAGAGAGAAATATGTGTTGAAGCAGCAATGTAGGCCCACACCGTCCAGATCCATTATTTATTCTTGTATGTAAACTAAGGTATGATGATTTTCAACGTCCAAGTACATTTTGAATGAGCCGAGATGCGGATCTGATGTTGATTTCCCAAGTTCCACCTACACACATGCAACGACTTTTTACGGAAACATAATCACTGGTAGTAGAGATAATTATATTTTTTACGCCTAAAGTTCGGTT
Source organism: Allium sativum (assembly GCA_030737875.1). Classification (NCBI taxonomy): domain Eukaryota; kingdom Viridiplantae; phylum Streptophyta; class Magnoliopsida; order Asparagales; family Amaryllidaceae; genus Allium; species Allium sativum. The sequence goes on along the minus strand of CM060919.1, from coordinate 227,727,000 downwards.
TATTTCCATCTATGACCATTATGTTAATTCTTAAGACATCATAAATCTATACCATGGAAATATTGAGTGTTTGAAACGGACAAGAAGAAGAAATAATCAGCGGATACCGCTAGTGGTACCATTTATTCACATTTCACCATGGTTGTGAACTATGATCTTTGCTAAATAATTAAATTACCATATAAGGATTTACCGATAAAAAGGAGGCAGCAATGTTTTTTTTTTTGGGTCAGCAATGAGGATGCAATAGTTATATTATATATTATATTTCACGCTGATCTATTGTAAAGCTTTTCAAATAGAATCCCAATGCCTATTAAGTAGCCGGCCATAATTATTTCTATAGTCAATTCTGTCATATTTGGTAAGTAATTCTGGAAAATAAGCAGTTTAACGTTATGAACAAAATTATGTATACTGGATGGAAAATAAACCGTATAACGTTATGAATAGAATCATGTATATTGGACGGAAAAAAATTGATTATGTGTTCTGTCCTATTGGGTACATATTACAACACGTGCCTGTTAAGTAAAACAAAAGCATTTGTTAAATAAACAGTATAACGCTATGTCCACAAACAAATCCAAACCTAAAGTAATGTTTTAAACACACTACAAACAAAATGATCACTGACTATTGATTAAGTTACCCCCAAAAAAAACTCGATCTGGAAAAAATATTTTAACCCTAAAATACTTTAAAAAATACGGAAATGAAGTATGTAAGGCAACAAAAGGGATGCAAATCATTGTGAGTGCAGCAAAAACTGGGAATTGATAAATGATTGAATGCATTTCAGAAATTAAACCTAAAAATCTCATATGGGATAACGTGTGAATAGCTGAGTGTACTGATAAAACAACCAGAGGATAACCCATTGTTGGTTACATGGACACTCATATAAATTTAACATCTTATTTTGATACTCTTTACAGTGGTTTGAAATCCATAATTGAAAATGAAATAGCTACTCAACATCATACTCTGTATCAAATGATTTGGACTATTATACGGTTGCACACCATGTACATGTTCTCAAGCACTATATATCAACAATCAAAAATACAGTGAACATAATAAAAATTGCACTAACACATTTCAGCTCAACCACCAAATAAAATCTTTGAGCTAAAACCACTTACCTTGTCATTAACTTAGCACAATTTCATCTTCCCTGCAAAAATTAAATCCCCACAGATCCAAATTTGCTCAAGCTCGGTTTTCTTATCATCCTCGCTAGTTCGCTCACTTTAAGCTTCCCCACAGATCCATTGCAGTCCTCCAGGTCAATCGGCTCCTCTTCCATCCCATCCCTTACCGTTCGTCCCAATCGTCATCATCGGTATGATTCTGCCTGGGAAATAAAGTCATGCTTCTGTCTGAGAAGTAAAGTCATGGTACTACTAGACAACTATGGATCGTTCATGGCATGATTCTGCCTGGGAAATAAAGTCATGCTGTAAGAAAAATACAAGTTCTACACTTATGGATTGTTTCTAGTGTCACTCCCTGCTTCTCAGTTGCATTAACTCAAACACATTTTATAAAATACTTTTTTTTTACTCTTAATTTCTTAGTCTATTCAATTGTCTTTTTGAAATACTTGTTTTAAGAAATTTCAATGTTTTATTGCCAGTTTATGCTCTTACAATGTTTTTTATTTAAGAACAATTATAGGTGTTATCACAACATTAAAGGTGAACTATAACTGTAAAAGTTGACCATATAAATTGATCGACCTTTAGTTTTAGTTTACTACAGATCTGATCACATACACTTAAACTACATTAGATACAACATGCCATATTGTGTTAAGGTTTGTAATTTACTATTTGTGCTTTTAACAGGAAAAAATTATGAGCAATATGCATTACCTAAGTTTACTGTGCATTTAGTAAAAAGGAACTTAGATGTGTGCTCTGCCACTGTAAGTTGTTAAACATTCCCAGTTTTTACCCATATCCATCGTATTTCCAAGCAAATCCCAATGAAGTAGTACATTACCTATTTATACATATATAAGATGATGAAAAAAAGCATCGAGTTTTATGGTAAGTTTTTGAAACACATCCATGGTGATAATAAGTTGGTTTATTGGATTAAAAATTCAAATTGTCTGGTAGCTTCATATGCTACTAGCTCTCGCATATTGGCATGTGCATAATTACAAATATAGAATGAGCTGTCCAAAGCAAAATGAAAAAAGTGGGTAAAATAAGATTATTTAATATTTTGTTTCAAAACTTAACTGGTTCTTTAGTATACAAGTTCAATTAAGTAGAGACTACCCACTGACTCGTTAGCACCTGCTCGTCGCAGACGACCCACTACCTGAGTTCCGGCCCCTCTCCACCTCAGATTGGCCATTCAGCCCGAAGAGAACCCAAACAATCTACACATGCAGCTAGCAAATTCGCAACCAGAACTCTTCCTCCCACCCAATGTTTTAAAACGCAAAAGGTGTACGCGAGACGTTTTCGGGTCTGTGAGGCGAGGCGTAAGCCTCGAAGCGTTGAGGCGTAAGCCTTTCAGGTAAAAAAAAGCGCAACACATAACTTAATTTTTAATATGGAATAACATTAAGCGTCAAATACTAAGTAAAACCCATAAAACATTCAAAGCAATTTAAACAAAATAAAATCATTCTTGCGCATTTAATATAAAATGCAAAAGATCAAATGATATCTTCCTCCTCATGCAAAAGATTCAAATTTTGATTTCTTAAAACTATTTGAAGATTACATCAAACTACAATTTTGATATGTTCCATCAATTCAAATCGATTTGCAAAAATTATTTTGAGATTTAACAAAGTTTATTGAAAAAAAAAATTAAATAACAATAAGAAAATTCATTATATTGCTCATGGTCATTATTTCATAAACAATTTTACTTGATTGTGCCGATATTGAAATTGAAAAGTAAAAAATGCTAATTTTTATTTTCTTAAATTTTGTCTTTTTTTATTTCTATTAAATAATTAAAGTTCAATGACATTTATTTGTGTCAATATCTGCAACTAAAGATTAAAAGGTTTTTAAGCCATATGCCTCAGCGGTTTAAGGCGTGCAAGGCGTAAGCTTTATGCGCTTTGTATGCCTCAAGTTATTGAGGCGTAAGCTTTAGAGGTAAAAAGCCTTTTGGAATAAGCCTCAAGGCGTTTTGTCTCTTATTTCCTCGAGGCGAACCTTGAGGCGAGCCTCGAGGCGGGTTTTTTAAAACAATGCTCCCACCACTCCATTCGCTGCCCAGCCAATCACTAGCACCATGTCTTCCCTACTCAACCACACACCTTCCACCCTCCATCGCCACGATTCCAATCCTTCCAATTTTCTCTACGAGCCCATCAAAGACATCACAACCTATGAACACTTCAAAAACCTAATTTAGCTCGTCTCGCCTTCTCCGGCCACCGATGTTTCTCGGATTATCACAGCAGCTCCCCTATCACTGATATAGCTCCCACAAGAGCAGTTTGATCCATAACCAATGAAGTAGATCAAAATCGACTTTCCACCCAAAAAAACATATCCATTCGATCACATCCAATACACAACTACAAATCTTGAAAGTTGCATCAGAAACCATGATTGTCCCTAGCTAATATGATCATATAACCAAGCTTCAAAATTCAATAACCGATAGACGACCAAAATGGACATCGTTACTATGAATTAACAATATCACTCAGCATACTTTGTTGTAACTCACCTAAATTTTTTTCGATTAAACTATAAGGGATTTTAAACAACTATGTAGTTGGCAATTTCATCAAAATGCAAGTAGAATTAAAGATATATATATATATATATATATATATATATATATATATATGTGTGTGTGTGTGTGTGTGTGTGTTGAATTTTAGAGGCTGCATATATATGTTTTAACAAAGAAGCGTGCTTCCTGTTTTGCCAGCTACATGTTTATTTCTTTATTTAATTTTTCTTCTTCAAATTATGGGTTTATAATGCTAAAAATAATCTTCCCAAGAATTACATCCTGAAACCATAGACACACCTCCATGATTCAACATTTAAAACACAATTAACTATTTGTATACTAAAATCTTACAAACCACGGAAAATAAAGTAAACAAAAGTCAAGTCATTAGTCTTTTTAGTCTGCAGCTCTTTTTTTATTATGTATTATGTTAACAAAGGCAGTCTACTTAGCGTCTTTGGATAGAAAAATAATTTGATTTTGTAATGCTAGAACTTAATTTAGCCTATACAACATAAAGGCATAGTTGAAGTAGTGGAAAAGTCAAAGAAGAATGCTTACTAGATCATTTATTCAAACACTTCTTGTGAATACAAAATATGTATGAAGACTTAAAAGCCAAAGAAAACATCGACATTAACGTATGCAAATAATTGTACCTAGAACTTTAAAACAGTAATGAAAACTTCAGATAAAATAAAACTGTCAATGTAAAAATCAACACTCTTTCTAACTTTTTAGCAAACTATGTTATGAGAATATTGGTGTTTGACTTAAAACACCAAAATAGATCCTAAATTAATCAGCTAAAATCAAAGCCTTTAGAGAAAATAAAGGTAGCTACTCCACCTTTAAGTAGAGGAGATGTTGCATCAACTATATCCATTTTAACACCATTTAATGCCTTTGCTGCAGGTGGAATGTCAAGAATGTGCAAAATAATAGGCTGGTCCCAAATTGTAAACCATGGGATGCTTCACTTGATCTTTAACTTTCAAACTTATACGACTAATTCTCTTTTTCCTTTTTCTGGCTCTTTTAAGTTACCTTACCTTTTGATCTTCTACCAAAATTTTCTTCAAGTTCTGTCACCAGTGACATTGTCAAGTAAAAAACGATCTTTAATACAAAAAATATGAATGATCCTCCCACTTTTTGGTTTCACAGAATATTTTTTCTTCATCGGTCATGTAATGACTAAATGTTCAAAGTTGACTAGTATTCTATGAGATACTTATAGGAAAATATGCACTGACTTCTAATATCTGTACCTTAACCGATGCATATAGCAAAGGGTTTTGTTTTCTTTAGGATATCTTAAGTGTTTAGTCAGTTGATTAACGTTTGCACACATTCTAGACTATATTGTGGAATGATGTCGAAAAGTCACCTGGGCCAATAAACCAAGCATTATCAACGGCTCGAGCAGTGATTTGGAGAGCAACGTTTAACAGAAAAAGCTTCTGAAGACGGGACTGCATACTTTAATGAATTTCCACTACCAAGAATAAGCTGCATTTTACAAATGAGGACTGAATTAATTTCACGGTTAACTACAAAATTATGCACGTGCAAAAACATTATTGGTGCCTTTTTTTATTTTAGCAACGCTATGGCATTTTTCTCTAATACTGATGTAATTTGCAAACTAAAGGAAATTCATCTGCACAAAAAAGTAATTGGAAAGGTGAAGGATTAAGAGCTTATTTATTGCATTCTAACATGCATGAGGAAGTTTTGTTATGAAGTTTAGTTAGTAGGCTCTCTTTTGTTATCATTTCTAACCCTATATACTATTGTTGGTTGTTAGAGGACGGCAACAATAATTATTGTCCTATGCATTACCTTTTTTATCTGCTAATCGTGCAAGAGAAATTTAGAAATGGAAAAGCGTTTGGACAAAAAAAACAAAGGGTAATGATATATAAATATATGCACTTATTCAGACCTAACATGTGATTTATCAGTTACATCAATGCTGAATTTGGTGGCAACGAAAGAAGTAAACTGATTGTTCACCATTAAAGTGAAATCAAGCAATAGCCAGTGGAACGTTTAGGCTATTATCAACAAAGTATATAGATTCTACACTTGTCTCCATAACATTGACATAAGACTGATAAATATAATGCTCAAATTTTGCTGAATTATTTTAAATAGTTTTAGTAAAGAAAAAATAAACCATAAGTAATGATCCATAAAATTTTGGATATGTAAAATTTTGGCTCATTATAACCATAAATTAAGAACACTTAGTTTATACATTTGAATGAGTTGAATGATTCCAGCTTGAGATATTTGGATAAATTAAAGATGATAAAAGAAGATCTTGTATATTTAGAATACCATCAATAAAAAAATTATAAACTGCCTTCAAGCTCCACAACAAACATCCAAAGGCATCTATATCCAAATTTCTGGTGTAAACAATATATAAAGATATAAATCCATAGAATCATGACCGAAGTCACTGCCTAAGTGGTAGCCAAGTGATGCATAGGGCAACTTACGAATTTGGAAATCCACACACAGATACATAATTATATATAAATATATGTAAATATGATGTGCTCTATGTTTATATGTAATTTATAGGGCATAAACTAATTTTGGCATTAAAAATTGTAAACATCACAGATTTACCGCAGTAAAAGAAATTCATATTCCCAAAAGAAGAAATCCTTTTATTGGAATAATTTACAATGTTATGAGCAAAAGATATTAAAACATATTAAACATGAGATGATCCAAATCATCTAGCTTTGCATACCCAAAAATTCCCCTTTATTAGTTTACATCTCATTTTTCTCCAAGATCATTCACCACTCTATAGATGTGTTATCATGGTCATTTTTTTCTATTCTCTTGAAACATCAAACATTTTTAATACATAAATGAATATGGACCATTGAAAGTGCGTATTTTAATAGTCCATTTATAACATGGTTTGTTACAAAATTTTGTCTATTTTAAAAAAATTAAAGAGAAAAAAAATAAAAGGAGCTATATGTAAGTTAGCCAATGAGTACTAAAAAAAATTCAAATCTCATCCGTATTTGTATATGAAATATGAAAAATTGTATGATATCTGAAAAACAAGTATGAATGCCAATCCGATAATTATCAGTATCATAGCTTTTTGTGTTTACTACATTGACTGTCATTTACTATTTTATATAGGTTAAAAAATGTGTATAAAAACCAGTAATCCCTGCTTAAAAAAAATTTACTTGCCATTTTTTTTATTTAGCACTGAAATGGACTTAAAAATCAATCAAAACTTATCTGTTTGTTTTGATTTACATGTTGTGAATTGATAAAGAATATTAGTACAAAAATGATTTCCGATATAGATGCAAATCTATATCCAACCGTTAGCCTAGTTTTAGGAGGTTGTATCTCCCAGTAAAATCTCTAAATCATTTATGATCAAGGCTTCCAACCTCCAGAAAGTAAAAAGGCTGCTTCTAAAACTCAAAAATTATTTTTTTGAAATAATTGAGATGGGGTCTTCCCCTGTTAAGGATATCAGAAAAATATTTTAAGTGAAATAAAAGATGGTAACCGGAAGAATGATTTTTTTTTGTTTAAACTATAGCCAGATTGTACATTTAGGTTTTGACATTAAACATGAAATAACACAAAATTTATGTTTAGTTCACATCCTTTATCATCTTCTTTTACAATTTTTTCTCGACTGAGGTTATGCAATTGTGCATCCCCTATGCTCTAGCGATAATTACTACGTTCATTCTAAAGTAAAAGGATTAAAAACAATCATAGACCGAACATTCACTTTACGAACAAAGCACCATGAGAGGATACAAGCTTTACACAATAGCTCATTGAGCAGAGAAAATAATCAATAAATGAAGAATTGTAACACCCCACCTCTGCCAGGGTGGCTCTTGCAAGCAACTCCGACTTTGGTGGGGCGTTTTTTTTTACAAGGTAAACATGCATAATGATATAGCAAGGCAGGACATGACATATATATATATGTAAATAAACAGAGTAAGTAGATAAAACAGCGGAAGATTTTTAAACCATTTCAAAACACAAGTCTGGTACATCAAAATGTCAATTTCCCAAAATTACAAGTCTAGATAAATACATCATCTGATAAACTGAAATACATAAGTACTATCCCCAAATAAGAGTGATAAACCATAGCGGCTCAAGTCCAAAGCATACTTGAGCTATCCAAGGAAGCAGCTAAAATCCAAGCTAGGCTCCAGTATTCCCTCCCTGAGAACCTGGGGGGGGGGGAACGGAAGAAAAGAGGCAAAAGAAAACAGGTCAGTCAAAAAGACTGAGTAAGCCCTGCTACGATCAGTCTATAAACTAATAAAGTTAACATCATGATGGAAACTGGGATGATCATAAATAACAACATACTGGCATGATAAATCAACTACAAGATAGATAGAGGTGTCATCGCATAAAACAAGGTTAAGTTTTGCACCACGGTGTACTAGCAAACCAACATAACAGGTATTGATCCCTTGGCCTAAGCTTTTAACCCAATAACATGAAGTGACCTTAATATAAGGTCCAGCCCAACGGTCTAGTCGATCGGCTCCCTATAAACCTAACACGTCAAGTGTTGGTGTCCATATGGCCCACATATGGTTGTAGTTAGACTGTGCTGGGTCCACCTTTGGGTGTATCAAGCCCTCGGGTGTCAACCCCAGACACTTAAGCAATAATGCACAGCCCTAACCTACTGGTACCCGTGCCTCGAGTTTGTCCAACACCGGACTACGTGCACGTCCGTAGCCCGCCTGGACCCGCACCGCTGTACCATTCAAACGTCGCTTTGGTCGCTTACATCCGTCCAGTAATCGTGCCCCCGCCCTAGCCTAGTCCTCTAGGGTTGTGAATGATACCCAACTGGGATTACTGCTGGAACAGACCACGTTGCTAGGGTTTTCTTAGAGGGTTAAGTGTGGTTTAACCCCTCACTAATCATAGATTAAATTAGTTAAGTGTAACCAACAGTTCACCACCTAACCCCATTTAATCCCTTGTATTCCCCAAAATTGGTTAAGTATTAGTGGGCCATGACTTAACCTTAATCATGAGGCATTAATTAATTTAATGCACCCAACCTCTCACATTAGACCTTGTTGTGGTTACTAGTTAGGCCGGGCGGGTCCGGGTAGGTTTACACCACAACTTAGTCTAACCTCGGGTTTCACGTGCAACATGACCAACTACTCACATTGGGTCCTATTGTTTGTAGCCACTAGTTAAGCCGGTAGGTTCCGGGTAGAATTACGCTACAAACTCAACCCAACCTCGAGTTGGCCACACTTATGTTTTCTAAGTGTCATGTCCACTTTATTTTCAAAACATCATTACAAGTTTAACAAATACTTGGGTAGACCTAACTTAATAGGTAAATTCCCAAGGGGTAGACCTAACTTAATAGGTAAATTCCCAAGGGGTAGACCTAACTTAATAGGTAAATTCCCAATCTTATATTTTCATGTATTTTAAGTTTCACCCAAACCCCCCCAACGTCATTCTATCGCTTACATATTCGTAATAACGCATAAAGGATAGGAAGAGGGAACTTGGCACAACATACATGATGAACTTGCATATCACAACAAACATGCATAACACGTTAGACTTGCATAACTTAGCATAGTGAACTTGCATATTACCATAAACATGCATAACATATTAAACTTGCCTAACATGGCATAGGGAACTCGCATAAACATGCTTAACTTATTAAACATGCATAACATGGTATAGTGAACTTGCATAAGCATGCATAACTTATCAAACTTGCAAATCATGTCATAGTGAACTTGCATAAACATGCATAACCCAATAAACTTGCAAATCATGGCATAGTGAACTTGCATAAACATGCATAACTCAATAAACTTGCAAATCATGGCATAGTGAACTTGCAAAAACGTGCATAACTTATCAAACTTGCAAATCATGGCATAGTGAACTTGCATAAACATGCAAAACTTGCATAAACATGCATAACTCAATAAACTTGCAAATCATGGCTTAGTAAACTTGCATAAACATGCATAACTCAATAAACTTGCAAATCATGGCTTAGCAAACTTGCATAAACATGCATAACTCAATAAACTTGCAAATCATGGCTTAGCAAACTTGCATAAACATGCATAACTCAATAAACTTGCAAATCATGGCTTAGTAAACTTGCATAAACATGCATAACTCAATAAACTTGCAAATCATGGCTTAGTAAACTTGCATAAACATGCATAACTCAATAAACTTGCATCACATATTAACTTTAGAGTTTCTAAAATGAAGGTAAGAGGGCTTACCAATATTATGAAGACACAAATCTACTAATAAAGATTGAGAAGCCCTTTATGCAAGCATAAAACCCAAAACAAAGCTCCAATAAGAAACAAAAATCCCAAAAACTCTAGCTTAGCAAATAAAACTTGCAACTTGATGATGTATGCAAGCTAATGATCATTCATACATCTTAGAAATGCTTGTATGAACATCATATCTTCATAGGAATGATTAATGAAGAGATTGGAGGCTAGGGTTTTTAAGTGGAGGCCATTTGAGAAATCAATTTGACATAGTTTGGTTGCTAGAATGAATAATAGGGTTTTAGGGTAGGATTAGGGGCTTATTTATAGAAGATTAGAGTGTTTTTAGCCCTAGGATTAACCCTAGGTTAGTTTTGGCCCGTCAGATTTCGGAATTCTCTAGAACCAAGCCACAAGACCCAGCCCAAATCAAAATGGTGCGCCAGGCAACATTGCCTGGCTACCCCCTGTCGACAGGGCTGTCGACAGGGCTGTCGACACCATAGGGACCCTGTCGACAGGCCTGTCGACATGCGGGTCCTGGCGGGAATTTTCCCGCCTGCGCCAGTTTGCCCTAACCCCTGTTTTTTAATTCGAAATTTAAATCTGTTTATACTTAGGAATTTTCTGAAAACTTCAATGGGCCTTAACTGGGTCAAACGGACTCCGATTTTCGAAAACTCGGACTCTATTTCGCGTATTTTTCCGAGACGAACGCAATGGCATAGCCCGCTTCCCTTGATTCAGATTTTTGAATTAAATTCTGCCTCGATTTACGTTATAACAGGTTATTGAAAATACGGGTTGTTACATTCTCCCCTCCTTAAAGGATTTCGTCCCCGAAATCTTCAAGTTAGGAAGAACGTATCCTACCATCCAATCATCCATCTACTCAAAGCATCATCCACGAGCAATCATTGTCCTTACAAGATTCTAAATGTTGTATGAACATATGCAAAGGTGTGTGTATATGTACTTACCTAATGCAAAAATCAGGCGGTTACTGATACAGTAAACCTCCTTAATGCATATGTATGTCAGTGAAATGAATCCATATGTATGCAAATTCCTAAATTCATAGTATCTATATGAGTGCACATAACATTCATCCATATGCAACATCCATGTGGTGGCACAACAAGTTTCAATCATGAATAAGCATAAACACTCATGCATATGCAACATGAAGAGTGTGTGAGCCGGTCTAGTGCCTAATGTGTATAATGCATCCACAAGTAACCACTTGCAAACACTTGCAACCACTTGCAAACATCAAGCATAACATGTTTCAAATACATGTTTCATCCAAAGGGTTTCTACCTAAGGTTCTCATGACAAGATATACACGATAAACTAGATAAACTCCTTTTTGGATTACAAGAAATCCATTCAAACTTTGACATATAGTACTAACCGATGAGTCTTAACCCCCTTATGGAGTTTACAACAGAAATAAGATCGAGAATGGGACCGAGAGGATATATATACAAAAGATAACTTGCAAGCAAGCTCCACAGGAAAACAAGGATCAAGGATGCACTCTTAAAAAGAGATATGATGCGCGTATCTTAGTCTTCACTCTTCTTAGTCACGTTTCCTTGAGCTTAACTCCACTGTGCTTTGACTATCTTTCACTTCATGATTCCTTGGCTTCCTAACTCCTATTTCCCAAATTCGAGTTGGAACTCGTCGCCTCTCGTCTCCCTTTTCCACTTATTCTTCTTTCTGCATACCTGGGTTAAACATAACTGTAACCTCATGACTTCATGCAAGCTCTCTAAAATTCACTAGTGAACCCTGGATCTCGTCTACTTACTATAAAGTATTCCACGCAGCAGAACTTTCTCTTGAAAATACCAATCCACGTTGCCAATTGCCCTTATAAACGTGATTTTCTATAACTCATGCTTAATCGAAATGAACCATCCGCCTATGAGTGATAGGCTATACCTAGATTCAGTTGCCTACCCCTGGCTTCCTGTAGGCTATTTCAAAACTGGCCAACTTTTTGAGGGTAAACCGTTGCTAACCATGACGCAGTCCTCTTGCTCTTCACCGGACCGAAATGAGCACTCTTCGTGAGTCTACCTATTATGACCCACATACCCGTATTCCCTTTCTTTGATCTAGGTAGTCCATCCACATAATCTATCGAGATGTTTTCATACTTCCCTTGCGGAACCTCCAATGGAGGTAATGGCCCACTGGGCTTCTATGACTTGGCCTTAACCTGGTGGCACAACATGTATCCCGAGACCAACTCGGCCACCTCCTCGAGTGATGCGCATCTTCAAGAACCTTCTTTACCAAGTCTTTCACTCGAGGAACACATAATCTCTCATCGCGCCTTAGTCATCCCTTGTCATCTATAATATATCTAGTGAGGTGACTTAACATCTTGCCTCGAATCGACTGGTCCATGTTCTTGACCAACTGCGGGTCTTCTTCCTGTGAAACCCCCTTCTTGATCCAGAAGAGTAAGTCTAAGCTCAGGGAATGCTAACTTAACTAGCCAAACGGAGGAGGCTTCTTACTTCAATTGCCCTCCTCAGAGTTTTCCGGTCTTAAACCGCAACCACTTTAGCGGAATCCACCGCTAAGCCTTACTTAGGAACTATGTGCCCAAGAAATCCAACTTATTTCCTCTAAAGTGACATTTGGAGAACTTGACCTTCAACTGGTGGCTCTAAGCGTATCCATCTCCTCCTTGAGATGTATAGCATGTTCTTCCTCGTTCTTTTGAGGAGATCAAAATATCGTCTATGACGACCATGACAAACTTGTTCAAGGACTCCCTAAACACCCTACTCATCAAGTTCACGTAATATGCGGGTGCATTAGTCAAACCAAATAGCATGACTAGCCATTCTAAAAATCCATCTAGAGTCCTAAACGCAGTCTTGTCAATTCCATCCTCAGCCATCCTAAGCTGATGGAATCCGGTAGCTAGATCAAAAGAAAACAGATGCTCCTACAAGCTGATCAAACAAATCATCGATCCTTGGTAACGGTTGTCTATTCTTTTCACGATAATCAACATGTAAGCGAAGCAAACTGTCCACATTAGTAACGAATACTACTGGAGCACCCTACTCGAAAATGCCTCGTTTCAGGAAGTTCTTCTCAAGCAACTCCTTGACTTACTTTCTAAACTCTCATCTCGTGAGGTCATGTGCCTAACCGGCCACGAAACTGGCTTGGTATTACCAACCAGATAATGCGGAAATCTATCCCACGTCTAAGGGTAACCCCTTATCTTCCCCCAAGATATCAGGATATTCTCGGACCACCCTCACAGATTGCAAACTATCGATAGACGAGTTGAGGGATTCAAGATAACATAACATGACGGGACCCATAGGGTTGCTAGAAATTTCTAGGGTATTACCGAGGCGAGTCATGAGCCTCACAACCCTATATACAAAAACCCAGAATGGCTCCAAAACAGGACAACCATTCCATGCCCAAAACCAACCCATATCCCCTAAAACCGAGAATATAAACATCCCACGAGAATTCTATACTCAAGATAGAAATTTTCAAATCCACTCAGACCACAGACAAACGGGCAGAACCCCCCAATTGGATTTGAAACACATACGGGATCATCAACTAGACTAGTACTTAGGTGCAAACTTTCAACTAGATCAGATGAAATAAAACTATGCGATGTGCCAGAGTCGAACAAAGTACGAACAGGGAAAATCAGAAAATGTAAACCAGATTTTCAATAGAAATGCCACCTCTATCACGAGCTGGAAGAACGGTGTTGAGGGGATGAATTCGCCCTCCAGATAGTCCTGCACACTGAGTCTAACCTTGCCCTTGTTTCCTTGGGCAATCCTTGTTGAGATGTCCAAACTCACCACAATGAAAGCATTCGCCCCGCTTTCTCTTCTCCTTCTTCCTACATTCCCTGGCTATATGTCCAACTTTACCATAGAAGTTACATTTCCTATTCTCTCTTGGCTTGTCCTTGAGGTTGTTGTTATTCTTGCCCCGTTTCCCGGAATTTACCCTCACCTCTTTCTTGTCATTGTTATCTTCTTCTTGAAGTAGGGCCATATTCACCAAATTCTCGAAAGTCGCCCCCAAGGGTATATGAGACATGGGCAAACCATGCAATGGCTCGTTTAATCCTAGAGCAAAGTGTAGGGCCTTCTTCTGAGCTGTATTAACCAAGTCTAAATCGACCCGAGCCAGTTGATTAAACTTATCTATGTATTCCCTAATAGTCATGTCCCCTTGCTTCAGTGATAGGAACCTTAGTCCAAACTTTCCCCGAAAGTCTTCCCAAGTCTCAATTGGCCTAGTAACGGTGGTGACCACCCACCAACGTGCAGCTTCTTCCTTTAACAACCACACTGCTAATAAAACCTTCCTACGGTCATCTATATTAAAGAAGGTAAAAAGATCTTCGGTTTCTTTCAACCAATTCCTTGCCTCTACAAAAGTCTCTGTTCCACTAAAATTCTTGCCACCCATCATCTTAAAGTTCTTACAAGTTTCCGCAAAATCCGCTTGTGGAGGCTGAGGGAGAAGAGGAACATCAACTACGGAAGGAGGAGGAGGAACAGCGGCCTTGACTGGAAAGACAACATTAGAGACACCCGGGAACGGTGTCGTGACTTCCAAGTACCGACGAAACCAATCGGGTATTGTTACCCCTTCGGGTAAGATGAGATTATCAGACATGCTGGAAACGAAAAGAAAAGAGTTCAAACGAGGGATCAAAGGATAGTGCTAATGGCTTTTGGGGAATAGCCTTTTAAAAATAACAAGACTTTTCTTTGGAAAATACTTAATACTTGGTTTTGAAAATAGTTTTTCAAAGAGTTTTAAAAACCTTTTTATCCCTTCTCGTAAACCATATGCTCTGATACCAAATGTAACACCCCACCTCTGCCAGGGTGGCTCTTGCAAGCAACTCCGACTTTGGTGGGGCGTTTTTTTTTTTACAAGGTAAACATGCATAATGATATAGCAAGGCAGGACATGACATATATATATATGTAAATAAACAGAGTAAGTAGATAAAACAGCGGAAGATTTTTAAACCATTTCAAAACACAAGTCTGGTACATCAAAATGTCAATTTCCCAAAATTACAAGTCTAGATAAATACATCATCTGATAAACTGAAATACATAAGTACTATCCCCAAATAAGAGTGATAAACCATAGCGGCTCAAGTCCAAAGCATACTTGAGCTATCCAAGGAAGCAGCTAAAATCCAAGCTAGGCTCCAGTATTCCCTCCCTGAGAACCGGTGGGGGGAAACGGAAGAAAAGAGGCGAAAGAAAACAGGTCAGTCAAAAAGACTGAGTAAGCCCTGCTACGATCAGTCTATAAACTAATAAAGTTAACATCATGATGGAAACTGGGATGATCATAAATAACAACATACTGGCATGATAAATCAACTACAAGATAGATAGAGGTGTCATCGCATAAAACAAGGTTAAGTTTTGCACCACGGTGTACTAGCAAACCAACATAACAGGTATTGATCCCTTGGCCCAAGCTTTTAACCCAATAACATGAAGTGACCTTAATATAAGGTCCAGCCCAACGGTCTAGTCGATCGGCTCCCTATAAACCTAACACGTCAAGTGTTGGTGTCCATATGGCCCACATATGGTTGTAGTTAGACTGTGCTGGGTCCACCTTTGGGTGTATCAAGCCCTCGGGTGTCAACCCCAGACACTTAAGCAATAATGCACAGCCCTAACCTACTGGTACCCGTGCCTCGAGTTTGTCCAACACCGGACTACGTGCACGTCCGTAGCCCGCCTGGACCCGCACCGCTGTACCATTCAAACGTCGCTTTGGTCGCTTACATCCGTCCAGTAATCGTGCCCCCGCCCTAGCCTAGTCCTCTAGGGTTGTGAATGATACCCAACTGGGATTACTGCTGGAACAGACCACATTGCTAGGGTTTTCTTAGAGGGTTAAGTGTGGTTTAACCCCTCACTAATCATAGATTAAATTAGTTAAGTGTAACCAACAGTTCACCACCTAACCCCATTTACTCCCTTGTATTCCCCAAAATTGGTTAAGTATTAGTGGGCCATGACTTAACCTTAATCATGAGGCATTAATTAATTTAATGCACCCAACCTCTCACATTAGACCTTGTTGTGGTTACTAGTTAGGCCGGGCGGGTCCGGGTAGGTTTACACCACAACTTAGTCTAACCTCGGGTTTCACGTGCAACATGACCAACTACTCACATTGGGTCCTATTGTTTGTAGCCACTAGTTAAGCCGGTAGGTTCCGGGTAGAATTACGCTACAAACTCAACCCAACCTCGAGTTGGCCACACTTATGTTTTCTAAGTGTCATGTCCACTTTATTTTCAAAACATCATTACAAGTTTAACAAATACTTGGGTAGACCTAACTTAATAGGTAAATTCCCAAGGGGTAGACCTAACTTAATAGGTAAATTCCCAATCTTATATTTTCATGTATTTTAAGTTTCACCCAAACCCCCCCAACGTCATTCTATCGCTTACATATTCGTAATAACGCATAAAGGATAGGAAGAGGGAACTTGGCACAACATACATGATGAACTTGCATATCACAACAAACATGCATAACACGTTAGACTTGCATAACTTAGCATAGTGAACTTGCATATTACCATAAACATGCATAACATATTAAACTTGCCTAACATGGCATAGGGAACTCGCATAAACATGCTTAACTTATTAAACATGCATAACATGGTATAGTGAACTTGCATAAGCATGCATAACTTATCAAACTTGCAAATCATGTCATAGTGAACTTGCATAAACATGCATAACCCAATAAACTTGCAAATCATGGCATAGTGAACTTGCATAAACATGCATAACTCAATAAACTTGCAAATCATGGCATAGTGAACTTGCAAAAACGTGCATAACTTATCAAACTTGCAAATCATGGCATAGTGAACTTGCATAAACATGAAAAACTTGCAAATCATGGCATAGTGAACTTGCATAAACATGAAAAACTTGCATAAACATGCATAACGCAATAAACTTGCAAATCATGGCTTAGTAAACTTGCATAAACATGCATAACTCAATAAACTTGCAAATCATGGCTTAGCAAACTTGCATAAACATGCATAACTCAATAAACTTGCAAATCATGGCTTAGCAAACTTGCATAAACATGCATAACTCAATAAACTTGCAAATCATGGCTTAGTAAACTTGCATAAACATGCATAACTCAATAAACTTGCAAATCATGGCTTAGTAAACTTGCATAAACATGCATAACTCAATAAACTTGCATCACATATTAACTTTAGAGTTTCTAAAATGAAGGTAAGAGGGCTTACCAATATTATGAAGACACAAATCTACTAATAAAGATTGAGAAGCCCTTTATGCAAGCATAAAACCCAAAACAAAGCTCCAATAAGAAACAAAAATCCCAAAAACTCTAGCTTAGCAAATAAAACTTGCAACTTGATGATGTATGCAAGCTAATGATCATTCATACATCTTAGAAATGCTTGTATGAACATCATATCTTCATAGGAATGATTAATGAAGAGATTGGAGGCTAGGGTTTTTAAGTGGAGGCCATTTGAGAAATCAATTTGACATAGTTTGGTTGCTAGAATGAATAATAGGGTTTTAGGGTAGGATTAGGGGCTTATTTATAGAAGATTAGAGTGTTTTTAGCCCTAGGATTAACCCTAGGTTAGTTTTGGCCCGTCAGATTTCGGAATTCTCTAGAACCAAGCCACAAGACCCAGCCCAAATCAAAATGGTGCGCCAGGCAACATTGCCTGGCTACCCCCTGTCGACAGGGCTGTCGACAGGGCTGTCAACACCATAGGGACCCTGTCGACAGGCCTGTCGACATGCGGGTCCTGGCGGGAATTTTCCCGCCTGCGCCAGTTTGCCCTAACCCCTGTTTTTTAATTCGAAATTTAAATCTGTTTATACTTAGGAATTTTCTGAAAACTTCAATGGGCCTTAACTGGGTCAAACGGACTCCGATTTTCGAAAACTCGGACTCTATTTCGCGTATTTTTCCGAGACGAACGCAATGGCATAGCCCGCTTCCCTTGATTCAGAATTTTGAATTAAATTCTGCCTCGATTTACGTTATAATAGGTTATTGAAAATACGGGTTGTTACAAGAATCATTAGAAGTTAAAAAAAAAGTTACGGTACCTCTCATGGCAGTACAAATTGGAGGCGTGGAATTAGGGATCTCGGCAGTTGAAATGGCGGCTACTCTTACGGATTGGGATCCAATATTGATGATAGAGATTAGGGTTACGCGATTCAGAAATTAAAGAAGATTGATGACAGAGGTTAACGGTTTCTATTGAATCGATTGTGGAAAATTTTGAGATAGATTTGGTTATCGTTTTCCACAGGTAACGATGGAAAGAAGGCAATGTTTGTGAAGGACGCAGAATGTGATTAGGGCATTTTTTATTCCCGCACAAAATATTTCATTTCCCGCCTCTTCGTTGAATAGCGTTAAGGACACATGTTAATTTACCTTAGCGTTGAAAAGCGTAAATTGCATAGCGGCTTAAGATGGAAATGCACAAACGCTCTATGGTAGTGCTATCAAATGCTCATTTTGTTGTAGTGTCTAGAAACTAATTAACAAGACACTTTTAAAAAATAGGTCAGCCACTTATATATTTATATGCTCGGTCAATTTGTATTTAAGATGGCTTCACTTCTCTTTAATGTCTATTGTCTTTTATGAAAGAAAAACTAGGGTTTTCTCTTTAATCGAATCCACTACAGTATTAAGCACCTCGATAAATTGAACTCCTAATATCCTTTGGTTTCTCTGGCTCCGGTTCCATCGCGGTTGAGTTGTCGAGATGAATTTTCTATACGAGAAATAGTACGTGTTTTTTCCCTTTCTACTTTTTATCACTACTCAACTTTTGAATCAATTTCTCCACACTCTACATAGGCTGTAGATGGGAGTATTTATAGGACTGAAACTTATACTCTCTCTGAATTCAGGAAATTTGATTCGGTTATCTTTAAAATAATAAGTAGAGAATATATCTTGCATTTTGGTAATTTGGATTGTTAACCTTACGAATATATTTATGGAAAAAATCTAATTGATCTTCCTGCCAAAATAGAATATTATAAATTATTTTTGCCTGAATTTTTCAATGTTTTGATTGCTTCAACATTATGGTGATAAAAGATAATTTTTGGACTAATTCAAAACAAATTTAAAAATTGATATCCTTGTCTGCTTCCTTGGTAATACTTTTTTAGCAAAGCCGACCGGTTTTTAAAGTGACCACAAGCACTTATTATTATAACAAATAATAATTAAAATAATACAGGAGATTGGCGGATTACTAACCAACTAATTCAGTTTTTAAGGTGGACCGTCCACACTATCGGAGTTTAAGGTGGTCTATCCATCATATCTAGTCTAGATTACAAGACCAGAGCTAAATACTATTTCTATACTATAATTACATTCTAAAACTCCATGCACGGAGATATGCAACGGCTACTACATATTTCAAATGAATTGAAAATTGCATAGCAGTACAATAAACACGTTATAGACACAACACAAAGTAAACCATTCTCTGTATGAAATAGTATCCTTATAGCCCATTTAAATATTGCATCCACGTTGTCTAGTCACAAGTTAGCATAATAGTTGATATGTAGAGGTCACAAACTAGCAGTATAATATGAAGATACAAGAGATATCCATATAACAAGATGAATAGTATTCTCGAGCACCAATTGAGGGACACAGGAATAGCACCGACTTACATATAAGGTAGGCAAGGACAGATATTCCCGGCGTAGTCACATCCAAGATTTAACATAGGGAGGGGTAAACAACCCAGCAAAACACCAGGCTCTCTCCATCAAGGCTGTAGAGTCCGGACATAGAGGAAGGAACAGGTTTCCACCATCAAAATCTGCAAAATTGAGAGCGTACACTTCACCTGGATTGCAGATGGGGAGA
Source organism: Allium sativum (assembly GCA_030737875.1). NCBI lineage: Eukaryota > Viridiplantae > Streptophyta > Magnoliopsida > Asparagales > Amaryllidaceae > Allium > Allium sativum. The sequence goes on along the minus strand of CM060919.1, from coordinate 227,706,944 downwards.
TTGTAAAGCAAGCGAACCAGAGCACCAGAAATGCACTAAGCTGCACTGACCAAGACAGAGAACCCCTTCCAATTACTTTTTAGAACAATGAAATCCAAAATATTTTGAAGAACACATACTACAACTTACCATATTGAACTATTGCATTCACCAACACATGAAAAAATTAAATCACCCGCACTGACTTCCAAGAGAAAGACTAAAAACCAAGCCAACAACTTATCGCCCAAAAGATGACATCCTCGACACATAAGCATACAAATCGAATCACCTACATCAACTTTACTGTAACGAACCATAATTTTTGACCCAGAAAATCAACATAAAACCCATGTTAATTATTCAGGCATTGAACATTCCAGATCATTAATAGAAAGAAGTTAGAGGGTGAGAATTGATAAGATAGAAAATTAGAATAGAAGAATGAGAAGAACTTAACAACATCAGAGTAACACAAAGCTCACAGCAGAACGAATAAAATATACTATATAACATAACTTTGAAATACAAATCTGTACTTGAATATACATATCATTATCAAAGTACAACACTTACAACATAGCGGAAATAAACAATTGTTATGAAATCCTGAAGCCTCCTGCTCCAAGCCCTCAGTATATCTATAAAATCCCAACTACTTGACTGCCCATACAAAATTGGGCATCCAAGAGTTTATGGTAAAACAAAACGAAATAAACTCTGGGTCAGTCATGGGACTGGTGTGAGTAAACAATTTAAAACAGTTTGAGAAAATAAACGATATCTCATAAGACCACGCCGTGTGACATGAAACAGGTTTTTCCCTTATAAGAATCCAAAACACTTGATTTAACTTTCAAAATCCTTTTGAAAGAAACAATAATCTTTATATCAAAAATATTTTGATTTATAATAACGTCTGCCAACCATAACTAAATAATCATTAGCAGAACGCTTTCATCTCACGTTCCACATATATAATATATAATCAAAAATCGTGGGCACTTATTGGGTAATGAATTCCAACTAGCAAGGTATGAGACCACCTTCCGACAGTGTATCTCTAGAGAGGAATGCACCGGGTTCAACAAGAACATCTTGTAACCCAGGCTAAACATGATCGGTCGCTCATTTCGCTTGAGTGTACCAAATGTATTATCACCAATAGTTGGGATCAGCAACTGTTTCCCGAAAGGGGCAGCATCGAAATAGATTATAGAAGTAAAGGGAATTTCTCTAGATAAGGTGACAATACACCCTAATTGGCAGCTAACCACTTAGTCATGCGATCTACCCGATTTTATACCATTTCCTGGTTGTGAGGCTAGGGGTCATAACGTATAGATCACACCTTTATTTATTTCGAATGTCACATCGTCATACCCTTCAAATCACAAATTGATTTCCCAAAAAATACAACAGGTATACAGCTAAGAGAAATAAATTCCTCCACCATCAAACGTAAATACGTTTGAAGAGATCAACTTACGTGGTTAGCTGCCAACTAATTCAGTTTTTAACGTGGACCGTCCACACTATCGGAGTTTAAGGTGGTTTATCCATCATATCTAGTCTAGATTACAGGACCGGAGTTAGATACTATTTCTATACTACAATTACATTCTAAAACTCCATGCATGGAGATATGCAACTGTTATTACATATTTCAAATGAATTGAAAATTGCATAGCAATACAACAAACACGCCATAGACACAACACAAAGTAAACCATTCTCTGTAGGAAACAGTATCATTACAGCCCGTTTAAATATTGCATCCACATTGTCTAGTCACAAGTTAGCATAGTAGTTGATATGTAGAGGTCACAAACTAGCAGTATAGTACGAAGACACAAGAGATATCCATACAACAAGATGAATAGTATTCTCGAGCACCAATTGAGGGACACATGAATAGCACCGACTTACATATAAGCTAGGCAAGGACAGATATTCCCGGCGTAGTCACATCCAAGATTTAACATAGGGAGGGAGGAAACAACCCAGCAAAACACCAGGCTCTTTCCATCAAGGTTGTAGAGTCCGGACAAAGAGGAAGGAACAAATTCCCACCATCAAAATCTGCAAAATCGAGAGCGTACGCTTCACCTGGATTGCAGATGGGGAGATGGTGAAGCAAGCGAACCAAAGCACCAGAAATGCACTAAGCAGCACTGACCAAGACAGAGAACCCCTTCCAATTACTTTTTAGAACAATAACATCCAAAAGATTTTGAAGAACACACACTACAACTTACCATATTGAACTATTGCATTCACCAACACCTGAAAAAATTAACTCACCCGCACAGACTTCCAAGAGAAGGACTAAAAACTAAGCAAATAACTTATCACCCAAAAGATGACATCCTCGACACATAAGCATATGAACAGAATCACATGCACTAACTTTAATGTAACGAACCAGAACTTTCGACCTAGAAAATCAACATAAAACCCATGTTAATTATTCAGACATCGAACATTCCAGATCATTAATAGAAAGAAGTTAGAGGGTGAGAATAGATAAGATAGAAAATTAGAATAGAAGAAGGAGAAGAACATAACAACATCAGAGTAACACGAAACTCATAGCAGAACGAATAAAATATACTAGATAATATAACTTTGAAATACAAAGCTGTACCTGAATATATATATATATCTCATTATCAAAGTACAACACTTACAACACAGTGGAAATAAACAATTGCTATGAAATCCTGAAGCCTCCTGCTCCAAGCTCTCAGTATATCTGTAAAATTCCGACTACTTGACTACCCGTATAAAATTGAGCACCCAAGAGTTTAGGGTAAAACAAATCGAAATAAACTCTGGGTCAGTCATGGGACTAGTTTGAGTAAACAATTTAAAATAATTTCAGAAAATAAATGATATCTCATAAGACCACGCCGTATGACACGGAAAAGGTTTTTCCCCTATGAGAATTCAAAACACTTGATTTAACTTTCAAAATCCTTTTGAAAGAAAATATAATCTTTATATCAAAACTCTTTTGATATTATAATATTGTCCATCAACCATAACTAAATAATTATTAGCATAACGCTTTCATCTCACGTTCCACTTACATAATATATAATCAAAAACGTGTGTGCTTATTGGATAATGAATTCCAACTGGAAAGGTATGGGACCACCTTCCAATAGTGTATCTCTAGAGCGGAATACAGCGGGTTCAACAAGAACATCTTGTAACCCAGGCTAAACATGACCAGTCACTCATTTCGTTTGAGTGTACCGAATATATTATCACTAATAGTTAGGATCAGCAACTATTTCCTGAAAGGGACAACATCGAAATAGATTATAAAGTAAATGGAATTTCTCTAGATCAGGTGACAATACACCCTAATTGGCAGCTAACCACTTAGCCATGCGACCTACCTGATTTTATACCATTTCCTGGTTGTGAGGCTAGAGGTCATAACGTATAGATCACACCTTTATTTACTTTGAATGTCACATCGTCATACCCGTCAATTCACAAATTGATTTCCCCAAAAATACAACGGGTATACAGCTAAGAGAAACGAATTCCTCCGCCACCAAACGTAAATATGTTTGAAGAGATCAACTTACGCGATCTATTAAATATACTCTGTCAGACATTCTTCCATATAGGTTGTCCTGGGACTGGGCAATCCGAAGGCACTATTCTATTAATCCATCTTAGGCAAATTCTACCTATGATTGCCAGAACAACACTTGCATAAACTCTGTCTTCAATTATCTTCATCATGTTTGATTTGCAGCGCTAATGCCCATACAGAGTGGTTTTTAGATAATAAATCTGAGTCCGGTCTCTCCGTATTGACGATGGAAAAATGGTCAGAATTTTGACAGTCGGTTATTTAACTATCAAAGGAACATCCATACACACAACGATCTTATTTCCAAATGCAGAACTTATCGATCAATCATCAACCAATAATTTTCCCTTTTTATGAATTTATCATTAATTTATTCTTCTCCCCATTTCCGTATATTCGTGAAATTCTTATTTTCTAAATTTAGAAAATATATGTTATTAACATTGGAAAACATTTCCATTCCTTATTCACGCATCATTACTCTTCTACATCTATCAATCTCTAACTGTAAACCCGTAAGAGAACATTTCTCTGAATATCAACCACGAAGGTCGAAACCAACATCAGATCGATATCCATAAAATTATTCAACTTAAATAATCTCCAGTCAGTTTCTAATTTACTTAAGTCAGTTTAAATCTTCTTATCAAATCATTACTTACGCAACTCTCGGATTCAGTTTACGATTCCACTTCTTTTATAAAAACATTGGTTATAACAATAACGTTACAATCTCTACTTTCGAAAAATTGATCTTTAAATAAAACTTTTATACTTTAATTTAAATAAATAAATAAATGATTTATTAAATAAATAAATCTTGATTTAAAAACCGGAAAGTAAATAGTATTTTCCTACATTCGATAGTCGAATCCCAATGTACAATTCTCTCTCGAATAATCTCTATTCGATAATTCTCTTTCGAATAAACTATATTCGACAATCTCTCTTTCGAATAAACTATATTTAATGACTTTCTTTCGAATAAACTATATTCGATAATTTCTCTTCAAGTAACTTATATTCGATTAACTCTATTCGAATAACTAATATTCGATTAACTCTATTCGAATAACAAATATGCGATTAACTCTATTCGAATAACTAATATTCGATTAACTCTCTTTGAATAACTAGTATTCGATTAACTCTATTTGAATAACTAATACTCGATTAACTCTCTTCGAATAAATAATAATCGATTAACTCTATTCGAATAACTAATATTCGATTAACTCTATTCGAATAACAAATATTCGACTAACCCTATTTGAATAACAAATATTCGATTAACTCTGTTCGAATAACTAATATTCGATTAACTCTATTCGAATAACTACTATTCGACTAACTGTATTCGAATAACTTATTTTATTTTAACCCTATTTCCTATCTCATTCAAATTTCCATTTGAATTCGTATTTAAAAACCCAATTTTCTTTATAAATGTTTTAATTTATAAAATATTTATTTTAATCCATTATTCGCATCGAATGTAAATGTTTCTTTTATATAATCAATCAGTTTGATTTTTCCTTTTAAAAATAATATCCCATTTCCAAACTCTATTTATACTTTTATTTATAGAACTATTCACACAAAATCTTATTTTCAATTCCAATCACCTATAATCTCGTTTATAAATCCCTTTATAAATGCTATGTTTACATTCCATAAAAATATCGTTGTTAAAACCGATTTCTACTTCTTCATATAATTTCAGACCTATATATCCAAATTATCCAATGATAAATAATTTACTTAATTTATAAAACATTATTTATAAATTAATCTTCTCAATTTATATGTTAAAACAAATTTCTATTTAATATCCACTTTAAACAATCTTCTCATAATTCTTTTATATCTTGTCGATTTCCTTTTATAATCCTATTTATTTTCCGAATATTTCCTTTTATAATTCTATTTATTTTCTAAATAAATATTCCTTTTATAATTCTAAATAAATATTCCTTTATAAAATCCTTTGATTTTATAAATAATTTCTTTTATAAAATCCTTTGATTTTATAAATATTTTCTTTATAAATTCCTTTTTATAAAATCCTTTGATTTTATATAAACATATTATTTCAATATACAGTTTGAAAATTCCCTTTTTACATTCCAGTATTTCTTTTGGTATTTAAAAGTACCAAATAACAAGACTAGTGTCATTATAATCAATCACATATTATATATCACATCATATATCATAATATACGAAAACAAACAGTATTATAAATATTGAGGAATCCTGTTGGATCCCTCCAACCTATTTCCCTACATCCACAAATGTTAAACAATATAATTAACATCAAATTTCATTTCAATATGAAATATTCTGATAAACAGAATCAATATTTGATTTATGATATATATATATATCGTTATATATAATTTCAACCACTAAATCATCAATTGAACCAAACAATCATCACACAACAATCAATCATCATTTATAAATACTAGACTATATTTATAAAAATAAAACTGGTAGAGTTAGTGAGTTTTACTCACATTGGCGGTTTATCGTTAAATAACGATAACCATCGTTGATCCAGATCAGACAATTTATTTTGCTATAGATTGTAATGAGCTCCAATTCACTCCCAGTTAGTTCCATTCTGTAGCCCTGGTCCATACGATCCCAACGGATCCTATTTTGTCGGATTCTGATAATGTATGACGAAGTTATGAATTTTACAATTTCCTATACTATTTAATTTAAATAAAACTTAAATTATTTATAATTCTAAGACTAACTTTTTGAACCCGGCCCATGGCCCAACTCCACAATCCACACCAGCTTTATATCCCTCCTTCTTCCCCGTTAACACAGAATCCTGGTCCTTAATATCTCGTGCCATTGTCGCTACTTCGATCCCCATTTTATCCCACTTTGCTCCATGGAAATTCAAACGACAAATGTCATACATCTTCTCGTCAAAAATCATGTATCCCCAAACTCATTTGATTGAACTCTGCTCTCCCCTTTTCTGTCACGACCTCGAGCACAACAGCTCGGCTATAGGGAGAATATCAAAAAATTTTATCATGAAAATTTTCAAAACTTCACCAAACCGTGCTCTTCTCTCATTCAATCAACACTTCACCCTCTAATTTGCGCATCGAAGCCTCCATTCCTAGATAATCGGAACCCTAGTCTGTGTTCATTTCAGACCCGTGCAGATTGTTGACGTCGAACCCAAAACAAATCACATAGAGTCGAAGAGAATCTCAAAGGGAATTCAATCATATGTATTTTATGATTTTTAAAATTTTATTTCATTTTCTTTTGATTTTTCTTCCACTCCATTTTTACTGTTTGAATTTCTTTGGAGGATTTGTAGGTAGTTGACCAACAGAGGAAATAGTTTAGGGTTACAGAGAAGGGTAGTGGTACTTATAGGAAATTTAAATAATTTTATATTCAAATTTTATATTAATATTTATCTTAGCGTTATTTATATTTGTTGTTAAAAATTCCTATAATCACACATGATATTCTAAAATCACAAAAATGGACATGCAGCTACAGTTTGACATTACGGACCTAACGAAACTTGTTTCGTCGAATTCCGAGTCCGTTTGCTCACACAGCGTATTTTTAAAGGTCAAATTATCGACTGTTTTTCACATTAAAATCCCATAAGGCCACATACTGACTCCAAAAATCATAAAATTTGAAATCTAACAATAATTTAATATTCTGAATCCAACAAAATTAGTTTCATCGAAAACGGAGATCGTTTGCAAAACTGGCTATTTTTAAAGCTCTAGTAAACCGATTTAAATATTAATATATTTAAAAATAATTAAATTAAATATTTATAAATAAATATTATCGTATATATTCACAATAGAATATAATACAACTCCAAAATATTCCTATCTGAGTTTATAAATTGAAATTTCAAATCCAGATTAAATCAGTATTCAATTTATATTGAAAATCCATTTATAATATAAATAAATCATTATAAATTATAAAGGAATTCCACAACGACTTTTTGCAAATTTGATTTGGACATAACTCATAATCCACATGACGAAATCTAAAATTTTCTCTTCCATTAGAAAAATGTATTTCACCAGCTCTGAACATTTCTTATTTCACAGAAATCCGATTTAAAATAACTTATGTATATTCGTTTAAAGTTCAAATCGCCAAATTATGAACTGTAGCGCCATTTCAATCTCAGTTATAATTATAATATAATTTATACATTTAGATGACATTTATAAATAAATTCGTTATTTTAATTAAATTCTAAACTGAATTAAATATTATAAATAATCCAATTCACAAAATATTGTGAATTCTGCAATTTCCAGCTATTTCGAAAATTAAATATATTATTTAATTATTTATCTCAAATTAAATATCCAAAGCTATTCAATTTAAACCATTTAAATTACCAAACCATATTTTAAATAATTAAATAAATTAATTATTCGACTGTAAAAATACGGGACGTTACATTTACCAACAACAAAAATCAAACAAACGCAAACATTCTCAAACAAGCTCACCATGCTGAAGTCAGTGTACTTGCTACTCAAGCATACAGGGAAAATGAAAGAAATCATGGGAAGGGAAGATGTAACACCCCGCATTTTTAAATCAAGATAATAAAATAAGAATAACTTAATTAAATATTTAGAATTGAGTGAAACGAACTATGCCATTGCGTTCGGAATTCTGGTTAAAATAGACGCTTGGTTTGTGTAAAACGGACACCGTATGAAGAAGTTATTAAGGTTTGAAGTTTGTATACACATAAGAAGAGTATAAATGAATAAAATAGGTCCAAAAATTCAAAACAGTTCAAATTCACGCGGAAATGGGGAGCAGGAAAATTCCGCCAAGGGGTGTCGACCCAATCAAGGGGGTGTCGACCCCTGGGTCGACCCCATAAGGGGTGTCGACCCAGGGGTCGACCCCCCTAAGGTAGATCTGGGCAGATTATTTCTGCGCGAACGTGGACTATTTCATTTACTAAATACATCGCTGAACACCTATAAATAAGCCTATAGAGGCTACCCTAAGTCTCATATTTCTGAGACAAAGCAGAAGCTCTACCATTCCTCTCCCTTCTCAAATCTATTCAGAAAATTAAGATTATTAGTTTAGGAATAATTCTGGATCCAAATCTGAAGGAAAGGAACGTATGTTTGTAAATGGGTGTTCGGATCTCTTATCGAAGTGAGGTAATTCTTAGATCTGGTCTATTTTCCATTCTCTTCTCTTTCTTCTTTTTCTTTCTTTCTTATAGTAAAAATTATGTATCCATGGTTGTTAGGTACTGAATCCAATTAGGGGAAAACCCATGGAATGATAGATCTGGACCAGATCTAGGATTTGGAAAGCACATAAGGTGAGTGGATTTAAGTTATATTATTTTTGATAATGATATATTATCGTTTAACATTCCCCATTATCGTATAGTCTGAATTTTCTAGAATAATTAAAAGTATTGAAATGTTATCATGACATGTTTAAATATGAGACGATGCTATGACAGGAGTTTAAGTCAACTTGTGGAAGAAGTCTGCCCGGAACTGTAACGACCTAGCTTTTTGACCGCTCCAAGTCGGTAATTAAACCAACTCGAACTGTTTAAAATGACAGATTGTTATTGCTTATGAAGTTGAAACACAAATCATCACAGAATCGCAAACACAGAATTATCTCACAACGGAAGTAAAATTTATGCAGTATTACAAAATCTTTAAATTTACGTAATACCAGAGTACAGAATAATATAGAACTAATATTCGATGGTAAGCAGAGATGGGCATAACTGCGTATGACATAGTAGATGTGTAACACCCCGTGAATTCTATAACTGTGCAATTCATAAATTAAAGTATAATTAATTTCAAATCAAAGAACTAAGGGAAACGGGATACGCCATTGCGTTCGTCTCGGAAAAATACGCGAAATAGAGTCCGAGTTTTCGAAAAACAGATATCGTATGAAGAAGTTATGGACGAACGAAGTTGGGCGAAAAACCGGAGAAGGGTCAGAATGCACTGGCGCACTTGGGAAGTGCGCCAGAACAAAAATGCACTGGCGCACCTGTGAAGTGCGCCAGTACATTTTTGACCTGGCGCACCTGCCAAGTGCGCCCAGGTCAAAAATGACCTGCTGGCCAGGTCTGGTCTAGCCCTGGCTGGCCAGGTCTGTGTTTGGCCGATTTTCAGAAGCTTGCTTTGTCATTAGGGCTAGGTGGCAGGCTCTAATTGGTCTCTCTATCGAATGAATGGCTACGATCAATCCAAGCAACATCAATGGTCCTAATCAGTTCCTAACCTCTATATAAACAACCCTAGACAAACCCTAATCTATTCATTCAAAATTAAGAACATAGCCGCCTTGTTGCTGAGGAACGACTAAGAGTAGCCGCCAACTAGAGAGAGGATTAGGAGGAAAATTCTAAAGCTTAAAGAGACCTAAATCAAATCAATTCAACAAAGGAATCATATCTCTTAATTAGAGAATTCGCCACAACGATTGTAAGTAGAGTATTACTTTGGTATGAACAAATAATTGTGTTGGTTTGTATGCTTGAATTGTGGCAATAAAGTAATTCATATTTGTGCGTTCTTATCAATTTATATACGTTTGGATTATGTTATTCAATTATAAAGAACTACATGCGGTAGTTCTATGCAAGTATACTTTTGGAATATTCGCAAATTATGTAATCCATGTTGAAGCTACATGTATGTAGTTGATTGATTTAAATACATGCAAGTTTGGGGCTTTGCTACTATGCCATCATGATGTATATTTTTGTGCATAAATCAATTTGTAAGTAATTAAAACAAGTTTGGTTATTATAATCCATATGAAATTATGTTGAGAATTTGGCATCATGTATTAAGTCATGCTTTTGTACTAGAAAACCTATTTGCAAACTTATGAATATGGCTAGGCTGTGAATGATATTTGGCATAATTGAAATCCATGATTAAGTCTATCTTGTTTACAAGAATTATATGATGACATATGTGGTACATGGCTAGGTTAGACTCAAAAATCCCTTTTTTGCAAGTTTACATGACTAAAGTAAAAATCATGATTTCATGTTAGAAATATTTATGCCATAGTTATGTGAACAAATTTAACTATACTTATGCCATGCTTATGTTTGACATTATGCCATGCTTATGTTTGACATTATGCCATGCTTATGTTAAAAATATTTATGCCATGCTTATGTTTGACATTATGCCATGCTTATGTTTGACATTATGCCTAAATAAAAATATAGGTTCATGTTGTAGTTATGACTATATGTCAATAATGATACCCAATTTAGATTCTTATCTCAACTACAAGTTTACATGCTTTGATTCATGTCACCTATGCTTTATGACCAAAGTATATGTTACCACTATGCAAGTACACCAGTTTCTATTTTGTATTTCCAACGTCATATTGCAAGTTCATACGCTCACCTTCCCCTCTTTGTGTATGTAATCACGCTTTAAGCCTCCCCTCTTTCGCATGGCTAAGTTGGGTTTAAAAAGGTTAAGCCCAACATATAAACGAACGTGTTAAACGGGGGAAAATAACGTTGGGTTAAAATTAATTAATGAATGAAAATATAAAGTAGAAGGGCCCAAATTCAAGTATGGGTTGGGCCCATGATTGGTGTAACCTTTACACCGTTAACTTAATAATGGGCCGCAAATATTTACATATAAATAAAGAAGAAAGACAAAATATGTAAATGTAGAAAATACGATGTGTTTAACCCGAGGTTGGATTGAGTTGTGATGTAAACCTGCCCGGAACCGCCCGGCTGTCCAGTAGTCACAACAATACCTATCCAATGTGGGAGGTTAAACATGGAGCCCAATAAGGACCCGAGGTTAGACTGAGTTGTGGCGTAAGACTGCCCGGAACCAACCGGCAACAGGCAGCCACAACAATACCTGTCTAATGTGAGAGGTCAGGGCCTTAATAAAACAATTAAGGCTGAGTCAGGATTGTTAGGATTAAGTGAACTAAAGACTTAATCAAAATGGAACATGCTAAACCAAACGGACTGGTGGGGGTTAGGTTAGAAAACACTTAACCAACTTAGCATGTTGGCTAGAGATAGAAAACCTAGTAACGGGGGACCCTTTTCAGCAGTAACCCTAAAAGGTGTATCATGATACCCTGAAACTAGGCAGGGTGGGGCACGATTACTGGGCTGATTGTAAGAGGTCAAATCGACGGCGGTGGTGTAGTAGTGTAGGTTCTAACGGGGTGCGGGCGTGCACACACTCTGGCGCAGAAAAATAAGGCACTGGGCACCAGTAGCATACCTGTGCATTCTAAGGTTGTGTCGGGCCGCCGCCATGGGACTTGATACACCCCATGGTGGGACCAGCATAGGTAACTACAACATCGGGGGCCGTAAGACACATGTAACTATGCGAGTAGGAGCCGATCATCATAGAATGGATCACATCACCCTGATTATGGGGTGCCAGTTGGAAACAAGTTTATATGGGTTCAGAGATTAATATGGGGTACGATAGTATATTCGACCCTAGACAACTTAACCAAGTTTATAGTGTTTGCCAACTTCTTGTTTATACTTATCATACCCAGTTCTTTATTCATAGACAAAATAGTACTAGACTTACTCAGGCTTTATGTCTGACTCTACTTTTCTTTCGTCTTCTTTTCTTCCGTTTCCCCCCCCCCCCCAGGTCCACAGGGAGGGAACACTGCAGCTTGACCAGCATTAACATCCAGCTTGAAGAAGAGAAACGTATTGCTTGGAACTTTCCGTTTTTGAACTATGGCTTGGGACAACCACTATGGGGCTTTTGCAGTTTATCTATGTTTTATTTATGCTTCTTTAAATAATGTACTCAAGACAGATTATGAAAGTGTTATGTTATGTTTTTGGAAAGGATGTTGTTGTAACACGTATTTGATTTTATGAAATAAAAGTTTGTTGTTCTTCCGCTGTTTACAAATATGTGTTCTTATATCTGTCTTGTATATCTGTGACTTGTACTTATAAACCTCCACCAAAATTAGGGCATTCCCTTTGAGAGTGACCCTAACGGAGGTGGGGTGTTTCACTTGGTATCAGAGCATAGGTTTACCAGATAAGATAAAAAGTTTTGAAAAATTATTTTCAAAAAAAAAAAAATTTAAAGAAGCATTTTTAAAAGAAAAAAATATATTATTTTATTTTAAAAGGCAAAGTCCCCCCCCCCCCAAAAGCCATAGGTACTCTCTTCTATCCTTCGTTTTGAATCTATCATTTCTGTTTCAGCATGTCTGGAGACCCTACTCCCCAGCTGCTGACGCTTTCACTCCTCCTCCTCCACGTGAACCAGCAAGCGGAAGAGTCCCAGAGTAGGAAGACGAATAATAGTCAAACAAGAAAGGATCATAACAGTAATAATAAGAAACGAGAAAAAAGGAAATGCAATTTTTGTGGTACGGAGGGGCACATAGCCAAGGATTGTAGAAAAAGGAAAAGAAAGCAAGGAGAATGTTTTCATTGTGGGGAGACTGGACACATCAGCAAAGACCGCCCTGAGAAGACAGACTTTGAGAAGGGCGGGAAAGACAACAAGTCCCGAGAGAAGAGGAAGTGTAAATTCTGTGGCAAAGTGGGGCACTTAGTGAAAGATTGCCTGAAAAAGAAGGCCAAGATGAATGGTGGGTGCTTTTCTTGCGGTGAGGTAGGCCACAGGGCTAAGGACTGCCCAAAGAAACGAGGACAGGGGCAGAGGGCTGGATCCACCCCAGGAGCACAGGTTCATGTGCTGGAAGCGCCACCTTTGCAACAGCGAGGTATAAATACTTCCGTAGAAAGTGTAGTTTATCTTTAGGATCACCCCGTTCGCACTTTATTTGATTCTGGCACATCACACTCCTTTATCTCGTCTGCTCTAGTAGAATCTCTGCACCTAAAAACTAGTATGGTAGTGGATCCCTTAATTGTTTCAAACCCAATTGGGGGCCCAGCTCATTTGTCTATGATCTGTTTGGGATTAAAAATTTCTATTCTAAGTGTAGAATTTCAATGTAGTGCCTTTGTTTTGGGCTTTTCGGGTTATGGTTTGATTTTGGGTATGGATTGGCTATCCAGTAATGGGGTCATCCTTGATTGTGAGAAAAGGGTTGTTAGGCTCCTAACCCAGCTCGGTAATACTTTGGAAATTTCTTGTAATCCCTCGTATGCGGTTATGCTTAGTTATCTTGAATCGCTAGATGCCTCTGTTGAAAATTTGCAATCAGTTAGAGTGGTCCGGGAATATCCGGATGTCTTCGAAGAGGTGAAGGGCTTGCCTCCGAAGCGGGAAATAGACTTCCGCATATATCTTATAGATAATGCAAAGCCCGTTGCGTTGCCCGTTAGACACATGGCTCCACGAGAAAGAAAAGAGCTCAGTAAACAGATTAAAGAGCTTCTAGAGAAGGGGGTTCATTTGAAGGAGCATTTCAGAATGGGGCGCTCCAGTGGTGTTCGCTACAAAGGCGGATGGTTCACTCCGTCTATGTGTTGACTATAGGGAGCTTAACAAGCTAACGAAAAAGAATAGGCACCCTCTCCCTAGAATTGACGATTTGTTTGACCTGCTTGTAGGAGCGTCTGTTTTCTCCCAACTCGATTTAGCAACCGGTTTTCATCAGCTAAGAGTGGCTGAAGATAGCATCGATAAAACGGCGTTCAGAACCCCAGACGGCTTCTTTGAATGGCTTGTCATGCCTTTCGGCTTGACAAATGCACCTGCTTACTTCGTGGACCTGATGAGTAGGGTATTTAGAGATTTCCTCAACAAATTCGTAGTGGTCTTCATAGACGATATCCTTATCTTCTCAAAGAGTGAAGAGGAACATGCTCAGCACTTAAGGGCAATCATGGAAACTTTGCGAGTTTGCTTTCCAACGACTGAAAAGGGCTCTTACAACAGCCCCAGTTTTGACGCTGCCAGATGGGAGCAAGATGTTCACTGTTTATACGGATGCATGTGGGACAGGGCTAGGCGCCGTCTTAATGCAAGAAGGAAGGGCAGTAGCTTATGGCGGGAGGCGGTTGAAGGTGCACGAAAAGAACTACCCAACCCACGATCTTGAGTTAGCCGCCATCGTCTTTGCACTCAAGTCTTGGCGACACTATCTCCTAGGTGAGAAGTTCGAACTTTACACGGACCATAAATCGTTGAAATATCTTTTCTCGCAGAAGGTTCATTTCGCTTATGCATGAGTTATGGAGAATCACCTTAGTAAGTACATTTGGCAACATGGTTGGCATTTATTTCCAAAAGATAGTTCCTTTACGTGGAATACCTGATAATGCGTGGACGAGATCCAAGATTCACTAGTGAATTTTGGGGAGCTTGCATGAAACCATGAGTACGCAGTTAGGCTTGAGCCAAGTATATTAGAAGTAGAGTAAGTGAAAGTGGAATGAGAGGCAGCAGTGAAAAAGGTTCCAACTCATATTTTGGAAATAAGAATTAAGAAACTACGAAATTGTGAAGTTAAAGACGGACAAAGCATAATGGAGTTAAGCTCAAGGAAATGCGACTTAGAAGATTGAAGACTAGATTCGTGCATCATATCTCTTCTTAAGAGTATATCCTTGATCCCTCTCTTCCTGTAGAGCTTACTTGCATGTTATCTTTCGTATATATCCTCTCGGTCCCATTTTTAATCCGATTTCTATTGCAAACCCCGTAGGGAGTATGACTCATCTGTTAGTAACACATGTTGGGGCTCGAGGATGTTCGTTGGATTGACCAAACTTCTTTTTGGGTTTAATAAGATATAAATTGGTCTTAGGAAGGGACTCCCTTGTGACCTAAAAGGAGTCCATCATGTTTAGTTTCTTAGAATCATATATGGTGGTTGGGTTGAGTAATTCTTTGGGTATCAGTCTGATGTTGATTTCGGTCTTCGGGGCTGATGCTTAGAGAGTCCTTCTCCTAATCAATATATATATATGTGGCATAGATTTCCAGTTTTGACATTGCCTAATGGGCACAAGGTTTTTACTTGCTTCTATCATTCGACTATACCTTTAGGTAGGACCATTTCCTCTCATTGAGAAAATTTGGAAAATGACCTATAGATTAGAGCTACCCGAAAAATTGGCCGGAGTTCACAACGTCTTTCACGTTTCACATCTTCGAAAATGTCTACATGAGTCTGCTGAAGTGGTAAAGCCAGATGTCCTAGAAGAAGCCGAAGTGGAACGCGAAGCAACCATAAGGAGAGTTCCAACCCGCATCTTAGGAACGGAAGTGAAGAAGCTACGCAACCGCGAGGTCAAGCTCGTCAAAGTTCAGTGGAGCGACGCCGAGGGAGACGCGACTTGGGAAACTGAAGCTAGAATACGCGCTGCCTACCCTTTTCTGTTCGAGGGTACATCCTTGATCTTTCCTTTTCCTTAAGTTGCGCTTTTATCTATCTTTTTAGGTATATTTCCTCGACCTTATCTTTTAGGTAGAAACCTTTTGGATGAAAACATGTAATTGAAACATGTTATGGATGATGGTTGCAAGTGGTTGCAAGTGATTGCTAGTGGTTGCTCGTGGTTGCATATACACACACAATCTAGGTTTTAGATCGGCTCAGTCACTTCATATTGCATATGCATATATGTTTGCATTCGTATATGGTTGAACTTTAATGTGTTGTCATGTGGATGCTGCATTTGTATTGAATGATTGTGCACTCATGTAGAATCAAGAATAGGGAAAATTTGCATACATAATGGATTCATGGCACTTACATAATTCGCATTAAGGAGGTCAACTGAATCAGTAGACCGCCTGATTTTGCATTAGATAAGTACATGTACACACACACTTCGCATATGATCATGAAGCATTAGAAGTCTTTTAAGGACAATGGATGCTCGTGTTTGATGGTTGAGTAGATGGATGATTGGATGTTAGGATATACATTCCTCCTAACTTGAAGATTTCGGGGACGAAATCCTTTTAAGTGGGGGAGAATGTAACACCCCGTGAATTCTATAACTGTGCAATTCATAAATTAAAGTATAATTAATTTCAAATCAAAGAACTAAGGGAAACGGGATACGCCATTGCGTTCGTCTCGGAAAAATACGCGAAATAGAGTCCGAGTTTTCGAAAAACGGATATCGTATGAAGAAGTTATGGACGAACGAAGTTGGGCGAAAAACCGGAGAAGGGTCAGAATGCACTGGCGTACTTGGGAAGTGCGCCAGAACAAAAATGCACTGGCGCACCTGTGAAGTGCGCCAGTACATTTTTGACCTGGCGCACCTGCCAAGTGCGCCCAGGTCAAAAATGACCTGCTGGCCAGGTCTGGTCTAGCCCTGGCTGGCCAGGTCTGTGTTTGGCCGATTTTCAGAAGCTTGCTTTGTCATTAGGGCTAGGTGGCAGGCTCTAATTGGTCTCTCTATCGAATGAATGGCTACGATCAATCCAAGCAACATCAATGGTCCTAATCAGTTCCTAACCTCTATATAAACAACCCTAGACAAACCCTAATCTATTCATTCAAAATTAAGAACATAGCTGCCTTGTTGCTGAGGAACGACTAAGAGTAGCCGCCAACTAGAGAGAGGATTAGGAGGAAAATTCTAAAGCTTAAAGAGACCTAAATCAAATCAATTCAACAAAGGAATCATATCTCTTAATTAGAGAATTCGCCACAACGATTGTAAGTAGAGTATTACTTTGGTACGAACAAATAATTGTGTTGGTTTGTATGCTTGAATTGTAGCAATAAAGTAATTCATATTTGTGCGTTCTTATCAATTTATATACGTTTGGATTATGTTATTCAATTATAAAGAACTACATGCGTAGTTCTATGCAAGTATACGTTTGGAATATTCGCAAATTATGTAATCCATGTTGAAGCTACATGTATGTAGTTGATTGATTTAAATACATGCAAGTTTGGGGCTTTGCTACTATGCCATCATGATGTATATTTTTGTGCATAAATCAATTTGTAAGTAATTAAAACAAGTTTGGTTATTATAATCCATATGAAATTATGTTGAGAATTTGGCATCATGTATTAAGTCATGCTTTTGTACTAGAAAACCTATTTGCAAACTTATGAATATGGCTAGGCTGTGAATGATATTTGGCATAATTGAAATCCATGATTAAGTCTATCTTGTTTACAAGAATTATATGATGACATATGTGGTACATGGCTAGGTTAGACTCAAAAATCCCTTTTTTGCAAGTTTACATGACTAAAGTAAAAATCATGATTTCATGTTAGAAATATTTATGCCATAGTTATGTGAACAAATTTAACTATACTTATGCCATGCTTATGTTTGACATTATGCCATGCTTATGTTTGACATTATGCCATGCTTATGTTAAAAATATTTATGCCATGCTTATGTTTGACATTATGCCATGCTTATGTTTGACATTATGCCTAAATAAAAATATAGGTTCATGTTGTAGTTATGACTATATGTCAATAATGATACCCAATTTAGATTCTTATCTCAACTACAAGTTTACATGCTTTGATTCATGTCACCTATGCTTTATGACCAAAGTATATGTTACCACTATGCAAGTACACCAGTTTCTATTTTGTATTTCCAACGTCATATTGCAATTTCATACGCTCACCTTCCCCTCTTTGTGTATGTAATCACGCTTTAAGCCTCCCCTCTTTCGCATGGCTAAGTTGGGTTTAAAAAGGTTAAGCCCAACATATAAACGAACGTGTTAAACGGGGGAAAATAACGTTGGGTTAAAATTAATTAATGAATGAAAATATAAAGTAGAAGGGCCCAAATTCAAGTATGGGTTGGGCCCATGATTGGTGTAACCTTTACACCGTTAACTTAATAATGGGCCGCAAATATTTACATATAAATAAAGAAGAAAGACAAAATATGTAAATGTAGAAAATACGATGTGTTTAACCCGAGGTTGGATTGAGTTGTGATGTAAACCTGCCCGGAACCGCCTGGCTGTCCAGTAGTCACAACAATACCTATCCAATGTGGGAGGTTAAACATGGAGCCCAATAAGGACCCGAGGTTAGACTGAGTTGTGGCGTAAGACTGCCCGGAACCAACCGGCAACAGGCAGCCACAACAATACCTGTCTAATGTGAGAGGTCAGGGCCTTAATAAAACAATTAAGGCTGAGTCAGGATTGTTAGGATTAAGTGAACTAAAGACTTAATCAAAATGGAACATGCTAAACCAAACGGACTGGTGGGGGTTAGGTTAGAAAACACTTAACCAACTTAGCATGTTGGCTAGAGATAGAAAACCTAGTAACGGGGGACCCTTTTCAGCAGTAACCCTAAAAGGTGTATCATGATACCCTGAAACTAGGCAGGGTGGGGCACGATTACTGGGCTGATTGTAAGAGGTCAAATCGACGGCGGTGGTGTAGCAGTGTAGGTTCTAACGGGGTGCGGGCGTGCACACACTCTGGCGCAGAAAAATAAGGCACTGGGCACCAGTAGCATACCTGTGCATTCTAAGGTTGTGTCGGGCCGCCGCCATGGGACTTGATACACCCCATGGTGGGACCAGCATAGGTAACTACAACATCGGGGGCCGTAAGACACATGTAACTATGCGAGTAGGAGCCGATCATCATAGAATGGATCACATCACCCTGATTATGGGGTGCCAGTTGGAAACAAGTTTATATGGGTTCAGAGATTAATATGGGGTACGATAGTATATTCGACCCTAGACAACTTAACCAAGTTTATAGTGTTTGCCAACTTCTTGTTTATACTTATCATACCCAGTTCTTTATTCATAGACAAAATAGTACTAGACTTACTCAGGCTTTATGTCTGACTCTACTTTTCTTTCATCTTCTTTTCTTCCGTTTCCCCCCCCCCCCCCAGGTCCACAGGGAGGGAACACTGCAGCTTGACCAGCATTAACATCCAGCTTGAAGAAGAGAAACGTATTGCTTGGAACTTTCCGTTTTTGAACGATGGCTTGGGACAACCACTATGGGGCTTTTGCAGTTTATCTATGTTTTATTTATGCTTCTTTAAATAATGTACTCAAGACAGATTATGAAAGTGTTATGTTATGATTTTGGAAAGGATGTTGTTGTAACACGTATTTGATTTTATGAAATAAAAGTTTGTTGTTCTTCCGCTGTTTACAAATATGTGTTCTTATATCTGTCTTGTATATCTGTGACTTGTACTTATAAACCTCCACCAAAATTAGGGCATTCCCTTTGAGAGTGACCCTAACGGAGGTGGGGTGTTTCACTTGGTATCAGAGCATAGGTTTACCAGATAAGATAAAAAGTTTTGAAAAATTATTTTCAAAAAAAAAAAAAAAAAATTTAAAGAAGCATTTTTAAAAGAAAAAATATATTATTTTATTTTAAAAGGCAAAGCCCCCCCCCAAAAGCCATAGGTACTCTCTTCTATCCTTCGTTTTGAATCTATCCTTTCTGTTTCAGCATGTCTGGAGACCCTACTCCCCAGCTGCTGACGCTTTCACTCCTCCTCCTCCACGTGAACCAGCAAGCGGAAGAGTCCCAGAGTAGGAAGACGAATAATAGTCAAACAAGAAAGGATCATAACAGTAATAATAAGAAACGAGAAAAAAGGAAATGCAATTTTTGTGGTACGGAGGGGCACATAGCCAAGGATTGTAGAAAAAGGAAAAGAAAGCAAGGAGAATGTTTTCATTGTGGGGAGACTGGACACATCAGCAAAGACCGCCCTGAGAAGACAGACTTTGAGAAGGGCGGGAAAGACAACAAGTCCCGAGAGAAGAGGAAGTGTAAATTCTGTGGCAAAGTGGGGCACTTAGTGAAAGATTGCCTGAAAAAGAAGGCCAAGATGAATGGTGGGTGCTTTTCTTGCGGTGAGGTAGGCCACAGGGCTAAGGACTGCCCAAAGAAACGAGGACAGGGGCAGAGGGCTGGATCCACCCCAGGAGCACAGGTTCATGTGCTGGAAGCGCCACCTTTGCAACAGCGAGGTATAAATACTTCCGTAGAAAGTGTAGTTTATCTTTAGGATCACCCCGTTCGCACTTTATTTGATTCTGGCACATCACACTCCTTTATCTCGTCTGCTCTAGTAGAATCTCTGCACCTAAAAACTAGTATGGTAGTGGATCCCTTAATTGTTTCAAACCCAATTGGGGGCCCAGCTCATTTGTCTATGATCTGTTTGGGATTAAAAATTTCTATTCTAAGTGTAGAATTTCAATGTAGTGCCTTTGTTTTGGGCTTTTCGGGTTATGGTTTGATTTTGGGTATGGATTGGCTATCCAGTAATGGGGCCATCCTTGATTGTGAGAAAAGGGTTGTTAGGCTCCTAACCCAGCTCGGTAATACTTTGGAAATTTCTTGTAATCCCTCGTATGCGGTTATGCTTAGTTATCTTGAATCGCTAAATGCCTCTGTTGAAAATTTGCAATCAGTTAGAGTGGTCCGGGAATATCCGGATGTCTTCGAAGAGGTGAAGGGCTTGCCTCCGAAGCGGGAAATAGACTTCCGCATATATCTTATAGATAATGCAAAGCCCGTTGCGTTGCCCGTTAGACACATGGCTCCACGAGAAAGAAAAGAGCTCAGTAAACAGATTAAAGAGCTTCTAGAGAAGGGGGTTCATTTGAAGGAGCATTTCAGAATGGGGCGCTCCAGTGGTGTTCGCTACAAAGGCGGATGGTTCACTCCGTCTATGTGTTGACTATAGGGAGCTTAACAAGCTAACGAAAAAGAATAGGCACCCTCTCCCTAGAATTGACGATTTGTTTGACCTGCTTGTAGGAGCGTCTGTTTTCTCCCAACTCGATTTAGCAACCGGTTTTCATCAGCTAAGAGTGGCTGAAGATAGCATCGATAAAACGGCGTTCAGAACCCCAGACGGCTTCTTTGAATGGCTTGTCATGCCTTTCGGCTTGACAAATGCACCTGCTTACTTCGTGGACCTGATGAGTAGGGTATTTAGAGATTTCCTCAACAAATTCGTAGTGGTCTTCATAGACGATATCCTTATCTTCTCAAAGAGTGAAGAGGAACATGCTCAGCACTTAAGGGCAATCATGGAAACTTTGCGAGTTTGCTTTCCAACGACTGAAAAGGGCTCTTACAACAGCCCCAGTTTTGACGCTGCCAGATGGGAGCAAGATGTTCACTGTTTATACGGATGCATGTGGGACAGGGCTAGGCGCCGTCTTAATGCAAGAAGGAAGGGCAGTAGCTTATGGCGGGAGGCGGTTGAAGGTGCACGAAAAGAACTACCCAACCCACGATCTTGAGTTAGCCGCCATCGTCTTTGCACTCAAGTCTTGGCGACACTATCTCCTAGGTGAGAAGTTCGAACTTTACACGGACCATAAATCGTTGAAATATCTTTTCTCGCAGAAGGTTCATTTCGCTTATGCATGAGTTGTGGAGAATCACCTTAGTAAGTACATTTGGCAACATGGTTGGCATTTATTTCCAAAAGATAGTTCCTTTACGTGGAATACCTGATAATGCGTGGACGAGATCCAAGATTCACTAGTGAATTTTGGGGAGCTTGCATGAAACCATGAGTACGCAGTTAGGCTTGAGCCAAGTATATTAGAAGTAGAGTAAGTGAAAGTGGAATGAGAGGCAGCAGTGAAAAAGGTTCCAACTCATATTTTGGAAATAAGAATTAAGAAACTACGAAATTGTGAAGTTAAAGACGGACAAAGCATAATGGAGTTAAGCTCAAGGAAATGCGACTTAGAAGATTGAAGACTAGATTCGTGCATCATATCTCTTCTTAAGAGTATATCCTTGATCCCTCTCTTCCTGTAGAGCTTACTTGCATGTTATCTTTCGTATATATCCTCTCGGTCCCATTTTTAATCCGATTTCTATTGCAAACCCCGTAGGGAGTATGACTCATCTGTTAGTAACACATGTTGGGGCTCGAGGATGTTCGTTGGATTGACCAAACTTCTTTTTGGGTTTAATAAGATATAAATTGGTCTTAGGAAGGGACTCCCTTGTGACCTAAAAGGAGTCCATCATGTTTAGTTTCTTAGAATCATATATGGTGGTTGGGTTGAGTAATTCTTTGGGTATCAGTCTGATGTTGATTTCGGTCTTCGGGGCTGATGCTTAGAGAGTCCTTCTCCTAATCAATATATATATATATATATGTGGCATAGATTTCCAGTTTTGACATTGCCTAATGGGCACAAGGTTTTTACTTGCTTCTATCATTCGACTATACCTTTAGGTAGGACCATTTCCTCTCATTGAGAAAATTTGGAAAATGACCTATAGATTAGAGCTACCCGAAAAATTGGCCGGAGTTCACAACGTCTTTCACGTTTCACATCTTCGAAAATGTCTACATGAGTCTGCTGAAGTGGTAAAGCCAGATGTCCTAGAAGAAGCCGAAGTGGAACGCGAAGCAACCATAAGGAGAGTTCCAACCCGCATCTTAGGAACGGAAGTGAAGAAGCTACGCAACCGCGAGGTCAAGCTCGTCAAAGTTCAGTGGAGCGACGCCGAGGGAGACACGACTTGGGAAACTGAAGCTAGAATACGCGCTGCCTACCCTTTTCTGTTCGAGGGTACATCCTTGATCTTTCCTTTTCCTTAAGTTGCGCTTTTATCTATCTTTTTAGGTATATTTCCTCGACCTTATCTTTTAGGTAGAAACCTTTTGGATGAAAACATGTAATTGAAACATGTTATGGATGATGGTTGCAAGTGGTTGCAAGTGATTGCTAGTGGTTGCTCGTGGTTGCATATACACACACAATCTAGGTTTTAGATCGGCTCAGTCACTTCATATTGCATATGCATATATGTTTGCATTCGTATATGGTTGAACTTTAATGTGTTGTCATGTGGATGCTGCATTTGTATTGAATGATTGTGCACTCATGTAGAATCAAGAATAGGGAAAATTTGCATACATAATGGATTCATGGCACTTACATAATTCGCATTAAGGAGGTCAACTGAATCAGTAGACCGCCTGATTTTGCATTAGATAAGTACATGTACACACACACTTCGCATATGATCATGAAGCATTAGAAGTCTTTTAAGGACAATGGATGCTCGTGTTTGATGGTTGAGTAGATGGATGATTGGATGTTAGGATATACATTCCTCCTAACTTGAAGATTTCGGGGACGAAATCCTTTTAAGTGGGGGAGAATGTAACACCCCGTGAATTCTATAACTGTGCAATTCATAAATTAAAGTATAATTAATTTCAAATCAAAGAACTAAGGGAAACGGGATACGCCATTGCGTTCGTCTCGGAAAAATACGCGAAATAGAGTCCGAGTTTTCGAAAAACGGATATCGTATGAAGAAGTTATGGACGAACGAAGTTGGGCGAAAAACCGGAGAAGGGTCAGAATGCACTGGCGCACTTGGGAAGTGCGCCAGAACAAAAATGCACTGGCGCACCTGTGAAGTGCGCCAGTACATTTTTGACCTGGCGCACCTGCCAAGTGCGCCCAGGTCAAAAATGACCTGCTGGCCAGGTCTGGTCTAGCCCTGGCTGGCCAGGTCTGTGTTTGGCCGATTTTCAGAAGCTTGCTTTGTCATTAGGGCTAGGTGGCAGGCTCTAATTGGTCTCTCTATCGAATGAATGGCTACGATCAATCCAAGCAACATCAATGGTCCTAATCAGTTCCTAACCTCTATATAAACAACCCTAGACAAACCCTAATCTATTCATTCAAAATTAAGAACATAGCCGCCTTGTTGCTGAGGAACGACTAAGAGTAGCCGCCAACTAGAGAGAGGATTAGGAGGAAAATTCTAAAGCTTAAAGAGACCTAAATCAAATCAATTCAACAAAGGAATCATATCTCTTAATTAGAGAATTCGCCACAACGATTGTAAGTAGAGTATTACTTTGGTATGAACAAATAATTGTGTTGGTTTGTATGCTTGAATTGTGGCAATAAAGTAATTCATATTTGTGCGTTCTTATCAATTTATATACGTTTGGATTATGTTATTCAATTATAAAGAACTACATGCGGTAGTTCTATGCAAGTATATGTTTGGAATATTCGCAAATTATGTAATCCATGTTGAAGCTACATGTATGTAGTTGATTGATTTAAATACATGCAAGTTTGGGGCTTTGCTACTATGCCATCATGATGTATATTTTTGTGCATAAATCAATTTGTAAGTAATTAAAACAAGTTTGGTTATTATAATCCATATGAAATTATGTTGAGAATTTGGCATCATGTATTAAGTCATGCTTTTGTACTAGAAAACCTATTTGCAAACTTATGAATATGGCTAGGCTGTGAATGATATTTGGCATAATTGAAATCCATGATTAAGTCTATCTTGTTTACAAGAATTATATGATGACATATGTGGTACATGGCTAGGTTAGACTCAAAAATCCCTTTTTTGCAAGTTTACATGACTAAAGTAAAAATCATGATTTCATGTTAGAAATATTTATGCCATAGTTATGTGAACAAATTTAACTATACTTATGCCATGCTTATGTTTGACATTATGCCATGCTTATGTTTGACATTATGCCATGCTTATGTTAAAAATATTTATGCCATGCTTATGTTTGACATTATGCCATGCTTATGTTTGACATTATGCCTAAATAAAAATATAGGTTCATGTTGTAGTTATGACTATATGTCAATAATGATACCCAATTTAGATTCTTATCTCAACTACAAGTTTACATGCTTTGATTCATGTCACCTATGCTTTATGACCAAAGTATATGTTACTACTATGCAAGTACACCAGTTTCTATTTTGTATTTCCAACGTCATATTGCAAGTTCATACGCTCACCTTCCCCTCTTTGTGTATGTAATCACGCTTTAAGCCTCCCCTCTTTCGCATGGCTAAGTTGGGTTTAAAAAGGTTAAGCCCAACATATAAACGAACGTGTTAAACGGGGGAAAATAACGTTGGGTTAAAATTAATTAATGAATGAAAATATAAAGTAGAAGGGCCCAAATTCAAGTATGGGTTGGGCCCATGATTGGTGTAACCTTTACACCGTTAACTTAATAATGGGCCGCAAATATTTACATATAAATAAAGAAGAAAGACAAAATATGTAAATGTAGAAAATACGATGTGTTTAACCCGAGGTTGGATTGAGTTGTGATGTAAACCTGCCCGGAACCGCCCGGCTGTCCAGTAGTCACAACAATACCTATCCAATGTGGGAGGTTAAACATGGAGCCCAATAAGGACCCGAGGTTAGACTGAGTTGTGGCGTAAGACTGCCCGGAACCAACCGGCAACAGGCAGCCACAACAATACCTGTCTAATGTGAGAGGTCAGGGCCTTAATAAAACAATTAAGGCTGAGTCAGGATTGTTAGGATTAAGTGAACTAAAGACTTAATCAAAATGGAACATGCTAAACCAAACGGACTGGTGGGGGTTAGGTTAGAAAACACTTAACCAACTTAGCATGTTGGCTAGAGATAGAAAACCTAGTAACGGGGGACCCTTTTCAGCAGTAACCCTAAAAGGTGTATCATGATACCCTGAAACTAGGCAGGGTGGGGCACGATTACTGGGCTGATTGTAAGAGGTCAAATCGACGGCGGTGGTGTAGCAGTGTAGGTTCTAACGGGGTGCGGGCGTGCACACACTCTGGCGCAGAAAAATAAGGCACTGGGCACCAGTAGCATACCTGTGCATTCTAAGGTTGTGTCGGGCCGCCGCCATGGGACTTGATACACCCCATGGTGGGACCAGCATAGGTAACTACAACATCGGGGGCCGTAAGACACATGTAACTATGCGAGTAGGAGCCGATCATCATAGAATGGATCACATCACCCTGATTATGGGGTGCCAGTTGGAAACAAGTTTATATGGGTTCAGAGATTAATATGGGGTACGATAGTATATTCGACCCTAGACAACTTAACCAAGTTTATAGTGTTTGCCCACTTCTTGTTTATACTTATCATACCCAGTTCTTTATTCATAGACAAAATAGTACTAGACTTACTCAGGCTTTATGTCTGACTCTACTTTTCTTTCGTCTTCTTTTCTTCCGTTTCCCCCCCCCAGGTCCACAGGGAGGGAACACTGCAGCTTGACCAGCATTAACATCCAGCTTGAAGAAGAGAAACGTATTGCTTGGAACTTTCCGTTTTTGAACTATGGCTTGGGACAACCACTATGGGGCTTTTGCAGTTTATCTATGTTTTATTTATGCTTCTTTAAATAATGTACTCAAGACAGATTATGAAAGTGTTATGTTATGTTTTTGGAAAGGATGTTGTTGTAACACGTATTTGATTTTATGAAATAAAAGTTTGTTGTTCTTCCGCTGTTTACAAATATGTGTTCTTATATCTGTCTTGTATATCTGTGACTTGTACTTATAAACCTCCACCAAAATTAGGGCATTCCCTTTGAGAGTGACCCTAACGGAGGTGGGGTGTTTCAAGATGGATGGCTGGATCTCGAATGAATCTCAAGCTCTAACAGACATATTTCCAAGCTGAAATACTCGATTTGACTCGGGCATTTTGCAAGGAATAAAACAAACAAAATACACGAGTCAGGACTAACAGTCTCATATAAGTGAATTAACTCAAATGAAGTGTCCACTGAAATGTATAATAACTTAAAGGATGTTTGGGATTCCCATCCTCTAAGGATCCGCGTAACTAATATCTATATAATAATACGCTATTATTGTAATGTATATTCAGTAAAGTAAATATAATGAAAATAGCGTAAGATGGATTACCATATTACCCTTACGTTGTTTATAATACCATAGTCTATACAGTACCATAAACCCATCCTAACACGGATGGCATCATAGGGCACTCTATAGGTACGATACAAATCAAAATCGTAGGGGGCTCAATAAGAATAATATGACAAGGCACACGAGGAATACCCACGGTAGGATTCTACCGGATTGCTGCTCCCGGGCCGGTGATAATGCATAGCAGCCACTACCGCCCACCTCGAAGAACACTCCCACAGTCAAAAAGGGTGCACCCAAATCAATCACAATGGTAATAGAGATGGTATCGAAGAAGCGTGTTCGATCAGAGGTGCGACCTCCATTAACCCGGGCATGGCTCCTGTTTTAGTCATTTTAATTTTGACCCGAAGGTCAAGGCTAATCCATCAGCGTTCTCTTTATTCAAATCCAGTAATCGCCTCCATACCATCCTACTTCTGTTCTGGAACTCCATTGCGTACACAGTTGTTAAAGTGGTATCGGTATTGGCAGCGAGTATGACATCTACCGACTCCGGTCTCTTTAACAATCAAACGTTTACATTTTTCACACCATGGCCATTAAATTTTAAATCATATTCCAAGTACCACAAATCGATTTATTTCAAATATTGCCCCAAAATCAATTACTCAAATCATTTATCATTGGTTCGATTAAGATTTTAAAACCAATATTCACCATTGGATTTTAAATTTCAACTTCCATGAAATGTCGCTATAACTTTAAATTCTTTATTTCACCCTTTGGATTCACTAGACGGGATCAGACATTAGAATTTATTTTAATTTATAAAATATATTTGGGAAAGGTAAGTTTGAAAACAGTATATGTGTGTTAAAATAATGTGTATACATATATATAGTTGAAATCTGTTAGAAAATTTATGTAGTTAAAGTGATCAAAATAATTTGCAAAGAATGTTTACTGAGTCAAGTAATGTGGAAAACTGATTTTATAAAATTATAATTTTGTTTACAAATATAAATCCAATCCAATCTTAAATTCTGGTCATGCCATTCCCTTCCCACTATATTTCATAACAACTCGACTTCCCTTTTTAATGTAATTCCCAAAACAATTCGACTTGAGTTATTAACCAAGGATGATTTGTTAATTTCCAGATTCATTAACAAAACACAAATTTACCATGGTTTAGATAAGCATGTTCCTCTTATATTTGAATTTAACAAATTTATGTTTGACAAATCTTTTTCATTAAAATGGTAGAAAATCATTTGACAAAATATATTGAAATAAGTTCCAAAGCATTTAACAAGTGTGAAACCCTTTACATTGAACCACCGACTTTTAAATTTCATGTTATAAAATTTATTATATGAAACAAAAGTTATGGAGATTTTATTTAAAATAAATTTTATCTTGAAGTTTAATTTATAAAATCATCTATAAAATTGATTTGTATACAAATTGAAATTCTTATAAAATTCAAAGTTTCCTTTAAACACTTCTTTACGGTATATGGAAATTTTCATAAACATTTCTTTTTAAAAAATCGATATAATCATTTTAAAATAATTTATTTTTATTGACCATGGTGTCCGTATAAAATTTTCTACCCTACGATCAAGTGATACAGATATTTATCATTTCAGTCCGTTCTTTAAAATATTCGAATCCTGGGTATGTATCATTTCAACCCGCATCCCAAATAGATTCGAACATACAAGGGGTTCGGGCATGTATCATTTCAACCCATGATGTATTCTAATCTAAGGGGGAACTTGCATGATGATAAAATAACATAGCATATCAAGTATACATCCATATTGTGTCATATGAAATAACGGTGTGTGCGTCGCACATGCACAATCACGAAGCAAACAAAAACTAAAGCACCCTAACATCATTTAACAACTCATGTTTTAATTCACTTAATAATCAGCAGTCGGTAAGTGAGAAAAACTCACCTTTCGAGGCTTGGAGATGAATGCGAAATTGACATACATATTTTAGAATGATGCTTGATAGCTGAATGATGAATTCATTCATATACACATATACGTACATGAATGTAATATTGGAGATGTACAAACCACATTCCAACCCGACCCTTGATAGATACGACAATTAGCTCCTGCTGCATTATTTCAAATTTATCGCTTATTCCCAAACTAGGTTAAACCAAATGACGATCAAAACGGTGGTCATCTCTCAAGCTGGATATGCTCAAAGATTAAAACGGTTTCCCACCAGATTAAAGCTTCTTCTTTAAGCGCCCAAGATGCTACTAACCGTTTCTGGTCATCTCTCAGCTGGATATGCTCAAAGATTCTTTCGACAGAACTCACCCAAGCTTGAGTTTGAATTATAGATTCATTGCCCGAGAACTGTGCTCCGTTCAGATTTCGATATCTCTTTAATAGAGCCTCTAAATCGGGTTCTGTATTCCTTCTGTTTCTGGCACTCATTTTTCTAGTACTTCTGCAATTAGCAGATCAAGTGTCAGGTCACAGAAAAGAAAATTTTCAAACATAGAAACATATACTTCAAGTGTAAATGTGTCTATCGAGGTGTAATTTCATTCTGCTTTACTCATGCTAGGATATTGCTGATCCTATCTGTATAGAGTTACCCGTCCTAGAACACTACTGGTTCTATTTCTGACGAGTTCGTTCAAATGTTATATTCCAGAACTAAGCTTAACCAAAGCTCTGATACCACGTTGAGACGACCCGAAATCCCGTTCAGACGGAAACAAGGGTTATCTTTGGAATATAACACAGAAACAGATAATAGCAGAACAAAATTAAATAAATACACCGATAATGAATAATAGAATTTACTGGATAAAAGTAATCATCAGAGTTACACAGCATACAGGATCTTACTTAGTACAAATACAGTTCAGCTATACATAAATGTCTACAGCGGAAATAAACAAAATATGTACAATAGGAGCTGAACAGCATAAAAAGAGATAAATGATAGAATCCATCTTCAGCTCCAGCTATCCAGAAAGAACCAGCTAAACCTGAATACAAGGCTGCCCGTGTAGAAAAAGGGGCACCCGAGTTTGAGAGTGAAACAAACTACGAGTCAGTCATGGGACTGGTATGAGAAATCTATTCAACACATATATAATATGGCTAATCACAGGACCACGCCACTTTCGTGGAACGGGTTTACTCCATTGGATTGCCAGTGCTTTAAAACAAATCTTTCTTTTAAACATCGCTATGCTTTTTATAAAAATGAAGCCGTTATAAGACTCAGTTCCCATCACACAATGCAACGCAAACCGGAGGATAGAGTTTTACCTTATAACGGCTAAAATATGCTTGATACGAATAAAACAAAGGCATTTGATATTATTGTTAGTGTCTATATGTTTTGAAAACAATTTCAAATCATAACTATCAATCATAGACGGCATGGGTACCATATATCATGTCGCCATATATATACAATCAAAACCGCACGATGTCGTATTTGGAAATTGGATTTCCGTCATGAACCAAGGCAAAAGATAGTCCTTA
This sequence comes from Allium sativum, assembly GCA_030737875.1. Lineage (NCBI taxonomy): Eukaryota > Viridiplantae > Streptophyta > Magnoliopsida > Asparagales > Amaryllidaceae > Allium > Allium sativum. The sequence continues at coordinate 227,676,106 of CM060919.1, read as the reverse complement.
CCGAATTCGAGACGCTCTAGCCCGTGTCCCAGGCAAGTACTCAGTCAAGCCTTTGGATCGTCAGGGCCGGTCCACCGATGTGGATTAAAATGCTGAACACTGCGTTTCCCCGCCCTTTGGGGCGTAAACGAGCCAACGAATGACTCCATCGGACCCGAATTGTCCGATCAAACCGAGGCGCCTCGCAACAGCAACAACCACATAGGTGAAAAGTATATAAATGTCAGGGCTGGTAGGTCACTGACACCACCCTAGCTAGAAAGAAACGCAGGCCCTCCCTGATGTCCTCTCCCGTTTCTGGTCCATACCGGGGTGTGAGGCTCGCGAATTTACGTTATACACAAAGCTACACCACACAGGCGGTGCTTTGATCATCACCACAAGACTTTGCTTTTCAACAGAAGCCCTGATCACTGCATCTTAGCATGCCACACAGGCAATTCATGCCATGCGACTGATGTCCATCGATATACAACCTCTGAGCTCGTGCGTCTCAGAGAAGGGCGTTAAGCAAAAGAATAAATTCTCCGCCGCCAAACAGATGTATATTTAACAGAAATCAATCAACACAGAATAAACTCCAATGTCAGACACACAGTCCATTTACAAGTCCGTTCTGGGTCTGAACGAAACCGGAGGCACTAAATACCTCGCAAACCCATTGATCACCACGTACGTCTGGACGATCACCACTCATTGTCCATATTTCGGGATGCCTCCCAATCAGGACCTCGGTTACCATCCAAACGAGGTGAAGATCTCCGGTCTTCGTCCATCGTCTTCATCTTCGAATTTCAATCATCGGTCAATCATTTGAAATGAGCATTAACTCAGCCTTTTCAAATAATTCACGTATATTTAGAATTTCAAATCAATTTATTTCAATGGTTGAATTATTTGACAACACCAATCTTGTTCTTTAATGTAATTTTCACACCAAACACATTCAACCATCAAAAGCCACATAAATCGAGCAAATTCAATTTATTTCCATTCCATATCGCTTATGATATTTTATAACGATTTATCGCCATTTTTATTAATTTTAAAATAGCTAATTTATTCAAAACGACGCTTCGGGCCATAAAGCGGCCGTGGCGCTGTTTTTCTTCAGATTTGATTTACACATATCTGAAAATCTAACCGTTGGATCTTCACAAAATTTACATCATTAGAAAGGTCTTTTCAAAACGAATCCAACGGTTCCAGTTTCGGGAAAATCTGACGGTCGGATCTCCCGGTACAATCGTTTGAATTTTCGATTTCAAAATACGAACTGCAGCGTCGTTATTCGATTAAATATATAATTATATTTATATATATAAATATAATCGCTTCTGGCGCTGTTTTTCATCAGATTTGAATTAAACATTCCAGACAATCCAACCGTTGGATTTTTACAAAGTTGGTGCCGTTGGAAAGATATTTCCAAGGCGAACCCGACGGTTGAGTTTTCGGGAAAATCCAATGGTCAGATTTCCCGCACTAGTTGTTTGAAATCACGGTTTCAAAATGCGAACTGCACGGCCACGTTTCGTTTTAATTTTATTTATATTTATATAATTATATAAATATAGTTCATTCAACAATTTCAATATCGTTTTCACTTCAAATATTTCACTAACGCCTTAAAATTTTGGAAAATTTCGCCATAACCTCCCCTGCACCGGGAGCATCGGGAAATCGCAAATAGCTTTCCCGGTCCTTCTAATCTCAAAAAGAAAAAGAAAAAGCCAAGCGGCTAGCCAACAGGCTCATAAAATCGTCACCCAAACAAAACAGTAAATGTGTACCTATTTGTCGGGCACAAAATTTTATTCCTCTTCTCTAGCCCCTTTGCTATAACCTGTTCAATGAATATGCATGTACATATATATACAGTTCTTATCATTTATCATTTTCTATTCAACTTCAAATTTGATTTCTATTTGGTTTAAAAACACCATTCATTCTAATGTTACATACATAGGTGCAAATCATTTCATTAGCTAATTAATGAATATTTCAACTCATATATGTTTATTTTGAACAAGTGGCTATTTTTAACACTTCACATTTCAACGATTCATGCATACAATAAAAATGTGATTTTTATTGTAAAACAATTCATTTCAAAACACTATTTTTCTATATAGTTCATATAGGTGACAAAAATAGGATTTTTATCATAAATCAATTTCTTTTAAAAATAGATTATTTTACACAGTTCATATAGTCGATAAAAGGTGATTTTTATTATCAAACAATTTATTTCAAAATATGAATACCATTCAACACATGAATTTCAATTCAACGAATGAATATCGATTCAACACATGAAGGTTTTCTATAGTTTCTATATGTAGATAAAAATGTGATTTTTATATTTAAAACGCAAATACCATTCAACACATGAATTTCAATTCAACGAATGAATATCGGTTCAAAACATGAAGGTTTTCTATAGTTTCTATATGTAGATAAAAATGTGATTTTTATATTTAAAATGCGAATACCATTCAACACATGAATTTCAATTCAACGAATGAATATCGATTCAACACATGAAGGTTTTCTATAGTTTCTATATGTAGATAAAAATGTGATTTTTATATCTAAAACGCGAATACCATTCAACACATGAATTTCAATTCAACGAATGAATATCGATTCAACACATGAAGGTTTTCTATTGTTTCTATATGTAGATAAAAATGTGATTTTTATATTTAAAACGCGAATACCATTCAACACATGAATTTCAATTCAACGAATGAATATCGATTCAACACATGAAGGTTTTCTATTCAATGAATAAATATAGTTTAAGCAAATGAAAATAATTCAAACACACGAATATTATTCAAAATTTCGGCAGCATAACGGCAGGGTAGTTAAAACCGGGACCGTCCCTAGTACGGCTCCTCGCTCTACCTTAAAACCTCGCGGTTTTTGACAATGGGAATCATGCATCTAGTTCGCACGCAGGCGGCATGTATATATTTATTTCATTTCCACAAACTAATCCTATGTGGTTTCAACCGAATATTTCTCAACCACAAACGGGTATTTTTCAACCTCAATCAACCAATATCAACCACAAACAATCCCAAACAATCATTCGCTATCAATCAATTTTCACAACAATTTCAACCAATAAATATCGTCCATGGTTTGTGGACGAGGGGCGTATATATATATATATATATATATATATATAGCAATTCTTTTTTATTTCAACACATATATATATAGAAAAAGAAATTGAAGAGTGAGAAATTCTCACCGATAGCTACCCAACTTCACGACACTTCTTTTATAGAAATCTTCGTCGTTCTGCCTCTTGTCACTTCGTTGCCCGTAGCCACTACACATATAAAAATCACATTTTTAACCTTTCTATATTATAAAAATTATATTTTTATTTTTTCATCATACCAAAAATTATATTTTTGTCACTTCTTTTCAATAACAAAGATTATATTTTTATTTCGTTCTTTTCATAACAAAGATTATATTTTTATTTCGTTATTCAATATATAAAAATCATCGAATTTTCACTTCGCTATTCTATATATAAAAATCGAATTTTTACTTCGATGTTCTATATATAAAAATCATATTTTTACATTTTTACAACTATGTTATTTATTTTAAAAACAAAACCATTTATATTTTTAAAACAAAGTTGTTTATATTATAAAAACAACATTTTTGAAACAAAGTACATTTTCCTTTTCTATAACAAAGTATATTTACTTTTTCTATAATGAATTATATTTACCTTTTCTATAATGAATTATATTTTCTTTCATTAAAAATCAAACTTTTTCGATGTTAAAAATCATCACTTTTCGATGTTAAAAATCATCACTTAATTTTTCAGTTTTATATAAAATAATTAATCAAAAGAAACTGGAATAAACAAAATAAAATAATTAAACTTTACCTTTGCTGTCGCCTGAAGAGGGGGGGTGCTTTTGGTTCACGGATCGAGGAAGGGGGGGGGAGTTTATGCGCTGGTGGTGGCGGGGCTTCTGGAGGAGGGCGGTGGTTGTTGGTCTCGGCGGAGGGTCCTTCGATGTGGGCGCGGGTCTGGGGTTCCACGCGAGAGTGGAGGAGAGGCGGTGGGAAGAAGGAGGAGGATCGGGAGGCGGAGGTGAGACGGGGTGGGCGGCGCTCCGGTGGTGGGCGACGAGCGGGAAGGCAGCGAGGTTTTTTTTTTTTATTTGACCTAATTTTTTTTTGACTGAAGGAAGAAAGAAAGAGGAATATATATATTTATTTTAATTTTAAATGCAAAAAGCATCACTAAAATTTCGGACTCGAAACGGGACCCACCACCTGTCGTCCATAGCGTTTCACCCCCATTCCGAACACATTGGGATATGTATCGTAAGCTGATTTGATCGTTTCGATCTGTTTCCGTTAAAATCAACATATAACTCTATATATTGAATTTGAATGCGCATTTCAATTTACTGGGGTCACATACTAACTAGAAAAATTCTCGAAAAATATTTTCTAGCTTCGTATTGACGATACGGTCCTAACAAAACTAGTTTCGTCGAATTCTGAGACCGTTTGAAAAATGGCCATTTTCCAGTCGATTAAAATCAACTGAAACTGGTCAAACGCGTTTTCCTTTGCCACGCTCACATATTGATTCGAAAAATTATGAAATTTGAAACCTAGCAATAACTTCACATCCCGGACCCAACAAAAGTGGTTTCGTCGAAATCCGAGGTCGTTTGCAAAATGTCCATTTTTTAGGGCCTGAATTCCATAGCGACTATTCAGAATTTTCAACTGGACATATCTTTTGATTCCCGCTATCAAATTTCGATTTGTCAGATTCGTTGGAAAGATATCATCAATTAGATTCCATTATTTTTGGTTTCACTAAAATCCGGATTGTTTTGCACCCGATACAGTCCGACAAAGTTTGAATTCAATTTTCGAAACTACAGCGCCATTTCAGGCCTTGTTTATAATGATAATTGATTATATTCGTTTTCAATTGTTGATTCAAATTCTGTTTTCATCGCCATTATTTAAAATATTTATTTTAAATATTTAAAATCCATTATTTTAGCCAATTTAAAAAATTTAAATTGGTTCAGATTTTCTGGGTCGTTACAATCTCCCCCACTTAAAACTTTTCGTCCCCGAAAAGGAACAAAGTCGAAAGTGGTTTGATAAATCTACAATCACACAACACAACAACCAATCCAATTGTTTTTAACCTTCAAAAATATACTAATCAAATCCTATACCCTTTAAAAATCATTCAGACTATATAATTAAAAATGCACATCTATGAAAAGAAAATAACAATAGAGTAGAGAATTGAATGGTAGTGCAAAGTAGGGTAAATGTACCTTGCACCGGAGTCAATCAGAGATATCTACTCGGCATCTAGGATAAGCTTTCTGAATGCTCTCCTCAGTTTCCCAAGTACAATCCTGTGGATCTCCACTCCACTGCACTTTGACTAAGCGAACTTTCTTGTTCCTCAGCTCTTTGGTTTCTTTGCCGATAATCTTTAGCGGCTCTCTTCTCACAGCCAATTCTGGAGTAATTTCAATGTCATGCTGAGCTGCTTCTTCCACGATCAAGTCTGGATCATGAACGTGCTTTCGAAGTTGAGATATGTGAAATACATCATGAATTTCAGGCAACCAATTAGGCAGTTTGACCCTATAAGGGAGCGTTCCAATCCGTTCCAGAATAGGAAACAGACCAATGAATTTGGGTGCCAACTTTCCAGTTTTACCGAACCGGATAACTCCTCTCATCGGCGATACTTTCAAATATACATAGTCGCCAACTTCAAAGGATATATCTCTTCTTCTTCTATCGGCATAGCTCTTTTGTCGGCTTTGAGCGGCGAGTAATCGCTTCTTAATAAAATCGACTTTGTCGGCAGCTTCCCGAATCATATCAGGTCCTAACACAAGTCTATTTCCAGGCTCGACCCAACAAGCAGGAGATCGGCACGGTCTAAAATACAATGCTTCGAATGGCGACATTGTCAGACTCGCCTGGTAGTTGTTGTTATAAGAGAATTCAGCCAAATGCAGATGGTCTTCCCATGATCCACCGAAATCTATAACACAAGCCCGCAATAGATCTTCTAAAATACGATTCACCCTCTCAGTCTGACCGTCTGTCTGAGGATGATAAGCGGTGCTTAAGTTCAACTTCGTTCCCAGCTCGACTTGAAATGCTTCCCAGAATTTACTAGTGAATATTGTATCTCTATCACTGACTATACTGAGCGGCACTCCATGTAGTCTAACTATTTCCCTGAAGTATACCTGCGCCAGACTCTGAGCAGTTCTGTTTGATCTGACAGGTATAAAATGGGCGGTCTTCGTGAAGCGATCTACGATCACCCAAATACTATCATTTCCTTTTCTGGTCCTGGGCAGACCATCGATGAAATCCATAGAAATATGTTCCCACTTCCAACCCGGAACTTCTAGTGGTTGTAACAATCCAGCCAATTTCTGTTGGTCACTCTTGACTAGCTGGCAAGTAGGGCATCGGCTAACATATAAGGAAATGTCCCTTTTCATCGACTTCCACCAGAAAGTGCGTTTGATGTCATTATACATTTTGCTTACTCCCGGATGGATACTGAGTTTCGACTTGTGGCACTCGTCCAGTACTTCCTTCCGAAGCTCAGGAATGTTAGGAACGCATATTCGACCTTTGAGCCTTAGAATCCCATCATTATCAACTTGAAAACTCGAGGGTTAGCCTTGTTGAATTATCCCTCTGATCTTCTGAATGAAGTGATCATCCTCCTGTAGAGCAGATATCTTATCTAGCAATGAAGTCATGATAATAAAACTGGTGATCATTTCATTCTTTCTGCTTAACGCATCAGCCACGACATTGGCTTTTCCTGGAGTATATATAATTTCAAAGTCATATGCTGCAAGGAACTCTAGCCAACGTTGCTGTCTCAGATTCAAGTCCTTCTGAGTGAACAGATACTTTAACGACTGGTGATCTGTAAACAGTTCAAATCTCTCGCCCAGAAGATAGTGTCTCCAGATTTTCAAAGCGAATACTATAGCCAATAACTCCAGATCATGAGTGACATAGTTTTTCTTATGCGGCTTCAGTTGACGGCTAGCATAAGCAATCACTTGACCTCTTTGCATTAACACTGCGCCAAGGCCTTCTCTAGAAGCATCCATCCAGACTTTTAAATCCTGGTTGCCATCGATGATGGTTAACACTGGAGCTGTTGTTAATCTCAACTTTAGCTCTTCGAAAGCCTCCTCACTTTCTGGAGGCCATTTGAATTTAGAATGCTTCTTTGTAAGCTTCGTTAAATGACCAGATATCTTCGAAAAGTTTTTAACGAACTTCCGGTAATAGCTAGCCAATCCGAGAAAACTGCGGACTTTAGTGGGGGTACTGGGCTGTTTCCAATTCTGAATGGCCGTGATTTTACTTGGATCTACAGCGATTCCTTCTTTCAATACAACATGGCCCAGAAATTTCACTTCTTCCTGCCAGAAGATACACTTGGAAAATTTGGCTTTCAATACATTCCTTCTGAGGATTTCTAGAACCTGTTCCAGATGCTTTTCATGTTCGGCCTTTGATTTAGAGAAGATTAGAATATCGTCAATGAAAACCAGAACAAATTTAGTCAAAACCCCTCTGAACACTCTGTTCATCAGATCGACGAAGTAAGCTGGAGCGTTACATAAGCCGAACGGCATTACTAACCACTCATAGAATAAGTCGGGGCCTCTGAACGCTGTCATTGGAACACATTCTTCGGCAATTCGAAGTTGATGGAAACCTGTAGCTAGGTCCATTCGTGAAAATACTTGTGCTCCATTTAATCGATCCAACAAATCATCAATTCGCAGCAATGGATATTTGTTCTTTATTGTCTGTTTGTTCAGATCACGATAATCCACACATAGACGTAGAGTACCATCAGATTTTGGGACAAATACCACGGCTGCTCCCCAATCAGAGAAACTAGGCCTGATCAGACCTTTCCATACCAGCTGTCGTGTTTGATTGTCTAATTCCTCCTTCTCTTTCAAGGACATTCTTCGAATAGCGTGAACTACCGGCCTTGCATTGGGAATTAAAGCAATCTTGAAATCTATTTCTCTCTGCGGAGGTAAGCGAACAACTTCTTCGAACACATCCGCATAGTTCTTGACGATAGGAATATCTTTGATGAGGTCGGGAATATTCTCTGCAACTTCAGGGATATTTTCTATTTGGGCTGGGGAAACATTTAGAGCTGCCCAGAAGTCTTTTCTATTAGTATTCTGACCCTCACATGGTATGGTTATATAACTCCCTGATTTAATCTTAGCTCTAACAACTCTCTCGGCGCATCTAACCTCTGCTTCATATTTGGTTAACCAATCCAATCCCAGAATAAGATCGAATTCATCAAAATTCATGACGACAGAGATAATAGGGAATTTATAGCAAGAAAAAGAGACGGGTACTGCACAAACCCAACTGAGATTGATGGAACCTCCCACTGGATTTCGGACAGTCATTGGCTCTTTGAGCTTCTTCAAATTCAAATCCAACTTCTTGACTGCACCCTTGGCAATAAAGCTTCGTGACGCGCCAGTATCAAACAGTACTTTAACTGGAATGTTCTTGACATTGAGCGTGCCTTCTAAAACATCAGCCCTTTCTTGACTAGCTGAGGGCTCGGAAGTCGCTGCCAATTCATTTATATGCACTGTTTCAGATTTCTCTAAGAGTTGGCACTCCCGTGCAATATGACCTGCTTGGTGACACTTATGGCATTTCCTTTCCCCATGGGGGTTCTTTTGTTCCTTAGTGGCCTTAGATCCAGTTTTGATTCTTTTCTTTAAGGGCCCACAATTTATCGACAAATGTCCTTTCTTATTGCAGTTAGAGCAAATAGCAGTTGTTACTGGTTCTTTCCCAGATTCAGCCGTTTTTCTCTTGACTATAGGCTCTTTACTGACCTCGGGCCTCGTACTGGCTTCAGGAATATCTGTTTCCGACTCTCCTTTGTCACTACAACGGACTTCTTCTTCGTCGCGCAACATTCCTTTCTTATGGAGGTCTTCATACTGATAAGCCATGTATACCATTTCAGAAAAAGGAAGCTTCACATGCCCCAATACTTTATTCTGATATTTCCTTTGAAGTCCGTAAATAAATCTCAAATTCTTCCTCCTCGTATTCTGAATCAGATGGGGAGCAAAGTGAGCAAGTTCGTTGAATTTCTTATGATATTCTGGGATGGTCATATCACCTTGTATTAGATAAGAAAATTCATCACATAATCTCTCGGTTGCTTCGGGAGGAGTAAATCTTTCTAGGAAAATCACTTTAAATCTGTCCCAGGTGATATCACCTTCTGGATTATCTTCGATGATTGTTTCCCACCAGATTAAAGCTTCTTCTTTAAGCGCCCAAGATGCTACTAACCGTTTCTGGTCATCTCTCAGCTGGATATGCTCAAAGATTCTTTCGACAGAACTCACCCAAGCTTGAGTTTGAATTATAGATTCATTGCCCGAGAACTGTGCTCCGTTCAAATTTCGATATCTCTTTAATAGAGCCTCTAGATCGGGTTCTGTATTCCTTCTGTTTCTGGCACTCATTTTTCTAGTACTTCTGCAATTAGCAGATCAAGTGTCAGGTCACAGAAAAGAAAATTTTCAAACATAGAAACATATACTTCAAGTGTAAATGTGTCTATCGAGGTGTAATTTCATTCTGCTTTACTCATACTAGGATATTGCTGATCCTATCTGTATAGAGTTACCCGTCCTAGAACACTACTGGTTCTATTTCTGACGAGTTCGTTCAAATGTTATATTCCAGAACTAAGCTTAACCAAAGCTCTGATACCACGTTGAGACGACCCGAAATCCCGTTCAGACGGAAACAAGGGTTATCTTTGGAATATAACACAGAAACAGATAATAGCAGAACAAAATTAAATAAATACACCGATAATGAACAATAGAATTTACTGGATAAAAGTAATCATCAGAGTTACACAGCATACAGGATCTTACTTAGTACAAATACAGTTCAGCTATACATAAATGTCTACAGCGGAAATAAACAAAATATGTACAATAGGAGCTGAACAGCATAAAAAGAGATAAATGATAGAATCCATCTTCAGCTCCAGCTATCCAGAAAGAACCAGCTAAACCTGAATACAAGGCTGCCCGTGTAGAAAAAGGGGCACCCGAGTTTGAGAGTGAAACAAACTACGAGTCAGTCATGGGACTGGTATGAGAAATCTATTCAACACATATATAATATGGCTAATCACAGGACCACGCCACTTTCGTGGAACGGGTTTACTCCATTGGATTGCCAGTGCTTTAAAACAAATCTTTCTTTTAAACATCGCTATGCTTTTTATAAAAATGAAGCCGTTATAAGACTCAGTTCCCATCACACAATGCAACGCAAATCGGAGGATAGAGTTTTACCTTATAACGGCTAAAATATGCTTGATACGAATAAAACAAAGGCATTTGATATTATTGTTAGTGTTTATATGTTTTGAAAACAATTTCAAATCATAACTATCAATCATAGACGGCATGGGTACCATATATCATGTCGCCATATATATACAATCAAAACCGCACGATGTCGTATTTGGAAATTGGATTTCCGTCATGAACCAAGGCAAAAGATAGTCCTTACCGAATTCGAGACGCTCTAGCCCGTGTCCCAGGCAAGTACTCAGTCAAGCCTTTGGATCGTCAGGGCCGGTCCACCGATGTGGATTAAAATGCCTGAACACTGCGTTTCCCCGCCCTTTGGGGCGTAAACGAGCCAACGAATGACTCCATCGGACCCGAATTGTCCGATCAAACCGAGGCGCCTCGCAACAGCAACAACCACATAGGTGAAAAGTATATAAATGTCAGGGCTGGTAGGTCACTGACACCACCCTAGCTAGAAAGAAACGCAGGCCCTCCCTGATGTCCACTCCCGTTTCTGGTCCATACCGGGGTGTGAGGCTCGCGAATTTACGTTATACACAAAGCTACACCACACAGGCGGTGCTTTGATCATCACCACAAGACTTTGCTTTTCAACAGAAGCCCTGATCACTGCATCTTAGCATGCCACACAGGCAATTCATGCCATGCGACTGATGTCCATCGATATACAACCTCTGAGCTCGTGCGTCTCAGAGAAGGGCGTTAAGCAAAAGAATAAATTCTCCGCCGCCAAACAGATGTATATTTAACAGAAATCAATCAACACAGAATAAACTCCAATGTCAGACACACAGTCCATTTACAAGTCCGTTCTGGGTCTGAACGAAACCGGAGGCACTAAATACCTCGCAAACCCATCGATCACCACGTACGTCTGGACGATCACCACTCATTATCCATATTTCGGGATGCCTCCCAATCAGGACCTCGGTTACCATCCAAACGAGGTGAAGATCTCCGGTCTTCGACCATCGTCTTCATCTTCGAATTTCAATCGTCGGTCAATCATTTGAAATGAGCATTAACTCGGCCTTTTCAAATAATTCACGTATATTTAGAATTTCAAATCAATTTATTTCAATGGTTGAATTATTTGACAACACCAATCTTGTTCTTTAATGTAATTTTCACACCAAACACATTCAACCATCAAAAGCCACATAAATCGAGCAAATTCAATTTATTTCCATTCCATATCGCTTATGATATTTTATAACGATTTATCGCCATTTTTATTTATTTTGAAATAGCTAATTTATTCAAAACGATGCTTCGGGCCATAAAGCGGCCGTGGCGCTGTTTTTCTTCAGATTTGATTTACACATATCTGAAAATCTAACCGTTGGATCTTCACAAAATTTACATCATTAGAAAGGTCTTTTCAAAACGAATCCAACGGTTCCAGTTTCGGGAAAATCCGACGGTCGGATCTCCCGGTACAATCGTTTGAATTTTCGATTTCAAAATACGAACTGCAGCGTCGTTATTCGATTAAATATATAATTATATTTATATATATATAAATATAATCGCTTCTGGCGCCGTTTTTCATCAGATTTGAATTAAACATTCCAGACAATCCAACCGTTGGATTTTTACAAAGTTGGTGCCGTTGGGAAGATATTTCCAAGGCGAACCCGACGGTTGAGATTTCGGGAAAATCCAATGGTCGGATTTCCCGCACTAGTTGTTTGAAATCACGGTTTCAAAATGCGAACTGCACGGCCACGTTTCGTTTTAATTTTATTTATATTTATATAATTATATAAATATAGTTCATTCAACAATTTCAATATCGTTTTCACTTCAAATATTTCACTAACGCCTTAAAATTTTGGAAAATTTCGCCATAACCTCCCCTGCACCGGGAGCATCGGGAAATCGCAAATAGCTTTCCCGGTCCTTCTAATCTCAAAAAGAAAAAGAAAAAGCCAAGCGGCTAGCCAACAGGCTCATAAAATCGTCACCCAAACAAAACAGTAAATGTGTACCTATTTGTCGGGCACAAAATTTTATTCCTCTTCTCTAGCCCCTTTGCTATAACATGTTCAATGAATATGCATGTACATATATATACAGTTCTTATCATTTATCATTTTCTATTCAACTTCAAATTTGATTTCTATTTGGTTTAAAAACACCATTCATTCTAATGTTACATACATAGGTGCAAATCATTTCATTAGCTAATTAATGAATATTTCAACTCATATATGTTTATTTTGAACAAGTGGCTATTTTTAACACTTCACATTTCAACGATTCATGCATACAATAAAAATGTGATTTTTATTGTAAAACAATTCATTTCAAAACACTATTTTTCTATATAGTTCATATAGGTGACAAAAATAGGATTTTTATCATAAATCAATTTCTTTTAAAACGAGATTATTTTACACAGTTCATATAGTCGATAAAAGGTGATTTTTATTATCAAACAATTTATTTCAAAATATGAATACCATTCAACACATGAATTTCAATTCAACGAATGAATATCAGTTCAACACATGAAGGTTTTCCATAGTTTCTATATGTAGATAAAAATGTGATTTTTATATTTAAAACGCAAATACCATTCAACACATGAATTTCAATTCAACGAATGAATATCGGTTCAACACATGAAGGTTTTCTATAGTTTCTATATGTAGATAAAAATGTGATTTTTATATTTAAAACGCGAATACCATTCAACACATGAATTTCAATTCAACGAATGAATATCGATTCAACACATGAAGGTTTTCTATAGTTTCTATATGTAGATAAAAATGTGATTTTTATATTTAAAACGTGAATACCATTCAACACATGAATTTCAATTCAACGAATGAATATCTATTCAACACATGAAGGTTTTCTATAGATTCTATATGTAGATAAAAATGTGATTTTTATATTTAAAACGCGAATACCATTCAACACATGAATTTCAATTCAACGAATGAATATCGATTCAACACATGAAGGTTTTCTATTCAATGAATAAATATAGTTTAAGCAAATGAAAATAATTCAAACACACGAATATTATTCAAAATTTCGGCAGCATAACGGCAGGGTAGTTAAAACCGGGACCGTCCCTAGTACGGCTCCTCGCTCTACCTTAAAACCTCGCGGTTTTTGACAATGGGAATCATGCATCTAGTTCGCACGTAGGCGGCATGTATATATTTATTTCATTTCCACAAACTAATCCTATGTGGTTTCAACCAAATATTTCTCAACCACAAACGGGTATTTTTCAACCTCAATCAACCAATATCAACCACAAACAATCCCAAACAATCATTCGCTATCAATCAATTTTCACAACAATTTCAACCAATAAATATCGTCCATGGTTTGTGGACGAGGGGCGTATATATATATATATATATTTATATTTATATATAGCAATTCACTTTTATTTCAACACATATATATATAGAAAAAGAAATTGAAGAGTGAGAAATTCTCACCGATAGCTACCCAACTTCACGACACTTCTTTTATAGAAATCTTCGTCGTTCTGCCTCTTGTCACTTCGTTGCCCGTAGCCACTACACATATAAAAATCACATTTTTAACATTTCTATATTATAAAAATTATATTTTTATTTTTTTCATCATACCAAAAATTATATTTTTGTCACTTCTTTTCAATAACAAAGATTATATTTTTATTTCGTTCTTTTCATAACAAAGATTATATTTTTATTTCGTTATTCAATATATAAAAATCATCGAATTTTCACTTCGCTATTCTATATATAAAAATTGAATTTTTACTTCGATGTTCTATATATAAAAATCATATTTTTACATTTTTACAACTATTTTATTTATTTTAAAAACAAAACCATTTATATTTTTAAAACAAAGTTGTTTATATTATAAAAACAACATTTTCGAAACAAAGTACATTTTCCTTTTCTATAACAAAGTATATTTACTTTTTCTATAATGAATTATATTTACCTTTTCTATAATGAATTATATTTTCTTTCATTAAAAATCAAACTTTTTCGATGTTAAAAATCATCACTTTTCGATGTTAAAAATCATCACTTAATTTTTCAGTTTTATATAAAATAATTAATCAAAAGAAACTGGAATAAACAAAATAAAATAATTAAACTTTACCTTTGCTGTCGCCTGAAGAGGGGGGGGGGGTGCTTTTGGTTCACGGATCGAGGAAGGGGGGGTTTATGCGCTGGTGGTGGCGGGGCTTGTGGAGGAGGGCGGTGGTCGTTGGTCTCGGCGGAGGGTCCTTCGATGTGGGCGCGGGTCTGGGGTTCCACGCGAGAGAGGAGGAGAGGCGGTGGGAAGAAGGAGGAGGATCGGGAGGCGGAGGTGAGACGGGGTGGGCGGCGCTCCGGTGGTGGGCGACGAGCGGGAAGGCAGCGAGGTTTTTTTTTTTATTTGACCTAATTTTTTTTTGACTGAAGGAAGAAAGAAAGAGGAATATATATATTTATTTTAATTTTAAATGCAAAAAGCATCACTAAAATTTCGAACTCGAAACGGGACCCACCGCCTGTCGTCCATAGCGTTTCACCCCCATTCCGAACACATTGGGATATGTATCGTAAGCTGATTTGATCGTTTCGATCTGTTTCCGTTAAAATCAACATATAACTCTATATATTGAATTTGAACGCGCATTTCAATTTACTGGGGTCACATACTAACTAGAAAAATTCTCGAAAAATATTTTCTAGCTTCGTATTGATGATACGGTCCTAACAAAACTAGTTTCGTCGAATTCTGAGACCGTTTGAAAAATGGCCATTTTCCAGTCGATTAAAATCAACTGAAACTGGTCAAACGCGTTTTCCTTTTCCACGCTCACATATTGATTCGAAAAATTATGAAATTTGAAACCTAGCAATAACTTCACATCCCGGACCCAACAAAAGTGGTTTCGTCGAAATCCGAGGTCGTTTGCAAAATGTCCAATTTTTAGGGCCTGAATTCCATAGCGACTATTCAGAATTTTCAACTGGACATATCTTTTGATTCCCGCTATCAAATTTCGATTTGTCAGATTCGTTGGAAAGATATCATCAATTAGATTCCATTATTTTTGGTTTCACTAAAATCCGGATTGTTTTGCACCCGATACAGTCCGACAAAGTTTGAATTCAATTTTCGAAACTACAACGCCATTTCAGGCCTTGTTTATAATGATAATTGATTATATTCGTTTTCAATTGTTGATTCAAACTCAGTTTTCATCGCCATTATTTAAAATATTTATTTTAAATATTTAAAATCCATTATTTTAGCCAATTTAAAAAATTTAAATTGGTTCAGATTTTCTGGGTCGTTACATATTTCCTCGAGCACCAACCGTGCATGTTGTCTTGACTCCAACCCGTGGTCAACTCGAGACTGTCAGAGCTATGGAGGCGCTAGCAGTGGACGAGGCACGGAAGGAGCAGACTTTTGGGTAGACTCGCTAGTGGTGCTAGAGTTTGCTAAGGAGGCGGAGGTCTACGGCATAAACGGATGTTTGTGGATGGGAGGAGAACAAGGTTCTTCACGGTGTAGCCTGCGACTTGTCATGGAGACGAGATCTAACGAGGAGGGGTTCGCTGTAAGGGAGGTTCCCAAATCCGGTCGTGGCCTTCATGGCTTCGAAGAGAACAAGCTCTGACCTTTGGTAGGTAAAGCCACCGATTGGTGAAACAGTTGGTAGCAAAGACGAAGGAGGCGCGAGAGGATGAGAGAAAGCTCGTAGGGTTTGCACGGATTTTGAGCCACGCGCCTGGGTCTGGTGGCACGGCGGCGACTGGAGATGATTGCCTTAAGTTGTGGTTCTCGTTTCTCTAGGCTACAGGTTTAATCAAAATGAGAAAGGCAAGCTAGCTGGTCGCGGTGAAGGTTAGTATGTCCGTGGATGGTGACGGAGTGCGCCTCAGGCGGCGATGGAGGCATGGCAGTATCGGCCGTATGGACATTGAATTGGAAAAGGAACGACTGATTTTTGATCTGGGAATCATTAGTTGAAAGAAGAAAAGGTAGGGGCTTTGTACCTTTTTTCGTAGATGAAGAGGAAAAAGGGTACTGATTATATAATGTTGGAGCAGCAGACAGAGACGATTTTTGTTGAGATCTTCTACAGTTTCGAATCTTTACATTACTGATAGAACGAGATTTTGAAATCTTTGTACACTGTAGAAGGAACTGTTCAAGACACAGGAAGAGAAAGCAATAACGTGGTAAAATATTTTAGAAGCTATCCAACATCTGTCATTTGCATGCTACAAATTAGGTGGGGTGTTGACCGATTCAAAATCTCAGATATGGGTTGAACTAAACGGTGGGCTGAACAAGAACATATAGTATAAATGAAATGTTAGTCTAAAATAGAAAGTGCACGGTTGATGGAACGAAGTATACAACTATATTGGTCACGAGTTCTAAATAAAATCTCATCTATTGATACATTAATTCAGCCGGAACGGATATTTTGCATATTCCATCACCCATACAAATTCTTCGTCTTATCCAATCGATCGTGTATCAAATATACTTAACGATTGTTTCTCATAAAAATATATTTAAATTACACTGTGTTTATTGCAAAATTAGATAAATTAAATTAAATTTTCTTCTCAAGTCAAATTGTAAGATGAATATTTCAAGGTTACCAAATTTTCAATATTAAATTTTTCAATTTAATTCAACTTTTTACATTTCAACATCAAATACAATGCAATGGTTATTGCTACCGTATCGATCGCGCCAACTGATTAAAAATGTAGCGACAAGCTTTGACATCTTCATGACAAAATTAATTAGGTTACTTTTACGTTACAAATCCAAATTTTCAACACTTATCATTATTTACAATTTAGAAAAATTTCATTTTATTTACATAAACAAGTGCCAAATTACTACTTACACTATATTTTCATAACAACATACAAGTTTTCACAATGTGAATGAAAAATTCAAATTATACGCTTGCAACATAAATTGAACTTTCATGTTTCATATTCAAGTTGTGATTATAAACATTGATCCAAAACATTAAATCTTAAATATATGTTATATTTTAATACGTTGAAAATTCAGGTTCGTTACAGGAACTGTCCGACAAATCCAGCATGCACAAGTATAGGCTAAATGTGAGAGGTATAGTACATAAACATATATTTAAATATATGTAAATGGCATGAATCGTAATTAATGGAAATAAATGGAATTGAATGAAAAATGATAACAACTGTAAAAAGGAAATGGGAATGAACGGGGAATGATAATAACCTAATATAAATAATTACATTAATAAGAATGTTGTATAATAGGTAGACTTGTCCTAGGGATAAGTGAAGATTATAATTTAGGTTATAATAAACTAGTAAAGACATGAGATAACTGGTGAAATGAGACAAGTGGCACTTAATTATAAATTAAGTAATCAGTAGATAGGGAAAACTAAAACCAGTTGTTTATAATAAGTAGAGAAAAGCGGGAAAGTTTATGAAATGTAAGAAGTTCTACTTAATTATAAATTAAGTAATCTATAAAGTTGGAAGTATGAAATCTGCTGGTAAGAATAACACGTTTAGGCATGTCCTAGGAACAAGTGGAAATTGTAACTTAGGTTATAATAAATGATGAAGGGAATAGAATAACTTATGTAAGGGGATAAGTTGCAATTAATTGTAAATTAAGTTATTTACAAAAATAAGAATCTAATATCTACGGATGAGGACAACATAAGTTATATTTATGGGAAGAGAAACTTATTAGTGGACCTTAGTTAAGAGAACTAAGTTAATAAGTAAATAACGATAAGTTGTAGTGACGGTGTAAAATGGAATTATGATTAAATGAGAAAGAATGAGAAAAATAAGTTATATTTAATCATAAGTTTGATTGACATGTTAAAAAGAAAACATGTGAATTGAGATATACTTAATTACATATTAAGTAGAACATGTTATTGTAATGATGAAATCAAACAAGAATAAAAAGGGATTGTGGATTACAGACCTTGGTTTCAATCTAAGGAATAACATGTTATGGGCTTATTAATAAACTTAAATGGGTTAAGTTATATGATTGAAATTAATAAGTAAGAGGGGCCCATTCCTTAGAGATATAAGGGGCTAGAAAGAACTTGGACACTTGAATAAAAAAGTTGGGATGATAACCAAGTTAAATGGAAACCCGATGAGGTAAAGAAAGCGCATAAAAGAATGTTTAGACATAGGGTCTAATAACATATTAAAGTGAGGTGCTTGGACCAGTCCGCACGTTTGAGTGTGAATAACCCAACGAGGTAGATTATCGTGGTGTCATAAGGCACGAGGGGAGCACACGTTCATCTGATTATTCTGTCGGCTCCGAAAGACTGGAAAGGGAAGCACACAGCTTCCTGAGGTACGTAAGGTGCTCCTGGTAGTCCTCTGTTTTGTGGTAAATGTTTAGGTTGTGCTCTCAGAGGTTGGGTCTGCGCGTAACTACCATGTGGGTGGGCCTTGACTATAAAAGTGGCTTTGCAGTCAAAATGTTGTGACGAGGTGACACTAGGGTGATTCGGCGGTCGCCTCAACGGGGAGGCGGAGGGTCACGACCAATAAGGATAGTATATCATTGGATACTCGTCATCGACAGCCAGTAGGATGCGAAAAGAATAGAGCTAAACCCAATAGACCATTCACTTTTCACTATCGAGGTACGGTGGTTGTGGGGAGATGCCAAATGGATGTTTAGACTGTTTGTTGTTAGAGGCATGTCACTTAGCTCTTGTAGTCTTTACTAGTTGAGGGAGGGACCGTGGTGGGGCCATAGCCGCCATGTAAAATAGACCCAATGAATATCTGTATTTTGAGGCTCTTAAAGGCGGACCTGTAAAGATATGGAAAAGCTTCCGATCGAGTTTCGTGTTTCTTGTATCGCCCTTCAACGGAACTCGGTTCACATTAGAGGCATGCGGTTAAGGCATCAAGCTACAATTAACGATACATATGTGGGAAAGTCTAGATACACGCATGTCTGCTCTGGGTGGTGTATCGTAGACTTGAGGTAATTACTTTGGTATGGAATCTGATTCTATCGAATGTGGCAGTCCGTACGCTTACGTAGCATAGAACTGACAGATATATGCGGAACGTAACATTGTTATATAGAGATCTGTACGTCACTCCGGCATAGGATGAGGGACTGCATATATTTCGGTGGTATTACGGTGAAGACCGTACGAGTAGGGTACCATGGGGTGTACCTTAACACTGGGGGTAGCTACATACATACTATATTAGGTTAATCCATTGGGAAGTAAATGGGTATGACGTGCATGTAAGCCTTTGAGTGTTGTTAACCCAAGTAACCTAATAAATAAGAAAATATGATTGAACGGTATATGTAGGACTATCCAAAGTGTATAGTTTAAATCTAGTCACCAGAACTTATGTTCTGACCCCTCCTTATAACATACTCGCATGTTAGATTTGTAGCAGAGACATGATAGCTTTGGATGCTAGTTAGCCAGTATTATTAACACGGTAAGGCTATATTTTGATTACATTATATTTTATCCATTCCGTTGTGTCATATTTTTTGAGCTCTAACATATTTTATGTCTCTATCTTTTCTGCAGGATACCAGAGCAAACCAACACGAGTTTCGACAGATTAGAATTTTGAAATAAAATCGGTATGTCGGATTTCGGGCTGTTACATCTGGTATCAGAGCTTAGATTTAGGATTCCTATATAGATAGTGAGTGAATGTGTTTGTAATTTTAAAAATATATTATATATATACCTAGATCCATAGAGGAACCCACTAAATAGAAAGAGCGTAATATGATAAGAACTGGGATACTTGTTTTTTACACTAAAGGAATGAATATGAAAATCTGAGTCCCTTAGGTAATTTGGGTGGGAAATGTACAATATATTTTGAAATAGAGAAAGGAGGATCCCATATGTTAGTATTTCGGATTAGTGGACTTGGCAGTAAAACCTTATAAATTGGAAAAGGTTAAAAATAGAAAAATGGATTAGGAATATATATAGTTGAGAGAATTGACTTTGTGGGAGTGTCTAGGAAAGCCTTGAAAAATTGGAAACCCTCTTTGAGTCTAAACCCATTGTTAACTTTCAAGAACTTGAAATTGTAAAAGTTTTGGGAAAATGGTTTATGGTGTTTTCAAGTTTTAATCTTAAAAGTTATAGTTTTAAAATATGTAAAGAAGTACATATTGGATTTTGAAATAAAATGGGGTATATTTCGTAAATAGTGATTTCTTGTGAAAATTTTGTCTAAAGTAAAAACTCTCTCATAAAAAGGTGTATATTATAGAGCATGTATAGCTCGCAAGTTTTCTTGTTATATTTCATACAAAAAAAATTAATAAAGAAAGTTTTGAAGTCTCTATTCTTGTGACAATCATTTTTGATAATTTGTTTAAAAGAGAAAATTTTGTTGGGTGGACAAAATAAGTTGTAGAAATTATGAATAAAGCAGAGGTTTGCACCTTGAAATAAGAGACTGAACCGAGCTTATAGGTAAGAACATGTTATAAACCTGATTGAGAAATATTTGTCCTTATCTACTCCAGTTTTTGTGATTTGAAAAAAATGATTTACTTTTTTTTTTATAAAACGACATGTTTTACGGTTTGGCAAAAGTAAGTTTTGATGAGGAAAATAAAGTTTTGATACTTTTTAACTTTTGAAAAAAAGGTGAAATGAAAAGGCCAAACCGTGTTTTAAAAGTATGGAGTAGGTAAGGATTAATGCCTAGGGAAGACGAGAAATTTTTTGAGGCTATGAAGTAAATAGCAAGAATTATCTTAGAATAATAGTAAGTTCCCGTAAAATACGTAAGCATTGAAAAGCCTAGAATGTTGCTTGAAAAAAAAATTGTTGGCACACAGCTAGGGCTAGTGGTGACTACTAGGTAGTAAAAAGGGCAAGTAAGTGTTTAGATCATGTTGCTAGTTTTCGTGCTAGAGGTAAAACCCGTTACTACATTTCTGATAGGATCATTCCATTATTTCGTTCTTGTTGGGTAGTTAGGGTAACACCTAAACATGTCGTGGATCCCATGGTTTGGACTTTTCTGTCTGAGGGGAACATAGTCCCGAGATTCTTGGCCCTTATTAATAGCTGTGTAGAGTGTCTTTTTTCCTATTTTAGTTGAAAGACTAGAAGGCTTATTTGAAATTAAACTCAGATCAGACGATTAAATAAGCTAAGAAAAGGGAAATGGTACAACTAAAAAGGGGACAGCAAATTCAGTAAAGCAACAAACATGATAAATTATGAGAAAAGTTGGATAAAGATAAAAATTTCCAAGATAAGATGAAAAAGAAAGTCAGTAACAAAGAAAATTTTCTTATGTGGGCTGTGCTTCGATAGGAAAATTGGGGAATCTTTACAAATAGTTACATCAAATTCAAGTACGGTTAGAAAAAGATTGAAAAAGAAAAACGGAAGATGTGAAGTTTTCTGTTTTCCGCCTTTTTGTAACATAATAAATCGAATCTAGAAAATTAGTTTTTTCTGAAATTCGAAAAATAAAGTTGGTTGTTAGGATTTTGGATGCAAAAATTGGATGAACTATGCTCTTACTCATTAAGAGTGTGGGAAAATTTGGATGAAAATGTATTTTGATTTTCAAAATATTGCATTCATGTAGAACTGCCAATATATTTAGGATGTGAGCATCATGTTTTAAAAGGATTTTTGAAAAATTTGCATACCCATAGGAGGTACTGCTTAGGCATACACGTATTATTTTATTGTATTTCAGTTTGCACAAGTGCACGATGTTTGCAAAAAATTAATGCATACATGGTGGATGTATATTATGCAAGGGATTATTGAATTTTTACCCTTATCAAATTTCGGGGACGAAATTTCCTAAGGGTGGGAGAATGTAACACCCCGCATTTTTAGCTCAAAATAAAAAAATAAAAAAAACTTGATTAAATATTCAGAATTAAGTAACACGGACTGTGCCATTGTGTTCATCTCGGAATTCTGGTCAAAACAGACACCTGGTTTGCATAAAACGGACAACGTATGAAGAAGTTATTAAGGTTTGAAATTTGTATACGCATAAGAAGAGTGTATATGAATAAAATAAGTCCAGAAATTCAAAACAGTTCAAATTCAAGTGGAAAAGGGGAGCGGGAAAATTCTCGCCCAGGGATGTCGACCCCTGGATCGACCCCATAAGCGGGGTGTCGACCCATGGGTCGACCCCCCTTACGGTAGATCCGAGCAGATTATTTTTGCGTGAACGTGGACTATTTCTTTTACCAAATACGTTGCTGAACACCTGTAAATAAGCCTATAGAGCCTACCCTAAGTCTCATATTTCTGGAACAAAGCAGAAGCTCTACCATTCCTCTCCCTCCTCAAATCTATTCAGAAAATTAAGATTATTAGTTTAGGAAAAATTCTGAATCCAGATCTGAAGGAAAGGAACTTATGTCCGTAAATGGGTGTTCAGATCTCTTATCGAAGTGAGATAATTCTTAGATCTGGTCTATTTTCCATTCTCTTCTCTTTCTTCTTTTTCTTTCTTTCTTATAGTAAAAATTATGTATCCATGGTTGTCAGGTTCTGAATCCAATTAGGGGAAAACCATGGAATGATAGATCTGGACCAGATCTAGGATTTGGAAAGCACATGAGGTGAGTGGATTTAAGTTATATCATTTTTGATAATGATATATTATCGTTTAACATTCCCCATTATCGTATAGTGTGAATTTGCTAGAATAATTAAAAGTATTGAAATGTTATCATGACATGTTTAAATATGAGATGCTGAAATGTTTGAACATATGTTAAAAGGATTAAAGTGACGAATATGACATGCTGGAATATTAATATGCTAAGATATTAATATGTTGAAAATTTTGCCAAAATATGCATAGCAATTACTGTTGTTTCAATTTCATGTTAACTTGTGACATTTATGTACCTCAACCGTTAACGATAGAAATTGAGAAAATTACATGTTAATTTAGAAAAATTACATGATTTGGTGATCACAAGTTATTGTTAAATTTGAACAATTATCTGATTATTTGAGTACATGATAGAATATTTTTGATTATATGTGAGGAAGAACGTATGACATAAAATAGGAATAATATGATGACATGTAAAATATAAGTTACAGTGGAAATTTGAAAGAATAGACATGCCTAGATTATATAGAAGATTTATTGTAAATAAGAAACTGTAACCGCGCTTAGACACGAGGTTAGATTACACTTGTGGAAGAAGTCTGCCCGGAACCGCCCGGCATATCAGCATCCATAAGTGGTAAATCTAATATGAGGGGTCTAAGTGCATAAATAAAACATGTAACGGTGCTAAGACATAAGGTTAAGTCAAATTGTGGAAGAAGACTGCCTGGAACAGCCCGACAAATCAAACATCCACAAGTGTAGGCTTAATGTGAGAGGTCTAGTACATAAACATATATTTAAATATATGTAAATGACAGGATTAATAAATGGCATGAATCGTAATTAATGGAAACAAATGGTATTGAATGAAAAATGATAACAACAATAAAAAGGAAATAGGAATGAACGGGGAATGATAATAACCTATTATAAATAAATTACATTAATAAGAATGTTGTATAATAGGTAGACTTGTCATAGGGACAAGTGAAGATTATAACTTAGGTTATAATAAACTAGTAAGGACATGAGATAACTGGTGAAATAAGATAAGTGGCACTTAATTATAAATTAATTAATCAGTAAATGGGGAAAACTGAAACCAGTTGTTTGTAATAAGTAGAGAAAAGGGGGAAAGTTTATGAAATGTAAGAAGTTGTACTTAATAATAAATTAAGTAATCTGTAAACTTGGAAGTACAAAATTTGCTGATCAGAATAACATGTTTAGGCTTGTCCTAGGGACAAGTGGAAATTATAACTTAGGTTATAATAAACGATAAATGAAATAGAATAACTTATGAAAGGGGATAAGTTGTACTTAATTGTAAATTAAGTTATTTACAAGGACAAGAATCTGGAATCTGCAGATGAGGACAACATAAGTTATATTTATGGGAAGAGAAACTTATTAGCGGACCTTAGTTAAGAGAACCAAGTTAATAAGTAAACAACGATAAGTTGTAGTCACGGTGTAAAAGGGAATTATGATTAAATGAGAAAGAATGTGAAAAATAAGTTATATTTAATCATAAATAATGACTGACATGTTAAAAAGAAAACATGTGAACTGAGATATACTTAATTACATATTAAGCAGAACATGTTATTGTAACGATGAAATCAAACAAGAATAAAAAGGGATTGTGGATTACAGACCTTGGATCACAATCTATAGAATAACATGTTGTGGGCTTATTAATAAACTTAAATGGGTTAAGTTATATGATTGAAATTAATAAGTAAGATGGGCCCATTCCTTAGAGATATAAGGGGCCATAAAGAACTTGGTAACCTGAATAAAAAGTTGAGATGATAACCAAGTTAAATGGAAAACCAATGAGGTAAAGCAAGCACATAAAAGAATGTTTAGAAATGGGGTATAATAACATATTAAAGTGAGGCGCTTGGACCAGTCCGCAAGTTTGAGGGTGAATAACCCAATGGGGAAGATCATCGTGGTGTCATAAGGCACGAGGGGAGCGCACGTTCTTCTGATTATTCTGTCCGGTCCAAATGACTGGAAGGGGAAGCACGCAACATCCTGAGGTACGTAAGGTGCTCCTAGTAGTTCTCTGTGTGGTGGCAGATGTTTAGATTGTGCTCTCAGAGGTTATGTCTGCGCGTAACAACCAGGTGGGCGGGCCTTGACTGTAAAGGTAGCTTTGCACTCAGAATGCCGTGAAGAGGTGACACTAGGGTGATGCGGCGTTCGCCTCAACGGGGAGGCAGAGGGTCATGACCAATATGGATAGTAGATCGTCGATACCTGTCATCGACAGCCAGTGGAATGCGAAAAGACTAGAGCTAATCCCAATAGGCCATTCACCTTTCACTATCGAGGTAAGGTGGTTGAGGGGATATGCCAACTGGATATTTAGATTTTTGTTGTTAGGGGCATGTCGCTTAGCTCTTGTAGTCTTTACTAGCTGAGGGAGGGGCTGATGTGGGGCCATAGCCACAATGTAAAATAGATCCTAGGAATATATGTATTTTGAGGCCCTTAAAGGTGGGCCTTTACAGAGATGAAAAATCTCCCGATCGAGTTCTGTGTTTCTTATATTGCCCTGCCGTGGACATCAGTGCACATTAGAGGACGTGCAACTAAGGCATCAAGCTACAATTGACGATACGTACGTGGGAAAGTCTAGATACACACATGTCTGCTCTGGGTGGTGTATCAGAGACTTGAGGGCATTACTCTGATATTGAATCTAATTTAATCGAAGGTGGCAATCCGTACGCTTACGTTGCATAGAATCGATATATATATATATATATATATATATATATATATATATATATGCGGAACGTAACATTGTTATATAGAGATCCGTACGTCACTCCGGCGTAGGATGAGCGACTGCGTATATTTAGGTGGTATCACGGTGGAGACCGTGCGAGTAGGTTACCATGGGGTGTACCTTAACATTGGGGGTAGCTACATACATATTGTATTAGGTTAATCCACTGGGAAGTAAATGGGTACGACGTGTGTGTAAGCCTTGAGTGCTGTTAACCCAAGTAACCTAATAAATAAGAAAATATGATTGAACGATATATGTATGATTATCCAAAGTGTATAGTTTAAATCCAGTCACCAGAACTTGTGTTTTGACCCCTTACTCATAACATACACGCATGTTAGATTTGTGGCAGAGACATAATAGCTTTGGATGCTAGTTAGCCAGTATTATTAAAACAGTAAGGCTATGTTTTGATTGCATTATATTTTATCCATTTCGCTGTGAGATATTTTCTGAGCTCTGACATGTTTTATGTCTCTATCTTTTCTGCAGGATACCAAAGCAAACCAACACGAGTTTCGATAGATTAGAATTTTGATAAAAATTTGCTCTATCAGAATTCGGGTTGTTACAGAAGACCTGGAGAATGGAAAGCAATATAACACATAAGAGATCAAAAATATTGAGTACCTTAAAGACTCTGTGAGGATGACAATCCATGGACAACTAGCAAGTCGAATGCCCTCCTAAAACCTACAAAACCCTACACTCGCAACCCACATCAAAAGGCCCAACAGACACCAACATACCATCTCCACCTTACTCAGTCAGATATCATAGGACAGCATTCACCAGGCAATGAATGAGGTCGAAATTGCTTGGACACCTTATAATGCACATTATAGGACATGTGTACGGGGAAGTCCTGAAAACCCTTCAAACATAGGCAACAAGGAGGTTTAAGGAATATCAAGAGAGGGTTACTGCGCATAATTGAGGAGGGAAGGTTGTTAATGGTCAAGAAATTAAAAGGCATCGGAGAAGAAAAGAAAGCAAATGGTGGAGTTGGAGATATGGGGCACGGATCTGGAACTCAGATCAGAAAAGTACGGTAGGGGGAGCTTCCTCACGCAGGAGAAAACATGGCAGATCAAAGGGGGATCGAAAGGAGTTGAATCGAAATAGTTTAGGGTGGAAGAGAGTTGTCTACATTTAGAAAGTGAAGATTTGAAAGATATAAAAAGAAACAAAGCTATATCGCCATTAACGAGGAAACCTTCCCGAACCAACCTAAATTCTATATTTTTTATATGTCCTTGGCAATACTTGTTCAAATAAGAAACACTGTCGCTTTCCTTTTCATGATAGCTGACATGAATAGTCGCTATAACTTGACTTTGCATAATCAATTTGAACAACTGCTACACTGTTTTGTTTATGCCACTACTACTTGTTCATGTGAATTTGTGCACTCTTGCACTTGTGCATGTCCTCATTGCACTGCCATTTTCTCTTCTGCTTCATCGCATTTTATTTGATGTCATGACCATAATTTGTTGTGGCTAGCACCTGCACTTGTCTTTACAGATTAGTTTGAGCTTGATCACCATGCACTTGTGTACCAGTTTGCGTTCTTCTTACCGCTGTTGCCATGTCTATCTTGTTTGCACTTCTCCTCTGATGTCATTTTGATTTGTGCTTTCTCCATTGTCTCGACTTGTTAACCTTGAGGCTTGATGTTGGAGTTAAAACTTGATATATTTTGATCATGTTTTGATCTGCAATTTTGACTCTATCTGAAAAGAAAAACTCAAAACTAAAGCTAACAAAAATTCAAAAATAAGTTTATATATGCGTACATTTAAATCTATTTTTGTTCCAGTTTACTGTGTAAAATTCTGTAATATGTATACAGATGATTGGACGGGATGCTGAAGCATATGAAAACTCATTGCGTATGTATATTTATATGAAAATTTATATGTAACTGAGCATACTAGGTGATCAATCTGTAGTGGGGAATGTATGTGTTGTGATTGTTTATATTATATAACAGTCGGTTGTACAATAGTGGAGTCAGAAAATTGTACTATTTCAAATATTGAATAGAATATTTAATTGAATAAAATAATAGTTTGAATATCAAATTCTATGCAATAGCATTTTATTCAACAAATATTTATTTCTGTATGAGATGTAATGTAGAATAGTACAGTTATGAACACATTTATATAATAGCATATATGTTTATTATAATTAAACAAAAATCATATTGTTATCTTTAATAATCTCCCCTTTTGATGATGACAAACATACACCATGATTTTGAATGTGGTAAATGTGTGTGAATACGAAATGTAGTACTCCCCCTATTTATATGCTCTCCCTACAAGTGAAGTCCCTCTACATGGTTGCATATAGGAAAATTTAAATTCAACTAAATTTCATATTTTAAAATATTTCTAATTTATTCACTTATCTATCAAAATCTTAACCTTTCTTCCCTCTTGTTATCATCAAAAGAATAGTAGAAATCAAAAAAGGATTATAAATTCAAATAAAAAAGGGAAAAATATATATCGTAATCTCATTTAATCAAACAAAAACCATAATATTTCTCAAATTTGAAGCAAATTTCACTTTTAAAAATGATGGATTTATGATCGATTTCATAAAATCGAGAAAGTTTTTAAATTTAAGGTATTGGAATATGAATTCCAAAATTTTCAAATAAATTTTCTATTTATGCACAATAATTTAAGCACTTACTAACAAGGTGTAACCGTTAGGACTTTAAATGGAGTTGATAGTAACTTAAAAATCGTTTAAGTATTTTCTAACCATGCATAATCATTAGGAGTTTTAAATGAGATTAGAAGAATACTTGACTTTTATCCGTCTCTTAAACGAGTTCAATCCATGCATAACCGCGAGGACTTTTAAATGAGAATGGAAGTACATATACATAGATTAAGGTGATTCTCCCATGCATAACCATGAGGACTCTTAAATGGAAGTGAATACCTAGGATACAACTATTTTAAAAGTATGTCCTTATTTTCAAAACACAATTTAAACTCTCCACATTGTATAAAACCATGATGGATGAGAGAACGATGATTATGAAGGAAAATGATCATGAAATAAGCACTTATTCAAAAATATTATAAAATCTGTCTAATCATCATGAGATCTAAAATAATATTTTCTCTTGTTATGAAATATATTATAGTCATTGCTCATCCGAATCTCAAAAATCAAAAATATTTTTGACGAGTTCCAAAATAGTTCAATTGGTCAATCAATTAATTTTTGAGCAAAAATCAAAAAATACTTTTAACATCTGAGTATGTGAAGACCAATTTTTTGTAAGAGGGGTTTGGTAAACTTGGATACCACTTGTAGTTTCGATTTCCCATAGTGGCACTACATGGTATCTTAGACACTGATTTTTCAATATATCGTGCAATCATCAAGCTCACCTAAATATCTTTACCAATTCAAATGTTATTTTCAGAGCAACGGGATATTAAAACAAAATCTACAAAAGAATTTTTAAACTGTTTTTATAAGGCATGTGGGATGACCAATGATTCAAATAAAAACCCGTTCAAATGAAATTACTTGATGAGATTTATTTTTAGAATCCAAATACGATAGTCCATGAGATTCAACATAACATCAATCACAAATGATTTCAAAATCAAATATCCAAGTCAACATGAACTTATAAGATGCTTTGAGATTCAACATATCAACTGCTTAATTCAAATAAATGAGTTAGAAATTAAAAAAAAAGAGTTTAGACCATGATTGATTTGAGATTCAACACATCAATCAATGTCAAATGATTTTCAAATAGTGTACTGTAATGAATGCATTTTTTTCATGACTTTCACATGTGAATTAGCAGAAACTCAAAACATCAAAGCTATATGAAATTTCATTAGCTTATCAAAACATCAAAAATTTCATAATTTCGAATAGCATAGTTTAAGATATGAGCAAAATACTACAACATTGTCAGAAATTCCAGGAACTGCCTATAATTTATACTTCAAAGATATTGTAGTTTTTCATTGATTTAAGTTCAGAATCTGGAAATTCTCAAAACATAAATGTTGCATATAATTGAATCTTTTTCCATAACATATTGAATTTTGAATTTTGAAGTTAGGAAGCTCAAGATATGACAAGATTATTACAGTAGTGTCAAAATGAATTAACATTAATATAACAAAAAACATGAGTATAGAGATCATACCTGACTTGCCTTTGACATTGTGGGTTCTCTAACTCGATTTTATTGGCCAAGGAACTCTGAATATTAAATTCAATAATAATATGGAACAACCTGAACTTCTATTTTTGTGAAGTTGTTCCTTAGTCGTCTTTGGTACCTACCTATTTATAGGATCGAATGGTCTAACAAAAGACATCGTATCGCTATTAAATCCATTTTTTGGCACCCAAAGTCGTTTATACAACAATCCATTAGCATTCACTAATGTACCCTTAGGAACCCGAATTCATTTAATCTTAATCGAATTCATCTCCTTACTCTATTGGACTCAAACCCGCTTAATTTGATTGTTTCTAAACAAGTACCCGTCTTGTTTACGATTAAAAAAATCTTTTGAAATAGGTAGACTTCATATTTTTAACTCGATCATAAACCAAGCTATTTAAAGAATCTTTGAAATCATTAGAATTTCCCTTTTTAACTTAATCAGTTTTACCAAAACCAAGTCTTTTCTTATTCTCAACAAAAATTGGTTTTTCAACAACATATTTAACGATTTTTCTCCATTAGAAAATTTAACCAATGTTGATTCAAGTTGTTGGACTTTGGGTTTAATATCTCAATTTTCTTTAATAAATTGGAAGAACGATTAATAGTGATCTTTCTCATTTTAGGATCATTTTATTTCAAAATCATATTCTCATTTTCAAGCATTTTAATTTTAGCCTTGCACTCATAAATCTCAATTTCGGATCGTTTGCGATTTTTAATTTCAAGCTTTTTAGACTCCTTAAAATTTTCAAATTCTTTTTCCAAATCGTGATTTATTCTAGTAATTTTAGATTTGTTATTTTTCAAAATCACATTTTTGTTTTCAAGGTATTTGAAATTATATCTAACAGTTAGCTCTTTTTGAAAAGTCATACATTTATTGCCTTTGAGATTTCTTATTCTCTTGGTTTCAATTTTAAGTTCATTCAAAATCTTTTTAGTTTTCTGCAAACTTTGTTTTTTAAAAACTTTTATGTTTGGAAATCTCAGTCATCTTAAACTTATCCAACTCCTTTAGTAAAAATATTATTTTTACATATTAGCTCAATCTCGTTTACTTTTAAAATAATAATTTCCTTTTCAAGATTTGAAAATTTTCATTGAGATAAACTAAATCATTTTCCAAATTCAAACATTTTTTGCAATCAGAGTTTTCAACCTTTTTGACATTTTCAAGTTTTAATTCAAAATCATTATTTTAGTAACTCAACTTAAGATTTTCAAATTTCAATTTTTTATTCTTCAATGTGAGACTATCAGCAATTTTAATTAATTTATCGCATAGGGGAACTAAATCTTTAAAAAGAAAATTCACCTAGCTCATCATTTGTTGAGTCTCCATCACTATCACCATCCACTTCTTTTTCTGTAAATTCTATCAAGCATAATTCTGAATTTGATTTGGCTTTTGGAGAATCTGCGCTTCTGTTGTCTTTTCTTCCATACATAACATCGAGAGCATTCCATCATGTGCAGTTGAACAATGAGAGATATGTTTAAATTTATTAATATTAAATAAGAAAATATAATATGCATAGCATGAGCATTGATAACAATATTTTTCTTATCTAAAATATCAATTATGTTTTAAATAATATTCCAACATTCGAAATTAAAATATATTAAATAAAATTCCATTTTTGAGTTCCAATTTTAAAAAAATTGTTCCATCAAAAATAGTTGGAATAATGTTGGAAAAATTCTTGCTATATTGACAACTAGAAAAATCATTGTTTGAGAAATCCATAGCTGCAGAGTTATTTAAAAAAAAAAAATTATCATGCTCCGATACCAGTCATAGGATCTACATTAACCCTGGAGTGGTGAATTGGGTTTATTGCAATTTCTAATAGAGTAATAAATAATAAAACCAGCTCAGATAGTAATTAGAGTAAATGCAGAAAGTAAATAACACACAGAAATGCCTAGCTTCGGCAAAACCTACCCACTTGTGCCCTCGAGCTTTCTACTAGGAATTAGACCATCTCTACGCTTACAATCTCTGTAAACTCGCGATACTCACTCTCAATTGTTCGAACCCTATGCTCAAAACCTTGCCACAACTCAATCCTGTAATTTGGGAAATCCCAAACCACAAACCCATAGTTTGATGCCTAGTAAAAAACTAGAGTTCGAAATAAAAAATGATACAATGAAAAGCACTAAAAAAATAGTTTTAAGAAACTAAACCCTAATTTAAAAACTAATTAACAAGACACTTTAAAAAATAGGCAGGCTCTTTTTATCTTTTATATTCTCAGTCGTTCTGTATTTAGGATGGCTTCCCTTTTCTATAATGTCCACCGTCTCTGATGAAGAAAAACTAGGTTTTTCTCTTTAATCGAATCCACCATAGTATTGAGCACTTCGATCGATTGATGCTTGATATCCTCTGGTTGCTTTGGTTTCAGTTCCACTGCAGTTGAGTTGATGAATTTACTATCTGAGAATCAGTACGTGATTTTACCCCTTTTTACATTTTATTACCACCCGACTCTTGATTCGATTTCTCCACACCCTTCCTATGATGTAGATGGGTGTATTTATAGGACTGAAATCCTATACTAACTCTAATTTCAGGAAACTTGATTTAGTCATCTTTCTGATTGTGTGTATATCTTGCATTCTGGAAATTTGGATTGTTAATATTGCAAATATATTTCTAGAAAGTTTTGAATTGATCTTCCTGCCAAAAATAGAAGATTATAAATTATGCATGCTTGTTTTTTATGGTCTTGACCGCTACAACATTATGGTGATAAAAGATAATTTCTGGACATATTCAAAACATATTTAGAAATTGAAAATTTTCCTGTTATCCTTGTCTGCTTCCCTAGTAATACTTGTTCGAATAAAAGAACACTACTACTTTCCTTTTGATGATAACTGACATGAATAGTCATAATAACTTGACTTTGCATAATCAATTCAAACAACTACTACACTATTTTGTTTGTGCCACTACTACTTGTTCATGTGCATTTGTGCACTCTTTCATGTCCTCATCGCATTGACATTTTGTCTTCTACTTCACTGTATTTTATTTGATGCCATGACCATGATTTGTTATGGCTAGCACTTGCATGTGTCTTTGTTGATTTGTCTGAGCTTGATCACCATGCATTTGTGTAACGGTTTGCATTCTTCATACTGCTGCTCCCATGTTGATCTTGTTTGCACAGGTTCCACTTGCACTTCTCTTCTGATGTCATTTTGATTTGTACTTGCTTTATTGTCTTGACTTATTCACTTTGAGGCTTGATGCTAGAGTTGAAATTTCTTATGTTTTGATCATGTTTTGATCTACCACTTGTTGTTGTCATTGTTTTACTGCCATATTGTTGATCTTTATCTCATTTTCTTGTTGTAAATTATGTTTGCACACTTTAGTGTTGTGGCTTTCATTAAACCATGGTGCCAATGCTATTTTTACACCTTTACTGTTGCATGCTTTATTCCCCCTGACTTGCACCATGTTGTTGCTCTCGAAAACTTGTTATTAGCTTGATCGTATAGCCTTGGTTATGTTTGCTTGAGTTTGGCCTACAATTTTGAGTAAATGTTGCATTGCAACTGTTGCACTAACAATGATCTT
Organism: Allium sativum; assembly: GCA_030737875.1. Lineage (NCBI taxonomy): Eukaryota > Viridiplantae > Streptophyta > Magnoliopsida > Asparagales > Amaryllidaceae > Allium > Allium sativum. The sequence goes on along the minus strand of CM060919.1, from coordinate 227,642,316 downwards.
TGAGCTTGGCCCATTGTCACTGTTGGCTGAGTACTGTACATTTTGCATTCTATATTTGTCTCTCATCTTTTTGCACTACTCTTTAAGTACTTGCAATCTCTTGAAACCTGTATACATTTGCATGAATATATATTTCTATTTTGTTAAAGCAAACCATCTACTAGTTGTGTTGAGGACGGTCAAGATCAACATACCACGAATATGTGTCGAGGCTAGTCTTGATCAACAGACCACTATAGTTATGTTGAGGCTGGTTTGCAAGCACTTGTACAGGTCGTCCACACTCAAATATATTTACTTGACCTTGTCTAAAAGTATTGAGAAAAACCAAAAAATGAAGAAAATAAAAATGTAAAAGTAAATTTATATCTTCATATATTTAAATCTATTTATGTTCAACTTTACTGTATGAAATTTATGACAGGTATACAGGTGACTAGACTGGATGTTAAAGCATAATAGGACTCAGTTCGTGCTAGTGTGTATGTATAATTATTTGAAAATTTATATTTAACTAAGTTTACTGAGTGATCAGTATATAGTGAGGAATATACGTATATGTGATTGTCTGTATTATATAACAGCGGGTTATACAATAGTAGAGTCAAAAAAATATACGATTTCAAATAGTGAAATAAAATATTTAATTGAATAAAATAACAGTTTGAATATCAATTCCGAGCAATAGCATTTTATTCAATATAAATATTTATTTATGTACGAGATGTATGTAGAATAATACAACTATAAACATATTTTTATAATAGAATAAATGTTTGTTATCATCAAACAAAAATCATATTGTTATACTCAACAGTTGTCGATCCTCTTCTTTAGGGTGATAATTAAATAATGGTAATCGATCTTGTTGATCACAACCTTTACAAGATTGGATCAGAGAAACAGTCTTGGATGATGATATAAAACTGTGACGAGACAAACTCATTTTTTTAAGAAATTTTCTTTTGCTCTGATACCATGTTTGAAAAGTTGTAGGAATGATAGTGCATAGAATATTTATTTGAGGAATGATAATGTTATTACACAATAGTCTGCTCTGTACAAACATTATATATATATATATATATGTGCAATTTTTTGGGCTTAGCCCAATATACATTCGGGTATAATCCGTATCACATGTTATCACATACTGAAGTGGTGCGACGTATTCTCTAACAATTGTATTTGGGTAAAACATGAAGTAGGTTAGTAGATCAAGATCAATGAAAGAAGAATCATACCAATCGTAGCAAGCTATCACATATTCAATTGGATCACTATGTTGAATCTTGCTATATAGCGTTTTGACTATGACAACTATACATAAATATATATACTATATCAACTAACTTTGTTTTGTAGGAAGATATTTGACAGCAGATTCAAGAACACAAATAAAGATTATATATGTTGTAAGTGTCAGTTAGTCTTAGATTTATTTGTTAAAGCATTCCTTGATGATTACACACACAGAGAGAATTTATATATATATATATATATATTCAAAATAAAATAGGCAAGGAATAAGTCTGCTTCAGAAAACAGACGTTTTTCAGACAGACGTTTGTTTGCTGAAAGAAATTTTAGATTCGCATAATATTCAGACGTCTAGTTTGAAAAATTCAAAAGTCCGAATCTGCTTCGAATTAGCCTATTTCCTTGCTATTTTATTTTTAAATCAAAACAAACATCTGAAATTTTTATTCATACATCTGAATACGAAGGGATGGAACTTATAATGAAGAGTCACGACTTTCTATTTTATATCTCTTGATCAAATCTCTTCATGATTGGTTGTAACTCTTTGTATATTATAAATAGAGTCTTGATTAAGTGATCCAACCACCATATTTCATTCTAATTCTTTCAATCTTACTAAAAGCTCTCTAAATCTTTAAAAGTGCTCTATTTACAAATACTTAAGAGTTCAATCTTCCATATTCTTTCACAAGCTACACGTTTATCATCAAGGAAAGACTATAGGAAGGGTGTACTTCAAATTGACATTTCCGTGTAATCAAGAACACAAATAGTCATTAATTATTCTGTATGGTGAAAGTCCTCTTCAGCAGTTGAGGCAAGAAATCCTGTTTAGTTGTTCGGGTAATTGTGAAACTATTCCTTCGGGTGAAGCGAGAGTTTTTGTGTTAGTGAAATTCCAAAAGAGAGTCTGGGACAGGACGTAGGACAGTGGTCCGAACCAGTATAAAATCGACTGTGTGATTTTACTTATAGTTACTGCTCTGCCTTATCATATTTATACTCCATACCATACGATCCTACCGCTGCTTAAAAACTTTCAATCGGCATCGGAGCAAGGTCATCCTATAACCGTAACATCGTTATTTGATACTTTGATAATATGGAGAATAACCCAAGTACTATCTCAACTACTTTTGCCGAAGGTCAATCTACTTAAAGACCACCATTGTTCAATGGACTACTATATAATTATTAGGCTACAAGAATGCGAATATACATGCAAGCAAGTGGTTTTAGTGCATGGAATGCTACTCAAAAAGAATTCACCGCACCTATAACTGAATACTCCGCATGGAAAACAACTCAAAAATATGAAGCAAATGCAAATGATGAAGCAATGGATAAGCTATCTTGTGCTTTGGATAGGAATGAGTTCAATTGTAACACCCCGTATTTCTAATAACAGTGATGTCCATAAATTAATGAATAATTAATCTCAGATGTGAGAATTAAGGGAAACGGGTTTCGCGGTTGCGTTCGTCTCGGAAAAATACGCGAAATAGAGTCCGAAATTTCGTGAATCGGAGTCCGTATGACTGAGATATGGCCTTTAGAAGTTTCACGAAAAATCAGAAAACGAAACAGATTTCAAAAATGCAGAATATGGGCTAGGCGGGAAAATTCCCGCCCAGACCAGGTCGACCTGGGAGTCGACCTGGGGGTCGACCTGCCCACCAGGTCGACATGGGTATCGACCCTAGTGTCGACCTGGGGGTCGACCTCCCTGGTCGAACCCAGGTGACCTGGGTGCACTGATTTGGGATCTGGGCTGTGTTTTGGTGGCTACTGACGAGATCTGACGGCTCTAATCTGATTTAGGGTTAATCTAATGGCCTAAAACACTTAACTAATCTATAAATACACCCTAAGACTACCCTAATTCATATTAAATTGGATACAACGTCGTTATGCCGTCAAAATGCAACTAGAAGGAGCCACCAACAAATTAAAGAGGAAGATAACTTCTCAAATCAACTTCTAATCAACTCTAGCAACTTAATCTTCTTCATAGAAGTGCTAATCAACAAGTTGTGAGTTTCTATGCCTTTAGCAAGAAATTGCTAAACTAATTATGATAGGATATAATGGGGTTATGGTAATGTTGGTGGATCAATGCAAGTTATGTTGTCATATGCTATGTGTTCATGATGTTAGTTATGCAAGTTTTATGCTATATGTTCATAATGCTAGTTATGCAAGTTGTATGCTATGTGTTCATGATGCAAGTTATGCAAGTTTGATGCTATGTGCCCATGAAGCTAGTTATGCAAGTTGGGTGTAATTTATGCTATGTGTTCATGATGCTAGTTATGCAAATCACTATGATAAACATTGATCCATTATGACACCATGTTATGCAAGTTTTGTGTTTGATTATATGCAAGTTCATATATGACATGTTATGCAAGTTTGGTGTTTGATTATATGCAAGTTCATATATGACATGTTATGCAAGTTTGGTGTTTGATTATATGCAAGTTCATATATGACATGTTATGCAAGTTTGGTGTTTGATTATATGCAAGTTCATATATGACATGTTATTCAAGTTTGGTGTTTGATTATATGCAAGTAACATGTGCAAGTTTACACCTTTGTATGATATGCATACATATGCAAGTTAACCCCTTTGTATGTCATACATACATATGCAAGTTTACCCCTTTGTATGACATAAGTAACTTATGCAAGTTACCCTCTTTATGACATATGTGATTCATGCAAGTTTGGGTTGATTATTTATGCTAGTTGGGTTTGATGCTATGGTCATATATGCAAGTTGACACCTTTAAAACCCATGTGATGCTAATGTTATGCTAAGTTGAACCCATTGTATTTGTGATGAATCTTCCCTTTTAAGTATGTCATGTTAGCGTATTACGTGGGGAACGATGGGGTTAATATTCATGTTAACAAAATTGTGGTGAAATTGGTATGATGTTGCATACCATGAGTGGATGGACATAATTGAGTCAATTATGTACATCATTAATTGGAATTAATTAGGGAAAATTAAGTCAAAATATGGGGTGATTAATTAGGTGTAATTAATCGACTAAGACACGAGGTTGGACCCTTTTGTAGCATAAGACTGCCCGGACCCGACCAGCAAATCCAGCGGCTACAAATGATTGGCCCAATGTGAGAGGTCTTAGGCATAAACTAAATACGTGACAAGTGTAAAGACACGAGGTTAGACTCGGTTATGGCGTAAGGCTGCCCGGACCCGACCGGCAAATCCAGCTGCCATAAAAGATAGTCTAATGTGAGAGGTCTTTGCAAAGGTTACGGTCTTAATCAATTAAGAAACACTTAACCAGATAAGCATGTAGTGGGGGCATGAGGGGTTAAGTGGGTGCCTTGGATGGCATGTGGAAATCAAATAAGTGCCTTGGGTGGCATGTGGAAATCTAGTGGGTTGCCTTGGGTGGCAATAGAAAATACGATTAGAATACTTAACCAAGTGGAAACATGTAATTAAACATGATTAAAGGGTTAAGTGGGATGCACTAGAAAAGGGACAAGCTTAGGTGGGTAGCTTGTGGGGGCCCATTTCAACCAGTAACCCAAAACGTATCTTTGTGGGCTCGACCCAAGTCGAGGGCGGGACACGCATACTGGGCTTGATTATAAGAGGCCAAAAACGGGTTAGCGGTGGCAACGCGAGTCCAACGGGTTTCATATGCGTGTGTGGGCCCGGGCTGGTAGGTAAGACGTTGTTGCATCGTGTAGGTATAAGCCGTGCACTCTTAAGTTGTATCGGGTTGCCACTTTGGGGAGTGATACACCCCACTGTGGGGCCAGCACGGGTATCTACGTTAGGGAGCCGATCACATGGGGAGTAGTGGGTACACCTAGTGGAGATAGGGGCAGACGGCACCTATGTGGTCAGCTAGGGGTACACGAAACTACTAGTTATATTTTCTAAGTCCATGAGTGGGATCAACCTTTAAGTAGGAATGACTGGTGTGGTGCAGTGTAGTAATTACCCTTGGGTGGGTAGATGCGTCTTTACCGATATCTTAGTTCTTCTTATGTCTAGTTGGCTGCTTAGTGTAGTCATTTATCCCCAGTCGTTACCGTGCCAAGTTTATATCATACCCTAATTACTTTAATGATTGTATTGTTAAAGTTATAGGACTCACTCAGACTTATGTGTGACCCCGTTGTTTTTATCTTTTTCCCAACCCTCAGGTTCTCAGAGTGGGCCTAGCACTAGTGGACTTTGATCAGATTGCTTTATCTATCTTTTGGAGCTTGGACCGTGATGTAAAGCTCAGCTTATCTTTTCTATTATGGCTATTAGTTATGTAGTGGAATTATGTACTTATATTTTATTAAGATGGATATTTAGTACTTGACTCTTGTCTTGTCGGTTTTGGTATTGTAACCAGACATGTTTATCTTTTGTTGTAATGAAATGATTTTTTAAATTTTCAAGTATTATTTATATCTTTCTTGTTGTAATTTTTTTTTCTGTTCTATATTCACTTAAAATACTCCACCGATGCTATGGCATTCCCTTAGTGAGTGTCCGTAGCGGATGTGGGGTGTTACACGTGGTATCAGAGCTAAAGGTTACCAGAACAGATAATTTTTTTAGAAAAACTATTTTTCTAAAACATTTTTGGAAGAAGTATTTTCAAAAACATGTCTTTTAAGAGAAAAGTTTTTGAAAGAAAAGCATAATCCCCAATAGCCATATCTTTATCTTTCGAATTCTCCGTTTTGAATCTCTCCTTTTGCGTTTCAGCATGGCTGAAGATCTTAACTTTCCGGAGGGTGTAGCGATACCATTATGGTATAGGTGGTTGATGGAGGCTAGGGCCGCCACTGCGGGTCCAGCAAATGTTCCTCCACCAACAGAAGCACCCGATCTTCCTCCCCCTCCTCCTCCTCGCGCGGATACTTTTGCTAAGACTTGCAAGGAATTTAAGGCTATGGGAGGGAAACCTTTTCAAGGATCATAAACTTTTGTGGAAGCTAGGGATTGGCTTAAGGAGGTGGAAGAATTAATAGATATCTTTGAGATGGAAGAAGGAAAGAAAGTCAAGTTAGCTGCTTGGTTAATGAAGGGAGAGGCCTCGTTCTGGTGGGAGGTCACTAATGGAGAACGCCTAGTTGACTCTTGGGCGGATTTCAGACAAAGGTTTGTGGCAAAGTTTCTCTCAAGGGCGGAAGAGAATCTGTATATGGAAAGGTTCTTGACTCTAAAGCAAGGGAACTTATCAGTAAAGGAATATGTCAACAAGTTTAATCAGTTGGCAAGGTTTGGCATAGACATGGTGAATACACCGGAGAAGAAGGCTTTGAGGTTCGTTAAAGGTTTGAATGAACCGATGCATGGATTGGCTATGACTCACATCCCTATGGGGGCCACCTTTGAGAAGATAGTAGACATGGCACTTATGCATGAGGAAGAGAAGGGTCCCAATGCTAATAAGGCACCCGAGAAGAAAGGAGATCAGAAGAGACCTCAATAGCAACAGCAAAACAAGGGTGGGAAAGGCAACGGTGGCAAGGGAAAGAAGAAGTGCTTCAATTGCGGGACACCAGGCCACCTAAGCAAAGATTGTCGGAAGAAGAAGAAGACTGGCTGCTTCCACTGTGGCGAAGCAGGGCATCTAGTGAAGGACTGCCCTAAGAAGGGGCAGAGGACGGGATCTACCTCAGGGGGACAGGTGCAAGCTCTTATGGCACCAGGTCAGGCAAGGGGGCAAGTTCAGGCTCTCGCGGTTCCACCGATTCAGGAAAGAGGTAGAACTATTTCCGTTGAAAGTCTGGTTTTCTGTTTGATCATCCTGTCCGTACTTTATTTGACTCTGGCGCATCGCATTCGTTTATCTCATCATCATTAGTTGAGTCACTTCACTTAGACACCAGTCTAGTAGATGATCCCTTGGTTGTCTCAAACCCAATTGGGGGCTCCACTTATTTGTCCGCGATATGTTTGGGTTTGAGGATTTTTATACTTAGCGTTGAGTTTAGATGTGATGCTTTTGTTTTGGGCTTCACGGGCTATGGGTTGATTTTGGGCATGGACTGGTTATCCAGTAATGGTGCCGTTCTTGATTGTGAAAGGAGAGTTGTTAGGCTCATGACTCGCTTGGGGAACACTCTCGAGATCTCTTGTAATCCCATGAATTCTGTTATGCTAAGTTATCTTGAATCGCTTGACGCTTCGGTCGAGAGTTTGCGATCTGTTAGAGTGGTCCGGGAATACTCGGATGTGTTTGAGGAGGTGAAGGGCTTACCTCCGAAGCGGGAGATTGACTTCCGAATATATCTGGTAGACAATGCTAAACCAGTATCTTTGCCAGTGCGCCACATGGCTCCTCGTGAGAGGAGGGAACTCCATAAGCAAGTAGGGGAGTTGCTTGAGAAGGGGTTCATAAGACGAAGTATATCGGAGTGGGGTGCTCTAGTGGTTTTTGCCACGAAGGCGAATGGGTCTCTCAGACTTTGTGTAGACTATACAGAACTCAACAAGCTCTCAAAGAAGAATAAACACCCATTGCCGAGGATTGATGATCTCTTTGATCAGTTGGTTGGCGCCTCAGTGTTTTCGCAGTTGGACTTAGCCACGGGGTTTCATCAGTTGAGAGTAGCTGAGGATAGCATAGACAAGACTGCCTTTAGGACTCTGGATGGTTTCTATGAGTGGCTGGTGATGCCCTTTGGTTTGACGAACGCCCCTGCATACTTTGTTGATTTGATGAGTAGGGTGTTCATGGAGTACCTAAATAAGTTCGTGGTGGTCTTTGTGGATGACATCTTAGTCTTTTCTAAGAGTGAAGAAGAGCATGCCCTACATCTTAGGGAAGTGTTAGAGACTCTTCGAGCGCATAGCCTTAAGGCTAAATTCTCTAAATTTCACTTTTGGAGGAAGGAAGTGCGGTTCTTAGGGCACGTGGTCTCTAAGGAAGGGATAGCTGTGGATCCCGCGATGGTAGTGTCCATCCAAGATTGGAAGGTTCCGAAGAATGCTACCTAGGTAAGGAGTTTCTTGGGGTTGGCTGGCTACTATAGGAAGTTTATCAAGGACTTCGCGAAGATATCAGCCCCATTAACTCGCTTGACGAAGAAGAATCTAGTCTTCACATGTGACGTAGATTGTGATGATGCGTTCCAACGGTTAAAGAGAGCTTTAACCACAGCTCCAGTCTTAGTGTTGCCAGATGGGAGTAAGCCATTTGTTGTTTATACCGATGCTTGTGGGAAAGGACTAAGCGCAGTCTTAATGCAAGAGGGAAGTGTAATAGCCTATGGGGGAAGGCAGTTGAGAGTGCATGAGAAAAATTACCCTACCCATGATCTAGAGTTGGCCGCTATTGTTTTTGCGCTTAAGCCTTGGCGCCATTATCTTGTTGGCGAGAGGTTCGAATTGTTCACTGACCACAAATCATTGAAGTACTTGTTTTCTCAGAAGGATTTGAACTTAAGACAGCAAAGATGGATGGAGTTCTTAGCATCCTATGATTTCGAGATAGCGTATACCCCTGGCAAGGGTAACGTGGTGGCGGACGCCTTAAGCAGAAAAAGGTTGTCTTTTAGTCCATTGTTCGTGGAACGACGAAGCTTGGAATTTATCTCGATGTTTGACTTCAGACCCTCCGTTGACTTTGTACCCGGTTTGCTAGCATCCTTAGAGGTCAGACCTACTCTTTTGGGACGGATTGGCGAGGCACAGCGAGACGACCCACAGTTGGTTGAGTTGGTAGAGAAGCTCATAAGAGGGGAGTCGTCCAGCCATTTGAGTAGGTACACCCTAGATGATAAGGGGTGGTTGCGTAGAGACGGTCGACTTTGTGTACCGCAAGACGAGGGTTTGAAGAAGGCTGTTCTTGACGATGCACATCGTTCAAAGATGACCATTCATCCCGGTGGGGACAAGATGTACCAAGACATGAAGCGAGTTTTCTTTTGGGCCGGTATGAAGAAAGATGTGGCCGAGTATGTCGCTAGATGCTTGGTGTGCCAACAAGTGAAAGCGGAGCAAAAGAAACCCGGTGGGCTGCTTCACCCATTGGAGGTTCCGCAATGGAAGTGGGATAGCGTCTCGATGGACTTTGTTGATGGGTTAACGAGATCAAGGAAGGGTAATACGGGAATTTCGGTTGTGATAGACAGACTTACTAAGAGCGCCCATTTCATACCCGTGAAGAGCAAGAGGACTGCTCCATGGCTAGCTTCAGTTTACCTTCGAGAGATAGTTCGATTACATGGAGTACCTTCTAGCATAGTGAGTGATCGAGATCCTATCTTCACTAGCGAGTTTTGGAAGAGTTTGCAGGAGGCAGTAGGGACTCAGTTGTGTTTGAGCACCGCATATCATCCTCAGACAGACGGTCAGACCGAGAGGGTGAATCGTGTTCTAGAAGACCTTTTGAGACTATGTATCTTAGATTTTGGAGGTACATGGGAAGAGCATCTTCCATTGGGGGAGTTCGCGTATAACAACAGCTTTCAGTCTAGTATTGGTATGGCTCCTTTCGAAGCTCTTTATGGAACGCCTTGTCGGTCACCTACATGTTGGTGGGAATCTACGGATAAGATCTTGCTTGGGCCCGATATGGTTAGAGAGACTTCGGAAAAGATTGATTTGATTCGAAGAAGGATGAAAGCGGCGCAAGATAGGCAGAAATCTTACGAGGATAAGAGGAGGACGGATCTTGAGTTTAATGTTGGGGACATGGTCTTTGTCAAAGTATCTCCATTACGGAATGTCATTCGCTTTGGGTCCGTTGGGAAGTTAGCACCAAGGTTTGTAGGACCATTTCCTATTAAGGAAAGGATTGGACAGGTGGCATATAGAGTGGATTTACCCGAGAGACTTAGTGGTGTACATGACGTATTCCATGTGTCACATTTGAGGAAGTGCCTACATGAGACCGCAGAGGTGGTAGAGCCGAGCTTGCTTAGAGAAGTGGAGGTAGAGCGTGATGTGACTATTCGACGAGCTCCTACCCGCATCCTTGGGTCAGAGATTAGGAAGTTGAGAAACAGAGAGGTTCAACTAGTCAAAGTACAATGGGGAGATGATGAAAGCAACGCTACTTGGTAGACAGAAGCGAAGATGCGTTCACTGTACCCATTTCTTTTTGAGGGTATGTCTTTTAACTTCTCCTTTATCGTTTGTCTAGTACTTATCTTATCTTTAGTATGTTCGCTCATTAGTACCTTTGACCTTTAGATAGGGTAAACCTATGGTTGAAACATGTGTTTGAGACATGTTATGATTGATGGATGCGTGTGGATGCAAGTGTTTGCTAGTGGTTGCTCGTGGATGCATATACACACACTTTACACACTAGATCGGCTCAGTCACTTCATATTGCATATTGCATATAATTGTGTGTAGGTAGCTATATTAATGGATGTATAATGGTTGCGTTATCATATGGATGATGCATTTTGGTGTATGGTTGTGCACGCATGTAGAAATAGTATGTGTCGATAGGGTTCTTTCGCATACATATTGAATGCATGGCACTATCATGGTTTGCATTAAGGAGGTCAACTGAATCAGTAGACCGCCTAATTTTGCATTAGACAGGGAACATATACACACACTTCTTGCATATGTTCATACAGCATTAGAAACTTTAAGGACAATGGATGCCCGTGTTTGATGGTTTAGTAGATGGTTGTTTGGTTGGTAGGATACGTTCATCTTGACTTAGAGATTTCGGGGACGAAATCCTTTAAGTAGGGGAGAATGTAACACCCCGTATTTCTAACAACAGTGATGTTCATAAATTAATGAATAATTAATCTCAGACGTGAGAATTAAGGGAAACAGGTTTCGCGGTTACGTTCGTCTTGGAAAAATACGCGAAATAGAGTCCGAAATTTCGTGAATCGGAGTCCGTATGACTGAGATATGGCCTTTAGAAGTTTCACGAAAAATCAGAAAACGAAACAGATTTCAAAAATGCAGAATATGGGCTAGGTGGGAAAATTCCCGCCCAGACCAGGTCAACCTGGGAGTCGACCTGGGGGTCAACCTGCCCACCAGGTCGACATGGGTGTCGACCCTAGTGTCGACCTGGGGGTCGACCTCCCTGGTCGAACCCAGGTGACCTGGGTGCACTGATTTGGGATCTGGGCTGTGTTTTGGTGGCTAGTGACGAGATCTGACGGCTCTAATCTGATTTTGGGTTAATCTAATAGCCTAAAACACTTAACTAATCTATAAATACACTCTAAGACTACCCTAATTCATACTAAAATTGGAGACAACGTCGTTATGCCGTCAAAATGCAACTAGAAGGAGCCACCAACAAATTAAAGAGGAAGATAGCTTCTCAAATCAACTTCTAATCAACTCTAGCAACTTAATCTTCTTCATAGAAGTGCTAATCAACAAGTTGTGAGTTTCTATGCCTTTAGCAAGCAATTGCTAAACTAATTATGATAGGATATAATGAGGTTATGGTTATGTAGGTGGATCAATGCAAGTTATGTTGTCATATGCTATGTGTTCATGATGTTAGTTATGCAAGTTTTATGCTATATGTTCATGATGCTAGTTATGCAAGTTGTATGCTATGTGTTCATGATGCAAGTTATGCAAGTTTGATGCTATGTGCCCATGAAGCTAGTTATGCAAGTTGGGTGTAATTTATGCTATGTGTTCATGATGCTAGTTATGCAAATCACTATGATAAACATTGATCCATTATGACACCATGTTATGCAAGTTTGGTGTTTGATTATATGCAAGTTCATATATGACATGTTATGCAAGTTTGGTGTTTGATTATATGCAAGTTCATATATGACATGTTATGCAAGTTTGGTGTTTGATTATATGCAAGTTCATATATGACATGTTATGCAAGTTTGGTGTTTGATTATATGCAAGTAACATGTGCAAGTTTACACCTTTGTATGATATGCATACATATGCAAGTTAACCCCTTTGTATGTCATACATACATATGCAAGTTTACCCCTTTGTATGACATAAGTAACTTATGCAAGTTACCCTCTTTATGACATATGTGATTCATGCAAGTTTGGGTTGATTATTTATGCTAGTTGGGTTTGATGCTATGGTCATATATGCAAGTTGACACCTTTAAAACCCATGTGATGCTAATGTTATGCTAAGTTGAACCCATTGTATTTGTGATGAATATTCCCTTTTAAGTATGTCATGTTAGCGTATTACGTGGGGAACGATGGGGTTAATATTCATGTTAACAAAATTGTGGTGAAATTGGTATGATGTTGCATACCATGAGTGGATGGACATAATTGAGTCAATTATGTACATCATTAAATTGGAATTAATTAGGGAAAATTAATTCAAAATATGGGGTGATTAATTAGGTGTAATTAATCGACTAAGACACGAGGTTGGACCCTTTTGTAGCATAAGACTGCCCGGACCCGACCGGCAAATCCAGCGGCTACAAATGATTGGCCCAATGTGAGAGGTCTTAGGCATAAACTAAATACGTGACAAGTGTAAAGACACGAGGTTAGACTCGGTTATGGCGTAAGGCTGCCCGGACCCGACCGGCAAATCCAGCTGCCATAAAAGATAGTCTAATGTGAGAGGTCTTTGCAAAGGTTACGGTCTTAATCAATTAAGAAACACTTAACCAGATAAGCATGTAGTGGGGCATGAGGGGTTAAGTGGGTGCCTTGGGTGGCATGTGGAAATCAAATAAGAGCCTTGGGTGGCATGTGGAAATCTAGTGGGTTGCCTTGGGTGGCAATAGAAAATACGATTAGAATACTTAACCAAGTGGAAACATGTAATTAAACATGATTAAAGGGTTAAGTGGGATGCACTAGAAAAGGGACAAGCTTAGGTGGGTAGCTTGTGGGGGCCCATTTCAACCAGTAACCCAAAACGTATCTTTGTGGGCTCGACCCAAGTCGAGGACGGGACACATATACTGGGCTTGATTATAAGAGGCCAAAAACGGGTTAACGGTGGCAACGCGAGTCCAACGGGTTTCATATGCGTGTGTGGGCCCGGGCTGGTAGGTAAGACGTTGTTGCATCGTGTAGGTATAAGCCGTGCACTCTTAAGTTGTATCGGGTTGCCACTTTGGGGAGTGATACACCCCACTGTGGGGCCAGCACGGGTATCTACGTTAGGGAGCCGATCGCTTGGGGAGTAGTGGGTACACCTAGTGGAGATAGGGGCAGACGACACCTATGTGGTCAGCTAGGGGTACACGAAACTGCTAGTTATATTTTCTAAGTCCATGAGTGGGATCAACCTTTAAGTAGGAATGACTGGTGTGGTGCAGTGTAGTAATTACCCTTGGGTGGGTAGATGTGTCTTTACCGATATCTTAGTTCTTCCTATGTCCAGTTGGCTGCTTAGTGTAGTCATTTATCCCCAGTCGTTACCGTGCCAAGTTTATATCATACCATAATTACTTTAATGATTGTATTGTTAAAGTTATAGGACTCACTCAGACTTATGTCTGACCCCGTTGTTTTTATCTTTTTCCCAACCCTCAGGTTCTCAGAGTGGGCCTAGCACTAGTGGGCTTTGATCAGATTGCTTTATCTATCTTTTGGAGCTTGGACCGTGATGTAAAGCTCAGCTTATCTTTTCTATTATGGCTATTAGTTATGTAGTGGGATTATGTACTTATGTTTTATTAAGATGGATATTTAGTACTTGACTCTTGTCTTGTCGGTTTTGGTATTGTAACCAGACATGTTTATCTTCTGCTGCAATGAAATGATGTTTTAAATTTTCAAGTATTATTTATATCTGTCTTGTTGTAAAAAAAAATTCTGTTCTATATTCACTTAAAATACTCCACCGATGCTATGGCATTCCCTTAGTGAGTGTCCGTAGCGGGTGTGGGGTGTTACATCAATCATGTTAGCATATGTACTTCAGCATATCAAATATGGGAAACACTTAAAACCATTCATGAAGGTACAAGCAAAGTCAAACAAACAAAGATTTCAATGCTCAAAATCCAAGTCCAGAACTTTAAAATTAGACAAAATGAAACCATCAATGAGATGCTAATGATTTGTTAGGACTGGGAGAAAAATATAGTGACTTTGATATTGTATCAAAAGTACTAAATTCTCTAACTGATGATTGGGAAAGAAAAGTATTAGCCATTGAAGAAGCTAATGATTTATCAATTATGAAACCAGAAGAACTCACATGCAACCTCATGTCTTATGAAGTAAATCTTCAAGCAAAGAGTGAATTAGCTCAAGAGAAAAAGAATGTAGCTTTTCATGTCGATAAAGAAGGATTAGAATCAGAAGATGAGGATTTGGCGTTTATTGCTAAAAACTTTAAGAAGTTTCTAAAATATAGGAAAGGAAATTTCAAGAAAAATACCTCAAGAAAACCTTCATCCTCAAATTTAGAATGCTTTAATTGTCACAAGAAAGGTCACATGGTTAAGGACTGTCCAGAACTAAAAGAAAATTAGAAGAGTTTCAACAACAAAATAAGAAAGAAAAATTCAAAAAGAAGGCCTTTTCTATCATATGGGACGACTCAGATTCAGATTCATCAGACAGTGATAACGATAGCGAAAATGAACAAGCAAGTGTGTGTTTTATGGCTTAAGAATCTAAAGTAAGTGATCTATCTTATGATGACTGAGTAGAAGTTAATGTTGAATTTTTAAATATTATAAAAAACCTTAAGAAAAAACTTGAAGAAACCCGTGAAAATCAGAATAAGGCTGAGTTTGAAAGAGACAAGCTAAAAGATTAAAAAATAATATTAGAAGAAGAACTTGAAGAGGTTTAAGTGGCTCTTTCAAATTCAGATAGTCAGCTTTCACTATTGAGTCAAGAAATTGAAACTTAGAAGGCAAAGAATGACAAAATTAGTTCTGAAAATCACATTTTGAAAACCGAAGTAAAAGAAGTAGAATTAGAAAAAAAAAGTATTCAAACCAAGTTAGATAGTATTTCCAAGAATGTATCTAACTTTAATAGGGGTAGAGAAAATTTATCAAGTATCATAGAAAATTCTCAACCATCTTCAGAAAAAAATGGTTTAGGATTTAAGAAAGAATCAAAAATCCCACCAAAGAAAAATGTAAATCCAAAGAGGAAAATTGATTCAAAAATTAAGGATAAATCAAAATATACCAAAAAGGTTAGTAAAATTGAGATATAGGTTCCAAAAACAAACAATAGTTTGACTAGGAACAAACATATCAATTTATTTATGGAATCTGTTCATAATAATAAAAATTATGTGTACAAAAGGGATACCAAACCCACTTGGGTTTGGCTTCCTAAGATCTAACTCTTAGGACCCTATAAAAAGGTGGGTACCAATATGTTTATTAATATTTTTTGCAGGTCCCGCTCAAAAAAAGAAAATGAATTTTAGATAGTGGTTGCTCAAAACACATGATCGGAGCAAAGATATGCTTACAAATATTTCATACTTTGATGGTGGCTCTGTTACCTTCGGAGATAACTCAAAAGGCTTTATCATTGGCAAAAGAGATGTGTGCAATTATGATATTTCAAACTTACCTCTTATTACTAATGTTTGCTTAGTTAAAAACTTATAACATAATTTACTTAGTATTAGTCAATTATGTGATAAAGGTTTTAGAATAACATTTTCTGAAAATAAATGTAGTATTTTTGACAAAGATCAAAATCTTATTTTTGAAGGAAATAAAGATAGAAATATTTATGTTTTAAATACGAAAGTTAATAATAATGAAGAAATGTGTTTAATAGCCAATAATAATGATTCTTGGTTATGACACAAACGTTTTTGTCATATAAACTTTAAAACTATATAGTGACCTAAAATGAATTAGTAAAAGGTTTACCTAAAATATGTTTTAAAGTGAACAATCTCTGTGAAGATTGTCAAATAGGAAAATTAACCAAATCTTCTTTAAAATCTAAAAACGTTATATCAACTTTACAACCGTTAGAATTGTTACATATGGATTTATTTGGATTAACTCAAGTTCAATTTATAAATCATAATCGATATGTATTTGTTATAGTTGATGATTTTTCAAGATATACATGGACGATTTTCATGAAAAATAAAAGCGATACTTTTGAACATTTCAAAAACTTTATCAAAAGAATTCAAAATACTAAGAATTTAAAAGTTAAAAACATCCATAGTGATTATGGTGGAGAATTCGAAAATGAATATTTGAACATTTTTATAAATTGAAAGGAATAAATCATAATTTTTCATTTCCTAGAACTCCGCAACAAAATGGGGTTGTAGAAAGAAAAATAGAACTTTACAAGAATATGCTAAAACTTTATTAAATGGAAGTACTTTACCAATACAATTTTGGGCAGAAGTTGTAGCTACTACTTGTTACATATTAAATCGAATTTCCATACGCCCTTTAACTAAAAATTCTTTTTACAAACTTTTTAATTGAAGAAAACCGAATATATCTTATTTCAGGGTTTTTGGGTCTAAATGCTTTATTCTTAACATTAAAGATCAACTCAAAAAATTCGATCCAAAAGCTGATCATGGAATTTTTGTCGGATATTCAGAACGTAATAAGGCCTATTGTATTTTCAATAAATGTACTAATATTATAGTAGAGTCTTTACACATATATTTTGATGAAAATTTTGATAATCAAAGATGATGACGAAATTATTAAAAGCATTAGTCTTGAAAATACTGAAAATAATCCTATAGACCAAATTATATCACCTCCCAAAATTTTATGAGATTATCCTACACAAAACATTATTAGAGAAAACAATTCACATGTTCGAACAAGGAGTCAACTAAATCAAATGGGTCATGTAGCATTTCTTTCAACTATTGAACCCAAAAATCAAAAAGAAGCCTCTACAGATGATTATTGGATAATAGCTATGCAAGAGGATTTAAACCAATTCAAAAGAAATGATGTTTGGAGTTATTACCTCGACCAAATGATCAATCAGTTATTGGTATACAAAATGGGTATATAAAAATAAAGTTGATGAACTTGGAAATATTACAAGATATAAAGCCAGATTAGTAGCACAAGGCGATAACCAAGAGGAAGGTATTGATTATGAAGAAACATTTGCACATATAGCAGACTAGAAGCTATACGTATACTTTTAGCATATGCATGCTTTCATAATTTCAAACTTTATCAAATGGATGTTTAAAGTGCTTTCTTAAATGGCTTTATCAAATAAAATGTATATGTAGAATAACCACCGTTGTTTATACATGAAAACTATCCAGATTATATTTACAAACTTAAAAAAGCTCTATATAGTCTAAAAGAAGCATCACGTGCTTGGCATGAAAGACTCAAAAGTTACTTAATAAATTCGGGTTTTCGAATTGGAAAAGCACATCAAACATTATTTATTAAAAAATACAAATAAAGATATTTTAATTGTACAAATTTATGTAGACGATATTAATTTTGGATCAAATAATGAAAATTTATGTAACGAGTTTTCTACTATTGTAACACCCCGTATGTGGAATAACTTGTTATAATATAAATCAGGGCAGAATTAAATTTTATGATCTGAATCAAGGGAAACGGACTATGCCATTGCGTTCGTCTCGGAAAAATACGTGAAATAGAGTCCGAGTTTTCGAAAATCGGAGTCCGTATGACCCAGTTAAGGCCCGTAGAAGTTTTCAGAAAATTCAAATTTCGAAAAACAGATTTCAAATGCAGAAATGGAGCTAGGCGGGAAAATTCCCGCCAGGACAAGTCGACATGGGTGTCGACTGCCCAGTCGACACCATGCGTCCCGTGTCGACTGCCTAGTCGACACGGGTGTCGACTTGCCTGGTTAGGGCAGACGGCCTGGGTGCTCTGGGTTGGGTCTCTGGGCTGGATTTGATGGTTGCTCCGAAATCTGATGGCTCTAAATCATTCTAGGGTTAATCCTATGGCCTAAAACACTTAACTAATCTATAAATACACCCTAAGACTACCCTAATTCATACTAAAATTGGATACAACGTCGTCATGCCGTCAAAATGCAACTAGAAGGAGCCACCAACATACTAAAGAGGAAGATAGATTCTCAAATCAACTTCTAATCAACTCTAGCAACTTAATCTTCTTCATAGGAGTGCTAATCAACAAGTTGTGAGTTTCTATGCCTTTAGCAAGCAATTGCTAAACTAATTATGATAGGATATAATGATGTTATGGTTATGTATGTGGATCAATGCAAGTTATGTTATCATATGCTATATGTTCATGATGTTAGTTATGCAAGTTTTATGCTATATGTTCATGATGCTAGTTATGCAAGTTGTATGCTATATGTTCATGATGCAAGTTATGCAAGTTTGATGCTATGTGCCTATGAAGCTAGTTATGCAAGTTGGGTGTAATTTATGCTATATGTTCATGATGCTAGTTATGCAAATCACTATGATAAACATTGATCCATTATGACACCATGTTATGCAAGTTTGGTGTTTGATTATATGTAAGTTCATATATGACATGTTATGCAAGTTTGGTGTTTGATTATATGTAAGTTCATATATGACATGTTATGCAAGTTTGGTGTTTGATTATATGCTAGTTCATATATGACATGTTATGCAAGTTTGGTGTTTGATTATATGCAAGTAACATGTGCAAGTTTACACCTTTGTATGATATGCATACATATGCAAGTTAACCCCTTTGTATGTCATACATACATATGCAAGTTTACCCCTTTATATGACATAAGTAACTTATGCAAGTTACCCTCTTTATGACATATGTGATTCATGCAAGTTTGGGTTGATTATTTATGCTAGTTGGGTTTGATGCTATGGTCATATATGCAAGTTGACACCTTTAAAACCCATGTGATGCTAATGTTATGCTAAGTTGAACCCATTGTATTTGTGATGAATCTTCCCTTTTAAGTATGTCATGTTAGCGTATTACGTGGGGAACGATGGGGTTAATATTCATGTTAACAAAATTGTGGTGAAATTGGTATGATGTTGCATACCATAAGTGGATGAACATAATTGAGTCAATTATGTACATCATTAAATTGGAATTAATTAGGAAAAATTAATTCAAAATATGGGGGTGATTAATTAGGTGTAATTAATCGACTAAGACACGAGGTTGGACCCTTTTGTAGCATAAGACTGCCCGGACCCGACCGGCAAATCCAGCGGCTACAAATGATTAGCCCAATGTGAGAGGTCTTAGGCATAAACTAAATACGTGACAAGTGTAAAGACACGAGGTTAGACTCGGTTATGGCGTAAGGCTGCCCGGACCCAACCGGCAAATCCAGCTGCCATAAAAGATAGTCTAATGTGAGAGGTCTTTACAAAGGTTACGTTCTTAATCAATTAAGAAACACTTAACCAGATAAGCATGTAGTGGGGCATGAGGGGTTAAGTGGGTGCCTTGGGTGGCATGTG
Organism: Allium sativum; assembly: GCA_030737875.1. Classification (NCBI taxonomy): domain Eukaryota; kingdom Viridiplantae; phylum Streptophyta; class Magnoliopsida; order Asparagales; family Amaryllidaceae; genus Allium; species Allium sativum. The sequence continues at coordinate 227,622,668 of CM060919.1, read as the reverse complement.
GAAATCAAGTAAGTGCCTTGGGTGGCATGTGGAAATCTAGTGGGTTGCCTTGGGTGGCAATAGAAAATACGATTAGAATACTTAACCAAGTGGAAACATGTAATTAAACATGATTAAAGGGTTAAGTGGGATACACTAGAAAAGGGGACAAGCTTAGGTGAGTAGCTTGTGGGGGCCCATTTCAACCAGTAACCCAAAACGTATCTTTGTGGGCTCGACCCAAGTCGAGGACGGGACACGCATACTGGGCTTGACTATAAGAGGCCAAAAATGGGTTAGCGGTGGCAACGCAAGTCCAACGGGTTTCATATGCGTGTATGGGCCCGGGCTGGTAGGTAAGACGTTGTTGCATCGTGTAGGTATAAGCCGTGCACCATTGGTTGTATCGGGTTGCCACTTTGGGGAGTGATACACCCCACTGTGGGGCCAGCACGGGTATCTACGTTAGGGAGCCGATCGCTTGGGGAGTAGTGGATACACCTAGTGGAGATAGGGGCAGACGGCACCTATGTGGTCAGCTAGGGGTACACGAAACTACTAGTTATATTTTCTAAGTCCATGTGTGGGATCAACCTTTAAGTTAGGAATGACTGGTGTGGTGCAGTGTAGTTATTACCCTTGGGTGGGTAGATGTGTCTTTACCGATATCTTAGTTTATCCTATGTCTAGTTGGCTGTTTAGTGTAGTCATTTATCCCCAGTCATTACCGTACCCAGTTTATATCATACCCTAATTACTTTAATGATTGTATTGTTAAAGTTATAGGGCTCACTCAGACTTATGTCTGACCCCGTTGTTTTTATCTTTTTCCCAACCCTCAGGTTCTCAGAGTGGGCCTAGCACTAGTGGGCTTTGATCAGATTGCTTTATCTATCTTTTGGAGCTTGGACTCTTGATGTAAAGCTCGGTTATCTTTTCTATTATGGTTATTAGTTATGTAGTGGGATTATGTACTTATGTTTTTAACGAGACGGATATTTTGTACTTGACTCTTGTTGGTTTTTGATATGTAACCAAACATGTTTACCTTCTGCTGCAATTGAAATGATGTTTTAAATTTCAAGCATTACTTATATCTGTCTTGTTGTAATTTTTCTGTTCTATATTCACTTAAAATACTCCACCGAAGTTAAGGCATTCCCTTAGTGAGTGACCTTAGCGGGTGTGGGGTGTTACACGTGGTATCAGAGCTGAAGGTTACCAGAACAGATAAAACTTTTAGAAAAACTATTTTTCTAAGAACATTTTTGGAAGAAGTATTTTCAAAAACATGTCTTTTAAGAGAAAAGTTTTTGAAAGAAAAGCATAATCCCCAATAGCCATATCTCTATCTTTCGAATTCTCCATTTTGAATCTTTCCTCTTTCGTTTCAGCATGGCTGAAGATCTTAACTTTTCGGAGGGTGTAGCGATACCAATATGGTATAGGAGATTGATGGAGGCTAGGGCCGCCACTGCAGGTCCAGAAAATGTTCCTCCACCAACAGTAGCACCCGATCTTCCTCCCCCTCCTCCTCCTCGCACGGATACTTTTGCCAAGACTTGCAAGGAATTTAAGGCTATGGGAGGGAAACCTTTTCAAGGATCAGAAACTTTTGTGGAAGCTAGGGATTGGCTTAAGGAGGTGGAAGAATTGATAGATATCTTTGAGATGGAAGAAGGAAAGAAAGTCAAGTTAGCTGCTTGGTTAATGAAGGGAGAGGCCTTGTTCTGGTGGGAGGTCACTAATGGAGAACGCCTAGTTGACTCTTGGGCAGATTTCAGACAAAGGTTTGTGGAAAAATTTCTTTCAAGGGCGGAAGAAAATCTGTATATGGAAAGGTTCTTGACTCTAAAGCAAGGAAACCTATCAGTGAAGGAATATGTCAACAAGTTTAATCAGTTGGCAAGGTTTGGCATAGACATGGTGAATACACCGGAGAAGAAGGCTTTGAGGTTCGTTAAAGGTTTGAACGAACCGATGCATGGATTGGCCATGACACACATCCCTATGGGGGCCACCTTTGAGAAGCTAGTAGACATGGCACTCATGCATGAGGAAGAGAAGGGTCCCAATGTTAATAAGGCACCCGAAAAGAAAGGAGATCAGAAGAGACCTCAACAGCAACAGCAAAACAAGGGTGGGAAAGGCAACGGTGGCAAGGGAAAGAAGAAGTGCTTCAATTGTGGGACACCAGGCCACCTATGCAAAGACTGTCGGAAGAAGAAGAAGACTGGCTGCTTCCACTGTGGCGAAGCAGGGCATCTAGTGAAGGATTGCCCTAAGAAGGGGCAAAGGACGGGATCTACCTCAGGGGGACTGGTGCAAGCTCTTATGGCACCAGGTCAGGCAAGGGGCAAGTTCAGGCTCTCGCGGTTCCACCGATTCAGGAAAGAGGTAGAACTATTTCCGTTGAAAGTCTGGTTTTTCTGTTTGATCATCCTGTCCGTACTTTATTCGACTCTGGCGCATCGCATTCGTTTATCTCATCATCATTAGTTGAGTCACTGCACTTAGACACCAGTCTAGTAGATGATCCCTTGGTTGTTTCAAACCCAATTGGGGGCTCCACTTATTTGTCCATGATATGTTTGGGTTTGAAGATTTCTATACTTAGCGTTGAGTTTAGATGTGATGCTTTTGTTTTGGGCTTCACGGGCTATGGGTTGATTTTGGGCATGGACTGGTTATCCACTAATGGTGCCGTTCTTGATTGCGAAAGGAGAGTTGTTAGGCTCATGACCCGCTTGGGTAACACTCTCGAGATCTCTTGTAATCCCATGGATTCTGTTATGCTAAGTTATCTTGAATCGCTTGACGCTTCGGTCGAGAGTTTGCGATCTGTTAGAGTGGTCCGGGAATACTCGGATGTGTTTGAGGAGGTGAATGGCTTACCTCCGAAGTGGGAGATAGACTTCCGAATATATCTGGTAGACAATGCTAAGCCAGTATCTTTGCCAGTGCGCCACATGGCTCCTCGTGAGAGGAGGGAACTCCATAAGCAAGTAGGGGAGTTGCTTGAGAAGGGGTTCATAAGACAAAGTATATCGGAGTGGGGTGCTCCGGTAGTTTTTGCCACGAAGGCGGATGGGTCCCTCAGACTTTGTGTAGACTATAGAGAACTCAACAAGCTCACAAAGAAGAATAGACACCCATTGCCGAGGATTGATGATCTCTTTGATCAGTTGGTTGGCGCCTCAGTGTTTTCGCAGTTAGACTTAGCCACGGGGTTTCATCAGTTGAGGGTGGCTGAGGATAGCATAGACAAGACTGCCTTTAGGACTCCGGATGGTTTTTATGAATGGCTTGTGATGCCATTTTGTTTGACCAACGCCCCTGCATACTTTGTTGATTTGATGAGTAGGGTGTTCAGGGAGTACCTAAATAAGTTCGTGGTGGTCTTTGTGGATGACATCTTAGTCTTTTCTAAGAGTGAAGAAGAGCATGCCCTACATCTTAGGGAAGTGTTAGAGACTCTTCGAGCGCATAGCCTTAAGGCTAAATTCTCTAAATGTCACTTTTGGAGGAAGGAAGTGCGGTTCTTAGGGCACGTGGTCTCTAAGGAAGGGATAGATGTGGATCACGCGAAGGTAGTGTCCATCCAAGATTGGAAGGTTCCGAAGAATGCTACCGAGGTGAGGAGTTTCTTGGGGTTGGCTGGCTACTATAGGAAGTTTATCAAGGACTTCGCGAAGATATCAGCCCCATTAACTCGCTTGACGAAGAAGAATCTAGTCTTCACATGGGACGTAGATTGTGATGATGCGTTCCAACGGTTAAAGAGAGCTTTAACCACAGCTCCAGTCTTAGTGTTGCCATATGGGAGTAAGCCATTTGTTGTTTATACCGATGCTTGTGGGACAGGACTAGGCGCAGTCTTAATGCAAGAGGGAAGGGTAATAGCCTACGGGGGAAGGCAGTTGAGAAAGCATGAGAAAAATTACCCTACACATGATCTAGAGTTGGCCGCTATTGTTTTTGCGCTTAAGTCTTGGCGCCATTATCTTCTTGGCGAGAGGTTCGAATTGTTCACTGACCACAAATCATTGAAGTACTTGTTTTCTCAGAAGGATTTGAACTTGAGACAACAAAGGTGGATGGAGTTCTTAGCATCCTATGATTTCGAGATAGCGTATACCCTTGGCAAGGGTAACGTAGTGGCGGACGCCTTAAGCAGAAAAAGGTTGTCCTTGAGTCCATTGTTCGTGGAACGACAAAGCTTTGAATTTATCTCAATATTTGACTTCAGACCCTCCGTTGACTTTATACCCGGTTTGCTAGCATCCTTAGAGGTCAGACCTACTCTTTTGGGACGGATTGGCGAGGCACAGCGGGACGACCCACAGTTGGTTGAGTTGGTAGAGAAGCTCATAAGAGGGGAGTCGTCCAGCCATTTGAGTAGGTACACCCTAGACGATAGGGGGTGGTTGCGTAGAGGCGGTAGACTTTGTGTACCGCAAGATGAGGGTTTAAGGAAGGCTATACTTGATGATGCACATCGTTCGAAGATGACCATTCGTCCCGGTGGGGACAAGATGTACCAAGACATGAAGCGAGTTTTCTTTTGGGCCGGTATGAAGAAAGATGTGGCCGAGTATGTCGCTAGATGCTTGGTGTGCCAACAAGTGAAAGCGGAGCAAAAGAAACCCGGTGGGCTGCTTCACCCATTGGAGGTTCCGCAATGGAAGTGGGATAGTGTCTCGATGGACTTTGTTGATGGGTTACCGAGATCAAGGAAGGGTAATACGGGAATTTGGGTTGTGGTAGACAGACTTACTAAGAGCGCCCATTTTATACCCGTGAAGAGTAAGAGGACTGCTCCATGGCTAGCTTCAGTTTACCTTCGAGAGATAGTTCGATTGCATGGTGTAACTTCTAGCATAGAGAGCGATCGAGATCCTATCTTCACTAGCGAGTTTTGGAAAAGTTTGCAAGAGGCGGTAGGGACTCAGTTGTGTTTGAGCACCGCATATCATCCTCATACAGACGGCCAGACCGAGAGGGTGAATCGTGTTCTAGAAGACCTTTTGAGGCTATGTATCTTGGATTTTGGAGGTACATGGGAAGAGCATCTTCCATTGGTAGAGTTCGCGTATAACAACAGCTTTCATTCCAGTATTGGTATGGCTCCTTTCGAAGCTCTTTATGGAAGTCCTTGTCGATCACCTACATGTTGGTGGGAGTCTACGGATAAGATCTTGCTTGGGCCTGATATGGTTAGAGAGACTTCGGAAAAGATTGATTTGATTAGAAGAAGTATGAAAGCGGCGCAAGACAGACAGAAATCCTACGCGGATAAGAGGAGAACGGATCTTGAGTTTAATGTTGGGGACATGGTCTTTGTCAAAGTATCTCCATTACGGAATGTTGTTCGCTTTGGGTCCGTTGGGAAGTTAGCACCAAGGTTTGTAGGACCGTTTCCTATTAAGGAAAGGATTGGACAGATGGCATATAGAGTAGAGTTACCCGAGAGACTTAGTGGTGTACATGACGTATTCCATGTGTCACATTTGAGGAAGTGCCTACATGAGACCGCAGAGGTGGTAGAGCCGAGCTTGCTTAGAGAAGTGGAGGTAGAGCGTGATGCAACGATTCGACGAGCTCCTACTCGCATCCTTGGGTCAGATATTAGGAAGTTGAGAAACAGAGAGGTTCAACCAGTCAAAGTGCAATGGGGAGATGATGAGAGCAACGCTACTTGGGAGACAGAAGCGAAGATGCGTTCACTGTACCCATTTCTTTTTGAGGGTATGTCTTTTAACTTCTCCTTTATCGTTTGTCTAGTACTTATCTTATCTTTAGTATGTCCTCTCGTTAGTACCTTTGACCTTTAGATAGGGTAAACCTATGGTTGAAACATGTGTTTGAGACATGTTATGATTGATGGATGCGTGTGGATGCAAGTGTTTGCTAGTGGTTGCTCGTGGATGCATATACACACACTTTAGACACTAGATCGGCTCAGTCACTTCATATTGCATATAATTGTGTGTAGGTAGCTATATTAATGGATGTATAATGGTTGCGTTATCATATGGATGATGCATTTTGGTGTATGGTTGTGCGCACATGTAGAAATAGTATGTGTCGATAAGGTTCTTTCGCATACATATTGGATGCATGGCACTATCATGGTTTGCATTAAGGAGGTCAACTGAATCAGTAGACCGCCTGATTTTGCATTAGATAGGGAACATATACACACACTTCTTGCATATGTTCATACAGCATTAGAAACTTTAAGGACAATGGATGCCCGTGTTTGATGGTTTAGTAGATGGTTGTTTGGTTGGTAGGATACGTTCTTCTTGACTTAGAGATTTCGGGGACGAAATCCTTTAAGTAGGGGAGAATGTAACACCCCGTATGTTGAATAACTTGTTATAATATAAATCAGGGCAGAATTAAATTTTAAGATCTGAATCAGGGGAAAAGGGCTATGCCATTGCGTTCGTCTCGGAAAAATACGCGAAATAGAGTCTGAGTTTTCGAAAATCGGAGTCCGTATGACCCAGTTAAGGCCCGAAGAAGTTTTCATAAAACTCAAATTTCGAAAAACAGATTTCAAATGCAGAAATGGAGCTAGGCGGGAAAATTCCCGCCAGGCCAAGTCGACATGGGTGTCGACTGCCCAGTCGACACCATGCGTCCCGTGTCGACTGCCCAGTCGACACGGGTGTCGACTTGCCTGGTTAGGGCAGACGGCCTGGGTGCTCTGGGTTGGGTCTCTGGGCTGGATTTGATGGTTGCTCCGAAATCTGATGGCTCTAAATCATTCTAGGGTTAATCCTATGGCCTAAAACACTTAACTAATCTATAAATACACCCTAAGACTACCCTAATTCATACTAAAATTGGATACAACGTCGTCATGCCGTCAAAATGCAACTAGAAGGAGCCACCAACAAATTAAAGAGGAAGATAGCTTCTCAAATCAACTTCTAATCAACTCTAGCAACTTAATCTTCTTCATAGGAGTGCTAATCAACAAGTTGTGAGTTTCTATGCCTTTAGCAAGCAATTGCTAAACTAATTATGATAGGATATAATGAGGTTATGGTTATGTATGTGGATCAATGCAAGTTATGTTATCATATGCTATATGTTCATGATGTTAGTTATGCAAGTTTTATGCTATATGTTCATGATGCTAGTTATGCAAGTTGTATGCTATATGTTCATGATGCAAGTTATGCAAGTTTGATGCTACGTGCCTATGAAGCTAGTTATGCAAGTTGGGTGTAATTTATGCTATATGTTCATGATACTAGTTATGCAAATCACTATGATAAACATTGATCCATTATGACACCATGTTATGCAAGTTTGGTGTTTGATTGTATGTAAGTTCATATATGACATGTTATGCAGGTTTGGTGTTTGATTTTATGTAAGTTCATATATGACATGTTATGCAAGTTTGGTGTTTGATTATATGCAAGTTCATATATGACATGTTATGCAAGTTTGGTATTTGATTATATGCAAGTAACATGTGCAAGTTTACACCTTTGTATGATATGCATACATATGCAAGTTAAACCCTTTGTATGTCGTACATACATATGCAAGTTTACCCCTTTATATGACATACGTAACTTATGCAAGTTACCCTCTTTATGACATATGTGATTCATGCAAGTTTGGGTTGATTATTTATGCTAGTTGGGTTTGATGCTATGGTCATATATGCAAGTTGACACCTTTAAAACCCATGTGATGCTAATGTTATGCTAAGTTGAACCCATTGTATTTGTGATGAATCTTCCCTTTTAAGTATGTCATGTTAGCGTATTACGTGGGGAACGATGGGGTTAATATTCATGTTAACAAAATTGTGGTGAAATTGGTATGATGTTGCATACCATAAGTGGATGAACATAATTGAGTCAATTATGTACATCATTAAATTGGAATTAATTAGGGAAAATTAATTCAAAATATGGGGGTGATTAATTAGGTGTAATTAATCGACTAAGACACGAGGTTGGACCCTTTTGTAGCATAAGACTGCCCGGACCCGACCGGCAAATCCAGCGGCTACAAATGATTGGCCCAATGTGAGAGGTCTTAGGCATAAACTAAATACGTGACAAGTGTAAAGACACGAGGTTAGACTCGGTTATGGCGTAAGGCTGCCCGGACCCAACCGGCAAATCCAGCTGCCATAAAAGATAGTCTAATGTGAGAGGTCTTTACAAAGGTTACGTTCTTAATCAATTAAGAAACACTTAACCAGATAAGCATGTAGTGGGGCATGAGGGGTTAAGTGGGTGCCTTGGGTGGCATGTGGAAATCAAGTAAGTGCCTTGGGTGGCATGTGGAAATCTAGTGGGTTGCCTTGGGTGGCAATAGAAAATACGATTAGAATACTTAACCAAGTGGAAACATGTAATTAAACATGATTAAAGGGTTAAGTGGGATACACTAGAAAAGGGGGCAAGCTTAGGTGGGTAGCTTGTGGGGGCCCATTTCAACCAGTAACCCAAAACGTATCTTTGTGGGCTCGACCCAAGTCGAGGACGGGACACGCATACTGGGCTTGACTATAAGAGGCCAAAAATGGGTTAGCGGTGGCAACGCAAGTCCAACGGTTTTCATATGCGTGTATGGGCCCGGGCTGGTAGGTAAGACGTTGTTGCATCGTGTAGGTATAAGCCGTGCACCATTGGTTGTATCGGGTTGCCACTTTGGGGAGTGATACACCCCACTGTGGGGCCAGCACGGGTATCTACGTTAGGGAGCCAATCGCTTGGGGAGTAGTGGGTACACCTAGTGGAGATAGGGGCAGACGGCACCTATGTGGTCAGCTAGGGGTACACGAAACTACTAGTTATATTTTCTAAGTCCATGTGTGGGATCAACCTTTAAGTTAGGAATGACTGGTGTGGTGCAGTGTAGTTATTACCCTTGGGTGGGTAGATGTGTCTTTACCGATATCTTAGTTTATCCTATGTCTAGTTGGCTGTTTAGTGTAGTCATTTATCCCTAGTCATTACCGTACCCAGTTTATATCATACCCTAATTACTTTAATGATTGTATTGTTAAAGTTATAGGGCTCACTCAGACTTATGTCTGACCCCGTTGTTTTTATCTTTTTCCCAACCCTTAGGTTCTCAGAGTGGGCCTAGCACTAGTGGGCTTTGATCAGATTGCTTTATCTATCTTTTGGAGCTTGGACTCTTGATGTAAAGCTCGGTTATCTTTTCTATTATGGTTATTAGTTATGTAGTGGGATTATGTACTTATGTTTTTAACGAGACGGATATTTTGTACTTGACTCTTGTTGGTTTTTGATATGTAACCAAACATGTTTACCTTCTGCTGCAATTGAAATGATGTTTTAAATTTCAAGCATTACTTATATCTGTCTTGTTGTAATTTTTCTGTTCTATATTCACTTAAAATACTCCACCGAAGTTAAGGCATTCCCTTAGTGAGTGACCTTAGCGGGTGTGGGGTGTTACACGTGGTATCAGAGCTGAAGGTTACCAGAACAGATAAAACTTTTAGAAAAACTATTTTTCTAAGAACATTTTTGGAAGAAGTATTTTCAAAAACATGTCTTTTAAGAGAAAAGTTTTTGAAAGAAAAGCATAATCCCCAATAGCCATATCTCTATCTTTCGAATTCTCCATTTTGAATCTTTCCTCTTTCGTTTCAGCATGGCTGAAGATCTTAACTTTTCGGAGGGTGTAGCGATACCAATATGGTATAGGAGATTGATGGAGGCTAGGGCCGCCACTGCAGGTCCAGAAAATGTTCCTCCACCAACAGTAGCACCCGATCTTCCTCCCCCTCCTCCTCCTCGCACGGATACTTTTGCCAAGACTTGCAAGGAATTTAAGGCTATGGGAGGGAAACCTTTTCAAGGATCAGAAACTTTTGTGGAAGCTAGGGATTGGCTTAAGGAGGTGGAAGAATTGATAGATATCTTTGAGATGGAAGAAGGAAAGAAAGTCAAGTTAGCTGCTTGGTTAATGAAGGGAGAGGCCTTGTTCTGGTGGGAGGTCACTAATGGAGAACGCCTAGTTGACTCTTGGGCGGATTTCAGACAAAGGTTTGTGGCAAAATTTCTTTCAAGGGCGGAAGAAAATCTGTATATGGAAAGGTTCTTGACTCTAAATCAAGGAAACCTATCAGTGAAGGAATATGTCAACAAGTTTAATCAGTTGGCAAGGTTTGGCATAGACATGGTGAATACACCGGAGAAGAAGGCTTTGAGATTCGTTAAAGGTTTGAACGAACCGATGCATGGATTGGCCATGACACACATCCCTATGGGGGCCACCTTTGAGAAGCTAGTAGACATGGCACTCATGCATGAGGAAGAGAAGGGTCCCAATGTTAATAAGGCACCCGAAAAGAAAGGAGATCAGAAGAGACCTCAACAACAACAGCAAAACAAGGGTGGGAAAGGCAACGGTGGCAAGGGAAAGAAGAAGTGCTTCAATTGTGGGACACCAGGCCACCTATGCAAAGACTGTCAGAAGAAGAAGAAGACTGGCTGCTTCCACTGTGGCGAAGCAGGGCATCTAGTGAAGGATTGCCCTAAGAAGGGGCAAAGGACGGGATCTACCTCAGGGGGACTGGTGCAAGCTCTTATGGCACCAGGTCAGGCAAGGGGGCAAGTTCAGGCTCTCGCGGTTCCACCGATTCAGGAAAGAGGTAGAACTATTTCCGTTGAAAGTCTGGTTTTTCTGTTTGATCATCCTGTCCGTACTTTCTTCGACTCTGGCGCATCGCATTCGTTTATCTCATCATCATTAGTTGAGTCACTGCACTTAGACACCAGTCTAGTAGATGATCCCTTGGTTGTTTCAAACCCAATTGGGGGCTCCACTTATTTGTCCATGATATGTTTGGGTTTGAAGATTTCTATACTTAGCGTTGAGTTTAGATGTGATGCTTTTGTTTTGGGCTTCACGGGCTATGGGTTGATTTTGGGCATGGACTGGTTATCCACTAATGGTGTCGTTCTTGATTGCGAAAGGAGAGTTGTTAGGCTCATGACCCGCTTGGGTAACACTCTCGAGATCTCTTGTAATCCCATGGATTCTGTTATGCTAAGTTATCTTGAATCGCTTGACGCTTCGGTCGAGAGTTTGCGATCTGTTAGAGTGGTCCGGGAATACTCGGATGTGTTTGAGGAGGTGAATGGCTTACCTCCGAAGCGGGAGATAGACTTCCGAATATATCTGGTAGACAATGCTAAGCCAGTATCTTTGCCAGTGCGCCACATGGCTCCTCGTGAGAGGAGGGAACTCCATAAGCAAGTAGGGGAGTTGCTTGAGAAGGGGTTCATAAGACAAAGTATATCGGAGTGGGGTGCTCCGGTAGTTTTTGCCACGAAGGCGGATGGGTCCCTCATACTTTGTGTAGACTATAGAGAACTCAACAAGCTCACAAAGAAGAATAGACACCCATTGCCGAGGATTGATGATCTCTTTGATCAGTTGGTTGGCGCCTCAGTGTTTTCGCAGTTAGACTTAGCCACGGGGTTTCATCAGTTGAGGGTGGCTGAGGATAGCATAGACAAGACTGCCTTTAGGACTCCGGATGGTTTTTATGAATGGCTTGTGATGCCATTTTGTTTGACCAACGCCCCTGCATACTTTGTTGATTTGATGAGTAGGGTGTTCAGGGAGTACCTAAATAAGTTCGTGGTGGTCTTTGTGGATGACATCTTAGTCTTTTCTAAGAGTGAAGAAGAGCATGCCCTACATCTTAGGGAAGTGTTAGAGACTCTTCGAGCACATAGCCTTAAGGCTAAATTCTCTAAATGTCACTTTTGGAGGAAGGAAGTGCGGTTCTTAGGGCACGTGGTCTCTAAGGAAGGGATAGATGTGGATCACGCGAAGGTAGTGTCCATCCAAGATTGGAAGGTTCCGAAGAATGCTACCGAGGTGAGGAGTTTCTTGGGGTTGGCTGGCTACTATAGGAAGTTTATCAAGGACTTCGCGAAGATATCAGCCCCATTAACTCGCTTGACGAAGAAGAATCTAGTCTTCACATGGGACGTAGATTGTGATGATGCGTTCCAACGGTTAAAGAGAGCTTTAACCACAGCTCCAGTCTTAGTGTTGCCATATGGGAGTAAGCCATTTGTTGTTTATACCGATGCTTGTGGGACAGGACTAGGCGCAGTCTTAATGCAAGAGGGAAGGGTAATAGCCTACGGGGGAAGGCAGTTGAGAAAGCATGAGAAAAATTACCCTACACATGATCTAGAGTTGGCCGCTATTGTTTTTGCGCTTAATTCTTGGCGCCATTATCTTCTTGGCGAGAGGTTCGAATTGTTCACTGACCACAAATCATTGAAGTACTTGTTTTCTCAGAAGGATTTGAACTTGAGACAACAAAGGTGGATGGAGTTCTTAGCATCCTATGATTTCGAGATAGCGTATACCCTTGGCAAGGGTAACGTAGTGGCGGACGCCTTAAGCAGAAAAAGGTTGTCCTTGAGTCCATTGTTCGTGGAACGACAAAGCTTGGAATTTATCTCAATATTTGACTTCAGACCCTCCGTTGACTTTATACCCGGTTTGCTAGCATCCTTAGAGGTCAGACCTACTCTTTTGGGACGGATTGGCGAGGCACAGCGGGACGACCCACAGTTGGTTGAGTTGGTAGAGAAGCTCATAAGAGGGGAGTCGTCCAGCCATTTGAGTAGGTACACCCTAGACGATAGGGGGTGGTTGCGTAGAGACGGTAGACTTTGTGTACCGCAAGATGAGGGTTTAAGGAAGGCTATACTTGATGATGCACATCGTTCGAAGATGACCATTCATCCCGGTGGGGACAAGATGTACCAAGACATGAAGCGAGTTTTCTTTTGGGCCGGTATGAAGAAAGATGTGGCCGAGTATGTCGCTAGATGCTTGGTGTGCCAACAAGTGAAAGCGGAGCAAAAGAAACCCGGTGGGCTGCTTCACCCATTGGAGGTTCCGCAATGGAAGTGGGATAGTGTCTCGATGGACTTTGTTGATGGGTTACCGAGATCAAGGAAGGGTAATACGGGAATTTGGGTTGTGGTAGACAGACTTACTAAGAGCGCCCATTTTATACCCGTGAAGAGTAAGAGGACTGCTCCATGGCTAGCTTCAGTTTACCTTCGAGAGATAGTTCGATTGCATGGTGTAACTTCTAGCATAGAGAGCGATCGAGATCCTATCTTCACTAGCGAGTTTTGGAAAAGTTTGCAAGAGGCGGTAGGGACTCAGTTGTGTTTGAGCACCGCATATCATCCTCATACGGACGGCCAGACCGAGAGGGTGAATCGTGTTCTAGAAGACCTTTTGAGGCTATGTATCTTGGATTTTGGAGGTACATGGGAAGAGCATCTTCCATTGGTAGAGTTCGCGTATAACAACAGCTTTCATTCAGTATTGGTATGGCTCCTTTCGAAGCTCTTTATGGAAGTCCTTGTCGATCACCTACATGTTGGTGGGAGTCTACGGATAAGATCTTGCTTGGGCCTGATATGGTTAGAGAGACTTCGGAAAAGATTGATTTGATTAGAAGAAGTATGAAAGCGGCGCAAGACAGACAGAAATCCTACGCGGATAAGAGGAGAACGGATCTTGAGTTTAATGTTGGGGACATGGTCTTTGTCAAAGTATCTCCATTACGGAATGTTGTTCGCTTTGGGTCCGTTGGGAAGTTAGCACCAAGGTTTGTAGGACCGTTTCCTATTAAGGAAAGGATTGGACAGATGGCATATAGAGTAGAGTTACCTGAGAGACTTAGTGGTGTACATGACGTATTCCATGTGTCACATTTGAGGAAGTGCCTACATGAGACCGCAGAGGTGGTAGAGCCGAGCTTGCTTAGAGAAGTGGAGGTAGAGCGTGATGCAACGATTCGACGAGCTCCTACTCGCATCCTTGGGTCAGATATTAGGAAGTTGAGAAACAGAGAGGTTCAACCAGTCAAAGTGCAATGGGGAGATGATGAGAGCAACGCTACTTGGGAGACAGAAGCGAAGATGCGTTCACTGTACCCATTTCTTTTTGAGGGTATGTCTTTTAACTTCTCCTTTATCGTTTGTCTAGTACTTATCTTATCTTTAGTATGTCCTCTCGTTAGTACCTTTGACCTTTAGATAGGGTAAACCTATGGTTGAAACATGTGTTTGAGACATGTTATGATTGATGGATGCGTGTGGATGCAAGTGTTTGCTAGTGGTTGCTCGTGGATGCATATACACACACTTTAGACACTAGATCGGCTCAGTCACTTCATATTGCATATAATTGTGTGTAGGTAGCTATATTAATGGATGTATAATGGTTGCGTTATCATATGGATGATGCATTTTGGTGTATGGTTGTGCGCACATGTAGAAATAGTATGTGTCGATAAGGTTCTTTCGCATACATATTGGATGCATGGCACTATCATGGTTTGCATTAAGGAGGTCAACTGAATCAGTAGACCGCCTGATTTTGCATTAGATAGGGAACATATACACACACTTCTTGCATATGTTCATACAGCATTAGAAACTTTAAGGACAATGGATGCCCGTGTTTGATGGTTTAGTAGATGGTTGTTTGGTTGGTAGGATACGTTCTTCTTGACTTAGAGATTTCGGGGACGAAATCCTTTAAGTAGGGGAGAATGTAACACCCCGTATGTTGAATAACTTGTTATAATATAAATCAGGGCAGAATTAAATTTTAAGATCTGAATCAGGGGAAAAGGGCTATGCCATTGCGTTCGTCTCGGAAAAATACGCGAAATAGAGTCTGAGTTTTCGAAAATCGGAGTCCGTATGACCCAGTTAAGGCCCGAAGAAGTTTTCATAAAATTCAAATTTCGAAAAACAGATTTCAAATGCAGAAATGGAGCTAGGCGGAAAAATTCCCGCCAGGCCAAGTCGACATGGGTGTCGACTGCCCAGTCGACACCATGCGTCCCGTGTCGACTGCCCAGTCGACACGGGTGTCGACTTGCCTGGTTAGGGCAGACGGCCTGGGTGCTCTGGGTTGGGTCTCTGGGCTGGATTTGATGGTTGCTCCGAAATCTGATGGCTCTAAATCATTCTAGGGTTAATCCTATGGCCTAAAACACTTAACTAATCTATAAATACACCCTAAGACTACCCTAATTCATACTAAAATTGGATACAACGTCGTCATGCCGTCAAAATGCAACTAGAAGGAGCCACCAACAAATTAAAGAGGAAGATAGCTTCTCAAATCAACTTCTAATCAACTCTAGCAACTTAATCTTCTTCATAGGAGTGCTAATCAACAAGTTGTGAGTTTCTATGCCTTTAGCAAGCAATTGCTAAACTAATTATGATAGGATATAATGAGGTTATGGTTATGTATGTGGATCAATGCAAGTTATGTTATCATATGCTATATGTTCATGATGTTAGTTATGCAAGTTTTATGCTATATGTTCATGATGCTAGTTATGCAAGTTGTATGCTATATGTTCATGATGCAAGTTATGCAAGTTTGATGCTACGTGCCTATGAAGCTAGTTATGCAAGTTGGGTGTAATTTATGCTATATGTTCATGATACTAGTTATGCAAATCACTATGATAAACATTGATCCATTATGACACCATGTTATGCAAGTTTGGTGTTTGATTGTATGTAAGTTCATATATGACATGTTATGCAGGTTTGGTGTTTGATTATATGTAAGTTCATATATGACATGTTATGCAAGTTTGGTGTTTGATTATATGCAAGTTCATATATGACATGTTATGCAAGTTTGGTATTTGATTATATGCAAGTAACATGTGCAAGTTTACACCTTTGTATGATATGCATACATATGCAAGTTAAACCCTTTGTATGTCGTACATACATATGCAAGTTTACCCCTTTATATGACATACGTAACTTATGCAAGTTACCCTCTTTATGACATATGTGATTCATGCAAGTTTGGGTTGATTATTTATGCTAGTTGGGTTTGATGCTATGGTCATATATGCAAGTTGACACCTTTAAAACCCATGTGATGCTAATGTTATGCTAAGTTGAACCCATTGTATTTGTGATGAATCTTCCCTTTTAAGTATGTCATGTTAGCGTATTACGTGGGCAACGATGGGGTTAATATTCATGTTAACAAAATTGTGGTGAAATTGGTATGATGTTGCATACCATAAGTGGATGAACATAATTGAGTCAATTATGTACATCATTAAATTGGAATTAATTAGGGAAAATTAATTCAAAATATGGGGGTGATTAATTAGGTGTAATTAATCGACTAAGACACGAGGTTGGACCCTTTTGTAGCATAAGACTGCCCGGACCCGACCGGCAAATCCAGCGGCTACAAATGATTGGCCCAATGTGAGAGGTCTTAGGCATAAACTAAATACGTGACAAGTGTAAAGACACGAGGTTAGACTCGGTTATGGCGTAAGGCTGCCCGGACCCAACCGGCAAATCCAGCTGCCATAAAAGATAGTCTAATGTGAGAGGTCTTTCCAAAGGTTACGTTCTTAATCAATTAAGAAACACTTAACCATATAAGCATGTAGTGGGGCATGAGGGGTTAAGTGGGTGCCTTGGGTGGCATGTGGAAATCAAGTAAGTGCCTTGGGTGGCATGTGGAAATCTAGTGGGTTGCCTTGAGTGGCAATAGAAAATACGATTAGAATACTTAACCAAGTGGAAACATGTAATTAAACATGATTAAAGGGTTAAGTGGGATACACTAGAAAAGGGGACAAGCTTAGGTGGGTAGCTTGTGAGGGCCCATTTCAACCAGTAACCCAAAACGTATCTTTGTGGGCTCGACCCAAGTCGAGGACGGGACACGCATACTGGGCTTGACTATAAGAGGCCAAAAATGGGTTAGCGGTGGCAACGCAAGTCCAACGGGTTTCATATGCGTGTGTGGGCCCGGGCTGGTAGGTAAGACGTTGTTGCATCGTGTAGGTATAAGCCGTGCACCATTGGTTGTATCGGGTTGCCACTTTGGGGAGTGATACACCCCACTGTGGGGCCAGCACGAGTATCTATGTTAGGGAGCCGATCGCTTGGGGAGTAATGGGTACACCTAGTGGAGATAGGGGCAGACGGCACCTATGTGGTCAGCTAGGGGTACACGAAACTACTAGTTATATTTCCTAATTCCATGTGTGGGATCAACCTTTAAGTTAGGAATGACTGGTGTGGTGCAGTGTAGTTATTATCCTTGGGTGGGTAGATGTGTCTTTACCGATATCTTAGTTTATCCTATGTCTAGTTGGCTGTTTAGTGTAGTCATTTATCCCCAGTCATTACCGTATCAAGTTTATATCATACCCTAATTACTTTAATGATTGTATTGTTAAAGTTATTGGGCTCACTCAGACTTATGTCTGACCCCGTTGTTTTTATCATTTTCCCAACCCTCAGGTTCTCAGAGTGGGCCTAGCACTAGTGGGCTTTGATCAGATTACTTTATCTATCTTTTGGAGCTTGGACTCTTGATGTAAAGCTCGGTTACCTTTTCTATTATGGCTATTAGTTATGTAGTGGGATTATGTACTTATGTTTTTAACGAGACGGATATTTTGTACTTGACTCTTGTTGGTTTTTGATATGTAACCAAACATGTTTACCTTCTGCTGCAATTGAAATGATGTTTTAAATTTCAAGCATTACTTATATCTGTCTTGTTGTAATTTTTCTGTTCTGTATTCACTTAAAATACTCCACCGAAGTTAAGGCATTCCCTTAGTGAGTGACCTTAGCGGGTGTGGGGTGTTACAACTATTATGACAAATAAATTTGAAATGTCCCACATGGGAGAATTATCATACTTCCTCGAATTACAAATTAAACAATTCTCAAATGT
This sequence comes from Allium sativum, assembly GCA_030737875.1. Taxonomy (NCBI): domain Eukaryota; kingdom Viridiplantae; phylum Streptophyta; class Magnoliopsida; order Asparagales; family Amaryllidaceae; genus Allium; species Allium sativum. The sequence continues at coordinate 227,604,863 of CM060919.1, read as the reverse complement.
TATTTTTATTAATCAAGAAAAATATTGTAATAACCTAATTAAACGTTTTGGTATAGACAACACTTCTGGAAAACCAACTCTTATGAGTACTACAGCTCAACTTGATAGAGATAAGAAAGGAAAACGTGTTGATCAAAAACTATATAGAAGTATGATCGGTTCGTTACTCTTTTTAATTACAAGTTGTCCTGACATGATGATGAGTGTATGTTTATGTGTAAGATTCCAAGCAGATCCTAAAGAATCACATTGAAGAGCAGTGAACCGAACTCTAAGATATCTTAATAATACTAAGGACTTCAGTCTTTTCTGTCCGAAAGAATGTCCATTCGACTTAGTATCTTACAATGATGCTGATTTTGGTGGATCTTGGACGGATAGAAAAAGTACAAGTGGTACGTGTCATTTTATTGGAAAATCACTTGTATCTTGGTTTAGTAAGAAACAAAATTGTGTATCACTCTCTACATGTGAAGCAAAATACATATCTGCAGCTTTAGTTTGTGCACAGGTGATCTATATGCAACAAACACTCAGAGATTTTGGAGTAAACTAAACTAAATCACCACTGTATTGTGATAACACTAGTGCTACAAATTTATCCAAAATCCTATAAATCATTCACGAACTAAACATATTGACATTCGTCACCACTTTTTGCATGATAACATAGAAAAAGGAATTATAAATTTAGAATATATCTCAACTGAAAATCAGATTGCCAACAAATTCATTAAACCTTTATTAGAGAATACATTTGTAAAACTAAGACGGGAATTGGGAATTATATCAGTAAGAAATATACAAGTTACTACAAATTACTCTGAACAATTTTTACAACATGTTCGTATACATGTTAAACTAATAGCTAAATTTAATTTCTTTCCTAAAAACACTCACTATGTTTAAGTTATTCTCTGGTTATACCTTCCTAAAATTCCAACCACATATTTTTACAATCTAACTTATACAAGCTTGTGGTTTCATTACAATAAAAACACAATCTATAAACATAAAAAAGTACAAAAACAATCCTATCAACTATGTCTTCCAACAACTCGAATTCCTCAATTAGCATTACCTTCACAACGGATAGCTCGTCAGATACTCCATAATTTCCCATACCAACTCCAAGAAATGAACCACAATATTGATGGGGAAATTATCACACTGGATTCAAAGAAGGCAAAACAAGCTCTATTTTCATCACCAGATATAAAAAGAAAAGTAGATGAAATTCATCATTATCAAAAAGAACAAATAACACTTCAAAAAGAATTATACTTTGAGAAAAAGGTCATCGCAACTCGATTAAGTCTTCTTAAGAAAATCATTTATAAGTTTTTTGCTCCAAAGATGAAGGATATCTCCGAACCTTTACCAATCCTACCAGATCCTATTGATCCATCCTGTTCTTATCGAACTGAAAAAGATCTGGTGAATCCAACAAAGAAGTGTTATACGTTTTCTCCCTAGCGACCTTCATATAGTCCGGACACTTGGAACATGAATTATAAAGCAAATGAAGGAAAACAATCCTCAACACCGACAAAGACTCCGCCTTCTAAGAATTAACTTTCATTTAAGATTAACTGCATTTAATTATTTACCTCATTTTATTATCGAAAACATTGTTATATATATATATATATATATATATATAATGTACTCTTTTAGCAAAAACGAATAAATTTCCTTACAAAAATTTGCCAAAAAACATACCAGATAGTAGTTTGATTACTGGGTGAGAAACATTTTTCAAAGAAACACGGACGTCTGCCTAATCATATACAGACGTTTGAAATATTGTTAAAATAAACTAAAACCTTGCTGTTTTATATTTAACCAAAAACGGACGACTGGAAATTAAAACGAGACGTCTAATAACTAAGTCATTAGTTTTTCCAACGTCCACAAATCAGACGTCTGACTTCTTAAATACAGGCGTCTGAAACAACATAAAAATGAAATGATTACTTGCTGTTTAAAATTAGGACAAAAACAGACGTTTGAAAATTCTATTCAGATGTCTAAATTGCAATAGAAGATTTTATTAAAAAAAGGAACACGCACCATTTACCAACCAACACTTCATTTCATCTCTTCACTTTTTACTTTTACCTTTTCACTTCTTATAAAACCCTAGCCCCCAATTTACCAAATCAATTTAAAACTTCAAAATTTTACCATAATTATCATGTTAAATCGCGGCAAACGTACAAGAGAACAAGAATCCAATCCTTCCTCCGACGAAATAATCCAACAATGGCTTTGGGATGACATCGCCAAAGAGAAGTACAAGGCAATGAAAGATTCCAAATTCTTTGAAGGTGCCTTTGTTAAGTTTGATTCTTTCTCTAATTATCAACTTCAACATTATGCCAGACATTTTCATTTCGAATCTCTAGTTGAATTTAATACAAATAATGTCAAAATTTATCCTTTGCTGGTAGAATTATTCATGGCGAACTTAAACCCAGATCATACTTGACCTCAAAACAAAAAGGATTGTGTTTGGTCTTGGGTATGTGGAAAACATATTCTTCTTCTGATTCAACGATTAGGTCAAATCTTGAGTTGTGCTTGGCAAGGAATTGATATCGACACAATTGAAGTTGATATGTCTAAGGGAGACGAGATATCACACAAGTTTCTTTCCAATAATCTCATCAATATGCATGATCTTACCTCTACCGATCTTCGACCACAAGCTCGATTATTAAACCGTATATTGGTCCGAACAATCAAAACCCGCAAAGGAAGTTACGAAAAAGTTTATAAACGTGATTTTCAAGACTTGTATGCCTTGTACTCGAACAAGCAAATCAATTGGGCAAAGATAATTCTAGACGAATGGACTGATATTACTTACAAGCGCAAGTATAAGACTCTTCACTACGGCGCTTATATTACTCGGAGTCTTACCTCTTGTGAAATAACAATACTCGATACTCCTTCTCTTAGCATAAAGGAAATTGGTTCTAAGGCCTTAAAACTTATGGATATTGATCCTAATCCTGCGACTTTGGAGTATAAGTCTTTTGTTGCTTGGACTGAATATGTAGCATCTCAACCGGAAGCACTTATAGCCGAGCCTTCTCATCGTCGTCAACATAAGGAAGAAGAAGAAGAAGGAATTCAAGTCAAACCTCCCAATACTTCTTCCAAGCAAGCCTTAGTTACGTTGTTACGCAATCAATCTAGAATTCATAAAGATCTTAAGCATTTTGAAAAACAAACAAACAAGAAATTTGATTCCATCAAAGGTTTTTGAACAAAATTTGGGAGACAATATCAAACAACGGGACTTTTTCTAGCCAATCCCATGCTTTGGGTCCATTTCAATGGTCATCTAGTTCGGCCGAAGATGTTCCTTATGCTAGATCTGAACATGGTTCTCCCAAAAACGGTGGAGCAAGTATTAGCTAAAGCTTGTCTGCTTCCGAGGGGTGATAAGTATGGTTGGTAGTATGGTTATCCACATATTTTGGTTAAGAACTTATATTTAACTATGGCGTGTAATATTTTTTGGTACTTAGGTTTATATTTGGAACAAAACTCTATTGTGTGCTATGGTATGTTATGTCTGAATGATATGTTTGTCTATTGAATGTCTGTGTTTATGTTGTGATTGTGTATCATGCATAAAATACTTAAATTGTTTAATAAATATATTTTTTATCAATGCAAAGGGGGAGAAACAAGTGATGCTATATGCATATTGATAGGGGGGCTAATATAGTTGTCATTAGTCAAAAAGGGGAAGAATATTGAATCTCTCTATATAGCGTTTTGACTATGACAACTATACATAAGCATATATACTATATCAACTAACTCTGTTTTGTAGGAAGATATTCGACAGCAGATTCAAGAACACAAATAAAGATTATATATGTTATAAGAGTCTGTTACTCTTAGATTTATTTGTTAAATTCTTCCTCGATGATTAGACACAAACACATTATATATATATTTCAAAATAAAATAGGCAAGGAATAAGTTTTCTTCAGAAACAAACGTATGAAAATTTTCAGACAGACATCTGTTTGCTGAAAGAAATTTCAGATTCACATAATATTCAGATGTCTGGTCTAAAAAATTCGGACATCTGCTTCGAATTAGCCTATTTCCTTGCCGTTTTATTTTTAAATCAAAACACACATCCGAAAATTTTATTCAGACATATGAATACGAAGGGATGCAACTTATAATGAAGTGTCACAACTTTCTATTTCATATCTCTTGATCAAATCTCTTCATGATTGGTTGTAACACTTTGCATATTATAAATAGAGTCTTAATTAAGTGATCCAATCACCGAATTTCATTCTAATTCTTTCTATCTTACTAAAAGCTCTCTAAATCTTTAAAAGCGCTCTATTTACAAATACTTAATATTTCAATCTTCCATATTCTTTCACAAGCTACATGTTTATCATCAAGGAAAGACTATAGGAAGGGTGTAATTAAAACTGACATATCTGTGTTATCAAGAACACAAATAGTCATTAATTATTTTGTATTGTGAAAGTCCTCTTCAGCAGATGAGGCAAGAAATCCCGTTCAGTTGTTCGGGTAATTGTGAACCTATTCCTCCGGGTGAAGCGAGGGTTTTTGTGTTAGTAAAATACCATAAGGGAGCGTGATGACCCCAAACTTCCGTAGTAAGAAAGCAAGGATAATCATAGGAATATAACATAATTACAACAATAGCAGTTCTTAGATAACATCATAACACATAAATCATTGCAACGGAAATAGGAATGTCATCAACATCACAACACTAAAGACATCAGAATGGCACAGTTACAGGATACAGCTTAGTAGAATAAAAAGTCTCAACAAATAGAAATAAGTCTAAACTCCATCAAGTACATCATAAATCAATAATGTCTAAATGTCTCAAAGTAGCAATAAAAATATAAAATGTTCTTCATCTTCTTTCCCTAAGCATGCTCCCATCCAGAATGTATCCATAATACCTGAAGCTGTCACTTGGCTGCCCGTGTGAAAAAGAGGGCACCCGAGTTTGCAAAGTGAAACAAACTACGAGTCAGTCGTGGGACTAGTATGAGAAATCTTACCTAACTTATCAAACCATACGGCTAATCACTGGACCACGCCGCTAATGCGGAACGGTTTTACTCCATTGGATTGCCAGTGCATAAGTTTAATAAATTTTAATTCAAAAACAACGCAATTCAAAATCAACACAATGCTTGTTAGAAAAATGAAATCATTATAAGACTCAAGTCCCATCACACAATGCAACGCAAACCGGAGGATAGAGTTTTACCTTATAATGATCAAACATGCTTGATACATAGAAAATAATATTTTAACATTATTAATGTCCAATCAGTTTTAAAATACTTCAAAGTAAATGTATCAATCCCAGACGGTATAGTACCCCATCCTACTATGTCGCCATATATAGTTTTACAATCAAAATCGTAATGTCGTATTGGAAATTGGGTTTCCATCATGAGCCAAGGCTAGGATGATCTCCTTACCGATTCGAGACACTCTACCAATGTCTCAGGATCACACCTCTGGGCAACCCTTGGATCCTCCAAGGTCAGTCCACAAATACTTTAGTGGATTAGTTATGCCTGAACACACGTTTCCCAGTCCTATTGAACCTATAATTTGGTCACTATCGACCAATATAACCAAGGCGCCTCATTCCATCATCCACATAAGTAAAATGTCAAGGCTTGCAAAATCCTGATACCACTTCTAGCTAGAAAGAAATGCATGCACTCCTTGGGTCCCTTGTCCCGTTTCTAACTCTTACCGGGGTGTGAGGCTCGCGAGGTAACGTTATACACAAAGCTATGCCGAAATATTCTATGCTTTGATCATCATCCACACGGCTCTTCTTCTCAACAAAAGCCTCGATCAATTGCATCTTGGCATGCCACATTGACAATCCACGCCATGCGATCGATAACTACCAATATATAACCTCTGAGCTCGTGCGTCTTAGAGAAGGGTGTTAAGCAAGAGAATAAATTCTCCGCCACCAATCAGATTTATATTAAATAGAAATCAATTTACATGGAATGAAATCCAATGTCAGACACACATCCATTTACAAGTTCGTTCTGGGTCTGAACAAAACCAGAGTCACTTATTCCTTGTCCCGTATGTCCAATACGGAAGAGAGGTTCTCGCGTATCCGAACAATCAACAAGTACGTCCGGACAACTACCACTTTAACCCTTTAGTGGGAGCTAACCAATGTCGGGCATCAGTAGTTATCCATTCGGTGTGAAGATTGCCGATCTTCAATCGCCGTATTTAATATCTTCGATTTAAATCGTTGTAAAATTATTTGAAATGAGATTGAACTCAGTCTTTTCAAATAATTATCGCATATATATATATATATATATATATATATAATTTAAAACCATTTCATATCATTAATATTATTTAATAACGATTTATCGCTATTTTTATTTATATAAAAATAGCCCAATTTAATTCAATGACGCTTCGGGTCAATAAGCGGCCCTAGTGCCGTTTTAATCAAATTTTGATTTACACTTTACACGAAATCTAACAGTTGGATTTTAACAAAATTTATATCATTGGAAAGATCTTCCCAAAGCGGTCCTAACGGTTCCAGATTTGGGAAAATCCGACGGTCGGATCTTTCGGTATAATCGTTTAAAGTTACGATTCCAAAACGCGAACGACTGTGCGCGATTCATTTAATTTTAATTTTAATTTATATATAATTATATATAAAAATAAACCACTCAATGATTCCACTAACGCATTTATCACGCCAAATAAAAGAACGTTTTAATTTGCATAACCTTTTCAACATGTTTACAGTGTCAAATATAATGTATTTTATTTACCTAACAATTAAGCCAATGACAAATAGAAACTAATTTTTATTTGCAATTTTATTTTTAACTTTAACCAAAGAAATATTTTATTTGTACAAAGTTTTCAGTGTATGTTTTTACAAATAAAATAATTCATACAAATTCTAATGTATATGTTGCCAATACGAATAATTCTTTGACTTTGCATCTAGATTCTAATATATGCATTGTCAATAAAATGTTATTTACCACTTTGCATATAACTTCTAATATATGCATTGTCAACAAAAATGTTATTTTTCGTTGCATATAAATTCTAATATATGCATTGTAAATAAAATATTATTTTTCATTGCATGTAAATTCTAATACATGCATTGTAAATAAAATGTTATTTTCCACTTTGCATATAAATTCTAATATATTCATGTAAATAAAATGTTATTTTTCATTGCATACAAATTCTAATATATGCATTGTAAATAAAATGTTATTTTTCAGCCATGAATGAAGGGGGATGGCGGCGGCTACAGTAATAGGGTATCAGGGTTTGGTTAAGGATTATTGTATATTTATATTATTTAATCACTTATTTTTACAAATAAACCCGTTAAGTCTCAGTAACTTCAATTCCAGCCCAATAGAAGTTGTTCCAACCAAATTTCCCCATTCCGGACACAATGGGATAGGTCCCGTCAACCCAAACAATTGTTTTCAGCCTATTTTATATAATTTAAAATTTAAATCCTTTATTTAATTAATTCGATCGTACATTTAAATTCACCGGGGCCACATACGGACTCCGAAAATTCCCGAAAAATAAATCTAGCTATGTTTTGACGATACGGTTCTAACAAAATTAATTTTGTCGAATTTGGAGACCGTTTGAAAAATGGCCTTTTTAACGGTCGATTAAATTCAATATAAATTATCGAACGCAGTTTAATTTACTACGCTCACATAATAATTCCAAAAATTATGGAAAATTAAACTTAGCAATTATTTGACATTCCGGATTCGACAAAAATGGTTTCGTAAAAAACCGAGGTCATTTGTATATTAGCCATTTATACGGGCCATAAATTATATTAAATTCCATAGCAACTAGTCTGAATATTCAACTGGCCATAACTTTTTATTCCCACAATGAAATTTCGATTTTTCGGATTCATTGGAAAGATATTTTTAAACAAATTTAAATATTTTTGGTTTCACTAAAATCCGTTTTATTTTGAATCCTGTGCATTCAGTCGAATTTCAGATTCAAATTTCCAAACTACCGTGCTATTTCTAATTCCTTTTAAAATTAAAATAAATATATTCGTTCTAACTTAGATTTAAATAAATTTTAAATCGTTATTATTTAAAATAAATTATTTTAACTATTCAAAATTTTTTGAAACAGCCAAAATAAAAATTTTAAATTGGTTCTGATTTTCTGGGTTGTTACAATCTCCCCCACTTAAAAGCTTTTCGTCCCCGAAAAGGAAACAATAGTAAAGTAGGAAATAAAACTGAAAATGCAACATATTGTAAATGTACCTCAGCACAAGAGTTACCCGGAGATGTCCACTCTACACTTGAGACAAGCCTGTTTGATGCTATCCTCAGTCTCTCATGTACAGTCTCTAGGATCCTCGCTCCTCTGCACTTTGACTAAGTGGATCCTCTTGTTCCTCAGGACTCGGGTCTCTTTGCCAACAATTTTCACTAGCTCGGGGTAATCTCTAATTCTTGTTGTGTTGCTTCCTCCATAATCAAGTCTGGATCATGTACATGCTTCCAGAGTTGAGACACATTGAATACATCATGAACCCCTGGCAACCAGTCAGGCAACCGCGCCCTATAAGCGAGAGTTCCAATCCTTTCGAAAATAGGAAATGGACCAATGAACCTCGGCGCCAACTTCCTAGTGTTCCCAAAACGAATTACACCTCTCAATGGGGAAACCCTCAAGTACACATAATCGCCAACAGAGAATTCTAAATCCCTTCTTCGTAAGTGTAATAACCCGGAAAATGCGAGCCAGTTTAAAATTTTTATTTTGGCAATTTTAGCGAATTTTGAATATTTAAAATAGATTATTTTAAATAATAACGACGAGAAATTTATTTTGAATATAATTAGAACGTATATATTATATACGTCGTCGTTAGAATATAATTATTATTTATATATTATAAAACGAATTGAAAATGGCGCGTTAGTTCGATAATTCGATTTCAAACTTCAAATGAATGTACTGGGGGCAAAACAAACAGGATTTTAGCGAAACTGAAAATAATAGGATATAATTGAGAATATCTTTCCAACGAATCCAAAAAGTCGAAATTTCATAGCGGGAATCAAAAGATATGTCTAGTTGAAAATTCTGAATAGTCGCTATGGAATTCAGGCCCTTAAAAATGGAAATTTTGCAAACGACCTCGGATTTTGACGAAACCACTTTTGTTGGATCCGGGATGTAAGGTTATTACTATATTCCAAATTTCATAATTTTTCGAATCAATATGTGAGCGTGGCAAAGGAAAACGCGTTTGGCCAGTTTCAGTTGATTTTAATCGACTGGAAAATGGCCATTTTTCCAATGGTCTCAGAATTCAACGAAATTAGTTTTGTTAGGACCGTATCGTCAATACGAAGCTAGAAAATATTTTTCTGGAATTTTTAGAGTTCGTATGTGTCCCCGGTAAATTGAAATGCGCGTTCGAATTCAATATACAGAGGTATATGTTGATTTTAACGGAAACTGATCGAAACGATCGAATCAGCTTACGATACATATCCCATTGTGTTCGGAATGGGGGTAATTAGCTATGGACGACAGGAGGTGGGTCTCGTTTCGGATTCGAATGAAAAAGTTACTTTTTAAAATTAAAATGTATTATATTATATATATATATATAAATTTTTCATATACCCCCCCCCCTCTTTCATTTTGACAGAAGAAATAAAAAAAAGAAAAGAAAAAGGGGGAAAGCATCGATCGCCCCCCTCCCCCCCGTTCACCGCCGTGGCCACCGCCGTCGAGGCGCGGCCTTCCCCACCCTCGTGCCCTCGCCTCCAGTCCCTCCCCCTTCTTCGAGCTCCTCCCTCCCTGTCCCATCGCTCCTCCACATGAAACCCTTCGCCTCCCACTTCGATCATGACCCCACGCTCCCCCTCCTCTTCTTCCCCCCCTCCACTCCCGCTTCCCTCCTCCTGAGACCACGATCCCCCCTCCTCGAATCAAACCCGCGCCCAGACCCCCCGCAACCTGTGAGCAACTGGAAATCCCCCCCCCCCCCCTTCACTAAAAAAAACAATGTGAGTCTCTATTTTCCGTATTTTACTTATTTCTTCGAAGTAAAAATTTGAGTTTTGAAGTATAAAACGTTTTGAATTTTATATGTAAACAACGACGGAAAAGCTTTGATTTTTATATGAAAATGTGATTTTTTTTAATGTATGTAGCGAATGAGGAATATGATTTTTGTTTAGAAAGTGAATTAAAAATATAATTTTTATAATATAGAAAAGTTAAAAATATAATTTTTATTATAGTAGAAGATTAGATTTTCGTATGTAATCTTTTAAAATAAAAAGGCGAAATCTTTATATTTTAAAAGGCGAAATCTTTATATTTGAAAAGGCGAAATCCGTATATTTAAAAAGGCGAAATCTTTATTTATAAAAAGGCGAAATCTTTATATTTGAAAAGGCGAAATCTTTATATTTGAAAAGGCGAAATTTTTATCTGTATAGTAGCGATGTAAAAATAGAATTTTTATCTATATAGTAGCGTTGTAAAAATAGAATTTTTATCTATATAGTAGCGTTGTAAAAATAGAATTTTTATCTATATAGTAGCGGTGTAAAAATATAATTTTTATCTATATAGTAGCGATGTAAAAATAGAATTTTTATCCATATGGAGTGATTATAAAAATGTGATTTTTATATACATAGCAACAATATAAAAATGTGATTTTTATATATGTAGTGGCTACAGATAGTGAAAGTGACAAAAAGGCGAGAACGACGAAGATTTCTATAAATGAAGTGCCGTGGAGTTTGGATAGCTTTAGTGAGAACTCCTCACCATAAATCTTCTCTTTCTAGTTATATATATACTAGGATGCAGACGGTGTTTAGTAGCACCCGACACCATCGTCCACAGACCATGGACTTGTTTGTTTGGTTGTGTAGCTGGTTAGATTATTTGGTTTGAATTGAATTGTTTGGTGAAATGAAACTGATTTGATTGATATGTGTATGGCGTGGGCCATCACTAGACCGGGGATAAGGCTAGGCCTCGTCCCGTTTCTAGTATCGTGCCGTTATGCCGCCGAAATTTTCTAAAATAAATTAGAAAAGTAAAGATATCATTTTATTTAATAAATGAACTGAATAGAATATTCATAGGTTGAATAAAATAATTTGGTCGTTAAAAATATATTTTTTAATGTGAATGTGAATAAATAAATATTCATTTACAAACCGGACGGTTTGTTTATGTACACCTATTTGAAGGATATTGATTGGGACGATAAATTTTACACATCGCCCAACAGCACAAATAAAATCTGTGTTTGATTGTTTGAAACCCCACACGGGTATAGGGATAAAATACGGCACACACTAATCCAAATAATTAGTTGCATGTCGATCGATTGATTGACAGGCTGTTATAAGCGTTAGATATCTATATTTGATGCTTATACAGTGTAGTGCACTTTGGATGATGGTTGATTATTTATCGTTGCTATTATATAGATGTGTTGTATGAAATCCATATAATTAACTTTGTATGGTAATTGATTGGGCCTCATTCCAATTTAGAAATTAAAGAATATTATAAAATAAAGGTTCATGTGTTGACCGTACTCATCCGTTGAGATTAGTCATGTGTTGAACGAAATATTTTAACAATAAAATTTACATCTTTATCATATATAAAATTAGAAACTAATTGGAAAATAGATAAGATGAGTGGTCTCCTGGATATTGATCTGATGTTGGTTTCGGCCTTCGGGGTTAATATTCAGGGAATCGTTCTCTTACTAATTTACAGTACATATCCCATTGTGTTCGGAATGAGGGTAATTAGCTATGGACGACAGGCGGTGGGTCTCGTTTCGGATTCGAATGAAAAAGTTACTTTTTAAAATTAAAATATATTATATTATATATATATATAAAATTTTCATATACCCCCCTTTCATTTTGATAGAAGAAATAAAAATAAAAAAAAGAAAAGAAAAAGGGGGAAAGCATCGATCCCCCCCCCCCCCCCCCCGTTCACCGCCGTGGCCACCACCGTCAAGGCGCGGCCTTCCCCACCCTCGCGCCCTCGCCTCCAGTCCCTCCCCCTTCTTCGAGCTCCTCCCTCCCTGTCCCATCGCTCCTCCACCTGAAACCCTTCGCCTCCCCCTTCGATCATGACCCCACGCTCCCCCACCTCTTCTTCCCTCCACTCCCGCTTCCCTCCTCCTGAGACCACGACCCCCCCTCCTCGAATCAAACTCGCGCCCAGACCCCCCTGCAACCCGTGAGCAACTGGAAATCCCCCCCCCCTTCGCTGAAAAAAACAATGTGAGTCTCTATTTTCCGTATTTTACTTATTTCTTCGAAGTAAAAATTTGAGTTTTGAAGTATAAAACATTTTGAATTTTATATGTAAACAACGACGGAAAAGCTTTGATTTTTATATGAAAATGTGATTTTTTTTAATGTATGTAGCGAATGAGGAATATGATTTTTGTTTAGAAAGTGAATTAAAAATATAATTTTTATAATATGGAAAAGTTAAAAATATAATTTTTATTATAGTAGAAGATTAGATTTTCGTATGTAATCTTTTAAAATAAAAAGGCGAAATCTTTATATTTGAAAAGGCGAAATCTTTATATTTGAAAAGGCGAAATTTTTATCTATATAGTAGCGATGTAAAAATAGAATTTTTATCTATATAGTAGCGTTGTAAAAATAGAATTTTTATGTATATAGTAGCGTTGTAAAAATAGAATTTTTATCTATATAGTAGCGGTGTAAAAATAGAATTTTTATCTATATAGTAGCGATGTAAAAATAGTTTTTTTATCCATATGGAGTGATTATAAAAATGTGATTTTTATATACATAGAAACAATATAAAAATGTGATTTTTATATATGTAGTGGCTACGGATAGTGAAAGTGACAAAAAGGCGAGAACGACGAAGATTTCTATAAATGAAGTGCCGTGGAGTTTGGATAGCTTTGCTGAGAACTCCTTACTTTAAATCTTCTCTTTCTAGTTATATATATATACTAGGATGCAGACGGTGTTTAGTAGCACCCGACACCATCGTCCACAGACCATGGACTTGTTTGTTTGGTTGTGTAGCTGGTTAGATTATTTGGTTTGAATTGAATTATTCGGTGAAATGAAACTGATTTGATTGATATGTGTATGGCGTGGGTCATCACTAGACCGGGGATAAGGCTAGGCCTCGTCCCGTTTCTAGTATCGTGCCGTTATGCCGCCGAAATTTTCTAAAATAAATTAGAAAAGTAAAGATATCATTTTATTTAATAAATGAACCGAATAGAATATTCATAGATTGAATAAAATAATTTGGTCGTTAAAAATATTTTTTTTAACGTGAATGTGAATAAATAAATATTCATTTACAAACCGGACGGTTTGTTTATGTACACCTATTTGAAGGATATTGATTGGGACGATAAATTTTACACATCGCCCAACTGCACAAATAAAATTTGTGTTTGATTGTTTGAAACCCTACACGGGTATTGGGATAAAATACGGCACACACTAATCCCAATAATTAGTTGTATGTCGATCGATTGATTGACAGGCTGTTATAAGCGTTAGATATCTATATTTGATGCTTATACAGTGTAGTGCACTTTGGATGATGGTTGATTATTTATCATTGCTATTATATACATGTGTTGTATGAAATCCATATAATTAACTTTGTATGGTAATTGATTGGGCCTCATTCCAATTTAGAAATTAAAGAATATTAAAAAATAAAGGTTCATGTGTTGACCGTACTCATCCGTTGAGATTAGTCATGTGTTGAACGAAATATTTTAACAATAAAATTTACATCTTTATCATATATAAAATTAGAAACTAATTGGAAAATAGATAAGATGAGTGGTCTCCTGGATATTGATCTGATGTTGGTTTCGGCCTTCGGGGTTAATATTCAGGGAATCGTTCTCTTACTAATTTACGGTTGGAGTCTGATTTGAAATCAAACGATAGATACCATAATTTTTATAAAATATATTAAATAACAAAAATAGTCACACGTGGACAGTACTCATTTGTTGAGATTAGTCATGTGTTGACAAACATTTGTTAAATAGAATAACGAAGTTATTGAAAAATATAAAGCCGTGTTGATTAGAGATGCGCTATTTTGATGCGAACTATATTTATATCGATTATATTCGAATTTGAATTGAATTGAATAGAAACAGAATTTGAATTGAATTGAATAGAAAACGAATTTGAATTGAATAGAAAACGAATTTGAATTGAATTGAATAGAAAACGAATTTGAACTGAATTGAATAGAAAACGAATTTGAACTGAATTGAATGGAAAACGAATTTGAACTGAGTTGAATAGAAAACGAACTGAATTGAATAGAAAACGAATTTGAATTGAATTGAATAGAAAACGAATTTGAATTGAATTGAATAGAAAACGAATTTGAATTGAATTGAATAGAAAACGAATTTGAATTGAATTGAATAGAAAACGAATTTGAATTGAATTGAATAGAAAACGAATTTGAACTGAATTGAATAGAAAACGAGTTTGAACTGAATTGAAAAGAAAGCGAATTTGAACTGAATTGAATAGAAAACGAATTTGAATTGAATTGAATAGAAAACGAATTTGAATTGAATTGAATAGAAAACGAATTTGAATTGAATTGAATAGAAAACGAATTTGAACTGAACTGAATAGAAAACGAATTTGAACTGAATTGAATAGAAAACGAATTTGAACTGAATTGAATAGAAAACGAATTGGAATTGAATTGAATAGAAAACGAATTCGAATTGAATTGAATATAAAACGAATTACAATTGAATTGAAATGAATTTTAAAACGAATTTATAAGGAAAAAATTCAATTTTGATTTGAATTGGAAATGGAAGTTGAAATGTTTTTGAAACGAATTTAAAACTATTTATAAAATTCGTTTTAAATAGAAATCGATGAAATATATATATTATATATATAATGGTCTGAATAGAACGCGCCGCGACAGTTCGTAAATTTCGACCATTAACTTCGAACGGACATTACGGGAGATCCGACCGTCGGATTCTCCTAAAACCGGAACCGTTGGGTTCGTATCAAAAAGAGCTTTCTAACGAATATTAGAAATATGATATCTAACGGTTGGATTTGGTGATACGTCCAAATCAAATTTGGAAAAGGTCGCTGTAAGTGCAGTTCGATGGCCGTTGATGGAAATCGATTGTACGGGCCTTGATAAAATTATTAAAAATAGTAATAATTTGTGTAAAATCATAAGAAATGATTTGGGAAAAATTGGGATGAAAAACTCCATATTTGAAAAGATAAAAATAGATTTTTATCGAAATGAACTAGTTTTGAACTAAAATTAAAACCCATTTATTTTTAAATAAATAAATTGGATTTGAAATGGGTTGTAAATAGAATTGATTTGTGGGTTTATCGTGAAGGGTGTTTTAAATGACACTTGTTCTTTAACCCGATAATAAATAGAATGTGATTTGAGTTTGTCGTGAACTGTGTTTTAAATGACATTAGTTCTTTAACCCAGTAAAAGGAGTTTTAACGTATCTGTAATTAGATTGAAATGTGAATTGATAATCTAAATTATCAAATTTAGAAAGTGAGCGAGAATGGAGTATCACCAGTTTTGCTCCAAAGCGATAGTCAAATCTTTAATTAGATTTGAACGTGGAATGGTAATTAATTTTACCAATAACACCGTGGTATTAGATATGGAGTATTACCAGTTTTGCTTCATGGGATGAATAGGTTGGGATTGGGAAATAAAATAAATAATTACTTCGGTGTGGTTCGCTAATCCCGTCTAGTTTGAAAACCCATAATTTGGTTTGAAATGACATCCAAAGGAAGATTAAAGGATAAATTTTAAAGAATTTATCTTGGATAAAATTAATGGGAACCTTTCCCTAAGAATATGAAATTTAGAAACTAGCTGCAGGTTAGTTAAGAAGAATGGTTTCCTGGGTATTGATCTGATGTTGGTTTCGGCCTTCGGGGTTAATATTTGGGGAATTGTTCTCTTGCTAATTTACGGTTAGTGACTGATGAATTGGAATGAGGCGTATGTTGTGTTTGTGTAACATTTGTTTTTAATATACGCGGGTTGTTCGGAAAGGCCGGGTTTATACCCATTCTGAATAACCGATTCGACGATATGTCGAACATGAAGATGGTGGTTGAAGACCGGAAGTCTTCACATCGTTTGGGTGATTACTGATGATCTTGATTGGGTTGTACACCCAAGATGAGGGAATCAGTTGGTGGTCGTGCAGACGTACCTGGAGATCGATGGATATGCGAGGAAAGTGCCTCCGGTTTTGTTCAGACCCAGAACGAACTTGTAAATGGATTGTGTGTCTGACATTGGATTTTATTCTGTGTTGATTGATTTCTGTTAAATATATATCTGTTTGGCGGCGGAGAATTTATTTTCTTGCTTAACGCCCTTCTCTGAGACGTATGAGCTTAGAGGTTATATATCGATAGATATCAATCGCATGGCATGAATTGCCTGTGTGGCACGCTGAGTTGCATGGATCAAGGCTTCTGTTGAAAAGCAAAGTCTTGTGGTTGATGATCAAAGCACGGCCTACGTGGCAGCTTTGTGTATAGCATGGATTCGCGAGCCTCACACCTCGGTATGAGTCAAAAACGGGATGAGGACCCAAGGAGTGCACGACGTTTCTTTCTAGCTATGGGTGGTGTCAGTGACCTACCAGCCCTGACATTTATATACTTTTCATCTTTGTGGTTTGGATGCGAGGCGCCTCGATTATAGGTCCTATAGGGCCGGGAAACGTGTGTTCAGGAATAATTAATCCTCAAACGTAAGAGAGGACCGGTCTTGGAGGATCCCAGGCGTAGTCCTGAGGCATTTGCTAGAGTGTCTCGAAGCGGAGAGGAGTTTGCCCCTTGCCTCGACTCATGACGGAAATCCAATTTCCAATACGAGATACTTCGGTTTTATTTGTAGAGCCTAGTATGGCGACATGATAGATGGTACCCATGCCGCCTAGGATTGATATTTATGATTGAAATTGTTTTGACACTATACACTTATAATAGTATCAAATGATTTGTTTTAAACGTACCAAGCATGTTTGGCTATTATAAGGAAAAACCCTACCCTCCGGCTTGAGTTGCATTGTGTGATGGGACCTGGGTCTTATAATAGCTTCATTTTTCGAAAAAGCATTGTGTTGTCTTTTCTATGCACTGGTATTCTTGGGAGGAAACCCGTTCCGTGTTATACGGCGTGGTCCTTTGAATTACTCTCTTTTAAAGTAAAGTTTTAAATAACTGTTTTAGTTCTCACACCAGTCACATGACTGACCTGGAGTTTATTGTTTTAACCTAAACTCTGGGTGCCCCTATTTCCACATGGGCAGCTAGTAGTTTTGGTTTTGCAGATTTATATTCACAGGATCCTGGTTTACAGCTGGAATGATATCCGGAAAGCTCTGTATCCGTATATCACCTTCAGTTGTGCTTTGTATTATTTTTCCGCTGCTATGTAATTTATTGTAATCTCTGATATTTGTCGAATGTATAATATTCATTTATACTCTGTATATTCTTGTATCTGATGGAATTGTTGTAATAACAATGAAATGTTCTTCCGTCTGCGTTCATTTGTGTGTTGTTCTCAAAGTATCCGCTCTTTCCTTCACGGGGAAGTTACGGGTTCTTACAGTAAGTCTGCATAACTCTTCTTTCAGCTTTGAGCAGTCGGTAGGCGCTTCTTGGTAAAATCAACTTTATCTGATGCTTCACGAATCATGTAGGGACCCAATACTAATCGATTGCCTGTTTCCACCCAACATGCGGGAGATCTGCATGGCCTGCCATATAATACTTCAAATGGTGACATCTGCAAGCTTGCTTGGTAACTGTTGTTATAAGAGAACTCAACCAAGTGCAAGTGATCTTCCCATAACCCGCCAAAATCAAGAATGCATGTTCGCCACAAGTTTTATAATATGTGGTTCACTCTCTCAATCTAGCTATCTTTCTGAGGATGATAAGCGGTGCTCAGATTCAACTTTGTCCCTAGCTCTTCTTGGAATGCTTCCCAGAATTTGCCAGCAAATATCGGATCACGATCACAAACGATGCTACTAGGAACTCCATGTAGTCTGACAATCTCTCTGAAATAAAGCTGCGCCAGACTTCGAGCTGTTCTATTAGATCTGACAGGGATAAAATGGGCGGTCTTCGTGAAACGATCTACAATCACCCATATACTTTCATTCCCTTTTCTTGTTCGGGGCAAGCCATCAATAAAGTCCATAGAAATGTGGTCCCACTTCCAACTTGGAACCTCTAGCAGTTGCAACAATCCTGCGAGCTTCTGTTGATCGCTTTTAACCTGCTGGCAGGTGGGACATCTAGCAGCATATATAGAAATGTCTCTCTTCATCGCCTTCCACCAATAGGTGCGCTCAAGATCATGATACATCATGCTTACTCCTGGATGGATGCTGAGTTTAGATTTGTGACATTCATCCATAACTTCTCTTTTTAGCTCAAGAATATCTGGCACACAGATTCACCCTTGCAATCTAAGAGTCCCCTTGTTGTCTATTTGAAAGCTGGAAGCTTCCCCCTTTCGAACTCGCTCGCTAATCATGTGAATAAATTTATCATCTTTCTAAAGAGAAGAGATCTTATCGATTACTGTGTGCGTAATGATAAGACTGGCGATGATAAGATTGGCGCTAGCTGCATTCTTCCTGCTGAGCGCATTGGCTACAACATTGGTTTTTCTGGAGTATGCAGGATGTATAGATCATAGGCCACTAGAAATTCCAACCAACGTTGCTGCCTTAAATTCAAGTCTCTTTGGGTGAACAGATACTTCAGGTATTTGTGATCAGTATATAATTCAAATTTCTCACCCAAGAGATAGTGCTACCATATCTTTAAAGAAAATACAATGGACATCAACTCGAGGTCATGAGTAGGGTATCTTTTCTCATGCGGTTTCAACCGACGGCTAGCATATGCGACTACTTTTCCCTTTGCATTAACAACGCACCAATACCTTCAATAGAAGCATCAGTATAGACTGTCAAATCTTAGTTGCCATCAATAATGGTCAACATAGAAGCAGTAGTCAACCTCAATTTCAGCTCTTGGAAAGTTGCCTTACATTCGGGTGTCAAAATGAACTTTGTATGCTTCTTAGTCAGCTTCGTCAATGGACAAGATAGTTTCAAAAAATCTTTAATGAATTTCCGATAATAGCCAGCCAATCCTAAGAAACTTCTGACTTTTGTAGGCGTACTAGGATGCTTCCAATCTTAGATGGCTGAGATCTTTCCTGGGTCTACTGAAATGCCTTTCTTTGATACAACATGGCTGAGGAATTTCACCTCTTCTTGCCAGAACATATATTTAGAGAATTTGGATTTCAACACATTTTTTCTCAAGATTTCCATAACTTCTTTCAGATGCTTTTCATGCTCAGCAGTGGATTTAGAATAGATTAAGATATCATTGATGAAAACCAACACGAATTTATTTAAGACATCCCGGAATACTCTGTTCATCAGATCGACAAAGTAGGCTGGAGCGTTACATAAGCCGATGGGCATTACTAGCCATTCATAGAATAAGTCTGACCCTATGAAAGCTGTCAAAGAAACACATTCTTCGGCAATGCATAATAGATGGAAACTTGTAGCTAGGTCTATCCTA
Organism: Allium sativum; assembly: GCA_030737875.1. Lineage (NCBI taxonomy): Eukaryota > Viridiplantae > Streptophyta > Magnoliopsida > Asparagales > Amaryllidaceae > Allium > Allium sativum. Next base: position 227,585,022 of record CM060919.1, on the reverse strand, counting down.
GAGAATACTTGCGCTCCATTCAAGCGGTCCAATAGATCATCAATACGCGACAACGGATATTTATTTTTCAGAGTTTGCTTATTGAGGTCACGGTAGTCCACACATAGTCTGAGGGTACCGTCTGACTTTGGGACAAACACCACTGCTGCACCCCAATTTGAGAAGCTAAGCCTGATCATACCCTTCCACAAAAGCTGTTTAGTTTGATTTCTCAGCTCCTCTTTTTCTTTCAGTATCATTCTTTGAATGGGATGCACAACGGGCTTTGCATTAGGAACCAAGTCAATCCTGAAGTCGATTTTTCTGCGCAGAGGTAAGCTATCAACTTCTTCAAACACATCCGTATAATCTTTGACAACAGGGATATTCTTAATAAAAGTAGGAGTGGCTTCTAGAGAAGACCAAAATTCTTTCCTATCAGTTGCTGAGTCGTGACATGGTATAATAATATCTCCGAGCTTCGTTTTAACTTTGACAACTCTTTCGGCACATTTAACCTCGGCCTCATGTTTTGTTAACCAGTCCAGCCCAAGAATAATATCGAACCCAGAAAAATTCATCATGATCAGATTAAAAGGAAACCGGTAAAAAGAATAGGAGATGGGTACTTTACAAAACAGCCCCAGAACAAAAGAACCTCCTATCGGATTATGGACACTAACTGATTCTTTAAGATTTCTTGTTTTCAAATTTAACTTATTAATCATATCACTAGAAATGAAACTACGCGATGCACCAAGTGTCAAATAATACGGTAACGGGGATATTCTTAATGGTAAGAGTACCTCCCAAGACATTAGGTTTACCTTCTCCTTCGGAAGAAGCTGGTGCAGCTGCTCCATCGTACACATGAGCCACCTCAGATTTCTTCAACAAAGGATAATTTCTGATAAAGTGCCCCGTCTTATGGCAGTTAAAGCACTCCTGAGTATTCCGAGGATTCTGACCATGATTCTGACTAGGTCCAGACTCGTTCCTCCTTGGTTTCTTTGGAGCTCGACATTCGTAGTCAAAATGCCCCATCTTCTGGCAATTGAAGCATCTCACCTTGGATTTGACCCTTTGTCTTCCTTGAGGCTTGGTAGTGGAAGAATTGCTCGCCTCTATTTTCTTGTCGGCTTGCTTCCTTTTATTATTATTCTGATTATTCTCCCGATCTTGCTGCGAATTTCTGTCATTGTCCTCATAGCGGCAAACCATCTCGACCACCTCATTAAATGGGAGCTTAATGTGTGTTGTGACTCTGTACATATTTATCCTGGAGAGGCCATTAATGAATCTTTTGTTTTTCTGGACTGGGTCCCAAATCAATTCTGGATCATAACGTGAGAGTTCTTCAAACTTTCGCACATATTCTGAAACAATCATATCTCCTTGCTGCAAGTTGGCAAATTGATCGTGGAGACGCTCTACTTCCTGCGGAGGAATAAACTTCTCGTTGAAGAGTTCCTTGAATCTGGCCCAAGACATGTCGGCCTCATTATTGCCAATTATGACAGTATACCACCAATTTTTAGCCTTACCACGATGCCAAAAAGCGCTTGCGGTGGTCTTCTAATTCCAGGCCTTCAAATATTTTCTTGCAATTCTTTAGCCATGCCTGTGCCTCAATCACTGTCTCTCGCCCGGTGAATGACACGCCCCTTAAATTTCTGAACTTCTTGGCCACCTTGTCCAAGTCAAAAGGCTGTGGAGGTGGAGGTGGTGGTGTTACAGCCTCGGGAGTGGGATGCCTCTGAGCAGTAGGAGTCTCATCTCTTGCTAGTCCTCTGGCCCCACCTCTGCCTCGGGCTCTTTCTCCCGCTCTAGTGCTCATTTTTAGTTAGTTCTGTACCATCTAGGAAAGAGCCAGACTAACAGAAATGAGAATTTTAAAGGAAAGGTTAAAAATAGAGACATATGGAAAGATGATAATGATGTAATGACTGATTAATATGTGCTATTCTGCTGTGCTCATTCTAGGACATTACTAATCCTATCTCTAATGAGCTACTCACCTTAGAATACTGCTGATTCTATCTAGACGAGTTGTTTTAAATATGTCATACTCCGAAGCTAAGGTTAACCTTTAGCTCTGATACCAACTGTGATGACCCCAAACTTCCGTAGTAAGAAAGCAAGGATAATCATAGGAATATAACATAATTACAACAATAGTAGATCTCAGATAACATCATAACACATAAATCATTGCAACGGAAATAGGAATGTCATCAACATCACAGCATCAAAGACATCAGAGTGGCACTGTTATAGGATACAACTTAGCAAAATAGAAAGTCTCAACAAATAGAAATAAGTTTAAACTCCATCAAGTACACCATAGATCAATAATGTCTAAATGTCTCAAAGTAGCGATAAAAAGATAAAATGTTTTTCATCTTCTTTCCCAAAGCATGCTCCCATCCAGAATGTATCCATAATACTTGAACCTGTCACTTGGCTGCCCGTGTGAAAAAGAGGGCACCAGAGTTTGCAAAGTGAAACAAACTGCGAGTCAGTCGTGGGACTGGTATGAGATTTCTTTCCTAACTTATCTGAGCATATGGCTAATCACAGGACCACGCCTCTAACGCGGAATAGGTTTACTCCATTGGATTGCCAGTGCATAAGTTTAATAAATTTTAATTCAAAAACAACGCAACGCTTTTTAGAAAAATGAAATCATTATAAGACTCAAGTCCCATCACACAATGCAACGCAAACTGGAGGATAGAGTTTTACCTTATAATGATCAAACATGCTTGATACGTAGAAAATAATATTTTAATATTATTATTAGTGTCTAATCAGTTTTAAAATACATCAAAGTAAATGTATCAATCCTAGACGGCATAGTACCTCATCCTACTATGTCTCCATATATAGGTGTACAATCAAAACCGTAATGTCGTATTGGAAATTGGGTTTTCATCATGAGTCAAGGCTAGGGACGATCTCCTTACCGATTCGAGACACTCTAGCAATGTCTCAGGATCACAACTACGGCCAACCCTTGGATCCTCCAAGGCCAGTCCACAAATACTTTAGTGGATTAGTTATGCCTGAACACACATTTCCCGGTCCTATTTAACCTATAATTTGATCACTATCGACCAATATAACCGAGGCGCCTCATTCCATCATCCACATAAGTAAAATGTCAGGGCTTGCAAAACCCTGATACCACTTCTAGCTAGAAAGAAACGCATGAACTCCTTGGTAGGGATGTAAACAGGTCAGACCGGACCGGACGGAGGTGTGTACAAGCTCTGTCCTATAAAAATTCGGACGGACTCGGAACGGACATTATATAGCTTCGGACCGAGCCGGACAACAGACTATCCTGTCCGATATAGCCTTGGATAATAGAAAAACATCGAACATTTTAGATCGGACCGAACACTAGTGTGTCCAAGCTCTGTCCTATAAGAGAATCGAACGGACACGGACCGGACACCTCATAGCTTCAGACCGAGCCGGACAATGGACTGTCCTGTCCAATATACAGCCTTTCTCCTTGGGTCCCTTGTCACGTTTCTGACTCTTATCGGGGTGTGAGGCTCGCGAGGTAATGTTATACACAAAGCTATGCCGAAATAGTCTATGCTTTGATCATCATCCACAAGGCTCTGCTTTTCAATAAAAGCCTCGATCAATTGCATCTTGGCATGCCACATTGATAATCCACGCCATGTGATTGATAACTACCAATATATAACCTCTGAGCTCGTACATCTCAAAGAAGGGTGTTAAGCAAGAGAATAAATTTTCCGCCACCAATCAGATATATATTAAATAGAAATCAATTTACATGGAATGAAATCCAATGTCAGACACATATCCATTTACAAGTTCGTTCTGGGTCTGAAGAAACCGGAGTCACATTATTCCGCGTCCCGTATGTCCAGTACGGAAGAGAGGTGCTCGCTTATCCGGACAATCAACAAGTACGTCCGGACAACTACCACTTTAACACTTTACTGGGAGCTAACCAATGTCGGGCATCAGTAGTTATCCATTCGATGTGAAGATTGCTGGTCTTCAATCGCCGTCTTTAATATCTTGGATTTAAATCGTCGTATAATTATTTGAAATGAGATTGAACTCAGTCTTTTGAAATAATTCTCGCATATATATAATTTAAAACCATTTTATATTGTTAATATTATTTAATAACGATTTATCGCTATTTTTGTTTACATAAAAATAGCCCAATTTAATTCAACGGCGCTTCGGGTCAATAGGCGGCCCTCGCACTGTTTTAATCAAAATTTAATTTACACTTTTCTCAAAATCTAACCGTTGGATTTTAACAAAATTTATATCGTTGGAAAGATCTTGCTAAAGTGGTCCTAACGGTTCCAGTTTTGGGAAAATCCGACGGTCGGATCTTTCGGTATAATCGTTTAAAGTTACGATTCCGAAATGCGAACTACTGTGCGCGATTCGTTTAATTTTAATTTATATTTATATATAATTATAAATAAATATAAACCATTCGACAATTCCACTAACGCATTTATCATGCCAAATAAAAGAACGTTTTAGTTTGCATAACCTTTTCAACATGTTTACAATGTCAAATAAAATGTATTTTATTTACCTGACAATTAAGCCAATGACAAATAGAAACTAATTTTTATTTGTATTTCTATTTTTAACTTTAACCAAAGAAATATTTTATTTGTACAAAGTTTTCAGTGTATGTTTTTATAAATAAAATAATTCACACAAATTCTAATGTGTGTGTTGCCAATACGAATGATTCTTTGACTTTGCATCTAGATTCTAATATATGCATTGTCAATAAAATGTTATTTTCCACTTTGCATATAAATTCTAATATATGCATTGTCAAAAAAAAAATTTATTATTTGTTCATATAAATTCTAATATATGCATTGTAAATAAAATGTTATTTTCCACTTTGCATATAAATTCTAATATATGTATTGTAAATAAAATGTTATTTTTCATTGCATATAAATGCTAGTATATGCATTGTAAATAAAATGTTATTTTCCACTTTGCATATAAATTCTAATATATGCACTACAAATAAAATGTTATTTTTCATTACATATAATTCTAATATATGCATTGTAAATAAAATGTTATTTTTCATTGCATATAAATTCTAATATATGCATTGTAAATAAAATGTTATTTTCCATTGCATATAAATTCTAATATATGCATTGTAAATAAAATGTTATTTTTCATTGCATATAAATTCTAATATTTGCATTGTAAATAAAATGTTATTTTTCATTGCATATAAATTCTAATATATGCATTATAAATAAAATGTTATTTTCCATTGCATATAAATTCTAATGTATGCATTGTAAATAAAATGTTATTTTTCATTGCATATAAATTCTAGTATATGCATTGTAAATAAAATGTTATTTTCCACTTTGCATATAAATTCTAATATATGCATTGTAAATAAAATATTATTTTTCATTGCATATAAATTCTAATATATGCATTGTAAATAAAATGTTATTTTCCACTTTGCATATAAATTCTAATATATGCATTGTAAATAAAATGTTATTTTTCATTGCATATAAATTCTAATATATGCATTGTAAATAAAATGTTATTTTCCATTGCATATAAATTCTAATATATGCATTGTAAATATAATGTTACTTTCGGTTGCATACAAATTTTAATATATGCATTGTAAATAAAATGTTATTTTTCATTGCATATAAATTCTAATATATGCATTGTAAATAAAATGTTATTTTTCATTACATATAAATTCTAATATATGCATTATAAATAAAATGTTATTTTCCATTGCATATAAATTCTAATATATGCATTGTAAATAAAATGTTATTTTCCAATTTATTGAAAATTCTCTTTTTCCTATTTTCTTACATTTCATTAAAAAGGTGAATTTTTAATGCAGTCATGTTTTATTTCTAAAACATGACCATTTTTCTCTTTTCTCATATTCCATTCAACATAATGATAAGATGGTTCTTTTTACTTTTGTTGAAAATCTTAATTCATCAAATTGACAAAAATTGATGTTTCATATTTGTTGAAAATTCTAGTTCAACAAATTGACAAAATTTGATGTTTCATATTTGTTGAAAATTCTAATTCAACAAATTGACAAAATTTGATGTTTTCTTTTTGTTGAAAATTCTAATTCAACAAATTGACAAAATTTGATGTTTCATATTTGTTGAAAATTCTAATTCAACAAAAATGAACATTTTTGTTCAACAATTCTAATTTGACAAAAATGAACATTTTTATTTCAACTAAACAATTTGACAAATATGACCATTTTGGTTTCAACTAAACAATTTGACAAATATGACCATTTTGGTTTCAACTAAACAATTTGACAAATATGACCATTTTGGTTTCAACTAAACAATTTAACAAATATGACCAATTTGGTTTCAACTAAACAATTTGACAAATATGACCATTTTTGTTTCAACTAAACAATTAAAACAAAAGTGATAATTTTTGTTATCTTTTTATTTTAATCTTTTTATCCTAATCTTTTTATTTTAATCTTATTATTATAATGAAAACAAACTTTTGGCAAAACCCATGTTAACAATAAAAAAATGAATATTTTATTGTAAATCTATATTCGACAAAATCATATTTCAAAATGAATATTTTATTGTAAATCTATATTTAAAAAAATCATATTTCACTATGGATATTTTATTGTAAATCTATATTTAACAAAATCATATGTCAAAATGAATATTTTATTGTAAATCTATATTTAACAAAATCATATTTCACTATGGATATTTTATTGTAAATCTATATTTAACAAAATCATATTTCACTATGGATATTTTAATGTAAATCTATATTAAACAAAATCATATTTCACTTATCTAAATAAAATATGAAACTAATATTATAAAATCAAATCAATATTCATAGATCTGAAATAAAAATAATTTTTTTTTTCAAATCAAGATCTAAAAATAAACTATATATTTACATAAAAGAGAGAATTTTTATTGTCGATCACAGTCTAACAACCATGAGCATCACAATCCAACAAACAACATTCAACAATTTCAAATTCCAAGCATCACAGATCTAATTTATTAACATAAATACATGGATTCAGAATAGCGAGAAATAATTAAATTTTTAATTATAAAAATAGAAATTCTCACAGTTGTTTCAATTCAGAATCAAAATTTGTCCAAAATTTAATCTGCTCTGAAGCAGTTCTAATCAGTCTAGAAGTGTAGATCTCGGACTCACAATCGTAACGGATCTGAAATTATTCCATGTTCATATGAATAAGATATGATTTATTTTGTAAAAAATGTTTTAAATTTAAATAATTAGATTTAAAAAAAACCTCTTTCTTCCTTTATCAGATAAAGGCCGAGTAATTTGCTTAGATGTAGGGTTAAAGACCGCGACACAACTACCACGCCGGAGGACAATCGGAGTGTGCTACGACGTAGAGCCTCGAGAGGCGCACCAGTGGGCTCCATGCGGTGGCATGCGAGGGCGGTTGGTGGGCTGGGCGGCGCTCGAAACGGAGCGGGTTCGGGATGCTGTTGCGGCCAAAATACCTAATTTCAGATGGTGTTCACCGTATGGATCTGAAGAGGAGGTGAAGTACTTCGATATTGTCAAAAGGAGGGGCGGTTTTTGGTGAGTGGATTGAAAGATTTTAATGAGGGAAGAGTTCAAGGTTTTCAGCCATGAACGAAGGGGGATGGCGGCGGCTACAGTAATAGGGTATCAGGGTTTGGTTAAGGATTATTGTATATTTATATTATTTAATCACTTATTTTTACAAATAAACCCGTTAAGTCTCAGTAGCTTCAATTCCAGCCCAACAAAAGTTGTTTCTACCGAATTGCCCCATTCCAGACACAATGGGCTAGGTCCCGTCAACCCAAACAACTGTTTTCAGCCTATTTTATTTAATTTAAAATTTAAATCCTTTATTTAATTAATTCGATCGTACATTTAAATTCACCGGGGCCACATACGGACTCCGAAATTTCCCAAAAAAAACTAGTTATGTTTTGACGATACGGTTCTAACAAAATTAATTTCGTCGAATTTGGAGACCGTTTGAAAAATGGCCTTTTTAATGGTCGATTAAATTCAATAGAAATTATCGAACGCAGTTTAATTTACTACGCTCACATAATAATTCCAAAAATTATGGAAAATTAAATATAGCAATAATTTGACATTACGGATCCTACAAAAATGGTTTTGTCATAAACGGAGGTCGTTTGTATATTGGCCATTTATACGGGCTATAAATTATATTAAATTCCATAGCGACTAGTTTGAATATTCAACTGGCCACAACTTTTTATTCCCGCTATGAAATTTCGATTTTTCGAATTCGTTGGAAATATATTTTTAAACAGATTTAAATATTTTTGGTTTCACTAAAATCCGTTTTATTTTGAATCCTGTGTATTCAGTCAAAGTTCAGACTCAAATTTCCAAACTACCGTTCACTAAAATAAATATATTCGTTCTAACTTCGATTTAAATAAATTTTAAATCTTTTTGGTAACGACCCACATTTTTGACCGTTCAAATCGACAATAAACCACACATGTTGACCCGAACAAATCATAAATACAGGCAGTTATTGGGAAAAAAAAAGAAAAGAAGAAAGAAAAGAAAAACAATAACAGAATCTCACAGCCGAAGGACAACATATGATACACAATAGCTATTTAAAATAGTTGAAATATATATACATTGACTATCTGAGTTATACATATACAGGTTTCATCACATGGCAGCGGAAATAAAATGCAGCGGAAATACATACATACATACATACATACATACATACATATATATATATATATGATAGATATATACCAATCTTCGTCTTCAATCTCCAAGGCACAATCATCTTTGGTAACTGCAAATGTCTGCTGACCCGAGCGTATTGCATTAAAGAAACACAACATACACTCGGATCAGCACTAAATCATTTCATATTAGTCAAATCAAAATACGAAATAACTTGAGTATCATGGGTGCAGTAACTCAAGAGATGCTACGGGATTTTTCCATCTCTCGAGGATCCGTTAAACTAATACATACATAGTATAATATGCTATTATGATAGTGTCTATCCAGTAAAGTAAATATCACAAAAATAGCATAAGCGGGATTACCATATTACCCTTACGCCGTTTACAAGCATCAACAGTCTATACAGTAAATTCACCGTATTGGTGTTATCAGAGGGCACTCAATAGAAGGCAAAGCTAAATCAAAATCGTATGGGCTCGATATGGGTAAATATGACAAGGCACTCGAGGCAATGGCTAGGGTAGGATTCTACCAATAACACTCCTGGACCGGTGGTAACGCATAGCAGCCACTACCGTCCACCTCGGAACACACTCCCAAAATCATAAATGGGCCCAAATCATCATCATCATAGTTATAGAAATAGTATCGAAGAAGTTGTCCGATCAAAGGTGCTACCTCAATTAGTCACGGTATAACTCCTATTTTAGTCATTTCAATTCTGACCCGAAGGTCAGGGCTATTTCGTTATCGCTCATCATCTTCGATCCAACAATTGCCTCAAAGTCATCACAATTCATTCTGGATACGTCATAATGTTCACAGTTGTTAAAGTGGTATCGACACTGACTGAGAGTATGCCTTATGACGACTCCGGTCTCTTTAACAACTAACGCTTACATCTTTCACATCGGTTGGTTCTTTTATATTTCACAAAGGTTCGCTTCGTATCAAAATGTCATATTCTATTCCGAACCAAAATTATATTCAACTAGAATATAATTTCATATCAAAATGTCATAATCATACCAAACCGATTGTACTCTAAATCTGAATATATTTCCATATCCTTATATTATAATCATATAATATTTCAAAATCGACTTATATTCAAATAGAATATATTTTGTCTCAAAGATTTCAAATTATTTCAAATCGATTTATGTTCGCAATCCATTCATATTCAATAGAATATAAACTTTCACTTCAACTCATTTCAAACCCTTAGGAGGTCCATTTATATTCGAGTAGAATATAATTTCCATTTCCATATCAAAATCGGTTTAGAAACCGATTCTTATTCAAATAGAATAAAATTTATCTCAACTCCATTTGAATAACAGTTTCAGATCCAACCACTTTCTATTCGGAAGAAATTTACATTTTGTAGAAATATAACTGCGAAAATAGATGTTTATAAAGAAATATTTATATAAAATAATACATACATATATAGAATATAATAGTCAGAATAGGATAAGATAAAATTTTAAAACTCTATATATATATATAGATAAATTAAAAATTACTATATAGTTTAAATTATAAAATATAAGAAAAATTAGTTATAACAAAAATAGTTATACAAAAAAGGGTTTACTAAATAGATTTTTAAGGAAAGGAATAGTTATTTGAAAACAACAGTGTAAATATATATATATATAATAAAATTCTTTAACTAAAATCATTCCTTTCTTCCGAACTTCAATACTTGAATCAAAACTCCAGTCTCAATGGAGTTTGCCTAGCCCAACGACTTGTCCCTAACCCCATTTCAAACCCATTTTTCAAATTCAAGGATTCAAACCATACTCGTATTACGTTTAAAACACTCCAAATATCCTCGATTATATTTATTCCAATATTAAATTCAATAAGAATTTATTAAATTCGAGTCTACCCAATCCTTAAAAATCCCAAATCATATTCACATTCCAATTTGTTTGGAATAATTTCCGTAACCATTTCATAATCAGTTAAAGTTCAGGTTTAAAGAAAAAATATAATTTATCGAAAAACCGACACGTTCCCTTCAAATAACATTTCCATCGAATAGAATTTTCAAATATTCAAAATCATTTAACCAACCAATGTCTGTATATAATTACCTATCCTATGGCCAAGTGGTTTTAATTTTCTGATATTTCAGGAATGGATCTATCATTTCAATCCAAATCAAGGTCACAGATAATTATCATTTCAACCTGTGTTCTTAATTTATTTTAATCGACTGATCCTCGGTTTATTTGATGCCCGTAACATCTAAGGAAAAAAAATGGGATTAATCGTCAATATAAGTATACAACATTCACATACTGAAAATGGAACATTTCAGAATCAATATAAATTCATCAACCAAATCAACCAAGGCATCCATCACAACGATAATGGTAAACATTACTCATTTCACTGGTTAACAAGTGTCGGGGTTTCTAACTAGAAATTTAATTAAGCTAAATAACTAGTTGTCAACTTAAATTCGTAGATTAACACACTTGTACGTCAGTTTTAAGCAACAAATTCAACAATCAACACAACCATGCAACTAAACTTATTTCATAATTTAATTTAATCAATATGGGAATAAGTCAGTTATTCGTGAGCGAGAAATTCACTCACCTTTGGGTCTCGAGTGGATCGAACATCCAACCAAAGCCCAAAATTTTTCTGTCTCTAAATGCAACCAAACTAGTGCCAGAACGTCCGCAATCTCGCCACGACTCCAACGCACCCAACCGCGTCCAAATCCGAGTTAAAACGAGAAAGTTATTAGCATTTTACAATTTAAATTTTGAATTTATTAAATTAATAAATTAATTTTGCTCACCAACTAAATAATGCCACATCGGCAAGGATTCTCCGGCTCCAAACCCTTTCTCTGCTACAGCCCGCTGAAGAACCCAACCAGACCCGCAACTTTGACCGCCTCCCACCTTCGATTCTATCCATCGTAACCGCCAAGACCTCCGACAATCGCACGTTCATGGACCAGCGCATCCAACCATGCCGGAGCCATCACCTTTGGTGACCCAAAACGCAGTCGACACTGACCTGAACGGAAAGGGTTTTCCGCCTTCTTCGATGAAATTCTGGCCAACCACTCGACTACAACTAAAACGAACACCACCATTGAATTCCTTGAGACAAGCTCTACCAAACCCATATCCCCGATTCTCTGATTTGGCCTTCAATCGAAAACCCCTAAATTCAAGCCTAGGGTTACGAATTCAGTGAACTTTGACTGTAAAATCCGGCTAAACCGCTCACTGCATGTCAAAATTGAGAGGTCCCGTAGCTTCGTATCGTCGAGCTCTTCGTTTTGATATGTAATTTGCGATGGTTTGGAGAGATTTGATTTTGAAGTTGTATTTTTATTTAGGCTAGGGTTTTGAAATTTTTGTTTCCAGCCATTGAAGATAAGAAATAGATAGACAAAGTATACGTACAGATGAGAATGGGCTGGTTAGTGATAAAAGGAATTTATTTATATATATAAAAGGGGGAAAATATGAGAAACAACCATTATCATATTATACCGACTTCTTTCACATTTTCTCACATACTATCAAACGGTAAGTCGGATTGTAACGCAAATTGAAATCCTATCATAATTCACCGTCCCGGTTCCGAAGAGACTGGTCTCGTCGGATTCCGAGACTGTAACACCCCACCTCCGCTAGGGTCACTCACAAAGGGAATGCACTAGGTTTGGTGAAGCATTATCGAGGTAAACATGCACAGAAATATTACAAGACAGAACATATATAAAACAACGGAAGTAAAACAAATTTCATTAACTTATGAAATAAGGTCTAAAGCCTTTTACATCAGAATACATCAAAACCTGTCTTGCAATAGTAAAGAAGCATAAAACCTTTTCATAAATTATTCCCCAAAATAAAGCGGTGAAGCAGCCATAGCCAAGAGAAGACCAAGCTATACATGATGACCTTCAAGCATAAGAGGTCCGAACTAAACAACATCATTTCCTCCCTGAAAACCTGGGGGGGGAAACGGAAGACAAAGAGGCGAAACAAAACGGGGTCAGTCATAAAGACTGGTAAGTCCTATCTACTTCCAGTATAAAACAGGTAAAGGTAACATGACATGCATAAACTGAAAGTAAACATAAGGATGACGACAAAATAGATAAGCTAAACCAAGATAACTGGATGAACTACTGTAGCAAGATAAACTAAGGTATCATGATAAACTACGGTGTCAAGATAAATCAAGGTATCACATCGTCAGTTTTCTATCAAGTATACTATCCCAAGGTATCTATCATGTATAACATCCCACGGTATCTATCATGTATAACATCCCAAGGTATTTATCATTTATATTTGCTCTGCACCTCTCGTACTAGTATCCCAACCCGCGTCATGTGTTAACTATGAATGTCCCTTGCCAAATGTCATGTAATGGTCCATGTCAACCTAATATATAGCATATGTAGGTTTTCCCAACTCGTATGTTTCTTTCCATGTATAAGTTCAGTCCTTTGCCGTAGGCCGTACGGGCTTTCCCATGTAAATCTATACCACCTCAACGTAGTACCATTTTATCCTTGAAGTTATTTTTGGACTGCTACCCTTGATCTAGTTATGTTTTCTTACCATGAACTATCGCGTGTTCACTTAGGATTTATGCCACCTAGGACCACTAGGGATTATGCTACCTAATGAACGTTTCCGTGTCTCGGTTTGGGTTTTATCTACCTAGGACCACTAGGGATTATGCCACCCGTCAACCACGCCCTTTGTCCCACGTATATATCATGAATCGTTTTCCATGTCTAGACGCACATGTATCTCAATGTGCCATCCGAGTTCCGTGCCAGGGCAAATCAAGAAATACGGAACTCGGTCGGGAGCTTTAAGTCGTCTACTGATGCAGATATCAATGTCTGTTTCTGTATCTGTGGCTATTGATCGACGTTAATCTATGAATTAGAAAAGCGCGACATTTGTAATAAATTCTGCAAGCATACAGGTGTGTAGCATACAGGTCGAACATAGGGAGGTGAATTAAATCAAATTATTTATCTAATCTCTTGGGCGAGTTAGACAAAACTTTGGAGGTTGATTTTGAAAATAAAACAAAACAAAATTCAAACTGTAATTTGATTCAGAACAGATCTAACTGAACCGACGATCAAATCCCAATTTCAATGGAAAAGCAATGAAACTATGAATCAGATTCAAATCTAATCAAATCCAATTTATCCTATGAACGCGATTAAAATACAGAAAATAAAAGTGCAGAATATAAATAACAATAGGAAATAAAATTAGGATTACCGCTGAATCTAATCAGACGGTCAATCACTAATGAAAAGAAATGCAAAATACAAATAGTGTTCTACCGAATCTAATCGTGTAGACAACACTAATTGCTAAGAAATAGAAAATTGCATAAGATAAAAAGAAAAATGAGTTTTATTAATGAAGAAGAGAATAGAATGAGATATAGGATGGTAGGATACAATGATACTACAGGGGTATATATAGGGTAGATAGCCAAACCCTAACCCTAATGATAAATGGGCCTGGTCATTACATCACTAATTAGTTTACAATGAGAAACAGAAATGGGCCTTAGATAAATAAAGCAAATTTGGGCCTTTTCTCTTTTCCTCTTGCTTCCTTGACACTTCTTCATTGATTTGTGATGTGCAAAGCCTTGTTATCAATCCTTTTCTTGTCCAACAGCAACTAGATGTGATATCTTCATCTACAATTCTTCAAAATGCAAATACACAGCAAATTGAACTCTATTTCTCTACATTTCTGGTTGCATGCGGGCTGGGTTGGAATATCTGTAAAAGTAACAAAACAATACCCAAGTAATATTTATTTATATACAAAAGATAAGATATAAGAGCATAAAATAAACACATTTCTATGTCAATCAAATACCCCCACACTTATCTTTTACTCGTCCTCGAGTAAAAAGAAAATGGAAAACTAAATAGATAGGTCACACTTTCGTAGGAAACACGATTGCATTGAGCGCATGCAACAAGCCGTTAAACCTCTAGGTGTCCCTAGTAGGACGAGTGGTGTCTCGTGAGGGTTTTCAGCGGATACTACCCACAAAATCCAAATGCAGTATGCTATGATTCTAATGAAACTACATGAATGCAATGGACATATGCAAAAATAAAAACGAAAAATGAAAACACGACTTGTTTCAGGAAAGTGGTACAACAAATTAAGTTAATAATTTCTAATCAGTTGATTTTATTTTAGATACCTTGACTTGTCACAAATTTTCAATATAAATCAAGTTTTCAAATGTTAAATTCCAGTTTGGCCAGTTAGTTCGGTCGATAACATAGTGCAGCCATGAAATAAATTCTTAGTTTGCTTGGCACAGTTTGCAAAGTGGTATTCTAATTTTCTCATGTATGGCTAGTCAAATCAATAAGGTCAAGAAGTGTTTGAGTATCATCGCTTATTCTTTATTCTATAAAATTTTAAGATTTATGATTAAGTACATACACCTAACTAAAAGACCAAGGTTTACCACCCATGCACTGCCTCGCGGACTAACGGAGAGTGGGTAAAGAGCTTGGCGGATTGTGCTGTCCGACTTTGACTTTGTCAACAACGTGTCGGTAATCCTTAGGTGTCCAATCTCATAAAATGAGACCAAGATATTCCAACTTTGACTTTGTCAACAACGTGTCGGATAGAGCTTGGCGGGTTTGCACACCAACGCTCGATATACAAGCAATGTTGGATACCCTTGGATTACTATTATTATTATTGAATTTATAAGCACAAAAAGAGAGTTACGCGAATTCAACTTAACACAACTTAGTTTTAAAGATTTGACAAGCCATTATAAGTATTTTAAGTCCTCCGCTTATTTAAACAAAGTCTACAATATAGAATAGATTTCATGGCCATCACCTAAGAATCTCCCTATGTACCGGTTACACTATTATCCCTCAAAATTAAACTTTTCATTATATTTCAAATTCGGATTTAGCTGAGAGAGAAAATACTATCAACTGATTAATAATCCTTAACTTATTTTGCTGTATCAATCTAAAACGAGTCATGTTTCAAAAAAAATGGTATTTTACTACAGTCAAAAATGCATGATGGTCCTATTTAAATGGCTGAAATTGAAAAATAAAGAAAAAACGAAAATGAGTGAAATGCAGACTCCCCCCCACCCCCCCCCCCCACACTAGAACTAAACAGTGTCCACACTGTAAGCGTTTCCTAAATTTGAATGATAAAACCCATAGATGGATGAGATGCAAGATTATTTGAAGAATAAAATGCAGTCTAGCTATATGTAAGAGTTTATCATATGTACAATGATATATGTGTTTACGATGTACGCGATGCAACGAATTCCACCAACTTTTCCCCCCACACTTGGTTCTTGCTCGATGAGTTCCATTCCCACCATGTCTAGGCATATTTTCTAACAAGCAAGAGTTTTTGAAAACCATCTCATCTTTATATCTCGATTTATAGTCCAGTAGATGAATGTTCAGGGTCGTCCTAACATGAAGTTTTTCAACAAAGCTAACATTCCAAAAATAGTTCTTGTATTCAACAAAATTGTCAGTGTAATTTTCCAAAAATTTGTGATCGTATATAAATTCAGTGAAAGTTGAAATCTGAGTGTTGTTCAAGAGTATGTGATCACATTTCTCATCATTAATTGACAACGTATTTTCGACACTGACAATTTCAAGTTCGTTTGAAATATTCTCAAGGTTAAAATTTTCGAACTCGTGACGTGAATCCACTTCTTCCTCGTTTGGCAACTCATTCTCGTACAACCCAAAAAATTCATGTTCATTAAAATCCATTTCCACTTCTGAGTTTTTGAAAAATTCACCATTTTCATTTGGTTCAATTTCAAAGATTTCAAGTTTCTCGCAGTCTAAACAAGAAAGATCAAAATTCAAGCTTAAATCTTTTTCCCAAAAAGAGTTGAAATCCAAATCATTTGTTGAATTTTGAACAACTTCATTTAGATCATCATTCTCAATTTCGAAAGTTGTTGTTTGAAAATTTTCACTATCAGTAAAGAATGGACTATTTTCTGATTCATCGCTTGTTTGAATTTGATTATGTTGCTCTCGTTGTTCCTTCAAAGATGTCAATAAACAAAGAAGTTCATCAGCCTTTTTATTTAGTCTTTCTTCCCTCTCTCTAAGAATGTTAAGACGATCGCTGATTTGAGAGCTCTCGTTTTGGAGTTCTTGATTCTCAAAATCATCTGAGTTTTCAGAAAATTGACATTGATATTGGAAACCATTTTGATTTTGAAAATTAGGTTCATAACCAAAACCGTTGAAATTCGAAGGAAAATTGCAATTTTGGTTAATCTCAAGATGTGGATATGGGTTGTAAATTTGGAAATTTTGATCGATTTGAAAATCATTTTCAAAATTATTTTCAAACTGGTTTCCAACCTCATATTGATGTTGATCAAAGGTATGTTGCGATTCAAAACCGTTTTGATGTGGATGTGGGTCATAATCGAAATTATTGAAATTTGAATTGAAGTCGTCATTTCGATCATAACTTTGAAAATGTTGGTCATTTTGAAAATTTTGAAAATTGTTGACATTTGGCTCGCGAAATTTTGGAAAATGTTGCTTCATGAGTTGTAATTCAAAATCATACTCTTCAAGCGGACGTCTACTTCGACTATTATCCCACATTTCTCTCAAGGATTTTTTTGAATTAGACATTTGAAATGAAATCACGGCAAGACAGAAATTATTCTCAATTCAAAATAATATAAAATAATGAGTTGTGCTCTATTAATTAACTGACTCAATTAGAAGGGGGAAGAGGGTCTTATGGCCGTTCACGTATAGTGTAAACACTAAGGGATACGACCAATGTTTTACGGGTAGTATGCAACCTCTTTTGCTAATAGTTCAATAAATTGAACTACTATATATCCGCGATCTAATTATACGAGACAGTCACTTCACAAAACACCACTATTCAATTATATTATTTTGCAACGCCTGTTTTTATTGATGAAAACAATGAGAATGAAGATTTCAATTATGGAAATATCAGTTCGCACCAAATTAATTCAGAAATTTCAGTCACAGAAATATAAATTGCAGAATTAATTTTTTTTTACATTCAAGCCGCCGCCCCTGCAGAAGATTTTTACAACAATTTCAATATTTTCAAAGCAGCTTCAGCACCTGTAGAGTTTAGAAAAATATTACAGTGGTGGTATAGTTGTCCGTCCAGTGTAATTGAGTAGCTTCAACGATTAAAATTTCACTTCTTTGTTGCTTGGTCTCTGAATTCCCTGTTTGTTGCTTTCACTTCGATCTTTGCTTCTTCTTTTTTTGAGCCTTTGATTTTTTTTTTTTTGAGATCCCACTCTTTTTTTTTTTGGAAAGCAATAGAAATAAAGCAAAATCAAAAGACTAACAGAAAAAAAAATAACAAAAATAAAAACTAGACAAAAAAATGACCTAAACTAAGCCGAGCCTAAAAAATAAAAAATAAATAAACAAAGGGCTAAGTTAAACAAAAAGGAAACCTAGGCTACAAGTACTAACACCACAATATGTTTTCCCGAAACCACAAGAAACAGTCAAAGCAAGAAGCATGCCCCCTTCCCCTCTATAAAATATCACAATTACCTGTCAATCTCGCAGGAAAACAATAGAACGGAACTCAAAAATTCTCTCCCTTTTTTTTTCTAAAATCGCAGTGGTTGCGATTTGATGTTGGACGAAATTGTGTTTAGATTTGGATTTTTGGTAGGGTTCAGATTGGGTTTCGGTTGTTTCTAATTGGAGATGGCTTCGCTCTGGGTTTCGAGGCTGTTCAGTTATCGTTTGTTATTCGAAGTCCACGGTGGTATGGCTTGGAGTTTGGGGATTTGGGAGATTGGAAGATGCAATTTGATGATGGGTGAAGAGGAACGCTTGGCAAGGGGACTGGGTTAGTTTGTTCGGTGGTAGGTCTTGTGAGCTTAACTGCTTGGGTGTTAAGCAGTTCGGTGGAGGAGACGTACTGTTGTGGTGACAGGGAGTTGTGGAACGTGGGTTTACTGGTGAAATTTGGGAGTATACGCGTGTTGTGAAGATTGCGATGGTAAGAGCTCTGTACTGAAAGGGGAGTCCTTGGTCAGAGGGGGCTGATGGGTGGCTGTGTTGATCAGCGGTGAACGGGTGGAAGCAGTTGGGGGTATGTGATTGGTTTGTGGCTTGAGAGCGTGGCGAGAGAAGAACCTGTTGTACGTTGTTGATGGGTGGAGCGTGAAGACAGTGGCAGGTTATGAGAAGAATGGGTTGGCTTGTGTGAAAATGGGTTTGTGCGTTGGAGTTGTTGGTGGAGAAGCCTGTTGAAGTTTTGCGATGGGGAAATGAAATCAGTTTGGTGATTGTCTGAGGGTGATTGGGGCGTGGCAGTTGTTGTGATGAAGAAGGGTTTGTAAGGGGGGTGTTTGAACGTGGTATAGGAGTGTGGTAGAAGATCGGCTGAACCTTCCGAGGATAAGGCAGAAAAGTTTTTTTTTCACAAAAGAAAACTTGTAGAAAATAAGATGTAGGAATTGGAAGGATTACTGAAAAAAATGGAAAGGAATCGAGAAGAAATGGCAACATAATTTTTTTTTTGTAGACTTGTAAAAGAAGAATTGTAAAGGGACTTAAAAAGGGGAAAGAAATAAAAAAAAATCAAAGAAACTTGACCAGGTTTTCTTTTATATTTTTTTTTAGAAAATAGGAGGGGAATTATAAATAGGGAAAGGAATGATATTGGAAAAAAAATAAAAGGAAAAGAAATCAAAGAAAAAAAATCGAGCAAGATTTCGTTTCTCTTGTATAGCAGATTATAGTATCATCAACTAATACAAAATCTCACCAATCAAGATTTTTTTTCTTCTATAAATACAAAAAAAACAAAAAGGGAAAAAAATAAAAATAAAAACAAAAACTAACACGAATCAAAAATTAAATAAATAATAAAATTTAATCGTTACCTCCCCGGCAACGGCACCAAAAACTTGATCGACGCTAATCTATGAATTAGAAAAGCGCGACATTTGTAATAAATTCTGCAAGCATACAGGTGTGTAGCATACAGGTCGAACACAGGGAGGTGAATTAAATCAAATTATTTATCTAATCTCTTGGGCGAGTTAGACAAAACTTTGGAGGTTGATTTTGAAAATAAAACAAAACAAAATTCAAACTGTAATTTGATTCAGAACAGATCTAACTGAACCGACGATCAAATCACAATTTCAATGGAAAAGCAATGAAACTATGAATCAGATTCAAATCTAATCAAATCCAATTTAACCTATGAACGCGATTAAAATACAGAAAATAAAAGTGCAGAATATAAATAACAATAGGAGATAAAATTAGGATTACCGCTGAATCTAATCAGACGGTCAATCACTAATGAAAAGAAATGCAAAATACAAATAGTGTTCTACCGAATCTAATCGTGTAGACAACACTAATTGCTAAGAAATAGAAAATTGCATAAGATAAAAAGAAAAATGAGTTTTATTAATGAAGAAGAGAATAGAATGAGATATAGGATGGTAGGATACAATGATACTACAGGGGTATATATAGGGTAGATAGCCAAACCCTAACCCTAATGATAAATGGGCCTGGTCATTACATCACTAATTAGTTTACAATGAGAAACAGAAATGGGCCTTAGATAAATAAATCAAATTTGGGCCTTTTCTCTTTTCCTCTTGCTTCCTTGACACTTCTTCATTGATTTGTGATGTGCAAAGCCTTGTTATCAATCCTTTTCTTGTCCAACAGCAACTAGATGTGATATCTTCATCTACAATTCTTCAAAATGCAAATACACAGCAAATTGAACTCTATTTCTCTATATTTCTGGTTGCATGCGGGCTGGGTTGGAATATCTGTAAAAGTAACAAAACAATACCCAAGTAATATTTATTTATATACAAAAGATAAGATATAAGAGCATAAAATAAACACATTTCTATGTCAATCAGCTATGGTCCCACGTGACCCCTCCCTCAACTACTAAAAGGCAATCCAAGAAGAATCATGTATGAGAACTACATCTCGGCCCCACTATAGCCCCACTTTCCAATGGGCCAACCTCACCCATGACTTGATAGCAAGAACATGGTCTGTTGGGAGTTCTCTGCCTTTCCGTTCGTACACGATTGACTAAAGATGGTAGGTAGTCGACGACGTGCTATCCAGGGCAAAAATCAAGTATCGTCGACTCCACGCTAATCCATCCCCGTCTTTAGGTCGCTCGCATAGCAACCAAGGCATACTCTTGGCTCTTCTACCGCAGACCTTAACCTCTGTGAGGTCGGGTTTCATGGACCATCTGCCACCTCAAAGAGGGATACCAAGAGTACCCTCACATCCCCCGAAGCTACCGCTTCGTCACCCAGTTTGTTGGAGCTTTTTATCCAAGTCAGATAAGTTGCTCCTCCTCGTATACTAAGCAATGACCTACCGTATCAGGTTACTCATCTAATTATGAACTAGTCCCATGTCCTTGGCTAAGAATTATTACTTAGTTATCCTTAACTAAGGTTTACCACTTAGCTTCTTTTCCCGTTATCCTTGTTAATCCCGGCTTTCCACCTAGTCCCCTGAACTAGGGTTTTGTCTAATGGGTTAAGTATTGCCATTTACGTTCATGACTTAACCTGCCTACGAATCATGTCAAGATTTAGCTAAGTATTCAAGTCCAAGACCTAGCCCTACGAGTTGGTTAAGTATACCAAGAAGCTCATGACTTAACCCTATTCAATTATCAAGTCAAATTGGTTAAGTATTTGTTTGTCTTAACCCTATCAGATTATCGTGTTAGATTGGTTAAGCATAGATTATCTTAACCTCATCGTATTATCGAGTCGGATTGGTTAATTATAGGTTAACTTAACCCCATCCACTAATCGTATTATAATGGTTAAGTATATTTAAACGGTCTCGTGACTTAACCCTATCAAGTTCTCATATTAGATTGGTTAAGTATGGTTGCTTAACCTCATCCAATCATCATGTATAATTGACTAAGTATAAGTTACTTAACCCCATTAAATTATCATGTTAAGTTGGTTAAGTATTGGTTACTTAACCTCATTGAGTTACCAAGTTTAGATTGGTTAAGTGTTTAACTTAACCCCATCGAATTACCGGGTTTAGATTAGTTAAGTGTAGGTTACTTAACCCCATCTAATTACCGTGTTTAGATTAGTTAAGTGTAGGTTACCTAACCCCATCTAATTACCGTGTTTAGATTAGTTAAGCCTAAGTTACTTAACCCCATCTAATTACCGTGTTTAGATTAGTTAAGTCTAAGTTACTTAACCCCATCTAATTACCAAGTCGGATTAGTTAAGTGTAAATTACTTAACCCCATCCCCTAGTTGTCTTATATGGTTAAGTGTCATTAAGAAATCAAGTCCGGTTCCACTTAACCTACCCATTCGTGTCATATCGGTTAAGTGTCGTTAGTCAAAATTACTTAACCTTTTCATGTGGCATTGATTAGATTAATGCACCCCAACCTCTCACATTAGACTTTGTTGTGGTTACTAGTTAAGCCGGGCGGGTCCGGGTAGATTTACACCACAACCTAGTCTAACCTCGGGTTTTAAGTGCTATATGACCAACTACTCACATTGGGTCCTATTGTTTGTAGACACTAGTTAAGCCGGGCGGGTCCGGGTAGATTTATGCTACAAACTCAACCCAACCTCGAGTTGGCCACTTTCATGTTTGGTCTAGTGTCATATTACACTTACAACCCATACGTGTCTAGTTTCAAGTCCCATGTTTACACACATGTCATGTCCCCATTTAGGTGTATCATGGGTGTCATATTTTCATGAAATCCCATGTCAAATTATCATGTCATAATCACGCACGTCTAACCTACCCCAAACCGTGTTTCCAACTCAAGTAAAAGCGAGACTACATAGTAAGGATACTATGCTACATATTTGCCTCAAAACATGCACGATGTCAAAAAGGGATTGGCCACCAACATGCATGGTATCATAAGGGGTTTGGCCTCAAAATATGCATAGCATCATAAGGGAATTTGGCCACAAACATGCATATTATCATAAGGGAATTTGGCCACAAACATGCATAGTATCGTAAAGGAATTTGGCCACAAACATGCATAGTATCATAAGGGAATTTGGCCACAAACATGCATGATAACATAAGGGGTTTGGGTTCATTTACATGCATAAGCCCCAAAGTCAAGTCTTTGCCAATGTTTCACAAGTCAAATGGTTCCCAAAGGTTCATGCTAACATTCCATAGATAAAGATTCAAACTTGCAAGATAAACTAGGTTAATCATAACATGAATAACATGATTTAGTCACTAAGCATAGCCAAAAGTCATAGGTTCAAGCAAAAGAGGCATGACAAGGTTCATATAGACTAGCATACTTAGTTTAATCTCGTTTTATTCCATGCCATCATTAAAACTACCATTTAGATCTAGAAGTAGCTAGAACTTACATAGCGAGGCTTAGGGAAAGATCATGAATCGTCTTGACCAAGAAAGGTGGCTCCTTTGTTGAAGAATCGTCATGAAACTTGCATAGCAACGATGATTCACTCCCTTGATTTGATGTAGCAAGCTAGCACCTTTGATTCGGATCCGATTTGAATGCATGAGCTCTTGGAGTTGGAGATGGAGGCCATGATCAAGATAGATTTTGGCGGCACTTCGTGGCATGAGTGATTTGTGAGGGTTTAGGCTAGGTCTAGGGGTCTTTTTATAGAGATTAGGGGTAGTTTAGGCCGTAGGATAAACCCTAGGATAGATCTGAACCCTCAAAATCCGTCACAGGCCATCAGAACATAGCACAAGGCCAAGCAGGTGCACCCAGGCCAAAGTGGTCGGACCACCCAGGTCGACACCCGTGTCGACTGGGCAGTCGACCTGCCCCCTGGGCGTGTCGACTCCCCAGTCGACCTGGGGCTTGGGCGGGAATTTTTCCCGCCCAATCTGTTTGGCTCCAGATTTGAATTTCGAACTGTTTTTGAACTTGAATTTTTCTGAAAACTTTGACGGGCCATAACTGGGTCATACGGACTCCGATTGTAACATCCCGTATTTTCAGCTATTTAATATTGTATATTTAAATTTATTTTAAATATTGGTTTGAAATAGTAATATGAATTTTTATACTAATTTTATCGATTTAATAATCGATATATGAATTTATATCGAATATAGTAATACGAAAACGGAATACAATTGAATTTAGTATTTAAAACTGAATCAAAACAATTCTATGGATTAATGTAAATTTCATTTGAATTAGAACGACAATTATAATTTATTATCGTTGAATTTAATTGTTTGAAATCAATTTATATTTTAAATCGAATTTAATTCTAATCATTAATTTAAGTTGTTATCTCTTCTATATAGTCAAATTTAATTTCAGAATCAGTTCTGTAGAGCTCAGAATAACGATATAATCTGAGAGCGTCGGTCGTTACGATTAAAATCGGTTTAGGACTTCGAATTGAGAGACCGCAAGATATTTTAGTTATTTAATTCAGAAAAATCAAATCAAAATAAAATCACATCATTTCAGCCAACCTATGATTAACGAAGCCGACCTAACCATTAAAGGCTGCAGACCTAAGTTTTCTCGAGCTAAATTTTCTGTCTCCTTTGGTCGATACTAAAGAAACACATATTAATGGCGCAGACCTAAAAGGTTACTCTCGCAGACCTATTCTTTGCTTCGAGCTGAAAAAAATGTTCCCCTTCGCATCTATAAATCACCCAAGATCCTCCCTGCATCGTCCATTCTTCAACTCATAACCAAAGTGAAAATCGAAGTCCTTTTCTTCCTGAAATCGAAACTGTTGTTTCAATTAATCGAAATCAAATGGTCGATGTCCCTTTTCGAAAGTCTATTTATGGGGTGCGACGCTGAGGGGTGGAGTTCGACGGTCTAATAGAGGAACCGGGAGGATCGACGTTGGGGATTTTGGCGGCAGATGTGGCTAAACTTTGGGGTTGAGTGGAGGTCGACCTGGGGGTACTGATGAGTGCGAAAGTGGGATTTATGAGGGGAGCGGTCTGTGCGAACTTGGTAATATCGGGGTTCTGATGTTGGTTTGGTGATAAAGGAGGTGCGACAGTATCTTCGTGGTGAGGTCTGGGATGATGGCTTGGTGGAGATGACTGCGATGAGGTTTCAAGGAGTGCGACAGTTTACTGTTCTCATTGATGGAAGCTGATGTGAAGCAATTTTAGGGGTTTGGGTGGCATCGTGATTCACTGTAGTTCACTGGAGTTGGGTTTTCAGTGGTGAAAATGGAAAGGAGGTGGCTCGGTTTGCGAGTAGTTACTGCCAGGGTGCTTGCGTTGAGGAGTTCATCAGCTTGGATGGTGATAAAGGGAGAAATGATAGCTGTCATTAAGGTGTCCGATGAATTGTCCAAGTGGAAAAACGCAGCTTTGGGCTGATTACGGTTTTGTTACTATTCGAAGATACACTTCGTAATTTATCAAGTTATTTTACAGAAGTGATAAGGTAATGTTCTTTTTATTATATAATTTAATATACCTAGAATAATTCATTCGATTATTTTTATAGTCGATTTAAATAAATAAGTTTAAGTTCATGATGGTATGAATGGTTAAAATATGAATCGAATAAATTATAGGTACGAGATAAACGCCTCGAGTAAATTCGTAGCTCAGATGATACGGAGTTTTAAATGGATATTCGCCAAACGAAAATCTCGGTGAGTAAATCTCACTCACCTTTTATTTATAATTATTTTTACTTCATAAAAATAATTGTTGTTGCTTGTTTGGATTTTTCTGCTTGTTTTATATATATTAGTTATTTAGGCTATTATATATATATTGGGTTGATTGATTGGTTGGATTCCAGCAGTCTCATTAGCGGATGCCCGCAGTTTCATAGCGGATGATTACCCTATACGCCCCACGCTATGATTAGTGGATGACCTTCTATACCACGATATTCTGCCACGAAGCAGAATGGGTATTATTTATATGCTAACATCTGTGGATGCAGGAAAACAGGTTGGAGGAATCCAATTGGATTCCTCAAAAATAGATTATCTGTTTGTTTATTTGTCTGCATATATATTGTTATATATGATGTGTTAGAAAAATAAATAATTGGTTGCTTTGTGTGTTTAAATATCACTGGGCTTAAGTAATGATATTTAAAAATATCATGAAAAAGGATATTTGAGAATTAGAAAGGAAATTCTATTTTTCTAAAATAGAATTGAAATTTGAAATTTGAAATTTGAATATAGAAGATTCAAATAGAATTGAATTTGAAATTTAAATATAGAAAATTCAAATAGATCCAAATAGTATTGAAAATGAAATTGAATAATGAAATTCAAATATAGAATTTGAATAAAGAAAATTCAAAGAGGAATTCAAAAGGGATTTGAATAAAAGAATTTGAAATAGAATTTTGAATATAGAAATTCAAATGGAAACTTAATAAAGGAATTTGAATATAGAGAATTCAAACAGAATTGAATATATAATTTGAATCGAGAATTCAAATAGAATTGAATATAGAAATTTGAATATAGAGAATTCAAACAGAATTGAATATAGATTTTGAATCAAGAATTCAAAAAGAATTGAGAAATTCATAAAGGAATGTGAATAAAGGAATGTGAATAGAGGAATAAAGGAATTTGAATAAATGAATTTAAAATATTGAATTTCAAAGAAGAATTGAATTGAATTTGAAATATAGAATTTCAAAGAAGAATTGAAATAGAAATTGAATAATAGAATTCAAATGGAATTTCAAGTATTGAATTTGAATATGAAATAGAAATAGAAATTCAAGTATTGAATTTGAATATGGAATTGAAATAGAAATTCAAGTATTGAATTTGAATATAAAATAGAAAAGGAAATTCAACTATAGAATTTGAATATAGGAATTTAAATGGGAGTTGAATAAAGGAAATTTGAATTTAGAATTCAAATAGAAAAGGAAATAGAATTTGAATTTAGAATTCAAATAGAAAAGGAAATAGAGTTTGAACATAGAATTCAAATAAGAAAGGAATTGGAATTTGAATATAGAATTCAAATAAAAGCGAGATTGGAATTTGAATCAAGAAATTCAAATAGAGTTAAAATGGAGTTGGATTCATTTTAACGAAGTTTAAAAGTTTATATATATAAATATAATTAAAACGAACTCGCCGCAGCGCTGCAGTTCGTAAATTGGCGACTCGTACTTCAATTGAGTATACAGGACTCAATTGAAGTCGGAATTCTTTGAAACAAGAACCGTCAGGACCAGTTAGAAAATAGTTTCCTAATAGAAGAGAAAAATCTGGATTTCGTCGAATAGATTCTGAGATATGTCAAAATCAGAATTTTAAAAGTGCAGCGCCAGAAACCACTAAAACCATAATGGATTTTATATAATAAATATAGGGATTTTTAAGCAAATAAAAATCCGAATTTCCATTTAAAAAACCTGGTCTTGAGTTAGAACATAAAGGTGAACTCAAGTGAAGTAAGAAAAGTGATTTTTGAAACAATAATCATATTATTGATTATTGAATAGAATTAACTAAGTCAAAGAAGAATTAGTTAATCGAGTGGTGAATTGAAGTCGAACTTTGAAAATTGAATTTTTGAATTGTAAACATATATTTGAAATCAAATATAGAACTTAAATTAAAATTTGAATTCAATTAGTTGATAAGTGTAACACCCCACACCCGCTACGGACACTCACTAAGGGAATGCCATAACATTGGTGGAGTATTTTAAGTGAATATAGAACAGAAAAATTACAACAAGATAGATATAAGTAATACTTGAAATTTTAAAACATCTTTTCAATGCAGCGGAAAGTAAAACATGTTTGGTTACATCACAAAACCATACAAGAGTCAAGTACAAAATATCCATCTTGATAAAAATAAGTACATAATCCCACTAAGTAAACAATAGCCATAAAAGGAAAGATTAACTGAGCTTTACTTCAACGGTCCAAGCTCCCAAGGATAGATACAGCAATCCGATCAAGGCCCACTAGCACTAGGCCCACTCTGATAACCTGGGGTTGGGGAAAAAGATAAAACAACGGGGTCAGACATAAGTCTGAGTGAGTCCTATAACTTTAACAATACAATCATTAAAGTAACCAGAGAAGACATAAGTTGATATACGGTAACGCCTGGGGATGAATGGCTACACTAAGCAGCTTGGCAAACTTAGGAGAAACTAAGATAACCGTAAAGACACATTTATCCACCCAAGGATAATTACTAGATTACACCGCCCCAGACCTATCCACCCAAGGATAATTCCTACACTGCTCCACACCAGTCATTCCTACTTAAAGGTTGATCCCACTAAGTGTACTTAGTAATTTAGTAGTTTCGTGTACGCCTATCTGACTACATAGGTGTACCCACTACTCCCCAGCGATCGGCTCCCTACTGTAGATACCCGTGCTGGTCCCACAATTGGGGTGTATCATTCCCCAACGTGGCCACCTGATAATATCAACGGTGCACGGCTTTATATCTACACGATGCAACAACGACTTACCAACCAGCCCGGGTCCACACACGCATATGAAACCCGTTGGTCCCGCGTTGCCACCGTTAACCCGGTTTGGCCTCTTATAGTCAAGCCCAATATGCGTGTCCCGTCACTCGACTTGAGTCGAGCCCACAAAGATACGTTTGGGATATTGGTTGAAATGGGCCCCCACAAGCTACCACCTAAGCTTGAAATTTTATCTAGTGCATCCCACTTAACCCCTCTTTATAATCATGCCCACTTACATGTTAAGTTTTTGGTTAAGTCATCTAATCATATTTCAATTGCCCCTTAAGGCACCCACTAGATTTCTACATGCCACCTAAGGCACTTACTTAACCCTTTAATCATGTTTACTTACATGTCCCACTTTGGTTAAGTATTCTAATCGTATTTTCACATGCCACCCATGGCACTTACTTAACCCTTTAATCATGTTTAATTACATGTTTCCACTTTGGTTAAGTATTCTAATCGTATTTTCTATTGCCACCCGAGGCAACCCACTAGTTTCCTCATGCCACCCAAGGCACCCACTTAACCCTCATGCCCCACAACATGCTTATATGGTTAAGTGTTTCTTAATTAATTAAGACCGTGATCCTCATGAAGACCTCTCACATTAGACTATCTTTTATGACTGCTGGTTAAGCCGGTTGGGTCCGGGCAGCCTTATGTCATAACCGAGTCTAACCTCGTGTCTTTACATTAATCACGTATTTAGTTTGTGCCTAAGACCTCTCACATTGGGCTAACATTTGTAGCAACTGGTTAAGCCGGTTGGGTCCGGGCAGTTTTACACTACAAATGAGTCCAACCTCGTGTCTTAGTCGATTAATTACATCTAATTAATCACCCCCATATTAATTGTCCCTAATTAATATCAAGTTTCTCATAACATGGGTAGACCTAACTCAATAGGTAAATTCCCATGGGGTAGACCTAACTCAATAGGTAAATTCCCACTTATGTTAATTTATTTTTATGGTATGCTTAATCATACCCAATCATACTTTTATTAACATATTTATTAACCCCATCGTTCCCCACGCAAATCGTTCTCATTTCACGACATGATAAAAGGGAAGATCCATCACAAACATCGTGGGTTTAACCAAATCTTAGCATATAACTTTGTCATGGGTTAAGAGGATGTCAACTTGCATATATGAGCATATATTAACCCAACTACATTTAACCCAAACTTGCATATTATCACACATGACTTGCATAACATATTGCATATGAACTTGCATATTATCATACACATATCTTGCATAACATGTTGAACTTGCATATAAGCATTCACATAACTTGCATAAGCATACATAACTTGCATAACATGTTGAACTTGCATATAAGCATTCTCACAACTTGCATAATATGTTAAACATGCATTTAAGCATACACATAACTTGCATAAGCATTCACATTCTTGCATAAGCATTCACATACTTGCATATTAACTCATAAACTTGCATAATGTGTCATCATGAACTTGCATATTAACAAACATGTAACTTGCATAGCATATCTTGCATATTAACATACATGTAACTTGCATAGCATATCTTGCATATTAACATACATGTAACTTGCATAGCATATCTTGCATATTAACATACATGTAACTTGCATAGCATATCTTGCATATTAACATACATGTAACTTGCATAGCATATCATCATGAATTTGCATAACATGCATATGATCACATAGCCCACAACTTGCATATTTAGCATCATGTAAACATAACATACATCATACTAAACTTGCATAAACTTACATACTCAACATGCATAAACCCACTTGTTAAACATGCATAAACCAACTTATTAATCATGCATAAATCCACTTATCAAATATGCATAAACCAACTTATTAATCATGCATAAATCCACTTATCAAGTATGCATAAACCAACTTATTAAATATGCATAAACCAACTTATTCAATATGCATAAACATAGGAAAACATAGAGTAACATATCATTACAAATGATTCAAACTCACTAATCCGCATTCAAGACCATAAGTCTCATTACACCTAATCTACTTGCTTTAACAATTGATGTTAAAGTGATAGAAACTCACAACTAGCAATTTGCACTCCAAATGAAGAAGATTAAGATGCTTAGAATGGATTAGAGGTTGATTAGAGAGGTTGATTAGCTTGCTTTCCTCTTCATTGATTTGTGGTGGCCATGATCAAGTTTCATTTTGCCATAGTTTAGTTACAAGATCTAATTATGAATGAATTAGGATAGGGTTAGGGTCTTATTTATAGGATTAGGTTGCATTTTAGACCCTTAGATTAACCCTAGATTGGTTTAGACCCGTCAGATCCAAGAAGCTTCCAGAACCAGCCCTCCAAGCCAGCCCAAGAACCTAAACTGGTGCACCCAGTTTTACTGGGCGTCGCCCCCCTGTCGACAGGCAAGTCGACAGGCAAGTCGACACCCCTGTCGACAGGCCTGTCGACAGCCCTGTCGACATGGGTAGGGCGGGAATCTTCCCGCCTGGCCCCGCTTGCTTTATTTTAAAATCTGGTTTTTATATTATTAAATCTGTTTTTATCTTTGAATTTTCTGCAAACTTCATCGGGCCATAACTGGGCCATACGGACTCCGATTCTCGGAAACTCGGACTCTATTTCGCGTATTTTTCCGAGACGAACGCAATGACGCAGCCCGTTACCCCCAATTCTCACATCTGAGATTATTTATTCTGTTATTAGTGAATTTTAGCATTAACCGAAATTCGGGGTGTTACATTCTCCCCTCCTTAAAGGATTTCGTCCCCGAAATCTCTAAGCTAAGGAGAATGCATATCCTACCATCCAAACAACCATCTACTCAATCCATCAAACACGGGCATCCATTGTCCTTAAAACAATTTCTAATGATGTATGCGTATATGCAAAAAGTGTGTGTATATGTTCCCTATCTAAGGTATGAACATATGCAAACCATGATAGTGCCATGCATCCATTATGTATGCGAGAGAACCCTATCGACCCATACAATATCTATATGAGTGCACAATCATTCACCAAAATGCATCATCCATATGATAACACAATCATTAAACATCCATAAATATAGCTTCCTACACACAATTTTATGCAATATGCAATATGAAGTGATTGAGCCGATCTAGTGCCTAGAGTGTGTATATATGCATCCACGAGCAACCACTAGCAAACACTTGCATCCACATGCATCCATCAATCATAACATGTCTCAAACACATGTTTCAACCATAGGTTTACCCTATCTAAAGGTCAAAGGTACTAACGAGAGGACATACTAAGGATAAGATAAGCACAAGATATGTGATGAAGGAGAAGCAAAAGGACATACTCTCCGAAAGAAAAAGGGTACCTCGAACGCATCTTCGCTTCCGTCTCCCAGGTAGCATCGCTCTCTTCATCTCCCTTTTTGTACTTTGACTAGTTGAACCTCTCTGTTTTCTCAACTTCCAAATCTCTGACCCAAGGATGCAAGTAGGAGCTCGTCGAATCGTCGCATCACACTCTACTTCCACTTCTCTAAGCAAACTCGGCTCTACCACCTCTGTGGTCTCATGTAGGCACTTCCTCCTATGGAATACATCATGTACACTACTAAGTTTGTCGGGTAACTCCACCAATGGAAGATGCTCCTCCCGTGTACCTCCAAAATCCAAGATACATAGCCTCAAAAGGTCTTCTAAAATATGATTCACCCTCTCGGTCTGGCCGTCTATCTGAGGATGATATGCGGTACTCAATTACAACTGAGTCCCTACCGCCTCTTGGAAACTCTTCCAAAACTCTCTAGTGAAGATAGGATCTCGATCGCTCACCTTACTGGAGGGTACACCATGCAATCTAATAATCTTTCGAATATAAACTGAAGCCAGACATGGAATAGTCCTCTTGCTCTTCACAGGTACGAAATGGGCACACTTAGTAAGTCTATCTACCACGACCCAAATTCCCGTATTACCCTCCCTCGATCTCGGTAATCCATCGACAAAACCCATCGAGACACTATCCCACTTCCATAGCGGAACTTCCAATGGGTGAAGCAACCCACTGGGTTTCTTCTACTCC
Source organism: Allium sativum (assembly GCA_030737875.1). Classification (NCBI taxonomy): domain Eukaryota; kingdom Viridiplantae; phylum Streptophyta; class Magnoliopsida; order Asparagales; family Amaryllidaceae; genus Allium; species Allium sativum. The sequence goes on along the minus strand of CM060919.1, from coordinate 227,552,512 downwards.
GCTTCCATTTGCTAGCTCACCAAGCATCTAGCGACATACTCGGCCGCGTCTTTCTTTATACCGGCCCAAAAGAAAACTCGCTTTACGTCTTGGTACATCTTGTCCCCACCGGGATGAATGGTCATCTTCGACCGATGTGCATCATCAAGTATAGCCTTCTTCAAACCCTCGTCTTGCGGTACACAAAGTCTACCGTCTCTACGCAACCACCCCTTACCATCTAGGGTGTACCTACTCAAATGGCTGGACGACTCCCCCCCCCCCTCATGAGCTTCTTTACTAACTCAACCAATTGTGGGTCGTCCCGCTGTGCTCCGCCTATACGCCCCAAAAGAGTAGGTCTAACCTCCAAGGAGGCTAGAAACCGGGTACAATGTCAACGGAAGGTCTAAAGCCAAACATAGAGATAAACTCTAAGCTCCGTCGTTCAACGAACAATGAACTCAAGGACAACCTTTTTCTACTTAAGGCGTCCGCTACCACGTTACCCTTGCCATGGGTATACACTACCTCAAACTCATAGGATGCTAAGAATCTCATCCAAAAATCATCACAACTGTCCATCTCTCATGCAGACCACCCTAGTCGAACTCGACATCCCCCAAATGCAAGCCCCAAAGGCCTAAACCAATATCAGACAAACACCCAAGGGATATCTCCTTCGAGTTCAGGCGACCTACGTGAGATGATACTAGTAAGAATGGCTAAACAACTAAGCCTTTGACCAACTTTGGATGTCCTCGCCAGTCTCGCTCCAAAACTACCGTTTGTCCCATAACTGGCTTTGCTCACCCTATTGAGCACATACAAAAACTTATTTCGCTCCTAGAAAAGACCAAGATGTCATTTACAAAGACCATCACGAACTTATTTAGGTACTCCCTGAACACCCTTCTTATCATATGCGGGGGCGTTCGTCAAACCAAATGGCATCTCCAGTCACTCATAAAAACCATCCGGAGTCCTAAAGGTAGTCTTCTCTATACTATCCTCAGTCACTCTCAACAGACGAAACCTCGTGGTTAAGTCCAACTACGAAAATACTGAGGCGCCCACTAACTGATCAAAGAGATCATAAATCCTCGGCAATGGGTGTCGATTCTTCTTTGTGAGTTTATTCAGTTCTCTTTAGCCTACACAAAGTCTGAGGGACCCATCCGCCGTCGCAGCAAAAACTACTGGAGCACCCCACTCCGATATACTTCGTCTTATGAACCCCTTCTTAAGCAAACCACCTACTTGCTTATCGAGTTCCCTCTTCTCACGAGGAGTCGTGTGGCACACTGGCCTAGATACTGGTTTGGCATTATCTACCAGATATTTTCGGAAGTTAATCTCCCGCTCCGGAGGTAAGCCCTTCACTTCCTCACACACATCCGAGTATTCCCGGACTGCTCTAACAGATCGCAAACTCTAGACCGTCGTGTCAAGCGATTCTAGATAACTTAGCATAACAGATTCTATGGGATTACAAGAGATCTCGAGAGTGTTACCCTAGCGGGTCATAAGCCTAACAACTCTCCTTCCACAATCAAGAACGGCACCCCTACTGGATAACCAGTCCATGCCCAAAACTAACCCATAGCCCGTGAAGCCCAACAAGCATCACTTCTAAACTCAACGCTAAGTATAGAAACTTCCAAACCCAAAAACATCATGGAGCCCAATTGGGTTTGAAACAACTAAGGGATCATCTACTAAACTGGTGTCTAAGTGCAGTGACTCAACTACCAATGATGAGATAAACGAACTCGATGCGTCAATATCAATTAAAGTACGGACAGGATGATCGATCAGAAAAACTAGACTTTCAATAGAAATAGTTCTACCTCTTTCCCGAATCGCGAGAGCCTGTACTTGCCCCCTAGCCTGCCCTGGTGCCACAAGGGCTTGCACCTGTCCTCCTGAGGTAGACCCCGTCCTTTGCCCTTTCTTAGGACAGTCTTTCACTAGATGCCCTGCTTCGTCACAGTGGAAGCAGCCAGTCTTCTTCTTCTTGCGACAATCCTTGCTTAGGTGACCTAGTGTTCCACAATTGAAGCACTTCTTCTTTCCCTTGCCACCGTTGCCTTTCCCACCTTCGTTTTGCTGTTGTTGCGGAAGTCTCTTTTGATCTCCTTTCCTCTCGGGTACTTTAATAGCATTGGGACCCTTCTCTTTCTCATGCATAAGTGCCATGTCCACTAGCTTCTCAAAAGTGGCCCCCATAGGGATGTAAGACATAGCCAATCCGCGCATTGGTTCGTTCAAGCCTTTAACGAGCCTCAGAGCTTTCTCTTCCGGTGTGTTTACCAAGTCTATGTTGAATCTCGCTAACTGGTTAAACTTGTTAACATATTCTTTTACCGACAAGTTCCCTTGCTTTAAGTTCAAGAACCTTTCCACGTACAGATTTTCTTCCGCTCTTGAAAGAAACTTTGCCTCAAACCTTTGCCTGAAATCTGCCCAAGAGTCAACAGGGTGTTCTCCATTAGTGACCTTCCACCATAGCGAGGCCTCCCCTTCCATCAACCAAGCGGCTAACTTGACTTTCTTTCCTTCCTCCACTTCAAGGATTTCCATCAATTCTTCCGTCTCCTTGAGCCAATCCCTAGCTCCTACAAAAGGTTTGCCTCCCATGGCCTTAAACTCCTTACAAGTCTTAGCAAAAGTATCCGCGCGAGAAGGAACGGGTGCAACTGGTAGTGGAGGAACATTCGCTGGACCCGCAGTGGCGGTCCTAGCCTCTAACAACCTCCTATACCATACTGGTACCGCTACACCGTCCGGAAGATTAAGATCTTCAGCCATGCTGAAACGAAAGAGGAAAGATTCAAACGGAGGATTCAAAAAGATAAAGATATGGCTATCGGGGATTATGCTTTTCTTTCAAAAACTTTTCTCTTAAAAGACATGTTTTTGAAAATACTCCTTCCAAAAATTTTCTTAGAAAAATAGTTTTTCTAAAAAATTTATCTGTTCTGGTAACCTTTGCTCTGATACCACGGGTAACACCCCACACCCGCTACGGACACTCACTAAGGGAATGCCATAACATTGGTGGAGTATTTTAAGTGAATATAGAACAGAAAAATTACAACAAGATAGATATAAGTAATACTTGAAATTTTAAAACATCTTTTCAATGCAGCGGAAAGTAAAACATGTTTGGTTACATCACAAAACCATACAAGAGTCAAGTACAAAATATCCATCTTGATAAAAATAAGTACATAATCCCACTAAGTAAACAATAGCCATAAAAGGAAAGATTAACTGAGCTTTACTTCAACGGTCCAAGCTCCCAAGGATAGATACAGCAATCCGATCAAGGCCCACTAGCACTAGGCCCACTCTGATAACCTGGGGTTGGGGAAAAAGATAAAACAACGGGGTCAGACATAAGTCTGAGTGAGTCCTATAACTTTAACAATACAATCATTAAAGTAACCAGAGAAGACATAAGTTGATATACGGTAACGCCTGGGGATGAATGGCTACACTAAGCAGCTTGGCAAACTTAGGAGAAACTAAGATAACCGTAAAGACACATTTATCCACCCAAGGATAATTACTAGATTACACCGCCCCAGACCTATCCACCCAAGGATAATTCCTACACTGCTCCACACCAGTCATTCCTACTTAAAGGTTGATCCCACTAAGTGTACTTAGTAATTTAGTAGTTTCGTGTACGCCTATCTGACTACATAGGTGTACCCACTACTCCCCAGCGATCGGCTCCCTACTGTAGATACCCGTGCTGGTCCCACAATTGGGGTGTATCATTCCCCAACGTGGCCACCTGATAATATCAACGGTGCACGGCTTTATATCTACACGATGCAACAACGACTTACCAACCAGCCCGGGTCCACACACGCATATGAAACCCGTTGGTCCCGCGTTGCCACCGTTAACCCGGTTTGGCCTCTTATAGTCAAGCCCAATATGCGTGTCCCGTCACTCGACTTGAGTCGAGCCCACAAAGATACGTTTGGGATATTGGTTGAAATGGGCCCCCACAAGCTACCACCTAAGCTTGAAATTTTATCTAGTGCATCCCACTTAACCCCTCTTTATAATCATGCCCACTTACATGTTAAGTTTTTGGTTAAGTCATCTAATCATATTTCAATTGCCCCTTAAGGCACCCACTAGATTTCTACATGCCACCTAAGGCACTTACTTAACCCTTTAATCATGTTTACTTACATGTCCCACTTTGGTTAAGTATTCTAATCGTATTTTCACATGCCACCCATGGCACTTACTTAACCCTTTAATCATGTTTAATTACATGTTTCCACTTTGGTTAAGTATTCTAATCGTATTTTCTATTGCCACCCGAGGCAACCCACTAGTTTCCTCATGCCACCCAAGGCACCCACTTAACCCTCATGCCCCACAACATGCTTATATGGTTAAGTGTTTCTTAATTAATTAAGACCGTGATCCTCATAAAGACCTCTCACATTAGACTATCTTTTATGACTGCTGGTTAAGCCGGTTGGGTCCGGGCAGCCTTATGTCATAACCGAGTCTAACCTCGTGTCTTTACATTAATCACATATTTAGTTTGTGCCTAAGACCTCTCACATTGGGCTAACATTTGTAGCAACTGGTTAAGCCGGTTGGGTCCGGGCAGTTTTACACTACAAATGAGTCCAACCTCGTGTCTTAGTCGATTAATTACATCTAATTAATCACCCCCATATTAATTGTCCCTAATTAATATCAAGTTTCTCATAACATGGGTAGACCTAACTCAATAGGTAAATTCCCATGGGGTAGACCTAACTCAATAGGTAAATTCCCACTTATGTTAATTTATTTTTATGGTATGCTTAATCATACCCAATCATACTTTTATTAACATATTTATTAACCCCATCGTTCCCCACGCAAATCGTTCTCATTTCACGACATGATAAAAGGGAAGATCCATCACAAACATCGTGGGTTTAACCAAATCTTAGCATATAACTTTGTCATGGGTTAAGAGGATGTCAACTTGCATATATGAGCATATATTAACCCAACTACATTTAACCCAAACTTGCATATTATCACACATGACTTGCATAACATATTGCATATGAACTTGCATATTATCATACACATATCTTGCATAACATGTTGAACTTGCATATAAGCATTCACATAACTTGCATAAGCATACATAACTTGCATAACATGTTGAACTTGCATATAAGCATTCTCACAACTTGCATAATATGTTAAACATGCATTTAAGCATACACATAACTTGCATAAGCATTCACATTCTTGCATAAGCATTCACATACTTGCATATTAACTCATAAACTTGCATAATGTGTCATCATGAACTTGCATATTAACAAACATGTAACTTGCATAGCATATCTTGCATATTAACATACATGTAACTTGCATAGCATATCTTGCATATTAACATACATGTAACTTGCATAGCATATCTTGCATATTAACATACATGTAACTTGCATAGCATATCATCATGAATTTGCATAACATGCATATGATCACATAGCCCACAACTTGCATATTTAGCATCATGTAAACATAACATACATCATACTAAACTTGCATAAACTTACATACTCAACATGCATAAACCCACTTGTTAAACATGCATAAACCAACTTATTAATCATGCATAAATCCACTTATCAAATATGCATAAACCAACTTATTAATCATGCATAAATCCACTTATCAAGTATGCATAAACCAACTTATTAAATATGCATAAACCAACTTATTCAATATGCATAAACATAGGAAAACATAGAGTAACATATCATTACAAATGATTCAAACTCACTAATCCGCATTCAAGACCATAAGTCTCATTACACCTAATCTACTTGCTTTAACAATTGATGTTAAAGTGATAGAAACTCACAACTAGCAATTTGCACTCCAAATGAAGAAGATTAAGATGCTTAGAATGGATTAGAGGTTGATTAGAGAGGTTGATTAGCTTGCTTTCCTCTTCATTGATTTGTGGTGGCCATGATCAAGTTTCATTTTGCCATAGTTTAGTTACAAGATCTAATTATGAATGAATTAGGATAGGGTTAGGGTCTTATTTATAGGATTAGGTTGCATTTTAGACCCTTAGATTAACCCTAGATTGGTTTAGACCCGTCAGATCCAAGAAGCTTCCAGAACCAGCCCTCCAAGCCAGCCCAAGAACCTAAACTGGTGCACCCAGTTTTACTGGGCGTCGCCCCCCTGTCGACAGGCAAGTCGACAGGCAAGTCGACAGGCCTGTCGACAGCCCTGTCGACATGGGTAGGGCGGGAATCTTCCCGCCTGGCCCCGCTTGCTTTATTTTAAAATCTGGTTTTTATATTATTAAATCTGTTTTTATCTTTGAATTTTCTGCAAACTTCATCGGGCCATAACTGGGCCATACGGACTCCGATTCTCGGAAACTCGGACTCTATTTCGCGTATTTTTCCGAGACGAACGCAATGACGCAGCCCGTTACCCCCAATTCTCACATCTGAGATTATTTATTCTGTTATTAGTGAATTTTAGCATTAACCGAAATTCGGGGTGTTACAATAAGTAAGTTGAAATATATTTGAAACGTGTTATATTCATATATACAAGCGAAATGGGCAAAGAGTTAGTTAAAGAGTTACTTTAACGAATTGAGTCAAAACGAGTGTATGAAGTTGAAATGAATTATACAGGTATAGATATACCGGAGACAGTTATGGGATAAAGTGATGAAGGTATATAATTAGTGTGCTCGACAATAAGGTACATGTTTAATTCATATATGAGATTTTATGCGTCGTATCGGCAAGCCGCTTGGCTTTTTCTTTTTCTTTTTGAGATGAGAAGTTACCGGGAAGCTATTTGAAATTTCCCGATGCTCCCGATACAGGGGAGGTTATGGCGAATTTTTCCGAAAATTTAAGGAGTTAGAATATTTTTAAGAAAATTTGATAACTCGAAATCCATATATCGATATATATAGAGAATTAGATAATGAAACAAATTTAAATAGGATATTTGAAACAAGAAGGAAAACTATAACTTAGATTTGTTAAGAATAACAAGGGAAATGTATACGTGTTTTAAAAATAGATAATTGGTTTGTATAGTATTGATTATTCGAGTAAGTAGTCTTGTCTGTTTTGACGTTATGAATGTTATTCAGTCAAGGTCTGAGAGGTAATTATACCCCAACTTGATTGGTTTCATTAACAACCGATAAATAGCAAAACTCAGTCTCGAAGATCAACGTTTAAAGAGATTTAGTTGAATGTATATATTTGGGTTGTCGTAACGATGTTTTACACAACATCCGTTTTGACCCAATTAAATGTAAACTTGGAAATAAAATAACAAAGGTATTCTAAGTATAGAACTAAATGAGTTCGTGGAAGAGATAAGTGATTGGAATGTTTTCCAATTAAAATCGATAATATTTTCTAACTATAGAAAATAAAAGGAGGCGATACTTGTAAATATTTGGTTAACAAATATTGATAAGGAAATGGAGAAGAGATTTAATTAATGAAATATTAATTAAAGAGCCCAGTGATTTGTTTGATATGTTTGGATGAACACTTGTTTTTATTCGATAGTTAAATCACAGACTATCGAAGTTTTTGACCATCGTTGTCAATATGGAGAGACCGGTTGGATTATTATCCGAAGAACCACTCCGTATCGGCATAAGCGTTGCGAACCAAGTATGCTGAATATATTGAAGACGGAGTAAAGTGCAAGGACTTTCTATTAAATAGAAATAGTTCCTTCGGTTTCGTTCAATCCCAGAACGAACGTAAATGGACGAATGTCTGACAGAGTATTTCCAATGATCAAATGGGTTGGTCTGTATAAATATATATGGTTGCAACGGATTTATTCCCTTAGCATAACATCCAGAATATTTGTGCAAACTCAACTAGTGATTAACGGATCTGACAATGTGGCATTCAAAGTGATTGTGCTATCAATGAATGGTAAGTATTCGTAGCCTCAGGCCTCAACAACCGGGAAAGGACAAAAATCGGGCAGGCAGCATGGCTATGTGGGTCGCACCCATTAGGATGTATAATCACCTATCTAGAGGTTCATTTAATTTCTTATTCTATTCGATGTTGTCCCAGTCGGGAGGCGGTTGCTGATCCCAACCGTTGGTGATATACATTCGATACACTCAAGCAAAATGAGTGGTCGGTCATGTGTGGTCCGGGTTACAAGATGTTCTTGTTGAACCCAGTGTATTCCTCTCTAGAGATACACTAGCGGAAGGTGGTTCCATACCTTGTCATGTTGGAAATCCAATCTCCAATAAGCGCCATGCGGTTTTTGATTTTATACTATATATGTGGAGCGTGAGATGCAAGCGTTCTGCTATTTGGTTATTTACTTGTTGTAAACATTATTATAATATCACTGGATTTTCGTATCAAAGTGTTTTGGGTTATAGTAAGGTAAAAACCGTCCATGTTTATGTGTGGGCTGGTCTTACTATTATCTTTTCTTTTGAAAGGATTTTAAAGGTTAAACCAATGATTTGAGTTTACTCACACCAGTCCCATGACTGACCCAGAGTTTATTTTGTTTTGTTTTCCCTAAACTCTTGGGTGCCCAAATTTGTACGGGCAGTCAAGTAGTCGGGATTTCACAGATTCAATTGGAGGAGCTGGAAGCAGGAGGCTTCACTAGTTAGCTGTAGATTTTCGTATTTCCGCTGTGTACTATGTTGTATCTGGAAACAGGTGTTTATAACTGTTCCAGAAATGACTGTTGTGCTCTGATAATGGTATGTATATAAAGTTACTGATTTGTATTTCAAAAGTTATGTTATATAATATAATTTGTTCCGCTGCGATGTGAGGTTCTGTGATGTGGTTATGTTCTTCTTCTTCTTCTATTCTAAGTTTCTATCTCATCTATTCTCACCCTCTAACTTCTTTCTATTAATGGTTCGTATTTCTGTGTTATTTGGGTTGGACGTGTGTTGTATTTAGTCAACTCAGATAGCACGGATTTCCGGGTCGTTACACCGATTCTCGAAAACTCGAACTCTATTTCGCGTATTTTTCCGAGACGAACGCAATGGCATAGCCCGTTTCCCCTGATTCAGATTTTATAATTAAATTCTGCCTTGATTCTTGTCTTAGTACGTTGTAAAAAATCCGGGTTGTTACAGAGACCGTTGCCAAAACAGTTAAATTCCATAGTTAATTAATAAATAAAATATTCAAAAATTCAATTAACTATTTTAATTCAATTAAATATTCATTAAATTCAAATTTAATCAAATTGTAATTAAATAAATTCTACCATTTCCAATTTAAATTTGAATCCCACTTTTAAATTAACTCACTCACATTAATTTAATTATTTAATACCCAATTTCAAATTACTACCTTTCTAAATAAAACTAAATTTGAAAAATCTATTTATACTCAATTCAAACAATCACCATCATTTGAAAATTAACAAAACTTGATTTTTTATCAAATATTATTCCATTAATTCATTTTAAATTAAAAATTAAATATATATAAAATACGGGATGTTACATTCTCCCTCACTTAAAATCTTTTCGTCCTCGAAAAGAGAACGAGATAAAGTATTAAACAAATCATACTTTCAAATCCATACTTATAAAATAACATTTATAAAATAAGTTATACTTGTAAAATGTCATAAAATTTTCTAACTCCCGAAATCACGGAAAATTTCGGTAGCATCTCCTTTGTACGGAGAGGTCCGGAAAAATCGCAATACATATATAAATCCGAATATTCATCTCATCACACGATGAGGCATCCCAAAATGGGGAAACAAAATATATATGTAACCACAAACCGTATAACACACATACGTACCTTCTTAGCATTTATTTGCATTTTTATTTACCTTAGCATTTAGCATTTAGCGCAAGCGAGCTCCAAAGCGTAGCGCACACTCCTTACGCCTGCTAAATACTCACATACGCATAAGAATTAAACAAATATATGATGAATAGCGAAGGTATATAACTTGCACAACATATATTAAACATTTTCAACTGCAAAACCAAGATATTCATAACAGGCCAGCGAACAAATTGGGGTTTAACACCCCTTACATGGTGGAATTGGGCTAAGACCCACTAGGCAAAAGTTGTAGTATTCGTTTCAGGCTTTCCGAATTGTCCGGATTTGTCGAATTCGGATAATCCGTTCAAAAATTATGACCGTTTAGTGAAGGCGAACACCTCAGCCCGTACATCAAAAAATACAGATCTGAGTTGTTCAACCCAGTTTTTACCCCTTTAAACATAAAAATTTCAGCAAGCATATTAAGGAAAAGTTTTAGTTCAGATCCTGGGCTTTCCGGATTGTACTCTCACATTAAAATCCGACGCTCCGTTAGGATGTTATGACCAAAGCAACATTGGTTTTCAGTTCAGATTTTTATTTTCTGCGCATACAACTACGACTAGTTCTCGGATTTCAACCTAATAAACATGAAAATTAGACAAGGCCCTATTAGCAAAAGTTTTAGTTCAGGTTCCAAGGTTTCCAACAAGTCCGGAATTCCGATCATCCCTTCAAAAGTTATAACCATTTTACTTCAGCTTATCAAATATTTCAGGTTTTACATAACACCCATTTTATTTCACTTGAAGTTAAATCTTTCGATTTTCAAAACCTAAGCCAAATTTAGCGATCTACGGTGGGTTATCAATCCATTATGTTTAAAATATGGTTTACTCCTTATCTCTTAAGTATACCTATGTTCAATTCCAACTTATTCATTACAGTTGTTCTAATTCGTTCATTAAATAAGTTCCATACCCTTTATTCATATATCATCATCATTCACTTATTTAAGTCCATTGTATTATTTGCCTTTATTTCATTATCCGAGCAATGGGTTCATATTGAATTTCTTACTTATTCCTGAATATTTTCTATTTGTTTTCACACTTCATTACAAGTATTAAATTTTGAATAAACTTGGATTCATTTAAAAAAAAATCTCCAACGAACGTAATTACCTTAGATCTTCATTCATTAACATAGATCAAATTTCCAAATTCCATTCTTATCTATTTACTTCATCCAATTTACATTGAATGTTTTTCCATTTGGATTAAATTCGACTTTATTTATTCTAATTATTTAAGTTCATCCTCACTCATTTCATTTATTTTTGGTCCTAAATTGGCCAAATTAAATTTCTCGGGTTAACTTCCATTATTCTAATTCATTTGATTTAACTGAATTAATTTAATTCCAAATTCTTTCGATGTCCTAATTTAACAAATTAGACTTCGGTTTTATATTTCCTATACCTTCTTCCATAATTCCAATCTCCATTTTATTTCATTTCCTCGTTCTAATAAGTTAACTTCGAATCTATATAAATGGAATAAGTCCCGTTATGGTTTATACAAACCCTCAAATTTTATCTCGTTATTCAATTTCGAATAAAATTGAATTCATTCTACCCTTTCCCAATTATCTTGAGTATATTCAACCCTTAATTCATTAATACGGACCAATTCGCTAATTTCATTTCTCATTCCCCTGCAACTGGCACTTCTATTCATTTCTTTAACCATTTCCTTATTTACTCATTTTCACTTTCATTTCAAATTAATTTTATTCCATTAACTTGGCTTATTTATTTGACTCACAAATCATGAATCAAATTAAGGACTATTCATACTCAATTTTATGCTTAGTTCTCGACCATTCCTATTTGATTTCTAAGTTAGCTTCATTTAATTCGATCCATCAACACGAATTAAGTTATATTTCATTCAATAAAAGTTTGCATTCGTTCACTTCACCGTTCATACTCAGATTTACATTCGAGGTATTATCCAAATGAGGTTTACTCATTTAGTTTTTTATTTTCATTTCTACTTTATCGACCATTCATATTTTATTATCAAACATAAAATTTCCTTTCAACTCCTTCTTGACAACTTCACACACTTATTAACTATTCCAAGCCATACATTGTTACCATTTTTATTACACAACCTAATTTTTCAATTTATTTTAGTCGACTTAAGTTAAATTTTATTTAACGATAATTCTCAATTCTCAAATACTTTTACCCACCAAATTTGGAATTTATTTAAACCTTACTATCGCACATACTTAAGCATTTCGACGACCACTTCCCTTTTCTTAATGCTTAAGTAAATTTCCTGGTTTCATAATCAAAATTCTAACATCTCGATTAACCTTAGTACGCGAGTTATTATTATTAGTTAAAGTGGACTCAAATGCTCGATTCCGGGTTTATAAGCCAAGTTTTAAATAACATATGTACTTATAAAATTTTATAGAAAATCATACCATAAAATTTGAAACCTAAATCTTAATTAACAAAGAACAAAGCAATTTCAATTCTAGTTTAATCCAATTTCAACTTTAAATAACATATACTAATACCTTTTATATAATATTTATACCATATGAAATGAAATCCAAAATCCTTTGTCCACCCGTTATAATAAGCATTTAGTGATCTCCCCTACTCAGACTTCTTCAAAATAAATATCGATAACGCGTGCACTCATTACCGAAGTTAATTCCAATGTCCGAGAAGGGATTACACATCAATTCCTCTAAAATCCTTAGTAAACCATTTATAAACCATTACTTATACTACAATATTATTTTTCAAAAAAAAATTGGCAAATCTATTTTCAAGCACCCCAGAATCGAATTCTCAAGTTCACCTCTATTTTATTTGCAAAGTATATTTCGCACCTAATTGTATTTAATAGATTTCAATTCTCAAATTTCTTTAAAACATTTAAATTTTTCGTTAGATTCAATATCAAAGCAACCATAATAGGTAATAACTTAATATTACCCCTACTAATAACGAATGCATATATACTTAAAACCAATAATAATATTTGATATATTCTAAAATACAATCAAAAACCATATTATGTCAATCATTCTGTTCGATTGTTTATAAATTCCTATCGATTCTATGGCATCCCATATATCGACCAGAATCCATAAATATTCAACAGAACAATCAACATCATATAAAACCATTTTATATCAAAAACACAAGTATGTTCTCTCATATATACTCTCAAACTCATTCTAGAGCATTACTAACCCTATCTCTAATGAGTTAATTCCCGAACAGAGCCAAGGTTATCGCTAACCACCGCTCTGATACCAAATGTAACGACCCACATTTTTGACCGTTCAAATCGATAATAAACCACATATGTCAACCAAAACAAATCATAAATACAGGCAGTTATTGGGAAAAAAAGGAAAGAAGAAAGAAGAGAAAAACAATAACAGAATCTCATGGCGGAAGAACAACATATAATACACAATAGTAGTTTAAAACAGTTGAAATATATATACATTGACTATCAGGGTTATACATATACAGGTTTCATCACATGGCAGCGAAAATAAAATGTAGCGGAAATACATATATATATATATATATATATATATGATAGATATATACCAATCGTCGTCTTCAATCTCCAAGGCACATTCATCTTCGGTAACTGCAAACGTCTACAGACCCGAGCGTATTGCATAAAAGAAACACAACAAACACTCGGATCAGCACTAAATCATTCTCTTATTAGTCAAATCAAAATACGAAATAACCTGAGTGCCATGGGTGCAGTAACTCAAGAGATGTTACGGGAATTTTCCATCTCTCGAGGATCCGTTAAACTAATACATACATAGTATAATACGCTATTATGACAGTGTCTATCCAGTAAAGTATATATCATAAAATTAGCGTAAGTGGGATTACCATATTACCCTTACGCCGTTTACAGGCATTAACAGTCTATACAGTACCATAAATTCACCGTACTGGTGTTACCAGAGTGCACTCCATAGAAGGCAATGCTAAATCAAAATCGTATAGGGCTCGATATGGATAAATATGACAAGGCACTCGAGGCAATGCCCAGGGTAGGATTCTACCAATTGCACTCCCGGACCAGTGGTAACGCATAGCAGCCACTACCGCCCACCTCGGAACACACTCCTAAAATCATAAATGGGCCCAAATCATCATCATCATAGTTATAGAAATAGTATCAAAGAAGTGTGTCCGATCAAAGGTGCTACCTCAATTAGTCACGGTATAGCTCCTGTTTTAGTCATTTCAATTCTGACCCGAAGGTCAGGGCTATTTCGTTATTGCTCATCTTCTTCGATCCAACAATTGCCTCGAAGTCATCACAATTCATTCTGGATACGTCATAACGTTCACAGTTGTTAAAGTGGTATCGACACTGACATAAAGTATGCCTTATGATGACTCCGGTCTCTTTAACAACTAACGCTTACATCTTTCACATCGGTTGGTTCTTTTATATTTCACAAAGGTTCGCTTCGTATCAAAATATCATATTCTATTCCGAACCAAATTTATATTCAACTAGAATATAATTTCATATCAAAATGTCATAATCATACCAAACCGATTATACTCTAAATTTGAATATATTTCCATATCCTTATATTATAATCATATAATATTTCAAAATCGACTTATATTCAAAAAGAATATATTTTGTCTCAAAGATTTCAAATTATTTCAAATCAATTTATGTTCACAATCCATTCATATTCAATAGAATATATATTTTCACTTCATCTCATTTCAAACCCTTAGGAGGTCCATTTATATTCGGGTAGAATATAATTTCCATTTCCATATCAAAATCGGTTTAGAAATCGATTCTTATTCAAATAGAATAAAATTTATCTCAACTCCATTTGAATAACAGATTCAGATCCAACCACTTTCTGTTCGGAAGAAATTTACATTTTGTAGAAATATAAATGCGAAAATAGATGTTTATAAAGAAAATATAAGAAAAATTAGTTATAACAAAAATAGTTATAGGAAAAAGGGTTTACTAAATAGATTTTTAAGGAAAGGATAGTTATTTGAAAACAACAGTGTAAATATATATATAATAAAATTCTTTAACTAAAATCATTCCTTTCTTCCGAACTTCAATACTTGAATCTAAACTCCAGTCTTAATGGAGTTTTCCTAGCCCAACGACTTGTCCCTAACCCCATTCCAAACCCATTTTTCAAATTCAAGGATTCAAATCATACTCATATTACGTTTAAAACACTCCAAGTATCATCGATTATCTTTATTCCAATATTAAATTCAATAAGAATTTATTAAATTTGAGTCTACCCAATCCTTGAAAATCCCAAATCATACTCACATTCCAATTTAAAACTTCCAATTTGTTTGGAATAATTTCCTTAACCATTTCATAATCAGTTAAAGTTCAGGTTTAAAGGAAAAATATAATTTATCGAAAAACTGACACGTTCCCTTTAAATAACATTTCCATCGAGTAGAATTTTCAAATATTCAAAATCATTTAACCAACCGATGTCTGTATATAATTACCTCTCCTATGGCCAAGTGATTTTAATTTTCGGATATTTCAGGGATGGATCTATCATTTCAATCCAAATCGGGGTCATAGATATTTATCATTTCAACCTCTGTTCTTAATTTATTTTAATCGACTGATCCCCGGTTTATTTGATGCCCGTAACATCTAAGGAAAAAAAGGATTAATCGTCAATATAAGTATACAACATTCACATACTGAAAATGGAACATTTCAGAATCAATATCAATTCATCAACCAAATCAACCAAGGCATCCATCACAACGATAATGGTAAATATTCCTCATTTCACTGGTTAACAAGTGTTGGGGTTTCTAACTAGAAATTTAATTAAGCTAAATAACTAGTTGTCAACTTAAATTCGCAGATTAACACACTTGTACGTTAGTTTTAAGCAACAAATTCTACAATCAACACAACCATGCAACCAAACTTATTTCATAATTTAATTTAATCAATATGGGAATAATTCAGTTATTCATGAGCGAGAAATTCACTCACCTTTGGGTCTCTAGTGGATCGGATGTCCAACCATAGCCCAAAAATTTTCTGTCTCTAATGCAGCCAAACTAGTGCTAGAACGACCGCAATCTCGCCACGACTCCAATGCACCCAAGCTCCAAATCCGAGTTAAAACGAGAAAGTTATTAGCGTTTTACGATTTAAATTTTGAATTTTTTAAATTAATAAATTAATTTTCCTCACCAACTAAATAATGCCACGTCGGCAAGGATTCTCCCGCTCCAAACCCTTTCTCCGCTACAGTGCCCGCTGAAGAACCCAACCAGACCCGCAACTTTGACCGCCTCCCACCTTCGATTCCATCCATCATAACCGCCAAGACCTCCGACAATCACACGTTCATGGACCATTGCATCCAACCATGCCGGAACCATCACCTCTGGTGACCCAAAACGCGGCGGACACTGACTTGAATGGAAAGGGTTTTCCGCCTTCTTCGATGAAATTCTGGCCAACCACTCGACTACAACTAAAACGAACACCACCATTGAATTCCTTGAGATGAGCTCTACCAAACCCATATCCCCGATTCTCTGATTTGGCCTTCAATCGAAAACCCCTAAATTCAATCCTAGGGTTACGAATTCAATGAGCTTTGACTTTAAAATCCGGCCAAACCGCTCACTTCGTGTCAAAACTGAGAGGTCTCGTAGCTTCGTATCGTCGAGCTCTTCGTTTTGATATGTAATTTACCATGGTTTGGAGAGATTTGATTTTGAAGTTGTATTTTTATTTAGGATAGGGTTTTGAAAATTTTGTTTCAGCCATTGAAGATAAGAAATAGATGGGCAAAGTATACGTACAGATGAGAATGGGCTGGTTAGTGATAAAAGGAATTTATTTATATATATAAAAGGGGGCCAAATATGAGAAACAACCATTATCATATTATACCGACTTCTTTCACATTTTCTCACATACTATCAAACGGTAAGTCAGATTGTAAAGCAAATTGAAATCCTATCATAATTCACCGTCCCGGTTCCGATGAGACTGGTCTCGTCGGATTCCGAGACCGTTGCCAAAACAGTTAAACTCCACAATTAATTAATAACTAAAATATTCAAAATTCAATTATCTGTTTTAATTCAATTAAATATTCATTAAATTCAAATTTAATCAAATTATAACTTAAATAAATTCTACCATTTCCAATTTAAATTTGAATCCCACTTTTAAATTAACTCACTCACATTAATTCAATTATTTAATGTTCAATTTCAAATTACTACCTTTCTAAATAAAACTAAATTTGAAAAATCTATTTATACTCAATTCAAACAATCACCATCATTTGAAAATTAACAAAACTTGATTCTTATCAAATATTATTCCATTTAATTCATTTTAAATGGAAAAATAAATAAATAAATAAATAAATATAAAATACGGGATGTTACATTTATTATTTAAAATAAATTATTTTAACTATTCAAAATTTATTGAAACAGCCAAAATAAAAAATTTGGTTCTGATTTTCCAGGTTGTTACAGGGAGTCTGGGACTGGACGTCGGACAGCGGTCCGAACTAGTATAAAATCGACTATGTGATTTTACTTACAGCTACTACTCTGCCTTATCATATATATACTCCATACTGTACGATCCTACAGCTGCTTAAACACTTTCACACTATGAAATTATGGAAAGGGTTATTTCTTTATTACAAAATTATTAATTGAAATTTGCTTTAACGACCATGAGTCCCAAATTCAATGCTCACTTTAAGAAGTTAGAGGAAAATGGAAATGCAGAAAAAGGATTTGAGAAATTCGACTCCCTTTTGAAAGATACTCCTCCAGATACAGAAATAATGAAACAATTGATATTTGACCATTAGAATTCTTTTGGATGATCGTGATTAGTCCTCGGTGTACATGACCGAATAGATGCACGACACAATATTTCTTATGTATTTTAATTAATGGTCTTAGTATGATAAATTCTTGCATGGTAGCTCTAATCTATTGTTCCAAAAGTAGCATGTATTGGTCCATTAGAACACTTTATGATAACTTAAATCATATATTTTGAAATTGCACTAGATAGCTATTGGAATTTCTCAAATTGCACATAGTGACTTTATCGAGCTCCTGACAATAACATTAATTTGCCATCCGAAGACGACATGATATAACCAAGGGAAACTTCTCATGATGTCATGGTTTATCACTTGAAGGATAACATGTAAAGGCTTAATTGAACTTCACATGGTTTCTCTTTTACATTATCAAGTGATTTTCAAAATCCATCGTGATGGTTTTAATGTACAATGTATCAAGATCCGTCATGTATCTTATATTTGATAGGTTTTAATATAAGGATTGACGCTGATTTTAACCTCTATAAATAAATAGGTAATACTTCACTTTAGAACCTATCAATTTTAGATAAGCATGGAAATCCTGCAATTTCCCTGTTCTCCTCCAAAACTTCTAGACACAAAATTCTAGATTTAAAGTACAAATTGTAGGAGAATTGAATAGAATAAATCAGAGGATTAGAAGTTGGCTCTAATCAGAAAGCTACATCAAACTTTTATATCCCCAGATCTGGTTTTAACTCATTAGTTCGAATTCCAATCTCTTCTCTGCTTAATCCAATCTTAAAGATCTATAATAACATCGTCTGTAAATCCAAATAGAAGGCAAAAGGGAAAATACAGATAACAAGAGAAGATCTAGACTGAATTTCAGGATTTGGAAATATTTCGAGATAAGTGGATAAATTATATATTTTTATATAATGTTAGAATATATAGCTAGAAAAATATTCTGTTTTGAATGATTAAAATAATTACAATTTTATTTTTAGAATTTTTTGAATAAAAAATATACTATGAATTAAAATTGTAATTGGAAATAAATGTCACCTATGGACTTAAATGCAAGAATATTTCATTTTTATTACACCTAAAATATTGAATTTTGAATTGGATGAACAAAAGCAATGTTAATTAAACTTGAGTAGAAATAAATGAAAGTATATTAATTAACCTTGTATTTGAATGAATAGATAAAATGTTATTCTTTAATTTTAGAATATTTCATCTTTGGGGATTGTGTCAATATTTTAGCTTAGTGGAACAAATATTGCATCGTGTGAATTTCCATATTTTATTAAAGTCAAATATACATAATTGCGATGTAAGGGATTATAACGAATGAAATATATGGTTTGTACGAAAGAAAACAAAATACAGAATAAGTGTAATTACCGTACGTCATGTCATTAATCTCAATAAACAAGAAGTCTTTGTAATTATGAGCATTACACAAAGATTCTCTTTTTGGATAAAATATGAAATAGACTACGAAATTAAGGTAAAAGAAAATTACTATTTATTAATATGTGATAGGTACCAAGAGTGGAAAATTAGGAGGAAGAATAAATTAATACTGTTAATGAAATTGGAAATCAGCGAAGTAATAACAATAAAAATGAGAAACATAGGTAAAAGAAACGTATGTAGTTAAAAGGTGAATATGTGGTAAAAAGGGATAATGATAACGATATAAATAACCAATGTAATTGAAAATGGCAAATGAAATCGGTTGAAATATAAGTTAAACGCATAAAGGTGAAATTGTAGACCTATGGTCTAAATGAAAATGATAAATGGAATATCGAAAAGAAGAAAATAAGGAAAACAAAGAATATACATAAAAAGAGTGATTATATATGTAATCTTGTAAATACGTTTCAAAATGGATTTGGGTAAATATGCAACGTAGGCAAAAGGGTGATGACAATTACAGATAATATGGGAGAGTTGAGAAGCCCACCCTAAAGATGGTATGATAAATATCGTTCGGTAGGAAGTAAAAGTGTAAAAAAAATTGGGAAGCTTGTCTTAGCGGGTTCGCCAACAAATTCAAAGTAGGAAATAAGAGACCATAATGGTTGGCCCGTTCCAAAGATGTTTGTTCCAACAAATAACACATTAAGAAATAAGAGGCTAAAAAATGGATATTGGGATAATTTCGAAGTAGGAAATAAGATACCATAAGGTTTGGCTCATCCTAGCGATGTTTTTTCAAATGAATACCGGTGTAAGCAATAAAAGGTTTAATGCAGTTACATGGAGAGGAATACCTTAGGATAGTTCACTTGATGTAGTAAATCTAGCATAGGTGCAGTCCATCAATAATATAAGTCTGTTAATAATTTTCAAAGGGCCTTAATTACTCTGGTCTAGCTAATGGGTTGATGGATGGCTAAGTAATTATGCAACACAGGAGGCACGGTGCTCGGGTACCATTAAGGATGGTGTCGCATGGTTATTAGGTCATCATAGGTCAAATAATTGAGTGAGGAAGAAAATAGGTCACATCTGTTGGGATGAATGATCATTCGCCATCTGGGATTTCGGAATTGGACATGCAATAACACATCATTTTTATTAGAAGGTTGATTATGGGAAATACCAGTAATCCATGTCAAGAGATACCTTTCAAACGAGAAAGGGTTGGTTTAACGATGTTGGTCCATAGAGAAAATGACAAATTAAATGGAAAATCCTCGATTTAATTTCCATGTAGTGTAAGAAATGGTGTGCTCATTAGCAGAACTCAAAATATCTATTATATTATATGAAAGCACAATCTTTCTCCAAAGGCCTTTCATATCCAGATTCTCCTAAAAATTGACAAGTCGACATGTGTACAGGTTTTCAATCCTCACCGTCCAGCAGAAAACCGGTCCTTGACTCACAACTCTTCAGTGACCGAATACCCTGTATCTTATCCGCTTCCCTGTGATGTCCCCCTACATTATTTTCCTCCAACCTCTCTTCCCAATTCCATCGGCTGATAGTAGCTGTTCTTCCCCATGTTTCCGCTTTTAAATCCTACGGCAA
This sequence comes from Allium sativum, assembly GCA_030737875.1. Classification (NCBI taxonomy): domain Eukaryota; kingdom Viridiplantae; phylum Streptophyta; class Magnoliopsida; order Asparagales; family Amaryllidaceae; genus Allium; species Allium sativum. The sequence continues at coordinate 227,531,705 of CM060919.1, read as the reverse complement.
TAACAGCTCCCTCAATCATCTTCCAGCCCTTCCGCCTCAACATTTTCTAGACCAACGATTTTTTGTGTGTGCTTCCTGACCGTTCCTACCTCTCACCAGTACTTTACCAGATCCCCTTTCCTTCCGAACAATACGCCCCCCTTCTCGAATCCTACCTGAGCAATTTTAAATCGAGCCCCCAACATTTGCCTCACCCATCGTTTACTCCTACCAGGCAACAAATTCTATGTTGGCCGAAGATTTCTTCTCCCCCAAATCGTTGTGTCCTTTGTGCTTTCCTCTCGATTTATGCTGTCATGCCATTTATTAACGTGTTCCAAGCAACTAATGTGGCAAGGTATCATGAACATCAATTTATGTTTTTTATATCATCCTCACACCAATTTTTATTATTTTGTTCCTCCTGTTTACATATTGAGTTCTATTTGCTGCTCTACCATTTGTTGCATTATCTCGATTCTTTAAGACAATGTTTCCTATTTATTTGATTCATTTAGTTTTGGAATATAGTTAATATTACAATTCATTGGATTTAACCAGTTTACATCATTTTTCGATGTTTCTGTGTTTTTTGCTTGCAGGTCACTTATTACTATGACCTAAAATTTAATTCTATATTGTAGTTGGCAACATACTATTTACAGCTAAAAATAAAAATATGATTAAAAAAATATAAAGAATGTGTTTTATTGAGTTGTTTTCCCAAATTATGTGTAGATAACATTTGTAATTTCAATAACCATGGAAACCAATATAAATAAACCATTTTCAATTTGTTCATTTAATTTATACCATCATATTTTAAACTCGACGAAACTACTAACAATGCTTGAAACAAACATTTGTGCCACTTAACTTATCTCGCTTTTTAAAATGATAGATAAAATTTCAGGTCATCCTTGCATTGGACTAATGACGCACATGTTAAAGAGGATTAAATATCCCATGCTTCTTTTAATGACATGTGTAGAGGTAATAAGCTATGAAGTAGAGGTACAGTATAAACATAATAGCGAAGCTATTTATAGTAAATGTGAAGCAGGTTTACATGAAGTATCATCCTCTGAAACCGTAATTTGAATAAAATATATGATGTCCCATCTTTTCAATTTAAAATGTTTGGATGTTGGAGAAAAATTCTATCTTGTAAAACATTTAATAATGCATAGTGTAGCTTTATATGATGGGTTATTCAATATGTGTGTGTGTGTTTCCTGGGTTCGGTGTAGCTTACATGACTGTGAAATAAAATTTAAGGGTATGGAATCTATTAGAAAACATTATTTAAGAATATATTTTTCCAAAGATAGCAAGATGATGTGCAAATGCATGAAAAATAATTAACAATTTATACATTTCTTTACTCATGGATAGTTGCCAAACATGCTTTAAGTATGCTTTTATATGTGAGTTTGTAAAGTCGGTCGCTTTTCTTTTTTGTGGTCCTTTATCTCCAGTACTATCTTACTCTTATCATAATGTGCTATTGCTTTTTTATTTCTTTCTGTCTTTTTTGTCTTTGTTTTGTATAGATATTGGTACTGAAGTGTCATCAATTTATTATGATTACACTTTGAAAATTTATTAGCCGTGGTTGGTTTATTTTATAATTTACTTGGATTTTTTATTTTTATTTTGAAAACAGATGTTGTACATGGGAATTTCAATTTGAGAAGTCAAGTTCCAGCATTATTTTCAACTTTTAAACAAATCAAAACAATCTTTTTTGAATCTGGTAACACGAAATTTGCGGGATAATTTTCGATTTTAGTCCTATAACCAAAAATAGAATTTGTTGATTTTAGAAAACACAAAAGAAATAATAGACGTCAAACTAAGAAATTATAGTTTGCAAAGACCAAATCTAATATGTAGGCTTGAAACCAAAGGTATATGTATGCTAATTCACAAACCTCAACGCAAAGCATCAATTGTGTTGTGAGTTATTATACACTAGTTTATTTATTTTTTACAATTCTAGTGAAAAACTGTTATCTTTTTTATTTTGCTTTCAAATAAAGATTGGTTTGTAACTTTATTTTAATTGCGCATTTGGTTAAATGCTTTATATTTGTTGCCATATTTGCAAAGTGCTTGGTGTGACGTTAGCAGTAATAGTTTGTTTCCTTGACATATCATATTACTGTCATTCGTGGGAATATTAAAATAAAAATTGTACGAGATGGATTTAAAATCTAAAATCCAAATTATTGGCAGAGACAAAAGTATATAAAGAGGGGAAAAAACAAATAAGATGTACTTAATTGTATTTTAAAGATCCATTATCATACTACATTAAAAATTACATATTACTTTACTTTTTTTCATGAAATTGAAAATTATAAAAATATTAAAGTAGAAAAATAAATAAAACCTAGTGATAATTGAAAAAAATACATATTACTTTAAATTAAACCTAGGATAATTGGCTTGATTACAAAAAATAAACTTAAAAAGGAGAGTATTTTAATTGAGAAATGAGAGTTGGAAATAGATATAGGTCTTTTGAATTAAGTATACAAATAAAATTAGAAATACAAAGAGAAAACATTATGAAAAACGGAAGGCATAAAAATAATGATAGAAAACATAGTAGAGAGGAATGAGAAATTTGTAATGAAATGACGGAGAAGAAGAAATTAGATTATTAGAGTAGCAAAAGAAATGATATTTAGATAGGATAAGCCTTTCATTTTTTTTCGGTTACATAATGAGATACCATTAATTGCTAAGTCAATGGTGGTAAAATATTGAAATTTTATTTGGAAGCAAATAATGTACTAAAAATCATATAGAATATAATATTCATCTTGAGAGTGAATTAGAGAGAATTTTAAAAGTGCTATATTCGTTTTTTTATATAATATTATATTAATAGATTTGGGAAAACAAAAGGATTTGAATACAAAATGAATGTTTGGAACAGAACATTCATAAGGTGTCATTAATTACAATTACAATTTATTATCTAGGGAATGGTTGAGAAATATTTTTTATTTTGGTGGGCCGATTGTAACCTTTTATCCAAATGAAAGAGAGTGGAGGATTTGAGCTAAGAACAAATGTGGTGCATGAAAGTCAACATCATATTTTCTTTCTAATATAATAATAGAATAAATGTTATATATAGATATAATAGGAAGATAATCAACAAAAAATTCGTGAGTCCATTAGAATTCTTTTAAGAAATACATGTGATAAGCAAAAATAATGACAAATTTAAGACGGTTGAACTTTGTTTATATAATAGATATAATAAATATAATAAGTATAAAATAGGAAGATAATCAACAAAATGTTCATGAGACCATTAGAATTCTTTTAAGAAATACATGCAATAAGCAAAGTTAATTGAATTTTTTTAGACAATTAAACTTCGATAACACATGGCACAACGTGAGGTTTTGAGAAAACTGGAACTGAAAAGCCTCTAGATGAATATTGTGCTTTCATACAATATAATAGATATATTGGGGAATTTTCAAATTGTGACTGAAAAACCTTAATGCAAAGCATCAATTGTGTTGTGAGTTATTACACACTAATTTATTTATTTTTTACAATTCTGGCGAAAAATCTTTTTTATTTTGCTTTCAAATAAAGGTTGATTTGTAACTTTATTTTAATAGCGCATTTAGTTAAATGCTTTATATTTGTTGCCTTATTTGCAAAGTGCTTGGTGTGACGTTAGCAGTAATAGTTTATTTCCTTGACATATCATATTACCATCATTCTTGGGAATATTAAAATAAAAATTGTACAAGACGGATTAATTAATGTTCATGTGTAAACTAATGTGTCTTGCTTTTAATCTATATACATTTTTTTGTTCCTACATGATGTGATGCAAATATAACCTTTAAACTTTACATTAAAAAAAGTTGGAATATCAACAATCCTCTAGAGGAAGAAATATAAATAAAATTTCATTAATTCTATGATTGTTTGATTATATTATATGATAATTTTATATTTATAGTCAATTTTTCTTGGTGGTATACACCTTACAACTAGAGCGTTTTTCTACTCATGACTGTAAAACATAGTCTTTTAAGCTTAAACCTGACAGATTTGGCTAACTTTCAGAACACATATGGCATGCAAATAGATTTAAAGCCTTTTAGCAAATGCGCAGTCACTTGGGGATTAATGAATGCTGAATCGAAGCATTTTCTTCGTTGTTTTACCCTATAGCCAAAGCTGCAGCTTTTTAATTTACACAATTTTATTTTTCTACAAACATAAGTTGCTATTTTGATGATGTAATTATTTCTTGCAGTCACCCTGTCAGCTTTTCATTTCGTAAGTTGTGCCATATAACACTTGGAATGGGATGCTCAAGCTCTTTATCATTTGGAGATTTGGAGCTGTAAAATAAGTAAGAATTTAGTGATAAAACCAAATCATACACTTCAATGATATCGATTTATAGTATTTTCATTACCTCATTATATTTTGAGTTCTATTTTTATTCCTAACATTATCTTGGTTGGTATAGACAATGCATGACTGCTGAATTGTTATATATGCATTGCTAAATAATTCAACTAAACTATTATAGAAAATGTATAATTCGTATGTACACTTTGTGGTTAGTTGCTGCATCGATTATTTCAACATTCTTAATTAAAAATAAAATAAAATTTTATGAACGTGTAATATAACAAAGTTGGTGAATGGTTCGATTTTGGAAACGCTATATTTTTATTATATGAAGTAGTAATATAACAATCAAATCTGAATTTGTTTATTTTGAACAAATGTATGAATCATCAGTAAGTAAGTTCTATGTTGGTCATGGGAACGGAAGATGTTTTCAAAATATAGAAGGTCGGATTTTCATGTTCAAACAAGCAGTTTCATCATTATGGCTATAATATTGTCTTTGCATTTTAAATGTGACATGTGAACGGAGATTTCCAATCCCGTTGTAGATCGGAAAGAAGGCGACATATAGTGAATAAAATATACATTTTCTTTCCAAGAAAACTCACTTTGCGAGATATTAATTTCTCACAAATAAATCTCACTGCCTACAATCTTATTTTATATTGAAACTACAAGAACCAAAGTTCATAATGAAATGCTCATATGACAACTTAGAGTTATCTTAAATTAGAACAATAGTTTCAATTGATAATTAGTGTTGCACCAATTCAATGTTGATGATTTATTATTTTTTATAATGTACTATGTCATGATAATGTACAATAATGAACACCAGAATATTAAAAAAAAAATGTACTGATGTATGCAGATGCCAAAAGGAAAAAAAATGAATACTACAAATTTGCTAAGTTGTTTCCTCATTTTATGTTAAATATGCAAAAGATTTGTTGGGTATCAATATATTTTGTACAATCCAATCAGCTTTCATAATTTAGTTTTGGCGGCCTCCCTGATTAGATTTGTTTGTCGTTTTATGACATCTCCAAAGCTTCGATGCGTATATGAAAGCTCATAACATCCTTGAACCAGAAGATTATGCAAAACCAAAGAATATAATTATTATAATTATATATATATGTATCGTATAATAGCTTCAAATAGATTGGTAGCAAAGCTTTCATCATCTTCAAATAACTTTCATATTTTTACAATGATATTATTCTTCTTAGATGCCTAATTCCTTACTATAAATTAGTCATAGGCAACATAAATATTGTTTTCTGCTGGTATGGATCACTTTTCACATGAGGAAATTGATTAACCTTTCACTAATTCAACAATAACCGGTAAATTAATGACAAATGGCGCATTACAAAGGGAGGACGACTTTTATAATTTAGTACTTTCACCAAATATTTTTTTAACTTTATGTAAAAGTGGATGGTGCTGAATAAACTCTTTTGCTGAAAAGTATTAAGTACATGATTAATTCCTTTTCATCAACTCGCCTTTCGGTTCATTTTTTTTTTAGGTTACTTGAGTTTAAACTATCATTTCAGTACAGTAATCATGTGAAATGCTTCTAATACTTGAACAAGCAATCAATTACCAATTAGTGTAGAAATTTTATATCAAATAAACAACGATATTCTTTATACGTGTGTCACAATTAAGCGGACTACCATATGCACAGAACTATACCACTTCGTAGGACTGTTGTCATCTCTCTTTTATCACTAATTTGAAGTTTCTATCGGTTAATGGAAACACAAGTAGATATGCTATAGCAAGTGGCAGACCAACCTTTGGATTTTTGTTAGATCCTGAACTCAAAATAGGTACATTTCACTTTATAGGATCTGTGATTCAATATTTAAATAAAATTTTGCTGCTCCTTTTGATGAGGTACCAAACGCTAATTCATTTGATTAGTTTTCATTTTTTGCACATAGCTATCATTCGAATTTCGGTACATCATGTTTGACTGCAATTTTGATGAGATCTTTAGTTCTCTCATTCGGATTTTTTTTTAATTCTATTACATTTTTTGCAGAATGATTATCAATTTTGCTTGCACAAGAATATATCATCATTTTATGTTATATCTCATGTGTTTTTTGGATTTAATTTGCTGAAACTATTTTAACTCTTATAATGAATCAAAATAAAAGCATTTTTGTGCATAACTTATATTCCATGATGTTTATTGTTTGAATTAATACAAAATTTCATTGTGATTTAACTTATTATCCGTTCCTGCATGAATTATCTAACTGTTTTCAGTTGTACGTAATAAATACGAACTATCATAAATCTTTGAGGAAGAAGAAATACAGGCATTCAAAAAAAATTGGTCTAAAGGTCATAATGAATTCATGATATTATTTTCCATTTAAGCCAGTGGGAAAAAGTTTCAAGCATTGCTGCAAGCGAGTTAGGAAAATTGTGTGTGATTTCTTCCCTTCATTAGCCTTTATTGCAAAGTGCTTGGTGTGACGTTAGCAGTTATAGTTTATTTCCTTGACATATCATATTACCATCATTCTTGGGAATATTAAAATAAAAATTGTACGAGATGGATTAATTAATGTTCATGTGTAAACTAATGTGTCTTGCTTTTAATCTATATACATTTTTTGTTCCTACATGATGTGATGCAAATATAACCTTTAAACTTTACATTAAAAAACGTTGGAATATCAACAAATCCTCTAGAGGAAGAAATATAAATTAAATTTTATTAATTCTATGATTGTTTGATTATATTATATGATAATTTTATATTTATAGGCAATTTTGCTTGGTGGTATACACCTTACAACTAGAGCGTTTTTTCTACTTATGACTGTAAAACACAGTCTTTTAAGCTTAAACCTGACAGATTTGGCTAACTTTCAGAACACATATTGCATGCAGGTAGATTTAAAGCCTTTTAGCAAATGCGCATTCACTTGGGGATTAATGAACGCTGAATCGAAGCATTTTCTTCACTGTTTTACCCTATAGCTAAAGCTGCAGCGTTTTAGTTTACACAATTTTGTTTTTCTACAAACATAAGTTGCTATTTTGATGATGTAATTATTTCTTGCAGTCACACTGTCAGCTTTTCGTTTCATATGTTGTGCCATATAACATTTGGAATGGGATGCTCAAGCTCTTTATCATTTGGAGATTTGGAGCTGTAAAAGAAGTAAGAATTTAGTGGTAAAACCAAATCATACACTTCAATGATATCGATTTATAGTATTTTCGTTACCTCATTATGTTTTGAGTTTGATTTTTATTCCAAACATTATCTTGGTTGGTATGGACTATGCATGACTGCTGAATTGTTATATATGCATTGCTAAATAATTCAACTAAACTATTATAGAAAATGTATAATTCGTATGTACACTTTGTGGTTAGTTGCTGCATCGATTATTTCAACATTCTTAATTACAAATAAAATAAAATTTTATGAACATGTAATATAACAAAGTTGGTGAATGGTTCAATTTTGGAAACGCTTTATTTTTATTATATGAAGTAGTAATATAACAATCAAATCTGAATTTGTTTATTTTGAACAAATGTATGAATCATCAATAAGTAACTGCTATGTTGGTCATGGGAAAGGAAGATGTTTTCAAAATATAGAAGGTCGGATTTTCATGTTCAAACAAGCGGTTTCATCATTATGGGTATAATATTGTCTTTGCATTTTAAATGTGACATGTGAACGGAGATTTCCAATCCCGATGTAGATGAGAAAGAAGGCGACATACAGTAAATAAAATATACATTTTCTTTCCAAGAAAACTCACTTTGCGAGATATTAATTTCTCACAAATAAATCTCACTGCCTACAATCTTATTTTATATTGAAATTACAAGAACCAAAGTTCATAATGAAAGGCTCATATGACAACTTAGAGTTATCATAAATTAGAACAATAGTTCAAATTGATAATTAGTGTTGCACCAATTCAATGTTGATGATTTACTATTTTTTTAATGTACTATGTCATGATAATGTACAATAATGAACACTAGAATATTAAAAAAAAAATTGTATTGATGTATGCAGAAGCCAAAAGAAAAAAAAGAAACGAATATTACAAATTTGCAAAGTTGTTTCCTCATTTTATATTAAATGTGCAAAAGATTTGTTGGGTATCAATATATTTGTACAATCTAATCAGCTTTCATAATTTAGTTTTGGCGGTCGCCCTGATCAGATTTGTTTGTCGTTTTATGACATCTCCAAAGCTTCGATGCGTATATGAAAGCTCATAACATCCTTGAACCAGAAGATAAGCAAAACCAAAGAATATAATTATTATAATTATATATATGTATCATATAATAGCTTCAAATAGATTGGTAGCAAAGCTTTCATCATCTTCAAATAACTTTCATATTTTTACAATGATATTATTCTTCTTAGATGCCTAATTCCTTACTATAAATTAGTCATAGGCAACATAAATATTGTTTTCTGCTAGTATGGATCACTTTTCACATGAGGAAATTGATCAACCTTTCACTAATTAAACTGTAACCGGTAAATTAATGAAAAATGGCGCATTACATAGGGAGGACAACTTTTATAATTTAGTACTTTCACCAAATATTTTTTTAACTTTATGTAAAAGTGGATGGTGCTGAAGAAACTCTTTTGCTGACAAGTATTAAGTACATGATTAATTCCTTTTCATCAACTCACCTTTCGGCTCATTTATTTTTGTGGGTTACTTGAGTTTAAACTATCATTTCAGTATAGTAATCATGTGAAATCCTTCTAATACTTGAACAATCAATCAATTACCAATTAGTGTAGAAACTTTATATCAAATAAACAACGATATTCTTTATACCTGTGTCACAATTAAGCGGACTACCATATGCACAGAACTATACCACTTCGTAGGACTGTTGTCATCACTCTTTTATCACTAATTTGAAGTTTCTATCGGTTAATGGAAACACAAGTAGATATGCTATAGCAAGTGGCAGACAAACCTTTGGATTTTTGTTAGATCTTGTACTCAAAATAGGTACATTTCACTTTTTAGGATCTATGATTCAATATTTAAATAAAATTTTGCTGCTCCTTTTGATGAGGTACCAAACACTAATTCATTTGATTAGTTTTCATTTTTTGCACTTAGCTATCATTCGAATTTTGGTACATCATGTTTGATTGCAATTTTGATGAGACCTTTAGTTCTCTCATTTGGATTGTTTTTTAATTCTATTACATTTTTTGCAGAATGATTATCAATTTTGCTTGCACAGGAATATATCATCATTTTATGTTATATCTCATGTGTTTTTTGGATTTAATTTGCTGAAACTATTTTAACTCCTATAATGGATCAAAATAAAAGCATTTTTGTGCATAACTTATATTCCATTATGTTTATTGTTTGAATTAATACAAAATTTCATTGTGATTTAACTTATTATCCGTTCCTGCATGAATTGTCTAACTGTTTTCTGTTGTATGTAATAAATACGAACTATCATACATCTTTGAGGAAGAAGAAATACAGGCATTCAAAAAAATTTGGTCTAAAGGTCATAATGAATTCATAATATTATTTTCCATTTAAGCCAGTGGGACAACGTTTCAAGCATTGCTGCAAGTGAGCTTGGAAAATTGCAAGTGATTTCTTCCCTTCATTAGCCTTTTCTAGATTTGGTCTGTAGTAGTATTTGAGAAACTAACAAAAAATCTGCATATAACTATAGTTCTAATTAACAACATATGACAAAACGAGCTAACCGTACTTCTTTTAGAAAGATACCAAATTTAAAAGCAAAAGATTGCAAGTAAAGGATCGTATTTATTCTGTATGCACGTTCAACGTAGACAAGAAGAATGCGCTGCAATTTTGATGTCTACTGTGATGGTTATGATTTGTATTTTCCAACTAATTTTAAGATTAACTATGTTTTATAGCTACATACGTTAGAAAACTAAATCATATTCTTTTGAAATAAACAATGTCATCTATGATCACATGCTTTTAAATATAAATTCCCAACTTGACGTATGGCTTTTTTAGCTTATGGCAATTGCCAAATCAGAGATCTTCAAATTTGCAAATAAAAATTCAATTTTCATTGTTTTAAATGTTTGAGAGGTCAATTTTGTAAGTTTATAAAACGTTTTCACTTAATATGGCTATTATCATACTGTTGATCTAAAAACTTTAAGATAGGCTCAGAGATATTCTATCAAACAAAGCATGATTCTTAACTATTTTTTCTTTTAGTATTATATTTACTACGATCTATGTTTATTTTATTCGTGTAAGCATTTGTGTGGAATTCGGGTTTGAACTTCATTCCTTGATGCATTATTTTTGAATTAGCAATGTTGCATGATTTTTGTAAGCTGCAGTCTAAACATTTTCTGGTATCTTCTACTTTGCATGCTTTGTTGGGATAAAGGCAATGCATCAAGAAAAAACAGATCCGAATTTTAGCGGCCTTCATAGCTTATTTTAATTTCTTATTTAAATTCCAAATTCCTGGAGAAATGTTATAGTGCTACTTGAAAAATGTGCAAATAAGTTTTCCTTCGTATTTTCTGTTTACGTTAGATTGATGAAGTTCCATTCAGATGGTTAAGTGTAAAAACTATGCATTATATGACGTTTGGTTAAATGAGTAATATAATTTGGTATGTTAAGCTGTAGAATTGATATGTGAGTTGTGATTATATTCTTCAACAGCACCGGTTATATAATCCAGAAAAAATTGTGGATGTCTATGGTTAGATTTACTCTCTTGATCCACATGATGCGTGGTAAACAATGTTTTTTCTCTCCCTCTCTTTCGTCTGTTTTTATTTTATGGTGAACTACAGCGCCAGGTGTGGTGCTAATGACTTTGTTTGTAATATTTTGTTTGTTTTCCATTCTTTTTTCATTTGGTATGAACATGGATACATGCTAACACTTCATTATCATAATGATCATGATAAGCGGATATGTCTTATGGAATAATTTTTGTTAAGTGGATGCGTTTTAGTTGATGGGTAATATGGCTTTCTAACTTGCTTAAAAAAATAATCGTGCTTTTGTACGTGTATCCAAATTTGTAATAATGATGATAGTAAATGTATTATTTTCTACTATTGTACTCCCGATTAATGCATCCTGATTCTTTTCACATTGATGTATTGACAGGTTCCATTCTATAGGTCAAAAAAGTATTTCGCTTAATCTTTAAGGGTGTCTTTGAATTCTATTCAAATTAGGAATATTTGTGAATTTTTATTTTTTAAGTGCCCCTGTATTTTTCTTAAACGTTAGCGTTTGAGACGGTTACAAACCATATGTTTTGACATATATCTTATTTGAATTAACTTTGTTCAAATACAAAATAATCAGTAGTTAGTATGAAATAAGAAATTACAAGAATTTGGTACCGTAACCTCCTCACTATAGATTTTGAATTTTGGAAATGCTTTGTTCAAATGCTTTAAAAAATGATTTTTCTCATGCATCTCACAACATATGTCAATTTGTTTTCTTCGCACCGTTTGGAAACAAATCTATTTTATTTCGCAAGTTATACATATATTTAAACATTTTGATAGTTCAAGGGGGTTCAAAGGATTGGTCATGGAGTAGAAAAACAACCCTTCAAAGAGTTATTTATCTTATGTTAAAGTGCCTTCATGTGACGGCCTGGAATTTCGCTCGATCCGAATCAGTCGTTAAACCGATCTAGACCGTTCGAAACCCCTGATCGTTGAGAACAGGACACAACAGAACGCTGACGGAAGAACATTTCATTGTTATTACAACAATTCCATCAGAATACAAGAATATACAGAGTATAATGAATAGATTACATTCGATAAATATCAGAGATTACAATAAATTACATAGCAGCGGAAAATAATACAAAGCACAACTGAAGGTGATATACGGATACAGAGCTTTCCGGATATCATTCCAGCTGTAAACCAGGATCCTGTGAATATAAATCTGCAAAACCAAAACTACTAGTTGCCCGTGCGGAAAATGAGGGCACCCAGAGTTTAGGTTAAAACAATAAACTCCAGGTCAGTCATGTGACTGGTGTGAGAACTAAAAACAGTTATTAATTCAATTTTAAAAGAGAGTAATTCAAGGGACCATGCCGTATAACACGGAACGGGTTTCCTCCCAAGAATACCAGTGCATAGAATAAACAACGCAATGCTTTTTCGAAAAATGAAGCTATTATAAGACCCAGGTCCCATCACACAATGCAACGCAAGCCGGAGGATAGGGTTTTCCCTTATAATAGCCAAACATGCTTGGTACGTTTAAAACAAATCATTTGATACTATAATAAGTGTATAGTGTCAAAACAATTTCAATCATAAATATAAATCATAGGCGGCATGGGTACCATCTATCATGTCGCCATACTAGTTCTACAATTAAAGCCGAAATACACGTATTGGAAATTGGATTTCCGTCATGAGTCGAGGCAAGGGGCAAGCTCCTCTCCGCGTTCGAGACACTCTAGCAAATGCCTCAGGGCTACGCACTCTGGGCAACCCCTGGATCTTCAGGGCCGGTCCTCACTTACGTTAGAGGATTGGCAATTCCTGAACACACGTTTCCCGGTCCTTACAGACCTATAATCGAGGCGCCTCATCCAACAACCACAAAGGTGAAAAGTATATAAATGTCAGGGCTGGTAAGTCACTGACACCACCAAAGCTAGAAAGAAACGTCGTGCTCCCCCTGCAGTCCGTATCCCGTTTTTAACTCATACCGAGGGGTGAGGCTCGCGAATTCACGTTATACACAAAGCTGCCACGTAGGCGTGCTTTGATCATCAACCACAAGACTTTGCTTTTCAACAGAAGCCTTGATCATTGCATCTTAGCGTGCCACACAGGCAATTCATGCCATGCGACTGATGTTCATCGATATACAACCTCTGAGCTCGTACGTCTCAGAGAAGGGCGTTAAGCAAAAGAATAAATTCTCCGCCGCCAAACAGATGTATATTTAATAGAAATCAATCAACACAGAATAAAATCCAATGTCAGACACACAATCCATTTACAAGTCCGTTCTGGGTCTGAACGAAACCGGAGGCACTTTCCTCGCATATCCATCCATCTCCAAGTAGGTCCGGACAACCACCAACTATTTCCATCCTCTTGGGTGTACAGCCCAATCAGGATCGTCAGTAATAATCCAAACGATGTGAAGACTTCCGGTCTTCGACCACCGTCTTCATCTTCGACATATCGTCGAATCGGTTATTCAGAATGGGTATAAACCCGGCCTTTCCGAACAACCCGCGTATATTAAAAACAAATGTTACACAAACACAACATACGCCTCATTCCAATCCATATTCTTAGGGAAAGGTTCCCAATAATTTTATCCAAGATAAATTCTTTAAAATTTATCCTTTAATCTTCCTTTGGATGTCGTTTCAAACCAAATTATGGTTTTCCAAACTAGTCGAGATTAGCGAACCACACCGAAGTAATTATTTATTTTATTTCCCAATCCCAACCTATTCATCCCATGAAGCAAAACTGGTAATACTCCATATTTAGCACCACAGTGTTATCGGTAAAACTAATTACCTTTTCACGTTCAAATCTAATTAAAGATTTAACTATCGCTTTGGAGCAAAACTGGTGATACTCCATTCTCGCTCGTTTTCTAAATTTGATAATTTAGATTGTAAATTCACATTTCAATCTAATTGCAGATTCGTTAAAACTCCTTTTATTGGGTTAAAGAACTAATGTCATTTAAAACACCGTTCACGACAAACCCAAATCACGTTCTATTTATCATCGGGTTAAAGAACTAGTGTTGTTTAAAACACAGTTCACGATAAACCCACAAATCAATTCTAGTTCAAATCAAATATATTAGAAATTCCGATTATTTAAAACCCCTTTTTAAATCTGATTTATTTATTTAAAAATAAAAACCCGGGTTTTAAATTGAGTTCAAACTAGTTCATTTCGATAAAAATTTATTTTTATCTTTTCAAATATGGAGCTTTTCATCCCAAATTTTCCCAAATCATTTCTTCTGATTTTACACAAATTATTACTATTTTTAATAATTTTATCAAGGCCCGTACAGTCGATTTCCATCAACGGCCATCGAACTGCACTTACAGCGACCTTTTTCGAATTTGATTTGGACGTATCTCCAAATCCAACCGTTATATTTTGAATTTCTAATATTCGTTAGAGAGCTCTTTTCGATACGAACCCAACGGTTCCGGTTTTAGGAGAATCCGACGGTCGGATCTCCCGTAATGTCCGTTTAAAATAAATGGTCGAAATTCACGAACTGCCGCGGCGCGGCGCGTTCTATTCAGGCCATTATATATATAATATATATATATTATATATATACTTCGTCGATTTCTAATTAAAAACGAATTTTATAAATAGTTTTGCATTCGTTTCAAAAATAATTTCAACTTCCATTTCAATTCAAATCAAAATTAATTTTCTTCTTATAAATTCGTTTTAAAAATTCATTTCTATTCAATTCAAATTTCAATTCAATTTGAATTCATTTCAATTCGCTTTCAATTCAATTTGAATTCGGTTTCAATTCAATTCAATTCCAAAGTCGTTTTCTATTCGATTTAATTCAAATTCTTTTTCTATTCGATTCAATTCAAATTGGTTTTCTAATCAATTCAATTCAAAAGTCGTTTTCTATTCAATTCATTTCGAAATCGTTTTCTATTCAATTCATTTCGAAATCGTTTTCTATTCAATTCATTTCGAAATCGTTTTCTATTCAATTCATTTCGAAATCGTTTTATATTCAATTCATTTCGAAATCGTTTTCTATTCAATTCATTTCGAAATCGTTTTATATTCAATTCATTTTGAAATCGTTTTCTATTCAATTCATTTCGAAATCGTTTTCTATTAAATTTTAAAATGAATAAAATCGATATAAATATCGTTCACGTCAAAATGGCGTCAATCTAATCAACACGGCTTCATATATTTCTATTTTCAAATATTCAATTTCAAATAAATGAATATTTATTTTTGTCAACACACGACTAATCTCAACGGATGAGTACCGTCCATATGTGACTATTTTTGTTATTTAATATATTTTATAAAAATTATGGTATCTATCGTTTGATTTAAAACCAGACTCCAACCATAAATTAGTAAGAGAACGATTTCCTGAATATTAACCCCGAAGGCCGAAACCAACATCAGATTAACATCCAGGATATCACTCATCTCATCTATTTTCCAGTTGTTTTCTAATTCTATATATGATAAAGATGTAAATTTTATTGTTAAAATATTTCGTTCAACACATGACTAATCTCAACGGATGAGTACATTCAACACATGAACATTTATATTATATTGATAAAGATGTAAAATTTATTATTAAAATATTTCGTTCAACACATGACTAATCTCAACGGATGAGTACAGTCAACACATGAACCTTTACTTTATATTGATAAAGATGTAAATTTTATTATTAAAATATTTCGTTCAACACATGACTAATCTCAACGGATGAGTACAGTCAACACATGAACCTTTATTTTATATTGATAAAGATGTAAAATTTATTATTAAAATATTTCGTTCAACACATGACTAATCTCAACGGATGAGTACAGTCAACACATGAACCTTTATTTTATATTGATAAAGATGTAAATTTTATTATTTAAATATTTCGTTCAACACATGACTAATCTCAACGGATGAGTACAGTCAACACATGAACCTTTATTTTATATTGATAAAGATGTAAATTTTATTATTAAAATATTTCGTTCAACACATGACTAATCTCAACGGATGAGTACAGTCAACACATGAACCTTTACTTTATAATATTCTTTATCTTCTAAATTGGAATGAGGCCCAATCAATCACCATATAAGGTTAATTATATGGATTTTCATACATCACACGTATATGACAGCATTGAAAAATAATCAATCATCAACCAAAGTGCACTACACTGTATAAGCATCAAATATAGATATCTAACGCTTATAACAGCTTGTCAATCGATCGACATATTTAATCAATCAGGATGAGTGAACTTCAAATTTCATCCCAACACCCGTGTGGGGTTTCAAACAATCAAACACAGATTTTAGTTGTGCAGTTGGGCGATGTGTAAAATTTATCGACCCAATCATTGTCCTTCAAATAGGTGTACATAAACAAACCGTCCGGTTTGTAAATGAATACTTATTTATTTTATTCACTTTCATGTTAAAAATTATATTTTTAACGATAAACTATTTTATTTCGACATATGAATATCTATTCAGTTCATTTACACAATAAAAATGATATTTTTATTTTTCTAACATATTTTTGGAAATTTCGGCGGCATAACGGCACGATACTAGAAACGGGACGAGGCCTAGCCTTATCCCCGGTCTAGTGAAGGCCCACGCCATTCACACATCAATCAAAATCACCAAACAACCAAATTCAAATCAAATCATCTAACTAATTTATGCAACCAAACAAACAAGTCCATGGTTTGTGGACGATTGTGTCGGGTGCTACTAAGCACCGTCTGCATCCTAGTATATATATATAACTAGAAAATGAAATTGAAAGGTGAGAAATTCTCACCGATAGCTATCCAACTTCACGACACTTCATTTATAGAAATCTTCGCCATTCCCGCCTTTTGT
Source organism: Allium sativum (assembly GCA_030737875.1). NCBI lineage: Eukaryota > Viridiplantae > Streptophyta > Magnoliopsida > Asparagales > Amaryllidaceae > Allium > Allium sativum. The sequence continues at coordinate 227,514,620 of CM060919.1, read as the reverse complement.
CGCTTTCGTTGCCCATATTCTCTACATATATAAAAATCACACATTTTTATATTGCTGTCTTTTTAAAATAAAAATCACATTTTTATTTGTTTACTTTCAATTTTAAAAATCATATTTTTATATTCACTTCATATATATAAAAATTGAATTTTTATTATACTATTCAATATAGAAAAATCGAATTTTTACTTCGTTGTTCAATATATAAAAATCGAATTTTTACCTCGCTATATGGATAAAAATTCTATTTTTACCTTGCTACTATATAGATAAAAATTATATTTTTACCTCGCTATATGGATAAAAATTCTATTTTTACCTTGCTACTATATAGATAAAAATTATATTTTTACCTCGCTATTCTCTATATAAAGATTTCGCCTTTCTGAAAATATAGATTTCGCCTTTATGAAAATATAGATTTCGCCTTTATGAAAATATAGATTTCGCCTTTTCACTTTTATAACATTTTAAAAATCACATTTTTATATTTCTACACATATAAAGATGATATTTCTAATATTCCTATCATGTTAAAAATTATATTTTTAATCCTCCTATAATATAAAAATCCTATTTTTAATACTCTACCTATATAAAAATAATATTTTTATATCATCTACTATATAAAGATCATATCCTTAATTAGCTATAAGTATAAAAATCATATTTTTATACCTTTTAAAAATAATTTCAACTTATCAAAAATGGTTTCTTTCAACGATAAAAATCATTTCTTTTTACCAAAAAAAACAAATCTTTTTCTAAGTAAAAATCTAATTCTTTTGTTTATAAAAATCAGTTTTTTTCCTATGTTATAAATATATATAAAAATTAGATTTTTCCTATGCTAAAAATTCAAACTCTCCATTATGTAAATCAGTTTTTATATAATCTAAAAATCATAAAAGAAAAGAAAAGGAAAGAAAAGAAAAACTTACTGTATTCGTTGAGAAGGGGGGGCGGTGCGTCGGAAGGGGGGCTGCGGTTGTCGATTCTAGGGTTCGTGGGTGGTGCGGCTAAATCGGAAGAGGGGAGGAGAAGGAGGAGAAGGCGGCGTGGTGTGGAGGAAGAAGAAGAAGAGGCCGCGGCAGCAGCAGGGGGGGTCGCGAGAAGGGGGGCCCACGCCTGAAGCGGCGCGGTGGGCGATGCGCCTTCCTGGAGGCGCGGTGGTCTCGGGGAGGGCGGCGGCTCCTCCCCGCTTCGACTTCTTTTTTTTTTTTCTTCTTCTGAAAAATGAAATCGGGGGGGGGGGGGGGGGGGGCAGAAAGATAAAAGGGAGGGAGATATTTTTTTTTATTAATTAATTTAATTGCATAAAGTTGACTTTTACCTACGACCTTAAAACGAGGCCCACCGCCTGTCATCCATAGCATTTTACCCCCATTTCGAACACAACGGGATATGTATCGCAAGCTGATTCGATCGTTACAGTCAGTTTCCGTTGAATTTACATTTAAATCTATATATTGAATTTTAAACGTACATTTCAAATTACCGGGGTCACATACTAACTCTAAAAATTCTCGAAAAATATTTTCTAGCTTCGTATTGGCGATACGGTCCTAACAAAACTAGTTTCGTCGAATTCCGAGACCGCTGGAAAAATGGCCAATTTCAAGTCGATTAAAATCAACTGAAACTGGTCAAACGCGTTTTCCTTTGCCACGCTCACATATTGATTCGAAAAATTATGAAATTTGGAATCTAACAATAATTTGACACTGCGGATCCAACAAAAGTGGTTTCGTCGAAATCCGAGGTCATTTGCAAAATGTCTATTTTTAAGGGCCTGAATTCCATAGCGACTATTCAGAATTTTCAGCTGGACATATCTTTTGATTCCCGCTATGAAATTTTGATTTTTCGGATTCGTTGGAAAGATATTATCAATTAGATCCGAATGTTTTTGGTTTCACTAAAATCCGGATTGTTTTGCACCCGGTACATTCAATTAAAGTTTGAAATCGAATTATCGAACTACCGCGCCATTTTCAATTCTATTTATAATTATATATTAATATTTATATTCTAACAACGGCGTATATAATATATACATTCGAATTATATTCAAAATAATTTTCTCATTGATATTATTCAAAATAATCTATTTTAAATATCCAAAATTGGCTAAAATTGCTAAAATAAAAATTTTAAATTGGCCCAGAATTTCCGGGTTATTACACTTCATCACTATTTTCTGGAAATAAAACAATATGCATTATTGTTTTTGATAGCATTCCAAGGACAAATTTAAATGGATGGGATATAAGATGTCGTAACCTATGATGATAATGAATAAAAAGAGATCAGTGAGAAGCATAGGAAATGCAGTAAAAAGGAAAAGCTTTCATCTATCAAATACTGTATTTTTTAAATTCGAAATATCCTGATTACTCTAATAAATATTTTGATATAGCATTTTCTTGCCATTGTACTGACAAACGATAATGAAACTACATTTATTTTGCAACATCCGTATGCGAAGCACGGGTGCGCACTAGTTTATGATAGGATAGATGTGTGCACGTTCGTGGTGAAAGTGTAACATACCCATACTCGTAGCATACGTTGGCAGCATCATGATATAGAAAGATGGTCGGTCTTAGCAAGATGATTACAGAGATACTTTGGGACAGTATCTAGTTCCAAGGTAGACCAAGTGTGTGTGTGTGTGTGTGTATATATATATATATATATATATATATTGTAAAGTAAATCTATTAGGAAATATATTAGTGCAGTTCATGCCGAGTGATGAAGTTTGAATGATTTGAATAAAATTCAGTGTATCATAAATGGTTAATAATCGATATATGATAATGTTATGTATAAGATGTATATTTTACCACCTACAAGAATATTATTCTGATCCCCTCCTCAAAACAACCCATAGTATAAACATAACGTAAGCATTATTAATTTGGGAAGGATTATAGTTGATAGGGACACTTGGTCAATAAGCGTAAATCTTATGATCAACATTATTTTTTATTAAACTTCAAGTTTTTCCATTGTGAATTAATTACTTAAGCTAGATGAACAGTTTGTTTTTTTACGGGATATTAAATAAACGTTTGTGTTCTATTGGACTTAAGTTTTCGTTTTTTTTTTGAAAATTCAGGCGCATCGGGGTGCGGTTGTCACACATTTCACATAAAACATCAAGTGGCGCCATCTCTATGTTATTATTGTAATTTCTATTGTAGAAACAACTAACTAATGGCAAATGATTCCCTCAGGAGCCTCCAAAATCAATGATATGCATGGTAAGAAAATCCACCAAAAACCCAATGTACTCTCTTTTTCTTTCCCTCTATCCGACTTATAGTCTATGGACGGTAAGATGTACTTAAGCTCAACTTAATCCATAAAGCGTTCTGCAAACTCCTCCAAGATTCACTAATGAAGAGTAAGTCCGTAACACACCGCGCTTTGAGAACAAATAATTAATATAATTTAATTAGCAAATGTAGAAAATAATCTTTTTTAGGATTATTGGGATTTAGCCACAATATTTATACTATTGTCTTCATGGTGATTTCTAATCAATTTTAATATATCATATGTTCGAACGGAGTTAGTACGGAAAAGCTATTGGCATTAGAAGTTCAATATCAGAAAAAAATTATACACGTAAATTATGTGTGTATACTGAATATGTATAAGAATTCCAGAAATAAACGCATGTTTGAATTTGAAAATTGAACTTGCGTTAAAAACAGAAAGAGATCAAATAGCAAACGGATTTAAGGAAGTAACGTTATATAAATAATTTTACGTAACGAACATTAACATAACTAATTAGAAATCAATTACGAGGCTTGTTAACACACTGTTTTGACCCACATGGATCGACCTTCCTTGGGCTAGGTCGACCGTGGCGATTTACCACCCAATGGAAGAGGTCGAGCCGAATACAAGATGAAACTTTGTGTTTGAAAGCATGGTGAATAAATGATTTTTATTCATTTTAAATTGAATGTTCCACACTTTTTTGAGTCCTTATAAATAAACGTACAGGGATAGCCTCTATACACATTTATCTAGCAGGCGTGAAAGCCCTATCGCTTTTCTTTCTCCTCAATTCCTCATAAATTACATAATCTAGATTTAGGCCTTCTAATTAGCAAATTGGAGGAAGAAGATTGTAGATCTAGGACGGGGTTCACTCAAAGAGGTCATTAATACGACGTAAGGGTTCATATCTGATTTTATATTTGATTAAATTAGTTTATTTAGATCCATATTTGTATATCGGTATGAATTTTAATTTTTGATTCCAACAAGGGATTACGAAGCAAGAGAATATGGATAATAGAACTAAATTTGGGGCTGATTTAAAATTTGAGTGCTTTTATAGGTGAGTGGATTAAAATACATATCTTTTACAATAATGATATATGATATCATTAAATTCTCATTTAGTTATTCAATATAGATGGATGTGTTCAAACTAATTATAGGAATTAGTGTATTTAGAGTTATTTATATGAGATTGTAAATATAATGTGGGTTTGTACTTAGGTACAAAAGCAATTCAGATAGTAATAAACTAAATCTATAAGTAAATCTAAACATAAATGTGAAAGAAAAAAGCATAATCCTTGATAAGAAAAGAAGTTATAGTAATCATATTAAATTTATAAAGTAAATCAAAAAAAATTTATTTATAACCTGATTTGGGAAACTGGAAAATTTTAGTTGGTTAGGAACTGCCATTTTAGAAAAACGTGGTGAACATAATTACAAGATAGAAAATAGAAGAAAAGGAACCGACATAAAATAGAGGTTGGTTACTGTATTATCACTACATGCCAAAAGCGCAGAAAAGAAAAGATATCTTGTGATTATGAATCATTGCATAAGAAAATATTTTACATTAAATATGGAAATGGATTTTAGTAAACCTCAATAGCCAACCACTTAGAAATTGACTCGCCCTACAAGGGTAAGACTTAAGGTATTAGTAAAAGAAGTGAAGAGCGTAACAATAAAAAATGAAGCTTAGAAGGTAAAAGCGTTCAAGTTCATTTGTTCAGTCATACGTCCACAATCCGGTTTTATGCTCTATCCTATGTGCATACATCATCCCATGTGTTATTTTCCTTTATCATTATTCACGAGGAGAATTGATAAACTAATCAATGTTGCAGCGGAAAGAATCACAAGTGAGGTTTGTACCCAAATCTGAACACTCAAGACTCCTCTACCACATCACTAACCCAACACGATTAGCACCACGACTGATCTGGTATATCTTTGACTTTATGACGTGACCGATTAAACTCCACCCTTTCTTATCCTTCTTCCACGCTCTCCTAAACCGATTTATCTAAATCGCCTTTCTTCTTCTTCCTCTGCTCTTCTTTCCTATGTCTCCTTCTCTATTACTTCAGTGACCAAGTCATCCACGCCCTGCTCCCATAACCGAATCATCTCTAATGACATTGCTTGCTTCTCTATATTTACAACTCGCCACCACAGTTGATGTTAAAATCCCACCTAATAGTTCCTTGTAGAGCGAGTTCGAATCTCCAGATGATACTTAAGTCGATGGCTTGACAAGCATTGCTAGTAGTAAAGAGGTGAATAAAAATAATGGGAAAGGAATGCATATTGCGGAGAAGCAAGTTTGGGAGATAAGACGGGAGTTGGTTCGTGGTAGGAGAAAGTGGAAGATTTATTCAGAAATAAGGATATATATATATATCTACGGATATGGGCGACTCAATCCCTTCACTGGAATATTTTCTAAGCGAGGGATCGGTAGCCACCCCTCAAAAGGGATCGGTACCGATCCCATGTACACTTCATTTAAAAAAAATGAATAAAAAACTTTCACATACATACCTAAAACATATATGTATATGAATTGTAACCTGAACTTTTGTGTGTGTGTGCGTGTCGCTTCCGGACATATAAATTTATGGACACCAGTATGTTGCATGTACAAATTAACATACATTGCTATAGACATTTATGTTTTTTATGCGCTCTTTATAGGAGAATCCAAGCATCTCACAAAAAATCACGTACATGCGTGTGAGTGTATATGTGAATCCAAGCCGACAATGACTATTTACACTCAGGTGTACTTAGGAGCCGATGACTAACAACTAGCTTCTTGACACGATAGAAGTTGGGTAATCACCTGTAAATTCAAGAAAATTCCAGTCCGAATTGCTGAAGCGAATTGGACTACCAATGAAGCTGGGATCACATACTTATACCATCAAAGTTTGATTAAGCATCTCAACAAGTTAGAAACAACGCACCTTTTGACACATACAACTCATTGGAGGAACAACGACCATTTGCAAAGAGTAGTATGAAGTCCATTCCAACAACCAATGCTTGCCTCGACTCAGAACATGTCATGTTCACACAAGACATTCTTTGTAAGGGCAAGTGTTACCTGATGTTTGTGCCCATGCATTTTCAGTTATTCGAATTCACGAGACTCCAAAGGCAAACATCTCAGAGAGATGGTACGAAGGTCTAGATATCAAGCTTAGATAACATCATAAGACGACGGTCGAATGAGCATAGTAAAACATCGTTCAAGAGCTCATCAAGTGAGGGGTTGACCTGACTCAAAGTGAGGAATCTGTACAACTTCACGACAAACCGGTGGAAAGTGCAAATTCAATCGACAACACTCTATATCTCTCCAACTACGACGAAGCAAAATGACAAATCACTTTAGGGAAGAGTCGGAAATTCCACGAGGGACCAGCATGAGTGGTCTTACCTCATTTCCCCTCGAACTGAGGGATGATATCGACCCTTATTAGGGACAGGTATCGATTTGTGGGCTGGACCCTTCTTGATCTCTTCCGCAACGTCAGTCTAATTTTTCATGATATTTTCTAGCGATCTACATCTATAAATAGTAGCTGTTTGGGAGAGAAATGAATTTTCTGACCAATTGTTTATTTATCCTGTATGCTTTGGATTCATACCGATTCGAGACTTTGTGACTCTCAAAACATTAATAAAGTATTTAGTCTTTCAAGTGGACGTAGGCATGAAAATGCCGAACAACTATATACCTCCATGTCTTTACTTATCGCTTTTTTGTTGTTATTATCCTTATCTCATGTTTTTTTTGCTAGTTTTATCAATTTCTAATATTTAGATTTATGTTTAACCTCCAAGTTAAAAGACAAGTCAAATTGGTTACAACCAAGAAGAAGCTAATGAAACTAATAACGATAAATATTTTAGTTTGTCACTTCATTTCATTGTTTCAAAATGTAAGATTTAAGTTAACAAGTACCACGATAATTCATGTCAAATATTTATCTTAAATTTGTTGCAATATACAAATACAGCAAAATGAAAAACCGAGTTTCCTTTTCTTCTTGATTTTATGATTTTTAAATTTGAATTGAAGTGTATTCTTCATAGCTCACCGTTGGTTAAAACGTTCGAGCATGCGAGACCACCTTCAACAGATTTGCATATATCATTCCTTTTTTGGGAGAAATCCGTTTGTTTCTTGCATTCGAGCTCAAAGTTGATTCTATTGTAAGCAACAAGTTTATCATCAAAAGAAAAAGGACTTAATTTGGAAACCAAAATCAAAATCTCTTGAACCAATTATTATCGGCTAAAAAATCTCACGCGAACATTTCTCAATCTTCGTCTCTTCCGATTCTTACTTCATTAAAAAATCGCGATTTCATATTTCCCTGTTATCCGATTATTACATCTCTTGCGCAAAAACCTTCTAGTTTCTCACTGTTTTTACTGCCTCGTCCTCTTATCCTTTCTTTCTTCTCCATTTCTTCCTCCGAAATCCAAATCAACACTCATTCGATTTCAGGTTAATCGGTTGATCCAAATCAACATGAATTCAGCTAGAAATTCACCTTTTTAAACTCCAAAAACCCAACTTTGATCGAAGCTAATCGATTGAAAGATTTTCGCTCCGATCCTTTAGGTATGATTATTTCAAAATGGTTGCGGTGATTTCCGATTTCAAGTTAAATGTATTTGCTTCTTTTTTATTTCAGATCATAAATCATAATATTTTAATTTTAGATTGAAACCGGATTTAATCGGCAGATTCAACAGATTCAAATATTAAGATTTCTATAGACTTTCAAATGTTAATGTTTCTACAGACTCAAAATTTAGTTTTTCTTTTCTCCTCTTGTTATACATCTATTTTGTTTAGAATACACTAGAATCAAAACCATGGATTCAAATAGGCATTCCCATTCACACTTTATGATGTCTCTGTGTGTGTGTCTAAGCATGTATTGGATGATTTTTCTCAAGTGCAGCTTAAATGAGTTTGAAATGCAGTTATTTTATTACCTATAAGAAAATGAAAATGTGTTATTGTAGATTGTAATGGAATAAGAGATATTTGCCAAAATAAGCAACGAATCACCTCAGCTAACCACTGGGTTATTCGTGCAGTAATTAAGTGAATTTGTTATGTTTGAATTTTTTTTTTTTTTTTTTTTTTTGGTGTTGTATCTTGTTATAAGGAAGTCATTCGTGCTGATGTGTGTCTAATAATCTATTTTCTGTGTCCTCTATGAAATTGATATCATTTTTTCAGTCATCAGTTTTGTCTTTGTGGTTTTCCCCTCACTTCTTGCAACTTGATTATTGTCTATCCTAACTGGATGAGAACCAACTGATTATTCCTTTAAGCATTCAGTTTACTAGTATTTAAAAAACAGGAAATGTATTAAGTTTATCATATAACCAGCAAAAAAAAAAAAAAAAAAAAAAAAACACTATACGTGTTATGAAGCTTTAAGCATTATGGAGATACTCTGTTCATTTCATTATTTTTCACTGTCATAACAGGTTCTGCCACTGGTGATCATTATAAAGTTGCTTCATGTTATTTTTATTTTTTTAATTTGTCATTTTGATCTAAAATTAAGCTATTAGACAGAACTTAATTGTCATGTTTATTATGGAGACGCCGAAATTGTTGTATGTTTTCTCAATATTTACGTCTCATTGTACCATGCTTGTTTCATATAATCATCCTTTTATTTTAATCTATACTATATTATAATTAGTGAGTTTGCTTTGGAAGCCTCAGAAGCATTCCGCTTATCTAAAGCTCAAACGTCTCATTTCGTCATTTATTTTTCTTGTTGTGTGCATCTCACCCATCCCCTTTTTACCCTCATAAACCCTAGCTATTCATTTATTTCTCTCGATTCATGCTTTTCCCCCTTCGTCGTTAACATTTCCACCTGTCAACGTCCTTAGCTCTTTCGTCTCTGCGTCTCTACCCCATGTACTGTCAACAACGTTCGCTTCGCCACCCAACCGACTACCAACCGCGTTCGCATCTCCTTCCCCTTCAACTATCCTTAAATCATGTTCCGAGGTAATTTTTTCTATTTGATGTTCTTGATTTCAGCTACTTCTAGATATTAGGGTTTTATTCATATTATTCTCCATTCTGTTCTTCATTTAGTCTACATTATATTTAGTTTCTTATTAATGTGCTAATTGAATTAATTATAAAGAATGCATTGTGCTGCTAATCTTTGCCATACCCTTCATGTTTGCATTTGTAATTATTATTTTTCCCAACTGAAGGAAAATCAGATTGCTTACAATGAAAGTAGATATTTATCTTGATGTTATTGAAACTCACTCATATATGGAAACAAAAATTTCAACTTTTTAATAACTATTTCATCATATATGTATTTTTAGATATAATTTTTGTGGATTCTTTTTACCCAGTAGTGATGACATTAGCAAGATCTCAATTTGTGCGTCCTTAGAAAAATTTAAATTGAATTAAGATTAGTGCATCTTTTTTTAATACTATATGTATAGTTAGTGTAAATAGTATGAAAGGAGTAAGCCTATAAGAAATCTTCGCTTGCTTTATACTATTTTTTTTTTGACAAACAGTTAACTTTTGTCGCGTAAAAAAAAAAAGTAATCGTAAACAATTGTTCTGAAAGTTTTAAAAGGATATTTAGGTTACATTATGATGACTAATGTTGTTTTCCAATATGATATGCTATTATTAAGTGCAGCATTGATATCTATTTGGGATGAAACCATCATATTAGATTTATCGATACATGTTGAATATTTGGGTGTTGATGTGATTTAAGAAAATGTGAATTTTGTAGGTTTCCGTTTGTGGATATTATTATGTGATACATCATCCTAGAATGGAGAAAATGAAGCAGTTACGGAACCTACACACTTTGGAAAGCTTAGAATGGTAAGTTTATATATGTACCAATGACATATTTTGATTAGGGCTATTGAATGGTATATTTTGATTAGGGCCATTGAATCGAAATCTGGGTTAATACCATTAATGAGACTGAATTTTTTTCATATTAATACGTAGTGATCTCTGTTACTTAAATTAAATAGATTTTCTATAGCATAAAGCAAGATGAGGTATATTAATGAAGGTAAGGATATAAAATCAAATTTTGATTTCAATATTCTTCCTATACAACAAAAAGCATAAGATTTTCTGTGATTACTTAATAATTTGCTTCCTATAATAGCATAACAGATTTCTTCCTATAATCATACAAAGAACAAGTTCCTATTATCACATGGTAAATTGCTTCGACATATGGGTATTTTTGAAAAGTATTATACAAGTAAAATACAATGTTTGATTATTTTATAAGGTGTATGTTAATTTCAAAGTGTAAATTTGGGACATACATACATCTCATAAATACAGTTACTTTATGCCTTAATGCTGGCAATTTTCTTTAGATCGGATTAAAATAGCATGAGAAGAAATTTGAAATTATTTATAATCACTTTTTCATATTTGATGACGTTATATTCTTCCGTTTTGACATAGATTACATATAATCCTTTGACTGCACATAATACTATTATGGGTTCCGTCTGATTTGGCAACTCTCCATGTTTACATAATCATAATAGCAGTGTACAAGCATGATTCATTTATCATGAAATGGGAAGTTAGAACACATGAAAAGCCACATTTTATTTAATATATTTAGAACTATTAACTGAAAGATAATGAGCAAATTGGTTTGTTTTTGGCATGCATTTTCACAGTTCATATTCTTAATTTTTTTTCCTTTCTCCTTTTTTTTTTTTAAAAAAAAATTCTATAGATTTGAATTTGATTTTTTTATAGCTTTTGGGTTTTTTGATTTCATGATGCACTTATGATTGGCTTTCACTATTCTACGATTTGGTAGATTTTTTTTCAACTATATTTATGTTAATGGTTGATAGGATTATTTTGATATTTCACATATTGAGCATAATAGTAATTTTGATTTAATTTTGTACATAATTTCCAGTTAGAGACAGGCCTGAAATATTGATTAAACAAGCAGGTCTAAATTTCATTTTGACTTACCTTTTATCTTTGAACTGTTGGCTTATGCATTGAAGGTATCATTTATTATTTGCAAACATATTTCATATTATACATTACTTGCTAATTGATATTACTGGGATGATGCCTTTTTTCACTCTATTTCTATTTAGAAGTTATATTCATTTGATTAATTTCCATGGGAAGAATTACCATACTTGCACATATAGAAAAATATTTCTACTTTTTTATATTGAATAGACAACATGTTTCTCAATTGTGAATTTTATTTTCAAAACAAACTAAACTTACAATTATATAAAACAAACTAAACTTACAATTATATATCATTTTGCCTAATGGACTTCAATAAGATTACTGTATGTGTGTGTGCACAATACTACTTTTTGCATTATTTTATCATAATGCTAATTTATTGAATGCTGGATCATGCCTAAACTTTTGATGCCCCTTATTTACTTTTTCTTTCGTTCTTTCCGATAATTCATTGTTGCCTATATTTAGAACTCTAAACTGAAAGATAATAAGCACATGGATTTGTTTGTGGCACGCATTTTTATAGTCTCATTTTCTTAATTTCTTTTCCTTCCTACTTTTTTTCCCTTCTATTTCTGTATTTTTTCATCTCTAAAATATCTGTTGGTCTGAATTTGAGTCTTTTTTCTTCAAATTTTGGACCTTTTGATTTCAGGATGCACCTGGTGGTTAGTTTTTACTGTTCTATAATTTTGTCGACTTTTTTTAACTGTGTTTATGTTAATGGTTGATATGATAATTTTGATATTTCACATATTAAACGTAATACTATATTTTGATATTTGATTTTGCGCTTGATTTCCTATTAGAGACAGACCTAAATATTGATGAAACAAGCAGTCTAAATTTCATTCTGACTTACCTTCTAAATGTTTGAACCGCTGGCTTATGCACTGAAGGTATTATTTACTATTTGTAAAAATATTTCGTATTATATATTACTTACTAATTGATATTACAGGGGATGCCTTTTTCACCCTATTTCTATTAGAAATTATATTCATGTGATTAATTTCCGTGGGAAGAATTACCATTCTTGCACATGCACATGTAGGGAAAAACTTCCTCTTTTTTCTAATGAATAAATAACATGTTTCTAAGTTGAGTTTTATTTTCATTACAAACTAGACTTACATGTATTTATCATTTTTCCTAAGGGACTTCGCTGCAATTAACATGTGTCTGTATAACACTGTTTTGTTGCATAATTTTGTCAAAAATGCTAATTTCGTGAATGCAGGATTATGCTTAAACTTCTGGTGCCCCTTATTTACTTTTTCTTTCATTCTTTCCTGTGTTTCATTTTTTCCTATATTTAGAACTCTTATCTGAAAGATAATAAACAAATGGGTTTGTTTATGGCATGCATTTTCATAGTTTCATCTTCTAAATTCCATTTCCTTTCTACTTTTTTTCCTTCTATTTTTGTATTTTTTATCTTTAAAACGTACATAGGTCTGAATTTGATATTTTTACAACTTTTGGATCTTATGATTTCACGATGAACCTAGTGATTAGTTTTTACTGTTCTTTAATTTTATTGACTTTTTTAACTGTATTTATGTTAGTGGTTGATATGATAATTTGATACTTCACATATCACACATAATAGTATATTTTGATATTTGATTTTGCACATAATTTCCAATTAGAGACAAACCTAAAAAATATTGACGAAACAAGCATATCTAAATTTTAGTTTGTCTTGCCTTTTATCATTGAACTGTTGCCTTCAGTGTTAAAGGTATCATTTACCATTTGTAAACGTATTTCCTGTTATACATTACTTATTAATTGTTATTACAGTGGATGCATTTTTTCCCCCTGTTTCTATTTATAAATTATATTCATTTGGTTAATTTCCGTGGGAAAAACTGTAACAACCCGAATTTTAAACAACGTGTTAAGACAAGAATCAAGGCAGAACTAAATTATAAAATCTGAATCAGGATAAACGGGTTGCGCCATTGCGTTTGTCTCGGAAAAATACGCGAAATAGAGTCCGAAATTTCGTAAATCGGAGTCCGTATGACCTAGTTAAGGCCCAACGAAGTTTCACGAAAATTCAAATCCGAAAACAGATTTGAAATTCAGCCCGAAAAGAGAAGGCGGGAAAATTCCCGCCAGACACACAGGGTGTCGACCCCTGGGTCGACCCCCCCTCCAGGGGGTCGACATAGGTGTCGACCCCTGGGTCGACCCCTCCCCAGGGGGTCGACATGGGTGTCGACCCCTGGGTCGACCCCCCCCCTCCTGTAGAACCCCGACCTGCTGCACCTGCTTGTCATGTTGGCTCGGTTTTGGAGGCTTGTGACGATTTTTGAGGGTTCAGATATATCCTAGGGTTTATCCTACGGCCTAAAACTACCCTAACATCTATAAAAAGACCCCTAGACCTAGCCTAACCCCTCATAATTCACTCATGCCACGAAGTGCTGCCCAAATGCCAAGTGATCATGGCCTCCATCTCCAACTCCAAGAGACTATGCATGCAAATCGGATCCGAATCAAAAGGTGCAAGCTTGCTACACCAAATAGAGGCCAAATCAACGTTGCTACGGCGATTTCATGACGGTTCTTCATCAAAGGAGCCACCTTTCTTCGTCACGACGATGCATAATCCTTCCCTAAGCCTCGCTATGTAAGTTCTAGCTACTTGTAGATTTAAACGATGATTTTGATGTGACATGGGATAAAATGCGAAGTAACATGAGTATGTTAGCCTATGAGAACCTAGTTTGCCCCTTTATCATGAACATATGACTTTGGGTTATGTTTTAGCGACTAAACCATGCTATTCATGTTGCATTGGACTTAGTTTGCCATGCAAGATTTGACCTTTACTTGTAGTATGATAGCATGAACACTTAGAGCCACTTTGACTTGTGAAATAGTTGCATAACTTGGACTTTGGGGCTTATGCATGTAAATGAAACCAACCCCCTTATGATATCATGTTTATGTAAGGTCAAATCCTGTTATGATGCTATGCATGTTTGTGACCAAATTCCCTTATGATACTATGCATGCTAGTGGCCAAATTCTCTTATGATGCTATGCATACTTTGAGGCCAAACCCCTTATGATACCATGCATGTTTGTGGCCAATCCCTTTTTGACATCGTGCATGTTGTGAGGCCAATATGTAGCATAGTACCCTTACTATGTTGACTCGCTTTTACTTGGGTTGGAAACACGCTTTGGGGTAGGTTAGACGTGCGTGATTATGACATGATAATTTGACATGGGGTTTCATGGAAATATGGCACTTATGATACACCTAAATGTGGGCATGACATGTGGGGTAAACATGGGACTTGAAACTAGACCCGAGTGGGTTGTAAGTGTAATATAACACTAGACCAAACATGAAAGTGGCCAACTCGAGGTTGGGTTGAGTTTGTAGCATAAATCTACCCGGACCCGCCCGGCTTAACTAGTGGCTACAAACAATAAGATCCAATGTGAGAAGTTGGTCATGTCGCGCTTAAGACCCGAGGTTAGACTAGGTTGTGGTGTAAAACTACCCGGACCCGCCCGGCTTAACTAGTAACCACAACAAGGTCTAATGTGAGAGGTTGAGAGTGCATTAATTAAATTAATGCCACATGATAAGGTTAAGTAAATTTGACTAATGACACTTAACCGATACGACACGAATGGGTATGTTAAGTGGGACCGGGCTTGATTTCTTAATGACACTTAACCATACAAGATGATTAGGGGATGGGGTTAAGTAATTTACACTTAACTAATCTAACTTGGTAATTAGATGGGGTTAAGTAATTTAGACTTAACTAATCTGACTTGGTAATTAGATGGGGTTAAGTAATTTAGACTTAACTAATCTAAACACGGTAATTAGATGGGGTTAAGTAACCTACACTTAACTAATCTAAACACGGTACTTCGATGGGGTTAAATTAAACACTTAACCGATCTAAACTTGGTAATTCAATGGGGTTAAGTAGCCAATACTTAACCAACTTAACAAGATAATTTAATGAGGTTAAGTAACTTATACTTAACCAATTATACATGATGATTTGATGAGGTTAAGTAACCTATACTTAACCAATCTAATATGTGGACCTGATAGGGTTAAGTCATAGGACCTTTTAAATATACTCAACCGTTATAATACGATTAGTAGATGGGGTTAAGTTAACCTATACTTAACCAATCCGACTCGATAATCCGATGAGGTTAAGATAATCTGTGCTTAACCAATCTGACACGATAACCTGATAGGGTTAAGATAAACAAATACTTAACCAAATTGACTTGATGATTGAATAGGGTTAAGTCATGAGCTTCTTGGTATACTTAGCCAACTTGTAGGGCTAGGTCTTGGACTTGAATACTTAGCCAATCTTGACATGATTCATAGGCGGGCTAAGCCATGAACTTGAATAACAACACTTAACCCAATAGGCAAAACCCTAGTTAGAGGAACTAGGTAGAAAATCGTAGTTAATCAAGAGTAACGGGGAAATGAGGCTAAGTGGTAAACCTTAGTTAAGTATAACTAAGTAATAATTCTTAGCCAAGGACATGGGACTAGTTCATGAATAGATGAGTAACCCGGTACGGTAGGTCATCGCTTAAAACACGAGGAGAAGCAAATTATCTGACTTAGATAAAGGCTCCAACGAACTGGGTGACGAAGCGGTAGCTTCGGGGGACGTGAGGGTACTCTTGGTATCCCTCTGTGAGGTGGCAGATGGTCCATGAAACCCGACCTCACAGAGGTTAAGGTCTGCGGTAGAAGAGCCAAGAGTATGCCTTGGTTGCTATGCGAGCGACCTAAAGACTGGGATGGATTAGCGTGGAGTCGACGATACTTGATTTTGCCCTGGATAGCACGTCGCCGACTACCTACCATCTTTAGTCAATCGTGTACGAACGGAAAGGCAGGGAACCCCCAACAGACCATGTTCTTGCTATCGAGTCATGGGTGAGGTTGGCCCATAGGAAAGTGGGGCTATAGTGGGGCCGGGATGTGGTTCTCCTACATGATTTTTCTTGGATTGCCTTTCAGTAGTTGAGGGAGGGGTCACGTAGGACCATAGCCACGGGTACAAAAATAGACCTTGATATCTGCATCAGCAGACGACTTAAAGCTCCCGACCGAGTTCCGTATTTCTTGATTTGCCCTGGCACGGAACTCGGATGGCACATTGAGGAACATGTGCGTCTAGACATGGAAAACGATTCACGATACATACACGGGATAAAGGGCGCGGTTGACGGGTGGCATAATCCCTAGTGATCCTAGGTGGCTTGAACCCAAACCGAGACACGGAAATGTTCATTAGGTAGCATAATCCCTAGTGGTCCTAGGTGGCATGAATCCTAAGTGAACACACGATAGTTCATGATAAGAAAACATAACTAGATCAAGGGTGGCAGTCCAAAATAACTTCAAGGATAAAATGGTACTACGTCGAGGTGGTATAGATTTACACGGGAAAGCCCGTACGGCCTACGGCAAAGGAATGAACTTATACATGGGAAGAAACATACGAGTGGGAAACCTACATATGCTATATATATTAGGTTGACATGGACCATTACATGACATTGGGCAAGAGACATTCATAGTTAACACATAACGCGGGTTGGGATACTAGTACGAGAGGTGCAGAGCGAATATACGTGACAAATACCGTGGGATGTTATACATGACAGATACCTTGTGATAGTATACTTGATAGAAACCTGACGATGTGATACCTTGATTCTTGACACCGTAGTTTATCATGATACCTTTAGTTTACCTTGCTACAGTAGTTCATCCAGTTATCTTGGTTTAGCTTATCTATCTTGTTGTCATCCTTATGTTTACTTTCAGTTTATGCATGTCATGTTACCTTTACCTGTTTTTATACTGGAAGTAGATAGGACTTACCAGTCTTTATGACTGACCCCGTTTTCTTTCGCCTCTTTGTCTTCCGTTCCCCCCAGGTTTCAGGGAGGAAATGATGTTGGTTAGGTTGGACCTCTTATGCTTGAAGGTCATCATGTATAGCTTGGTCTTCTTTTGGCTATGGCTGCTTCACCGCTTTATTTTGGGGGATAATTTATGAAAGGGTTTTATGCTTCTTTACTATTGCAAGATAGGTTTTTGATGCATTCTGATGTAAAAGGCTTTAGACCTTATTTTATAAGGTAATGAAATTTGTTTTACTTCCGCTGTTTTATATATGTTCTGTCTTGTAATATTTCTGTGCATGTTTACCTCGATAATGCTTCACCAAACCTAGTGCATTCTCTTTGTGAGTGACCCTAGCGGAGGTGGGGTGTTACAAAAACTACCATCCTTACACATGTAGAAAAACACTTCAGCCTTTTTTCTATTGAATATACATCATGTTTCTCAGTTGTAAGTCTCATTTTCAAAACAAACTTAACTTATATGTAGTATCACTTTGCCTACAGGACTTAGCTAAGATTGTCGTGTATGGTATTTGTTTGTGTGTGTGTAATACTATTTTTGCATTGTTTTGTTAAAAAAGCTAATTTATTGAATGCAGGATCATGTTTAAACTTCTGATGTCCTATATTTACATTTTCCTTCATTTTTTCCTATGATTTATTTCTGTTTTAGTTTAACAGTTACCATTGATAAGTAGCCTCCTTACTAAATTGTTCGTTGATAACCAATTTTAAGGAAAAACCCTACCTAGGAATAAAGTTTCCCAACGATAAATATGTTTGGAATAGGGTTCTTCTATTTAAATTGTATTAGCCATTTGCAACAACGTTGCTGTAGGTAATATGGGAATACTTTGCTAAGCTATACTGATGTTAAATCTAAGTTAGGTATCCTCTGTTTGTATCATAAGCTAATAAGTATGAAATAAGGAGTAGAATTAGAAAACATTCCTGAATAGGAGCATATGCATGGTTTGATTCAATTTTGATAAATTTACATGCATGCTAAGAATTAGTATTTTTGTCTTATATGCAACTTTGTCTTTTTCATGAATTGAACATAGTAAAACTGAGTGAGATAGGAAAACTTTTATGTTCTCCAATCATTTAATGGATTTACTGAGCTTAATTTCCTTCATGCTATTTCAGATTGTAAAGTTATCATTTATGAGTTGACAATTGCTTCAATAATCGATTGATTAAATAATTTGTTCTCTATTTGGATGATAGTTTATGCATCTTTTTTATTTTTATTTTTATTGGACTTGATCATCAATTAGTCTACTGTATCAATTTGTCTCTAAAGATTTTTAACACTTTCAAATTAATTTCATATTAAAACTATTATTTCCTATGCATCCGTGGTAATAATTCCTATGTGGGTAGTATTAACATTGCCACCGATATATTATTGTGTTCTCTTTTGTTCTTTTATACATGTGCTTCATGTTATATAATAAATCCAAACTAGTGAATTAATGTTTTGGAGTTGCATAAACATAGAGACAGAGTTAAATCTTTCAAAATTATGCTTGCATTTTTATAACTGATACACAACTATACGTAATTTCAATGTGTCTACTACCACTCATCCTTATTTTCAATATAGTTTATGTTCTACCTAGGTCAAAGAAATGAAATTTTTGATTTTAAGATTCGAATGATTATGTCCCAGTTAATTTTTCGTGATGTGGTTATATATGCGAAATTAGACAAGATAAAAAAGAAGCATGCTTAAAATAATTGATTTGAGGTTTCAAAATCCTCTATTTTAGTTTTTCTCTTTTACTCAATTCAGGAATCTAAAGCTTTTTTGGTTTATCAAGGTTGTGCATCTTTTTTGGTTTGTATTTTCTGGATTCTCATCCTCCCATCAATGTTAATGTCAATCTATATACTGGATTGAACAGCATAACTGCAAGATATCACTGCATTATTATAAAGCTCTTTTCTATCGATTAGGATTTTTTTTTTGGTTTGGCATGGCTCTATCGATTACTTTAGGTGGTGTTTGGTTTACCATTTTAAGTTTTGGGTTTTCGTCCATACAAAAATGTGCACAACGCATGTAAATCATGGAAAACAACAATTTTAGAAAACAAAGTTAACACACAAAATAAAAAACAACTTTTATCCATTTTTCATGTTTTGAGAAATGAGAGAAATATGTAGACCAATTCCTCATTTCATGATTGCTACATCCCCTCCGCGGTCCCCTCCATCTTGCTTTCATTCTACCATTCCTCCTTCTACACCTTTAAAGTTTTGTAATTAATTTTGAAAACTAAAAACCCAAAACTCATTTTTAACCAAACACACCCTAAGTTTTTATCTTTAGGGTATCTTCTTGCATTTGTACATCGGCTTGAGCTAGCATTGCTCTAATTAGTTTATTATGTGAGTAATATCTTTAATGCTAAAGATTTTTAACAGTAAAACTTATGTTACCCTTACGAGATTTCGACGGGAATAGGGTGCCTTGTTGAATGATTGTCTCTTTAGAATATAGAGATGCTTCACCTTAATATATAACTCGAAATTATTTGTTTAAATTTATCTACTGCTGTAAAGTTGTTCTTTAATATAATGATCCAATACATGTCAAATCAAGGAGCCATCAACAATTTGAATAGGCTGCAAATTTCATAATACTAATTACAATTGCAAAGCAAATTTAATAATACTGGTTACAATCATAAATATTGATTTTTGAAACTCAGATGCAAATGGTTATGCATGCACAATTAACCTAGCTTTACCTGTAAAGAAATAAAGAACGAGTACACTGTTATGTATCTATCATGTTGTTATGCCAAATTCTACTGTTACGAGGTAACAAATAATAATGACTGTAATAATGTATTTGGATTAATATTGCCACGGGACTTATCATTTACTATCTGCGTTATTTCTTTCTCTTATAATAATTTTGACAGCAGCCTACCTAGAGACGACAGAGAAGTTGAAACTTAGAAAACAAGGTTCAGCATGATTTGTAGGCTGCTGGTTGACATTGGCCCGGATATAAAGGCGAATGTGGATGCATGTGTTATTTGTCATGACATGACAACTGAAAGCCTTGAGTTATCCTGAAACTAAGACAATGAAATGTGTATTTTTCAATGTATTTAAGAAAGTATGAATGTATGTATTGAATTACAAGGAATTGTGTTTGACATTTTGATTAAGGTTCCTTTAGTATCAATTTGTTATAGAAATTCCCAACATGCGTGAAGGCATTATCATCCTTAATCTACTGAATTGCAATGTTTGGATTATTGAAACTGTTTTTTGTATTATATTTTCTTCTATTTTAGTCGCATATTTAAACTAAGATTAACATGCAATTTTGTTGCACCCATACAAAACCATAAATTTTGCAATAATTTAGAATTGCTCATGATTTTCTAGGCATTGATGAAACACACATGCGGCTGGACCGGAACCCAACTAATTGGATCAGTATGTCGCTTCTACTTGATAGGCTATCAGTATAGTTTCAATTATATTAGTTCAAACTAAGGTTTAACGACTAAGATTTTTCATGCATAATTAAAACTATAAACTTACTAGATACATATGCTTTAGGTAAACTCATTGTCCACTTCCAGTTTATTGGATTCCATAGAAGAGGACTATAACGTTCACTCATCATAATTATACTATATGAAAATGATAAGGTTAATAATCTAGGCGATTATGATGCTTTAATTTGAGCTGAAATTCAATGGCAAGGTCTAGAACATAATAAAAAATAATAGTAATAATAATAATAATAATCCATGCAAGCATTTAAAACCAAAAGCTATGTATGTAAAACAATCATTGCAAGAAAATAAATCCAATACCTTTTGCTGCATTTACTTTAGGATTTTTTTTCGATTTGGCCGCCTTTTATAAACTTATAACACTTTTAGCCTAATTTCAAAACTTATTACGAACATAGCCTGGTTTATGTCACATCAGCTCAAAACCGTTATCAACACAGCGGCATTTGAGATGACGCGTAGAGCGTTATTTGGGATGACGCATAGAACTCACTTCTGAGCGTCATTTAAGATGCCGCAGTTAGCGTCATCTTAAATGCCGCTTGTGTTAATAACTGTTTTGCGCTGATGTGACATAAACCAGGCTACGGCCGTAATAAGTTTTGAAACTAGGCTAAAAGTGTTATAAGTTTATAAAAGGTGGCTAAATCTAAAAAAAATCCTTTACTTTACAAGGAAACAACCCTCAACCAGTTTATGGAAGACATGACAATATATTACAATGCTTCTAACTCCACACTTATGCATTACTAATGACTATCTCAAGCCAAGGACAAGGAATGGAGAAAAAGATTTCTACAACTATATTTTGGTTCTAACGGATTACTTAGAAGCTAAAACTATTGATAGCGGACTTTTTGGTGCACTCACTTAGAAGTTTATAAAACTATTTATACTTTTTGATGCACTCACTTAGAAGTTTATAAAACTATCCAGTTTGTTGTGCTCAATAACATATTACACAATATTTATTAATTACTTATATTTACTATATTACAATATGTTTTATTAATTGAAAATATATCCTTTGAAGTCATTAAAATGTTATTCTAATTTATTTAACATTAGTTTGTGATGATAAACGTACTAATGAAAATGTTAGAATATTGTTTATATGAACCGGTTTTAAAATGTTATTTCACACTTAGCATGATTTCTTTATTCCATATACATGGAATACTATTATGTGAATATTTGGCTTAGGTTCTTGAAATCAAACTTAGAATATGAAAACTTCTTCCCATAAAAAGGTTGCAAATTATGTTCCTAAAATTTAATTACCGAATAATTGCATACAATTATGCAATTATTCAGTGAATAATTATAGAGCAGGTATATCCCAAAATTGTATAAACGTCTACAATTAATTAGTGAATAACTACAGATATTTCCGTAATTTTTTTTGTAAATAATGGTGGAAACTTTTGCAATTTTTCACTGAATAATTGTAGAAATGTCTGTATTCTTTTGATATAATTGCATATGTTTTTGCAATTATTCACTGAATAATTGCATAAATTTATGCAATTATTTGGTAACTTAATTTTAGAGACCTAATTTACATCTTTATTTTGAGAAATATGTTTACTGTGTTTTGAGACTTAATAAAGACTTTAACCAAACTGTACCTATTATTATCAAACACAAAAATTTATGCAATTATTCAATAACTTAATTTGAGGGACCTAATTTACATCTTTATTCGGCAAAGGTTTTTACTGTGTTTTGAGACTTAATAAGGACTTTAACCAAACTATCCAAATTATTATCAAACTGAATACGTGCATATTTGAATTTATACTCTATATGAAATGAACCTTTTTCAAACTTTGGCATCACTTAAATTAATTTGTATGCTCAATAATGTAATGTTACCAAGCAAAAAATAGTTGACATGTGATGTTAAATTTTTTATGAATCCATTATTCTTTGAAAAAAAATGCAATTCTATTTGTGTTTCAGGATTAGTTAAGCTGATTGATTGATAAACATTTTACAATGATGTTCAAAAAATAAGTCAAATCAAAATAAACTCAAGTTACAAATGTACACTTTCATGTTTATTGAACTAAAATATAAAAATATACTTATACAAAATTTCATTGAAGCCCGTGTGCGAAGCACGGGTTCGCACTTGTTTAAATTATTATTGTCCAGTATTAGAAAGCAGAAGATGCCCGCTTACGGGAAGAATTTGCAAGGAACAGTAAAGAAGTTCTTCCAGAAGATACATGTACTAAACTGTGCGATTCAAATATTATAACTCTTATAACTGTGTTCATGTTCAAATTTGCAATTGCTTTTGAAAATTGTATCCGTGATAGAATCACTATTGAACATGGATGGAAATATATCAAAGTCAGATACTATTATAACTGCAGCATGTATATATGCATATTAATATTCAACTATGAGAAGAATAACATGTAAATGGTATTTTTTTAAAAAATAATAATAATAAGAAAAGCTCGCATATTTGATTGTTTACTTTCAAGGTTATTCTACCAGATTATAACGTTGCAGGAGAAGGGGAACATAAAATCACATCTTTTGGTGGCCTTCAACGAAGCAGCCTATGTTATAATCCCACAATGTGCCACTGCATAGCCTGCATAAATGGACTGGTACTAAGAGTTCATTTGATAGAATTCACGAATTATGTTCTTCGAGAAGAGGCATCAAAGATCAAAGTCCATGTTTCTCGATCAAAAACTGAGGATGCAATGGAAGAGTTATCCATCTTGTTACCATCCTTTCGCTAATATAGAAGCTTGGTCAACTACTTTTGTTTTTCTTAATTTTTACCGACTTGGTTTTCTATAATGAGTTTTTTCTATTTGCTTCAACAGTTACAGGCAGTTCTATGTAATATATAATCACAAGGTGTTTGACTTTAATAGACTAAAGATTGCAATAATTTTTTTTTTTAAAAATTATATGATTAAACAGTCGGTTTTTCCAATCGCTGTACGGTAATACTAATTAATAAATATTGGAGGTTGAACAACGTGCAATACGAAATTATATCTGGCAGTTTCCCTACATTATCCCAGTGCTCGGAAGAAACAAATCAATATTCCACCGATAACAAGAAAACACGCTTCCATTTCTTCGCCTCCACACTCGATATTTATACCTCAGAACCCTCCAAAATCAAATACAAAGAAAAGTCGGTCCACAGCAAGAGGAAAAAGAAAAAGCAAAAGATGCAGAAAAGCAGCAACTCAATGACATACTACCTAGCAAACCATCCAACGATCGTCAACTTCCGATGGAGTCACTCCCAATCATGGGGGTCGACATGGTCGTTCCTCGTCTCCTCCCTCCTCCTGTACGTCCTCCTCTCCATCACCCTCCACCTCATCCTCCTCCTCTTCCGCCGCCGCAAGCCGGTCCCCCTGGGCCCGCTCCCCTCCCTCCACTCCCTCCTCATGGCCGCCTTCTCCCTCCTCATCTTCCTCGGCATCATCGTCTCCGCCGCATCCGAAATCAACGAATCCCGCTGGCTCTGGAAGCGGATCCGCACCACGCCCTTCCAGTGGCTCCTCTGCTTCCCGATCGGCACCCGTCCCTCCGGCCGCGTCTTCTTCTGGTCCTACCTCTTCTACATCTCCAGGTATTTCCATCTTCTTCGCACCTTCTTCACGATCTTGGAAAGGAAGGGCGGTTCGCTAGTTAGGGTTCTGGTGACGCACTGTGCGTTAGTGTGTATGTCGTTCCTGTGGCTGGAGTTCTCGCAGAGCTTTCAGGTGATTGGGGTTCTGATTTCGACGATGGCGCATGTGGTGGTGTTCGGGAATAGATTTTGGGTGGATGTGGGTGGAAAGAGGTGTAGTTCGGAGGTGGTGTTGGGGTGCCAGGTAGCGCTATTAGGGGTGAATTTACTGTGCCATTTTGGGGTTTTGGTCTTTCATTTTGTCAGTGGGGGATGTAATGGAATTGGAGCCTGGGGGTTTAACGCCGTTCTCAATGGGATTATGATGTTCGTTTTCGTCAATTGGTATGTTAGAAGAGGGGGATTGAAGGAGAAAGGCTTCGTTGATGCTCAGCACGAATAAATGATCGGTTTCTTTTTGGGATTTTTTCTTCTTCCTATTTTCGATTTATCAGGATATGTACGATTTTGTACAAAATATACTGTAGATTAACTTGAGATATAAATATAATATAACCAAAAAATTATGTGTAGTTGCTATATATATGTATATATATGTTCAATAAATGGTTTTCTTAGTCAAATTTCATTGGCTTTTATTTCAGTTTTTCAATTCTTTTCATACAAAATTACACTTCAATCTGTTTTATCATTAGGCAGGCAGAAATGATTTCTTTTTTGCTATGATCCAAATATTATTTGATGAAGTTGATTTTAAGATTTTAAACTACTAAGATTTTGTGCATATATGATTTTCTATCATACTTAAGCCGACAAATTACAACAGTTGACATTGCGGCATGAGTAAATAGAAATAGAACATGTTTATAAGCAAATTGGATTGACGTAGATTGATTCATTTAAAAATAATGTGAAATGAAAGGTGTATAACGATTTCATAGACTTCGTTTCGAAGGTATGTAATTGATTCATGTACAAGTGTACATATTGAATTTTGAATGGTCCTTTTCCAAATTAAATAAGGGAAATAACTAGATTAAGAAATAGTCTCATAGAATGTAAACATGTTTGCAACGCATGTCCATATTACGTACGGAACATTTGTTTGAATAATATAAGTACTCCGTTACCATAATTCAAAGTTGACTCCTTGTTTCAACAAACTATGGTGTTAGAAAATGAAAGCTTAATAGTTTAATCTTGAAGCTAAATAATGCTGAAGTTTAAAATATTGTATAAAATTATCGTTGGTGCCGGTTTTGACATATGAACTAGAGGATTTTGTTCCCAAAAGGCAAAACTCAAGTAACTTAAACAAAAACAAAGACATTGGTTGTCGGGTTCAAACCACGGCGGTCCAGTTGGGAATGATATGCACAACCACACAACCAAACACTAAACTGTAAGCATTATCATATAACACATGTTTGACTTAAAAAATAATTAATCGTTACACCACTGCCGTCGTCGGTTGTTATTCTCTTCGAACTGGTTTCCGTAGGCGGTCGTCTGACTGATCTACCCTTAAGACCGGACCTGAACAGAAGAAATATATTAGTAAGTGTATTTGGATTCGGTTGGTAATGAAAATGGTTTGGTTCACAAAATAGTAAATATGAACATTTAAGCATGCACCTCAAAAGTAGATTTAGTTGCAAGCATTTGTCAACTTTTAAGCAAATTGTTAATTCACGATATTTATTCCTATATTTTGAACGGTCCTTTTCTTTCATTGAAAAAGGAGGTGGATGTTAGAATCCGTTTGTTTCTTTTTTTTTTTGCTTTAATTGACAACAAGATAATATCTTTTTAGTTTATATTCTAGAAGTTATGTAAAGATGAAAAACTTTGCAATATAATGCATAAAAGCAGACGTGAAGGTTAAAATGATAGAATTTTCTATGTGACGTAGGAAACCGTGGAGAATAATTTACACACTATTGCATCGTTGACGAGGAGAATTGAATTTTCCACCGACCGATTTAAAATAAACATTGAATAAAATGTTGACAAGTAGGGTTTCACAGACATAATATCGTGTACCAATAGTTGCAACAGCGTTTGTCAGCTTCAAAAATCAAATTAGCTTGCGTACGTATTGTGGAAAGCAAAATAAGATCTCCAACGTTGCAATCAGCCAACTCACTCTAGGTAACCAATATATATACATACATACATACATATAAACGGCATTAGCGGATTCATTTCATGATCATAATATACATTCTACGTATGAATTATTTTTGTATATAGTGTATGTTTAAAATATTTTAGAGAAAACTATCTATATGAACATTTAAATATATTTTTATATCAAAATATGTAACAAATTCGAATTTTTTCTACTTTACAAAATTCATTGCTCGTTTTAATTATGAGTTTTATTATTACTTAATAAATAATACATTTATGAATGATTTTTATTTGTTAGATCATATTTTAAAATAATATTAAGATTTAATAATATTTATACAGATGCGGTTTGAATTTATAAAAAAAAAAATTGTTTATTAGATTCTATTATTGATATTAAAGAAGCATTTTGGATAATATACGCTAACATAAAAAAAGAGTGATACTAAACGCATTATAACTATTAATAAAGTTAACTGTATGTTAAAAAACTTGGTTAATAGATCCGTTCACAACCAATTTTCATCCTTTAACGCTCGCTTGTGTATTGGATGTGAAGAGCGCACAAGTGAGAAATGCCCACATTTTATGTGATGAAGGTAACAGGGCAACGTTGATGCCTTCAAAGTTGTGAGCGAGATTTCTTTTTGGTTAATTTTAAAAAATAATTTAAATTTAAGTCAACGTTTGGTTTATCGCTTTAGATTTTGGATGAAAAATGAGAATGATGCGCATATACAGTGAAAAGCTAACATTTAAAAAAATGAACTTAGCACATAAAACAGAAAACAACAATTATTTATTTTTCGTGTATTGTAAAACAACGGAAGAACGGAAGATATTTTATCCTTTCGTCTTCTCTCCATTCGGCCATCAGTTCTTTAGTATTTATTAAATTTCCTCGAGCGTCTCTCAACTCTTTTTAGTTTTTATGATTAATTTGGAAACTCTGAATACAGAACCAATATGAATTAAACATTAACTAAGTTTTTTTTTCTATAAATTTATAATATTAATAACCTATGCAATGTGATTTTTTACACTCTGATCGTATCAACATTATAATGCTGGCTTGAGCTAACAAAATCAAATTTTACACTTTAGTTTATTTATTATTGCAAATTATCGATATAAATATTTTTCATTAAAAATAATAATTATTTATAAACTAATTTTATTTTAAGATATATATTTAAAATACCTTGTTTACATTTTATGCTTGCAGCAAACAAGTGCATTTTTTGTTCAGCAACATTATCCATTCAGATGTCTTGCTCGAGTGATCCACCCAGATTCTTCATTAGTTTTGAAATTTCACTATGTTAATATGTCCAAATTTAAGATATAATTATGTTGTAGGGATAGTCTGATTAAAGTCTCTATTAAGTTTCAAAATAGTCATAACTAATTGACAAAAAAAAAGGGTATATAAATTAGATCCTTAGAATTAAGCTAACTAATAATTGTATAAATCTATGTAATTATTTAGTAAATAGTTTCAGATATTTATGTAATTATACCCAAAAATTGCAGAAATTTTCGTAATTATTCAACGAAAATTTGTGGATATTTCTGCAATAGTTAATCAAAAAAATTGCGGAAATATCCACAATTTTCATAGAAAAATTATAGATATTTATGTAATTTTTGATATAATTGCATAAATATATACAGTTATTCACTGAATAATAGCATAATCATGTGCTATTATTCAGTAATTAAATTCTAGGAAGTTAATTTACAATTTTTTTTAAAGAATGAGTTTTTATGTATTAAGTTTGATTTTAAAGAGCTAAGCCTAATATTCATTATATCATGTGCTATATTATATGTAATTCTTTTCCTGAAACAAAATGCACTTTGAAAACGTGCATTCTACGCAAATACTAACATGTTAGAATTACGCTAATCACAAAAATAAAATTTCATTAATGCGTTGCGACTGCCAATGAATGCAAGCGGACACATTTATTGTTATAACATAATTTTTAATTATCATGAATAATGGAAAAGAGAATCCTCAACTCAGACTCCAAAGCTCAACAATGTATATTGTTCTTCACAATAATTAAATGCCTAGTCAATGCCTAATGAGTAATAGCCTATTAGGGAATTGTTACACAATTTGTTACAGAACCGTTTGCAATACTTTGCAAAACTGTGTCTACTTTGTAATGGTCAGTAAATCGCTTGCAAATACTAAACCATCTGCACTCAGATTGCAGAAATTGCTGTAAAATTTTCACAAATATTTTTGTAAAACACTAAGAAGATAATGTATTAAACACAGTATCGATTTGGTTATTCGAGTCCGGTATATTCACTATTTCCCAAGAGGTACAACCGTCTTATTACCATTTTTTACGTTTGATTTTGAACGGATGAAATTATAATCTGTTCGGTCCGAACAACTAAACTAAAGTAAGCCAAGCAAGTTGCCAACTGCTAAGTGTCTCTAATACACCTGAAGCGTTTGTCCATCCACGCCACACTAGCGGGTTCGAGCACGGGGCCAGGCCTCAGAACGGGCGTGGACGTGCAGAGGCGGAACTATTATGAGGCCAGAGGGGGCCACAGCCCCTAAGAAAAAAAAAACAAGAATTGGCCACTGTGCAAGGCTTACTATGGTGAAGACAACGAAAAAAATCAGCAAGTTTGTGTTCCCTTCAACAAATTGGCCCCTTCAAAATTTCCCTCCAACAAATTGGCCTCTTCATTGCCTTATTTCCAGTTCCGCCACTGTGGACGTGCACATGCGAGGTGGTGCGCAGCACTACCCACTTAGATTACATTGTTTTCATGTGTCTCTTTGTCTCATGGTAACTACAATAGTATTCACTTCTGAGTTTATAAGCACATGATGTTTATTATATCTTAAGATGTGAGCTATTCATATTTCAAGGCATTTAGTGTCACATACTTTCCAATGAATTGCTCATTCATTTCTAACATAGTCTACGTACTAAAGCCTGGCAATGAGATTTATATCGAGAACTACATCGGTCATTTGCTCTAATGCAATGATCAGCTAGCCGACTTCAAACGAAGAGCGTAAGCTCTAAAATAGGTTTTAAATCCAAAGGCTAACGGGGATCCAAGCATGCTACAATTTTGAAGTTATAAACCACCTTTAGCTAAAACTCCAAGACATATGAGGATTTTGTCCAAACTGATTAAAACACCTGGACATAATGCAAAAGATTATGGGCTCGATTCCCACCTTGTGCGGTTCGATTCACTTGTCATGTAGTGTGCTATATATATTATAAACTTGTATATATAAATACCACTTTCAAAAAAAACAAAATCCGAGACCATCCCATGATCATTACCTTAAGAAACAACCACATTCGGCTAATACCGAGTGTACATCCCAAGAGCGCCTAAGTTAATATGTACGGTCAAAACCATCTCTATTCATACCCTAATGTGACTTAATGTGAAACCAAGGCCAACGACTAAAATAGCCTCAATCTATGTTAATAGCTCAAATAGCCTAAAACTTGTATAAAATGTACAATTACGAAATCCATAATTATACATATAAAATGTCACATGAGTAATCTACATCAATATGCAAGCAACCAATTGATGACGCAAGTTCAAATCTTAACCGT
This sequence comes from Allium sativum, assembly GCA_030737875.1. Taxonomy (NCBI): domain Eukaryota; kingdom Viridiplantae; phylum Streptophyta; class Magnoliopsida; order Asparagales; family Amaryllidaceae; genus Allium; species Allium sativum. The sequence goes on along the minus strand of CM060919.1, from coordinate 227,484,380 downwards.
ACAAGCTTGCCAAGTCCACATTTAGAGAAGCACTCTACACCTATGGAAGAACTACGAATATTCTATAAATACAAGACACACACCTATAGTAAATTGATTCAAACTCTAAAAAAATATGATAGATTAGTAGATAGCTCATTTATATTCATTTTAGTTTTCCTATACTAACGTGTTTTAAGAAGTTATTAATGGATGACAGAGTGAATTTGGCCTTGTACAAAAGCTTGCAGTTATTTGACAAAGCAACAAAGACTAAACTACAGTGGACACAGGGAGCCACTCCATCCATGCGTCCTTTACTTTCAGTATCTTATCTCGTTACTAAGTTCGACTTAGACATAATTGCTTCAAACCTTGCTCTTATATCTGTTGGAAATCTAAAGTGTAGATGAAATACACCTGTCCCACATAGCCAAATTGAATAAAAGTATTCAAGTATATAAGTAGCTTCCTGATCAGGAGGTTGCGGCCTTGGTGCATCCAAATGTGTGCTTTGTTGTGAGGAGGGAAGTCGTGCTTCACCACCACACACGCGCACGATGAAACCTTCCGTTCGACCGACTGAACCGAGCCAGACCGGGTAGGGCTTGGGTTCAGGTCTAATATGACCTTATTTTTACTAGATTGATTTTTAACGGTTACGGGCTTTGGATAAAAAATGGGCCGGGCTCGGACTCTGGCTGAAGCAGACACGGTTCGGTTTGTCTGAAGTGTTGTGAACTGTCAGGCGATAGTAGGCATGGTTTTTTGGCGAACGGGTGCGACCCGTTAGATAGAAGTGATGAGCAGGCGCGTCCCGTTAACACAGCAGCGGGCGGATGCATCGTTTGATGAACAACTGTAGCAAAATGCGGACGGGTGCACTATTTGAAGGGGTGCGGAAGAAAATATAAATAGAGGAGAATACTGATCACATTCTCCATCTGAATTTTCTGCTTTCTTCCTTCTCTCTTCTCTGGTATCACTACTACTCTAATATAAATCACAAAGTTGACATACGCGTTACAATCTCATGCATAAATATTCTGCTGTATTTTGGGAAACTTTGAAAATAAAACTTTTCGAAAATTCTGGGAATTTTCGTAAAATCAGAAAGTTGCAAACTTTCTCTCTGCGCTCTTTTATTGCCAGGTATTTGTTATTTCAAACTCATACTTTCTAACTTGTTTGTGCAACAGGAAATGGCAACAACTGAAATATCAAACAAAGTGCTACATGCAATAAGCCCGATTCTTTTAAAGGAGATAGTGACGATTTTCTAACAGGGCAGAATCAGATATTGTTTTATCTTACCACACTCGGTTTGCAAAGTATCTCGAGGAGGACGAAACAGTACCAACACCAGGCAAAGAAACGAACAAGGATGCAATCCTTGCTGTTAATACATGGAAGCATCCAGACTTCCTTTGTAGAAACTATATTCTCAATTGTCTCGACAAGTTGGTATACAAAGTATATCAGCCTCTAAAGACAACAAAGGCTCTCCGGATTGCACTTGCCGCGAAGTATAAGACCCTGAATGTTAGCCTAAAGAAAATTATTGCAGACAAATTCATGGACCACAAGATGGTAGACTCCAAATATGTGACAACTCAACTGCATGAACTTCATATTATCATTAATAAACTCGAAGCAGAAGGTCATAAGGTTGGAGAGTTGTCTTTGGTTGAAGCCATCACAGTAAAACTGCCTCGATCATAGAGATTACCGCAACTATCTAAAACATAAGAAAAAGGAAATCTTTCTACATGACCTCATAGTCCGACTTAAGATTGACGAAAATAACCATGGAGTTACGAAACAAAGCGGGGAGACATTTGTTACTAAAGGGTCAGAGACCAAAAACAAAAAGAAGAGTTTCTAGATGAAAAGGAAAACTCCTAAAAACAAACCCAAAGAGAAGAAACAAACTAAGAAGTTTAATGATGAGTGTTGGGTTAGTGTAAAAGTAGGACATGCCGCTAGAGATTTCATACACAAGAAGGAACGCAACTCAGAGGCAAATATGGTGGACAATATGGAAGTGGACGAGTCTAACTTATTGGCAATGGTATATGAATGCAATTTAGTTCACAATCCTACACAATGGTCGATAGACACAGGCGCTACTCGGCATGCTTGCTCTGACAAATCCATGTTTTCTATATACTTGAAATTCAATCAAGAAGAAAAACTCTACATGCGTAATTCTGCAGTTTCCATAATCGAAGGCAGTGACAAAATAATCCTCAAGTTTAATTCTAGAAAAACTGTCATATTGAATGATGTTCTTCACGTTCCAAACATCTACAAGAATCACATCTCTGGTTCAGTGCTATCAAATAAAGGATTCAAAATGATCTTCGAGTCAGAAAAGATGGCTCTGTCCAAAGATGGAATGTACATAGGAAGAGGATATTTATGTGATGGCCTATTAAGGCAAATGTAGCCATTATCAGAAACAAAACTATGTATTCTGATTGTGTTATTAATAAAATTGAAGTTTCTTATTTGCTTAGGCATGAAATTTTGTTATGGAATGATAGATTAGCACACATAAATTTCTGAAAATTGAAAAAACTGGCAAACTTGGGATTAATTCCTAAACTCTAAGAAGATAAAAACTACAATTGTGAGACATGTGCAAAAGCTAAAATGGTCAAGAAACTATTTCATACTATTCATAGAAATATTGAACCATTGGGTTTGGTTCATACAGATTAATGTGATTTTAAATCATTACCTACAAAAGATGGGAAAAAGTACTTTATTACTTTTATTGACGATTATACGCGATATTGCTATGTATATCTTTTGAACAGTAAAGATGAAGCAATTACATCGTTTATAAAATTCAAGTCTGAGTTGAAAATCGCTTAAATTAAAAGATCAAGATATTGAGATCTGACCGACGTGGAGAATACAAATCGCCATTTGAACAATTCTATGCAGAAAATGGAATAATTCATCGGACAACAACCCCATATTCACCACAACAAAATGGTGTTGCCGAGAGAAAGAATAGAACATTAAATGCAATGCTATTAACCTCTGACTTACCAATGAACTTGTGGGGGAAGCCTTAAATATGTCTAATCGTATTTTGAACAAGGTTCCTCATAATAAAACAAGAAAAATTCCATATAGGTTATGGAAAGGACATAAACAAACTTTAAATGCCTCATGGAAAAAGTTCCGGTTCCGCCTCCCGAGAAAGTCAAGCTTAGACCAAAAACTATAGATTGTTACTATCTAGGGCTATCCCGAAATAGTAGTGTCTACAGTTTTCTGGTATTCAAGTCTTATATAGATGTTATCAATGTAAATACAATCACTGAATCAAGAGATGCGTTATTATTTGAAGATGTGTTTCCGCACAAAAGGAATGAAGGAAATAATGTCCCTAAAAGGAAAAGAGAAGAATCGAGCAAGTCACAAGAAGATGAAACTATTCATGAAATTGAGGATGTTGAACGTAAAAGTAGCGTAAGGGCTAGAACTTCCAAGACATTTGGTTCGTAATTTTTAACACATATGTTAGAACATGAACCTCAACATACAAGGAAGCAATGTCATGTTCTAAATCCTCATGTTGGAAAGAAGCAATCTAATGTGAAATTGATTCAATTCTTAGTAATCAAACTTGGAAAATAGTTGATCTTCCACCAGGAATAAAAACGATTGGCTATAAATGGATTTTCAAGAAGAAAATGAAACCAGATGGCTCTATCGACAAGTATAAAGTCGGATTGGTAGCCAAAGGATAATGCCAAAAAGAAGGAGTCGACTTCTTTGATACATATTCGCCGATAGCACAAATAACCTCTATAAGAATGCTAATAGCAATTGCATCCATGTATATACTAGAAATTCATCAAATGGACATAAAAACAACATTTTGTAGTGGAGATCTCGAGTAGGGGTGAGCATTATTTGGTTAACCCAAATAAACCAACCGAACCAATTCATTTTGGTCGGTTTGGTTCGGTTTTGAAATTAGATCGGTTTGTAATCGGACCAGAAAAATATTTAGTTTGGTTATCGGTTTAACCAAATTAACTGAACTTTTATTATATTTTCAAATTTATCAAAATTATTGTAAATGTTTTAGCTTAGCTTGGTTATCAAAGTTAATTTTAATCATCACTATGTACCAGAATCATTTTTGAAAAGCATAAGAGTCATAAATAATAATACTTTAATTACATATTTATAATTTATTTCAAATTATAGTTAATATTATGAAAATAAAGTCTAAAATATTTTTAATTCGGTTAAATCGGATAACCAACCAAACTAACCAATCTTAATTTGGTTGGTTTGGTTTGGTTTTCATTTTTATCGGTTTTAGTTTGGTTTGCAGTTTTTATCATCGGATAAACCAAACCAACCAAACGCTCACCCCTAATCTCGAGGAGGAGATCTACATGGAGAAACTCGAAGGTTTTATTTCCAAAGGAAATGAAAACAAAGTCCGTAGATTAGTAAAATTGTTATATGAACTAAAACAAGCTCCAAAACAATGACATGCAAAATTTGATAGTGTCATGATGAAAAATGGTTTTCATATACATGAATGTGATAGATGTGTTTATTATGAATGAGTTGAGCAATCATATATGATGCGTTGTTTATATGTAGACGATGTGCTAATCTTCGGTCCTAACATTGTACATAAAATGTTAATCAACAATTTGGATATGAAAGATTTAGGTGTTACAGACATTATTTTGGGAATCAAAATAAAAAGAAACCTAATAGAGTTGAATTATCCGAGTCGTCTTATGTAGACAAAGTGATTGAAAGATTCCAAAATTTCATAAAACACTAACGAGTGTGTAATGCAACTGGAATACTCTTGTGTAATAGAATGTCTAATGTATCCCGTAAATTGAACAAGACCTGATATAGCTTATGTAGTAAGTCGATTGAGAAGGTATACAAGCAACCCAGGGAAGGAACATTGGAAATCACTAATGAAAGTGCTTGGATATACAAAAGATACCACAAACTACCCTTACATTATGGTAAATATCTTGTCGTCTTAGAAGGATATAATGATGCAAACTGGATTGTTGATTCAGAGGAATCAAAATCAACTAGTGGTTATGTCTTCACCATAGCAGGAGCAGTAGTGTCAGGGAAATCTACTAAACAAACACGCATAACTTGATCCACTATGGAATCAGAGTTCATCGCTTTATATAAATCAGGCGAAGAAGTAGAATGGCCTCGTCATTTTTTAGAAGATATTCTGTTTTGGCCTAAACCTATATTGACCATACGCATACACTGTTATAACCAAGCATCGTTAAGTAGAGTGCAAAAGTTTGTGTATAATGGAAAGTCACGACACATTCAAACACTCCATAACACAGTTAGGCGGCTACTCTCAAATGTAACTATTTCCATAGATTATGTGAGAACAAATGAAAACCCAACGAATCCATTTACTAGAAGTTTATCAAAAGAGAAAATTGACTGCACATCGAGGGGAATGGGTTTTAAAAGCCTAAACCAATAATATTTATCTTATACGAAAACCTATCCTAGCGACAGGAGATCCCACAAACTAGGATCAAATAGGCAAACCAGTTATGAATAACTCAAGACGTGATGCATATGTTTGGACATAGTCCAACTCCCTTTATATGGTGCACAATATAAATGCATGCCAACAGAAGTATTCAAAGTTTAAAACTATGTTTTTTAATGATGACTTATCTTGAAAATAACAAGTGAGTATATGTAAAATACCCTTAATTGTTGCGATCACCTATGTTAGTGTGAGCTGGGTCAGCTCTATGAGAATATTAAAGGCTTCAATTTTCTATAATACTCGCCGAACCAAAAAGTGTTCAGGACCAAAATGAACGCAAAACCAAGATCAGATTGGATGAGAAGGGAATTAATGCTTCGTAATGCTGATTGTCTGGATATATAATAAAGGTTGATGGTTCAAGGTAAAATAATTCACCGATTAGCCAAGTAAATTCGATAAGTTTTAACTAGGGAAAGTTCAAAGTGAGATATCTACTTATTCACGATAAAAATTATTCTATATGTACTCTGTGATATTCCACTTTGTGTAGGGAAAAGTATATTATCATCTAAGTTGGGGATTGTCGGAAAATCTAAAGTGTAGATGAAATACACTTGTCCCACATCGCCAAAATGAAAAAGTATTCAAGTATATAAGTAGCTTCATCATTAAGACGTTAGGGCCTTAGGGCACCCAAATGTGTGCTTTGTTGTGAGGAGAGAAGTCATTCTTAACTACCATATGCGCGCGCCGTCGTCGTCGACCGAACTGCACCACGTCAGGCTGGTCCGGGTCTAATATGGCCTTATTTTTATTGGGTTGATTTTAATAGTTCTGTGCTTCGGACAGAAACTAGGTCGGGGTTGGACTCTGGCAGAAGCAGGCGCAGTTCGGTTTATCTAAAGAGGTGTGAACTGTCAGGCGATAGAAGGCTCGGTTTTTGGCGAACGGTTATGACCCATCAGACATCAGCGGTGAGAGGACGCGACCCGCTAACATAGCAGCGGGCAGGTGCTTCGGTTGGCGAACAACAATAGCAAAAGGCGGACGGGTGCATATTTTATCGTACTGTAGTAGAAAAACACGGGAGAGTGCAACCTTTCAGGTGGACACAAATTAATATAAATCACAGAGGAAAAAATATATAAATAGAGGTATGGAAAAAAAATATAAATAGAGGAGAATACTGGTCATATTCTCTATCTGAATTTTCTGCTTTATTCCTTCTCTCTTCTCGGCTATCACTACTATTCTAATATAAATCACATAGAGTTGACATACTCATTACAATCTCCTGTAGAAATATACTATTTTATCTTAGGAAACTTTAAAAATAAAAGTTTTAAGGAAATTGCTAAGGCAAGCCTAAGAATACAGTTACTTGAAGTTATTTCGAAAAATCACTGCAATTTTTTCGTTATTGTACTAAAGTTTTTATACTAGCAGTTATATATGTAATTCCTGAATTTGGTGTGTTAGCATATGAGTAAAAATTACGCTAACATTACTGGCGTTAGAAGGAGGGTTTAAATCTCCATTCCAGTATATTGCTTCCTTGAATCAATTCATATCAATTTTCTACTTGAAAATAAAACAAAGTCATCTATAAGAAGAAATCCTCAATATACTACAATGGGTTTCGAGATGAATACTTCCAGCAGAAAAATAACTTACTAGATACTCGAGATGAAAGGATAACGATTTAACTATTCTACTTCGCTTATGTAGTCGACAACCGCACTACTAGACCTGCTACCTTAAATGAAGAGGACATACAAGAAACACAAGCTGGGATGATGAATCAAATAACTATTGGAGGATCAGTGTAACAACCCACCTTTTCGACCCATAGGTTCATTATTTAAACCAATGTTAACACCTTGAAAGCCAAAAAGAACCAGTCATTAAGTAAGAGAAGACAAATAGAAAATGTTCTACTTAAAATTTTCAACGTCTCATAGTGATGTAAAACAAAATATTGTACAACAATAATCATAATCATATCACATTACCAATACAAGTCTAATTATCAAGTGCGTATGTCTGTGCCATATAAATCAAACCTAAACGTCTATGTTAAAATAGGACATCAACACTCGTAAAGTTACGTAGAGAATAAAAAGCGATGAAAACAACTTAAAATGAGAGTGAAGCAAGAGAAAAACGATTTATAATGGTTCAACATAATGTGTCTACACTAACTTAGTAGTTCTTCTCATTTTATTGCTGAAAACTAAAGTACGGTTCTTATGGTTCTTCGACGAACCCTATGCATTTACAAGAGAAATAGAAAAATAACAGAAGAAATCAAAAGATCCCCCAAATGAACCGCTCATGCTCTAGGTGTAAGTCAACATGAAAGTCTTAATCATGTTCTCCAATAGCTCCAAGCGGGTTCTGATCAAGAAGTAAAACCTCAGCAACATGCATGGGTCGGTACCTAACCATAGCTATAATCTAATGCTTACGTATAAAAATTCTCCAAACATGACTTTATACATTTTGAGGTTGATCTCCTTGTCATTAGCTTTATGATTCCTTAGTGTGTTCCCATTACTAGCTTGCTTTGAGTCTAAATGATGAATCTGTAAAGGGCGAGGTGATTACCTCAAAGTGCTTCAAGTGACTGATAGAGTAGCATATGCAAACATATTTATGGAGTAAGGCTAGGCTTCTTTGACCTTAGCTAGCTGTAGTAAGAGAATGTGGGTAAATCCTATGTGATAATATGGGTCATTACTAAATCATTCAGTGTTGAACCATAGACTTGGAATAATATATCTTTGTTTATTGCATGATAGTTTAGGCTTCACTCCCTGGTTTTGGTTGGACCTATCTTCTAGGTGTTTTAGCTAAATTTTTTGGCTCTATACCTTGATACCCTTCAATCTTGGCTCATCCAATCTGCCCAAATATCTCCTTTTCAATGGTCGGATAACAATTTTCCTTTAAAGTACATCTCCTTTCGAACATGATATGCTTTTAATCGATTTATGTCGTGTTAGTATACATAGCTGATATTATCTTTGCTTTGCAACATGGCATTTGTAATGCTTTGTACGCTGTATAAATATAAATTGTAAAGTGAATACATGTACACACAGTGCTTCGTAATAAAATTGCTTCCTGTCATTCTTTCTTCCCTATTTTTCCTTCATTTTCTTTTCTTTAGTTTCTCCAATTTACAGTGTTTGCCAATATTTTGACATGGTATCAGAGCAGCAGCTTCAGATCTGAATTTGTATTATTCAATCAATTAATCAATTCACGATTTGTATTCTCCAGACCTGTGTATTCATGACGATTCGAGAAGAACAAGTACAAGCTCATAACGATCCTTTGTTTCTGCATTCCAGCAATCATCTTGGACTTTCTTTAGTTCCATATGTATTCGATGGATAAAATGTAATGGCCCGAATTTCCGTACTATCCGAGTTGACTAAATACGCCACATGTCCAACCCAAATTGCACAGAAATACGAATCATTATGAAATGAAGAAGAAAAATATAGAAGAAGAACAGAAACAACAACACAGAATCTCATAAACCAGCGGAATAAAATAATATATATATATATAATAGCTTTTGAAATACAAAATTTCAACTGTATATACATACCATTATCAGAGTACAACATTTATAACGCAGCGGAACTAACAATAACTATATAACGCTGAAGCCACCCACTCCAATCTCCTTCAAGTGTATCTGTAAACACCTGAGCTACTTGACCGTCCGTACAAATTTGGGCACCCAAGAGTTTAGGGTAAAACAAAAACAAAATAAACTCTGGGTCAGCCATGGGACTGGTGTGAGTAAACTCCAACCATTGGTTTAACTTTTAAAAATCTTTTAAAAAAAAAGGATAATCGTAAGACCGATTCAGACATAAACACAAATGGCTTTTACCTTACGATAACCCAAAACATTCTTTAAAATTAATACTATTCTGATATTATAATAGTGTTTAGAATAAGTAAATAACAATCTAGCAGAACGCTTGCATCTCACGCTTTACATACATAGTATACAATCAAAACTGCAGGCTCTTATTGGAGAATGGATTCCAACTGGCAAGGTATTGACCTTCCAACGCTGTATCTCTAGAGAAGAATACACTGGGTTCAACAAGAACATCATGCGACCCAGACTAAACATGACTGACCCCTCACTTCACTTGAGAGTACCGAATGTATTATCACCAACGGTTGGGATCAGCAACCGTTTCCCGAAAGGGACAACATCGAAAGATTAAAGAAGCAAATGGAATTTCTCTAAATCAGGTGACAATACACCCGACTTGGGTGCGACCCACTTAGCCATGCGAGCTACCAGATATATACCATTTCCCGGTTGCGAGACTTGAGTTTAAGATTACTTACCTTTCATTGATAGCACAATCACTTTGAATGCCACATTGTCAGATCCATTAATCACTAATTTATTTGCACAAAGATATTCTGGATATTATGCTAAGAGAATAAATTCTCTACCACTATATGTATATTTGTACAGACCAACATATGTGATCGCTGAAAATACACTGTCAAGTATTCGTCCATACACGTTCGTTTTGGGACTGAACAAAACCGAAGGCACAATTTCCATTAATTCTTCTTAGGCAATTTCTATATAGGATTAACAGAAAACGCCCTTGCACTTTACTCTATCTTTGATTTGTTTTCATATAATCTAAATAGCAACGCTACTGCCAATACGGAGTGGTTCTTGGATAATAATCCAACCGGTCTCTCCATATTGACAACGATATTGTCCAATACTTCGATAGTCGGTTATTTAACCATCGCAGAAAAACAAACATTTCATCCAAAGCATTATACAATCACTGGGCCCCTTAAATAATATTTCATTAATTAAATCACTTCCCCATTTCCTTACCAATATTTGTTAACCCAATATTTCTACAATCATCTTGGCCTCTTACGCTATATGGAAAACATTTTCCTATATCTCCTTTTATTTTCTATACTTAGAAAGTATTTTATATTTATGATTGGAATTCGTTCTAATTACTTATCTCTTTCCCTAACTCATTTATTTCTATATTTAGGAAATATTCGCTATTATATTTCCAAAATTCCACTTACTTGGGTTAAAATGAATGTTGTGTAAAACATTGCTGACACAACTCAAACTACTACATTCAACTAAATCTTATTTAAATATTGATCTTCGAGACTGAATCTTTCTAATTATCGGTTAATAATGAAATCAATCAAGTTATGGTATAACTACCTGTCAGACCTTGATTGAATAACATTCTTAACTTTAAAATGGACAAGACTACTTATCTCAAATAATCAACATCACATAAAACCAATTATCCATTTTTAAACGTGTATATGTTTCTCTTTTTAATTTTACCAGATTTGAATTTATAGATTTCCTTTTTCTTTATAATATTCTATTTCAAGTTCGTTTCTTTATCGAATTCTATATATATTGATATATTGATTTTAATTATCAAATTTTCTTGAAAATATTTTAACTCCTTAAATTTTCAAAAAAAATTGCCAGCACCTCCTTCGTATCGGTCAATAGCTCAAACTCCAACTCGCCTCTCTTGGCTCTTTCCATTCAAAAAGAAAAACAAAAAACCAAGAGGCTTGCTTATTCGGCGCATAAAGACATATGGAATTTAAACATTTACCTTTTTGTCGGGCACTCCAAATACAAACTTCATTCTCTTCATTCCATACCTATTTAACATATATACGCCCATTCCCAATTTATTCCAACTCAATCCAACATTTTCATTTAACCCCATTCAATTTGCCAATTTATACTTTAACTAGCTCATTTGCTCATTCCACTTTTAATTGGAATCAACCGTGTTTAAACACATTGTTATTTGACTGATAAACAAGTCGAATTCACTTTCCATATTCGATTCCAAATTTAATTCAAGTTTCCATATTCAATTCCCAATTTTTAATTCACCCAACCAATTTACTTAACCAAAATTTAATTCGATCCAACTCCACTAACTAATTACCTTTTTAATTAGTTAGCTTCATTCAATAATTTAAAATCTGATTTTTGTGTCAAAAATCAATCCATTTGCTCCACTTGAGTTCATATTTATTTTATAACACAAATCTGGATTTTTTTTAATGGAAAACTAAGTTTTATTAGCTTAAAATCCTTTTATTAATTTAAATAAACCGTTATTGTTTAATAATGGTTATGGCGCTGTTTTCTGGAAATTTGATTTTCACATAACTCAAAATCTTTAAGACAAAATCTAGATTTTTCTCTTTCGTTAGAAAACTATTATTCAGTCGGTCTTGCCTATTCTTGTTTCAAAGAATTCCGACTTAAATTGAGTTCTATATACTCAATTGAAGTTCGAAATACCAAATTACGAAGTACCTTGCTGCGGTGAGTTCGTTTTAGTTATATTTACATATAAACGTTTAAAATTCATTTATAAATAAATTTCAACTTCGTTCGAATATGTTTTAATATATATTAAACCAATTTTCCCAATTCAACTTAATAGTTCTGATTTTCCCTAATCGCCAATTATTTCATAATTCAGTTATAAAATTATTTATAATTCAATCTTCTATACAGAATTCCAATTCCCCTATAAATAAATTATTTTATAAAATTCGATATAATCGAACTTTAGTTATAAATCCGTTAGATTTATTTCGTTTAGTTTATATTTCGAATTCTGGAATAAAATCTATCGTTTCTATTTCAAAACGTTTTCCAATTCACTTTCAAATTCATACTTGAATTTAAACTTCTAAAGTATCTAATGATAATCTATTTCACCATATTTTTAAACATCGTATATCAATTCAACTTCCTTGTTTTATATATTAAAACAAGTTTCATTTCAAAAATCTATTTGAAACTCAATTCATTTTATATTCTGAATTCCGAAATAAAAACCACCGTTCCCTTTTCGAAACGATTTCAAAATTTTATTTTTAAATTCATACTTGAATTTAAAATTTTAGATTTATCTCTTGAGTAATTAATTCACTACATGTATAAACATCGTTTATAAATTTACTTATTTTATTTATTCAAACAAGTTCCATTCAAATCTATTTAAAACCAAAATCTTATTTCGGAATATTCTATTTATTATAACTTATCTATATATAACATAGAATCTATTTTAATATTTAATTTTAAATCTTAGTTTCTTATTAATACAATTCCAATATCCTTTTTGGATATTGGAATATTTTATAATTTCGGCGTAATCTAATTAAATTATTTAATTAAATTTACATTCCGAACATCGCAATAGATTTCATCGTTTTCTACTTAAATCGATTCCTAAATATCATTTTAGATTCACATTTGAATTTAAACTCTCCAATATCTAATGATAATTATCCATTTCATTTATAAACACCTTTTATAAATTCATTTCAATTCCCTGCGTTATCCAATGAAATTTTTTCCACTTAATTTATAAACACTGTTTATAAATTCACCACTTGTTTTTATTATTTAAAGCAAGTTAATATTTTTATAGCCCATTCAAAATTCAACATCTGTTTAAAAAAATAGATTTCCACATTTAAATCTCAAAATCCCTTTTCACGATATTTTTAAAAATCAATGTTTAGGCTCAGTGATAATTAAACATCCAAACACCCAATTGTCAATCACAGGTTTTCTAACACATCATATATGAATATATATATATATATATATATATATATGAACAAACAAACAAATAGTAAATTTTGAGGAATCCAGTTGGATCCCTCCAACCTGTTTTCCTGCATCCACAGATGTTAGCCAACATAAATAATACCCATCTTGCTTCAAGACAGGATATCGCGGTATAGAAGGCCATCCACTATCATATTGTGGGGCGCATAGGGTCATGCGCTGATGATATTGCGGACATCCGCTAAGGGTACTGCGGGAAATATCTAACCACCAGTATATATATAATAACCACAAACACCAAGTTTAAATAACTAATGTGTACATATATATGTATGTATGTATGTATGTATACATACATACATGCATATATAATAGCCACAAAAATATTTAAATGCATCCAACACAACCAACAATTATTTTTAACTGTTCAAAATAAATTTTAAATAGTAAATTCTGGGTGAGATTAACTCACCACGGTTTTTATTGCAGTCCACTCCAATTTTAAATTAAAAATTCACAGCTGATTCTAAAAATTCCTAAATCAATTCGAACATATTGCAGCTACCCACCCAATATGATTTACGACGTTCAAATCGGGTTTTGTATAAGATAGATACAACTTATATAATATTTTTGAATAATTATATTAATAACTGCTTAATTAACTAAAAATTTAAAATATACATAAGTACCTTAATCCTTTCCCCTAATCATCCTCCACATTCTCTTCTTTCAGTTCGAACAACATGACTCGTCCTTTCACCATCACCGTGATTTTATTTCTCTCTTTCCTGTTCATTCACTCAATATAAATCCAGAATCGATTTCACCACTAACACCAGCATCAAACAATCACTGATTTGTTCTTCAACCATAATTCTGTGAATTAAATAAATTTACAGCAATCCCCTTTTTCTCTACAACAATCCCCGGTACAAACAACCCACGCTATCCATTCCACACTAACCAGATCACGTTCAAACTCCTCCTTGCTTCATCATCAAACATCAGATATTAACGTGTCCAAACTATCACCTGTAGTTCCACCGCAAGCTCAAACGAACTGCCCTACCCTAATCAGCCGTCACTGCACCTCACGACTTCAATTATCCTCCACCTACTACTGTCGCTCCACCTCAGATAAATTCCATCGTAACTTTTTCCACTTTTGAACCCTATTTACCCAAGCTATTTGATCTCAAGTGTAACAACCCAATATTTTATTAAAGTTAATTTGAATTTTCTGTATGTATTTTTGAATTTAAGTAAGGTTTAGTATAAATATTGTTTTATAATCTTTTGTATATTAGTTAAATGAATATTTTGTTCTAATTAATAAGTGTGATTTTATAATAGAAAATTTATTTTAAAAGTATATTTAACATATTAAAGATGTAAACAATTTTATATATATGAATTTTATAAAGATTTTTAAAAGTTGTTTGGTTAAAGATAAATTTATAATTAAATATCGGTTCAAAATATTCGTTCAGTTTCTGTACGCGCCGTTTTAAAATATTTTTTAGAATTTTACTGTAATTTTTATTTCAGGAAATAAGCATATATTTTTCCAACGTATTTTGGGGTAATGGTGGTCCTTTAAGATGCTCTACAGAATCGATTAACCGGTCTGTTTTATTTTTGTTTTGGATCGTTACACCTCGTTATACCGGATTTTTATTGTTAGTTCGGTGTCATTCGCAGTCAACGATTATAAATAAAATAAAATGAGAATTTTAAATGTGTACTATTATAAATAAGTAGTCAATATTTTAATATAATTGTATGTTAATAAAAAGATACATGTATGGATAAACGGTTGCACACATTAACGTAAAAGAATGGCGTAAATTTAACTTGGTTAATAATGTACAAGTAACATGTTATGGTGCATGAAACGATTTGTATAAGAGAGCAAGGTCCTCACGTGTGTATGCCCTGAAATGCCATGTGTCCTAGCATGTGGATTCATGCATGTAATTGGTGAGCCATGTGTCCCCATTACCAAAGACAAATATACCCTTCAACTTGCCTATTTAAGGACTCACGCACACACCCTTTTGTTCACAGTAGCTTCTCCTTTCCCTCACGCATTCTTCTCCCATCTTTCATTTTTCCGTCCCTCTCCTCTTCTATTTTAAACCACTACTTTTCTTTTCCCATCCGTTCTTCTTGCACCTCTCATCTTCTCGCTCGCCTTCCTCTTCTCAGTTCTCCGCAAAAACCACACCACCTCCAACGCATTTCCAGTCCGCCCTCCCTTTAACTCCTCAACCTCCGACGTTGCTCCCTCATCAAGCCAAGAACACCTCGCGTCAGTCCACACTCCTCCGCAACCTTCCTCCTTTCTCTACTGACCTTCTTTCCTTCCCTCCTGTAAAGCTCCGAGCCGCACTCCAACCACCCAAGTCCTCACCCAGATCCATGCATCCCTCCATGCAATGCTTAATTTTCCTACATGCAAAAAAAAAACAATTCTGCCATAGTCTCTTGCAAGACCTTCGCTATCGACTGCAAAGTAGTTGAAACCGGTCGGCTCTCTTATATATATATATATTAATAATAATAAAAGGGGTCTGAAGCATCCCCTTTGACTGGTCGTGAGACACTAGTGGGCCAAGAATGTTTGTTCTTTTGTTCAAATGTTGCGCTCGGTGGAATTTTGCATGCTTCTTCTATTCTTTGGAATAAGAGAAAAAGAAGTAAGGGAAGTCTTGAGGTTTGATGTTGGTCTGCCAAGCTGGGCGTACATGTTGGAGGTTCTATTTGCTGAAGCAAGGTTGTGAAATTTATGTCTCATTTGAGTTTGGAAGCTCGTGTATTGGACTTGTCTTGTGCAGTGCTAAAAAAAAAAAAAAAACAACTCAAAGTCTTGCATTGGAATAAGCTTTTGGATTTCCGGTGAATGTTAGATGAGGTGCATGCGTCCTTGCATGTACGTGAGTTTGCAGTGAAGTTATGTGCGTCGTCCGTGGAGCTTGCATGTAAGTAGTGTGGGTGCGCAACAGGAGCGGTGTCCGTGAAAAATGCTTTTGATCGTTCGTAGACTGGTGCTCAGTTGATATGGGTCTCGACGATGGATATTTGGAGAGCTAGTTCGGTGAGAATTCTAAATTTAAATTTTTATTTTAAATCAAACATTTCGGTAAATTATAATTAGTGTTAATTATAATTTGTTATTAATCATGAATTGTTGCCACCGGTTAGTCGATGAATGTTTAGGCAGTTAAAACACCGTAAACACGAAGCGTTACAGACTGTAACGCTCTATGCACAGTGAATTAATTATTTAATTGTTGTAGTTGTTGATGGATGTTTATGCAGTATAACACTTTATACGCCAAGCGTTATTCACAGTAACGCTTTGTGCACCGTTATTTGGTTGTGTAAATTATAATGATGAATGGATTCATGACCGTTGATGTGATCAGATTTGTTAGTTAAATTTGATTGAGAAAATCACATACACCGTAGTGGTGGAACCGCATGTGTGATCAATTTAAATCCCCTTTCCATATAAATAATAATTTTTGGAATGTAATTTTAAATTAAAATTTTTAAAAACTATTTAGTATTGAATTGAGTAAAAATCTATTCGAATGGAACGAAATGGTTTTGAATATAATTTAGATCGTTCATGTGTTATTTAAATATTTGATAACGATTAGGAAATAATAGTAAACATTGATTTGGATATACAATTTGAACGGTCGATTGTGAATGATTAATCGAGTTTTTGATAAATATTAAAAGTGTGAAATTTGTTATGACAACTTTAGTTGTTTTGAAAAGGTTTGAACGAGACCGGAATATTACCATATAATGTTCAGTTTAATGTGATGTTTATAGAGTAAACAAGTTTAGAATAATCATAAATATTTAATGATGCATGTTATGAAGATTTTAGCAAATTGGAATAAATGGATTTTTACATGAATATTTGATTTCATAAGAATTTTGAATAGTAATCGAACGTGTTTGATTAGATAATAATATTGTTTTTCTCACTAGTATTTGATTTGAAATGGAAACTTCGATAATATCGATTTTTATATTTCAAATGACCACTCATGAATATAAATTTTTAAATTTCAAATAAAAGGGTTGTGGGAATAATTCCCATTTCTTAGGGCTTATTTAAATTTAAATAAGTTGGAAATTTAATCGATAAGGCATTTCATTTTTTTTTTATTGGTAAGTAATGGAACGAGTTTGGAAAGCATAAAGATTCCTATTCATTTTGAAATGAAGATTTGGTCATATGAAACGATATTGACTAACTTGATATTAGATTGTGAGGAGAAATATTTTGAATTGGAATCAAAATATAATATTTGAAAGGATTTTAACAAATAAATTCTTAAGTTTGATTTTGTTCTAAATACTATGTTACATTAGTAAATGAACCTACATAGTAGTTAAAATATTGAAACCATCATATGCAAGAAGATTTGGAAATAGAATATATATACTTGAGAATTTGGTTTCAAAGAATTTGAAATACATTCTAATGTCAATATTTGAAACAATACTAGTTTGAAATTCGGATACGCCAAATCAGAGTGCGTAGCAGAAGCGTGGTGGTATTTTGAATAAAAAGGTTACAAGGGATTTTCCCGTCGATAGGAAGATGTGAACGTTGCAAACAAGATATGCTATCTGAAATGAGAATGGAGATATGAAAGAATTTAAATATATGATAGGGAATTGAAATAAGTTTTGAATTGAAAGGGAATGAGATTTGAATAGAATTTGTCGTCTGGTATTCGATATGGAGTTACTGGAGCAGACAAATACGACCAGAATATCAAACATATCCATATCCAGATTTCTGATTGTGTTCCCGAATTGGTGAATCAATATCAAATATAAGTCGATAAGATTCTATTTAAACTTATATTGAAAATAAATTGTTTAAACCCAAATAAAGATTTGGTAGTTCCACGATAACAACGAATAAATGAAGTTGTTTTGAAATATAAGGTTGGAATTTGAATGTTGAATTTTTGAGAATAAGGGTTAAAATGATAACGGGTTTCCGGAAATTGAATCCAACCTTAATTCGAAGTAAGGCGACAATATTTGGAAAGGAGATTTGAATTGTAACCATGTGTGGTCCATGACCATTGTTTTCTGAATACACTTATTACTTGGAAAGACCAGGATCGGATTTAAGTCCGAAACCATTCCAAGTAATAATACGACGCATGAAGCATATTCAAGACTTGGAATCGACGAATGAAGACCGTGGTTCTTCACAATCGAACGGGCTGCCTGCTTATTGGTTTCTTTATTGCTAGCTACAGTAGAGAGATGCCCCTAGTACCGAAGTGGCAGAAAGTACGAACGTATGAGAAGAACTTTCGGATTTTTGTTCCGTTTAGACCCAGGACGGACTTGTATGGATGGTGTGTCTGACATTGAAATTGACCGCATAGCACTGATTTCCGTTAATGTATATCGGATTTGTGGCAATATATTATTCCCGTCTCTAAGTCATATGAACTTAGAGGGTATGCATTGATTTAAATCAGTGATATGTCGTGAATTGTCAATGTGACATACCCGAGTTATGAAACGAGCTAGTGATGATCAAAGAATGGCTTATTGAAGCATAGCTTTGTGTATGACGTGACATCGACAAACCTCACACCCCGGATTGATGAGAAACTGGCGGTTAGGTTCTATAATATGAATTGATGATGAAGCTGTGCAGTAGTGGGAAACCACTTATGAACCTGGGGAAGTTGGGTATGTTCGGGGGGTCGTGTCTGATCGAAAACCGTTGATCTGCCCTGACGATGTGTAGTCGGTGTCCGCATGATGGATGAAAAAGCCGTTGAGGCACTTCGTTTTGTATCCCTGATTGATCTTTCGTGCCAGGAATCATCAAGTTGGAAATCCAACCTCCAATACGAGCCATACGGTTTTTGGTTTGTATATATATGGCGAGATAATATTAATGGTATTATGTCGTCTAGGATTAATACATTTATTTGTGTAATTACTTTTCACACTTTATGATAATATTAAAGGAGAAGGTTCACGTATGAAAGCATGTTTGGTTATCATAAGATAAACTCGCCCATCTGGTGTGCGCTTGCATTGTGTGATGTGGGACGAACTTATGATAGCTTCATTTTCCAAAGTCATAGCGAATTTCTATGCACGGGAATTCATATGGAGTTAACCCGTTCCGCGTTAGCGGCGTGGTCCATGGAATTACCCAACTTTAAAATAAACCCTAAAAATAACTGTTTTGAGTTCTCACACCAGTCCCACGACTGACCTGGAGTTTATTGTTCCTTTCTAAACTCTGGGTGCCCATTAATTTTCACACGGGCAGTCAGTAGTTTAGCTTTGCAGTTTTGTTCGTTGGAGCAAGGTTCGAAGAACTTTCTGAGTTGGAGTCCATGATAGAGTTGAAGCTTCCATTTTAGTCTTCCGCTGAGAATATATTTTCTTTCTTCCGCTGTATTCGTTTATGTTGTAACTCTGATATTCATGTAACTCTGATGTAATATTGAATTATTCAATGAAAGGTTCTGTTATTTTGTTCAATGCATGTATGTACCCATAACAATTCGTCTTTCTGAACGGTTTAAGTTGGTTTAATTACCGACAAGAAACAGGCAAAAAGGTGGGTCGTTACATCGAGTGATTACAAGAACAGCCGAACCCTTTCTATTGACATCCCAAACTCCAGTAAGCATTGCGACTTTGAACAGTTCTATCGTACCCAAATTCGGCTACCCCCAAATCAATCGATGCCATTATTCTTCGAATGAATCTCCAAACTCCTCAAATTCGAACGTGTAGCCCTAGCTCGTGATGCCCGTAACCTGCATCTAAAACCCTGCAATCGAATAATGGTGTATCGCGATGAACATCGAGCCTCTCCCTCTTTTATTCTTTCCCAAGTTGCTGAATTTATTTTAAAAGAGGCTTACGATTTTTAATTGGACATGAGGCGGATTAATTTAGCTCATGGAGGAAATTTTCGTTTGTTTGCTGAGAAGAGAAATGAGTAAGGGGGCATGCGTATAAATAGAGAAGGATGAGGAATTTGGTAGGTCAGCTAAAGTATATAGGTGGGTAGGCTCAAGTACATCAAAAATTAATTTCGATTTGATTTCAAAACGAATTGATTTGATATAAAGAGATTTTTAGTTTATTCAAAACAATATCGATTTGATTTTAAGCTTATCTACTAAAAATATCTCAGGGTTCACAACTTGAACTCACGAACCGCTATTTTAACGTAACAATTGACGTTTCAACGTTATAACACTATTCTGAACTCAACATAATAGATTATAAAATTTAATTCGAATGTATATATAAAATAACCATACTAAATCGATATAATATAATTTAAATTCGAAACAATCAAATTCTTCGATAATAAATTATTATTGTCGTTTATATATTCAAATAAAATTTATATTGATTATTGGAAATTGTTTCGATTCATTTTTATCTTCGTATTCAATTATTAGTTGTTTTCTGCATTACAATAATTCAGTTATATTCAAAATTAAATCATATTTCGATTATTAAATCGATATAAAAATTTATTTATATTATCAACTCAATATTTAAAATAATATTTATATATTTAAAATTAATCGACCAAAAATCCGGGTCGTTATACAAAATTTCGAAGGATTGAGGATTTCTATGAGAATGTAGTTATCAACAAAGAACAAGATCCATTTTATTACTGGCGACTTAGTGCGACCAGCGAGAACAGTCCGAACTATGATCGATGAATCACGGCAACGACATGGTGTGCTCCTGGTTATTGAATAGATTGAGCAAGGAATTTCGTCGTAGTGTGTTGCATACTAATACGATACAAGGAATATAGGAAGAATTGAGGATTAGGTTTGGATAGTTGAATGACGCTAACTTGTACGTTGTTAAGAAGGAATTGAGAACTTTGATGCAAGGATCTGAATCAATTTCGTCTTATTACACAAAGATGAAGATTGCATGGGATGAATTAAGTAGCTTACGCAAGTTTCCCAGGTGCAGCTGTGGTTCAGTGAGAGAATTCATGAACTTTGTGGATAATGAGCGGTTAGTTCATTTTCTGATGGGATTGAATGATGTTTACACTGGAATTAGAGGATTTATTATCATGTTGACACCCTTACCTAGTGTGAGTGAAGCATATGCAATTCTTTTGCAGGAAGAAAAGCAACGTGAGATGCAGGGAGGTAACAACACTCGGTCATTTCAGTATTATGTTTCCATGAATGTAATAGCAGCTAAGGATTCTGGCAAGGCATTTACTCAACAGAGAAACAGTCGAAATCGTAAGTCATTTTTCTGCATAAATTATAAGAAACCAAATCATAATGTTGACAGATTTTATTTTCTCAATGGATTTTCTTGAGACTTACTAGACCAAAAACCAAAATATTGCATTACGAAGGAAATTCGCTAGCACAGTTTCCACGTCCTCAAATTCAGTAGATCTTACTTCAAAATAATTGGCTAACCTGCTAAGTCTTCTTGATAATAACACATCATCAAATAATGCAATTAAATAAGATGATTTTACTAGTTTTGCACGTACAACTTTCACCTCTCATTTTTTCAATAATACTTCTTGGATAGTTGATATTGAAGCCAGTGGACATATATGTTGATTGAAAAGCCTTTTATCATTACAATGCCAACTGGAGATAGTGCAACTATTGGTAAGCGGAATCAATCAATTTTTTTCTTGAATTGATCTTGAGGAATGTCTTATTGTACATGTTTTCAAGTGTAATCTCCTCTCGGTTGGGAGACTTGTTAGGGACATACAATGTAGAGTTTTATTCACTCCCACAAGGTGTCTGCTACAGGCTCCTTCTATGAAGACACCATTGGAGATTGGTAAGGCATACAAATACTTATACATGCTAGTATTACAAGAAGATAAACAAATAAATAAAGATGTAGTAGCAACTATTGCTTTCAGCAATAGCATAGCTTTATGGCATGTCAGGTTGGGACATTTACCATATCATAAGCTTCAACGTTTGCACTTTTAGGTATTGAACAGTTGAATAAAACAAAAGTTGTACCTTGTGTTGTCTGTGCTAAATCTAGACAAACAAGACTTGTGTTTCCTTTGAGTTTTACTACTAATGTTTTTCCATTTCAGTCAAATCATGTAGATATATGGGGACTCTATCACGCTGTTAAGTATGATGGTTATAAATACTTTTTGACTATTGTAGATGATTTACCCAGTCCACTTGGGTATATCTTTTATCCGTAAAAAGAAATGCCTTACCTTGCTTAAAAATTTCATTGCTATGGCAACCACTCAGTTTGGTAGGAAAGTTCAGACCATGAGGAGTGATAATGCTCTAAAACTAGAGACTAGCAGAGAGTTTGCTTCGTATTTTTCTACACAAGGTATTATGCATCAAACTTCTGGTGTGGAAACTCCTCAGCAAAATGGGGTCATTGAAAGGAAACATAGACATCTTTTAGAGATAGCAAGAGCACTTATGTTTCATTTTATTTTACCTCTCAAGTTTTGGACTGAAATGTTCTTACAACTGCTTACATTATAAATAGGCTCCCATATGCTGTTCTTAAGCATAAAACTCCATATGAAGTTTTTTATCATAAAGCACCCTCTTATGTTCATATTCGAAGTTTTGGATGTTTTTGTTTTACATCTACTCTTCAAGTAGGAAGAGATAAATTTCAAGCTAGGGTAGTAGCTTACATATTTCTTGGTTATCCTTTTGGAAAGAAAGAATACAAACTTTATAACTTAGAGACACATTCAGTTCTTATCTCTGAAGATATGGTGTTCCATGAAAGGGGTCTTTCTGTTCCATTCCACCGGTACATCTTCACTCATTGCTTCTCCTTCATTATATCCTACTACACCTTTTCCTTGTGATAAAGGGGACAATAGCTCAATCTCTTCTTCTGCCTCTCCTACTTTAGAGACGCAAACTTTAATAAGATCCACTAGAATTACTCATGCCCTTACTCATTTGCAGGATTATATCTGTACTCCAGTTGATGCTTATGCTTGTTTTTGTGTTTCATACTTCAACTTCTTTAGTTCAATTTTCAGCAGCCTCAATGTCTTCTGTTGTGAAATCTGGTCACGAACCTCTGTCATATAAGGATTCTTGTAGTTATAATGTTTGGCAAAATACTATGAATGAAGAGTTTGCAGCCCTTCATTTAAATAATACACGGGAGATTAGTGAACGTCCTAAAGGTAAAAAGGCCATTAGCTGCAAATGGGTGTGTAAAGTTAAAAGGAAGGATGACAGGTGCATTGATAGATATAAGGCGGGACTAGTGGTGAGAAGGTTTACTCAGTAAAAGGGGTTAATTATAATAAAACATTTTCTCATGTCATCAAGATGACTATGGTTAGAAATTTCATTTCTGTTTCTTTGAAAATACAGTGGTCTATTTTTCAATTGGATGTTAACAACTCATTTTTACATGGAGATTTAAATGAGGAAGTTTATATGAAAATACCAATAGGACATGTCGTTGATGGTCCTACAAAAGCACGTCATATAAGAAAGTCCTTGTATGGTTTAAAACAGGCTTCACGGCAGTGGTATGCAAAATTATCTCATTCTCTAAAGACAAGAGGATATGTGCAGTCACTGAATGATTATTCTCTATTCTATAAAAAGGAAGGATCATCTATGGTTTTTATTGCTATCTATGTAGATAATATACTGCAAACATGGAATAATTTGGATGAAATCACAACTGTCAAGAATTTCCTTTATGCTAAGTTCAAAATCAAGGATCCAGGTTTACTGCATTATTTTTAAGGGATCGAATTCACTTCTTTACAAGGAATGCTAGCCAGTCAAAGAAAATTTATTAGTGAGCTTCTTTATGATTTTCCACCGACCACTAAACATAACTGTGTTAGTCCACAAGAGTTGTATATAATGCTGCCAGATTCTAGCACTTTGCTTGATAATCCAATAGTTTACAGGCAAATAGTAGGATAACTTAATTTTCTTGTTCATACAAGACCTGATTTGGCCTATTCAGTTCAAGTTTTAAGTAAATTCAATCAAGCTCCTCGCCAATGTCATTTAGCAACATCTTACTATGTGCTTTCTCACCTCGAAAGCACACAAAATAAAGTTCTTCTATTCCACAATTCATCAAATTTCAGCTTTAAAGCCTACTGTGATGCGGACTAGGCAACTTGTCCTTATTCTAGAAAATCAGTTTTAGATTTTGTAATTTTTCTCAGTGGGAATCTTATTTCGTGGAAATCAAAGAAGCAACGTAGTGTGTCAATTTCTTCAGCAAAATCCAAATATCGATCTATCCGCAGGGTTTGTGCTGAATTGGCTTGGCTTAGCAAGTTTCTTAGTGAGTTTGAAGTTCCTAATATCACTCCTATTTCTGTTAAATGTGATAGTCAATCGGCTATTTACATTGCACGTAATCCATTGTTCCATGAGAGGACCAAACATATTAAACTTGACTATCACTACACTAGAGAAAAACAACTAGTAGGTCTTATTACACTTAATCATGTTCCTACTCAGGAATAATTGGTAGATTTCCTCACAAAGTCCTTACTTGGTGCTCAGCTGCAGAGTGCTATTTCTAAGATGGTAATTGTAAACTCTCTTCCATATTGAGAGGGGGTGTTAGTATACACAGCCGGTATTTTCTTTTCTTTGCCACATCTCATTTGTAATGCATTGTACGATGTATAAATATAGATTGTAAAGTGAATACATGTGCACATAGTGCTTGATAATAGAATTGCTTCACGTCAATCTTTCTTCCCTATTTTTCCATCATCTTCTTTTCTTTAGGTTTTCCAATTTTCTAATTCAGTCTTTGTTAATATTTTGACAGGTCAGTTTCATCGTATCGTATCTCAGTCGATACTTTGTGAAGAGTTATAATTTTGTCTCATTTGTCGTGATGTTTCAACAACATCTAAGATTATAAAATTTAAGAGTGTTATCATGATCAACTATTTTAGTTTCAATGTACTTGATTTTTTTTTTCGTTTTTCGAGTTTCTAGGTTTGAATCTCCTTCCATCATTATAGAAGTTAAGTACTCATGTGCACATGCATATACATACACGCATAAGGTCATCATTGTTATAAATCATGTGAGCATATACCAACATGCATGTGTATTCATTTCTCCATAATGTTCCAATCCTTATTTTTTAACATGATAGTTAGTTTGATACTGAACCATGGACTTTGAATTGAATGAAACCAAGGGCTAGAATTAAGGCTTAAGCCTATGAGATCTTATTGATCAATTCCATTTTCTCACTTTATCATATTTATTATATGTTCAAACATGAGCTCTGCCATTAGACAAGCTCAAGAATCAGATTGATTTAGAGCACCATTGCCTCTTTTGAAGTATACTCCACCACCATTGATTCTCAAGTTGATCATCTCGTACCTTTGAATTTCGCCCGTACTAACGAACTTTAAAGCTAGGTGACGAATCAAGGACTAAAAGATTAAAAGTTTTTCTCAACTTGAGTTCGAACCTGTTTAGGTAGGTGAGGGAGATCAACTGGGGACCAGGGAAAACAATTATGAAGTGCATGTGTAGACCTGGAAGATGGAGTGGTTGAGCTCGAGTAGGCCCGACCCAAGGGGTAGGCGACCAAGGCAGTCGCTTAGGGCAGCATGGCCAGAGGAGGTGGAGGGGGCAACAAAGTTTACTTAATCCTTTCATAAATATTGTTATATAAATATTGGTAGGGCATAAAATTAGAAAAGAACTATGTGGCTGGGTGGTAAATGCTTCCCAGAATTGATGGAGCAAGGCGTGTTCAAGTCCTAGCAGTCGCATGTTCTCTATGGTGTGTCCACCAGTTATTTTCCCACTTCATGTTTGCCAAGGGAACCAGCCCTATTGGGCCGGCACTGAGCTCGAGGCAAGGGGAAGAAGAAGGCAAAACTTAAAAAAATCTTAGTGGGATGGTTTGGGGCCGAGCCATATCTTTAGTGAATTTCAAGCTATAATCATCCCTAACTTGAGTGCACACAAATTCCAGTGAACTTAGTGTCCTAAGCTCCAATGAATTTCCAGCATATGTTGAATGAAGTGTAACGCATTGATAGTCAATAATGATGGTTACTTCCGAAAATCTCCATTCTTTTATATGAACTATTGTACTATATTAGACATCTGCATTTCACAACGTTGAACGAACTACGTTGAATTTTCCTTTAACATGGAGGCATAGGTCTTAATCTGTATAATGTTAATCATGTGTTGAGTTTTTGATAGTTATGGATATCGGACACTACAAGCGTCTTTCAGCTATAGCCAAAGGCCAATCAACATGGCATTATAATTAATCTTATTAAAATCCAACATTGCATCAACTCCATTTCAGGCATCAACTCCAATGCAGCCTATCGTTCAACCTGATACACATCGTAGAGTTTAGCATGCTCGAGAGTCTGCATATGCCAGTATAGAAACTAGATATGGAGCCAACTCAATATCCCATCGTTTCTATTGCTTCCCAAATTGATAAGGCATATCTTACAAGAACATGAGAAAACACAATACTCCATTTGATGACAAAAGGGTTTCAACCCATTACGAGAGAGAACATCTTCCTCTTGTAGGGTGTACTGGTTGTAACAAGTACATATACATAACATGAGGAGTTCCACCTTTCAACCTGTTCAAAAAGGTGAGTTTTATGCAAACGAAGATTTCTCTAGTTTAGATCCACGAGAACAATTATGCCTTCATTGATTGCTTATACATCATCTATAATGAACCCCTTTTTCGACCATTGAAAATCAAAACCGAATACTCCTGTGGTATTCAAGTGCCAAATATCCTATCATCCAAAAAGCAGTTTGCTAGGGTTA
Organism: Allium sativum; assembly: GCA_030737875.1. Classification (NCBI taxonomy): domain Eukaryota; kingdom Viridiplantae; phylum Streptophyta; class Magnoliopsida; order Asparagales; family Amaryllidaceae; genus Allium; species Allium sativum. Next base: position 227,457,302 of record CM060919.1, on the reverse strand, counting down.
AAAAATAAAAGAAAAGGAAATATAATAGAAGAAACCAAATCTCGCAGTGGAAATGTGTAATACCCCTAAATGTAGATAACATTGTTCATGAATTTAATTGGTTAAATTAAATGGGAATAATGTGATGGAGGAAATGAGATTTGTCATTAATGAGTTAACAAGTAGGTCAGCGTTAGAAGCAAATTAAATAATGATTAAAGAATGGCATATGAGAGAGTGCAAAGTGGTAAACTTTTGTCCCCTATATAACCTCATATTCTACCATATTTTGTTTCACATTTTATCACCTAAAAATTAGAAGAAAACCTAAGGTGGTTGACCATTAACCTAGGGAAGAAGAATAAAGAAAGCTAGGATTGAAGTTTGATAACATCAACAGCAAATCTCACTACCTCACTATTGTAACGGCTGGAAATTTTCGACTCCTCGAGAGTCGAAAATTCCGAGACGTTAGTGAAAGAAAGTAGAGGGTGAGGAAGAAAAGATAGAACTAATAGAATAGAAGAAGAAGAAGAACTTACATCATCAGAGTAAACACGAATCTCACAGCGGAATGAATAAAATATAACATAACTTTGAAATACAAATCAGTACTTGTATATACATACCATTTCAAAGTACAACACTTAACAACACAGCGGAATAATAATAGCTATAATCCTGAAGCCTCCTGCTCCAAGCTCTCCAAGTGTATCTGTAAAATCCCAACTACTTGACTGCCCGTACAAATTTAGGCACCCAAGAGTTTAGGGAAAACAAACAAAATAAACTCCGGGTCAGTCATGGGACTGGTGTGAATAAAACTCCAACACTTGGTTAAATAAAGGATATCTTTCTGATATTATAATAATGTCTAAATACAAATAGATATCAATCTAGCAGAACGCTTGCATCTCACGTTCCACATACATAGTATACAAATAAAACCGTGAGCGCTTATTGGAGATTGGATTCCAACAGACAAGGTATGGGAGCACCTTCCGATCAGTGTACTCTAAAGGAGATACACTAGGGTTCAACAAGAACGTCTTGCAACCCGGCCACACATGACCGTCCACTCATTTAGCTTGAGTGTAACGAATATATTATCACCGATGGTTGGGATCAGCAACCATCCTTCCCGATAAGGGACAGCATTGAGATAGATTATAAAGAAGTACAATTAAATATTCTCTAGATGGTGATAATACACCCTGCTTGGGTATGGCCCAACTAGCCATGCTGCCTAGCCCAACTTCTGTTATTTCTCGGTTGTGAGGTTTTGAGGTCACGTTTATCACTTTGACAGATTATTTCTTCAATTACTTTGAATGCCACATCGTCATACCAGCCAAATCATTATCGATTTCTCAAGGCATCACGGGTATAAAAGCTAAGAGAAACGAATTTCTCCGCCACCAACGTAATACGTTTAAAGAGATCAACATATATGATTCGTTAAGAATACTTTGTCAGACCCTCGTCCATATACGTTGTCCTAGGACTGAACAAACCGAAGGCACTATTCAGTGAATCCATCCTACCTAGGCTTTTCACAATAGCCCTTGCACTTCACTCCGTCTTCAATTATCTTCAGCGTACTTGATTCACAACGCTTATGCTAATACGGATTGGTTCTTCGGATAATAATCCAACCGGTCTCTCCATATTTACAACGTAAATAGGGTCAAAACTTTGATAGTCTGTGATTCAACTATCAAATGAAAACATGTCGGTGTACAAACAACGATCTTATTTCCAAATGGGAATTCGATCGATCAATCATCATATGTTCATATTTCCTTATTTCATATATTTAGAAAATATATGTTATTAATCATTGGAAAACATTTCCATAGCTTATTTTCACATCACTATTATTTCGCAACTATCAGTCCCTAACTGTAACTAGTATGAGAACAATTCTCTAAGTATCAATCCGGAAGGTCGAAACCCACATCAGATCGTCACTTAGAAAACCATTCAACTTACCCTCTCCAGTCAGTTTCTGAATTTGCTTAACTCTATTTCTTAAATTCTTATCATGAAAACATTTCATTTTCTATGTTTAGAAAACATATCTGACTATATTTGGAAAACGTTTCCAAAACTCATTTACGGATTTCCAATGAACGTTGTATAAAACATCGTTTCGCTTAATCCATTTATCGCTTATTCCTTAACTTTATTCCTAATCAACCTTTTAGATCGAACCACAACTATTCCTTTGTCAATTCTGAAGTCAATCAAGTTGGGGTATAATTACCTCGCAGGCCTTAATTGAACAACGTCCTTTACTGTGAAATAGATGAAGCTCATCACTCACTTTTTACAATCATCTGTTTACGCAAATTCTCGGATTCAGGTTACGAATCCACTTATTATATGACAACGTTTGATTATAACTATAACGTTATAATTCCTACCCCTAAAATATCTAACCTAAATTATAAATTTATTTCCTAACTCGAATAATTTAACAGACACCTAATTTCTAAATCAATAACTAAATCTTGATTTAAACCCTGGAAAGTAAATAGTACTTTCCCGAATTCGCTATAATCGAATTCGACGTATAACTCTCTTTCGAGTAATCTCTATTCGATTAAATCTCCCTTTTTAATAACTGATATTCGATAAACTCTATTTCGATTAACTCCTATCGAATAACTAATATTCGAATAACTCTTCTTGGTTGGCTCTATTTCATTAACTCTTATCGAATAACAAATATTCGATTCTCTTAAATGTGTCAATTCTTATCGAATAACTAACATCCGATTAACTTAAATGGATTTACTCTTATCGAATAACTTATTCGATTAACTCAACTTGATTTTCTTAACTCGATTATCTCAACTCGATTACTTAACTCGATTACTTAACTCGATAAATCTTAACTCGATTACTTAACTCGATAACTTAACCCAAATCGATTAACTCAACTCTAATCGATTAACTTAATTTGATTTACTCCTTCGAATGACTCATTCGAATAACTTAATTGATTAACTCCTTTGAATAACTAATTCGAATAACTTACCTTCGAATAACTAATATTCGATTTACTCTAACTCGATTAACTTAATTCTAATCGATTTACTCCATTTCGATTCAACTTAATTCAAATCGATTAACTTAACTCAAATTGATTAACTCCTTTCGAATAACTAAATTCGATTTAACTCTTCTCGAATAACTAAATTCGATTAACTCAAATTGAATAACTAATATTCAATTAACTCTTACGTGTTTAACTCTATTCGAATAAGTAATTCGAATCACTCTAATGTGTTTAACTCTATTCAAATATCTAATTCGAATAACTCATTTCGAATAACTAAATTCGATTAACTCCTTTTTATAACGTTTATTCATTTCAAAAGATTTCCTTTTTACAACGTTTATCCATTTATAAAGATTTACTTTTTACAGCGTTTATCCATTTATAAAGATTTACTTTTTACAGCGTTTATCCATTTATAAAGATTTACTTTTAGTAACGGTTCTTCACTTTATAAATGTCCTTTTAATAACGTTTCTCCCCTTCTAAGGATTTCCCTTTAACAGCGTTTATTTACTTTATCAGTGTTAAAAACAATTTCTACTTCTCTATATAAGTTCAAACTTATATATCCCATTTATCAAACAATAAATATTTTATTTAATTTATAAAACATTATTTATAAATTAAATCTTCTTACTTTATCTGTTAAAAATAGATTTCCTATTTAATATCTCCTTAAAATCCATATCGTGTTATACTTGTGTGCGAAGCACGTGTTTAAATCTATCCTTGTATAATTCTATTTATTTTCCGAACAAGTGTTCCTTTATTTATTCCCTAAATAAATATTCCTTTATTCCATTTATTTATAATCTAAATAAATGTTCCTTTATTTATTTCCTAAAATAAATATTCCTTTATATTCTAATTCATTTATTTTCTAAATAAATGTTTCTATTTTATTTCATTTATTTTCTAAATAAATGTTTCCTTTTTCATTTATTTATTTTCAAATTAAATAAATGTTTTCCTTTTATAAAATCCTATCGATTTTATAAATAAGATTCATTTTCAATATAAACATTGAAAATCCCCTTATCAACATTTCGGTATGTTATGGTATTCAATCATATCAAATCACGATGTTCAATATCGTCCAAGCACATATAATCGCCCACAGATTTTATATCACATCATATAACAATATATGGAAAACAATAAAATAACTGTTGAGGAATCCAGTCGGATTCCTCCAACCTGTTTCCCTGCATCACAGATGTTAGACAATATAGATAACATCACTTTCAGTTCCATATGATATATTCTGTTAAACAGAATCAATATAGAAATTTAACTAACTGACTAGCAGTTCAATCAAACAATCAACACACAGTCAAACAGACAATTTTAACAGTTCTAACAATACAACATGAAATTATAAACTGTTCAGAGTTAGTGAGTTTTACTCACCTTGGCAGTTCATCGTTAAAGAACGATAAAATGTTATTTGATTTGAATCAAACAGTTTACTTCGCCATAAATTCAAATGAGCTCAGATCCACTCCCGGTCAGTGTCATCGTGTTTTTCCCGTTCATACGATCCTGTTGGATCCTTATTCCTTCAGCCCAAGAATACCCCTTAAGGCCCAAACCCATACCCCTTAATTAAACCCGCACCACTTATTCTCCTTCCCCAAATGATAACGCGACTCCAGGTCCTCAAACATGGCCGAGCTTTGACCGGCCGCCTCCCCCACCTCGCTCATCATCCGACCTTGCAACCACCACCATCAACCTCACCATCAAAAACCCCACCTAGCCGACCTCACCTCGTCTACTTCGGTCCCTCCTCTCCAAACCCGTCGTTGACCTCCATACAGCAACCACCGACACCAAGTTAAACCGAATATCACCAACACAACACACAAGGTGCGGTTCGATCCCCTGAAATCCAATCCAAACTCAAATTCGAAGATTTCGGCTTCGATTCATCCCAAACCTCAACCCTAAAATACTGTGCATTTTAGCACATCGCAGAAACCGCATCGAGTCGCTTCCAGTTGGTACCATCGTGAAGAGAATCTGAAAAGAGATCCACCGATAATTGTTTTACATTTTATAGGAATTTATTGTATTTGATCTTGATTTTCTTTTCTTCCAATTTTACTTGCTGTGTTATGTTCTGCGGGTTATATAGGCTGATTTTGGTTGGTGGTACTTGTGGCTGGGAATACAGGCTGTGTGGCCTTCTGTGTATCCAAAGAAAAATTGGGGGATATTTTTTTATTGATTTTTATATTTTTATTTCTCGATTTTCTGTTTGTCTCCGGCCTTTAAAAGTCTCTACGACTACATACGATACCTACAAATCACCAAACTGGACATGTAGCTAGAGCTCGACATTACGGTCCCAACGAAACTGGTTTCGTCGAATTCCGACTCCGTATGCTCACCAGCGTATTTTTAACTGTCAAAATACTAACCGTTTCTCACTCTAAAAATCCGTACGGCCACACAGTGACTCTAAAAATCACGAAACTAGAAATCTAACAACTATTTGACATTGCGGATCTAACAAAATTAGTTTCGTCGAATTTCGACTTCGTTTGCAAAACCGGCTATTTTTAAAGCTCTGGATGACCCATTTAAATATATAAATATATTTAAATATTATTAAATTAAATATAAATAAATTTATATTATCGTATATATTCGCCGAGGAATATCATACAGCTCCAGTATAATTATATACTCGCTATTCCGAGTCCAGATTGAATCGATATTCAATTTACATTGAAAATCCTTTTATAACGTATATAAAGCGTCGCAAATTATAAAGGAATTCCACAGCGACTTTTTCTGAAATTTGATTTGGACGTACATCAAAATCTACACGACGAAATCCCGATTTTTCTCTTCCACTAGAAAGATATACTCCACCAGCTCCACACGTTTCTTGTTTCACAGAAATCCGGCTTAAAATGAATCATGTACATTCAGTTGAAGTTCAAATCGCCAAATTGCGAACTGCCGCGACGTTTCAGGTTCGTTTTAATTATAATTATAAATTATAAGTTCGAACGTTTTACTTTAAGTTATCGATATCGCCAAATCGATATATAAATAATTAAATAAATTAATTATTCGACAGCTAACAAAACGCGCCATTACAGACTTCCCCCCTTAAAATAATTTCGTCCTCGAAATTGCTAAGTTAGAAAAATGCTACTAACTCTACTAACTAGATTTAAAAATCCTTTTTTGTTTACCTCTAAATTTCAGTTTCGACTGGACCTATTTAATTTTAATTTATTTTATTAATTCATTTCCGACCAACTAAAATTTTCAAAAATTCTGAAAATTTTCTAACACCTTAAATTTTCGAAAAATTTCGCCATAACCTCCTTTGTACGGCTCAATACGTCAAACCACAACTCGCCTCTCTAGGCCTCCTCCAATCAAAAAAAGGAATCAAAATAGCCAAGCGGCTTGCTAATTCGGCTCATAAAATCCAAACTCATATATGATATAAACTTGTACCTTTTTGTCGGGCATTTAACTCTATCCCTTTCATCTGCTACCACTTCAACATATACCAATGTTATCCATTCCAATTGATCTCTAATCAGTTCATATCCTCAAATCCAAATCGAATTTCATTCGAACTCTAATATCAAATTCCAAATTATTGACTTATCAATTTGGTTCCATTCTAGATTATCTCTAATCCAATTCAATTTTATTTAACTCGGTTCAAGTTAAATTTCAATTTATTTTTACCATCTCATTTTATTTAACTTCATTAGTTAAATTTTAATTCCAGAACTTAAGTTCCTGGGTTTCTTTCAAATCAATTTGAAATCATAATGCCAATTCAAAACCTTTGAATTTCTAAACAACTTGTTTTCTCAAAACAATTCAAAACAAAACCTTTGGTAGTAATCCGTCACTTAGAACTCGAAAATGAACACTGATGATGTCTAGATTCATCATCAGAATCTATTTTCCAGCTATCGACGTGAGTTCAATACTATATCATTTTCAATTTGAAAAACATTTTCAAAATCTCCCAGGAACTTAAAATTTCCTTATTTTAAATTCCAAATTCTGATTTAAATTCATATTTAATTCAAACTATTTCATATATTACATTCATATGAATTCTGATTGGTCATTTATAACCATTTCACCCTTTTATAATCTTATTCGATTATAATAACAACCAACACAATCAATATACTATAATAATTTCAAGATATATATTTCTTCTATAAACAAATATATTTTGGGAAAAATTATTTCATTTACCCTCTTTCAAAACATACCATGACGGTTCATCGTATTCGAGTGTTTAGTAACCCTTATCGATACAGTGGATCAAACTGATCGACCAGAATTCATAAGCCACTCAACCAATGAGTCTCCACAATATAAAACCATTTTATATTGAATAACAATTACGTGCTCATATATATACACTCAAACTCAATCTAGGATATTACTAATCCCATCTCTATCGAGTTATGCCACAGAGCCAAGGTAATCACTTAACTTAAGCTCTGATACCAACTGTAACGGCTGGAAATTTTCGACTCCTCGAGAGTCGAAAATTCCGAGACGTTAGTGAAAGAAAGTAGAGGGTGAGGAAGAAAAGATAGAACTAATAGAATAGAAGAAGAAGAAGAACTTACATCATCAGAGTAAACACGAATCTCACAGCGGAACGAATAAAATATAACATAACTTTGAAATACAAATCAGTACTTGTATATACATACCATTTCAAAGTACAACACTTAACAACACAACGGAATAATAATAGCTATAATCCTGAAGCCTCCTGCTCCAAGCTCTCCAAGTGTATCTGTAAAATCCCGACTACTTGACTGCCCGTACAAATTTAGGCACCCAAGAGTTTAGGGAAAACAAACAAAATAAACTCCGGGTCAGTCATGGGACTGGTGTGAATAAAACTCCAACACTTGGTTAAATAAAGGATATCTTTCTGATATTATAATAATGTCTAAATACAAATAGATATCAATCTAGCAGAACGCTTGCATCTCACGTTCCGCATACATAGTATACAAATAAAACCGTGAGCGCTTATTGGAGATTGGATTCCAACAGACAAGGTATGGGAGCACCTTCCGATCAGTGTACTCTAGAGGAGATACACTAGGGTTCAACAAGAACATCTTGCAACCCGGCCACACATGACCGTCCACTCATTTAGCTTGAGTGTAACGAATATATTATCACCGATGGTTGGGATCAGCAACCATCCTTCCCGATAAGGGACAGCATTGAGATAGATTATAAAGAAGTACAATTGAATATTCTCTAGATGGTGATAATACACCCTGCTTGGGTATGGCCCAACTAGCCATGCTGCCTAGCCCAACTTCTGTTATTTCCCGGTTGTGAGGTTTTGAGGTCACGTTTATCACTTTGACAGATTATTTCTTCAATTACTTTGAATGCCACATCGTCATACCAGCCAAATCATTATCGATTTCTCAAGGCATCACGGGTATAAAAGCTAAGAGAAACGAATTTCTCCGCCACCAACGTAATACGTTTAAAGAGATCAACATATATGATTCGTTAAGAATACTTTGTCAGACCCTCGTCCATATACGTTGTCCTGGGACTGAACAAACCGAAGGCACTATTCAGTGAATCCATCCTACCTAGGCTTTTCACAATAGCCCTTGCACTTCACTCCGTCTTCAATTATCTTCAGCGTACTTGATTCACAACGCTTATGCTAATACGGAGTGGTTCTTCGGATAATTATCCAACCGGTCTCTCCATATTTACAACGTAAATAGGGTCAAAACTTTGATAGTCTGTGATTCAACTATCAAATGAAAACATGTCGGTGTACAAACAACGATCTTATTTCCAAATGGGAATTCGATCGATCAATCATCATATGTTCATATTTCCTTATTTCATATATTTAGAAAATATATGTTATTAATCATTGGAAAACATTTCCATAGCTTATTTTCACATCACTATTATTTCGCAATTATCAGTCCCTAACTGTAACTAGTATGAGAACAATTCTCTAAGTATCAATCCGGAAGGTCGAAACCCACATCAGATCGTCACTTAGAAAACCATTCAACTTACCCTCTCCAGTCAGTTTCTGAATTTGCTTAACTCTATTTCTTAAATTCTTATCATGAAAACATTTCATTTTCTATGTTTAGAAAACATATCTGACTATATTTGGAAAACGTTTCCAAAACTCATTTACGGATTTCCAATGAACGTTGTATAAAACATCGTTTCGCTTAATCCATTTATCGCTTATTCCTTAACTTTATTCCTAATCAACCTTTTAGATCGAACCACAACTATTCCTTTGTCAATTCTGAAGTCAATCAAGTTGGGGTATAATTACCTCGCAGGCCTTAATTGAACAACGTCCTTTACTGTGAAATAGATGAAGCTCATCACTCACTTTTTACAATCATCTGTTTACGCAAATTCTCGGATTCAGGTTACGAATCCACTTATTATATGACAACGTTTGATTATAACTATAACGTTATAATTCCTACCCCTAAAATATCTAACCTAAATTATAAATTTATTTCCTAACTCGAATAATTTAACAGACACCTAATTTCTAAATCAATAACTAAATCTTGATTTAAACCCTGGAAAGTAAATAGTACTTTCCCGAATTCGCTATAATCGAATTCGACGTATAACTCTCTTTCGAGTAATCTCTATTCGATTAACTCTCCCTTTTTAATAACTGATATTCGATAAACTCTATTTCGATTAACTCCTATCGAATAACTAATATTCGAATAACTCTTCTTGGTTGGCTCTATTTCATTAACTCTTATCGAATAACAAATATTCGATTCTCTTAAATGTGTCAATTCTTATCGAATAACTAACATCCGATTAACTTAAATGGATTTACTCTTATCGAATAACTTATTCGATTAACTCAACTTGATTTTCTTAACTCGATTATCTCAACTCGATTACTTAACTCGATTACTTAACTCGATAAATCTTAACTCGATTACTTAACTCGATAACTTAACCCAAATCGATTAACTCAACTCTAATCGATTAACTTAATTTGATTTACTCCTTCGAATGACTCATTCGAATAACTTAATTGATTAACTCCTTCAAATAACTAATTCGAATAACTTACTTTCGAATAACTAATATTCGATTTACTCTAACTCGATTAACTTAATTCTAATCGATTTACTCCATTTCGATTCAACTTAATTCAAATCGATTAACTTAACTCAAATTGATTAACTCCTTTCGAATAACTAAATTCGATTTAACTCTTCTCGAATAACTAAATTCGATTAACTCAAATTGAATAACTAATATTCAATTAACTCTTACGTGTTTAACTCTATTCGAATAAGTAATTCGAATCACTCTAATGTGTTTAACTCTATTCAAATATCTAATTCGAATAACTCATTTCGAATAACTAAATTCGATTAACTCCTTTTTATAACGTTTATTCATTTCAAAAGATTTCCTTTTTACAACGTTTATCCATTTATAAAGATTTACTTTTTACAGCGTTTATCCATTTATAAAGATTTACTTTTTACAGCGTTTATCCATTTATAAAGATTTACTTTTAGTAACGGTTCTTCACTTTATAAATGTCCTTTTAATAACGTTTCTCCCCTTCTAAGGATTTTCCTTTAACAGCGTTTATTTACTTTATCGGTGTTAAAAACAATTTCTACTTCTCTATATAAGTTCAAACTTATATATCCCATTTATCAAACAATAAATATTTTATTTAATTTATAAAACATTATTTATAAATTAAATCTTCTTACTTTATCTGTTAAAAATAGATTTCCTATTTAATATCTCCTTAAAATCCATATCGTGTTATACTTGTGTGCGAAGCACGTGTTTAAATCTATCCTTGTATAATTCTATTTATTTTCCGAACAAGTGTTCCTTTATTTATTCCCTAAATAAATATTCCTTTATTCCATTTATTTATAATCTAAATAAATGTTCCTTTATTTATTTCCTAAAATAAATATTCCTTTATATTCTAATTCATTTATTTTCTAAATAAATGTTTCTATTTTATTTCATTTATTTTCTAAATAAATGTTTCCTTTTTCATTTATTTATTTTCAAATTAAATAAATGTTTTCCTTTTATAAAATCCTATCGATTTTATAAATAAGATTCATTTTCAATATAAACATTGAAAATCCCCTTATCAACATTTCGGTATGTTATGGTATTCAATCATATCAAATCACGATGTTCAATATCGTCCAAGCACATATAATCGCCCACAGATTTTATATCACATCATATAACAATATATGGAAAACAATAAAATAACTGTTGAGGAATCCAGTCGGATTCCTCCAACATGTTTCCCTGCATCACAGATGTTAGACAATATAGATAACATCACTTTCAGTTCCATATGATATATTCTGTTAAACAGAATCAATATAGAAATTTAACTAACTGACTAGCAATTCAATCAAACAATCAACACACAGTCAAACAGACAATTTTAACAGTTCTAACAATACAACATGAAATTATAAACTGTTAAGAGTTAGTGAGTTTTACTCACCTTGGCAGTTCATCGTTAAAGAACGATAAACTGTTATTTGATTTGAATCAAACATTTTACTTTGCCATAAATTCAAACGAGCTCAGATCCACTCCCGGTCAGTGTCATCGTGTTGTTCTCGTTCATACGATGCTGTTGGATCCTTATTCCTTCAGCCCAACAATACCCCTTAAGGCCCAAACCCATACCCCTTAATTAAACCCGCACCACTTATTCTCCTTCCCCAAATGATAACGCAACTCCAGGTCCTCAAACATGGCCGAGCTTTGACCGGCCGCCTCCCCCACCTCGCTCATCATCCGACCTTGCAACCACCACCATCAACCTCACCATCAAAAACCCCACCTAGCCGACCTCACCTCGTCTACTTCGGTCCCTCCTCTCCAAACCCGTCGTCGACCTCCATACAGCAACCACCGACACCAAGTTAAACCGAATATCACCAAAACAACACACAAGGTGCGGTTCGATCCCCTGAAATCCAATCCAAACTCAAATTCGAAGATTTCGGCTTCGATTCATCCCAAACCTCAACCCTAAAATACTGTGCATTTTATCACATCGCAGAAACCGCATCGAGTCGCTTCTAGTTGGTACCATCGTGAAGAGAATCTGAAAAGAGATCCACCGATAATTGTTTTACATTTTATAGGAATTTATTGTATTTGATCTTGATTTTCTTTTCTTCCAATTTTACTTGCTGTGTTATGTTCTGTGGGTTATATAGGCTGATTGTGGTTGGTGGTACTTGTGGCTGGGAATACAGGCTGTGTGGCCTTCTGTGTATCCAAAGAAAAATTGGGGGATATATTTTTATTGATTTTTATATTTTTATTTCTCGATTTTCTGTTTGTCTCCGGCCTTTAAAAATCTCTACGACTACATACGATACCTACAAATCACCAAACTGAACATGTAGCTAGAGCTCGGCATTCCGGTCCCAACGAAACTGGTTTCGTCGAATTCCGACTCCGTATGCTCACACAGCGTATTTTTAACTGTCAAAATACTGACTGTTTCTCACTCTAAAAATCCGTACGGCCACACAGTGACTCTAAAAATCACGAAACTAGAAATCTAACAACTATTTGGCATTGCGGATCTAACAAAATTAGTTTCGTCGAATTTCGACTTCGTTTGCAAAACCGGCTATTTTTAAAGCTCTGGATGACCCATTTAAATATATAAATATATTTAAATATTAATAAATTAAATATAAATAAATTTATATTATCGTATATATTCGCCGAGGAATATCATACAGCTCCAGTATAATTATATACTCGCTATTCCGAGTCCAGATTAAATCGATATTCAATTTACATTGAAAATCCTTTTATAACGTATATAAAGCGTCGCAAATTATAAAGGAATTCCACAGCGACTTTTTCTGAAATTTGATTTGGACGTACATCAAAATCTACACGACGAAATCCCGATTTTTCTCTTCCACTAGAAAGATATACTCCACCAGCTCCACACGTTTCTTGTTTCACAGAAATCCAGCTTAAAATGAATCATGTACATTCAGTTGAAGTTCAAATCGCCAAATTGCGAACTGCCGCAACGTTTCAGGTTCGTTTTAATTATAATTATAAATTATAAGTTCGAACGTTTTACTTTAAGTTATCGATATCGCCAAATCGATATATAAATAATTAAATAAATTAATTATTCGACAGCTAACAAAACGCGCCATTACAACTATCTAGTGTTTCAGTCATTGGGAAAATTGCCAAAAAGTATGTTGGTTCATGATTTATATGATGCAAATTGGTGGGTAATCAATAGTTATGTTTAATATGTCTTTATGGGTTTATACACATGAAAATGGTTAGGTTTTAGGGGTAAAACCTATAGTTAGAAATCTCTTAATGCCATAGACTTTTGTTATGATGTTTGTTATGTGACTTTGGAGTTGATTTTTGAATTTCATAATATTTAATGGTTGTATGAATTAGTTATGAATTTCCTAATTTTGAATTGCTTAGGGAAGCTTACATGTTGTTTAGAATGATAAAATAAATGTATAGATATTTTATACATGGCTGGTACAAAATGTACTGTAAAAAGATTGTATACAGTCAGTATTTTAATTTATAAGCAATTGACAATTCAACAAGTATGATGGAGTAAGTATAAAGTAGCGTTTTTTAAGGAAATAAGTCAATATGTCTGTATTTACTGTCGGTGCCACAACTTATCAAGAAGCAACATTCTGATATTCTCGAAAGCCACCTTTCGATAATGTTGAATATTTGGAATACCACGTTTATGGTATAAGATGTATTCAGACGTCTTCTTCTTACCACTCGGGGAGCTTTGGTATTAGTGCTTATATGTTTTAAAACTTAACTGCTCTACTAGAACTTTCGCCTCCAGCCTTTAGGCGGGGACGAAATGAGGACTTTGATAAGAAAGAACTGTTTTATATAAGGACATTACACCTTTCGGGGGAATCAGAAGGGAGTCCAAAACACTTGAAGCCATTGCTTACAATGACATGCCTTTATAAACTGGTTTTCCTAAACTTATTTCCTTGGACGTGGTTATCGGGTGAAAAAGAAATCATACTAATAAAGGATTGGAAGTTTTGCCTACATAGCTGTCGGCGTCGGTAATGTTGATGAAGGGATCTTTATTTTACGTTTGTATAAAGGATTAAAGGTTTCTACCTCGATACCCTACCATCGTGATTTTGACGCCATGTCACGATTGTTTGCTTGATTGCATGGATTTGGAAGGGGTATCATTCAGGGGAATTGTATGGTGCTGGAGGGGGTCTACCTCCAGAATAAATGATTGTTTGCTTTATGAAGCCAGAAGGGGTTTCCTTTTGGAGACAAGCAATGAATGATATCGTAGGTGTTTTCCTTTGGAGTAAAAGACTACATGTCTTATTGAACTGAAAGGGAGTTACCTTTCGGAGATTACTGCACTTTGTAGGACACTATTCAAAGTTGCACATGTTATTTGGTAGGTAATTATGGACATAACATTTGCATTTGTGTGAACATTGGGGGTACCAATGGATGAAATAAATTGGTGGAACCAGTTGAACATTGGGGGGAACCAATGGAAGGAACATTAGTGGGATTACCTTGTGAAACATGGTAGGGGAACCAGATTAAAAGAATGAAAAGGATTGAAATGATGGGTAATCATTCAAAGCCGTTAAGATGGAAAATCTGAAATAACACGGATGGATAATCCATTATGTGTTGCATATTGTATATTTATAAAATCACTTATGTTATTGTGGCCTTGTACTAACCACTAAAGTGTAGGTGTTCCGGAAGTAACTTTGATGCTAAAACCCATTCCGTAATGCAGCGTGGTCTCACTCGATATCTATGTGTCCGGTATAAAGGAGTATTGTTCACATTAGCCAGTTAACTGATACGAAGGTTTTTCTTTCCCCGATAAATATCGGGTGTTAGGGACTGAGATGATGGTTTTGATGACAACAACCTTGTTAACTATTATTAATATAAAATATATACTAACACTATTGCAGATATATATATATATATGCAAGAATTATATACAGGTAATTATTGAAGGCCGAATAGTTTAAAGATTTAAGATAAAAAAGAATAAGAGTTTAAGACTAAAAACTTATGTAACAACCCACATTTTACATATTGGAGGGTCGTAATATATTTTATTTAATTCCCTAGTGGTTGGATCATTCTAATATTTTGATATGTTGGTTATGGGGATGTGAGACATGTCCATAATCTTTACCAATTTTATTTGTGACCATTTTTCCCTTGTCAGTCTTGTACAGGGAATAACTTTTTATTGGAATCGAATCAGGTGCTGAGATCTGTTTTGGAAAGGAAATGGTGTTGCCAATTCCATTGAGTGGTCGCATGAAAGATTTGGTTCAGCGGTTTGGAAGGAATCACTGTTTTTGCGTTTCACGATTTGTGTTCAGGTTTTGTAAGCCATTGATGGGCTGATTTGAGGAGGCCCATTAGTGGGCTGGTGGGAGGCTATAAATAGGGGGTTAAAGGTATGGAGAGAGGGTTACTTTTCTTCATTCTCTCATTTGGTTGAGCTCGTGATCCTCCTTGCTTAATCAAATACATCTTTCCATCGTTAAAATCTATATCTAAGGAAGAAGATTGAAGATCTACATCAATCACAGCTAGATTTACATTAAGTGAAGGGAGATTTCATCAAATCAAGAGGTTTGAAGGTTGTTCTTAGTTGATTGGATATGTGATTCATCATTTTTGAGCTAGATCAAAGGTTTGGTGAGTGATAAGAATCTCTCACAAGGATTCAATCAAGTATATGGGTTGTTTAATCATAATTTCATCATGTTAATTTGTTTTCACCTTGATCGTTCGGCCTGAAAAGGAGAAAGGGGGATGAGCTTTAGGTCGTTGGAGAGCTCTTGGTCGTTGGGGCTATGGAAAGGCTTCGGGTCGTCCTGCAAAACTTAGGTTGTTCGAAGGCTTTAGGTTGTGGCATCCATAGGTCGGGTCGTGCGAGTGTATAAACGCGGGCCATGCCGAGTAAATCGCTGGAACCAGATCATGGTGCATCAAGTCATCCAAAATGTGGTAAGGCAGATCGGCTAGTATTTCAGGTCGTCGAGGGGGATGTCAGGTCGTTCGTGACTTATAAGAGTCAGGTCGTGAGAAGATTGGAACGACCTGGTGATGGGTCGGTTTCAGGGAAGGACGACCTGACTGATGTGGACCATAATTGATGATATTTTTGGTTTGAGAATGAGTCTGACTTCGAAGTGTATTCTAGTACGAATGTTCGAAGTGTTGTGATGCGTTTGTTGATTGTCGTAATGCAAAGAATGTGAAGACGACTCAAGGTGGTGAGTTCATGGATAATGGTTACTCGAGAAGGGGATTGAGCTTATGAACAGTCTACGGGTTGGAAGGCTAGAGATATCAAAGGCCGAGGAATTATCATTGTCGTAAGTTCTAGCGGACTCAAAGCAAGGGTATAATAGGCCTAAAATACTAGAAGTGACTGGTCGAGTACCCTGGGCAGCTCGACGGACCTAGATACGTTTCGTCGTATGGAGTTTTGCTAAAATTGGGGTTTACCATTAGCCCTTGACTATTGATGGCAAGGTGTTTAGTCGGTCATACGATTAACAATAGTTTCAAAGCAGGATTGGCGGTGATAGCCAGAGTCATGAGTGATGTTTGTTTTGCTTGTATCATCTTGTGTAGATTACTCGATGTCGAAGGAGATATCTCTTGGGTTCTTGTTTGATAATGGTATAGACCTTTTAGGCTTGTGCCTGGGGGATGTCGAGATCGATTAGGATGGTCTATGTTTGATAACTGTTTGCCATGCATGTACAATTGTTTTTATGATTGTTTGTAAAGGCTATGACTATCGGATGTGGGGAAGACGGGTTTGGGTTCTAATCTGGTGTGTTGGTAGATTGGTTAATTAATCTACCAGTTCTCATATACTTTATTGATGATGTTAGATAGTTGTTTTATCGCTCACTAAGACTGTTGTCTGACTCAAGGTTTTATGTTTCTTCTTATTATCTTGAGTTGATCCGGTTTTGGATGGGCAGGCTGAGTAGTAGGTTACACGTGATTAATCCTAGTGAGGAGACGATGCCACGGTGTGATGAGGACTAGGAGTCGGCATACTATTTTCTACTATCTAGTATTAGATGTTTTCTGCTATTATGATTAGTGTTTTCTCTGAGTGTTGTAGTGAGGCAAATTTGTACGTATGCTTCTGTTGTAATCCAAAGGTGTATGGATATTCTTTCTAGTTGTTATAAAAGTTCAAGTTTCTGCTCAGATATGCTTCATTATGATTACCTGTTGTATATGTTCTACATATTATCCTTGCGTTGTGAGTTATATGACGGATTCCGCTTGTGTTATCTTACCTTGATGATCATCCATAGCTGCCTGGAACACCTTTCAGTGCATTTTTCCTCTTATTTAGTGCAGAAATTATGGGCGGTCGTCACAACGTATGAGTAACATGAGTTCAAAAGTTCAAGAAAATAGGATAAGTTATAGAGCCTAGAATTTTTATTAAAACTCTGTAGTAGCACTAAAACTCTATTTCAAATCTCTTATCAAGGAAATACCCTTTCACCCCTCATTTTTGTCCTAATAGCTGATGTTTTTAACTGCATGGTTAAACTAGCCATATCCAAAAACCTCCTTTCCGGCCTTAACCTACCAAACCGTAGCTCTGCCATCTCAAATCTTCAGTTCGCTGACGACACCATCCTCTTTTTCTCACCCACCCCCTCCCACATTCATTGCCTCAAAGTGCTTCTCTATACCTTTGAACTCATATCTGGGCTATCAATTAACTACATCAAAAGCTCTATCATCATGCAAGGGAACTCACACGAGCTCGGACCCTCTATCTCCAGTTGTCTCAACTGTAAGCTTGAACATTTCCCAATAACCTACCTTGGGGTCACACTCCGTCCAACCAAACTCTTGAAAGCTGACCGGTTGCCTCTTATAGCTAAAATTGAACTTAGGCTAGCTGCTTGGAAGGCCAATTCGTTATCAACTGCCGGTCGCCTCATCTTAGTTAAATATGTTCTTTCCACAATTCCCTTCTACTGGGTGTCATTTCATAAACTCCCCTCTTGGGTTATCACGAAAATTGACACCCTTCGAAGCTCCTTTCTCTGGAATGGAGGAAGAATTAAACGTCTAATTAATTGGCAAACATGCTGCATGCCCCCACGAACATGGTGGGTTGGGCATCCCCAATCTTTTCATCTTTAACCAAGCATTGCTGGCCAAGTAGTTGTGGCGTATCCTTACCCCTGCCTCCTTCGTCTGGAAAGAATGGATTTTATCGAGACACTATGACTCGAACCCACATCTTGTTCTCCGATGTTCACCGACGGCCAGGCCATCCCCATTCTGGGCTAGAGTAATATCCACAATTCCTAGAATCAAATCCCTATTTCATGTCAACTTGGGTTCTGGTGAAAACTGTCTTTTCTGGTTTGATAATTGGTGTAGTCACCTACCTCTTTCAAAGCTTTTCTCAAATCTTTTCTCCTCTGTAGCTGGGCCTTTCACCTCAGTCTCAAATGTTTTGGGCTCAAGCCCATCAAGTCTATATCCTTTGGGCCTTTTCGATCTGAATATTCTAGCCGACGCACAATAAATACATGCCATTGTTACTTCAATTAACCTCTCTACTGAGCCTGATAAATACTTGTGGGCCCTAAATCAAAATAAATGTTTTTCTATCTCTTCTTGTTATAGTTTTCTATCGCATCCAGGGAGCTCCTTCACTTTTCCTCGCCTTTGGAAATGTCGGCTGTCACCTCATATGATCTTCCTCCAATGGTACCTAGTACGCAATCGAATCAATACCAAAAATAGACTCTATAATCTTCATATTATTGAAGATCCCAGATGTATATTTTGTAACGCACACGATGAAACAATTGAACATCTCTTCTTTAATTGTGATTTCTCCTTCAGGATTTGGGCTGCAACTAGTTCTTTTCTCCTCGACTTCGTACCCAACATTACTTCGTTCTTTGAATACTGGCAACATAATCCACCAGATAAATTGCTTGATCCTTTTTTGTCGATCTTCAGTTGGGGTATTTGGATTGAGCGTAATGCACACATTTTTAATAAACGAAAGATGTACTATTTTGGCACCTGTAATTTCATCATTCATCATTTTGAAACACATACAGGAATTCCTAGACACGCCCGCTTCAGGCACACCCTCCAGGCACCTCATTCTCCAGGTACCCAATGCAGCAGTTCGACCCAGCGTGGATGATTACTCACGGTGCTTCAATATTTTGGCTTGATAAGGCTTATGCTACATGCTATATGATGCTTAGATGGTTCAGTTATTGTAATATGCTACTAGTTTTTTGATGTACTACCTATATGCTCTATGTAATATATCTAATTTGACTGTGTTTTGGGGGTGTTTTTTCGTCTTAAACTCTATGCCACTGGTTGGGCCTGTCAACCAGACTGTTATATATTAATATTAAGCTAATCGGCTGTGTAGCCTTGTGCTACACAACCGTCTTCCTCAAAAAAAAATCTCTTATCATTTTTGTGTTATAATTTTCCTATTGATTTCAAAATTACTTCCTATATATATATATATTAATATTTAAATTTGTTTCTTTTATTTTAAATCTAACTCCTAATTTAAATGTTTTGGATTAAATTACTTATATTTCAGTTTTAACTAATTTAAATATTTTAGTTTAATTATATGTGATTATTTAAGTTTCAACATTATTATTTCCTTATATTCATATATATAGTTTTGTATATTAAGTTTCAAAGTTTTTATATTTATAATCATAGTTTTAAATTAAGTTTTATATCACTTTTATAAATTATAAATATATGTTTTTAAAGATATATTTTTACTCTATTGTACTATTTTATTATATAGAATGATAATTTGTTTAATCTCCCTAATTATCATGATTTATTTCAACATCATTTATATTGTTCTAAATAAAATTAAAACTCCAAATATTGCCTAAGTTATATCGACAACCCCTCATGTCGACATGCCAGCCTTTATTTTACAAATTTCAAAAATTGTGTCTATGTGTTTAAATCTTTTCCTGAAGAGACATGTCTGTTTACCCAATATAAATGTCATCTAGTTTCATTTAAACAACTTTTAATCAACTTCTTCTCTTTTCTCCTCTCCATTATTATTCTTAAAATCAAGTTTCTATAATCAAATTCTACCGAAATTCAAAGAGAATTAAACCAATTCATTTCTAGTTTGATTCTCTACCAAATTCTCTCAAGGATTTTAGTGCTATTTATAGTTATATGAACATATGTAATCAAAGATCACTAGATTAAAGTTCTATCAAGTATTTCATACAAAATTGATATTGAAAAAGTGTGTTTATTGCCTGTTCAAATCAGCGAGGTGAGATTGTAGCCTGCAGATCAATTGGATGTGATGGTAACCCGAAAATCAATTGAGTCTGACTATACTCGGAAACAGGAGGGGTTGACCTCGTGGCCTATGAAATTGAGGATTGTAATTTGGATATTATTTGAAAAGAAATCCACATCAACTCAGAGTTATGTGGGACTATATGTAGGGTAACTCTGAAGTAGTATAAAATTCATGATGTGTTTTTCCTTTACTGCTTTTACTTATTGTTATTTGCATCTGCGTTTGATTTTATGATTGCCTCATATATGTGATTTGCATTAATTTCTGATGTATTCAAAAAGATTTCGTAAAATCCATTAAACACCATTAACCCCTCTAGTGTTAAGTTTGCCTTAAGATTCGTGATCCGTATTTCACAACATTTGATATTAGAGCATTGGTTTTCAAAGTTTTCATAATCAATTTTTTGAAATGTTTTAAATGGAAACCAACACTACTAGTGTCAATACTAATAATCCTAGTCCATTTATAGAGGGTCAGTCCATTGTAAGACCACCACTAAATAATGGTAGTAATCATGCATATTGGGCTTATGGAATGAAAATATATTTACAATCAATAGGATTAGAGACTTGGAACATCACTCAAACAGAATATATTGAACCCACAACTAATTTTGCATAATGGATTGTAGAGCAAAAGATTACTGCCCAAAATGATTCAAAATCCATGACATGTTACTTTGTTCACTTGATAGAAATGAATTTAGTAGGGTGTCTATGTGTAAATCTGCATATGAAATCTGGAAAACTTTGCAAGTGACTCACAAAGAACAAGAAAAGTTAAACAGAACAATATATCTATGTTAAATAATTAGTTTCAACTATTTAAAATGAATCTGAATGAGTTCATGTCTGTTATGTACTGCAGGTTCCAGGAGATTGTGCATTCATCAATAGCCTTGGGAAAAATATATTCTGAGGAAGAACAAGTCGGAAAAATCTTGAATTCATTAACTCCAGGATGGGAGTGAAAGACTTTGGTGATTGAAGAGGCAATGATACCAGTTCTATGAAAATCAAAGAGTTAATTGGAAATCCAATGTCCTTTGAAGCCCAAATGCAAGGAAGGAGAGAAAATAAGTCATTCAATGCAATAACTGAAGATTCGGATTCAAATAGTGCTGATGATGAAAAGATAACATTGATGACAAGGAATTTTAGAAATTTTCTAAAATACAAAAAGATGAATAATTTCAAAAGGAATAAGCATAAAATTTTGATGAAGAATAACGAGGCTCCAAATAGCGTCGAACGTGATAACTATGATGGACTAGATCATTTGAAAAAAGATTGCCAATATATAGAAAAAATAGAATTATCCTTTAAATAATAATTCATCAAAGAAAAGGAAAAGAGAATATACATCCACAATAAATATTCTGATTCATCCTTCAGTAATTAAGAACAAGAAATGAACAATTCAAGTATGTGTTTCACGGCTAATCTCGATTCTACAGATATAGAAAATTAGATCTAAAAATTGGTACGTGTTTATATTAATTTGGTTGAAATTGCTTGCTTGAATGGTTGTTTGTTTGCTTGCCTTGTTTGAAAATTTTAAGTTCTAAATTCAAAATTCAAATTTTTAAAATTGAAAATTGTATTATTTTAATAAAATATTAATATAAAAACATTATTATATTATATAGTATATTAGGAAATATATAAATATATATATATAACAATCCAAAATGAAAGTACACATGTCATTTGAAAAATAGGACACATGTCGACATGCCCTACCTTACATGTCAACATGCCTCCTAAAAATTTCAACTTCAAAAATTGATTTCAAACTTTTGAATTTCCCTTCACCTTTTCACCAACTTCAATGTATTGAAACAGTGTCTCTTAACCAGAGAACTTGTCTATAAATTCAATATTTATCTATTTATTCTTATCATATCTTTCCACCTTTATTTAAAATTTAAATTTAAATTTATCTCCATTATTCTATACCCTTCGCAAAACTCTATAATGGTTTCTTCAAGCACTGCAGCACTATAAGGTTGTCAAAAGCCACCAAACGCTTTTTTTCAATAACCTAAAAGTTATCAAAGATTACATCTACTATGTAAAAAAATTTAAAGTTGATATGAGAAAATTTGCTATTTTCAATGATTTTCAATCTTATGAACTTGAAACTCTTTTTAATCAAAATGGTGTTCTTAGTTTGACTGATTCTTGGTAAAATGATTATGTTTATTACTCCAATCTTCTAGATGTTTAATGCTAATTTGAATTGAGGCTTTTACGAAGGAAATGAGAATGAAATTTAGAGTAATGTATGAGGCACTAAAATTGTTTTGAATTGTGATGTATTAGAAAATATCTTGGGTTGTAAGAGCACCGGAACAGATCTCTTGGATTTCAAAATTAATGAACATGACCAAGAGACCATTCACCATATTTTTGAAAATGATGAACATTTGGAATTCAAAAACAATTATTTTCAACCAATGGCAAGGACTGTAAAGCTACTTCCTCAACATACTATCACACCTCGTTCGGGAAATTTAAATAACCCAACTGTGAAAGTTTGTATAGCTATTTTTGTTATTTTCGTAAATTATGACATCATTTGGACTCAAGTTATTTTGGATGAATTTCAAGCCAAAGATTTTTCAATGGGTGAAAATACGTTATATCATGGAATTTACCATACAAGTATTTTGAACTTTTTTGGACTTGATCTCAAAGAAGAAGATTTTGTTTCTAAAAAGGTGTTTAATTTTGGAAATATATCACTGATGAAGATTCCGCTAGTCTTTCAACTATATGAAATGCTTTTGGAAAAAGTGGAATGGTTAGCTCGAGAAGAAGAAATAATGGAAATCAAAGAAGAGGAAGAATATGAAAATATTTCCTTAGAGAGCATAGAATATCCCATTAGTACCTCTAATCCATCCAATAAAATTCTCCTTCTGAACCAAAAGATAATAGCGGAAAATCAACAGATTTTAAAGAGATCTTTTACTAAGAAAAGGGAAAAGATTTCTGCAAAGATGGACAAATTCTAAAGGAATGTGAGTTGCAAGCTTGGATTATCTTCATCTTCACCATCCTTCATGGAATTCTAGTTTTATTTCCCTGTTGTAATAGTTTCTATTTATTATTGTACTTCTATTTATTTCCTCTAAAACATCTCTGGAATGATCATTAGTTGGTTAAAATCAAGTATATATAAACAAAAACTCAACAAAAAACAAAAAATTTGCAAAACTAAAAAAAATTGAAGGGGACATGTCGACATGTACTACTCCACATGTGGACATATAACTTCTTGATTTTCAAAATTATTTGAATTTAAAACCATCTCAACCATCTTGTATCTATTCATTTTAAACGATTTCCAAAGCCTATAAATATCCATTTCTTCCAGAAAATTTTATCATTTCATTCCTTCTTAATATCCATTCACCATATTTCAATTTTATCATTCTATGGCTTCTCCAATTCAAAGTTTAAGTGAAACCTTAAAGAAACACTCCCTTTAAAATGTTCTTTTTATCATTCTTCGCAATCAAAGTCACTTAGAATTGAGTCAAATGCAAATGATTAAAAATTAGGGGAGGCAATTCGATAACATTCGTTGGATGATCTCTGCACTCAACAAAGAAGAAGAAAATAACAATTGGAAAGGAACTTTTATATAAAAAAGAAGAAGAATGGGAAGCTTTAAAGGCTGATCCTATCTTTAGAGATAAAAATGGTAGAAGTTCCAAGAAATATTCTAATTTATTTTTGAATTTGCTATGTTTTTTTTTGATTTAATGTTTTAAATTGGTTGTTTTGGTTTGGACTGCTTGATGGATTATGTAACCTTGATAATTTGGTTTCAATGACTTGATTAATTATTACTCTAATTTAAATATTGCTTATATAATGCATTGTTTTATCATAGTTTTACGGGTATTAGTGTTACTTATTGGTCTAGGTTAAGTCGTATATTAGTTTAAGGGAGAGTATTGTAAATTAAAGTTAGGGTTATAGTTTTTGTTGATGAAAAAGGAGGAGAATTACAAAATAGGGCTTAGATTAAAGGGGAGTTAGTAGGTCCAAAAGGTTGTTGAAGATAAGGGCGTAAATGAAGCATCAAGATATCAGGTAAGTATATTTTATCAATAAAGATTGTCATTATCAAAAAAGGGAGATTGTTAGGACTGAGATGATGGTTTTGATGAAATCACCCTTATTAACTATTATTGTTATGAAATATATACTAGCACTATTGTATAGAAATATATATTTGTGTGTGTATCAAGGAACTATAACATGTATTGATTATCGAATATTGTATAGTTTAAAGATTCGAGATTGAAGATTACAAAGACGAAGAGTTCAAGATTGAAGACTCGTGAGTAATAAGAGTTCAAGAAAATAGGATAAGTTATAAAGTCCAATTTTTTTATTTTTAAAACTCCGTAATAACACTGAATCTCTATTTTAAATCTCTTACCATTTTTATCTTATAATTTTCTTATTCCTATTGAGCTCAAAATTGCTTCTTATTTAAAAATAAATAAATAAATCTCTTAATATTAAAATTTATTTCCTGTATTTTAAATCTAACTCCTAATTTAAGTATTTTAGTTTTTATTACTTATAATTTAGTTTTAACTAATTTAAATATTTTAGTTTTTTTAATTATATTTTAGTTTTAATTATATGTGATTATTTAAGTTTCAATGTTATTATTTCCTTACTCATATTTATAGCTTTGTATATTGAGTTTTAAAGTTTTCATGACTATATTTTTAGTTTTAGATTAAGTTTTATATCACCTTTATAAATTATAAATATATGTTTCTAAATACATATTTTTACTCTATTATCTATTTATTAGATAGAACAATAGTTTGTTTAAACTCCAGAATTACTTTGATTATTTCAACATCATTTACATTGTTTTAAAACCAAAATTAAATTTCGAAAACTGCCTAAGGCATGTCGAAATCCCCTACCCCCCATGTCGAAATGGAGGCTATTATTTTTCAAATTTCAAAAGTTGTGTCTATATTTTTAAATCTTTTCTTGAAGATACATGAATGTTTACTTACTATAAATATCATCTAATTTTTGAAAAATTTTAATCGTCTTATTCTTCTCTTTTCTTCTCTCAATTATTACTCTTAAAATAAAATAAAGTTTCTATAATCAAATTGTATCGAAATTCAAAGAGAATTAGGCCATTATATTCCTATTATGATTCTCTATCAAACTCACCAAACGATTCAAGTGCTATTCAGAGTTATAGGAGTTTCTGAAATCAAAGATCAATATATCAAATCTCTATTGAGTCTTTCTTCCAAAACTGATACTGAAAAGGTATGGTTGAGCCCATTTAGATCAACAGGACGTGATCGTAGCTCGCAAATCAATTAGGTGTGATTATAGCCCGAAAATAATTGATTCTCACTATACTCGGAAACAGGAGGGGTGGACCTTATGGCCTATGAAATCGAGAATTGTAATTTGGATATTGTTTGGAAAGAAATCCGCATTAGCTCAGTGTTGTGTGGGACTGGATGTAGGGTAACTTCGAACCTGTAACACCCCGTACTTTAACGAACACTAAAAGACGATAGATTAAAGAATAATTAATTTAATATTCATAATTAAGTGAAACAGACAGTGCCATTGCGTTTGCCTCGGAATTCTGGTCAAAATAGACACCTGGTTTGCGCAAAACGGACGCCGTATGAAGAAGTTGTTAAGGTTTGAAGTTTGTATACACGCAAGAAGAATATATATACATATATAATTAAATTTAGAATACAAAAATCAGTTCGAAATTCAAAATTTAGGGAGGCAGCAAAAATCCGGCTCAGGGGTGTCTACCCCTTAAGGAGGGTGTCGACCCCTCAAGGGGGTGTCGACCCATGGGTCGACCCCATAAGGGGAGGTCGACCCCCCTACGGCAGATCTGGCAGATTAGGGTTTTGGGTTCGGCTATAAATATGGCCTCGTTTCTCATGTTTTGCACACTAAAAATAGTGGAGAACTAGATGATGCCTTTGCCCGGATTAAATCAAGTCTTTTCTTCTTCTGCAATCAAGTTATTCAAGCTTAGAGATCTGTGATTCGATTCTTCTATTTTTCTAAATCCAAACACTGTGAGTCTATGTTAATTTTAGATCTAAATAATTAAAAAGTTAATCCTGACATGACTATTGTAAGGACCCAGAACTTCCCCGGTCTCCGAAGAGAAGAGAAAGAATGGATTGCCTTGAGGACAAGACGAATCAGAACACAAATAGAAGAACATTTTATTGCTTATTACAACAATTTCATCAGAATACAAGAATATAACATAGTATGATTAAATATTACACATTCGAACAATATCAGAGATTTAAATTACATTTAAATACATAGCAACGGAAGAATAATACAAAACACAACTAAAAAGAATATGCGGAAACAGAGCTTTCTGAATATCATTCCTCCTGTAAACCAGGATCCTGTGAATATAAATCTGCAAAACCAAAACTACTGGCTGCCCGTGTGGAGAATAGGGGCACCCAGAGTGTAGGTTAAAACAATAAACTACAGGTCAGTCATGTGACTGGTGTGAGAACTAAAACAGATATTAATTTGATTTTAAAGTTAGGTAAATCAAGGGACCATGCCTTATAACACGGAATGGGTTTACCCCCAAGAATACTAGTGCATAAAACAAAGAGCGCAATGCTAAATAAAGATCAATGAAGCTATTATAAGTCTTAGGTCCCATCACACAATGCAACGCAAGCCGGAGGATAGAGTTTTTACCTTATAATTACCAAAAATGCTTGGTACGTGAAATTTCAACTTTTATTATTACTATAAGTGTATAGTGTCAAAACAATTTCAATCATAAGTATCAATCATAGACGACATAAGTGCCCCATACCACTATGTCGCCATATATAGGATTACAACTAAAACCGAAATGTCTCGTACTGGAAATTTGATTTCCATCTGTGAACCAAGGCAAGGGATCGTCCTTACCGCTTGAAGACTCTCTAGCCCGAGCCTCAGGCAAGTACTTTGTCAAGCCGTTGGATCTTTAGGGCCGGTCCACTCGATGTGGTTTAATATGCCTAAACACTGCATTTGCCCGCCCTATGGGGCGTAAACTGGTCATATCCCGACCAAACTATCGACCCAAGAACGACCGATAAAACTGAGGCGACTCGCAATCCATCATCCACATAAGTAAAATGATAGGGCTAGTAAAACTCGGACACCACTCCTAGCTAGAAAGAAACGCATGCCCTCCCTTATGTCCTCTCCCGTTTCTGGTTCACACCGGGGTGTGAGGCTCGCGAATTAACGCCACACAAAGCTACGCTATATAAAAGCCGTGCTTTGATCATCAACCATAAGACCCTGCTTTTCAACAGAAGCCTTGATCATTTGCATCTCAGCATGCCACACAGGCAATTCACGATATGCAACCGATGTATATCGATCATACAGAATGAAATCCAATGTCAGACACACATCCATTTACAAGTTCGTTCTGGGTCTGAACGAAACCGGAGGCACCTTATTCCTCCCCTATATGTCCAATACAGGGGAGAGGTCCTCGCATATCTGGTCGATCTCCAAGTACGTCTGGACGATCACCACTTATTACCTTGTCTTGGGTGTACAACCCAATCAAGACATCAGCAATCATCCAAATGATGTGAAGACCTCCGGTTTTCAACCACCGTCTTCATCCTCGACATATCGTCGAATCAGTTATTCAGAATGGGATAAACCTGGTCTTTCTGAATAACTCACGTATATAATAAACAAGTGCTATAAAAACATAACATACGTCTCATTCCAATCTAGAATATTCCTTTATTCAAATATTCTTATACTTTGGGAAAGATTCCCATTAATTTTATTAAAGATAAATTCTTTAAATTTATTCTTTAATCTTCCTTTGGATATCATTTCAATCTAATTAAAGATGCATCAAAACTCCACTTGGTTTTAATCTTCCCAAAAATCAATATTAACGATTGTTTAACTTGGGAAATCATATCCTGTCTTTAACTGGGTTAAAGAACCAATGTCATTTAAAACACGATTCACGATAAACCCAAATACATTCCATTCCATCAGCTTTTAACCGTAAATTAGCAAGTGAACAATTCCCTAAGTATTAACCCCGAAGGCTGAAACCAATATCAGATCAATACCCAGGAAACTGTTCAACTGAACTAATCTCCAGTTAGTTTCTGATTTTCGTAACTCCATTGGGTCAAATAACAGTATTATTAAAGAAACCATTCACGACAACCCAAAATCTTATTCCTGTCTTTAACTGGGTTAAAGAACCAATGTCCTTTAAAACACGGTTCACGATTAACCCAAAATCACATTCCATTCCATCAGCCTTTAACCGTAAATTAGCAAGTGAACAATTCCCTAAGTATTAACCCCGAAGGCCGAAATCAACATCAGATCAATACCCAGGAAACCATTCAACTTAACTAATCTCCAGTTAGTTTCTGATTTTCTTAACTCCATTGGGTCTAAGAACAGTATTATTAAAGATACCATTCACGACAACCCAAAATCTTATTCCATTGTTAATCGGGTTAAAGAACAAGTGTTATTTAAAACAACGTTCACGATAAACCCAAAGACCAATTTCAATTCCATTCCAATTAAATATCAATTAATTGGTATACTTCATTAAATCTAAATAAAAAGATTTAATCTTTTCTCAATAGGGTTCAAGAACAGTGTTAATGAAGACACCATTCACGACAAACCCAAAATCACATTTGATACTAAATACAAGGCTCTGAATAGAAAATATATCGGCTTATATTCAATATCAAATACTACAACAAACAAATATCGTATTGGAAATAACGATATAAATATATCTTTCAAATTTCCATAACAATATCTGTATAATCACGAAATCCAACATTGAAATATTCCGAAGACAATTTCGATTTCAAATCCATTTCCAATTTATATATTGGGAATTCTGGTTATTTTTAAAACCATTTCAAATTTAATTTATTTATTTAAAAATATTGGATTATAATTCTAGTTCATAACTAGTTCATTTTGATATAAACATATTTTTATCTTTTCAAATATGGAATTTTTCATCCCAATTCTTTCCAAATCATTTGTTATGATTTTACACAAATTATTGATATTTTTATCAAGGCCCGTACAGTCGATTTCCATAAACGGCCATCGAACTGCACTTACAGCGACTTTTTCCAAATTTGATTTGGACATAATTCCAAATCCAACCATTAGATTTCAAATCTCTAATATTCGTTAGAAAGCTCTTTTCGATACGAACCCAACGGTTCCAGTTTTAGGAGAATCCGACGGTCGGATCTCTCATAATGTCCATTCGAAGTCAGTGGTCGAAATTCGCAAACTACCGCAGCGCGGCGCGTTCTATTCAGGCCATTATATATATAATATATATTATATACATATTTCGTCGATTTCCATTTAAAACGTATTTTATAAATAGTTTTAAATTCGTTTTCAAAACAGTTCAACTTCATATTCAATTTCAAATCAAAATTGAATATTCCATTATCATCAATATATAAATGATAATATTTTCAAAATATTGTATTTTGAAATCATTTCCTTTTTGATATTCATTATAAAAACGAATAAAATCGATCTAAATATTGTTCATGTCAAAATGGCATTAATCTAATCAACACGGCTTTATTTATTTAAATATTTTCATGTCCATCCCAAATCGGACATCAAAATCATATTTTGATTCTTTTTTGAATATTATTTGAAAATATTCGTTATTTTAAAATAATCGTTATTTTAAAATATTCATTCTTTCTGAATAGGAACCAGACACATTCAATTACCATATAATTTAATTATGTGGATTTCATACAATACATGTATATCACAATAGTAAACAATCATCCATCGTCTAGAGTGCATTCTACACTGTATAAGCATTAAATATAAATATTTACGCTTACAACAGTCTGTCAACCAATCGATTGACATACAACTAAACGGTTGGGATTAGTATAGATCAAATATCATCCCAATACCCGTGTGGGGTTTTCAAACAACAAACACAGATTTTATTTGTGCAGTTGGGTGATGTGTAAAATTTATCGTCCAAATCCATATCAGTAAAATGGGTGTTCATAAACAAATCGTCTGATTTGCAAATGAATATTTATTTTATTCGTTAAAAATTATATTTTTAACTTATAAAATATTTTACTTCATTCCACATCACACAATCAATTTTCTCCACACAATCAATCAAACAAACAAGCCATCCATGGTTTGTGAACGACGGGTGTCGGGTGCTGCTAAGCACCGTCTACATCCTAGTATATATTTTAACTAGAAAATAAAATAAAACTGAGGAGTTCTCACCTAAAATCTAAACCAAACGCCGCAACTCTTCATATGTAGAAAATCTTCGCCACGTTTTACTCATTGCATATATAATCTGAAAATCATATTTTTATCGAATTAAAAGTTATTCCATAACATGACTAATTTCTAAATAGTGTGCATAAGCTAAAAATCCAACCATTTACCTTTCTCAAAATATTTTCATGTCGTACTCAAGTTAAAAATCATATTTTTAACTTACTAAAAATAATTCCTTTATACGATTAAAATCTTATTTTTTTATACCGCTATTCATATAATAAAAATCGTATTTTTATACTTCTAAAGATCAAATCTTTATATCGTTAAAAATCAAATCTTTATGATTAAAAATCTATTCTTTTCATATAATCTAAATCTAACTTTTCGTTATGAAAAATCATATTTTTACTAAAAATCTAATCTTTTTGTTGTTCAAAATCAAATCTTCTTGTCAAGAAAAATCATATCCTTTCTATAATTAAAAATCATAACTTCCTTTTCCAAAAATCAAATCTTTTGCTATATAAACAATAAAGAAACAATTTTTAATTGTTATATATATATAAACTAATTTTTTTATAACCTTAAAACTAATTACCTTAAGTAAAAATGAAAAATAAAATAAACACTCACTGTTTTTGCACTTCGAGTGGTGGTGGAAGCTGTTGACGGGGACTGGAGTTGGCGGGGGAGCTAGGGTGATCGGAGCGGGGCCTATGGTGATTGTTTTAGTGGTAAAGGGGGCTAGGCTTTATGGAAGGAGGAGGAGGGAGAGGGGTATCAGGTGGCGGCAGAATGTCAGGTGGAGGATCGACTGAAGGAGGGCGGGTTTTAGGGTGGTGCGACAAAGGGGACGACGTCGCTGACTTGGGGGGGCCTAGGGTTGCGAAAATCGGAGGGGAGAGCGGCGGAGGAAGGTGGCGACGGCTAGGGGGGTGTGCGGCGAGGCTCACCGGCGGTGGATGGTCCGGGCGACGGCGTCGATCGCCTGGAGGGGGGCGATTTCAGAACGACGGGGGTTTTTTCGATTTCTTTTTTTTAGCGTTGACTGAATGGTAAGGAGAGAGGGTGAGGGAGGTTTTATAATTATATATATTTAATTTATTTTATCTCCATAAAGCTACTTTAAAATTCGAACTCCAAACCGAGCCCACCGACTGCCGCCCCTAACTAATTAGCCCTATTCCAGACACAATGGATATGTCCTGTAAGCCAATTTGGCTGTTACGATAGGTTTTGATCAAAATCAAAACATAAATCAGTATATATTCAATTTAAACGTACATTTTAATTTATTGGGGCCACATACTGACTCTAAAGATTCCCGAAAAATATTTTCTAGCTTCGTATTGATGAAACGATTCTAACAAAACTAATTTCGTCAAATTTGGAGATCGTTTGAAAAATGCCCATTTTCTGGTCGATCAAATTGACTGAAACTGTCAAAACACGTTTTACTTCTCCACGCTCACATATTGATCCCAAAAATTATAAATTTTGGAATCTAGCATAATTTGACATCCCGGATCCAACAAAAATGGTTTCGTCGAAAACGGAAGCCATTTGCAAAATCGCTATTTTTATGGGCTATATTTTCCATAGCGACTATTCTGAATTTTCAACTGGGCATAACATTTTATTCCCGCTATGAAATTTGGATTTTTCGGATTCGTTAAAAATATATTTTCAAATAGATTCTAATATTTTTGGTTTCACTAAAATCCGATTTATTTTGAATCCTGTACATTCATTTGAAATTTGAAATCGAATTTTCAAACTACCGCGCCATTTTCAATTCCTTTTATAATTAAAAATAAATACTCATTTTAACTTCATCGAAAATAAATTTTTCCGTCATTATTATTTAAAATAAATCATTTTAAATATTTAAAATTCAGTAAAATTGCCAAAATAATTTTTTTTTTAAATAGGTTCCGATTTTCCGGGTTGTTACAATCTCCCCCACTTAAAATCTTTTCGTCCTCGAAAAGGAACGAAGCTGAAAGTTGTTTAACTAATCAACTCAACTTTCATTATTTTAATTATGGCTTAAGTTCTTCAACTTTTCAGTTTCTAAGAACTTTTCAAAATTTTCAAAAATTTGGCTAACACCCTAAATTTTCGAAAAATTTCGCCATAACCTCCTTTGTACGAAAGCACCAGGAAAATCCCCAAGTCGCCACATAGGCCTCTCCAATCAAAAAGAAAAGGAAACAGCCAAGAGACTAGCCAATCGACTCATAAAATCATCTAAACCCCCAAGAAATACATTAAACATGTACCTATTTGTCGGGCAAACAATTTTATTCCTCTGTTTAGCTTCCCTGTTATGACTTGTTCAATGTATATACATGTATATGCATGCAATTTCAAACAACATTCAATACAGTTCAATATTTGGTTCAATTTGGTTATATGTACCATTCTTTCATATAATAACAAATAATCATACAAAACAACCATCAATCAATTAGTTAATTAACGTTTCTAATTCATAATTTTGACATATATACAGAAAATCATGTTTTGATGCCAATTCACAACAATAAGCCCTATCTAGTTTTGGTTCTCACACCGGTCAATTGGAAATATATAGATATCCCACTTTCGAAACTCAAACACAAATGCTGATGATGCCCGGGTATCATCAGAATTATCCCCAAGTGACTAGAATGTGATTCTATATCTATCCAGTATATTAAGACATCGTATACACATGGATCAGACGTATATGCAAAATATTTATATACATGATTGTCCAAAACAATATAAAAATAATATTCAAATATGTATAACAGATTTTTAATTTTCAAAACAAAAATTGTTTTCATCTTTATTTTTAAAAATACACTCTTCACACTCGTTCTAGGATACTACTGATCCTTTCTCTAACGAGTCATTCTCATTGGATATTACTAATCCAATCTCTGATGAATTCTTTCGTTCGGTTCTAATGTGTCTTGTTCTCCGAGCTCTGTAAACCAAAGCTCTGATACCACTGTAAGGACCCAGAACTTCCCCGGTCTCCGAAGAGAAGAGAAAGAACGGATTGCCTTGAGAACAAGACGAATCAGAACACAAACAGAAGAACATTTTATTGCTTATTACAACAATTTCATTAGAATACAAGAATATAACAGAGTACGAATAAATATTACACATTCGAACAATATCAGAGATTTAAATTACATTTAAATACATAGCAGCGGAAAAATAATACAAAACACAACTGAAAAGAATATGCGGATACATAGCTTTTCGAATATCATTCCAGCTGTAAACCAGGATCCTGTGAATATAAATCTGCAAAACCAAAACTACTAGCTGCCCGTGCGGAAAATAAGGGCACCCAGAGTTTAGTATAAAACAATAAACTCCAGGTCAGTCATGTGACCGGTGTGAGAACTAAAACAGTTATTAATTTGATTTTAAAGTTAGGTAAATCAAGGGACCACGCCGTATAACACAGAACGGGTTTACCCCCAAGAATACCAGTGCATAAAGCAAATAGCGCAATGCTAAATAAAGAACAATGAAGCTATTATAAGACTCAGGTCCCATCACACAATGCAACGCAAGCCGGAGGATAGAGTTTTTACCTTATAATAGCCAAAAATGCTTGGTACGTGAAATTTCATCTTTTATTATAACTATAAGTGTATAGTGTCAAAACAATTTCAATTATAAGTATCGATCATAGACGACATAAGTGACCCATACCACTATGTCGCCATATATAGGATTACAACTAAAACCGAAATGTCTCGTATTGGAAATTGGATTTCCATCTGGGAACCAAGGCAAGGGATCGTCCTTACCGCTTCGAGACTCTCTAGCCCAAGCCTCAGGCAACTACTCTGTCAAGCCTTTGGATCGTCAGCGCCGGCCCACTCGATGTAAATTAAAATGCCTGAACTCTGCGTTTCCCCGCCCTATGGGGCGTAAACTTATCATATCCCGACCAAACTATCGGCCCCGGAACGACCGATAAAACCAAGGCGCCTCGCAATCCATCATCCACATAAGTAAAATGTCAGGGCTAGTAAAACACTGACACCACTCCTAGCTAGAAAGAAAGGCATGCCCTCTCTGATGTCCTCTCCTGTTTCTGGTTCGCACCGGGGTGTGAGGCTCGCGAATTAACGCCACACAAAGCTATGCTATATAAAAGCCATGCTCTTATCATCAACCACAAGACCCTGCTTTTCAAAAGAAGCCTTAATCATTTGCATCTCAGCATGCCACATAGGCAATTCACGCTATGCAACTGATGTATATCAATAACACAGAATGAAATCCAATGTCAGACACACATCCATTTACAAGTTAGTTTTGGGTCTGAACGAAACCGGAGGAACCTTATTCCTCCCCCATATGTCCAATACAGGGGAGAGGTCCTCGCATATCCGGTCGATCTCCAAGTACGTCTGGACGATCACTACTTATTACCTTGTCTTGGGTGTACACCCCAATCAAGACATCAGTAATCATCCAAACGATGTGAAGACCACTGATCCTCAACCACTATCTTCATCCTCGACATATCGTCAAATCAGTTATTTAGAATGGGATAAACCCGGTCTTTCTGAATAACTCGCGTATGTAATAAACAAGTGCTATAAAAACACAACATAAGCCTCATTCCAATCCAGAATATTCCTTTATTCAAATATTCTTATACTTTGGGAAAGGTTCCCGTTAATTTTATCAAAGATAAATTCTTTAAATTTATTCTTTAATCTTCCTTTGGATATCATTTCAATCTAATTAAAGATGCATTAAAACTCCACTTTGTTTTAATCTTCCCAAAAATCAATATTAACGATTGTTTATGTAACGTTGCAGATTTTAAGCTATTTTATAATAAACATTTTTATTTGTTTTAAATGTTGAATTGAATATATAAATGGATTTTTTATTAAATTTATAAATTTAATATCGAATATATTTAATTATCATAATATGAAATAGTAATAACTAAATTCATAGTTAAAATCTAGTTATAAACAATTCTGCCGATTAATATAAATTTTATTAGAATGAGAACGATGATAATTATTTATTAATTATTTTGTTTGAAACAAATTTACATTTTTAATCGATTTAATTTAAATAGTCAGTTTAAATAGATATCTTTTCCAAACGATCAAATTAGGCCATAGAATCTGTTCCAGTATGTTCAGAATAGTGGTATAACCCAAAGGGTGCTGGCGTTAAAAACAGAGTTCGGAATTTATAGGTATTTTAAATTAAATTAATTCATATAAATTCAAAAACCAATAAATAAATTATAAGGCTGACCTATATTTTTAAAGCAACCTATCTATTCACCTATGCCGTCTCATCCCTTTAATTCATGTACCATATTGCCTCCCCATTTCAATATCAAGGAGGCACAGGAATTAATGGCGTATGTACGTATGTTCCTCGTTCTCTTCTATAAATCGCAATAGCCTCTTTCGATTTTATTCATACTCTCTGTTCTTTCTTTTTCCATTTCCAAGCAATGAAGATATTTTAAAGCAGTTTCCACCTTTTAAAATCCTAAACTAATTCAAAATTAACCCATATCCTTCCCCTTCAGTTTTCTTATTCCAAATCGAAAAAAGGGAAAACCGCTTCCCTCTTCAATCAAAATCAACTTCAAAAAAAAAAGGAAAGAGAGTGAGAGAAGATCGAATCGAGTATCATGATTCAAATTCATGAAGTCCTGGAGCTCGACATCATTCAGGAGCATGTGAATTAGGGGGGCTGACTTTATTAGGTCTGCGATGGATGATAGGTCGATCTAGAGTAGGTACTATATATAAAGGGTTGAACTCGGTTGGTAATAGATGATTTTGGGGTCCGATAGTAGGCAAAAGGAGGAAGATAAGTCTGTGTAAGTTTAGATGAAGTTGAGGAGCGAATTTGGTTGGTTGCGTTGTACATGAGGAGGGGCGATTGGTGTTCAAATTGCAATGCGGTGAATTGGAAGTTGCAATGGTATTTTTGGGGTATGGGGATCGTCGCGATGTTCTGAGGGTAAATGGGGAGTTCGAACTGTAGTTTGACAGTGGAGATGGGAGATTTGGAGTTCGGTTGTTTGATGATACGTGGGCTTTGACTGGGTGTCATAATTTTTGAAAGGGAGGGAAATGCGACTTTTAACGGTATGGTGGAGGAGGTGTTCGAGCTGAAGCTAAGGAATTAAGGGGAGAAGGAGGGGTGGGACCTTGTCGTTGTTAGCTACTGTGTGGAATTCAACCGCCTGTAATCATTCAGGGATGTTGCTAAGTTGGAATGACGCAAGGGAAAAGGATGCAAACTATTTTTTTTTTGAAAGGAGGGGAGTGTTTGGTTAACGAGTAGCTGTCGGGTCTTAAGGTAGTGTAGTGAGGCACGAAAATGGTGTGGTTACAGTAGTGATCGGTGGCAATGGGGAGACATAATGAACACGGACTGAGTTCGAACATTTGTTGGTGATGTTTAGTTATTTTCCTGTGAGTATTTAGAAGGGGAGGAGGATAGTCTGAGGTCGATGAGTAACCGGTGTTGATGTTATTCATTAATAGCCTAACTCGATTCCTGGTGGTAAGTCCTCGATCTTCACTAGGCTTGTTTTGCTCACATTGCTTAGCCTGATGTTGAGAAGGGCACCAATCTGGTTTGTGATGATAATGGAAAGGCTTTACATGTTAATGACAGTATTTTCGAATGGCAGATTTGATGAGGGTTGAGACATTGGGCGAAAGGTGTGTGACATTTGCAGTAAGGATGGTGAATTAACGGTGAATTGTTGGTGGAAATGCCAAAATGTATGATGATAGTTGTAAGGGGACTGCAGTGTTCTAGGGCAGTTTATGTTAGGAATTAATCAATGTTGCTGAGTCGCTTCGTCAATTTGGTCGAGTGGGTTGCAAGGCATAAGGTATACGTTTTTAAGAAATTTAAAATATATAGATTAATTTATCCAGTTAATTTAAATAGTTGTTTGATCGATAAACAAAAATAAAATTTATCGCAGGTGTGAAATTATTCAAATAGATCCGTAGCCGATGATATGGAAACTAACGGAATATTCGGCAAATCAGGTGAGTAAATCTCTTAAAAATTTATTTTATCATTAAAATAAATTGTTGGCTGCTTGGTTGCATTTATAAATTGTTCATCAGTCTTGTTATTATATATATTAGTTATTTTGGCTTGGTGGTTGTGGATATTATTATATATATTAGATTTCCCGCAGTACCATTAGCGGATGCCCGCAGTATCATTAGCGGATGAACCTATCGCCCCACGATATATGAGTGGATGACCTTCTATACCGCGATATCCTGCCTTGAAGCAGGATTAGTATTATTATTGTTGTTGACTAATATCTGTGTATGCAGAGAAAACAGGTTGGAGGAATCTAACTGGATTCCTAAAATTTATTTACTGTTGTTTACATATTTATTTATATCCGTGTGATATGTGAATTGAATGGGTGATTTGTGTGTTTGGATATTAGAAAATCACTGGCCTTAGATAATAATATTTAAAAATATCAAAAAGGGATTTTTGGATTTAACACGGAAAGTTTACTTTTCGAAATGGAAATGGAATTTCGAATGGATTGAGGAATATTAATTTGTTTCTGATAATAAAAACAAGTAGCTGAATTTATAAACAATGTTATAAATGGAAAGAAAAGTTACCGTTTGATAATATTATATTTTTTAATTCAAGTTTGAATTTAAAAAGGAAAATTTATTTTCCAGAATGGGGGTTGGATTTCAAATAAGATTTGAAATAAGGACTCATTTTAAATAAATTTAAAACAAGAACTGGAATGTATAAACGATGTTTATAAATGAATAAAAACTTATATTATCGTTGGATAATATAGAATTGCAAATTCAAGCATGATTTTAAAAAGGAAAATTCATTTTCCAAAGTGGGTTTTCAAATGGAATTTAAAAGAGAAACTTGTTCTAATATTTAAACCAAGAAGTGAAATGTATAAACGACATTTTAAAATGAATGTAAGAATTATCATTTGATTGTATAAATTAAATTCAAGTGTGAGCTTTATAAAGGTAAATATAATTGTTTTGGAAAGAAACAATGAAATTTATTTTCGATGTTCGAAATGTAATCAAATTGAAATAAATCTATTTGGATTTATAGTTGGAATTCGAGCATGTCAAATTTATAGAAATAAAATTGTATTTCCAAAGATATTGGAGCTGCAGAATTTTAAAATGAAAATAGATTATATGATCATATATGTATAAATTACAATAATAAAATATTTTAAATAAGGAATTGAGTTTTGAACGGAATTTTAAATGGAAGCTTGTTAAATATAAAATAAGGAATTGATTTATAAACAATGTGCATAAATATTTTGATGAAATCTTCATTTGATAAATTGGAAATAGATTTTTCTAAATATAAGGGATGCTATTTAGAAATCATATTTTTAAATGAAATAGAAAAGGATATTTTTATGATCCGTAATGACAGTTTTTGTATTACAAACTCTTTTCCGTCTTAAGATAAGAACGTTGCCGATCAAGGTCTGAGAGGTAAATAAAATACCCCAACTTGAACGACTTCACTATTATCAAGGGACGATATTAGTTTGTAATGGTAAAGGATGTTGAATAAATTGATTCATTCCCATAAAAGAAAGTTTAAATGGAAATTCGATTATATTGAATTTTTGTCCAAGGAAATTGGGATTTAATATAGAAATTGAGTTGTAATATAAATAACAACTGGTTTGTGAATCTAAATGAAATAATCGACGATTTTGAATAAATCGAAGTTTTAAGATAAAGTTGGAAGCGTGGTCTAATTTATATTAAGTTGTCGAAGAAAGGAATTCATTTTGGTAAACGTAGTTTTTAAACGTTTATTAAAACAAACTCGCCGCAGCGCGGTAGTTCGAAATTTGGCGTTTTGAACTTCAATCGAGTATATATAACTCAATATAATTCGGAATTCAATGAAACAAGAAACGTCTGGACCTTTCAATGATAGTTTTCAAATGGAAGAGAAAAATATGGATTTCTTTTTATAGATTTTGAGATATGTCAAAAATCAAAATTTCAGAAAAGCAGCACCATAATTGTTTAAAACCATAACGGTTTATTAAATAAAATAAAGGAATTTTTAATGAATAAAAATCCAGATTGCAATTAGAAAAATCCAGATTTGGGTTATAAAATAAATGCGAACTCAAGTGGAGTAAGTGATGTGGTTTTCCAAATAAAAATCAGATTTTTATTTACCCAATGATGTTAACTAATCTCAAAAGAAATTAGTTAATAAAGTTGGAATCAAACTTAACTTGGTATGGGAAGGGATGTAGATTTATTGGAAAATCAAATATGAAAACTGAGTTGGAAATGGAATTCAACATGTTGGCAAGCAAATTAAGTTATATTTAAATATGATAACTCCAAAATAAAAGGGATTTGGTAAGAAAGTTAATTGGAGAATAAATTAGCAAATTGGGTCAAATGATTTGGATTGAGTTTAAATAAATTGGGAATGTCATATATATGATAGACAGGCATGGGATGAAGAGTAGGAAGAGAGTTAAGATTATAATTTAAGTGCCTGACAAAAAGGTACATGTTTAAATTTCCATATGAGGTTTTATGTGCCGAATCGGCAAGCCGCTTGGCTTTTTGATTTTCTTTTTGAATGGAAAGGGCCTAGAGAGGCGAGTTGGGGTTTGAACGATTGACCGGTACAGGGGAGGTGCTGGCGAAATTTTCCAGAAATTTAAGGAGTTAGAATATTTTTAAGAAATTTAGAAAATAGAAACCAATATATCGAAATATATAGAATTCGATAAGAAAATTGGAAATATAGTTAATGAATAAATATTAATTAAAAGGGGCCAGTGATTGTTGATGGATGTTTATTTTTCCTTTGATAGTTAAATCACCGGCTATCAAAGAATTTTTGGACCATCGTTGTCAATACGGAGGGACCGGCTGGATTTAATATCTGAAAACCACTCCGTATAGTTATAGGCGTTGCGAATTAGATTATGCTGAAGAAATCGAAGAAGATGGAGTGAAATGCAAGGGTTGATCTGTTTGTCCAGTCCCAGGACAACTTGTAAAGACGAATGTCTGACAGAGTATTCCTAACAGATCACATAAGACGATCTTTTCAAGGTATTATGTATGGTGGTGGAGAAATTCGTTTTTCTTAGCTTTTATACCCGTAATATTTTGGGAAGATTAACTAGTGATTTGACGGGTTTGATGATGTGGCATACAAAGTGTATGGTGGCCAGATGTTCTGGAAGATTTACGTAGCCTCAAGCCTCACAACAGGAAATGACAAAAATCGGGCAGGCAGCATAGCTAGGTGGGTCATTCTCAAGCAGGGTATATTTGTCACCGATCTAGAGAAAATTCATTATTTATTCTTCTTTCGATTTTGTATCTTACGGATCACAGTTGAACGACCGACAACCGTGGGTGACAATATATTCGATACACTCAAGCTAAATGAGTGGTCGGTCATGTGTGGGCCGGGTTGCAAGATTTTCTTGTTGAACCCCAATTTATCCCCTCTAGAGTACACTGATCGGGAGGTGGTCCCATACTTTTTCATAGTTGGAATCCAATCTCCAAAAGCGCCCTGCGGTTTTTGATTTTATACTATATATGTAGAGCGTGAGATGCAAGCGTTCTGCTATTAATTTATTTACTTGATTAGACATTATTATAATATCACTGGAGTTTTATATCAAAATGATTTGGGTTATAGTAAGGTAAAAACCGTTCATGTTTATGTGTGGGTTGGTCTTACTATCATCCTTTTCTTTTGAAAGGATTTTCCAAAGTTAAACAATATGGTTGGAGTTTACTCACACCAGCCCCATGACTGACCCAGAGTTTATTTTGTTTGTTTTTCCTAAACTCTTGGGTGCCCAAATTTGTACGGGCAGTCAAGTGTTTTAGGCTTTTACAGATAAACTTGGAGGAGCTTGAAGCTGGCGGCTTCATCGTTAGATATTTAAGAGTTACTTTCTGCTGTATTAAATATTGTATTGTGCTCTGATGTTGGTATGTATATATGATACAAAATTTGTACTCAAAAGATTATGTTATATAATATATTTTATTCGTTCCGCTGTGAGATTCTGTTTTGTTATTTCTGATCTTCTTCTATTTGTTTCTATTTCTTTAACCACAATGACTCGTATTTCTGTATTATTTGGGTTGGACGTATGTTGTTTTAGTCAACTCAGATAGTACGGATTTGCAGGCCATCGCAGTTGGTATCAGAGCTTAGGTTGAGAGAACACCTAGGCTTTGGTGGGGGTTTAACTCATTAGAGATAGGGTCAGTAGTACCTTAGAATGACTTGAGTGTATATATGAGAGAGCGTGTTTGTATGTTGATATAAAAATCGTTTTATATTGCATTGATTGGTTTGTCGAGTTGTTTCGGAATTCTGGTCGATACAGAATGTACAACTGTATTGATAGGTGTTTCTAAACACTCGAGCAGAGCAACTCGACACAATATGTTTTAAAAGCTGGG
Organism: Allium sativum; assembly: GCA_030737875.1. NCBI lineage: Eukaryota > Viridiplantae > Streptophyta > Magnoliopsida > Asparagales > Amaryllidaceae > Allium > Allium sativum. The sequence goes on along the minus strand of CM060919.1, from coordinate 227,414,798 downwards.
AAATGAAATAAATTTTCCTAAAATTATATTTTGATATAAAGTGAATAATTTTCTAAAATTCTTTATATATGGATGAGTTGGTTGATATTATCATTATAGTCAGATGAGATTATAAAATTGAAATGGTTATATATATAACCAAATAGAACTTGTATATATAAATAAAATTGAATTAAATTAAAACTAGAATTGGAATTTAAATCCCGGATGTTTGGAAAATATTTTCTGAAGTGATGTGTAAATAAATAACATAGCTTTATTTTGAAAGGATTTTTGAATAAAAATCAGTTTGAATGGATTTTTGAAAATGATAAAGCACTAAACTCATTTCAATGGCTGGGAAATAATTCCGATGATGATCCGAACATCATCGTTATTCATTTTCGAGTTTCTAAGTGATGAATTTCTACCCTAGTGAGATTTCCAATGAAAATTATTTGAGAAAACAAATTGTTTTGCAAAATTCAAATGTGTTGAATTTGAAATGGTAATTAATATATGTATATGATTTAAAAGAAATTTGAAATAAATACCGGGTAAGTGAATTCTGGAATTCAAAACTTAACTTGTACAAGTTAAATAAATCGAAATGATGGAAACCAGTTAAATGAACTAAAATTGAATATTCCTATTAAAGTTAAAGTGTATCGGACTTGAGTTATAAAATTTGAAATACTGAGTTATAACAAAGTTGGCTTTTGAAAAGTTAACGGGTATGTAGAATTTCTTCTACCTTAGTAATTTCGGGGAACAAATTCTTTTAAGGAGGAAGGAATGTAACATCCCGGATTTTAAGCTATTTTATAATAAACATTTTTATTTATTTTAAATGTTGAATTGAATATATAAATGAATTTTTTATTAAATTTAAAAATTTAATATCAAATATATTTAATTATCATAATATGAAATAGTAATAATTAAATTCACAGTTAAAATCTAAATATAAACAATTCTGTCGATTAATATAAATTTTATTGGAATGAGAACGATGATAATTATTTATTAATTATTTTGTTTGAAACCAATTTATATTTTTAATCGATTTAATTTAAATAGTCAGTTTAAATAGATATCTTTTCCAAACGATCAAATTAGGCCATAGACTGTTCCAGTATGTTCAGAATAGTGGTATAACCCAAGGTGCTGGCATTAAAAACAGAGTTCGAAATTTATAGGTATTTTAAATTAAATTAATTCATATAAATTCAAAAACCAAAAAATAAATAAATAAATTATAAGGCTGACCTATATTTTTAAAGCAGCCTATCTATTTATCTATGCCGTCTCATCCCTTTAATTCACGTACATATTGCCTTCCCATTTCAATCTCAAGGAGACACAGGAATTAATGGCGTATGTACGTATGTTCCTCGTTCTCTTCTATAAATCGCGATAGCCACTTTTGTTTTTATTCATCCTCTTCGTTCTTTCTTTTTCCATTTCCAAGCAATGAAGATATTTTTAAGCAGTTTCGTCCTTTTAAAATCCTAAACTAATTGAAAATTATTCCATATCCTTCCCCTTCAGTTTTCTTATTCCAAATCGAAAAAGGGGAAAACCGTTTCCCTCTTCAATCAAAATCAACTTCAAAAAAAAGGGAAAGAGAGTGAGAGAAGATTGAATCGAGTATCATGATTCAAATTCGTGAAGTCCTGGAGCTCGACATCATTCAGGAGCACGTGAATTAGGGGTGCGGACTTTATTAGGTCTGCAATGGATGATGGGTCGATCTGGAGTAGGTACGACATATAAAGGGTTGAACTGGGTTGGTAATAGATGATTTTGGGGTCCGATAGTAGGTAAAAGGAGGAAGATATGTCTGTGTAAGTTTAGATGAAGTTGAGGAGCGAATTTGGATGGTTGCGTTGTACATGAGGAGGGGCGATTGGTGTTCGAATTTCAATGCGGTGAATTGGAAGTTGCGATGGTATTTTTGGGTATGGGGATTGTCGCGATGTTCTGAGGGTAAATGGGGAGTTCGAACTGTAGTCTGACAGTGGAGATGGGAGATTTGGAGTTCGGCTATTTGATGATATGTGGGTTTGGACTGGGTGTCGTGATTTGTAAAAGGGAGGGAAATGCGACTTTTAATGGTATGGTGGAGGAGGTGTTCGAGCTGAAGCTAAGGAAGTAAGGGGAGAAGGAGGGGTGCGACCTTGTCGTTGTTGGCTGCTGTGTGGAATTCAACTGCCTGCAATCATTCAGGGACGTTGCTTTGTTGGAATGACGCAAGGAAAAAGGATGCAAACTATTTTTTTTTGAAAGGAGGGGAGTGTTTGGTTAACGAGTAGCTGTCGGGTTTTAAGGTAGTGTAGTATGGCATGGAAATGGTGTGGTTACAGTAGTGATCGGTGGCAAGGGGGAGACATAATGAACATGGACTGAGTTCGAACATTTATTGGTGATGTTTAGTTATTTTCCTGTGAGTATTTAGAAGGGGAGGAGGATAGTCTGAGGTCGATGAGTAACCGGTGTTGATGTTACTCGCTAATAGCCTAACTCGATTCCTGGTGGTAAGTCCTTGATCTTCACTAGGATTGTTTTGCTCACATTGCTTATCCTGATGTTGAGAAGGGCATCAATCTGGTTTGTGATGATAGTGGAAAGGCTTTACATGTTAATGACAGTATTTTCGAATTGCAGATTTGATGAGGGTCGAGACATTGGGCTGAAGGTGTGTGACATTTGCAGTAAGGATGGTGAATTGACGGTGAATTGTTGGTGGAAATGCCAAAATGGATGATGATAGTTGTAAGGGCCGACTGTAGTGTTCTGGGGCAATTTACGTTAGGAATTAATCAATGTTGCTGAGTCGCTTCGTCAATTTGGTCGAGTGGGTTGCAAGGCATAAAGTATACGTTTTTATGAATTTAAAATATATAGATTAATTGGAACGATACAGAGAAGATTAGCATGGCCCCTGCGCAAGGATGACACGCACAAATCGAGAAATGGTCCAAAATATATAGATTAATTTATTCTGTTAATTTAAATAGTTGTTTGACCGATAAACAAAAATAAAATTTACCGTAGGTGTGAAATTATTCAAATAGATCAGTAGCCATCGATATGGAAACTAACGGAATATTCGACAAATCAGGTGAGTAAATCTCACGTAAAAATTTATTTTATCATTAAAATAAATTGTTGGCTGCTTGGTTGCATTTATAAATTGTTGATCAGTCTTGTTATTATATATATTAGTTATTTAGGCTTGGTGGTTGTGGCTATTATTATATATACTGGATTTCCCGCAGTACCATTAGCGGATGCCCACAGTATCATTAGCGGATGATCCTATCGCTCCACGATATATGAGTGGATGACCTTCTATACCGCGATATCCTACCTTGAAGCAGGATTGATATTATTATTATTGTTGACTAATATCGGTGTATGCAGGGAAAACAGGTTGGAGGAATCCAACTGGATTCCTAAAATTTATTTATTGTTTTTTACATATTTATTTATATGCGTGTGATATGTGAAATGAATGGATGATTTGTGTGTTTGGATATTCGAATATCACTGGCCTTAGATATTAATATTTAAAAATAACAAAAAGGGATTTTTGGATTTAAAAGGGAAATTTTACTTTTCGAAATGGAAATGAAATTTCGAATGGATTGAGGAATATTAACTTGTTTCTAATAATAAAGACAAGTAGCTGAATTTATAAACAATGTTATAAATGGAAAGAAAAGTTAACGTTTGATAATATTATATTTTTTAATTCAAGTTTGAATTTAAAAAGGAAAATTTATTTTCTAGAATGGGGGTTGGATTTCAAATAAGATTTGAAATAAGGACTCATTTTAAATAAATTTAAAATAAGAAGTGGAATGTATAAACGATGTTTATAAATGAATAAAGACTTATATTATCGTTGGATAATATAGAATTGTAAATTCAAGCATGATTTTAAAAAGGAAAATTCATTTTCCAAAGTGGGTTTTCAAATGGAATTTAAAAGAGAAACTTGTTCTAATATTTAAACCAAGAAGTGAAATGTATAAACGATGTTTTAAAATGAATGTGAAAATTATCATTTGATTGTATAAACTAAATTCAAGTGTGAGTTTTAAAAAGGTAAATAGAATTGTTTTGGAAAGAAACAATGAAATTTATTTCCGATGTTCGAAATGTAATCAAATTGAAATAAATCTATTTGGATTTATAGTTGGAATTCGAGCATGTCAAATTATAGAAATAAAATTTTATTTCCAAAGATATTGGAACTGCAGAATTTTAATATGAAAATAGGTTATATGATGATATATGTATAACTTATAATAATAAAATATTTCAAATAAGGAATTGAGTTTTGAATGGAATATTTAAATGGAAGCTTGTTAAATATAAAATAAGGAATTGATTTATAAACAATGTGCATAAATATTTTGATGAAATCTTCATTTGATAAATTGGAAATAGATTTTTCCAGATATAAGGTATGCCATTTAGAAATCATATTTTTAAATGAAATAGAAGAGGAAATTTTTATGATCAGTAATGACAGTTTTTGTATTACAAACTCTTATCCGTCTTAACATAAGAATGTTGTCGGTTAAGGTCTGAGAGGTAAATAAAATACCCCAACTTGAACGACTTCACTATTATCAAGGGACGATATTAGTATGTAATGGTAAAGGATGTTGAATAAATTGATTCATTCCCATAAAAGAAAGTTTAAATGGAAATTCGATTATATTGAATTTTTGTCCAAGGAAATTGGGATTTAATATAGAAATTGAGTTGTAATATAAATAACAACTGGTTTGTGAATCTAAATGAAATAATCGACGATTTTGAATAAATCAGAGTTTTAAGATAAAGTGGGAAGCATGGTCTAATTTATATTAAGTTGTCGAAGAAAGGAATTCATTTTGGTAAACGTAGTTTTTTAACGTTTATTAAAACAAACTCGTCGCAGTGCGGTAGTTCAAAATTTGGCGTTTTGAACTTCAATCAAGTATATAGAACTCGATATAATTCGGAATTCAATGAAACAAGAAACGTCCGGACCTATTCAATGATAGTTTTCAAATGGAAGAGAAAAATCTGGATTTCGTTTTATAGATTTTGAGATATGTCAAAAATCAAAATTTCAGAAAAGCAGCACCATAATTGTTTAAAACCATAACGGTTTATTAAATAAAATAAAGGAATTTTTAATGAATAAAAATCCAAATTGCAATTAGAAAAATCCAGATTTAGGTTATAAAATAAATGCGAACTCAAGTGGAGTAAGTGATGTGGTTTTCCAAATAAAAATCATATTTTTATTTACCCAATGATGTTAACTAATCTCAAAAGAAATTAATTAATAAATTGGAATCAAACTTAACTTGGTATGGGAAGGGATGTAGATTTATTGGAAAATCAAATACGAAAACTGAGTTGGAAATGGAATTCAACATGTTGGCAAGCGAATTAAGTTATATTTAAACATGATAAGTTCAAAATAAAAGGGATTTGGTATGAAAGTTAATTGGAGAATAAATTAGCAAATTGGGTCAAATGATTTGGATTGAGTTTAAATAAATTAGGAATGTCATATATATGATAGACAGGTATGGGATGAAGAGTAGGAAGTGAGTTAAGATTATAATTTAAGTGCCCGACAAAAAGGTACATGTTTAAATTTCCATATGAGGTTTTATGTGCCGAATCGGAAAGCCGCGTAGCTTTTTGATTTTCTTTTTGAATGAAAAGAGCCTAGAGAGGCGAGTTGGGGTTTGAACGATTGACTGGTACAGGGGAGGTGCTGGCGAAATTTTCCAGAAATTTAAGGAGTTAGAATATTTTTAAGAAATTTAGAAAATAGAAACCTATATATCGAAATATATAGAATTCGATAAGGAAATTGGAAATATAGTTAATGAATAAATATTAATTAAAAGGGGCTAGTGATTGCTGATTGTTGATGGATGTTTGTTTCTCCTTTGATAGTTAAATCGCCGGCTATCAAAGAATTTTTGGACCATCGTTGTCAATACGGAGGGACCGACTGGATTTAATATCTGAAAACCACTCCATATAGTTATAGGCGTTGCGAATTAGATTATGCTGAAGAAATCGAAGAAGATTGAGTGAAATGCAAGGGTTGATCTGTTTGTGTAGTCCCAGGACAACTTGTAAAGACGAATGTCTGGCAGAGTATTCCTAAGAGATAACATAAAACGATCTTTTCAAGGTATTATGTCTAGTGGCAGAGAAATTCGTTTCTCTTAGCTTTTATACCCGTAATATTTTGGGAAGATTAACTAGTGATTTGATGGGTTTGACGATGTGGCATTCAAAGTGTATGGTGGCCAGATGTTATGGAAGATTTACGTAGCCTCAAGCCTCACAACCAGAAAATGAAAAAAATCGGGCAGGCATCATGGTTAGGTGGGTCATTCCCAAGCAGGGTATATTTATCACCGATCTAGAGAAAATTCATTATTTATTCTTCTTTCAATTCAGTATCTTACGGATTACAGTTGGACGGCCGACAACCGTGGGTGACAATATATTTGATACACTAAAGCTGAATGAGTGGTCGGTCATGTGTGGGTCAGGTTGCAAGATGTTCTTGTTAAACCCCAGTGTATCCCCTCTAGAGTACACTGATCGTGAGGTGGTCCCATACCTTGTCATAGTTGGAATCCAATCTCCAATAAGCGCCCTACAGTTTTTGATTTTATACTATATATGTAGAGCGTGAGATGCAAGCGTTCTGCTATTTGGTCATTTACTTGATTATACATTATTATAATATCACTGGATTTTTATATCAAAATGTTTTGGGTTATAGTAAGGTAAAAACCGTCCATGTTTATGTGTGGGTTGGTCTTACTATCATCCTTTTCTTTTGAAAGGATTTTCCAAAGTTAAACAATATGGTTGGAGTTTACTCACACCAGTCCCATGACTGACCAGAGTTTATTTTGTTTGTTTTTCCTAAACTCTTGGGTGCCCAAATTTGTATAGGCAGTCAAGTGTTTTAGGCTTTTGCAGATACACTTGGAGGAGTTTGAAGCAGGCGGCTTCACCATTAGATATTTAAGAGTTACTTTCCGCTGTATCAAATATTGTATTGTGCTCTGATGTTGGTAAGTATATATGATACAAAATTTGTATTCAAAAGATTATGTTATATAATACATTTTATTCGTTCTGCTGTGAGATTCTGTTTTGTTATTTCTGATCTTCTTCTATTTGTTTCTATTTCTTTAAACTTAATGACTTGTATTTCTGTATTATTTGGGTTGGACGTGTGTTGTTTTAGTCAGCTCAGATAGTACGGATTTGCAGGCCATCACAGTTTAACTGGGGAAATCATATCTTGTCTTTAACTGGGTTAAAGAACCAATGTCATTCAAAACACGGTTCACAATAAACCCAAAATCACATTCCATTCCACTAGCCTTTAACGTAAATTAGCAAGTGAACAATTCCCTAAGTATTAACCCCGAAGGCCGAAACCAACATCAGATCAATACCTAGGAAACTATTCAACTTAACTAATCTTCGGTTAGTTGCTGATTTTCGTAACTCCATTGGGTCTAAGAACAGTATTATTAAAGATACCATTCACGACAACCCAAAATCTTATTCATGTCTTTAACTGGGCTAAAGAACCAATGTCTTTTAAAACACGGTTCACGATAAACCCAAAATAACATTCCATTCGATCAGCCTTTAACCGTAAATTAGTAAGTGAACAATTCCCTAAGTATTAACCCCGACGGCTGAAACCAACATCAAATCAATACCCAGGAAACCATTCAACTTAACTAATCTCCAGTTAGTTTCTGATTTTCTTAACTCCGTTGGGTCTAAGAATAGTATTATTAAAGATACCATTCACGACAACCCAAAATCTTATAACATTGTTAATCGGGTTAAAGAACAAGTGTTATTTAAAACACCGTTCACGATAAACCCAAAGACCAATTTCAATTCCATTCCAATTAAATATCAATTAATTGGTATACTTCATTAAATCAAAATAAAAATATTTAATCTTTTCTCAACTGGGTTCAAGAATAGTGTTAATGAAGACAACTTTCACGACAAACCCAAAATCACATTTGATATTAAATACAAGGCTTTAAATAGAAAATATATCGGCTTATATTCAATATCAAATACTACAACCAACAAATATCGTATTGGAAATAACGATATAAATATATCTTTCAAATTTCCAAAACAATATCTGTATAATCACGAAATCCAACATTGAAATATTCTGAAGACAATTTCGATTTCAAATCCATTACCAATTTATATATTGGGAATTCTGGTTATTTTTAAAACCATTTCAAATTCAATTTATTTATTTAAAAATATTGGATTATAATTCTAGTTCATAACTAGTTCATTTGATAAAAACATATTTTTATCTTTTCAAATATGGAATTTTTCATCCTAATTCTTTCCAAATCATTTCTTATGATTTTACACAAATTATTGATATTTTTAATATTTTTATCATGGACCGTACAATCGATTTCCATAAACGACCATCGAACTGCACTTAAAGTGACCTTTTCCAAATTTGATTTGGACATAATTCCAAATACAACCGTTAGATTTCAAATCTCAAATATTCGTTCGAAATCTCTTTTCGATACGAACCCAACGGTTCCGGTTTTAGGAGAATCCGACAGTCGGATCTCCCGTAATGTCCATTCGAAGTCAATGGTCGAAATTCGCGAACTGCCGCAGCGCGGCGCGTTCTATTCAGGCCATAATATATATAATATATATTTCATCGATTTCCATTTAAAACGTATTTTATAAATCGTTTTAAATTCGTTCCCAAAACAGTTTCAACTTCATATTCAATTTCAAATCAAAATTGAATATTCCATTATCATCAATATATAAATGATAATATTTTCAAAATATTGTATTTCGAAATCATTTCCTTTTTGATATTCATTATAAAAACGAATAAAATCGATCTAAATATCGTTCACGTCAAAATGGCGTTAATCTAATCAACATGGCTTTATATATTTAAATATTTTCATGTCCATCCCAAATCGGACATCAAAATCATATTTTGATTCTTTTCCGAATATTATTTGAAAATATTCGTTATTTTATAATAATCGTTATTTTAAAATATTCATTCTTTCTGAACTGGAATCAGACTTAGTCAATTACCATATAATTTGATTATATGGATTTCATACAATACATGTATATCACAACAATAATAAACAATCATCCATCGTCCAGAGTGCATTCTACACTGTATAAGCATTAATTATAGATATTTAATGCTTACAACAGTCTGTCAACCAATGGATTGACATACAACTAAACAGTTGGGATTAGTGTACATCAAATATCATCCCAATACCCATGTGGGGTTTTCAAACAACAAACACATATTTTATTTGTGTAGTTGGGCGATGTGTAAATTTATCGTCCAAATCCGTATCAGTAAAATGGGTGTTCATAAACAAATTGTCTGATTTGCAAATGAATATTTATTTTATTCATATACACGTTAAAAATTATATTTTTAACTTATAAAATATTTTACTCCATTCCACATCACACAATCAATTTTCTCCACACAATCAATCAAACAAACAAGCCGTTCATGCTTTGTGGACGACGGGTGTCGGGTGCTGCTAAGCACCGTCTGCATCCTAGTATATATTTTAACTAGAAAATAAAATAAAAGTGAGGAGTTCTCACCTAGAAGCTAAACCAAACGCCGCGACTCTTTATATGAAATCTTCGCCGCGTTTTATTCATTGCATATATAATCTGAAAATCATATTTTTATCGAATTAAAAGTTATTCCACAACATGACTATTTTATTAATAGTGTACATAGGCTAAAAATCCTATTTTTTACCTTTCTCAAAATATTTTCATGTCGTACTCTAGTTAAAAATCATATTTTTAACTTACTAAAAGTATTTCCTTTATACGATAAAAATCAGGGTTTTTTTTAATACCGCTATTCATATAATAAAAATCGTACTTTTATACTTCTAAAGATCAAATTTTTATATCGTTAAAAATCATATTTTTATGATTAAAAATCTATTCTTTTCATATAATCTAAATCTAACTTTTCGTTATGAAAAATCATATTTTTTCGTTACTAAAAATCTAATCTTTTTGTTGTTAAAAATCAAATCTTCTTGTCAAGAAAAATATATCCTTTCTATAATTAAAAATCATAACTTCCTTTTCCAAAAATCAAATCTTTTGCGATATAAATAATAATAAAACAATTTTTATTTGTTATATATATATAAACTAATTTTTTTATAACCTTAAAACTAATTACCTTAAGTAAAAATGAAAAATAAAATAAACACTCATTGTTTTTGCACTTCAGGTGGTGGTGGAAGCTGTCGGCGGGGTCTGGAGTTGGCGGGGGAGCTAGGGTGATAGGAGCGGGGCCTATGGTGGCTATTTTGGTGGTAAAGGGGGCTAGGCTTTATGGAAGGAGGAGGAGGGAGAGGGGTATCGGGTGGCGGCGGAATGTCAGGTGGTGGATCGACTTAAGGGGGCGGGTTTTAGGGTGGTGCGGCAAAGGGGGCGGCGTCGCTGACTTGGGGGGCCTAGGGTTGCAGAAATCGGAGGGGAGAGGGGCGGAGGAAGGTGGCGACGACTTGGGGCGGGGGGGGGGGGGGGGGGGTTGAGGCTCGCCGGCGGTGGCTGGTCCGGGCGACGACGTCGATCGCCTGGAGGGAGGCGATTTCAGAACGACGGGGCTTTTTTCAATTTCTTTTTTTTAGCGTTGACTGAATGGTAAGGAGAGAGGGTGAGGGAGGTTTATAATTATATATATATATATATATATTTAATTTATTTTATCTCCATAAAGTTACTTTAAAATTCAAACTCCAAATCGAGCCCACCGACTATCGCACCTAACTAATTACCCCTATTCTTAACACAATAGGATATGTCCCATAAGCCAATTTGGCCGTTACGATAGGTTTTCATCAAAATCAAAACATAAATCAGTATATATTCAATTTAAATGTACATTTCAATTTACTGGGGCCACAAAGTAACTCTAAAAATTCCCGAAAAATATTTTCTAGCTTCGTATTGACGATACGGTTCTAACAAAACTAATTTTGTCAAATTTGGAGATCGTTCGAAAAATGGTCATTTTCTGGTCGATCCAAATTGACTGATACTGTCAAAACACGTTTTACTTCGCCACGCTCACATATTAATCCAAAAATCATGAATTTTGGAATCTAGCAATAATTTGACATCCCGGATCCAACAAAAGTGGTTTTGTCGAAAACGGAGGTCATTTGCAAAATCGCTATTTTTTCGGGCTATATTTTCCATAGCGATTATTCTGAATTTTCAACTGGGCATAACTTTTTATTCCCGCTATGAAATTTGGATTTTTTTGGATTCGTTGAAAAGATATTTTCAAATAGATTCTAATATTTTTGGTTTCACTAAAATCTGGTTTTTTTAATCCTGTACATTCATTTGAAATTTGAAATCGATTTTTCAAACTACCGTGCCATTTTCAATTCCTTTTATAATTAAAAATAAATATTCGTTTTAACTTCGTCGAAAATAAATTTTCCATCGTTATTATTTAAAATAAATCATTTTAAATATTCAAAATTAATTAAAATTGCCAAAATAAAATATTTTAAATTGGTTCCGATTTTTCGGGTTGTTACAACTATAACTTGGATCTATGCCTGTGACTACTTGAATCATATCAGATCTGTTATAACTTGTGTATCTATGATATTATGACATGACTATGTACTAGATCTTAACCTCTATCATGTCAAGACCTGCCATTTTTGTAGATCTAGTCCATTGTTTAGATCGCATTGTGCTTGTTACCATTATAATGTGGCTAAATCAGATCTGCTATAACTAGTTATCTAATTCATTAGATCTTATCATGCCTGTTATGACATCCTTATTATATTAGAATTAGTTCTATTGTCACATGTTCATCAGATATGTTCCTATATGCTTATCTTGTCATTATGCCAGTATATGTTTATGTCATTATATGTCCACCTTGTTAGTATGATCATTTCTGTCATCTTCCCTTCGTCCTTTCCCTTTGTTTTATATAGTCAGGCTGCTTTCGAGCCTAGGCATGCCGCTGAAATATGTGAATGTGTTAAAATGGGAACAACGGAAAAAACGGTATAGTTTGGGGCATAACTTGTAATTGGAAGTTTGGGCATAACTTGAATGAATATATATGAACATAAAGTTAGGGAAATAAATCGAATTATGATTAAAGACCTTAATTTGGGGCATATGGTTCATTATGAACATGACTGCGGAAAGGGGCATGAAAACCTATAACGACATAGGAATAATTGATTAAGAATTGGAATGCCTAGGATTATAGTAACTAGAAACTGCAACCACGCTTAGATGCGAGGTTAGATTACACTTGTGGTGGAAGTCTGTCCGGAACCGCCCGGCATATCCAACAACCTCAAGTGGTGAATCTAATGTGAGGGATCTAAGTGCATAAACATGAGACGTGCTAAGACACGAGGTTAAGTCCGACTTATGGAAGAAGTCTTCCTGGAACCGACCGGCATATCCAACACACACAAGTGGTAGGCTTAATGTGGGAGGTCTAGTACATTATAACCATAAATGAGTACGTCTATGAAGTTGATTTCTTAACCTTGTTGAATCCATAGGGACTGTATGAATATGATAAATTGAATTGGGGTCAAGTAATCTTGTTTGAAACAATGGGTGGGTTAATTAAATCTTGGGTTGTTAGGTAATATTTATATATAGGCCCACAAACTTAACCTGTTGGGATTATGCAATTTTATGACACTGGTAGGTAGGCATAATCTATGTAAAACCTAGTAAGGATGCAAGACAAAGGGGAGAGCTTGTATCATCTTGAGTGTGGGACCCGTTTCGGTCAGTTACCCATATATAGGTATCAAACGAGTACTCCGAACTAGGTCGGAGTCAGGGCATGCTTACTGGGATGATTGTAAGAGATCCAAAAGTGGGAGACGGTGTAGGCGGTGCATTCCGACTGGCTCATGTGCATGCATGGTCCGCACATAGTAAGATAAGACGTCGTGGCACCTGTAGATATGGTTGTGCACATCCTGAAAACGAAGGGTTGCCACTTTAGGGAGTGATACACTCTACTGTAGGGTCAGCACAGGGTATCCACGGAGTAGAGAGCCAATCGATTAGGGTAGTAGTTAGGGTACACTTAGACTCTGGTATGTTTGGGAGCCCGTTAATACCCTTAGGGGTAACTCCGGTATGTTAGGCTACTTGATTGTATGGGGGTGAAAACCCCTCACTAGAAGTACACCTAAGTCTACCATCTTATATATGTTGGGGATCATCTCATTTTGGTTATACTAGTATTGGTGCAGAGAAATCGCTAGGGAAGCATAATATACTCTATCTTGTTTATCCTAAATACCTTGTCATACCTCCCTTTTATGATGTTACCTCTCTTATCCATTTTATATGCCTTTCATGATACTTCTACTTATTTTTATGCTAAAAGTAACTGGAATCATCAGAATTTATGTCAGACCCTTTTGTTTCCTCTTCTTTCTCTTCTGTTTCCCCCTCTCAGGTTCTCAGGGTGGGAATACTCAAGCTTGATCAGGATTCTCCTTTCATCTTGCTTGGAGCTGCATAAATGTATTGCTCGAGTTCTTATCTCTTCCACTATGGCTATGTTTTGGGTATATGCTTCTTTTAATGTACTATGATGTTTTAAGTGCAAGACAGAATTTTTATGATGTACTGTGTTTTATGTTTTAAGACATATGATGTAACCATGTTTTGAACTACGATACTTTATGATTAATAAATTTTTTAAATTCTGATGCTATTTTAATCTGTCTTGTAATATCTCTATTTCTGTTTACCTATAATTCTTCACGAAACTTAATGCATTCTCTTAATGAGTGACATTAACGGATGTGGGGTGTCACACTTGGTATCAGAGCTGAAGGTTACCAGATTAGATAAAAGTTTATGAAAATTATTTTCAAAAAGGTTTTAAAAGAAAGCATTTCCAAAAAGAAAAGTCTGTTTTTGAAAACATATTCCCCAAGCCATATGTAATATCTTTCGATCCCTTGTCTGAATCACTTTCCTTTTCTTTTCATTATATCTGAGGAACCTAATATTCCAGAGGCCGCTACGATACCAGGCTGGTTCCGTAGGTATCTAGAGGCCACGGCGCCTGCCGGTGGTCAAGCTGACGTTGGTCCCCCAGCTGCACCCGTCGTTCCTCCTCCTCCGTGTGTGGGTAACTTCTCTAAGATCTGCAAAGAATTCTGTGCTATGGGAGGAAATCCATTCCGTGGAACCGAGATGTTCGTAGAGGCAAGGAGGTGGCTCAAAGAAACGGAGGATCTATTTGGAGTTTTCGAAGTGGACGATCGTTGGAAGATTCAGTTAGCCGCCTAACTACTGAAAGATGAAGCTTCGTTCTGGTGGGAAGTAAGGCAAGCAGGACATCCGGTGGAGACTTGGGATGATTTTAGATAGAGGTTTGAAATGAAGTTTCTTTCTCAAGCTGAGAAAAGCATGCAAATGGAGAGATTTCTGGCACTCAAGCAAGGAGGCATGACTGTTAAAGAATATGTTAACAAATTCAACCAACTAGCGAGGTTTGGGTTAGAGCTAGTGGATACTCCACATAAGAAAGTTTTGCGGTTTGTTAAAGGACTGAATGAACCCCTTCATGGGTTAGCTATGTCCCGTATTCCAATGGGAGAAACTTTTGAAAGACTTGTTGATATTGCCTTGATGCATGAGGAAGACAAAAGAAACAAGAAGGAAGTTAAGGTGGAGGAAACACAAAACAAGAAAGTATGGCCTAATAAAGGACAACAGCAGCAGCAACAACAACAACAACAGAAGAAGGGCGGAAAGAATGACAAGGCTAAGGATAAGAGGAAGTGCCATAATTGCGGACGCGAGGGTCACTTGGTAAAGGACTGCAAAAGAAGGAAGAATACTTGCTTCAATTGTGGATATGTCGGACACTTTGCTAAGGAGTGCCCGAAGAAACATGGACAAGGTCAAAGGGCAGGAGCTTCTGGAGGGCAGGTGCATGCTCTCGTGACTAGTGCTCCAGATAGAGGTAGGAAAGTTTCCGTGGAAGGTTTGATTTCTCTTTCCAATCACCCTATTAGAACTCTTTTGGATTCTGGCACTTCACATTCATTTATATCTAATTCTGCGGTTGAGTCTCTGCACCTAAATACTAGTATGGTAGTGGATCCCGTAGTTGTCTCAAACCCCATTGGTGGTTCGGCTCATTTGTCCATGATTTGTCAAGGTTTGAGAATATCTGTGTTAAGCATCGAGTTTGAGTGCGATGCATATGTGCTCGGTTTTGTGGACTATGGTTTGATTCTAGGGATGGATTGGCTAGCCATGTATAGTGACATTCTGGATTGTGAGAGGAGGGTCGTTAGACTTTTGGCTTGCCATGGAAGGACCCTCGAGATATCTTGTGACACGCAAGGGTCTGTCATGATTAGTTTCCTAGAGTCTCTTGATGCATCTATCAATGATCTGCGATCTGTGCCAGTAGTCCAAGACTATCCTAATGTTTTTTATGAGGTTCGGGGCTTACTTTCGAGGCTCGAGATCGATTTTCGTATATATCCGGTGGACAATGCAAAGCCAGTTGCATTATCAGTGCGCCACATGAGGGAGCTGAGCAAGCAAGTACGGGAGCTACTTGAAAAAGTATTTATTAGGCGAAACATATCTAAATGGGTTGCTCCAGTGATATTCGCAACTAAGGCAGATGGTTCGCTTCGCTTATGTGTAGACTATAGAGAAATGAATAAACTCACTAAGAAGAACAGGCACCCACTCGAGAGGATAGATGATCTATTTGACCAACTTGTTTGTGCACCAGTATTCTCTCAGTTAGAATTGGCCACGGGGTTCCACCAATTGAGGGTGGTCGCGGACAGTATAGATAAGACCTCTTTTAGGACTCTAGATGGTTTCTTTGAATGGCTTGTTATGTCTTTTGGGTTGACGAATGCACCCGCCTATTTTGTTGATCTGATGAGTAGGGTATTTTGGGACTTTCTAAATAAATTTGCCATGGTATTTGTTGATGACATCCTGATTTTCTCAAAAAGAGAGGAAGAACATGCCTTACATATAAGGGAGGTTTTGAAAACTTTGCGTGCGCGTCATCTTAAGGCAAAGTTCTCCAAATGCCATTTTTGGAGAAAAGAAGTGAGATTCCTAGGGCACGTGGTTTCTAAAGAAGGGATAGCAGTAGATCCCGCAAAGGTGGTTGCAGTTCAGGATTGGCAAATCCTAAAGAATGCAACGGAGGTGAGAAGTTTTTTGGGGTTAGCAGACTATTATAGAAATTTCATTAAGGACTTCGTAAAGATATAAGCCCCACTCACTAGGCTGATGAAGAAGAATTTGACGTTTTCATGGGATATAGATTGTGATGTTGCTTTCCAGCGATTGAAGAGGGCTCTGACAATAGCCCCGGTCTTGACCTTGCCCGACGGAAACAAAGTGTTTTGTAACGACTCGCCTTTTTGCCCGATTTTGGCCGGTAATTAAACCAACTTAAATCGTTCATAAAGACGGATTGTTATGGGTACAGACATATTTAAACAAAAAGAACAGAACTTTTCATTTCATTTCAAAATTTATACATCAGAGTTACATAAAAATCAGAGTATACCATAGCTCAGCGGAAATAAATTTGCTCTCAGCGGAAGAAGTTAGACCAAAACCAAAGTTCTAGCTCCAGACTGAATCTAACTTTGAATCTAAGCCTGCAAACTAAATTATTAGCTGCCCGCGCAAAATATGGTCACCCAGAGTTCAGGTAGGGAACAATAAACTCTAGGTCAGTCGTGGGATTGGTGTGAGAACTCAAAACAGTTATTATTATTTCGGGTTTATTTTAAAATTAGGAAAATTCACTAGACCATGTCGCTAATGTGGAACGGGTTTACCCCATGTGAATTCCCGTGCATAGAAACTCGTAATGACTTTGGAAAATGAAGCTATCATAAGCTCGTCCCATATCATACAATGCAAACGCACACCAGATGGGCGAGTTTTGTCTTATGATAACCAAAGATACTTTAATATGTAAAATCCTCTTTTAATATTATCATTAGTACATAGTGTCGAAAAATTGTTTGACAAATAAATATAGAATCATAGCCCCCATAACCCCAATTGGTTATATTGATATATAGGTATACAATCAAAATCGCATGGGCTCATATTGGAGATTGGATTTCCAACATGATGGTTCCTGACATGGAAGATCATTGGAGGACACGAAG
The DNA here is from genome assembly GCA_030737875.1 of Allium sativum. NCBI lineage: Eukaryota > Viridiplantae > Streptophyta > Magnoliopsida > Asparagales > Amaryllidaceae > Allium > Allium sativum. Next base: position 227,397,459 of record CM060919.1, on the reverse strand, counting down.
CTAAGCATTCCCGGTTAACATCCAGACAACGGACACCGAATACATAGCACGAAAGTATATATCCCGGATAACATCCAGACATCGAACACCATATATACTTTATTCCCTCAGGTTTTGAGGTAGATCTACCGCCGCAGCTTTCGATTTTCACTAGAGATTGTGTATACAACCTAATCGCCAGTTTACCATCAAATCCGGGGTGTGAGGTTCGTCGATGTCACGACATACTCGAAGCTACGCTTTAATAAGCTGTGCTTTGATTATCACTAGCTCGTTTCATAACTCGAGAATTCCACATTGACAATTCACGGGATATCACTGATTTCGATCAATGCATACCCTCTAAGTTTATATGACTTAGAGACGAGGGTAATATATTGCCACAAATCCGATATATATTAATGGAAATTAGTGTTGTGCAGTCAATTTCAATGTCAGATACACAATCCATACAAGTCCATTTTAGGTCTGAACGAAACAAAAACCCGAGAATATTCAAATATATTCAGATTTCATGCCACATATAACCTCGTATGGGTGTACGGCCCGATCCGAGACATCGACAATCCACCTAAATAATTCGAATATACTAAGTCTTCACTTGTCAATTTTCCAGTCTTCAGGTTCTTTATAACGTCGTATTATTATTTGGAATGGTTTTCGGACTTATATCCGATCGTGGACTTTCAAATAATAAGCGTATTTTAAAACAATAGCTATGGACTTTACGAGTTTCTCAATTCAAATCCTCTTTCCAAATCGTTATCAGTTCTTTTCAGTTCAAGGTTGGATTCATTCAATTTTCTACCCCTGTTATCATCTTAACCCTTTTCTCGAAATTCAATATTCATATCCAACCTTATAATTCAAAACCAAAATCCATCTATTCGTCGTTATCCCGAACTACCAAATCCTTATTTGGATTTGAATTTCCATTTATGATAATTTAAATAATTAATATTTTCAAGTATAAGTTTGAATAGAATTTAATCAACTTATATTTGGTATTGATTCACAAACTCGGGAAAACACTATCAGAATCTGGGCATGAGTATATTTCAATATTTCTGATAATATTTGTCCGCTTCTGGAAATCCCTATCGAGTATCCGAAGACTAGCTTTATTCAAACTCACTCTCTTTTTAATTCAAATTTCCCATATCTTATTTATAATTTATATAAATTTCAAACCATATATTTTAACCTCTTTTAAAACAAATCCTGTTTCCATAATGATTCACGTTTAAAATCTTTAAATTCAAATCATTTCAAAGAAATGGTATAATAATGTTAAAAGCGTTACAGAAAGAGTTGCGAAATGGTTATTTAATCAAATGGATCCAAAATCATTCCAAATTCACAAATTTTAACCCAGATCACTTTTAAATAATAAAATTTAATTTATTATATTTTTCTTGATTTTTTTAAATAAATTTTATATGTCCATTTTATTCGATTTTCCATTTCGGTCATTTATTCATGTTTAAAATCTTTAAATTCAAATCATTTCAAAGAAATGGTATAGTAACGTTAAAAGCGCTACAAAAAGCATTACGAAATGGTTATTTAATCAAATGGATCCCAAATCATTCCAAATTCACAAATTTTAACATAGATCACTTTTAAATAATAAAATTTAATTTATCATATTTTTCTGGATTTTTTAAAATAAATTTTATAAGTCCATTTTATTCGATTTTCCATTACGGTCGTCGATTCTACACGTATAACGACCTTTTCAAATTTTAATTTAGACATAACTTGAAAACCATCCGTTGGAATTTGAAAATTCCTCTTTTATTCAAAACCCATTATGATAGAAATCCGTCATTTTTCGTTTCACATCAATTCGATTCAAAATGTTCAAGTTATAATCATTTGAAATTTAAAATCGATATTATCGAACTATCGTTGCGCGACGCATTCGATTCACGCTATATAGTATTTTAAATAAAATCGTCCAATTCTTCTCCAAAAAAAAATTTAAATTACCATGGCTTAAATCAAAATCTCCATTTCAGCTAAATTGAAAACTTAATATAAAATAATAATACCTTTCCTAACTTGTTTAGTTGTTTCGAAATTTTTGGTTAGTCGCTATACAAATAAAAAAAAATGATTCAAATCATTTTCTCCTATCCTATCTTCAAAACTTTGTTCAACCGTAAATAGCTTGAAATTATTTCAAAACTTACAAATAGTTGTTTTAAGCTAAATGTCTATGTGAAGTCAATGTAACTTAAAATCAACTCTTAATTAAATTCTCAAACTTGTTTTCAAACTCCGAGTGTCTAAATTCAGTTGAAAACATTTCCAAATCATTTTTGTCTTTTATAAAAGTCGTTTAATCATTCTTGATTTAGATTTTCCAAACCAGATGAAATTTAATTAAAACTTAATTTCCCATTGAGATTAGAAATGTTAGAAAGGAGATTTGAGCTAATTCCCGTATAATTCCACAACTACAGTGCGAACCATAAGCAATCAATCAACAAAACAAACAAATGAACATCCATCCATCATACACACAACAATTAACAACAACAAATTTCATGGGGTGCAAAGCGTCACGATCAATAACGCTTAGTGTTCTGTGTGTTCTAACTATGAACATTTATCACATATCCATCAATAATCATCGACTAACTATAATTATCAGCTAATCATAATTGTCCATTTATATAAAATAAAATCAAATTGAATGTTCTCACCTCTATGCCTCGAAAATTTACGGTCAAAATCCTGCACCATCTTATTGCTCCCATTTTATTCTCCATCATGCTACCTTGTACATATGATCCACCAAAGTCTGCCCCTTCTTTTCTCTTTTTTTTCCTTTCTTGAATCGGCCCAAGCCCACACATTCTCAAAACAAACTCGGCCCAAGTCCTCTTATAATACCATACACCTTCTTCTCCATCCGAGATACAGATATCCCCTCCTCCATATTCCCTTTCTACGTAAGCAACTTCTTTCCCAACCTTCCCCAAATTCTGTTCGTTCTCCCCTTTTTATATAGATATATATATATATATATATATATATATAATTAATTAATGGGCTTTACCCTCTCCACAAATGAAACCACGCAACAATATTTACCTCCATCCTATAGTGAACAATGAAAGTTGTAATGACCATTTCCCACAAAGTTTTTGCACCCTGTTATGAGCTATCGAGAAAACAAAGGGAAGGCTAACGAGTTGCTGAAGGGGAGACGCGGGTTTCAGGAAAGAGGAGGGGAGCTGGGTCACTGGCCGAGGTCAGGGTGAACTAGCTGGCGATGAACTGAGGATGTAAGAGAGGCTGGTGAATGACTGTCGGTGATGGGAGGAGCTGCGTATTTCGAGGGTGGTGATGGAAAATAAGTATGGTGGCGGTGGTGCAAAGTTGACTGTAGCAAAAGGGGTCTTGCGAGTGGTTACAAGCGGAGAGGCTGATGGACATGCGGTGGATTAGTGGCAAGGTGGTGACAGGAGTAGCAAGGTGACCGGTGGAGTTGCAAAGGGGTTTAACTACCATGGTTTTCAAAAGGGCCAAGTGGGTTTTCAAGGAGGAAAGTGGAGATGGGAAACAAAGTGACAAGTTATTTGTTTTTTTTCTTTTTCCTCTCAGATCATGGCGGTAGGAGGAAAGTAGTGGGAGGAGTTGAATCCAAACGCGAAAGTGGAGAATGACAAGGGAATGAAAGGAAGTAGCAGGTTTGTTTTTTATATAACCTGAGGGCAAAGCACGTGGGGAGCTATTAGACAAACACAAGGACAAGTGTCAAGGAAACGTCAACACATGGTGGAGGAGTTTATTTACAATTTACCAATGTCCAAGATTCTTGAATACACATACATGTATATATATTTTTATAAATATTTTGGGGCGAGTCTGAAATCTTAGGTTACCGAAATACTTAGTACTTTGGAATCTTGGTCCCAAACAGTTTTAGATGCAATGTTGTTATTTATTTTGATTATATTTTTAATTATAAAAGGCGAATAACTCCAACTAATAATAAAATCGCATATAACAATGTACCACGACTCCAAAACAGTAATAAAATAGACCGGTTGAATATAAGTGTATTTGTGTAAAGTGCCAACAGGACCATAGTTATCCTAAAATACGTTAGAAAATGTATGTGTATTCTCTAAATTAAAAATTACATTAAAATTTTATAAAATAATTTAAGACCACACATTCAAAAACTGAACGATTATTTAAACCGATTATTTAATTATAATTTACTTTCGAACACCGATCATTTCAGCAACCATATTGCAGACCGCTTAATGCTTTTTCAAATGAACACCGTTTTAACTAAATTAATTTAAATCAAAATGTTATTATATTAAAAATTATATTTTAACCAATACAAATTTAAAAATTTAAATACTGAATCAATTCGTATAAAATTTATACATATAACATTTTTCATCTCAATATTAAAAACAGATTTGTAAAATCTTATATATTACATAACATAACATCGTTTAAAATAATTCAAATTTGATTAACGAAATTTTATATTTAAACATGGTCTTAAAATAGGTTTGTATTACAAACATCATATTTATAAACCAAATATTTATCAAACCCCAAAATATAAAAGATTTTTAAATCAATATTCTTACTAGTTGAATTCATATTCAAAATCCAAATAAATTATATATATGAAAATGTAGAAAATCTTAGTTCGTTACAATCTCCCCCCCCCCTAAACCTTTTCGCCCTCGTAAAGGGGAGATTGGTAAAATTATACCTGTATACATATTTAACAACCCTCATACTAGTACTATATTTAAATAAATAAAATAAATAATAGAATTTAAACCTTATCAAAACTATTTTTATCAAAATCTAATAGCAATTTAACTTGAAATCAAAGTGATTCAGTTTTATTTTCAAAACATGCGAAATACTATAATTCCTTTTTATATCGAATCATACTAGCTTCGGGATTTCGAACCAAAATTATTTTGAAAATTTCAAATATTATACAATAAATATTTATGTCCTAAGTCGAGAGGTTTCTCCCAATGACAAGACCACTAGGCATGGCCTACGCGAGTATCGATATAAATAAATAATGTCTCTCCAGACGTCGTACCTTTCTTTAGTCATGGGTTACTCGAATCTTGGTAACAAATAATTTCATTTCATATCCCGAAGTCGTAAATTATTTCACAACAATAATAGTTTACAAATACTTCAGATCATATATTTGTCTTTAAATCCTTCAAAATCTCGAGATTCAAGTCGTCGAAATTCCATAGTTCATAAAACACTTTATAAACTATTTTCACATTCCAAATAATTGGAGAATCAATTCTATTTGATAATAAAATCAAATCCAATTATCTTATTTCAACTTAAATCAGGTATTGTACTTATTCACACTTTCAAATATCCAAAATCAAAGGCTTTTATAACCATTCCAAATATATACATATCAAGTTTTTTGGAAAATAGATTTCAAATCCTTGCGAAATAGTATCTTGAATAAGTTCAATATTTTGAAATTCATTTGTACATTATACAAATTCAAAGAGATAATTCAAAATACTTATTTTTGAACCCAAAACTATGTTATTAAAAAATTGTCGTTAGATCGGTCGATGCAAAGCCAAAGGGAGGGTTAGGGATAGGATTGGACCATCACAAATATGTCGAATAGGTAACGATAAGAAAAAGATGACAATGGGGCCAGGAAAACAAAACACCAACGAGCGAAGAAGTAGATTTATTTTCAAACGTTCATTACTGTTTATATTTTATTCAATTACTAATTCCATTTATATTTCACTGATAAGGAATACATCAGTTATTCAATTTTGCTTATCTATTTCATTTCATATTTATTTATCAGACGCTTTATCAAAATACACTCAACAATTTCAAACACTTATCAAAAGGTTTACGTATTTCTCGACGTTTAAATCGGAATCATATAGTCATCCCACTTTCGAAACTCGAAAATAAATACTGATGATGCTGCAGTCATCAACAGAATCATTTTCAAGCGACTAGAGTGTGATTCTATATCTATTTAATATATTTAGGACTTCATATATACGTTAGCTAGGCGTATATTCAAAATCCTTATATACTCGATAGTCCAATCTCGACGTCAATAATACACTCAAAACCCTTATTACATTTCCAAATAATCACAATTTTAAAAATGTTTACTTAGTTTCAAAAATAATTTATATTTTAAACGTAAGCTCTCTCAGACATAATACTCCAGAATCTCATTCTAGGGCATTTCTAACCCTATCTCTAATGAGATATTACAACTCTGATGAGTCCTATCCTTTGTTCAAATATGTCGTACCTCATGGCTTTGTTTTAACCAAAGCTCTGATACCAGATGTAACGATCTGCCTTTTTGCCTGATTCTGGCAGGTAATTAAACCAACTTAAATCGTTCATAAAGACAGATTGTTATGGGTACAGACAAATTTAAACACAAAGAACATAAATTTTCATTTCATTTCAAAATTTATACATCAGAGTTACATAAAGATCAGAGTATACCATAGCTCAGCGAAAAAAATTTGATCTCAGCGGTAGAAGTTAGACCAAAACCAAAGTTCTAGCTCCAGACTGAATCTAAATCTGAATCTAAGCCTGCAAACTAAATTACTAGCTGCCCGCACAAAATATGGGCATCCAGAGTTCAGGTAGGGAACAATAAACTCCAGGTCAGTCGTGGGACTGGTATGAGAACTCAAAACAATTATTATTATTTCAGGTTTATTTTAAAGTTGGGAAAATTAATCGGACCATGCCGCTAATGCAGAACGGGTTTACTCCATGTGAATTCCCATGCATAGAAATTTGCAATGACTTTGGAAAATGAAGCTATCATAAGCTCGTCCCATATCACATAATGCAAACGCACGCCAGATGGGCGGGTTTTGTCTTACGATAACCAAAGATGCTTTAACACGGGAATCAGTGCTATGCAGTCTATTTCAATGTCAGACACACAATCAATACAAGTCTGTTCTGGGTCTGAATGGAACAACAACCCGAGAATATTCAAATATATTCAGATTTCATGCCACTTATAACCTTGTATGGGTGTACGGCCCGTTCCGAGACATCAACAATCCACCTAAGCAATTCGAATATACTCGTTCCTCACTTGTCGATTTTCCAGTCTTCAGTTTCTTTATAACGTCGTATTATTATTTGGAATGGTTTTCGGACTTTTATCTGATCCCGGACTTTCCAAATAATAAGCATATTTTAAAACAATAGCTATGAACTTTATGAGTTTCTCAATTCAAATCCCCTTTCCAAATCGTTATCAATCCTTTTCAGTTCAAGGTTGGATTCATTCAATTTCCTACCCCTATTATCATCTTAACCCTTTTCTCGAAATTCAATATTCATATCCAACCTTATAATTCAAAACCAAAATCCATCTATTTGTCGTTATCCCGAACTACCAAATCCTTATTTGGATTTGAATTTCCATTTATATAATTCAAATAATTAATATTTTCAAGTATAAGCTTGAATAGAATTTAATCAACTTATATTTGGTATTGATTCACAAACTCGGGAAAACACTTTCAGAATCTGGGTATGAATATGTTTTAATATTTCTAATAATATTTGTTTGCTTCTGGAAATCCCTATCGAGTATTCGAAGACTGGCTCTATTCAAAATCATTCTCTTTTTAATTCAAATTTCACATATCTTATTTATAGTTCATAAAAATTTCATGCCATATATTTTAAACTCCTTTAAAAAAAATCCTGTTTCCATAATGATTCATGTTTAAATCTTTAAATTCAAATCATTTCAAAGAAATGGTATAATAACGTTAAAAGCGTTACAGAAAGCGTTGCGAAGTGGTTATTTAATCAAATGGATCCAAAATCATTCCAAATTCACAAATTTTAACCCACATCACTTTTAAATAATAAATTTTAATTTCTCATATTTTTCTGGATTGTTTTTAAATAAATTATATAAGTCCATTTTATTCGATTTTCCAATATGGTCGTTGATTCATGTTTAAAATCTTTAAATTCAAATCATTTAAAAGAAATGGTATAATAATGTTAAAAGCGTTACAGAAAGCGTTACGAAATGGTTATTTAATCAAATGGATCCAAAATCATTCCAAATTCACAAATTTTTACCCTGATCACTTTTAAATAATAAAAATTAATTATCATATTTTTCTGGATTTTTTTAAATAAATTTTATAAGTCCATTTTATTCGATTTTGGAGTACAGTCATCGATTCTACACGTATAATGACCTTTTCAAATTTTAATTTAGACATAACTTGAAAACCATATGTTGGAATTTGAAAATTCCTCTTTTATTCAAAACCCATTATTGATAGAAATCCGTCATTTCTAATTTCACGTCAATTCGATTCAAAATGTTCAAGTTATAATCATTTGAAATTTAAAATCGATATTATCAAACTGTCGTTGCGCGATGCGTTCAGTTCACGCTATATAGCGTTTTAAATTAAATCGTCCAATTCTTCTCCAAAAATAAATTTTAAATTACCATGGCTTAAATCAAAATCTCCATTTCAGCTAAATTGAAAACTTAATATAAAATAATAATACCTTCCTAACTTGTTCAATTGTTTCCAGATTTACGGTTAGTCGTTGTACAAATAATAAAACAAATTTTTGATTCAAATCATTTTCTCCTATCTCATCTTCAAAACTTTATTCAACCGTTAATAGCTTGAAATTATTTCAAAACTTACAGATAGTTGTTTTAAGCTAAATGTCTATGTGAAGTTAATGTAACTTAAAATCAACTCTTAATTAAATTCTCAAACTTGTTTTCAAACTCCGAGTGTCTAAATTTAGTGGAAAACATTTCCAAATCATTTTTGTCTTTTATAAAGGTCGTTTAATCATTCTTGATTTAGATTTTCCAAACCAGTTGAAATTTAATTAAAACTAAATTTCCCATTGAGATTAAAAATGTTAGAAAGGAGATTTGAGCTAATTCCCGTAGAATTCCAGAACTATGGTGCGAACCATAAGCAATCAATCAACAAAACAAACATATGAACATCCATCCATCATACGCACAACAATTAACAACAGCGAATTTCATGGTCTGCAAAGCGTTACGATCAATAACTCTTAGTGTTCTGTTTGTTCTAACTATGAACATTTATCACATACAATGGCAACCATCAATAATCATTGACTAACTATAATTATCAGCTAATCATAATTGGCCATTTATATAAAATTAAATTCAAATTAAATGTTCTCACCTCTTTGCCTCCAAAATTTACGGTCAAAATCCTATACCATCTTGTTGCTCCCATTTTATTCTCCATCATGCTACCTTATACATCTGATCCACCAAAGTCTGCCCCTTCTTTTCTCTTTTTTTTTCTTTCTTGAATCGGCCCAAGCCCACACACTCTCAAAACAAACTCATCCCAAGTCCTCTTATAATACCATACACCTTCTTCTCCATCCGAGATACAGATATCCCCTCCTCCATATTCCCTTTCTACGTAAGCAACTTCTTTCCCCAGCTTTCCCAAATTCTGTTCGTTCTCTCCTTTATATATATATATATAATTAATGGGCTTTACCCCCTCCACAAATGAAACCACGCAACAATATTTACCCCCATCCTACAGTGAACAATGAAAGTTGTAATGACCATTTCCCACAAAGTTTTCGCACCCTGTTACGAGCTATCGTGGAAACAATGGGAAGGCTAAGGAGTTGCTGAAGGGGAGACGCGGGTTTCAGGAAAGAGGAGGGGAGCTGGGTAATTGGCCGAGGTTAGGGTGAACTGGATGGCGGTGACCTGGGGATGTAGGAGAGGCTGGTGAATGACTGTCAACGATGGGAGGAGCTAGCTATTTCGAGGGTGGTGATGGCAAATAAGTATGGTGGCGGTGGTGCAAAGTTGACTGCAGCAAAAGGGGTCTTGCGAGTGGTTACAAGGGGAGAGGCTGATGGACATGCGGCGGATTTGTGGCAAGGTGGTGACAGGAGTAGCAAGGTAACCGGTGGAGTTGCAAAGGGGTATAACTACAATGGTTTTCAAAAGGGACAAGTGGATTTTTAAGGAGGAAAGTGGAGATGGGAAACTAAGTGATGGGTTATTTGTTTTTTTCTTTTTCCTCTCAGATCATGGCGGAAGGAGGAAAGCAGTGGGCGGAGGTGAATCCAAACGCGAAAGTGGAGAATGACAAGGGAACGAAAGGAAGTAGCAGGTTTGTTTTTTATATAACCTAAAGGCAGAGCACGTGGGGAGCTATTAGACAAACACAAGGACAAGCGTCAAGGCAACGTCAACACGTGGTGGAGGAGTTTATTTACAATTTACCTATGTCCAAGATTCTTGAATACGCACACACGTATGTATTTTTTATAAATATTTTGGGGCGAGTCTGAAATCTTAGGATACCGAAATGCTTAGTACATTGGAAATCTTGGTCCCAAACAGTTTTTGATGCAATGCTATTATTAGTATTTATTATATTTTTAATTATAAAAGGCAAATAACCCTAACTAATAATAAAAGTGCAAATAATAATGTACCACAATTCCAAAACAGTAATAAAATATACTGGTTGAATATTTGTGTAAAGTGCCAACAGGACCATAGATATCCTAAAATACGTTAGAAAAATATATGTGTATTCACTAATTTAAAAATTATAGTAAAGTTTTATATAATAATTTAAGGCCGCACATTCAGAAACCGAATGATTATTTAAACCGATTATTTAACTATAATTTATTTTCGAACACCGATCATTTCAGCAACCATATTGCAGACCACTTACTACTTTTCCAAATGAACACCATTTTAACTAAATTAATTTAAATCAAAATGTTATTGTATTAAAAATTATATTTTAACCAATACAAATTTAAAATTTTAAATATTTAATCAATCCGTATAAAATTTATACATATAAAATTTTTCATCTCAATATTAAAAATAGATTTGTAAAATCTTATATATTACATAACATAACATCCTTTAAAATAATTCAAATTTGTTTAATGAAATTTTATATTTAAACGTGGTCTTAAAATAGGTTTGTATTACAAACATCATATTTATAAAACAAAATATTTATCAAACCCCAAAATATAAAAGATTTTTAAATCGATATTCTTGCTAATTCAATTTATATTCAAAATCCAAATAAACTATATATGAAAATGTAGAAAATTTTAGATTGTTACTTGTTCACAGTATACACTGATGCCTGTGGTACAAGTGTAACACCCCGTATTTTCTGTGAACATAAGAATAACAAATCTGAGAATAATTAAATTATAACAAAAGAATTAGAGGAAACGGGTTGCGCCATTGCGTTCGTCTCAGAATTCTGCTTGAGATAGAGTCCGAGTTTGCGTAAAACAGATACCGTATAAAGGAGATACGGACGAACGAAGTTTGGCAGAAAAACCGGAAACAGGCCAGAAATGCACTGGCGCACTTGTGAAGTGCGCCAGCACAAAAATACACTGGCGCACTTGGGAAGTGCGCCCATGTCGAGCCAGAAACCTGCACAGGGTTCTAGAGAGTTCTAATGACGATTTTTGATGTGCTAAACGGACCTGATGGCTTCTATGGTGATCTAATGGTTCTGAAACACTCTCTACACCTATAAATATGTGATTAACCTAACCCTAATTCATAAAATATTTTCTATGACACCATTATGCTACCAAACTCTCTCTTGAACCCTAGCCGCCGCCTCTAAATCTAATCTCAAGTGTTCATTCACAATTCAAATTAAAGTTTAGAGCTGCAACAACAATCGAAGAAGATTAATCAGCGTTTCTGCATCAAATTCGATTTATAATCCTTTTCATTAGCCACGAAAGGCAAGTGCAGTTATTTTCCGATATGAAATTTAATTATGATCCTAGCATGATAATGATTCTGAATCTGAGATTATGCCCTTTTTCTATTTATCAGATCTGTTCCTCTGTTTTATTATTCTGTTTGTTCTGTATTTCTTTCTCCTTTCTTTCTTTTTGTTTGATAGCCAGGCTACCACGAGCCTGAGCCGGATCTCATAAGAGATGAACGCATAAACACTAAATTTGGGAAGAATATTGAATGACGCATATTTGGGCATAATTGATTTGTAACTAATTTGAGGATACAACGCATGTTGTAATTCTAGACATAAATTTGAGGCATATTGTATAAGACGATCTATGACTTGGAAGGAGAGGATTATTGTGACTTAGAACATAAAGAACATAGGTTGAACTTAGAACATAAATCTGAGATATATAATTGGGCATGTTTTATTTAAAACATAAGGTGTATTTAACATATGACTTGGGATTTGTGGCGTAAAGTTTAACTGTGAACATGTAATTGATTTGGATGCATAGTACAAGTTGTAATTCAAGATCTAGATTTGGACATACTATATATATTATAGTCTGAAATTTGGAAAAAAGAGAATTAATTTGCATTTAACTTAGGTGTAAAGATCCATATTAAGATTGGATAATTATTAAGTGTGAGTACACCTAAGTAAGGTTTTTTTTTTGGATATGTGACATGCATTGTAATCAATGGCTATATTTGGCATAATTTATATGTAAGGTTTTTGGAGAATATTCTGAACTATGCAAGTTTAACTAAAAATTGGGACATATGTTATATGGTGGATTATGACCATAATTTGGTCATATAAGTTTAGGCTTACCTTATGAATTAGGCAAGATATGTGAATATGACTTTAAGGAATGTTTAAATCGGCTAAACCTGTTACCTATTTAATCTGTTGAATTGCCTAAACTGTTTCATATGTTGAATCGCCTAATCTGCTAAATTCGCCTAATCTGCCAAATCTGTTGAGTTGCCTAATCTGCTAATTTTGCCTAATCTACCAAATCTGTTGAGTTGCCTAATCTGCTAAATCTGTTGAACCGCCTGAGCTGCTAAATCTGTTGAAAAGTTGAATGATTGTAATTTGTGTAAAACATGTTAATTTGTTTAATCTGCTGCGACTTGAAAAGAAGTCAAATCTGTTAAATGGACATAATTAGTCTGATATTTTCTGTAATGGAATAAAGTGGCTATGACACGAGGTTAGACTCCGTTTGCGGTAGAAGCCTGCCCGGAACCAATCGGCTTAACCAGCGACCGCAAACTGTCAGTCTAATGTGAGAGGTCGTAGGCATAACTAAAATATGCTTAGACACGAGGTTAGGTCTGGCTTGTGGCAGACGTCTGCCCGGAACCGCCCGGCATATCCAGCGGCCACAAGCTACCGACCTAATGTGAGAGGTCTGTGCATTAATATTTAATTAATGCAAATCTGAGATAAATATGATGTCTGAAACGTGTTGGGTGGATAGGGTTAAACCAACTGGACTGATGAATTTAACAAACCCGTTTCGTAAATCTGTAGGCCCAATAGAAAGTTAGACAATCTGTAAGTCTGTTAAATCTGTACATCTGATCCGTTAGTCTGAAAAATTATTAACTTGATTGTCTGATCTGTGAACTAGTAAATCTGAACTCTGTATGTCTGAAACTAGTAAACTAGTTAATCTGAAATCAGAAATCTGTTAGTCTGGGGTCACAAAGGTTAGGATGGGTAATTACTTATGTCATCTGTTGTTTGGGACCCATATTAGTCAGTAACCCTTTCTGGTATCAAAACTTTTACCCAACAGTAGGTAGGGTCTGGGCACGCTTACTGAACTAATTATAAGCGGTTCATTCTGATAATGGCGAGGGGTGTTGATGGTGCGTTCCAACCGGGTCATGTGCGTGCATGGATCCCGGTCTGCCTCTGAGGATGTAAGACGCCGTGACATCTATAAATAGGTCTGTGTCATTCAAAGGTTGCCACTTTAGGGAATGATACACCCTTTTGTGGGGCTGGCACAGGGTATTTATGTATTAGGGAGCCGATCGCGTGGGGTAGGATTTAGGGTACACTTAGTTCTGTCTGTTCTGTAGGGTACCGTCTGTTTCTGTTGGGTGGTAACACCTGTCTGTTTCTGCATGGTACCGTCTGTTGGGGTGGTAAAGGCCCATTTACTAGTGTACACCAAATTCTAACATTCTGTTTCCGTAGGGATTATTCTACTTCCATTTCTCTCTGTTCGGGTGGTAAAGGCCCATTACTAGCATTCTGTTTCTGTACTTCCTGTTCGGGTGGTAAAGGCCCATTATTAGCATTATGTTTCTGTACCTTCTGTCAGGGTGGTAAAGGCCCATTATTCTGTTTTTGTTTCTGTTTAGACATTAGGGTAACACCTAATCTCGTTATACTAGTATTAGTGCAGAGAAGTGAAAAGTAATATCATCCTTTTTCTTCTGTTTAACCTAAGTATATCAGTTATTCATGTTTCCTGTTATCTCTCATCCAGTTTTATTTGCATGCCATGACATTATTATCTGTTCATAACTGAAAGTCACTGGACTTGCCAGACTTTATGTCTAACCCTTGTTGTTTCGCCTCTTTTCTTCCGTTTCCCCCCCCCAGGTTTTCAAGGAGGGAATACTCTAGCTTGATCCGGATCTTTCTTCCTGCATGGAGTGCTTGAAGTGCTTAAAGTATGGCTTGTCTTTTTCTCGCATCTTCGGTGGGGATTATGATTTTAAAGTTTTGTACTCTGATGGCTTTTGAACAAGGCTGATATATATGTACTTGAGGTTTTAGTAAAGTTGTAACCAAACTAATTTCTGTCCATTGTAATAAAGTTATAAAGTTTTTCAAGTACTATTTTTATGTTTGTCTTGTAATATTCTGTTCTGTTTACTAAAATGCTCCATCAAAGTTAAGGCATTCCCTTTGTGAGTGACCTTAACGGACGTGAGGTGTTACACTTGGTATCAGAGCTGAATGTTACCAGATTAGATAGAAGTTTTTGAAAACTATTTTCAAAAAGGTTTTAAAAGGAAGTATTTTCAAAAGTAAAGTTTGTTTTGAAAAACATAACCCCCCAAAAGCCATATATCTATCTTTTGATTCTCTGTCTGAATCCTTGCTTCCTTCTTTTCTGAGTCTCCGGGGCTCCCGGCTTTCTGGGAGGTAACCTCATCACGGCATGGTTCTGTAGGCATGATGAGACTACGGCGCCTGTCGAAGGGAAAAAATTCTGTAGAAGTGCCTAACTTCCATCTATAGCCGCAATAGTTTCACCTGCGGCTAATTTTCTTTCAAACTTTGTAGGGTTTTTCCGCGCGATAGAGGTAGGAAAATTTCTGTAGATGGTTTAATTTCCTTGTCTGATCATTGAATAGAACTCTTTCTGATTATGACATTTTGATTCTGTAATTGAGTCTCTGCACTTTAATACTAGTCTTGTTTCTGATCTGGTTATAGTCTCAAACCCCATAGGAGTTACGACCCATTCGCCTGTGATAGGTTGGGGTTTGAGGGTATATATGTTAGGCATTAAGTCGATTATAACACATACATTCTGGGTTTTTGAGGGATATGGTAGGATTTTCCCATGCTTAGTTTTCTAAGAATCATTCGATAATCTGATCTGCACCAGTAATCTGTAAATATCTGAATATTTCTGATAAGGTTAAGATTTCCAGTTTTGACATTGTCTAAAGAGGGTAATCCTCTGGGTGTCAATCTGATGTTGATTTCGGTCTTCGGTGTTGATACTTAGGGGAATTATTCTCTCAACCAATGTCTAATGGGAACCGAGTTTTTGTTTTATCTGTACTCGCTTCCATCATTCAACTGTATCCTATCAATCGAATCTTCGAACTTTAGGTAGAAACTAATGGGTGTAAACATGTGTTTGAGACATGTTATGTTTGATGGTTGCAAGTGGATGCAAGTGGTTGCTAGTGGTTGCTCGTGGATGCATATACACACACTAGGCACTAGATCAGCTCGAAAACACTCTCATACTTCATATGGATGTGTGAGCATTTTAAATTTTTGTGGATGCAAAATGATTGACTCAGCACATGGATGTTGCATATGACTGAATGGTTGTGCACTCAAATAGAAATGATATGTATCAAATAAGAAAATTGAATACATGTTGGACTCATGGCACTGGCATAATTCACATTAAGGAGGTCAACTGAATCAGTAGACCGCCTGATCTTTGCATTAGATAAGAAATATATACACACACTTTTGCATATGTTCATACAACATTAGAAGTTTCTAAGGACAATGGATGCTTGTGGACGATGGTTGAGTAGATGGGTGATTGGATGGTAGGACACATTCTTCTTAACTTGAAGATTTCGGGGACGAAATCCTTTAAGGAGGGGAGAATGTAACACCCCGTATTTTCTGTGAACATAAGAATAACAAATATGAGAATAATTAAATTATAACAAAAGAATTAGAGGAAACAGGTTGCGCCATTGCGTTCATCTCGGAATTCTGCTTGAGATAGAGTCCGAGTTTGCATAAAACGGATAACGTATGAAGGAGATATGGACGAACGAAGTTAGGCAGAAAAACCGGAAACATGCCAGAAATGCACTGGCGCACTTGTGAAGTGCGCCAGCACAAAAATACACTGGCGCACTTGGGAAGTGCACCCATGTCGAGCCAGAAACCTGCACAGGGTTCTAGAGAGTTCTAATGACGATTTTTGATGTGTTGGACGGACCTGATGGCTTCTAGGGTGATCTAATGGTTCTGAAACACTCTCTACACCTATAAATATGTGATTAACCTAACCCTAATTCATAAAATATTGTCTATGACACCATTATGCTACCAAACTCTCTCTCTTAAACCCTAGCCACCGCCTCTAAATCTAATCTCAAGTGTTCATTCACAATTCAAATTAAAGTTTAGAGCTGCAACAACAATCGAAGAAGATTAATCAGCGTTTCTGCATCAAATTCGATTTATAATCCTTTTCTTTAGCCACGAAAGGCAAGTGCAGTTATTTTCCGATATGAAATTTAATTATGATCCTAGCATGATAATGATTCTGAATCTGAGATTATGCCCTTTTTCTATTTATCAGATCTGTTCCTCTGTTTTATTATTTTGTTTGTTCTGTATTTCTTTCTCCTTTCTTTCTTTTTGTTTGATAGCCAGGCTACCACGAGCCTGAGCCGGATCTCATAAGAGATGAACGCATAAACACTAAATTTGGGAAGAATATTGAATGAGGCATATTTGGGCATAATTGATTTGTAACTAATTTGAGGATACAACGCATGTTGTAATTCTGGACATAAATTTGAGGCATATTGTATAAGACGATCTATGACTTGGAAGGAGAGGATTATTGTGACTTAGAACATAAAGAACATAGGTTAAACTTAGAACATAAATCTGAGATATATAATTGGGCTTGTTGTATTTAAAACATAAGGTGTATTTAACATATGACTTGGGATTTGTGGCGTAAAGTTTAACTGTGAACATGTAATTGATTTGGATGCATAGTACAAGTTGTAATTCAAGATCTAGATCCGGACATACTATATATATTATAGTCTGAAATTTGGAAAAAAGAGAATTAATTTGCATTTAAGTTAGGTGTAAAGATCCATATTAAGATTGGATAATTATTATGTGTGAGTACACCTAAGTAAGGGTTTTTTTTTGGATATGTCACATGCATTGTAATCAATGGCTATATTTGGCATAATTTATATGTAAGGTTTTGGGAGAATATTCTGAACTATGCAAGTTTAACTAAAAATTGGGACATATGTTATATGGTGGATTATGACCATAATTTGGGCATATAAGTTTAGGCTTACCTTATGAATTAGGCAAGATATGTGAATAGGACTTTAAGGAATGTTTAAATCGGCTAAACCTGTTACCTATTTAATCTATTGAATTGCCTAAACTGTTACATATGTTGAATCGCCTAATCTGCTAATTTTGCCTAATCTGCCAAATCTGTTGAGTTGCCTAATCTGCTAATTTTGCCTAATCTGCCAAATCTGTTGAGTTGCCTAATCTGCTAAATCTGTTGAACCGCCTGAGCTGCTAAATCTGTTAAATCTGTTGAAAAGCTGAATGATTGTAATTTGTGTAAAACATGTTAATTTGTTTAATCTGCTTCGACTTGAAAAGAAGTCAAATCTGTTAAATGGACATAATTAGTCTGATATTTTCGGTAATGGAATAAAGTGGCTATGACACGAGGTTAGACTCCGTTTGCGGTAGAAGCCTGCCCGGAACCAACCGGCTTAACCAGCGACCGCAAACTATCAGTCTAATGTGAGAGGTCGTAGGCATAACTAAAATATGCTTAGACACGAGGTTAGGTCTGGCTTGTGGTAGAAGTCTGCCCGGAATCGCCCGGCATATCCAGCGGCCACAAGCTACCGACCTAATGCGAGAGGTCTGTGCATTAATATTTAATTAATGCAAATCTGAGATAAATATGATGTCTAAAACGTGTTGGGTGGATAGGGTTAAACCAACTGAACTGATGAATTTAACAAACCCGTTTCGTGAATCTGTAGGCCCAATACAAAGTTAGACAATCTGTAAGTCTGTTAAATTTGTACATCTGATCCGTTAGTCTGAAAAATTATTAACTTGATTGTATGATATGTGTACTAGTAAATCTGAACTCTGTATGTCTGAAACTTGTAAACCAGTTAATCTGAAATCTAAAATCTGTTAGTCTGGGGACACAAGGTTAGGATGCGTAATTACTTGTGTCATCTGTTGTTTGGGACCCATATTAGTTAGTAACCCTTTCTGGTATCAAAACTTTGACCCAACAGTAGGTAGGGTCCGGGCATGCTTACTGAACTAATTATAAGCGGTTCATTCTGATAATGGCGAGGGGTGTTGATGGTGCGTTCCAACCGGGTCATGTGCGTGCATGGATCCTGGTCTGCCTCTGAGGATGTAAGACGCTGTGACATCTATAAATAGGTCTGTGTCATTCAAAGGTTGCCACTTTAGGGAATGATACACCCTTTTGTGGGGCTGGCACAGGGTATTTATGTATTAGGGAGCCGATCGCGTGGGGTAGGATTTAGGGTACACTTAGTTCTGTCTGTTCTGTGGGGTACCGTCTGTTTCTGTTGGGTGGTAACACCTGTCTGTTTCTGCGTGGTAACGTCTGTTGGGGTGGTAAAGGCCCATTTACTAGTGTACACCTAATTTTAACATTCTATTTCCGTAGGGATTATTCTGTTTCCGTTTTTGTCTCTGTTCGGGTGGTAAAGGCCCATTACTAGCATTCTGTTTCTGTACTTTCTGTTCGGGTGGTAAAGGCCCATTATTAGCATTATGTTTCTGTACCTTCTGTCAGGGTGGTAAAGGCCCATAATTCTGTTTTTGTTTCGATTTAGACATTAGGGTAACACCTAATCCCGTTATACTAGTATTAGTGCAGAGAAGTGAAAAGTAATATCATCCTGTTTCTTCTGTTTAACCTAAGTATATCTGTTATTCATGTTTCCTGTTATCTCTCATCCAGTTTTATTTGCATGTCACGACATTATTATCTGTTCATAACTGAAAGTCACTGGACTTGCCAGACTTTATGTCTGACCCTTGTTGTTTCGCCTCTTTTCTTCCGTCCCCCCCCCCCAAGGTTTTCAAGGAGGGAATACTCTAGCTTGATCCGGATCTTTCTTCCTGCATGGAGTGCTTGAAGTGCTTAAAGTATGGCTTGTCTTTTTCTCGCATCTTCGGTGGGGATTATGATTTTAAAGTTTTGTACTCTGATGGCTTTTGAACAAGGCTGATATATATGTACTTAAGTTTTTGGTAAAGTTGTAACCAAACTGATTTCTGCCCGTTGTAATAAAGTTATAAAGTTTTTCAAGTACTATTTTTATATCTATCTTGTAATATTCTGTTCTGTTTACTAAAATGCTCCATCAAAGTTAAGGCATTCCCTTTGTGAGTGACCTTAATGGACGTGGGGTGTTACAACAGGGCTTGGTGCGGTTCTGATGCAAGAGGGAAGGCTAGTATGTAATGGTGGTTGACAGTTAAGGGTTATGAGAAGAACTACCCTACCCATGAATTAGAGCTAGCTGCCATAGTATTCGCGCTTAAGACATGGCGTCATTATTTACTTAGGGAGAAATTCGAGTTGTACACTGATCATAAATCTCTCAAGTACTTGTTCTCACAAAAGGATCTTAATTTGAGGCAGCAAAAGTGGATGGAATTCCTAGCATATTTTGACTTCGAGATTGCTTATACCCTTGGCAAGGTTAATGTGGTGGCAGACGCACTGAGTAGGCAGAGGATGGCCTTAGGTCCTCTGTTTGTAGAAAGGAAAAGCTTGGAGTTTATATGGACTTTTGACTTTAGACCCTCCACCGAGTTTTTACCTCGCATATTTGCATCACTGGAGGTGCGACCTACTCTTATGGATCAAATAGGAGCTTCACAACGAAAAGATCCACATATTTCAGACATCTTGGACAGGCTCAGTAAAAGGGAGACTTCTAGTCACCTCTGTAGATACTCCACAGACAACAGAGGGTGGTTATGACGAGATGGAAGTTTTTGTGTTCCCCGAATTGGGAGCTTGTTAAAGACAGTCCTAGAAGAAGCCCATCATTCTAAGATGACTATTCATCCAGGTGGAGATAAGATGTATTGGGATATGAAGAGGGTATTCTTTTAGGCTGGGATGAAGAAAGATGTAGCGGAGTTTGTTTCTCAATGTTTGATTTGCCAGCAAGTTAAAGCTGAGCAAAAGATGCCCGGTGGTTTACTTCATCCTTTGGAGATTCCACAGTGGAAGTGGGAGAGCGTCTCTATAGATTTCACAGATGGTTTACCAATATCGAAGAAAGGAAACACCAGTATTTGGATTGTAGTAGATATACTTACAAAGAGCGCTCATTTCATTCTGGATATGAGCAAGAGGACGACAGCATGGTTGGCAGCAGTTTATGTTCGTGAGATAGTCCGTCTTCATGGAATAGCTTCTAGCATCGTAAGTGATCGTGACCCAATCTTCACCAGTAAATTTTGGAGGGGCTTGCAAGAAGCATTAGGTACACAGTTGTGTTTTAGCATCGCTTATCACCCTTATACAGATGGACAAACAGAAAGAGTGAACAGAGTTCTTGAGGATCTTTTGAGGCTGTGTATCCTAGACTTTGGAAGGGCTTGGGAAGAGCATCTTCCTTCAGTAGAGTTCGCCTACAAAAACAGTTATCAAGCTAGCATTGGCATGGCACCCTTCGAAGCATTATACGGACGACCCTGTAGATCACCAACTTGTTGGTGGGAATCTACAGAAAGACTACTACTTTGACCAGATATGGTTAGAGAAACGTCCGAGAAGATTGATCTTATTAGAAGGCGAATGAAGACCGCTCAAGATAGGAAGAAGTCCTACGCATAAAAGAGAAGGAATACCATTGAGTTCGAAGTAGGAAACATGGTTTTTGTTAAGGTATCACATTAAGAATTGTGGTTCGTTTTGGATCTGTTGGGAAACTGGCACCAAGATTCATAGGACCATTTCCCATAATAGAAAGGATTGGCCAAATGGCCTATAAAGTAAAGCTACCCGAAAGACTATCCGGTGTTCATGATGTTTTCCACGTTTCTCATTTGGGGAAGTATTTGCATGATACCACAGAAGTAGTTGAGCCGAGTATATTGGAAGAAGTAGAGGTGGAATGGGAGGCGACAGTTAGGCGAGTTCCTACCCGTATTCTTGGATCAAAAGTTAAGAAGCTAAGCAATAGAGAAGTCAAGTTAATGAAAGTTCAGTGGGGAGATAACCCAGAGGATGCAACTTGGGAGACCGAAGACAAGATTCGCGCTTCGTACCTTTTTCTTTTCAAGGGTATGTTCTTAACTTCCTTTCCAAGGCTTTTTTATTCATGCATGTTTCTATTATTTAAATATATCGTATCGATCGAATCTTCGAACTTTAGGTAGAAATCCCATGGATGTAAACATGTGTTTGAGACATATTATGATTGATGGATGCAAGTGGATGCAAATGATTGCTAGTGGTTGCCCGTGGATGCATTTACACACACATTAGGCACTAGATCGGCTCAATCACTCTCATACTGCATATGGATGTGTGTGCATTTTTCTTCTTTTATGGATAAAAGTGAATGTATCATCATATGGATATTGCATTTGGATGGATGAGTGAGCATACATATAGAACTTACGTGTAATAATAGGATTATTTGCATACATGTTGGATTCATGGCACTAATATATATGCCATTAAGGAGGTCGACTGAATCAGTAGTCCGTCTAATCTTCGCATTAGTATTGGGACATATACACACACCTTTGCATATGTTCATATGAGCATTAGATATCTTTTAAGGACAATGGATTCCTGTGATTGGTGGATGAGTATATAGATGTGGATGTACATTCTTCTAAACTTGGAGATTTCGGGGACGAAATCCTTTGAGTAAGGGAGAATGTAACACCCGAACATTAAAAGACGATAAATTAAAGAATAATTAATTTAATATTCAGAATTAAGTGAAACGGATTACGTCATTGCGTTTGTCTCGGAATTCTGGTTAAAATAGACACCTGGTTTGCGTAAAACGGACACCGTATGAAGAAGTTATTAAGGTTTGAAGTTTGTATACGCACAAGAAGAATATATATATATATAATTAAATGCATAATTCAAAAATCAGTTTGAAATTCAAAATTTGGGGAGGCGGCAAAAATCCCGCTCAGGGGTGTCGACCCCAGGGTCGACCCCTCATGGGCGGTGTCGACCCATGAGTCGACCCCATAAGGGGGGTCGACCCCTCTGCGGTAGATCTGGCAGATTAGGGTTTTGGGTTCGGCTATAAATATGGCCTCATTTCTCATGTTTTTGCACACCAAAAATAATGGAGAACTAGATGTTGCCTCTGCCCAGATTAAATCAAGTCTTTTCCTCTTCTGCAATCAAGTTATTCAAGCTTAGAGATCTGTGATTCGATTCTTCTATTTTTCTAGATCCAAACACTGCGAGTCTATGTTAATTTTAGATCTAAATAATTAAAAAGTTAATCTTGACATGACTATAACTTGGATCTATGGCTCTAACTGCTTGAATCATATCATATCTGTTATAACTTGTGTATCTATGATATTCTGACATGACTGTGACTTGGGTCTTAACCTCTATCATGTCAAGACCTGCCATTTTTGTAGATCTAGTCCATTGTTTAGATCGCATCGTTCTTTTTACCATTATATTGTGGCTAAATCAGATCTGTTATATTTAGTTATCTAATTCATTAGATCTTAGCATGCCTGTTATGACATCCTTATTATATTAGAATTTGTTCAATTGTCACATGTTCATCAGATCTGTTCCTATATGCTTATCTTGTCATTACGCCGCTATATGTTTATGCCATTATATGTACACCTTGTTAGTATGATCATTTATGTCATCTTCCCTTTGTTTTATATAGCCAGGCTACTTTCGAGCCTAGGCACGCCGCTAAAATATGTGCATGCATTAAAATGGGAACAAGAAAAAAAAAACGGTATAATTTGAGGCATAACTTGTAATTGGAAGTTTGGGCATAACTTGAATAAATATATATGAACATAAAGATGGGGATATAAATCGACTTGTGATTAAAGACCTTAATTTGGGGCATATGGTTCATTATGAACATGACTGGGGAAAGGGGAACGAAACCCTATAACAACATAGGAATAATTGGTTAATAATTAGAATGCCTAGGATTAAAGTAATTAGAAACTGTAACCACGCTTACACACGAGGTTAAATTACACTTATGGTGGAAGTCTGCCCGGAACCGCCTGGCATATCCAGCGACCGCAAGTGGTGAATCTAATGTGAGGGGTCTAAGTGCATAAACATGAGATGTGCTAAGACACGAGGTTAAGTCCAACTTGTGGAAGAAGTCTGCCCGGAACCGACCGGCATATCCAGCATCCACAAGTGGTAGGCTTAATATGGGAGGTGTAATACATTATAACCATAAATGAGTATGGCTATGAAGTTGAATACTTAACCTAGTTGAATCCATAGGGATTGTATGAATATGATAAATTGAATAGGGGTTAAGTAAACTTGTTTGAAACATTGGGTGGGTTAAGTAAATCTTGGGTTGGTGGGTAATATTTATATATAGGCCCACAAACTTAACCTGTTTGAATTATGTAATTTTATGACACCGATAGGTAGGCATAATATGCAGAAAACCTAGTGGGGATGCAAGACAAAGGGGAGAGCTTGCATAATCTTAAATGTGGGACCCATTTCAGTCAGCAACCCATATATAGGTATCAAACGAGTACTCCGAACTAGGTCGGAGTCGGGGCACGCTTACTGGGCTAATTGTAAGAGATCCAAAAGTGGGGGATGGTGTAGGCGGCACATACCAACCGGGTCATGTGCGTGCACGGTCTGGACAGAGGAAGATAAAACGCCGTGGCACCTGTAAATATGGTTGTGCACATCCTGAAAACGAAGGGTTGCCACTTTAGCGAGTGATACAGCCTACTGTGGGGCCAGCATAGGGTATCTACGGAGCCGATCGATTAGGGTAGTAATTAGGGTACACTTAGACTCCGGTATGTTTTGGAGCCCGTTAATACCCTTAGGAGTAACTCCGGTATGTTGAGCTACTTGTTGATTGTATGGGGTGAAAACCTCTCACTAGAAGTACACCTAAATCTACCATCTTATGTATGTTGGGGATCATCTCATTTTGGTTATACTAGTATCAGTGCAGAGAAATCGTTAAGGAAGCGCAATATACTCTATCATGTTTATCCAGTTTACCTTTTCATGCCTGCCTTTTATGATGTTACCTCTCTTATCCATTTATATGCCTGTCAAGATACTTTTACTTATTTTTATGCTGAAAGTATCTAGACTCGCCAGACTTTATGTCTGACCTTTTTTGTTTCCTCTTCTTTCTCTTCCGCCCCCCCCAGGTTCTCAGGGTGGGAATACTCAAACTTGATCAGGATTCTCCTTTCATATTGCTTGGAGATGAATAGATGTATTGCTCGAGTTTTTATCTCTTCCACTATGGCTATGTTTTGGGGATATGCTTCTTTTATTGTACTCTGATGTTTTAAGTGCAAGCCAGAAGTTTTATGTTTTAAGACATATGATGTAACCATGTTTTGAACTATGATGCTTTATGATTCATAAAAGTTTTTAATTCCGCTGCTATTTTAATCTGTTTTGTAATGTTTCTGTTTCTGTTTACCTATACGCTTCACGAAACTTAATGTATTCTCTTAATGAGTGACATTAACAGACACGGGGTGTCACAGAACCATTATAAAAATCATGGTGTGTCCTTTCCTTTACAACTTTTACTTATTATTATCTACATCTGTATTTGATTCCATGATTGTCTTATATATGTGATTTGCATTAATTTCTTACATATTCAAAAAGATTTCAATAAATTCATAAAATCCATTAAACACTATTCACCCCCGGTAGTATTAAGTTTTCCTTAAGATCCATGATTCGCATTTCCCTATATCGAGTGCTCATTTGAGTAAGCCGAGGGTTATGATCTTTCACGTACTTCATCAAATAAACTTCTAAACTCAAATAAGGGGATATAGATATTAGGAGTGTCACTGTTTTTTGGATGTATGCATTGGCAAAGTTGTTGTTGCCTATATATTTAGACTCTGATCAACCAAGAGAGCATCGTCATATGTTGCTCTCGGAGTATATTTTGTAATAATTTATGTTTTCTCGAACGGGTTATACGAAAAAATTTATGAGTGGAATGACTATCAATGAATGTTTTATAAAAAATTTCATACCCCTGTATTTATTGTTATTATGTTTTATTGATATCAGGTTTTCTATAACTGAAAGCTGACTTTAGAGATGACTGTGATCTGTAGGGTTATGCTTCATGTTTTGAAGAATGGGGTGTTGCAAATTTTGTATTAAAGCATAAGTTTATGCAAATTCAAACCCAAACATCAAAGAAACATTCTAAGCGATAACGAAATTATTACGTATTTGTATTATATAAGTGTGTATATGCACCCACAGTATTATGACCCCCCATTGGTATCTTGCTAAAATTTATCTACAGAAGGAAGAAGTAAGGTATGGACGGAAGGCGTGTTAGATTGAATATTGGTGGCGGAAGCACCACGACTAATTGAAATGTTCGACTTCAAGCGGAATGTTAAGACCGAAGGGAAAATGAGAGTCAGGGTACTGCGAACCCATTAACAGATATAGGGAAGTTGTTGTATACTTTCATCCAGTTGTTGCAAGCCGGATCCGCTATTAGTCCCGGGAGGGTGAATCCCGAAGTGAAAGTTGGAAATCACTATGCGAAACTGAGCACGAATTACACTAGGCTAGGAGGAAAGTCGTTTCTTGGAACAGAGGATGCTACTACTGTGGATACATGGCTATTTCATTATGAGAGAATCTTCGGGGACTTAAGCTTAACTAATGAACAAAAGAGAAGAATGTTCTCGAGACATTTGCAGGATAATGCTTTGCATTGGTGTAACAGTTTTACGACTATGACACTAAAGGAAGGACTCACTTGGGAAGACCTTTCGAAGAAGGCTTAGGGAAAGGTTTTCCTCGGAAGCTTCCCAGTCCCAAAGGATGAGGAAATTAGATGATTTGGGGTAAGGGGATATGACATTGGTTGAGTATGTCGCATGTTTTTTTGAATTGTCTCCTTATACCCAAGGGATAATTGACAATGTCGTGCTGAGGAATGAGAAATTCATTAAGGGGCAAAAGTTTACGATTGCGAAAGCAAAGATGCCTCACTTAAAAGACACCATAGATATTATGGTGGGGATGGATATTTGTAATGAAGATATGCTTATGGAAGGTGGCATCTAGAGCTATTAGGAAAGGAAAAGGGAATTCTTCTAGGGTAGGAAGGCTTAAAAGAGGAAAAGCACAAGAAGAATAAGGCGGAAGTTGTTTGCTTTAAGTATCACTGGGAGGGTCACAATTTGACAGAGTGCAAGGCAGCGAAAGTTAAGACCACTACCAGGAGGCCAAATGTCAGGTGTTTTAACTGCAATTAGCTTGGACATTATATGGATAATGTCCAGAAACAACCAAGGGTAAAGTGATGGTTGTGGAACCTTCATCTTCCAAACGACTGCTGCGGAAAAAGGGAACACTTCGTTAGAAATACACTTTTATTTCGTAGGATACCTGTTATAGCTTTGCATGACATTGATGCATCACATTCATTTATCTCTACATGTATAGTAGATAAATTGTCTTTTAAATTATCATATCTTGTTGCTTCTTTTAGGGAGGTAAATCCTATCGGAGGTACACAACTTAAGGTTTGAGATGCGATAACCTAGAATATCAGTTGGTTGGTTATACATTTTTTTGTAACTTGTATGTGTTTGATTTCAAGGGTTTCTGAATCATTATAGGTATGGATTGGTTGAGTTGTTATAATGCAAGTGTGTTGTGCCAAAGCAGAGAAGTATCATTGAAGCATCACGATATAAAAAATAGGATTATGTTCTTGGTAAAAAGAAAAATTCTATAGAAATTTCCTAGGATGAGTGCTTTGAAATTGTAAGAAGAGGTAAGTTGTGTTCCTGTCATTAAGGAATTTGCTGATGTCTTCAAGCCAATGTAAGGATTACCATCGAAAAGAGATATCGAGTTCCGAATCGATATTGTGTCGAGAGCTGAGCCAGTGTGTAGACCACCTAGCCAAGTGACCCCTTCGAAGATGAAGGAGTTGAAGGTGCAACTTGTTGAGTCGAAACGTAAAAGCTTCATTCGTCTAAGTAGTTTGACTTGGAGTGCATCGACAATATTTGTGGGATGCCCGATGGATCATTGAGTATACGCATTGACTACCAAAAGCTCAACGAGAGGACGATGGAGAGTAGATATCCTTTGCCTCGTATTTATGATCTATATAATCAATTAAGTAGAGTGAAAGTGTTTTATCATTTGGATTTGGCAACAGGTTTTCACCAACATAGGGTAGCAGAGGAGAGTATTCCTTTGACAATGGTCCGTAGTGGATATGGATCATACGAATGAATGATTATGCAATTTAAATTGACGAACGAGCCAGCTTTCTTCGTGGATTTGATGAACCAAGTGTTTTGGCAACACTTTGGTAGATTTTATTTGGTTTTCATTGATGATATATTGGTGTATTCGAAGGATGCAGAAGAGCATGGAACTCACTTTCGGATAGCGCTGGAAATGTTGCGGAAGCACAAATTGAAAGCCAAGTTTTCCAAGTGTCCATTTTAGGAGAAAAAAATGAAGTTCCTTGGTTACGTGATTTCAGAAGGACTTCGTTAGATCCAGCTAAGGTTAATGCTATCGTTAGTTGGAAGAGGCATGAAAGTATTACAGAGGTCTGGAGCCTTCCGGGATTGGTCGGGTACTATAAAAGGTTTATCAAGGAGGATGCTAAGTTTGTTTGGTCTAATAAGTGCAAGGAAGCATTCCAGAATTTAAAACACTTGTCGACTGATTCTTCTGTTTTAGTAATGCCGGAAGGAAATCATGGTTTGGTTATTCTTACTGATCTTGCGAAGGAAATAAACTTGGAAAGTTTGATCTCGATTAGAACGGTAGGTTACGGAGGAAAGGAAGGTTGTGTGTTCCGAAGGTCGGTAATCTGAGAAAGGAAGTTCGTAAAGAGTGTCATTGCTCTAATTTTACAATACGTCTTGGAGAACCAACATGTACCATGACATGAAGAGAAGCTTCTTCTGGGAAAGAATGAAGAGGGATGGTGGGTGAATCAATGTATGAATTACGAAAAGGTGAAAACTGAACATCAGAAGCCTAATGGTTTGTTACAA
Organism: Allium sativum; assembly: GCA_030737875.1. Lineage (NCBI taxonomy): Eukaryota > Viridiplantae > Streptophyta > Magnoliopsida > Asparagales > Amaryllidaceae > Allium > Allium sativum. The sequence goes on along the minus strand of CM060919.1, from coordinate 227,368,711 downwards.
CCATTAGGGATTCCAGTTTGGAAATGGGATTTCATATCCTAGGATTTCATCGATGGACTTCTGAGATCAAGAAGAGGGAACAAAAGCATATAGGTTGTTGTGGATGGACTAACCAAGAGTGCCCATTTTATTTCTGTGAAGTCTACTAGGATGGTGCTGGTTTTGGTTTAATAATTCATAAAGAATATAGTGAGGCTTCATGAAGTTTCTAGTAGTACTGTAAGCGACAGGGACCCATTGTTTATGAGTGAGTTTTGGAAAGTTTGCAGAAGACAATGAGAACAAAACTAAAGATGATTACAGCTCAACACCCACAGACAGATAGGCATACCGGGAGGGTGAATAACGTACTGGAAGATTTTCTAAGAGCTTGTATTCTGGTCTTTGGTAGTTCTTAGGAGGACCATTTGCATTTGGTGGATTTTTCTTTAATAATAGCTCTCGGAATACTATAGGAATAGGACCTTTAGAAGCTTTATACAAAAGACCGTGTAAATCGACATCATGTTAGCTGGAGAAAGGAAATAGGCTAGTTCTTAGTCCAAAGTTAGTAAGAGAATCCATAGAGAAGATTGAGATCATTTAGGTTCGGATGAAGGAAGCTCAATACCGGCCGAAGAGGTACGTGAATAGATGGTGCAGGGATTTGAAATTCTCTATTCGAGAAAGGGTTTCATAAGGGTGTCACCGATGAAAGGCATGTTCAATTTCAGAAAAGCGTGGAAGCTTACGTAGACATTAGGCCTTTTTAGTTTTGGAAAGAATTGGAAAGTTGCCTATTGGGTGGAGCTACCAGCACTACGCCATAGATGGCCTACTACAACGAAAATCCAAGGTGTTGCCAGCTAAAATGTTGCCATAACTATGCTGATTTTTGTCTATTGCAATACACGCTTAAATGTGTTAGCATAGATTCAATCATGTGTTGCAGTAGCCGCGTGAATAAAATTATCAATCCACATCAACACGATCCAACGTTCCACGTTACTGATCCGCGTCATTCTTATTTTCCTTCATCTCCTCAGCCCCTTTTCCCCAAATTTTTATTTTCCCGCTGGAAGGTAATTGACGATATTTTCACTTTTCCCCCAAAAGAATTTATTTTCCCGCTAGAACATAAGTGACGCTATTTTCACTTGAGAAAAGATTTATTTCGGATCTGGACAAATAACGTTGTTCAATCCAAGTTAATAAGAAAACTCTTCTGGAAATTGTAATCGAATGTTTCAAAGCTGGATTCCTTTTTGCTCTTACAAGGATCAACCACCAAAAGTTAGATCTTTTAGCGAAACCAATTCCAATTTAAACTATCTCATACTGAAATTCATCTCGATTCTTCAACCGTCTATTCTGGCATTCAGATCTGGCTGCTTCTTTCTTCCATCTAATTACCAAGGGTATGATTTGAAACTGGTTTAAAGTACTCGATTTAGTGGATTATATTTTTCGTTAGGCCATAGACAATCAATTAATTATATATTGGGTCTGTTTTGATTAACGACAGTTATATATTGGTTCAAAGTTGAAGCTTCACTCAATTTTGGAAGGGTTAGTGTTTGGTTCATAGATTCAACTTGGGGGTTGTTTATTCCTTTTGAAAGCCTGTGAGTTCCATATAAATCCTATCTGGTTTTCTAATTACTTCTCAATTCTTGTATGTTATTGAAGCAGGGGGCATGCTAATATACTTTGAGAATAAAGACTAGCTTCTCTTCTCCTAGACATCCTAAAAAATTAACTGTAAGAAAAAAAATCAATGTAATTATTTCATATTTTGCATGTTAATGTTTCTCTCTTCTTTTTTCATCTTGGTAATTAAACGTGTTGAAAACAGTTCTGTGTATAGCTACTTTTCTTGTATGGGAAAGGCCAAATATTGAATCTGCAATGTATTTTTCAAATGCTGTCACAAATAGAGAATTGTTTGAATAATGCAGTCGGTGATGTGTTTGCATAGATAACCAGTGACTGTTGCTTTCCTGGTTCTAATGATGATGACATGGACTTAGATGTATACACATTGTGGTACTATCCCTTTTCAAACTCTTCAGCGGATGTTGAGGCTTCACAAAGAGCACATGATTTCATGATAGGCTGGTAAATGCAAAAGTGCAGCAAAATTTTCTTCTCGTCATTATAACTGTTAAGTTCATTGAATTACTGAATTATAATTATGGATTGAAAATTTGAGATATAACGGTAAAATTATGCAGTATAACCCAGGAATCTCCTAGTTTTGCAAGACAGATTCATACAGCTATAATTTTATTACTTCTTCATGGACATCATATAAATTCAATTTTTGTTCAAGGAAAATGAATCCACTACTGTATGGTGAGTACCCTGAAGTCATGGAAAAGAATGCAGGTAAAAGGCTACCATCTTTCACCCAAGCACAGGCACTTCAAGTGAAAGGGTCATTTGACTTCATTGGAGTAAATTATGACTTTTCGGTTTATGTCAAGTTTGTATTTTTTCCAAATCAAAAGCTCGGGACTTCAATATGGACATGTTTTCTGTCCTTACAGGTTCAGTTCTCTTTCGTTCATATCTTGGCAATACTATTTACACTTAACATCACATATATTTCATTGTCTCTTAAAATGATTAAGTTCATATACTCTAAACAGTGGCTTTATGTTCATTGCAGATTCTGCTAATGATACGAGCACTGGGAAGGTGATAATAGACATACCAGTATCATGTTATAGTCTTTAATTTGAAATGAATAATATCAAAGATTACCTGATGGTTAGCAGTTTGTTCCAATAACTATAGTGAGTGATCCACTAGGGCTTCAAAAGATGCTCGAGTATTTCAAACTCAACTATGGGAATCCTCCAATTTATATACAAGAGAATGGTAACTATTCACTCTTGTATAATGAAAAAATATTTTGCTTTTCAGTACGTACTCTGAAATAAAAAAAATCATGTCAGTGACTTTGAAAATTTACTGTAAGCATTTTTACTTCTAGGTTATGGATTAGGTGTCAACAACACAATCAAAGATACAAACCAGATTGATTACTTAAGTGGCTATATCGGTAGTATGCTTGATGCATCAGGTAATGCCAAGTGAAGTAGTCTAAAATGATGATAATAAAAAACCTTCAATTAATTTCTTATATCGAATAATTCAGCACTGATTCAATTAATGCCTCTTACCATCTTGTTTACTTGTTTTCTGGAACTTTTCTCTTTTTAGTTGCCCATTTCTTAGAAATAAAAATGTTGTGAACTAGACATGGTTGTAATAGCGTGAGACTAATTCTAATAACAGGTCCTATTTCTAGCATCAAATCGGGCATATGGTCTAACTAATCCTGCAGCGTTATATATTTATATTTTAATGCAGTTTATTAAAAGTACTGGTCATCATCAACCAATTGGATCTGGCTCACATATACCTTCTTTCTGGGTCTATATATCACATTGTAAGAGCAAGTTCTATGCTTCTTGATTTTACTAACGTCACTTTTAAGGTTAATCATGCTGAATCTATACCATATACATGCATGTTGAGAAATGGGACGTGTGCAGATGTTTCTATTCCCTAGTTATACACCAAAAGATGTTATTGTTCCCAAAGTTATCACACTCTCAAATATTTGTTATACATGTGATTCAATGATGACTATACAATTAATTTTTAGTTTCGTCTAACTTTTCCACAGAGAAGAAGCTTGAAACTCCATTAATCGAGTGTTCTGATTCAGGTATGCATACTGTTTTTCTTTTCTTGTGTACTTTGCCTGTGTGTATCAAAATCAACCCAACGGGACAGCTTTGATTTCATGCACGGACAAGCACATTACGCCCAAAGCAAGAATGATGATTCAGGGAAAGAATTCTTTGCGCCAAGATGCTTATCAACAGCTGAAATTCCTCAAATTCATGAACATGCCTGGTGTTGGAAGACTGCCGGTGCAACTGGGAGTGAACATGCCAGCACAAGCAAACCGGAAACTCATACATAGCGACAATGACCTGGCGTCAGAAAGCGATCTGTTTGAGGTATATGACGTAGTTCTCTATTTATGAGTCATCGACATATTGCAGGATTACAATATGAAAAAGAAAGTCGAGCACACTTATGGTATGATTTGAAACTTAATTATATGATGTAATTGAATACTTGAATTGGAAATTATTTATTTATATTTGATAAAGGAAAGTATATCTTTTATTGCAGATGCTTCAAGCATTTTATTGTAGTTGTCAATCATTGAACATTGTGAGAAGTTATGCGGTTTGAATTCTCTTAATGTATGTGATGCAGATAAATTCAAGGCGATCAATGACGAAGGAATGCCGATGTATTAGAGGTCATTCATGATTGAACTAGAGAAGTTATGTTTGCGAGCGAATCATCAGAAGGGAAAAAATAAAGGTAATATTTTATATAATCATTTTCATATATTTTTCTTTTTTATGGTTGTATGTGTAAGTCTGCGTATGAGTGAATCGAGCAACAATGTAGTGAGGAATGTATGTAAATATGAATGATTGTGTAATATATGAGTGAATGTACAATAGTGGAGTCAAAAAATTTGTACCATTTGAAATGTTGAAATAAAATATTTATTTAAATAAAATATTGTGTGATAATAATATTTAATATAATATTATGAAATCTTTGATTAATAGCGGATGAGGTGTAATTACTTTCAGCAGTTCTAAAACAAATTTTAACAACTGCTAGAAACAGTTATAAAAAAAGTTGACTTTATTACGATTGCCTGCTTTACTAGACATATTACAACTATTTTTGGCAGTTGTGAAAGGGTATTTTTTTGTTCTAGTGGTACCTGTGGCATCACCTGTATCGATGTTACCATAGGGTCGCAAAGGTGTTGCCTTTGACTCTAAGGCAACGCGGCAAAAGGCAACCCCGAAAAGGGTTGCCACAGATCATTTTTTGCCTACAACAACACTTTTTGGCACCTACTGCGTCACTTCTTTCGGGTTGCCGTAGGCCATCTACGGCGTAGTGCAGATAGACTAGTTGGAGACTATAATGTGTTTCATGTATCGTCATTATGGAAGTATGTATATGACCCTGACACTACCACTAATCTGAGGATATTCGAAGAGTTTGTTAGGGAACCAGATTTGACTATCGTAAGGCAAGCAGATCGTGTTGTACATAGAGACGAAAAGAAATTGAGAACCAAGACAATTAAATTGGTGAAAGTTCAGCGGAGTTTTGACGAAAGAGACTGTGCTTACAGATGGAATATAGAATTAGAGAGGTGTTTCCTTATTTTCTTTCAGTAAAATCTATATTGTTTATGTTATGATAGCACTTCTTGCTGGGTTGCTATCACTATGCCATAGATTTCATACTGCAACACTGGAGAAGTGATGCAGGAAGTGCCAAAAAGTGTTGTTATAGGCAAAAAATGATCTATGTCAACACTTTCTAGGTGTTCCGTTTTTCCGCGTTGCCTTAGAGTCAAAGGCAACACCTTTGCAACCCTGTGGCAACATCGATACAGGTGTTGCAACAGGTACCACTACAACAAAAAAATACCCTTTCACAACCACCAAAACAGTTGTAATATGTCTAGTTATATTTGCAATCATAATAAAGTCAACCTTTTTAACAATTGTTTCTAGCAGTTGTTAAAACTAATTACATCTCAGCTGCTATTAATCAAAAATTTCATAATATTATAATTATAACCACTAGTTCACTAACAACAAACATAATTACTCACATCAAGAAAAAAACAATTCAAGTTTACACCATTTTTGAATAAGTAACTTCATTACAGAAAATAGCTGAATCATTACATATGTCAATAAAAGCACATACACTTATTAAATGAGAGGTTTTCTACATGGTCTTATAACTACTTTACTTTCAGTTATTACATACACGATTTGTTGAAATTGCCATATGCATCTTTAGTCATCAAAGTATATTCATGTTGATCTTCTTCTGTGTCCTGTACCAAATATAGAAAAACATCAGTGTTACATATAGTTCAAAATATTGCACTATAATTTTGCATAGCAGCCTAAATCCATTAACATAAATTGTAATGTTTAACATAAATCTGAATCCATTACCGTCAAATTGTATGTGGATTGGGATCATCATAACCTTATACATAGCAGCAGATGCCCAAACAGGCAATGAATGTGAAAACAAAACATGGATATATGTAAGATGGACTGCAATGAAAATATTAATGGTAATGCTACTCAAAATTTAACACAACAAAATTTATTTCTAGACCAAATTGTCAAAGTCGCAAAAGTGAGAACCGATAACGCAAGTGTAAAACATGTCAGGATATTCAGTGCAATGCAAAATAGCAAAACAAATTAAATCAAGCCCCAGTTTATCTATCCAAGCATGATACAATAGTATGCTATTAATTCATCATAAACATAGAAAAATGCAACAGTGTGGAAAGTAATATGTATGTAACATATACTTGTATTATAGCAGGCATCAATTTTGCTATCTATGTAACATATACCTGTAATGTACCACTTTTAAACTATGTAATCGCTAAGCACACATCATAAATCTTCTCTACATACGAACAAAAATGAAGCTTTACCTAACAAGCATATATCTTAAAACAACCACAAACTAGCATATCGATAAGAGTAATTTCAACAAAAAAGATGAACAATGCAATACCTCCAAAAACAAAAAGGCACCTAACAGGTTCATCTACGCAGTAATAATTCAGCTGTTGTGCCACATTAGCAACGTCTTTATGCCCTTCCTTTGGAAGCAAAACTCCTCTATCTATTCCCTTCACCTGATTATAAAGCATTAGAAGTTATCTACTAATGCAAAAAAATTCCTTGTTAATTTCAAATAGCACTCAAGCAACATAAATTAACTTATTGCTGTTTTAATAGATGATCTTCCTATACTCCTACAAAAAATGCAACAATGTGAAAAATGCAACAGCATATATACACATTCAGTATTATATAACAAGCATCAATTTTGCTATCTATACAACAACCTGCAATGGGCTCGAGAGATATAAAGTGCCCATAGAAAACACAGGACAATGTACTATTGTTAATGATAATGCAATGGGCTCTTCAATCATAGCATGCACGACCAATTCCAGAATATATGAGTTTATCTAACAATGTTACTCTAGTTACTGAATGTAAGAGATGATTTTACTTTAGTTCTGATAGCCAACTACATCTAAGATTCAATAATCAATTCCAAGTGATTAAAGCGAGAGGATAGGAGGTTCATAATGGAAATGCAGTTTATTGGTTAGTCATGATAGTAGTCAGTACATGAATTTTATACTTGAATAGTAATTAAACAAACCCACTGTTAACAACTATTATTTCCAAGAGATAGCGACAAAGGGAGTTAATAAATTAAATGTCATCTTGAATCAAAATGAACATGAAAAATCTTGCTTACTCGAAATTTCTTGTTTTAGGTCCTATGAAAACAAATTTAAGCAGCAAATACTTCAATTAAGATGAATAATGAGGTCCAATTAAGACAAATAATCCACCCATAGATGTTATGTTTATATCACTTTGAGGAAAGTTTTTTCCCTGACCCAACTTTCATATTAGAGTCGCACCCAATTTGATTTCAACATCTGAAAAGTTCCACTCCGACTAAATACAAATGATGAACACATATAAAGCAAGACAAAAACAAAGTTACCACTTATTGGCTGCTCCTTTTTATTGAAATCCAGTAGGATTTGAATGAAAGGCTGTGGGCTTTTTTTGGATTTTCAGTACTTCTGAATTTCTGCAACAATAGTTACTGAATGGATTTTGAATTTTAAGAAAAAAAAATAACAAACTAAAGTGTTGTGTATTGTCTATGTTTTACTTCAAGCGAGGTTTCTAAGCACATGCACATATAGGCACATGTACACATGCATGCTAAAAATGAGCATGAAAGCATTACTATTTCAGAAGTAAATTCATTTGTTAGTTGTTACTCGTAACAAACATATGGAATCAATTAACTAAATTAAAGACCAACCTAAATGATACATTAGTTTCTGTTATCACAACAAAAATAAATATAAATAATATCTCATGACAAACACTGTGAACCTTGTGTTTTACTTCCCATAGAAGTCAACTACATTAAGTAGCACGGTAATGCTACAAGATAAACCTGATAAATAATGCTAACACATGTTGCGAGACTGCAGTTTAATTATCAAGATGAATACATATGTATGAATGCCTAAGTAAGCTACTTCTCTGTTATTGTAATTTAGTCATATAGCAATAATACATGTTTTGACGTTTGAAGATAGTCGTTTGATACAACAAAAAATAAACGAATTCCCACTTCAATGAACTCACATATATGCCTATGTAAGTGTAGGTATATATACATATATTAATTATACATGAGCAACACAAATAACATATAAACACATAATGTTATAGGGTGATGTTTAAACGTAACATACCTCTGTTTAAACTTAGTTGTGCAATTGAACATAAGCTCAGTTAAAACTGAGCCGGAGGTCATTTGAAGAACTGAGTTGGAGCTCAATTAAATTTAGTTGGACTGAGTTGTACAAGTGAAGCTTAGTTAAACTGAGCTGAAGCTCAGTTGCATAACTAAGCTTACGCTCGAATTAAAACTGAGCTGCGACTAAGTTTTACCACTGTTGGCCACTTGAAAAGATATGGAGTAGCAGCAGATATTGTGACCAAAGACATGAACATAACATCGAGCAAAAGCAATTAAGCTTCACTACTTAGTTATAAACTGAGCAGTAAGCTCATAAAAAATGGGCTTACCGCTCGGTTTATAACTGAGCAATGCACTCAGTTTATAACTAAGATACGGGCTACTAGTAGGTATTGTGACCAAAGACACAGATATGACGAATAAACTAGTTAGATCGATTCGATCAGGAGGAACTAAATTAGGGTTAATAAATCAGGGTTAATAAATTACCCATTTCCATCGATCAGTACAAGGAACGGAGGAAGTTATGCAAGAGCAGGGACAAAACTAAATTAGGGTTAATAAATTACCCATTTCCATCATCGATCAATACAAGGAACGGAGGAAGTTGTGCAAGAGCAGGGCTAAAATCTGATGTCGCGGAGTGTGGAACTCTAATCTGAAGGGAAAAAATAGGAGTGTGGAACTCTATGCAGTTGATTAAAGTGGGAGTAAAAAACAGGAGACGAATAGGCAAAAATTTAATTTTTGGATCCGCCATTAAAAAAGCAAGCCGGCTACAATTTTCTCAAGTGAAAAAACAAACAAAGGCAAATAGCGTGAATTATGTTCCACCGGGAAAATGAAAATTTGGGGGTAAACGAGGTGAGGCGATGAAGGAAAATTTAATGCTGATTGGTAACATGGGCCGTTGGATCTTATTCACATGGATTACTAATTTTATTAATTTTTTAATTCGAATATATCTATAGCTATTGCAACACTAGTTGATATTTATGCTAACACATTGAAGAGTGCATTGCAATAGACAAAAATCAACATAGCCGTGGCAACATTTCAGCTGGCAACACCTTAGATTTTGGTTGCAGTAGGCCATCTATGGCGTAGTGTATCATTGCTTTGCTTGTTTATTCCTTGATTGAATTTCAGGGATGAAATTCTTTTTAGGAGGGAGGATGTAATACCCTTAAATTTAAATAACATTATTCATGAATTTAATTGGTTAAATTAAAAGGGAACAATGCGATGAAGTAGGAAATGAGATTTGTGTTTAATGAATTAACTGGAAGGTCGGCATTAGAAACAAATCAAATAATGATTAAGGATGAGCATATAAAATAGGGCAAAGTGGTAAACTTTTAGCATCTATATAACCTCATATCCTAGAGCATTTTTCAGTTTTCATTTACCCTAGAAATTAAAAGAAAACCTAAGGTGTCGGCCATTATGCCAGGGAAGAGGAAAAAAGAAAGAAAGCTAGGGTTAAAGCATGGAAACATCTACAACAAATCTCACTACCATAACTAATCATGGTGAATAATACTCTTACCTTGTGTTTCAGTCATTGGGAAAATAGCCGAAAATGATGTTTGTTCATGATGGTTTTTCATGATTGTTATGATGCTAATTGGTGGTTAATTGATGGTTATGTTTAACATGTTATATGCTTCTACACACATGAAAATGGTTTAAGCTTTAGGGTAAAACCTATAGTTAGAGATCCCCCGATGCTATCTAATTTTGGTATGATGTTTTTATATGATTTTGGAGATGGATTTTGAATTTCATAGTCTTTCATGGTTTTCTGAATTAGTTATGAATTTTCGGTTTGAATTGCGTAGGGAAAACTTACATGTTGGTTAAAATGATTAAAATATATGTATAAATATTTTGTACATGGTTGTTACAAAAGTACTATGAAAATATTATATACGGTCAATGTTTTAATTTATAAGCCAATGAGAATTCAATAAACATAGTGGAGTAAGTATGAAGTAGCACTTTTAAGGAAATATGTCTGTATTTACTGTTAGTGCCACTACCTTTCTAGAAGCAACATTTTGATATTCTTAGAAGCCACCTTTCAGTAATATTAAATACTATGAATAACACATGTATGGTATATGAAGTATTCAGATTTATGTCTTTTACCTTCCGTAGGAGCTTTGGTATGTAACAACCAAATAATAATTAATTAACAAACTGATTAATTGAAAAATAAGTTCAAAATAATTTGTAACAACCCGAAAATCTGGGCCAGTTTAAAATTTTTAAATTGGCAATTTTAATGAATTTTGAATATTTAAAATAGATTATTTTAAATAATATCGATGAGAAATTTATTTTGAATAGAAATCGAACGTATATATTTATATAGATCGTCGTTAGTTTATAATATTTATTTATAATTATAAAGGGAATTGAAAATGGCGCGGTAGTTCGATAATTCGATTTCAAACTTCGAATGGATGTACAGGATTCAAAATAAACCGGATTTTAGTGAAACCAAAAATATTTGAATCTAATTGATAATATCTTTCCAACGAATCTGAAAAATCAAAATTTCATAGCGGGGAAAAAAAGATATGTCCAGTTGAAATTTCAGAATAGTCGCTATGGAATTTTGGCCCTTAAAAATGGCCATTTTGCAAACGACCTCGGTTTTCGACGAAACCACTTTTGTTGGATCCGTGATGTCAAGTTATTGCTAGGTTTCAAATTTCATAATTTTTCAAATCAATATGTGAGCGTGGCAAAGGAATACGCGTTTGACCAGTTTTAGTTGATTTTAATCGACTGGAAAATGGTCATTTTTCGAACGGCCTCAGAATTTGACGAAACTAGTTTTGTTAGGACCGTATCGTCAATACGAAGCTAGAAAATATTTTTCTGCAATTTTTAGAGTTAGAGTGTGGCCCCGGTAAATTGAAATGCGCGTTCAAATTCAATATATAGAGTTATATGTTGATTTTAACGGAAACTGATCGAAACGGCGAATCAGCTAATGGTACATATCACATTGTGTTCGGAATGGGGGTAAAATGCTATGGACGACAGGCGGTGGGCCTCGTTTAGACGTCGATTAAAAAAGTCAACTTTCGGAAATTAAATAAATTAAAAATTAAAAATACCCCTCTCCCCCTTACTTCTTCTCAGCCCCCCCCCCCCCCCACGTTCATTTCTAAAACGAAAAGAAAAAAAAAGAAATTATAAATCGCGCCTGAGACCTAGCCGCCGCCCTCCCTCAAATCCACCGCGCCGTCGCCGGAGGGCACCCCCACGTCGCCGACGCCCTGGCCCCCTCTCGCGTCTCGTCCTCCGCCCTCGTCCCCTCCAGTTCGAGCCGCAAGCCCAATCGATTAACGCTGGAGCCACCCAGCGCCAGCACCCGGTTGCGCGCCCTCCCCACGGCCATCGTCGGCCTTCCTCCCCCCTTCCCGCCGCCTTCAGCTGTTCTCCCCCCCCACCCCCGGGCCACCAGCAAGTTCCTCCACTCCCTCTATCAAATAAAGGTGAGTTTTTACTGATTTTATTTTTCTATGTGATAAAGCTGATTTTTCTTATTCGAACAAATAGAAATAGATTTGATTTTTCATATATGAAACATAGAAAAAGATTTGAATTTCAAAACAAAAAGATGTGATTTTTATGTTGTAAAAATTATAATTTTTCGTTCATGAAAAATTGAGATTTTGATTATCATGTGGCGGAAATGAAAATGAGATTTTTATGTGCATGCAAGAATTATAAAAATATGATTTTTATATAGGTATGATAGTAAAAAGATGATTTTTATTCATGTAGAGTTATAAAAATATAATCTTTATTAGTGATAAAAATTTGATTTTTATATATTGAATAGCGAAGTAAAAATTCGATTTTTATATATTGAATAGTGAAGTAAAAATTCGATTTTTATATATTGAATAGTGAAGTAAAAATTCGATTTTTATATATTGAATAGTGAAGTAAAAATTCGATTTTTATATATTGAATAGCGAAGTAAAAATTCGATTTTTATATATTGAATAGCAAAGTAAAAATTCGATTTTTACATATGTAGAGAATACGGGCAAAGAAAGTGACAAGAGGCAAGAACGGCGAAGATTTCTACCTAAGAAGAGTCGTGGGATCGGATTAGCTAATCAGTGAGAACTTCTCACCTTTTAATTTTGTTTTCTAGTTAAAATATATACTAGGATGGAGACGGTGTTTAGTAGCACCCGACACCCGTCGTCCACAGACCATGGACGGCTTGTGTGCTTGTTTGTTAGATTTTGATGTGTAGTTGATTGTGTGATGTGATGTGAAATGAAATAAAATATTTATATAGTTGAAAATATTTTATAGTTAAAAATAGAATTTTTAACGTGTATATGAAAGGAAATAAAAATAAATAAATCAGACGATTTGTTTATATACACACATTTGACTGATATTGATTGGGACGATAAATTTTACACATCGCTCAACTGCACAAATAAAATCTGTGTTTGATTGTTTGAAACCCCACACGGGTATTGGGATGATATTTGACGTACACTAATCCCAATAATTAGTTGTATGTCGATCGATTGATTGACAGGCTGCTATAAGCGTTGAATATTTATATTCGATGCTTATACAGTGTAGAATGCACTTTGGATGATGGTTGATTATTCATCGTTGTTATTGTATACACGTGTTGTAGAAAATCCATATAATTAACATTATATGGTAATTGATTGGGCCTCATTCCAGTTTTGAAATAGAAATATTTGAAAAATAAATATTTGAAATAGAATATTTGAAAATAGAAATATATGAAGCCGTGTTGATTAGATTGACGCCATTTTGACGTGAACGATATTTATATCGATTTTATTCATTTTATAATGAATATCGAAAGTGATTTCAAAATCTGATATTTTGAAAAGAATTGAATTCGAATTAAATTGAATTGATTAGAAATTCGAAATAAACAGAAATGATTTGAAATTCGAATAGAATTGAAATTCGAATTAAATTGAAATAGAATTGAAATTGAATAGAAATGAATTCGAATTGAAATTGAATAGAATTGAATTCAAATTGAATTGAAATGAATTCGAATTGAAATTGAATAGAAATGAATTCAAATTGAAATTGAATTGAAATGAATTCGAATTGAAATTGAATAGAAATGAATTCAAATTGAAATTGAATTGAAATGAATTCGAATTGAAATTGAATAGAAATGAATTCAAATTGAAATTGAATTGAAATGAATTCGAATTGAAATTGAATAGAAATGAATTCAAATTGAAATTGAATTGAAATGAATTCGAATTGAAATTGAATAGAAATGAATTTGAATTGAAATGAATTCGAATTGAAATTGAATAGAAATGAATTCGAATTGAAATTGAATAGAAATGAATTCAAATTGAAATTGAATAGAAATTAATTCGAATTGAAATTGAATAGAAATTAATTCAAATTGAAATTGAATTGAAATGAATTCGAATTGAAATTGAATAGAAATGAATTCGAATTGAAATTGAATAGAAATGAATTCGAATTGAAATTGAATTGAATTGAAAACGAACTGAAATTGAATTAGAAATCAATTTGAATTGAGATCAATTTGAAATGAATTTAAAACAAATTTATATTGGAAAAATTCAATTTTGATTTGAATTTGAAATTGTTTCGAAAACGTATTTAAAACGATTTATAAAATACGTTTTAAAAAGGAAATCGACGAAGTATATATATTATATATATAATATAATGGCCTGAATAGAACGCGCCGCGCCGCGGTAGTTCGCGAATTTCGACCATTGACTTCGAACGGATATTGCGGGAGATCCGACCGTCGGATTCTCCTAAAACCGGAACGTTGGGTTCGTATTGAAAAGAGCTTTCTAACAAATATTAGAAATTAGAAATCTAATGGTTGGATTTGGAATTATGTCCAAATCAAATTTGGAAAAGGTCGCTGTAAGTGCAGTTCGATGGTCATTGATGGAAATCGACTGTACGGGCCTTGGTAAAATTATTAAAAATATCAATAATTTGTGAAAAATCATAAGAAATGATTTGTGAAGAATTGGGATGAAAAACTCCATATTTGAAAAGATAAAAATAAATTTTTATCGAAATGAACTAGTTTTGAACTAGAATAGTAATTTATTTATTTTTAAAATAAATAAATCCAATAAATTGGATTTGAAATGGTTTTGAAATATAACCAGAATTTCCAATAATTGAATTGGAATGGATTTGAATTGAAATTGTCTTTGGAATATTTCGATGTTGGATTTCGTGATTATACAGATGTTGTTATGGAAATTTGAAAGATATATATATATCGTTATTTCCAATACGATATTTGTTGGTCGTAGAATTTGATATTGAATATAAGCCAATATATTTTCTATTCAGAGCCTTGTATTTAATATCAAATGTGATTTGGGTTTGTCGTGAATAGTGTCTTCATTAACACGGTTCTTAAGCCCAGTTGAGAAAAAGATTAAATCTTTTATTTAGATTTAATGAAGTGTACCAATTAAATAATATTTAATTGGAATTGAATTGGTATTCATTTTTGGGTTTATCGTGAACAGTATTTTAAATAACACTTGTTCTTTAACCCGATAATTAATAGAATGTGATTTTGGGTTGTCGTGAGCGGCATCTTCAATAAGACTGTTCTTAGACCCAAAGGAGTTAAGAAAATCAGAAACTAACTGGAGGTTAGTTAAGTTGAATGGTCTCTTGGGTATTGATCTGATGTTGGTTTCGGCCTTCGGGGTTAATACTTAGGGAATTGCTCACTTGCTAATTTTACAGTTAGGGACTGATTGAAATGTGATGTGATTTTGGGTTTATCGTGAACCGTGTTTTAAATGACACTGATTCTTTAGCCCAGTCACAGATTAAAACTAAGTGGAGTTTTAATGAATCTTTAATTAGATTGAAATGATCGAGAATGGAGTATCACCAGTCTTGCTCCAGGCGATAGTTAAATCTTTAATTAGATTTGAACATGAAATGGTAATTGAATTTACCGATAACACCGTGGTGTTAGATACGAAGTATTACCAATTTACTTCATGGGATGAATAGGTTGGGATTGGGAAATTAAAACAAATGATTACTTCGGTAAGGTTCGTTAGTCCCGACTAGTTGAATCGAAATTCAAAAGAAGATTAAAGAATAAATTCAAGGGATTTATCTTTGATAAAATTAATGGGAACCTTTCCCTATGAATGTGAAATTTAGAAACTAACTGTCGGTTAGCTAAGCAGAATGGTTTTCTGGATATTGATCTGATGTTGGTTTCGGCCTTCGGGGTTAATATTTGGGAAATTATTTTATTGATTAATTTACGGTTAGTGACTGATGAATTGGAATGAGGCGTATGTTGTGTTTGTGTAACACTTATTTAAAATATACGCGAGTTATTCGGAAAGGCCGGGTTTATCCCATTCTGAATAACCGATACGACGATAAGTCGAAGATGAAGACGGTGGTCGAAGACCGGAGGTCTTCACGTTGTTTGGGTGATTACTGATGAACTTGATTGGGATGTACACCCAAGAAGATGGAAACAGTTGGTGACCGTCCAGACGTACTTGGAGATCGATGGATATGCGGGGTACTAGGTGCCTCCGGTTTCGTTCAGACCCAGAACGGACTTGTAAATGGACTGTGTGTCTGACATTGGATTTTAGTCTGTGTGATTGATTTCTATTAAATATATATCTGTTTGGCGACGGAGAATTTATTCTCTTGCTTAACGCCCTTCTCTGAGACGTACGAGCTCAGGGGTTATATACTGATGGATATCAAACGCATAGAGTGAATTGCCTGTGTGGCATGCCTAAGTGGCGAATGATCAAGGCTTCTGTTGAAAAGCAAAGTCTTGTGGCTGATGATCGAAGCACGGCCTTCGTGGCGTAGCTTTGTGTAACGTTTAATTCGCGAGTTTCACACCCGGTATGAACCAAAAACGGGAGACGGACCTCAGGGAGGGCATGCGTTTCTTTCTAGTTAGAAGTGGCGTCAGTGGTTTTACACGCCCTGACGAGTTTGACTTATGTAGTTGTTGCTGTTGCGAGGCGCCTCGGTTTGATCGGACGATCCGGGTCCGATGGAGTCATTCGTTAGCTCATTTACACCCCATAGGGCGGGGAAACGCATTGTTCAGGCATAATAATCCACATCGGTGGACCGGCCCTGTCGCTCCAAGGGTCACTCGAGCTCTGATCCTGAGGCTCGGGCTAGAGAGTCTCGAATCGGTTGAGGACTATCTTTTGCCTCGGTTCATAGATGGAAATCCAACTTCCAAATACGTGACATTTGCGGTTTTATTTGTAGAGCCTAGTATGGCGACATAGTGGGATGGGGCGCTTATGCCGCCTATGATTGATACTTATGATTTGAAGTTGTTTTAAATACTATGCACTTATAATAGTATCAAATGATTTGTTTTGAATGTATCAAGCATTCTTGGCTATTATAAGGTAAAAACCCTATCCTCCGGCTTGCGTTGCATTGTGTGATGGGACCTGGGTCTTATAATAGCTTCATTTTTCTTTATTTAGCATTGCGTTGTTTGTTTTATGCACTGGTATTCTTGGGAGGAAACCCGTTCCGTGTTATACGGCGTGGTCCCTTGATTTACCTTACTTTGAAAATAAAGATAAATGACTGTTTTAGTTCTCACACCAGTCACATGACTGACCTGGAGTTTATTGTTTTAACCTAAACTCTGGGTGCCCCTATTTTCCACACGGGCAGCTAGTAGTTTTGGTTTTGCAGATTTATATTCACAGGATCCTGGTTTACAGCTGGAATGATATCCGGAAAGCTTTGTATCCGTATATCTCTTCTAGTTGCGTATTGTATTATTTTCCGCTGCGATGTATTTAAATGTAATTTGAATCTCTGATATTTCTGTGTAATATTTATTTATACTCTGTATATTCTTGTATTCTGATGGAATTGTTGTAATTAACAATGAAATGTTCTTCCGTCTGCGTTCTATTTTGTAGTGTTCTCGAACGATCAGGCGTTTCGAATGGTCTGGGTCGGTTTAGCGATCGATTCAGATCGAATGAAATTCTTTTTCTTCACAGTTGGTATCAGAGCTTTGGTTTACAAAGCTCAGAGAACAAGGCACATTAGAACCATACGAAATAATTCATCAGATATTGGATTAGTAATATCCAATGGAATGACTCGTTAGAGATGGGATCAGTAGTATCCTAGAACGAGTGTGAAGAGTATATTTTTTTTATGAAAACAATTTTTGTTTTGAAAATTTAAATCAATTATTTGTATTTGGTTATTTATTTATATTTATGTGGACAATCCAGTATATATAGATTTTGCGTATACGTCTTATCCGTGTGTATTCGAAGTTTTGATATATTGGGTAGATATAGAATCACATTCTAGTCGCCCGGAGAGAATTCTGATGATTGATGCATCATCATCAGAATTTATGTTCGAGTGACGAAGGTGTGATATATATATATATTTCCATTAGACTGGTGTGAGAACCAAAATTAGATAGGGCATATTGTTGTGATTTGGCATCAAAAATGTGATTTTTGACTATATAACAAAATTATGTGTTTGAAATGCTAATCAACAAATTGATTGATGGTTGTGTCGTTTGATTATTGTTGGATTAATTAAAATTTGAACCATTTAGTCAAATTGTACCAAAAAGTGAGTTGTATTGAAAATGTGTCGCATTTGCTTGCATATACTTGTACTTACATTGAACAGGTCATAGCAAAGAGGCTAGAGCAGAAGAATAAAATTTGTTTGCCCGACAAATAGGTACATGTTTATCATAATTTACTGTTTTGTCAGGGTGATGATGATTTTATGAGCCGATTGGCTTTTTCTTTTTCTTTTTGAGATCAGAGGGCATGTATGGCAATTTCGGGATTTTCCCGTGCTCCCGGTGCAGGGGAGGTTATGGCGAAATTTTTCGAAAATTTAGGGTGTTAGCCAAATTTTTTGAAAAATTTGAAAAGTTCTTAGAAACTGAAAATTTGAAGAACTTAAGCCATAATCAAAATTATGGAAGTAGAGTTGGTTAATCAAACCACTTTCGACTTTGTTCCTTTTCGGGGACGAAAAGTTTTAAGTGGGGGAGATTGTAACAACCCGAAAATCTGGGCCAGTTTAAAATTTTTAAATTGGCAATTTTAATGAATTTTGAATATTTAAAATAGATTATTTTAAATAATATCGATGAGAAATTTATTTTGAATAGCAATCGAACGTACATATTTATATAGATCGTCGTTAGTTTATAATATTTATTTATAATTATAAAGGGAATTGAAAATAGCGCGGTAGTTCGATAATTCGATTTCAAACTTCGAATGGATGTACAGGATTCAAAATAAACCGGATTTTAGTGAAACCAAAAATATTTGAATCTAATTGATAATATCTTTCCAACGAATCCGAAAAAACAAAATTTCATAGCGGGGATAAAAAGATATGTCCAGTTGAAATTTCAGAATAGTCGCTATGGAATTTTGGCCCTTAAAAATGGCCATTTTGCAAACAACCTCGGTTTTCGACGAAACCAATTTTGTTGGATCCGTGATGTCAAGTTATTGCTAGGTTTCAAATTTCATAATTTTTCGAATCAATATGTGAGCGTGGCAAAGGAAAACGCGTTTGACCAGTTTTAGTTGATTTTAATCGACTGGAAAATGGCCATTTTTAGAACGGCCTCAGAATTTGATGAAACTAGTTTTGTTAGGACCGTATCGTCAATACGAAGCTAGAAAATATTTTTCTGAAATTTTTAGAGTTAGAGTGTGGCCCCGGTAAATTGAAATGCGCGTTCAAATTCAATATATAGAGTTATATGTTGATTTTAACGGAAACTGATCGAAACAGCTTATGGTACATAACCCATTGGGTTCGGAATGGGGGTAAAACGCTATGGACAACAGGCGGTGGGCCTCGTTTAGAGGTCGAATAAAAAAGTCAACTTTCGGAAATTAAATAAATTAAAAATTAAAAATACCCCTCTCCCCCTTACTTCTTCTCAGCCCCCCCCCCCGTTCATTTCTAAAACGAAAAGGGAAAGAAAAAATTATAAATCGCGCCTGAGACCTAGCCGCCGCCCCCCCTCAAATCCACCGCGCCGTCGACGGAGGGCACCCCCATGTCGCCGACGCCCTGGCCCCCTCTCGCGTCTCGTCCTCCGCCCTCATCCCCTCCAGTTCGAGCTCAAGCCCAATCGATGAAAGCTGGAGCCACCCAGCGCCAGCACCCGGTTGCGCGCCCTCCCCACGGCCATCGTCGGCCTTCCTCCCCCCTTCCCGCCGCTAAGTTGTTCCCCCCTCCCCCACGGGCCACCAGCAAGATCCTCCACTCCCTCTATCAAATAAAGGTGAGTTTTTACTGATTTTATTTTATGTTAAAACTGATTTTATTTTTCTATGTGATAAAACTGATTTTTCTTATTTGAACAAATAGAAATAGATTTGATTTTTCATATATGAACACATAGAAAAAGATTTGAATTTCAAAACAAAAAGATGTGATTTTTATGTTGTAAAAATTATAATTTTTCGTTCATGAAAAATTGAGATTTTGATTATCATGTGGCGGAAATGAAAATGAGATTTTTATGTGCATGCAAGAATTATAAAAATATGATTTTTATATAGGTATGATAGTAAAAAGATGATTTTTATTCATGTAGAGTTATAAAAATATAATCTTTATTAGTGATAAAAATTCGATTTTTATATATTGAATAGCGAAGTAAAAATTCGATTTTTATACATTGAATAGTGAAGTAAAAATTCGATTTTTATATATTGAATAGTGAAGTAAAAATTCGATTTTAATATATTGAATAGTGAAGTTAAAATTCGATTTTTATATATTGAATAGTGAAGTAAAAATTCGATTTTTATATATTGAATAGCGAAGTAAAAATTCGATTTTTATATATTGAATAGCGAAGTAAAAAATTCGATTTTTATATATTGAATAGCAAAGTAAAAATTCGATATTTACATATGTAGAGAATACGGGCAAAGAAAGTGACAAGAGGCAAGAACGGCGAAGATTTCTACCTAAGAAGAGTCATGGGATCGGATTAGCTAATCAGTGAGAACTTCTCACCTTTTAATTTTGTTTTCTAGTTAAAATATATACTAGGATGCAGACGGTGTTTAGTAGCACCCGACACCCGTCGTCCACAGACCATGGACGGCTTGTATGCTTGTTTGTTAGATTTTGATGTGTAGTTGATTGTGTGATGTGAAATGAAATAAAATATTTACATAGTTGAAAATATTTTATAGTTAAAAATAGAATTTTTAACGTGTATATGAAAGGAAATAAAAATAAATAAATCGGACGATTTGTTTATATACACACATTTGACTGATATTGATTGGGACGATAAATTTTACACATCGCTCAACTGCACAAATAAAATCTGTGTTTGATTGTTTGAAACCCCACACGGGTATTGGGATGATATTTGACGTACACTAATCCCAATAATTAGTTGTATGTCGATCGATTGATTGACAGGCTGCTATAAGCGTTGAATATTTATATTCGATGCTTATACAGTGTAGAATGCACTTTGGATGATGGTTGATTATTCATCGTTGTTATTGTATACATGTGTTGTAGAAAATCCATATAATTAACATTATATGGTAATTGATTGGGCCTCATTCCAATTTTGAAATAGAAATATTTAAAAAAGAAATATTTGAAATAGAATATTTGAAAATAGAAATATATGAAGCCGTGTTGATTAGATTGACGCCATTTTGACGTGAATGATATTTATATCGATTTTATTCATTTTATAATGAATATCGAAAGTGATTTCAAAATCTGATATTTTGAAAAGAATTGAATTCGAATTAAATTGAATTGATTAGAAATTCGAAATAAACGGAAATGATTTGAAATTCGAATAGAATTGAAATTCGAATTAAATTGAAATAGAATTGAAATTGAATAGAAATGAATTCGAATTGAAATTGAAATTGAATAGAATTGAATTCAAATTGAAATTGAATTGAAATGAATTCGAATTGAAATTGAATAGAAATGAATTCAAATTGAAATTGAATTGAAATGAATTCGAATTCAAATTGAATAGAAATGAATTCAAATTGAAATTGAAATGAAATGAATTCGAATTGAAATTGAATAGAAATGAATTCAAATTGAAATTGAATTGCAATGAATCCGAATTGAAATTGAATAGAAATGAATTTGAATTGAAATGAATTCGAATTGAAATTGAATAGAAATGAATTCAAATTGAAATTGAATAGAAATGAATTAAAATTGAAATTGAATTGAAATGAATTCGAATTGAAATTGAATTGAAATGAATTCGAATTGAAATTGAATAGAAATGAATTCGAATTGAAATTGAATTGAATTGAAAACGAACTGAAATTGAATTAGAAATCAATTTGAATTGAGATCAATTTGAAATGAATTTAAAACGAATTTATATTGGAAAAATTCAATTTTGATTTGAATTTGAAATGAAGTTGAAATCGTTTCAAAAACGAATTTAAAATGATTTATAAAATACGTTTTAAAAAGGAAATCGACGAAGTATATATATTATATACAATATATATATATAATATAATGGCCTGAATAGAACGCGCCGCGCCGCGGCAGTTCGCGAATTTCGACCATTGACTTCGAACGGATATTGCGGAAGATCCGACCGTCGGATTCTCCTAAAACCGGAACCGTTGGGTTCGTATCGAAAAGAGCTTTCTAACGAATATTAGAAATTAGAAATCTAACGGTTGGATTTGGAATTATGTCCAAATCAAATTTGGAAAAGGTCGCTGTAAGTGCAGTTCGATGGTCATTGATGGAAATTGACTGTACGGGCCTTGATAAAATTATTTAAAATATCAATAATTTGTGAAAAATCATAAGAAATGATTTTTGAAGAATTGAGACGAAAAACTCCATATTTGAAAATATAAAAATAAATTTTTATCGAAATGAACTAGTTTTGAACTAGAATAGTAATTTATTTATTTTTAAAATAAATAAATTGGATTTGAAATGGTTTTGAAATATAACCAGAATTTCCAATAATTGAATTGGAATGGATTTGAATCGAAATTGTCTTTGGAATATTTCGATGTTGGATTTCGTGATTATACAGATGTTGTTATGGAAATTTGAAGGATATATATATATATATATATATATATATATATATATATATATCTATCGTTATTTCCAATACGATATTTGTTGGTCGTAGAATTTGATATTGAATATAAGCCAATATATTTTCTATTCAGAGCCTTGTATTTAATATCAAATGTGATTTGGGTTTGTCGTGAATTTTGTCTTCATTAACACGGTTCTTAAGCCCAGTTGAGAAAAAGATTAAATCTTTTATTTAGATTTAATGAAGTGTACCAATTAAATAATATTTAATTGGAATTGAATTGGTATTCATTTTTGGGTTTATCGTGAACAGTGTTTTAAATAACACTTGTTCTTTAACCAGGTAATTAATAGAATGTGATTTTGGGTTGTCGTGAGCGGTATCTTCAATAATATTGTTCTTAGACCCAAAGGAGTTAAGAAAATCGGAAACTAACTGGAGGTTAGTTAAGTTGAATGGTCTCTTGGGTATTGATCTGATGTTGGTTTTGGCCTTCGGGGTTAATACTTAGGGAATTGCTCACTTGCTAATTTTACAGTTAGGGACTGATTGAAATGTGATGTGATTTTGGGTTTATCGTGAACCGTGTTTTAAATGACACTGATTCTTTAACCCAGTCACAAATTAAAACTAAGTGGAGTTTTAATGAATCTTTAATTAGATTGAAATGATCGAGAATGGAGTATCACCAGTCTTGCTCCAGGCGATAGTTAAATCTTTAATTAGATTTGAACGTGAAATGGTAATTGAATTTACCGATAACACCGTGGTGTTAGATATGAAGTATTACCAGTTTTACTTCATGGGATGAATAGGTTGGGATTGGGAAATTAAAACAAATGATTACTTCGGTAAGGGTCGTTAATCCCGACTAGTTGAATCGAAATTCAAAAGAAGATTAAAGAATAAATTCAAGGGATTTATCTTTGATAAAATTAATGGGAACCTTTCCCTATGAATGTGAAATTTAGAAACTAGTTGTCGGTTAGCTAAGCAGAATGGTTTTCTGGATATTGATCTGATGTTGGTTTCAGCCTTCGGGGTTAATATTTGGGAAATTATTCTCCTGATTAATTTACGGTTAGTGACTGATGAATTGGAATGAGGCGTATGTTGTGTTTTTGTAACACTTATTTAAAATATACGCGAGTTATTCGGAAAGACCGGGTTTATCCCATTCTGAATAACCGATACGACGATAAGTCGAAGATGAAGACGGTGGTCGAAGACCGGAGGTCTTCACGTTGTTTGGGTGATTACTGATGATCTTGATTGGGATGTACACCCAAGAAGATGGAAACAGTTGGTGATCGTCCAGACGTACTTGGAGATCGATGGATATGCGGGGTACTAGGTGCCTCCGGTTTCGTTCAGACCCAGAACGGACTTGTAAATGGACTGTGTGTCTGACATTGGATTTTAGTCTGTGTGATTGATTTCTATTAAATATATATCTGTTTGGCAACGGAGAATTTATTCTCTTGCTTAACGCCCTTCTCTGAGACGTACGAGCTCAGGGGTTATATACTGATGGATATCAAACGCATAGAGTGAATTGCCTGTGTGGCATGCCTAAGTGGTGAATGATCAAGGCTTTTGTTGAAAAGCAAAGTCTTGTGGCTGATGATCGAAGCACGGCCTTCGTGGCGTAGCTTTGTGTAACGTTTAATTCGCGAGTTTCACACCCGGTATGAACCAAAAACGGGAGACGGACCTCAGGGAGGGCATGCGTTTCTTTCTAGTTAGAAGTGGCATCAGTGGTTTTACACGCCCTGACGAGTTTGACTTATGTGGTTGTTGCTGTTGCGAGGCGCCTCGGTTTGATCGGACGATCCGGGTCCGATGGAGTCATTCATTGGCTCATTTACGCCCCATAGGGCGGGGAAACGCATTGTTCAGGCATTTTAATCCTCATCGGTGGACCGACCCTGTCGCTCCAAGGGTCACTCGAGCTCTGATCCTGAGGCTCGGGCTAGAGAGTCTCGAATCGGTTGAGGACTATCTTTTGCCTTGGTTCATAGATGGAAATCAAACTTCCAAATACGTGACATTTATGGTTTTATTTGTAGAGCCTAGTATGGTGACATAGTGGGATGGGGCGCTTATGCCGCCTATGATTGATACTTATGATTTGAAGTTGTTTTATACACTATGCACTTATAATAGTATCAAATGATTTGTTTTAAACGTATCAAGCATTCTTGGCTATTATAAGGTAAAAACCCTATCCTCCGGCTTGCGTTGCATTGTGTGATGGGACCTGGGTCTTATAATAGCTTCATTTTTCTTTATTTAGCATTTTGCTGTTTGTTTTATGCACTGGTATTCTTGGGAGGAAACCTGTTTTGTAACAACCCGTATTTTTGAATAACATGTTATAACATAAAACGAGGCAGAATTAAACTGTAAAATCTGAATCAAGGGAAACGGGCTATGCCATTGCGTTCGTCTCGGAAAAATACGCGAAATAGAGTCCGAGTTTTCGAAAATCGGAGTCCGTATGACCAAGATATGGCCTCGCGAAGTTTCACGAAAAATTCAAATTCAAAACAGATTCAAATTTCAGAAAATCAGAAGTGGCGGGAAAATTCCCGCCAGACCCAGGGGGGTCGACCTGGGGGTCGACCTCCCCCCCAGGTCGACTGGGGAGTCGACCCCAGGGTCGACCTGGGTGTCGACCTGCCTGGTCGGCCCAGGCAGCCTTGTGCACCCATTATGGCTGTTTTGACCTGTTTTGGAGGCTTGTGACGGGATTTGATGGCTTGGATTGAATCTAGGGTTAATCCTATGGCTAATTCTATCCTAATCTTCTATAAAAAGACCCCTAAACCTAGCCTAAATCATCATTATTCAACCCTACAACTAAACTATGTCAAATTTGTTCCTCTCATGGCCTCCACTCTCATGCTAAGATTCCTAAGTCTATGTATATGAGAGATTTTGAGTTCATACAAGTGTTTTCAAACTTGTATGAGTGTTCTTAGTTTGCATTCAAGTCAAGTTGCAACATTTCTATTTCAAAACAAGGATTTTTATTGATTTGGCGCTAGGGTTTTTCAATTGGGGCTTTCATATTTTGGTGATTGCATAAGGGCTTCGTCTCAATCTTTATAATAAATATTTATTTGTGTCTTCATAGCATTGTAAGCCCTTTTCTACTTTCTTTCTTTGAACTCTAAAGTTAAATGAATGATGCAAGTTTGGTTGATCATTATATGCAAGTTTGGTTGATTATTATATGCAAGTTTGGTTGATCATCATGATATGCAAGTTTGGTTGATCATTATGTTATGCAAGTTGGTTTAATCATGATGTATGACACATGTTGCTATGTTATGCAAGTTTGGGTTGATCATTATACACATGTTATCATATTATGCAAGTTAAACTTGAGGTTGTGAGCATAAAGCTTCAAGCTTTATGTTGAAGGTTGCATTTTGGCAACATGGAAGTTATCATATCCCTTATGATAACTTGCATGTGAGGCCAAATGCGAACTTCTAGCAACTTCTACATGTTATTTATCACCATGTACCACTCATATGCTAAGTTTGGTTTTATGCATGCTTTTGAAGCCTAATAATGCAATATGAAAGTATATGAACATATGTACATTTCATATGCCACCATGATAAACTTGTGGCTTCAACACCTTTTTGTCATGATTATGCCAAGTTCCCTATTTTATCCTTTTATGCGTTGATGCGATTATGTAAACGAGGGGATTACGTTGGGATTGGGTAACATTATGACATAAACATGATTTTTATAACATGACGTGATATGTTAACTTGTAATTATGTTTTGGAAACATAATGGACATGACACTTAGAAAATATGAGTGTGGTCAACTCGAGGTTGGGTTGAGTTTGTAGCATAAATCTACCTGGACCCGCCCAGCTTAACTAGTGGCTACAAACAATAGGACCCAATGTGAGAAGTTGGTCATGTTGTGCTCGAACCCGAGGTTAGACCTAGTTGTGGTGTAAAGCTACCCGGACCCACCCGGCTTAACTAGTAACCACAACAAAGTCTAATGTGAGAGGTTAAAGCGCATTAAGTTAATTAATGCCTCCTGATTTGGGTTAAGTCATGGTCCATTTAATACTTAACCAATTTGGGCTTGATGGATTAATCGAGGTTAAGTCAGGAGCCTTGGGTACTCTTAACCGATTTAATCCACGTTTGGATCGGGTTAACCACATTTAACCCGTTAAGAAACCCTAGTTGCGTGGTCCTTTTCAGCAGTAACCTTCTAGATAGTATCATAAGACCCTAGGACTAGGCTAGGGTGGGGCACGATTACTGGGCTGATTGTAAGAGACCAAAAGAGACGGCTGAATGATGCCCCGGTGGTTCAGGCGGACCATGGTCGTGCACATTAAGTCCGGAGTTGAACACGGGCACCGGTAGGTTTAGACTGTGCATCCTGGAATGGTGTCTGAGGGTTACACCGTAGGGCCAGATACACCCTAGGGTGGACCCTGCACAGTCAACTACATTACATGATTAAGCCGCATGACACCGACACTTGACGAGTTAGGCTTATAGGGAGCCGATCGACTAGACCGAGTAGTTGGACCTTGATTTAGGTCATCTCATGATGTTGGGCCAAACTTGGGCCAAGGGGTCAATTCTTGTTTTTACTTGACATGTTAGAATGCTAGTACACCCGTGGTGCAAAACTTAACCTTGATTATGCGATGACACCTTTATCTACCTTGTTAGTTAATCATCATGCCAGTATGTTGTTATCCTTATGTTCATCTCAGCTTCTCATGCCAGTTAACTTTACTAGTTCATAGACAGATAGTAGTAGGGCTTACCAGTCTTTTTGACTGACCTGTTTTCTTTCGCCTCTTTTCTTCCGTTTCCCCCCCCCCCCTCAGGTCCTCAGGGTGGGAACATTGGAGCTTAGCTTGGATCTTTCTAGCTTGCTTACTGGATTTGCTCATGTACGGGTTTGGACATTGAGCTAGCTATGGTTTATCACTTCACTTTGGGGATAGTACTTTATGTATTTCAGTTTTTCAGTTTATGCTTTTATCTAGACTTTGTTTGTTGGAAAACAATGACTAAGTACTTTATTGTAACTTAACTATGGTTTTGGAAATGCAAGTTTTATCCGCTGCTTTACTACTCTGTTTTACTTATATGTTCTGTCTTGTGATATCTGCATGCATGTTTACCTCGTTTAAACACCCCCCCCCCCAAAGCTAGTGTCCTTGCAAGAGTGGCACTGGCGGAGGTGGGGTGTTACATTTGGTATCAGAGCATAAGGTTTACAAGATCCGAGCAAAAGTGTTTTTGAAACTTACCTTTTGAAAAACTATTTTCAAAACCAATTAAGTATTTTCCAAGAAAAGTCTAGTTATTTTAAAAAAGGCTATTCCCCAAAAGCCATAGCACTATCCTTCGTTTCTTCGTTCTGAATCTATCCATCTATTTTTCCTTCGTTTCAGTATGGCTGATCTTAACCTTCCCGAGGGAGTGACCATTCCCGGATGGTTCCGGAGGTACTTGGAAGCTAGGGCCAACGAGGTGGGCCCAGCAAATACCCCCAATATAACTGAGGTTCCTCCTCCTCCTCCACCTCCTCAGAATCCGCAAGCAGATTTTGCTAAGATTTGCAAAGACTTTAAGGCGATGGGTGGCAAGAACTTTATTGGAACGGAGACTTTTGTGGAGGCAAGAAATTGGTTGAAAGAAACTGAGGATCTCTTCGCCATCTTTGACGTGCAAGATCATAGAAGGGTTCTATTGGCAGCATGGTTATTGAAAGAAGAAGCTGCCTATTGGTGGGAGGTCACCAATGCTACGAGGCCTATAGAGACTTGGGCCGACTTTAGGACAAGATTTGGGCTTAAGTTTCTATCATCAGCTAAGGCGAATTTGCAATTGGAGATATTTATATCTTTGAATCAAGGGGACATGACAGTGAGGGAGTACGTGAATGAGTTTAACAAGCTCGCCCGATTTGGTTTGGACATGATTAATACTCCCCAGAAGAAGGCTTTGCGCTTTGCACGAGGGTTGAATGAGCCACTACAAGGTTTAGCCCTATCTCATATACCTATGGGGGCCACTTTCGAAGGTCTAGTAGACATGGCATTGCTTCAAGGAGATGATAAGAATGCCAAGAAGGAAGTGAAGGCTAATGAGACCCAAGCCAAGAAGACAGACTCCAAGTGGGGAGGAAATCAGAGCAATCAGAACAACAAAAACAACAAGAACAACAAGGGCAGCAAGGCCAAGGCAAAGGATCCAAGGAAATGCAACTACTGTGGGATTGTTGGGCACATAGATAAAGACTGTAGGAAGAAGAAGAGGAAGTTGGGCGAGTGCTTTCATTGTGGAGAGACCGGACATTTTAGCAAGGATTGCCCCAAGAAGCAAGGGCAGAATCAGCGTGCAGGACCTTCTGGAGGGCAAGTGCATGCTCTCAACGCTGCTCCAGTTCAGGACCGAGGTAGTATTTCTATAGAAAGTCTTAATTATATTTCTGATTATCCTGTTCGCACCTTATTTGATTCTGGCGCATCGCATAGTTTTATTTCTTCTGACATTGTTGAAAGTTTGCACCTAAGTACTAGCCTAGTTGAGGATCCCGTTTGTGTTTCAAATCCAATTGGGGGTTCCGCCCATCTGTCTATGATTTGTGTGGATTTGAAAATTTCTATCTTGGCCGTGGAATTTACGTGTAATGCTTATGTTCTCGGGTTCACGGGATATGGGTTGATCTTGGGCATGGATTGGTTGTCCAGTTAAGGAGCCATTCTCGATTGTGAATATAGGGTGGTGAGGCTCATGACTCGCCTCGGTAATCCCCTAGAAATTTCTTGTAACCCTAGAGGTCC
This sequence comes from Allium sativum, assembly GCA_030737875.1. NCBI lineage: Eukaryota > Viridiplantae > Streptophyta > Magnoliopsida > Asparagales > Amaryllidaceae > Allium > Allium sativum. The sequence continues at coordinate 227,339,197 of CM060919.1, read as the reverse complement.
CGTCATGTTATGTTATCTTGAATCTCTCGACTCGTCCATCGATGATCTGCAATCTGTAAGAGTGGTCAGAGACTATCCCGATGTCTTTGAAGAAGTTAAGGGGTTACCCCCTAAACGAGAGATAGATTTTCGCATTTATCTAGTCGATAATGCCAAGCCAGTACCATTTCCCGTTAGGCACATGGCCCCTCGAGAAAGAAGGGAGCTCAGTAAGCAAATCAAGGAGCTGGTTGAGAAGGGTTTTATTAGACGAAGCATTTCTGAATGGGGTGCTCCGGTGGTATTCGCTACTAAGGAGGATGGTTCGCTTCGTCTATGTGTTGATTATCGAGAGTTGAACAAGCTAACAAAGAAGAATAGGCACCCGTTACCGAGGATTGATGATCTCTTTGACCAGCTTGTAGGTGCTTCTGTTTTCTCTCAACTCGATCTAGCCACCGGATTCCATCAGCTTAGAGTGGCTGAGGATAGCATCGATAAGACTGCGTTTAGGACTCCGGATGGATTCTTTGAATGGCTTGTCATGCCATTCGGTTTGACTAATGCACCCGCCTACTACGTAGATTTGATGAGTAGGGTGTTTAGGGAGTTCCTTAACAAGTTCGTGGTTGTCTTCGTGGATGATATTCTGATCTTCTCAAAGGATGAGGAAGAACATGCCAGACATCTCAAGGAAGTGATGGATACGCTTAGAGCGCATCAGTTGAAAGCCAAGTTCTCCAAATGTCATTTCTGGAGAAGGGAAGTTTGGTTTCTTGGACATATAGTTTCTAAGCAAGGCATAGCGGTGGATCCCGCGAAAGTGGTTGTGGTTCAAGACTGGAAGACTCCCAGGAATGCAACCGAAGTAAGAAGCTTTCTCGGTCTGGCGGGCTACTATAGGAAGTTCATCAGGGACTTCGCTAAGATTTCGGCCCCTCTTACTAAGTTGACGAAGAAGAACTTAGTCTTTGCATGGGACTTAGAGTGTGAGCTTGCTTTTCAAAAGCTCAAAAGAGCCCTTACCTCAGCTCCAGTTTTGGCATTACTAGATAGTGGTAAGATGTTTACCGTGTACACCGATGCATGTGGTACGGGGTTAGGCGCTGTTCTAATGCAAGAGGGAAGAGTGATATGTTATGGGGGTAGGCAACTTAAAGTTCATGATAAGAACTATCCCACTCATGATTTGGAATTGGCGGCGATCATCTTTGCACTCAAATCCTGGCGCCACTATCTTCTAGGCGAAAGGTTTGACTTGTATACTGATCACAAGTCACTCAAATACCTCTTCTCGCAAAAAGATCTGAATCTAAGGCAGCAAAGGTGGATGGAATTCTTGGCATCTTATGACTTCGAGATAGCTTATACCCCTGGCAAGGGTAATGTTGTGGCAGATGCACTAAGCAGAAGTAGATTGACTTTGAGTCCCTTGTTTGTCGAGATGAGGAGCCTAGAGTTCTTGGCAACCTTTGATTTCACGACGGCCGTTGAGTCGATGACAGGTTCATTAGCATCCCTTGAGCTTAGACTCACACTTCTTGATCAAGTTGGGGCTTCGCAGAAGGAAGATCCGCAGATAGTCGAGGTCATGGATAAGTTGATTCGTAGTGAGACGTCTAGTCACCTTGCCAGGTATACTATTGATGATAAGGGTTGGCTAAGGCGTGATGGAAGGCTATGCGTTCCACAAGTAGGAGACTTGGTGCATAAGGTTCTTGAAGAAGCACATCACTCGAAGATGACTATACATCCGGGAGGAGATAAGATGTATAGAGATATGAAGCGTATTTTCTTTTGGGATGGAATGAAGAAAGATGTAGCAGAGTATGTTTCAAAGTGCATGGTGTGCCAACAAGTGAAAGCCGAGTCGAAGAAACCAGGTGGGCTATTACATCCATTGGAGGTCCCGCAATGGAAGTGGGAGAGTGTTTCTATGGATTTCGTGGATGGATTGCCTAGATCAAGGAAAGGGAACACAAGCATATGGGTCATTGTTGACAGACTTACGAAGAGTGCTCACTTCATCCCAGTAAAGAGCAAGAGGACCGCATCATGGCTAGCATCTATTTATCTTCGAGAGATAGTACGGTTGCATGGAGTTCCTTCTAGCATAGTTAGCGATCGTGACCCGATTTTCACTAGCCAGTTCTGGAACAGTTTGCAAGAAGCGATGGGTACGCGATTGAATCTGAGTACAGCCTATCACCCCCAGACGGATGGCCAAACCGAAAGGGTGAATAAAGTGCTAGAATATCTTTTGAGGCTCTGTGTTCTCGACTTCGGTGGTACTTGGGAAGACCACCTTCCCCTTGTAGAGTTTGCTTATAATAATAGCTATCAAGCTAGCATAGGGATGGCACCATTTGAAGCTTTGTATGGGAGGCCGTGTAGGTCACCAACTTGTTGGTGGGAGACAACAGATAGGCTTATACTTGGGCCTGATATGATACGAGATACCTCCGAGAAAATTGAATTGGTGAGAAGACGGATGAAAGCAGCCCAAGATAGACAGAAATCCTATGTTGACAAGCGAAGGGCAGATTTGGAATTCGAAGTGGGAGACATGGTTTTCGTGAAGGTTTCTCCTTTGCGTAATGTGGTACGTTTTTGAGCAGTAGGGAAGCTGGCACCAAGGTTCGTAGGACCCTTCCCTATCATAGAGAGAATTGGAAAGATGGCCTATAAGGTGGAATTGCCCGAGAAGCTAGCCGGAGTACATAATGTCTTTCATGTCTCGCATCTCCGAAAGTGCCTACATGAATCCGCTGAGGTGGTTGAACCAAGCATTATTGAAGACATTGAGGTAGAGAAAGAGGCAACCTTGAGAAAAGCTCCGATTCGTATCTTGGGAACAGAGATCAAGAAGCTAAGGAATCGGGAAGTCAAGTTGGTGAAGGTTCAGTGGGGTGAAGCCGAAGAGGACGCAACTGGGGAAACCGAGGAGAAGATGCGTGGGCTTTATCCATTTCTTTTTGAGGGTACATTCTCGATCTCTTTTCCTATCTTTCTTTTGCTATCCATGTTTATCTTGTTTATCTTGTTATCTCGTTAAACTTGTCATGAGGACCTTAGGTAGAAACCCTTTGGATGAAACATGTATTTGAAACATGTTATGCTTGATGGTTGCAAGTGGTTGCAAGTGTTTGCACGTGGATACTCGTGGATGCATGATACACATTTGGCACTAAGATCGGCTCACACACTTTCATACCGCATATGCATGAGTGTTTATGCTTATTCATGGATGAAAACTTGTTATGCTATCACGTGGATGTTGCATATGGATGAATGATATGTGCACTCATGTAGAGACTATAAATTATGTTAGGAATTTGCATACATATGGACTCATTTCACTAACATGCTTTGCATTAAGGAGGTTTACTGTATCAGTAACCGCCTGATTTTCGCATTAGATAAGTACATATACACACACCTTTGCATATGATCATACAGCATTTAGAATCCTTTAAGGACAATGACTGCACGTGGATGATGTTTTGAGTAGATGGATGATGGATGGTAGGATACGTTCTTCCTAACTTGGAGATTTCGGGGACGAAATCCTTTAAGGAGGGGAGAATGTAACAACCCGTATTTTTGAATAACATGTTATAACATAAAACGAGGCAGAATTAAACTGTAAAATCTGAATCAAGGGAAACGGGCTATGCCATTGCGTTCGTCTCGGAAAAATACGCGAAATAGAGTCCGAGTTTTCGAAAATCGGAGTCCGTATGACCAAGATATGGCCTCGCGAAGTTTCACGAAAAATTCAAATTCAAAACAGATTCAAATTTCAGAAAATCAGAAGTGGCGGGAAAATTCCCGCCAGACCCAGGGGGGTCGACCTGGGGGTCGACTGGGGAGTCGACCTCCCCTCCAGGTCGACTGGGAAGTCTACCCCAGGGTCGACCTGGGTGTCGACCTGCCTGGTCGGCCCAGGCAGCCGGGTGCACCCATTATGGCTGTTTTGACCTGTTTTGGAGGCTTGTGACGGGATTTGATGGCTTGGATTGAATCTAGGGTTAATCCGATGGCTAATTCTATCCTAATCTTCTATAAAAAAGACCCCTAAACCTAGCCTAAATCATCATTATTCAACCCTACAACTAAACTATGTCAAATTTGTTCCTCTCATGGCCTCCACTCTCATGCTAAGATTCCTAAGTCTATGTATATGAGAGATTTTGAGTTCATACAAGTGTTTTCAAACTTGTATGAGTGTTCTTAGTTTGCATTCAAGTCAAGTTGCAACATTTCTATTTCAAAACAAGGATTTTTATTGATTTGGCGCAAGGGTTTTTCAATTGGGGCTTTCATATTTTGGTGATTGCATAAGGGCTTCGTCTCAATCTTTATAATAAATATTTATTTGTGTCTTCATAGCATTGTAAGCCCTTTTCTACTTTCTTTCTTTGAACTCTAAAGTTAAATGAATGATGCAAGTTTGGTTGATCATTATATGCAAGTTTGGTTGATCATTATATGCAAGTTTGGTTGATCATCATGATATGCAAGTTTGGTTGATCATTATGTTATGCAAGTTGGTTTAATCATGATGTATGACACATGTTGCTATGTTATGCAAGTTTGGGTTGATCATTATACACATGTTATCATATTATGCAAGTTAAACTTGAGGTTGTGAGCATAAAGCTTCAAGCTTTATGTTGAAGGTTGCATTTTGGCAACATGGAAGTTATCATATCCCTTATGATAACTTGCATGTGAGGCCAAATGCGAACTTCTAGCAACTTCTACATGTTATTTATCACCATGTACCACTCATATGCTAAGTTTGGTTTTATGCATGCTTTTGAAGCCTAATTATGCAATATGCAAGTATATGAACATATGTACATTTCATATGCCACCATGATAAACTTGTGGCTTCAACACCTTTTTGTCATGATTATGCCAAGTTCCCTATTTTATCCTTTTATGCGTTGATGCGATTATGTAAACGAGGGGATTACGTTGGGATTGGGTAACATTATGACATAAACATGATTTTTATAACATGACGTGATATGTTAACTTGTAATTATGTTTTGGAAACATAATGGACATGACACTTAGAAAATATGAGTGTGGTCAACTCGAGGTTGGGTTGAGTTTGTAGCATAAATCTACCCGGACCCGCCCGGCTTAACTAGTGGCTACAAACAATAGGACCCAATGTGAGAAGTTGGTCATGTTGTGCTCGAACCCGAGGTTAGACCTAGTTGTGGTGTAAAGCTACCCGGACCCGCCCGGCTTAACTAGTAACCACAACAAAGTCTAATGTGAGAGGTTAAAGCGCGTTAAGTTAATTAATGCCTCCTGATTAGGGTTAAGTCATGGTCCACTTAATACTTAACCAATTTGGGCTTGATGGATTAATCGAGGTTAAGTCAGGAGCCTTGGGTACTCTTAACCGATTTAATCCACGTTTGGATCGGGTTAACCACATTTAACCCGTTAAGAAACCCTAGTTGCGTGGTCCTTTTCAGCAGTAACCTTCTAGATAGTATCATAAGACCCTAGGACTAGGCTAGGGTGGGGCACGATTACTGGGCTGATTGTAAGAGACCAAAAGAGACGGCTGAATGATGCCCCGGTGGTTCAGGCGGACCATGGTCGTGCACATTAAGTCCGGAGTTGAACACGGGCACCGGTAGGTTTAGACTGTGCATCCTGGAATGGTGTCTGAGGGTTACACCGTAGGGCCAGATACACCCTAGGGTGGACCCTGCACAGTCAACTACATTACATGATTAAGCCGCATGACACCGACACTTGACGAGTTAGGCTTATAGGGAGCCGATCGACTAGACCGAGTAGTTGGACCTTGATTTAGGTCATCTCATGATGTTGGGCCAAACTTGGGCCAAGGGGTCAATTCTTGTTTTTACTTGACATGTTAGAATGCTAGTACACCCGTGGTGCAAAACTTAACCTTGATTATGCGATGACACCTTTATCTACCTTGTTAGTTAATCATCATGCCAGTATGTTGTTATCCTTATGTTCATCTCAGCTTCTCATGCCAGTTAACTTTACTAGTTCATAGACAGATAGTAGTAGGGCTTACCAGTCTTTTTGACTGACCTGTTTTCTTTCGCCTCTTTTCTTCCGTTTCCCCCCCCCCCCCCTCAGGTCCTCAGGGTGGGAACATTGGAGCTTAGCTTGGATCTTTCTAGCTTGCTTACTGGATTTGCTCATGTACGGGTTTGGACATTGAGCTAGCTATGGTTTATCACTTCACTTTGGGGATAGTACTTTATGTATTTCAGTTTTTCAGTTTATGCTTTTATCTAGACTTTGTTTGTTGGAAAACAATGACTAAGTACTTTATTGTAACTTAACTATGGTTTTGGAAATGCAAGTTTTATCCGCTGCTTTACTACTCTGTTTTACTTATATGTTCTGTCTTGTGATATCTGCATGCATGTTTACCTCGTTTAAACACCCCCCCAAAGCTAGTGTCCTTGCAAGAGTGGCTCTGGCGGAGGTGGGGTGTTACACGTTTCGTGTTATACGGCGTGGTCCCTTGATTTACCTTACTTTCAAAATAAAGATAAATAACTGTTTTAGTTCTCACACTGGTCACATGACTGACCTGGAGTTTATTGTTTTAACCTAAACTCTGGGTGCCCCTATTTTCCACACGGGCAGCTAGTAGTTTTGGTTTTGCAGATTTATATTCACAGGATCCTGGTTTATAGCTGGAATGATACCCGGAAAGCTTTGTATCCGTATATCTCTTCTAGTTGCGTATTGTATTATTTTCCGCTGCGATGTATTTAAATGTAATTTGAATCTATGATATTTCTGTGTAATATTTATTTATACTATGTATATTCTTGTATTCTGATGGAATTGTTGTAATTAACAATGAAATGTTCTTTCGTCTGCGTTCTATTTTGTAGTGTTCTCGAACGATCAGGCGTTTCGAATGGTCTGGATCGGTTTAGCGATCGATTCGGATCGAACGAAATTCTTTTTCGTCACATAATTGGAATTGGGCAACAGGGTTTCTACCATTAGGTCCGTTATGATTTTTTGGTTCGGTTGGACTTTTTGTTTGCGTAAAACAGACTTAAAACGAATAAGTTATGACCAATCAAAGTTTGAAGTTCAAATCAGAATTTAAAATAAAACCAAACGAATAAAAAAATTAATTACACTTAATCAACGTAATAATAGGGATGACCAAGCCCTAGCTTGGTTGATCCCTGGGTCGACCTAGGTCTCAAATGGGTTGACCGATGTAGTTCGGCCAGGCATGTTTTCTTGCCTGGAAAGAAAACAAGAATGCTGAAAGTATCTCGTGTTTACTTTTATCCGACATTTGAGGTTTTTAACCTAATATCTAACATCCTAAAATCCACTACCTCATCTACATATAAATTATACTTCTCCCTCATTCCCCATAATTCTCATTCTTCATTTTCTCTGCCTCCACTTCACTTTTCTTCTTCAAAATAAAAATAAATTGTTCAAGCACAAATTGGAGTATTGTTTATGCATAGATTTAGGGGAATTCTACCAGGGCCTTTGGATTAGCATTTTTTTAGATGAGATTTCTATTATTTCTAGATTTCCTATAAGCTAAATATAAATTTATAAAATAGCAGTTGTGGTTATTTCAAATCTGGATTATTCGCTACTCTTAGATCCAGATTATTACAATTCGATTTTAGATTCAGTCATTTCTATTTTCTTTCTGAATTCCTTTTTTGTCTATTTAACTCAGATTTTTGTAAGCTATTATCTTGGATCTCCTTTTCCTTTCTCTATTTCTAGATCTTGTAGTAGCACCAAATATATGCCTAAAAAGGGCATATGAATACGATTAAAATAGTCATGAACCTGTTAGCCTAGTAGTTTGCAATGGGTTATTTCTGTTTTTCTTTATTTAGCCTTGGATTGGGAAATAAAACTTATTGAATAAGAATAATCAAAATTTTAGGCTTAATTTCAATAAGTTGAAAAATTGCAATTAAGAAAGGAATAACTAAATTAAAAAAATTAGACTGTATAAATTGCTTATTTGATAGATTTTGACAAAAAAATCAGAAAATTGCAATTAGAAGCCATAATAAACACAAATAGTTTATTTGCAATTTTAAATATGACTTGGAATATTCGGAAGGGACGGTTAGGCTTAGCATGTGCATATTGATTTACAGTGAGTAGGTAAATTACATGCCTATTACTTTTCGTTGCCAGGCTTTAATATGAACATACTAATTTACGTTGTTTTGGTAAATTATAAGCTTAAATTGGACTATCATGGTTAGGCCTTATATGTACATATTAGCTTACGGTGTGTGGGTTAATTATGAATCTAGTACTTCTCATTATCTGGCTTTAATATGAACATATTAATTTACAGTGTGTTGGTAAACTTAGGGCCCAATATATCGAATTTGTTTTGGGGTCCAAATCAAGGTTTGGAGATTTGAGCCAAGTTATTTGTTGTTGGGTTCCATTCCATGTAGCATACCCTTTTATCATTTTCAGTCTCAATATGAGGTAAGGGCACACACCATGTTATGTTGTGGATGTAAGTCAGTCCAATTACAAGGTGTGAGTGTGTTTCGTCGAGTCAGTGTGCGTGCACTGGCTCAATTTGGGGACATGAGCCACTTGACACATGTGAATATGGTTATGTCTTTTTGCCGCTCGGCTAGGGCCTGACAAACCCAAACCGTGGTAGGCATAAGTTATCCATGATTCGTCACAGCCGATCGTTTTCATAGTATTGGGGAATCTCTTCCTTATTTCTTTTCTATTTGTAGAAGTGCAAAACAATCGCCATTACCAAATCTTGTGAATGAAAACACTTACATCTTCTTATGTCATTTATGGTATCCCTATTCTATTTTTTTCACTTTTAGGTGTGCACAAAAACTTGCCCTTTTTATGACACTAAAATGACTGTTTTGTCTATTTTTCTTTGGCTTATATGGTTTGCTAGTAATCACTATAGCTCACCAGACTTTTTATCTGACTTATTTTCCCTTTTCTTTCCCTAGTCTCTTAGGGAGGAAGTGCATAGCTTGGACTTCTTAGTTGATTTTATCTTGGAAGACTCTTGTAGAGATGAGAAATGTACTAATTTTCTTATTTTTTCCTCGGTTTTCTTGTACTTTTAGCTATTTGGGGATACTATTATTTTTGTACTCTGATGTTGCTGTTATAACTGAGATTCGAGACAAGGTATATTAAAATAATTTGTTTTGACTGAAATAATAAAAAAGCTTTTGTTAATTTAATTTAAATTGTCTTCTTCTCCCGCTGTGAATTTAGTACTTTATGTCTTGTGAAATCTTAGTCTCTGTAATGTTTATTGTCTTTATATCTACAGCGCTCCAAATTTCTTAACGGTATTCTATATTAGGATAAGTTAAGGGGTGTGGAGTGTTACATTTAATATCAGAGCCTAAGGTTGCAAGATCACTAAAATTTTGTTTTTAATAGTACTTTTTGAATGAAAACTTATTTCTTTAAAATGTCAAAAGTTATTTTTGAAAATAAAGTATGTCCCCTCTAGTCAAATTACAACATTCTTTTGATCCCTTCGAATTCTAAGTTTCTATCCTTTCTTTTGCATACATGTCAGGAACCCCTAATCTTCCCGAGGGCATTCCTATTTCCAGTTGGTTCCATAGCTATTTATAAGCTATGGCGCCAGCTGTGGGGCAAAAAATGCGCAAGTTCCAGCACCTGTTGCGGCGGTTCCTCCCAACTCACCAGTAGCTGCGAATTTTTCTACGCTTTGTAAGGACATCTCTAACTTGGGCGACAATACTTTTTCGGGTACCGAGACACTTATGGAGGTACGCACTTGGATTAGAGAGATCGAGAGGATTTTTGAGTTGTTAGAACTTGAGGAGGGGATGAAATTTCGACATGTAGCTTGGCAGCTTAAGGATGAGGCTTCGTTTTGGTAGGAAACTGTAGAGGCTGAGAGAAGACATATGGATTGAGCCAGATTCAAAAATAGGTTTGAGAGGAAGTTCCTATCACCTGCTGAAGAGGAAATGTAGCTAGAGAGGTTTTTGAACTTGAAGTAAGGAGATATGTCAGTTAAGGAATGCATCAACCGGTTCAACGAGTTATCGAGATTTGGTATGGATTTGGTTAATACTACTAACAAGAAGGCTGTTCGATTTGCAAAAGGGTTTAATTAACCTCTCCAAGGTTTGGCGATGACTCGCATTCCTATGAGAGTGACATATGAGGCTTTGATTGAGATGATATTGATGCATGAGGAAAGAAGGAAGAAGTCAAGGATGATAAAAGTTGAGCTTCTAAGTTTTTTGTTCCTAAGAAGAAATTTTGGAATAAGAAAGTCAAGGAGAAGCAAGTTGGAAATCTTCGGAAAGGACAGATCAAGAATGAGATAAAGTGTCATGGGTATGAGGCACCAGGGCACCTTATTAGAAATTGCAAGAAACTTAGAGGAAAGTTCTATAATCGTTGGTAGCTAGGACATCTGAGTAAGGCATGTTCACAGAGGACTGGACATGGCACTAGTATAACAGCAGCTCAGATGCATCTATTGGAGGCATCACCAACTAGCAGTGGCCCAGATAGAGGTAGGAAAGTCTCTGTTGAAGGTTTGATCTCTATCAAACATTTTCCTTCGCACTCTTTTCAATTTGAGAGCTTCCCATTCGTTTATTTCTAGTATATTGGTTTACTGTTTGCACTTAAAAATCTCAATAATCATCGATCCCATAGTAGTTTCAAACTCTATATGTGGTTCGACGCACTTATCTATGATTTGCAGGGGGTTTGAAAATTTCTATTTAAGGCATTGAGTTTGATTGTGATGCCTATGTGCTGGGATATTCGGGGTACAATATGATCATAGGGATCGATTATTTAGCCATGAATGAGGGTATACTTGACAATGAGAGGAGGATTGCTCGTTTGATGACATGTGGTGGTAGTACACTAGAGATTTTTTATGACCTGCAAGGGTAGAGTTTTCTTTACTCTCTAGATTCTTCTGTTGATGTCTATTCTGTACCCGTTATCTGTGAGTATCCGGATGTAGTCGTGGAGGTTACATGGCTGCCACCTACGTGAGGGATCGACATTCAGATTTATCTTAGTGACAATGCAAAGCCTGTAGTGCTACTTGTTCACCATATGACACTGAGAAAATAGAAAGAATTGAGCAAGCAAGTGGGTGATCTTTTGGAAAAAAGTTTTATTAGACGGAGTATTTCTGAGTAGGGAGCACCAACTGTCTTCGCAGCTGGGGCTGATGGTTCCCTCCGTCTATGCATTGCTCACTGAGAATTGAACAAGCTCACAAATAAGAATCGTTATCCACAACATCGAATAGATGATTTATTTGAATTATTAGTAGGCGCATTTGTATTCTCACATTTGGATTTGGCTACTGGTTTCCATCAGTTACACATGGCATAAGATATAATCGATTAAACAACGTTTCAGGCTTCTAATGGCTTCTTCGAGTGGTTGTTCGGGCTGACCAATGCACCAGCGTATTTTGTGGACTTGGTCAGTACAATATTTAGAGACATTTTGAATAAGTTTGTGGTGTTTTTGTGGAAGATATCCTTGTCTTCTCGAGGAAAGAGGACGAGCAGGCTTCGCATTTGAGAGGGGTTCACCGTACTTTTGGAGTTCATCAGTTGAAAGGGAAATTCTCCAAGTGCCATTTTTGGCGGAAAGAGGTGTGTTGTTTGGGGAATACGGTATCAAAGGACGGGTTGGAAGCTGATCCCGCTAAGATAGTGGCGGTACTGGATTGGAGGACCCCCAATAATGCGACTGAAGTGAGGAGTTTTCTTGGCTTTGTAGGTTATCACAGGAAGTTCATTAAGGACTTCGCACGGATCTTGGCTCCATTAATCCGACTTACTAAAAAGAATTTGGCTTTCTCTTGTATTATGGATTGTGAGGACGCCTTTCATAGAATGAAGAATGCCCTCACCAGTGCACCAGTTTCAAATGGATCTAACATGTTCATGGTTTATATCAATGCTTGTGGTACTGGTTTAGGTGCAGTATTGATGCAAGAGGATGGAGTAGTGTGCTACGGTAGTTGGCAACTAATGGTTCATGAGAGGAATTACCCTATGCATGATTTGGAGTTAGCTGCAATAGTATTTGCATTTTAGTCTTAGAGACACTACCTAGTTGGCGAGAGGTTTGAACTCTTTAGATACCATAAATCGCTTAAGTGTTTGTTCTCTCAAAGGGATCTCAATTTGAGGCAACAAAGGTGGATGGAGTTATTAGCATCGTATGATTTCGAGATTTCTTATACCCCTGGCAAAGGAAATGTAGTGGCTGATACTTTGAGAAGACGGAGAGCGACATTGAGTCCTTTATTCGTTGAGTGGAGGAGTTTGGAATATAAAGCTGCACTCGATTTTTGACCATCTACGGATTACACTCTAGGATTCCGAGCTACCTTGCTAGGGAAAATTGGGGCTTGGTAGAGAGAGGATTCCGGGCTTTCAATTTTATTGGATAGATTGAGTAAAGGAGAGGATTATAGACACCTCCATAGGTATACTGTGGATTATAAAGGTTGGCTTCGACAGAATGGTAGGTTATATGTACCTCGCACGGATAATTTCACGAGTGCGGTATTAGCCGAGGCTCATCACACTCAGATGAATATCCATCTCGGTGCTGATAAGATGTATCATGATATGAGACTACTCTTTTATTGGTCCTGCATGAAGAATAGCATGGGCTAGTTTGTAGCTAGATGTGTGACTTACTAAAGAGTTAAGGAAGAGAAGAAGAAGCCTAATGGACTACTACTTTAGCCTTTGGATATTCCATTGTGGAAACGAGGGAGCGTTTCTATGGATTTTGTTGAAGGGTTGCCTAGGTCAAGAAAAGGAAACACCAACTTTTGGGTCATTAAGGACCGATTAACCAAGAGTTCCCATTTCGTCCCATTTAAGAGTAAGAGGGTGGCTACATAGTTGGCTTATTTGTATATTCGTGAGATAGTTAGACTCCATGGTGTTCCTTCGATCATCATGAGTGACATAGACCCGATTTTCACTAGCGCATTTTGGAGGAGGCTGCAAGAAGCTTTGGGGACACAACTTAGTTTGAATGCTTCTTATCCCTCTCAGACGGATGGACAGACTGGGAGGGTGAATAGGATTTTAGAAGATTTACTGAGGATATGTATTTTGGACTTTGGGGGCACATTGGTGCTCAAAATTAAAGATTCGTGCTGCACAAGCACCCGATCAATGTAAGGTGATCGTTAAGAGAAAGAAATATAGAAAATATTAGAAATAAGAAAGAAAAGAAGGAAATAAAAGAGAAGAGAAAGGAGAGAATAGAATATAGACACGATCACAGATCCTGTCGTATATCTCATAGTGCATCAGGTAATATAAAATACAAACAACATATATAAATAGGCAAGTCAGTAACGACTATATAAACCAGATAATCAGAGTATACATGCTGATATAGTTATACATAACATAATAGAGTATATATAGGAGATAAAAAAACTCAACTGATAAACTGTCTTTAATATGAATACACAACACTGTCATAAAACGTCACCTCCCGCGAATCCACCTGTACAACTCTAGATAATTTCAATACTTTTTTTGAGGAAGACGGGTGTGAGATAATTTCAATACTTGTCACCTGGTCAGCTCATCAACATCGTCGGTTAATACCCAACGTAATAAGAGGGAAATAAAACCTTGGATCTTGAAAAATTCTAGTGCAAGCGATAAATATATCCCAAAGTAATATAAAAGTCACAATAGTATAAATGGCACGAAGGGTATGGAAAATCATACCTTCCCTACACATGTATCCATAGATTTAGCATATGGTAATCGATATATGTTATACTATGATAAACATCAAGTAGATAAAGTATGATAGATGTCTAAGCATCCAATGGTGATAGTTAAGTAAACATCCATAACAACCATTATCACATTCACTCACTCAGTGCGTAAAGCATATGGAATTCAGTACTTCGGTCACTCAATCAATCAAGGTACGGCTACGTCCCGCACACAGCATGGACTAACTATATCCTGCACACATCATGGACTACGTCCCGCACACAACATGGACTCTGATTCGTCCTTATGTCACTTTCTCAAATATGTTCCAAAGTCATAAACACCAACAACTCCTTTGCACACATTCTCGCAGGTAGAATCCTTCTCTAGATTGCCAACAAGACTTCATCTGAAGTCATCTCAGTAAGGGAACCGTCCTCGACGGTCATCGTATATCATAGGATATCATCCTGTCACTCCTCTCTCCCTACCGGACAATCACCTCAATACGACTTAATATCTACTTTTTTGCATCTTGGAGAAAACGATCCATCGCAGCATCCTTGGTCTCCATCCTGGAAATATCGTCGTCTAATGACACATCACTGTGTAGAAGCACCAAGCCAAAACTACCAATGGAAGAGCCATCGTATTGCATCATTTCCTTCTCCTTGCAATCACATCGCCGTCGATGCCAAATTGGCCAGATGACCAACAATAATGGTAATCGATATTAACCACTCGATAGTAATCGATAATGACTATTTGGATCACGTACTTAACCAAAATTGGTTAAAAACACAACCAAGGGAAACCGTCCTGCATTAGTCGTGAAATCCAGCTTGTTGCTAATAAGAAATGCCACAATGAAGAACTCATGCTCTTGAGATTACCATCACGTTGCCCTTCCCCAGATCAGTCCAACCCCAGGTCGGCCTAACTCTAGTTCTACATAGTCGAACAAGATCCAGATCGACATAGCCGATTTTGGATCAACTATGTAGATCCGAACTTGGTTAGTTCACCGACCCAGATTTAGATCGGTATTGTCGATTTGAGATTGGTCAAACCAACTCCGGGTCGACCTGTAATACTTAACCTGTTTGAATCTGTGGCGGTGATCGCCAGAGTCAGTCGTGGACGTTTGAATGCATGTTGTGATCATGATTGAGTTTCTTTACCATATATGAATGGATACTTTAATTAACATGGATGAATTGCTATTCCTTTGGATGTATGGATCGTAAAGGCAATCATTGTCAGGTGTGAGGAAGGCAGGTATAAGTTCTTCTCTGGAGTTAGGTAGATTAGTTGTTTATTTATCCATCCTCATATACTTTATTGATGAAGTTTGTTAGCTATTTTATCGCTCACTAAGACTGTTGTCTGAATCAAGGTTTTATGTTTCCTCTTATTACCTTGGGTTGTTCATCCGGTTGTGGATGGGTAGACTGAGTAACAGTTGACAGGTGATGCTTACCAGTTTTACTACTATCCAGTACTTGTTTCCGCTGTTTGATAATTCTCTGAGTGTTGTAGTGAGGCAAATTGTACAAACAATATTGTTGTTGTCCACATGTATGGGAAATACTTTCTAGTTGTTATGAAAGTTTAGTGTTTTCTGCTTCACTATCACTACCTGTTGTATATGTTATTTTATCCTTGCTCTGTGAGTTTACGATAGGTTCCGCTTATGTATCATACCTTGATGATTGTCTATAGCTGCCTGGCACACATTTCAGTGCATTATTTCTCTTGTATAGTGCAGGGGCAGTAGGCGGTTGTCACAATTAAGTTTTTATGATCAAACACGGGATATTATACACATAATCTAACTGAGCCCTCAACATAGTAAGTCACAATCAAGACAAATAAATCAATTCACGTGCCCTAATTTCGTCCCATTCATCGAATCACATGATCAAATGGAATGTTGAAACCTCAACGTCAAACTAAAACACGTGTGGAAACACCATTAATGGAAACATACTTCGAGCGGTGATGTCGCTATTTTCTTCTTCATCGAGGAAGCACCGACGGAATGGGAATGATAATAACACATACGCCTCCACGGTTCATCCCGACATAGTAGGACGAACTTCTATACTGGGTGCAAGCTCAAACATCGCGAGCTTACTTGATCGACTATCGCAACTAACATTCCCTCGGAATGGAATAATCGCCCTCCGAATCAATCACACAACCCAGCAACAAACTCCTCACTTCAAAGCGACAAAGGAGAGAATATATCATACTTTGATATCACATCGAATTCGATTGTACTCTCCGACATAGACATATTGCCAAAATCTACGAACCCCCATCGACTCCTAAGAGGTCGATACAAAACCACATCGAAGTGAATCATGAACTAATCTCGAGCGAATCAATTTAGAAAACTCAAAACGATAAACACTCACGACCAATTCAGGATCAACCATGGAGTTTCTTAAGAGTAAACTCCCAATCTCAACCCATCAATGAAAAATCCTTGCAAGAACCCAAAGAACTCTAGCACCATCAAAGTCGCTTCCGTTTCAATGAACGATATGTCACATGGATATTTAAGCATCCTCACAACGTGTAATAACTGACACACCACACTTGAGCGCCACAACTAATTGGAGATTTAAAAGGCATCCCAAATAATGGATTACACCATTACTGAAAATAAAATTGTAAATCGAGGAAAATAGTTCTTGACTCTTCCCGACTCTCAACTGTAGAGATGGAGTAATTATAAGTATTCCTCCTTTACTAGATCGTCTCAAATAACATAGGCGATCAGTCGCGAATACAAAAAATTATTCCAGTGACACTCATGTGCAAAGCGACCAATACTATATATATACTAATATATACAGATTTGAAAACAAAAATATATACAAATATGTACTCTCTCGTATACATTAACTCTCAAATTCTGTACTTCTTAGGTTAAACAATGCAACTAAGCTTTAATACCAAATATGACAACCTGTCATACACTATCGATTCTCAAAACTAAAGATTCGCACTACACAAGCACCCGATCGATATAAGGCGATCGTCAAGAGAAAGAAATACATAAAAGAAGAGAAAGAAGAAAGATTAGAAGGAAACAGAAGAGAAGAGAAAGGAGATGACAAAATGTAAACACGATCACAGTCCTATCATATATCTCGCAGCGCATCGAGTAATATATAATAATCAAACCAGATATAAACATGCGAGATAGGAATAACTATATAGACCAGACAATCAAAGTATATAGGCTCATACAGTTATACGGGACAATAATAGAGTTTGTACAAGAGATGAATAAACTCAACTGATAAATTGTCTCTAACAATAATACACAACACTATCAAGGCTCCACAGTGTGACACAACAAAATAAACAATAATGATACAAGTATAGATATATAAAACATTACCTCCTGCGAATCCACTAGTACAGCTCCAGATAATATTGATACATGCCATCTGCTCTGCTCATCAGCATCGTTGATGAGCATCCAAGGTAATAAGAGGGAAATAAAACCTTCGGTCAAACAAAAGTCTAGTGTGAGCGATGAATAAATCTCAAAATACCATAACAGTCGTAATAGTATAAATGGAACGAAGTATATGGAGAATTATACCTTACCTGCACCTGCATCCACAGAGTTAGCATATGGTAATCAACATATACTATATTGTGATAAGAATCAAGTAGATAAAGTATGATAGATGCCTATGCACCCAATGGTGATAAATAAGTAAACATCCATAGCACCCGTAAGCCATCCTCTCATTCACTTACTCAGTGCCTGAAGCATATGGAATTTAGTACTTTGGTCACCTAATCAATCAAGGTACAACTACGTCCCACACACAGCATGGACTAAATATATCTTGCACACAGCATGAACTATGTCCCGCACACAGCATGAACTCTGTTACTTCCTTATGTCACTCTCTCAAAGATGTACAAAAGTTACGAGCATCAAAAACTCTTTTGCATGCATTATTCGTAGCATAATCCATCTCCAGACTGTCTGCAAGACTCCATCCGAAGTCGTCTCAATATGAGAACCATCCCCGAAGGACATCATATGTCGTAGGATATCATTGTGTGTCTCCCCTCTCTCTACCAGGCAGTCACCTCAATATGACTTAATATCGCCTTTTCTGCATCTAGGAGAAAACGAACCATCACAACATCCTTGCTCTCCATCCTAGAACCATCGTCGTTGAATGACGCATCACTGCATAGAAGCACCAAGCCAAAATCACCAATCGAAGAACCATCGTACCCAAACCATTAACAAATGAACCATCGTATGTTCCCCCTTGCAATCACATCGTCATCGATGTCAAATTGGCTAGACGGCCAGTAAAAATGGTAATCGATATCTACCACTCAATGGTAATTGATAACGACTACCCAGATCATGTACTTAACCAAAATTAGTTAAATACACATCAAGGGAAAGCTTTCAGCATTCGTCGCGAAATCCAGCTTGTCTCCAATAAGAAATTCCACCATAAGGAACTCCTGCTCCTTATATTACCATCACCTTTCCCTTCCCCCAAATCGGTCCAACCCCAGGTTGGCCTAATCCGATTCGACATAGTCGAAATGGTTCTGGATCGCCACAGCCGATCTGGGCTTGGTCGAGCCGATTCCGAATCGACTTTGTTTGTAATGACCTAGATTTTTAGTCGTATAATTTTGAACATATAAATTTGTTTTAAAAGTTGAATTGTAAATACTAATGGATTTTTATTTGAAAATTTTCCATTTAGTAAACAGAATATGATTTAATTTCAAATTATCGTAATACAAAATGAGAAATAATTGAATTAAAAATGAATCTAAAACGATTCTAACAATTAATATAAATTTTATTCGAATTAGAATGATAATAATAATTTATTAACAATGAATTTGATTATTTTGAAATCAACTTATATTTTATCGATTTTATTAGAATAGCCAATTCTCACATGACCTCGGATTTCAATTAAACTAATTTTATAAAATCCGTAATGATTAATTGTTATAAGATTTCCAGTTTCGAGTCAATTGGAGTTACTATGTGATCGTGCATGATATGAACGCGTATTGGTTTATGTTTTAAAATTTAAAATAGGAGATTTTCAAATGATCTCAGAATTTGACGAAACCAGTTCCATTGGGTTTGGAGTATTAAGTTATTGTAGGATTTCAAGTTTTATCGCGATCAAAGCTCATACGTGATCCTTCGAGCGTAAAACTTCCAACGCAAGTTTCGTGTAAATATTAAAATCAATAAATAATTCCAAACCCTGACTATAAGTTATCGCTAACCTTTCTTCCTGGTTCATTCGTGGCCGCCACCTTCTTTTTACCTTACCGTTAAAAATTTATTTAAATCTCCCAAATCAGAAGGAATTAGAAAAAAAATCTTAACTAGGAAAATGTACAGGAGGAGTAATGGAGCGTTTGACCGGAATTTGGGGTGGTACGATTGCCTTGAGCAATAAAAAAATGGGTTCGAACGTGGGTATGCAAGTTTCGAATTTTATTAATTTTTTGGCGGTGGGGCCCATTTCAGGCATTGGGATCTAAAGAGAAGAGGAAGGGAAGGAGGAGGCCGAGGTTTTGGCATCGGTCCGGTGACCTACGATGGTCGGAGGAGTGAGCTACGTCGAGATGAACTAAATCAAGTTTTTCTCGTTTTTCTATTCGATTTGGGGTTTGCCGGAGCTCGTGTCCGACAGGGAAGGCAACAAAGGGTGCAGTGGTCTTTCTGGAGAAGGTGAGGTCGACTCTGGAGATCGTTGGCAAGCACGATAGGGGTTGAAGTTGAGGATCGATGTTGTGTTTTTGTTTCATGTTCGAAACCTGGTAATCGGGAAGAAAACTTGATTAAGGGAACTAATGTTAATTATTATGGTCTAATGAGGTAATTAAGAAAATAATGACTGCCATTAAGGAATTAAGTTACTTTAGTTCAAGTTAAAAATTGTAGTGATTATAACTTTTCTATACATTACCAGAATTGCATGAACAAGAAGCGTTGGAATCATGGCGATGAATACCACGCGATCGAGCTGGTTTGTAATGAATTAGGTCTAATTAGAATTTTATGTAGTTTCAAAAGCTAGTTTGAAATTATACAAATCAACGTGAATTCGTCGTTCAAAAACAAATGGTGAGTTAACTCCTACGCTTTCTAAAATAACATGATGTGGTAAAATCATATAATTATAATTTATCATTGTTAGTATAAATTGTTTGTTTGGATGCTTAGGATGATTGTTGTTTGGTTGATAATGGTTGTTTAGTTGATGATTGATATCATTTATATTTCTGTCATTTGAATGATTTAGAATATATTTCTATTTCATATGTGTTTATATAATGATTTTATGAGATGTGATGCAGGGAAAAACAGGTTGGAGGGATCCAACTGGATTCCCTAAATAAATTAGATGTTATTTGTTTTCATATTATTCATATATGAATTGTTTGACCCAAGTAACGCTATATCTTGTTTGGACGTTGATGGTTGAATTGGATTCAATGTTGGTGTGTTGTTAATCAATCGACAGTATTGATTAAATGATTGGCAGCGGATGACCTAAAATCCATCTTTTTAAGACGTTGATTTGCCGTTATGCAAATTGACAAAGTTGAAGTTATAAAATTTACTTTTATAACTGAAGCAATATTTTAAAGTACATTTTATATAAAATAGAAGTTTTATAAATAAGTCGATGTTTTATAATTAGTTTTTTGTAAAGCAATCATCAATGATTTATATGGTAAAATCTTATGTTTTTATAAGTTTTATTCGCAAGGAAGGCGGAAATTAACCTAAGGGTTAATAGTTTGAATAACTGTTTTTAATAAAAAAAAATAAGTTGAATATTGTTATATTATTTATTAATTTAAGAGGAAGAATTAGTGAAAATCAGTTAACAAGTTAATTGATGTTTCAAGTTGATTAAGTCAACTATTTAAATTAGAATTAATTATTAAATTAATTTGTTTTTAAATCAATCTAATAGAAATAGTTTTGACCAATAGTTATTTAAACTTAATAGGAATTCTTAAAGGTGATTAATCACCTAACGAACCGTGTTTAGATATAATAATCAAGTTGTTAATTATAAATGATGTTAATTATTATTTCAACACCTTTTTAAAGGGAGATTAACTACTTTATTATAGTTAATAATGAAGTAAATTACTTTTACTTCAGTAATTGTTGAAGTTAATTATTGTTTTGGTTGATAATAATCAAAGTGATTGCCTTTTTGAATGAATATTCATTTAAGAAGGTAATCGAGTTTGTAATGCAATTTAGTTGAACTTTGAAATGGGTTATAAGGGATTTTATAGTAGATCTAAGTTTTATGAACGAAGTTTATAAAAGAGGTTTAGAATAAGGCGATGGTTTTAAAATAAGCATTTTACTTAAGAATTGAATTGAGAAAACAAGAATTTCCAAAAATGCAAAGGATTAATGGTTAATAGGTTTGGGTAAAGGATTTAATAAACGAACCTTAGTGATAAATCTAAGTTATAAATGAATTGTATTAAAGAAGTTTAAAGCTAAAGGTGTGTTTTAGGAAGAGTTTACTTAATCAATATATTAAATAAAAGTAGATATGATTGAAAAGAGATTTTCAAAAGTAAGAAGTGGTTTAAAGCTAAAGCTCTCACCCCCTTACCCATATGAGAGTGGTCTATTTAGTCATCAAACATAGACAAATTAAGACTTAAAAGCCAAGAGTTTGTCATAAATTTCAACATAATCTTATGATTCCTTTGGGCCTTAATGACATTAAAAAAGGATAGTCTTGCCTCCTCTTGAGCAATAGGAGAAATATTATTTCATTAAAAGTTGGTGGGCATATGAATCTCTTCATGAAGAAAATGTATAGTGAAGTCAACATGACATAGATATTAGGTGGATTTGAAAAGAAGCAACCTTCACCTCCTAAGAACCATCTGTAAAAACGAGTTGAAGAGAGGCAAGAACCTTTAGAACACATGAATCAATGGATGATTGTGAACTAGGGGCATCCATACGAGAGAAATCACTTCTCGAAGGAAATTATACATTGTCTTCCGAATAGCATATTTCAAGAAAATGTTTTGATTATTTTCACGAACCCAACACTGGAACACCTCTTCAGTGGATCAGCAATAACTCTCAAACGAAGAGGTGAAAGATCAAATAATGAGACTTGTAGGCATTAATACTTGTGTCAAAGTACGAACTAGAGGTCTGACCATAATAGAAGGTGTATGAATAATCGTGGAAGATTCTGTTGTAGAAGAAGAACTTTCACTATAAGGCCTTAATTGTAGTGAGCGACAAGGGGTCATTTCTACATAATAAAGCAAGTGGTTAAGTACATTTTACTTCTAAGTAAATCCTCGAACTGTAAACACTTAGAATTCAAAGGAAAACAACATGTCTTGGCCAATTGGATTCTTGATAATCTGGGCAAGTGCAATGCGCTCTATGTGAATTGAGTTCAATGAATCCTGAACATTACAAGCAGGCCATTCTATTTAGATAGCTCATTGTTCCAGAAAAAATATGTATTGTTTCTTTTTCCCTTTTTGGAACTTCCTCTTTATCGATTGAAAAGTCGATGATGGATTTGTTGCCCGAAGCAACATGGAAAACTTTCCTTTTTAGGACCATTGAATGTGCAAAAGCTATGCAAAGAAATGGTTTGACTATCAGTATGATCGAACTTTTTCCTTTTAGTTCAATAATCTAGACATGACCAAATTCATCAAAGGAAAAAAAACAAGTTAACTTGTCCAATTTGTTCAATAAATCACATATGTACGACTTGGTGTTAATTCAAGTTTATCCTCCATACAATGCACTTAAAACCGAGTTCAATTTTGTTTGTCTTAGTTTTGTTTATAATTTCATAATTCGGAAGTTGCCAAGCCCCAAATTTTCATATTTAACTTGTTATCATGCTAATTACCATGTTCAAGTTTTTTGAATCAGAGAAACTATTCAAAATCGAGGAAAGTTGATCAGAATAATGCTCTAAATAAATATCTAGGGTTTTGGACCTATAAGTCGAATTCAGATCGAGCAAAGCAACTACTAGGCGACGCATGCTGGTCTGGACGGCCGCAGCGATATCAGGCACCGACGGGAAGTCCGACGACCGTATGGAATGAGCCATGACGGCGGGAGATGGCTGGAGAAATAGAATCGGCTCCCAAGGGCTAGGTTGGGTCGTCCTGAGCAAAACAAAGAAAATAAAAGGTTGGAAAATAGGTCAGGTAGGAAGTATAAATACAAAACTTTCAATGCCAATTTTTTTGATATAAATAGATCCGACACCAAGTCATACCCTATGGCTAGTTACCATGTCAAATTCACCAAATGATGGACTCTATACTTTGTCTACGATCTATCTCCTGCTCTAAGGCATCTCGGAATGTTTAGGAACCCACTTGTGAAGTTATTAAAGACAATGATGACACGATTCAGATGACTCAACTAGCTCATTGCCAGGTAAAAGACAACTTATTAGAAAATAACTCTTCAAGATCAAACAGGTTCTCAAGTTAAAAGTTCATAGTTGGTTTCATCTACAACACGCCCTATTTTCAACAAAGATAAACTTTAGGGAGAAAAAGTTAATCCAGTTTTTACATAATTAGTTTTCTAAGAATCATTCGATAATCTGATCTGCACCAGTAATCTGTAAATATCTGAATATTTCTGATACGGTTAAGATTTCCAGTTTTGACATTGTCTAAAGAGGGTAATCCTCTGGGTGTCAATCTGATGTTGATTTCGGTCTCCGGGGTTGATACTTAGGGGAATTATTCTCTCAACCAATGTCTAATGGGAACCGAGTTTTTGTTTTATCTGTACTCGCTTCCATCATTCGACTGTATCCTATCAATCGAATCTTCGAACTTTAGGTAGAAACTAATGGGTGTAAACATGTGTTTGAGACATGTTATGTTTGATGGTTGCAAGTGGATGCAAGTGGTTGCTAGTGGTTGCTCGTGGATGCATATACACACACTAGGCACTAGATCGGCTCGAAAACACTCTCATACTGCATATGGATGTGTGAGCATTTTAAATTTTTGTGGATGCAAAATGATTGACTTAGCACATGGATGTTGCATATGACTGAATGGTTGTGCACTCATATAGAAATGATATGTATCAAATAGGAAAATTGCATACATGTTGGACTCATGGCACTGGCATAATTTACATTAAGGAGGTCAACTGAATCAGTAGACCGCCTGATCTTTGCATTAGATAAGAAACATATACACACACTTTTGCATATGTTCATACAACATTAGAAGTTTCTAAGGACAATGGATGCTTGTGGACGATGGTTGAGTAGATGGGTGATTGGATGGTAGGACACATTCTTCATAACTTGAAGATTTCGGGGACGAAATCCTTTAAGGAGGGGAGAATGTAACACCCCGTATTTTCTGTGAACATAAGAATAACAAATCTGAGAATAATTAAATTATAACAGAAGAATTAGAGGAAACAGGTTGCGTCCATCTCGGAATTCTGCTTGATATAGAGTCCGAGTTTGCGTAAAACGGATACCGTATGAAGGAGATATGGACGAACGAAGTTAGGCAGAAAAACCGGAAACAGGCCAGAAATGCATTGGCGCACTTGTGAAGTGCGCCAGCACAAAAATACACTGGCGCACTTGGGAAGTGCGCCCATGTCAAGCCAGAAACCTGCACAGGGTTCTAGAGAGTTCTAATGACGATTTTTGATGTGCTGGATGGACCTGATGGCTTCTAAGGTGATCTAATGGTTCTGAAACACTCTCTACACCTATAAATATGTGATTAACCTAACCCTAATTCATAAAATATTGTCTATGACACCATTATGCTACCAAACTCTCTCTTAAACCCTAGCCACCGCCTCTAAATCTAATCTCAAGTGTTCATTCACAATTCAAATTAAAGTTTAGTGCTGCAACAACAATTGAAGAAGATTAATCAGCGTTTCTGCATCAAATTCGATTTATAATCCTTTTCTTTAGCCACGAAAGGCAAGTGCAGTTATTTTCCGATATGAAATTTAATTATGATCCTAGCATGATAATGATTCTGAATCTGAGATTATGCCCTTTTTCTATTTATCAGATTTGTTCCTCTGTTTTATTATTCTGTTTGTTCTGTATTTCTTTCTCCTTTCTTTCTTTTGGTTTGATAGCCAGGCTACCACGAGCCTGAGCCGGATCTCATAAGAGATGAATGCATAAACACTAAATTTGAGAAGAATATTGAATGAGGCATATTTGGGCATAATTGATTTGTAACTAATTCGAGGATACAACGCATGTTGTAATTCTGGACATAAATTTGAGGCATATTGTATAAGACGATCTATAACTTGGAAGGAGAGGATTATTGTGACTTAGAACATAAAGAACATAGGTTGAACTTAGAACATAAATCTGAGATATATAATTGGGCATGTTGTATTTAAAACATAAGGTATATTTAACATATGACTTGGGATTTGTGGCGTAAAGTTTAACTGTGAACATGTAATTGATTTGGATGCATAGTACAAGTTGTAATTCAAGATCTAGATCCGGACATACTATATATATTATAGTCTGAAATTTGGAAAAAAGAGAATTAATTTGCATTTAAGTTAGGTGTAAAGATCCGTATTAAGATTGGATAATTATTAAGTGTGAGTACACCTAAGTAAGGGTTTTTTTTGGATATGTGACATGCATTGTAATCAATGGCTATATTTGGCATAATTTATATGTAAGGTTTTTGGAGAATATTCTGAACTATGCAACTTTAACTAAAAATTGGGACATATGTTATATGGTGGATTATGACCATAATTTGGGCATATAAGTTTAGGCTTACCTTATGAATTAGGCAAGATATGTGAATAGGACTTTAAGGAATGTTTAAATCGGCTAAACCTGTTACCTATTTAATCTGTTGAATTGCCTGAACTGTTACATATGTTGAATCGCCTAATCTGCTAATTTTGCCTAATCTGCCAAATCTGTTGAGTTGCCTAATCTGCTAATTTTGCCTAATCTGCCAAATCTGTTGTAACACCCCGTGTATTCTATAACCGTGAAAGTCATAAATTAAAGTATAATTAATTTCAAATCAAAGAATTAAGGGAAACGGGATACGCCATTGCGTTCGTCTCGGAAAAATACGCGAAATAGAGTCCGAATTTTCGAAAAACGAAGTCCGTATGAAGAAGATATAGCCTTCGGAAGTTTCTGAATTAAGTTTAAAATTCGAACAGCTCAGAAAAACAAGTTTAAAATTAAAAATCGGGCCCAATTGGCCAAGGCGGGAAAACTCCCGCCTAATGCACCCAGGTCGACTGGGCTGTCGACCTGGTCTAGCCAGGTCGACAGGGCTGTCGACAGGGCTGTCGACCTGGTCCAGACCCAGGTCGAACCCAGTCCACCCTGGCTGGCCTAGTCTATGTTGGTCGATTTTCAGAAGCATGCTTTGTCATTAGGGCTAGGTGGCAGGCTCTAATTGGTCTCTCTTTCGAATGAATGGCTACGATCAATCCAAGCAACATCGATGGTCCTAATCAGTTCATAAACTCTATAAAAATGACCCTAGACTCTACCTAACCTAAGTCTCTAACACAATTCTCTAGCCTCCATTGCTCTCTTCTTCTAATTAAAAATAAAAAATGGCGTCGCTACTCTGCTAGAATCAAAACTAGAAGTCAATCAACATCATCCTAAATTCAAATTTGAGATAAAAGCTTCTGCAACAATTCTGTAACAACTAAAGTTCTTTCTTTAATCCAATCAAGGCAAGTACAGTTATTTTCCGCTATAAACGTTAATTATAATTTTGATATGTTTTTAATTCTGAATCTGAGATTGTATATATATTCTCTTCTGTCAGATCTGTTTTTCTGTGACTGTTCTGTATCCCTTTTCTTCTTTTCTGTTTCTATAGCCAGGCTACCACGAGCCTGTGCCTAATCTCATAAGAGATGAACGTATGAACGCAAATTTTGGGATGAATAATGCGAAATTTGACAAGACTGAATTGAATGTATGACTTTAGGTCTGAGGCATAAAATATATTGGACATGTGACTTGGGATTGGATGCATAAATTTGACTATGAACATATAATTTATATATGTTGTATGCATAGTGTATGTTGTAATTTAGATCTGTAATTAATTAGAAAAAAAGATGAGCATATGTTGTAAACTAGATTTGGATCTATGCATATTCTATGATAGAAGAAAAGAGGAACCATTGTATGATTACATATGATTTGAGACTTTGGACAAAATGCATATAAAAGTCAAGATCTGATTTTTTTTTTAGAAGATATGATTTAAAGATTTAGAATGTTGGGTATATTTTGCATTATGATTCATGACTTGAAAAGAAGAAGGATATGGAAAGTTAGGTGTAAAGATTTACATTAATTAGGATATATATTATTGTGATTACACCTAAATAGGAATTTTTGGGTATATGGCATGCATTGTAATTAATGATTATATTTGGTATAATTTACATGTAAAATGCTAGTTTAACAAAAATTAGAACATATGTTATATGGTAAATTGTGTCCATATTCTGCGCTATGTAAATTTATGCAAACATGGAATATATGTTCATATTGTGAATCATGACAATTATGTAGGCATATGAATTTAGGCCAATTTATGATTAGGCAAGGCATGTAAATAGAACCTTTAGAAATATTAAATTTGCTAAATCTGCTAATTTGCTAAGTTGCCTAAAACTGCTAGTTCTGTTATATTGCATAGACTGCTAATTAGATTGAAATGCCAAATCTGTTAATTTTGTCTGTTGAGATGCCTAACCTGTTATATGCCAAAATCTGCTAAGTTGCTAAATCTATTAAATCCGTTAAGTCATATAATCTGGAAAAATCTGCTATCTGCTAAAATCTGTTATCTGATGTGTTGATATAATCATCCTGTTATTGATATAATCTGAATTGGCATATATATATATTGGGCGTGCGCATAAACGGTAAATTATTAATTAATTGGCCGCAAAGATAAACATGGCTAACTCGAGGTTAGAATGAGTTTGCGGCGTAATTCTGCCCGGAACCGCCCGGCACATCCAGTGGCCGCAAACAATAGGTTCTAATGTGAGAAGTTAGTCATAACCTGCTTAAGACACGAGGTTAGGTCTGGCTTGTGGCAGAAGTCTGCCCGGAACCGCCCGGCCCATCCAGCGGCCACAAGCTAGCGACCTAATGTGAGAGGTCTGGGCATTAATAATTAATTAATGCAAATCTAAGATAAGAATGACGTCTAAAACGTATTGGGGAAAATAGGGATAAACCAACGGGATTAATAGGTGTAGTAAACCCGTCCAATACAAAGTTAGACAAATCTGAAAAATCTGTACATCTGATCCGTTAGTCTGAAAACTTGTTAACTTAATTTGTGAACTAGTAAATCTGAATTCTGTATGTCTGAACTTGTAAACAAATAAATCTGAAATCTGTTAGTCTGGGGACACAAGGTTAGG
Organism: Allium sativum; assembly: GCA_030737875.1. NCBI lineage: Eukaryota > Viridiplantae > Streptophyta > Magnoliopsida > Asparagales > Amaryllidaceae > Allium > Allium sativum. The sequence continues at coordinate 227,310,853 of CM060919.1, read as the reverse complement.
AGGGGAATTACTTGTGTCATCTGTTGTTTGGGACCCATATTAGTCAGTAACCCTTTCTGGTATCAAAACTTTGACCCAACAGTAGGTAGGGTCCGGGCACGCTTACTGAACTAATTATAAGTGGTTCATTCTGATAATGGCGAGGGGTGTTGATGGTGCGTTCCAACTGGGACATGTGCGTGCATGGATCCCGGTCTGCCTCTGAGGATGTAAGACGCCGTGACATCTGTAAATAGGTCTGTGCCAATTGGTTGTCACTTTAGGGAGTGATACACCCTACTGTGGGGCCGACACAGGATATTTATGTATTAGGGAGCCGATCGCTTGGGGTAGGGTTTTAGGGTACTCTTAGTTCTGTCTGTTTCTGTTGGTACCGTCTGTTTCTGTTGGGTGATAACACCTGTCTGTTTCTGTGTGGTACCGTCTGTTCGGGTGGTAAAGGCCCATTACTAGTGTACACCTAATTCTACATTCTGTTTCCGTAGGGATAAATCTGTTTCTGCTTCTGTCTGTTTCTGATCGGGTAGCAAAGGCCCATTATCAGCATTCTGTTTCTGTTAAAATATTCTGTACCCGTTCCTGCTTCAATTTAGACATTAGGGTGGCACCTAATTCTGCTTTACTAGTATTAGTGCAGAGAAGTGTAAAACAATAGTTTATATCATACTGTTTTTCTGTTATATCTGTTACACATGTTACAGTTATCTCACATCCAGTTTTACGTTCATATCATATTATTATTATCTGTTCATATGCTGAAAGTCACTGGACTTGCCAGACTTTTTGTCTGACCCTTGTTGTTTTGCCCCCTTCCTTCTGTTTCCCCCCCAGGTTATCCAAGGAGGGAAATACTTTAGCTTGATCCGGATTTCTCTTTGCTTGAAGTGCTTAAAGTATGGCTTGGCTCTGTATAGCTTCCGTTCCATGGGGATTATGATTTTAAACCATGCATTTTGAAGGCTTTTGTACAAGACTGATATTTTGTACTTGAATTCTGAAATTTGAAAGGATGTAACCATATTAATTTCTGTTTCCGCTGTAATAAAGTTAAAAAATTTCAAGTACTGTTTTATCTATCTTGTAAGTTTCTGTTCTGTTTACTAAAATGCTCCACCAAAGTTAAGGCATTCCCTTTGTGAGTGACCTTAACGGAGGTGGGGTGTTACACTTGGTGTCAGAGCTAAAGGTTACCAGATTAGATAAAAGTTTTTGAAAACTATTTTCAAAAAGGTTTTAAAAGGAAGTATTTTCAAAATTAAAGCTTATTTTGAAAAACATGATCCCCAAGAGCCATATATCTTTCTTTCAGTCCTTTTTGTATTGAACCTTTCCTTTTTCGTTTCAGCATGTCTGAAGCATCTGAGATACCAGAGGGTGTCCATGTACCCGGTTGGTTTCGTCAATATCTTGAGGCTAGGACCGCCGCTGCAGGTCCAGCAAATGATCCCCCTCCCCCACCCCCTCCTCGTGAAATTGCTTTCTCAAAGATCTGTAGAGATTTTAGGGCCATAGGTGGAAAGGATTTCAAGGGAACTGAATCATTCGTAGAAGCGAGGAATTCGCTCAAAGAAACTGAGGATCTATTCGTTATCTTCGAGGTGGACGATAGGCAGAAGGTACAGTTGGCGGTATGGTTGCTCAAAGACGAAGCTTCCTACTGGTGGGAAGTCACTAACGCCGAGAGGCCGGTCGAGACATGGATGGATTTCAGAACAAGGTTTGAGACAAAATTCCTCTCGCAAGCTGAACGAAGTTTACAACTGGAAAAGTTCTTATCTCTTAAGCAAGGAAGTATGACGGTCAAGGAATACGTCAACCAGTTCAACCAACTAGCTAGGTTCGGATTGGATTTAGTCAACACTCAGCATAAAAAGGCTCTCCGCTTTGTTAAAGGATTGAACGAGCCACTGCACAGCTTAGCCATGACCCACGTACCTATGGGAGCGACTTACGAGAAATTGGTGGACATGGCACTACTGCACGAGGAAGACAAGGGCCCGAAAGAGACAAAGAAGGAAGAACCACAGAATAAGAAAGCGGGGCCCAAAAAGGAAACACAAAAGAAGGATGAGAAGTCTGAAGATAAGAAGGGGAAAAAGTGTTTTACTTGTGGGAGCTCAACTCATCTGAACAAGGATTGCAGAAAAAGGAAGGGCGCTTGCTTCAACTGTGGGGAGATGGGACACTTCACTAGGGACTGCCCGAAGAGACGAGGACAAGGAGGGCAGGCGAACACTCTTGAGGCTAGTGGCTAGGATAGAAATAGGAAAATTTCTATAGTAGGTTTAATTTCTTTATCTGATTATGGAGTTAAGACTTTTTCTGATTCTGGTATTTTGATTTTGTAATCGATACTCTGCACTTTAATACTAGTATTATTTCTGAATTCCGCTATAGACTCAGACCCATAAGGGTTATGGATCATCTGTTTGAAATTGGGGTTTGAGGGATATCTGTGTTAGGCGTCAAGTATGACGCATACATTCTGAGTTTTCGTGGGGTTTGATTTTATCATGCTTAGCTTCCTAAGAATTATTAGGGAACCTGATCTGTACCAGTAGTCTGTAAATATCTAAATACTTTTTATAGGATTTCCAGTTTTGACATTGTCTAAAGAAGGTAATCCTCTGGGTGTCAATTTGATGTTGGTTTCGGTCTTTGGGGCCGATACTTAGGACCCATGTCTAATGGGAACCAAATTTTCGTTCTATCTGTACTCGCTTCCATCATTCGACTGTATCCTATCGATCGAATATTTGAACTTTAGGTAGAAACTAATGGGTGTAAACATGTGTTTGAGACATGTATGTTTGATGGTTGCAAGTGGATGCAAGTGGTTGCTAGTGGTTGCCCGTGGATGCATATACACACACTAGGCACTAGATCGGCTCGAAAACACTCTCATACTGCATATGGATGGGTGAGCATTTTTCAATTCTTGTGGATGCAAAATGGTTGATTCAGCACATGGATGTTGCATTTGAGTGAATGATTGTGCACTCATATAGAAATAATATATATCATCAGAATTCTATTGCATACATGTTGGACTCATGGCACTGACATAATTCGCATTAAGGAGGTCAACTGAATCAGTAGACCGCCTGATCTTTGCATTAGATAAGGAACATATACACACACTTCGCATATGATCATGAAGCATTAGAAGTCTTTTAAGGACAATGGATGCTCGTGTTTGATGGATGAGTAGATGGATGATTGGATGTTAGGATATACATTCCTCCTAACTTGAAGATTTCGGGGACGAAATCCTTTTAAGTGGGGGAGAATGTAACACCCCGTGTATTCTATAACCGTGAAAGTCATAAATTAAAGTATAATTAATTTCAAATCAAAGAATTAAGGGAAACGGGATACGCCATTGCGTTCGTCTCGGAAAAATACGCGAAATAGAGTCCGAATTTTCGAAAAACGAAGTCCCTATGAAGAAGATATAGCCTTCGGAAGTTTCTGAATTAAGTTTAAAATTCGAACAGCTCAGAAAAACAAGTTTAAAATTAAAAATCGGGCCCAATTGGCCAAGGCGGGAAAACTCCCGCCTAATGCACCCAGGTCGACTGGGCTGTCGACCTGGTCTAGCCAGGTCGACAGGGCTGTCGACAGGGCCGTCGACCTGGTCCAGACCCAGGTCGAACCCAGTCCACCCTGGCTGGCCTAGTCTATGTTGGTCGATTTTCAGAAGCATGCTTTGTCATTAGGGCTAGGTGGCAGGCTCTAATTGGTCTCTCTTTCGAATGAATGGCTACGATCAATCCAAGCAACATCGATGGTCCTAATCAGTTCATAAACTCTATAAAAATGACCCTAGACTCTACCTAACCTAAGTCTCTAACACAATTCTCTAGCCTCCATTGCTCTCTTCTTCTAATTAAAAATAAAAATGGCGTCGCTACTCTGCTAGAATCAAAACTAGAAGTCAATCAACATCATCCTAAATTCAAATTTGAGATAAAAGCTTCTGCAACAATTCTGTAACAACTAAAGTTCTTTCTTTAATCCAATCAAGGCAAGTACAGTTATTTTCCGCTATAAACGTTAATTATAATTTTGATATGTTTTTAATTCTGAATCTGAGATTGTATATATATTCTCTTCTGTCAGATCTATTTTTCTGTGACTGTTCTGTATCCCTTTTCTTCTTTTCTGTTTCTATAGCCAGGCTACCACGAGCCTGTGCCTAATCTCATAAGAGATGAACGTATGAACGCAAATTTTGGGATGAATAATGCGAAATTTGACAAGACTGAATTGAATGTATGACTTTAGGTCTGAGGCATAAAATATATTGGACATGTGACTTGGGATTGGATGCATAAATTTGACTATGAACATATAATTTATATATGTTGTATGCATAGTGTATGTTGTAATTTAGATCTGTAATTAATTAGAAAAAAAGATGAGCATATGTTGTAAACTAGATTTGGATCTATGCATATTCTATGATAGAAGAAAAGAGGAACCATTGTATGATTACATATGATTTGAGACTTTGGACAAAATGCATATAAAATTCAAGATCTGATTTTTTTTTTAGAAGATATGATTTAAAGATTTAGAATGTTGGGTATATTTTGCATTATGATTCATGACTTGAAAAGAAGAAGGATATGGAAAGTTAGGTGTAAAGATTTACATTAATTAGGATATATATTATTGTGATTACACCTAAATAGGAATTTTTGGGTATATGGCATGCATTGTAATTAATGATTATATTTGGTATAATTTACATGTAAAATGCTAGTTTAACAAAAATTAGAACATATGTTATATGGTAAATTGTGTCCATATTCTGCGCTATGTAAATTTATGCAAACATGGAATATATGTTCATATTGTGAATCATGACAATTATGTAGGCATATGAATTTAGGCCAATTTATGATTAGGCAAGGCATGTAAATAGAACCTTTAGAAATATTAAATTTGCTAAATCTGCTAATTTGCTAAGTTGCCTAAAACTGCTAGTTCTGTTATATTGCATAGACTGCTAATTAGATTGAAATGCCAAATCTGTTAATTTTGTCTGTTGAGATGCCTAACCTGTTATATGCCAAAATCTGCTAAGTTGCTAAATCTATTAAATCCGTTAAGTCATATAATCTGGAAAAATCTGCTATCTGCTAAAATCTGTTATCTGATGTGTTAATATAATCATCCTGTTATTGATATAATCTGAATTGGCATATATATATATTGGGCGTGCGCATAAACGGTAAATTATTAATTAATTGGCCGCAAAGATAAACATGGCTAACTCGAGGTTAGAATGAGTTTGCGGCGTAATTCTGCCCGGAACCGCCCGGCACATCCAGTGGCCGCAAACAATAGGTTCTAATGTGAGAAGTTAGTCATAACCTGCTTAAGACACGAGGTTAGGTCTGGCTTGTGGCAGAAGTCTGCCCGGAACCACCCGGCCCATCCAGCGGCCACAAGCTAGCGACCTAATGTGAGAGGTCTGGGCATTAATAATTAATTAATGCAAATCTAAGATAAGAATGACGTCTAAAACGTATTGGGGAAAATAGGGATAAACCAACGGGATTAATAGGTGTAGTAAACCCGTCCAATACAAAGTTAGACAAATCTGAAAAATCTGTACATCTGATCCGTTAGTCTGAAAACTTGTTAACTTAATTTGTGAACTAGTAAATCTGAATTCTGTATGTCTGAACTTGTAAACAAATAAATCTGAAATCTGTTAGTCTGGGGACACAAGGTTAGGAGGGGAATTACTTGTGTCATCTGTTGTTTGGGACCCATATTAGTCAGTAACCCTTTCTGGTATCAAAACTTTGACCCAACAGTAGGTAGGGTCCGGGCACGCTTACTGAACTAATTATAAGTGGTTCATTCTGATAATGGCGAGGGGTGTTGATGGTGCGTTCCAACCGGGTCATGTGCGTGCATGGATCCCGGTCTGCCTCTGAGGATGTAAGACGCCGTGACATCTGTAAATAGGTCTGTGCCAATTGGTTGTCACTTTAGGGAGTGATACACCCTACTGTGGGGCCGACACAGGATATTTATGTATTAGGGAGCCGATCGCTTGGGGTAGGGTTTTAGGGTACGCTTAGTTCTGTCTGTTTCTGTTGGTACCGTCTGTTTCTGTTGGGTGATAACACCTGTCTGTTTCTGTGTGGTACCGTCTGTTCGGGTGGTAAAGGCCCATTACTAGTGTACACCTAATTCTACATTCTGTTTCCGTAGGGATAAATCTGTTTCTGCTTCTGTCTGTTTCTGATCGGGTAGCAAAGGCCCATTATCAGCATTCTGTTTCTGTTAAAATATTCTGTACCCGTTCCTGCTTCAATTTAGACATTAGGGTGGCACCTAATTCTGCTTTACTAGTATTAGTGCAGAGAAGTGTAAAACAATAGTTTATATCATACTGTTTTTCTGTTATATCTGCTACACCTGTTACAGTTATCTCACATCCAGTTTTACGTTCATATCATATTATTATTATCTGTTCATATGCTGAAAGTCACTGGACTTGCCAGACTTTTTGTCTGACCCTTGTTGTTTCGCCCCCTTCCTTCCGTTTCCCCCCCAGGTTATCCAAGGAGGGAAATACTTTAGCTTGATCCGGATTTCTCTTTGCTTGAAGTGCTTAAAGTATGGCTTGGCTCTGTATAGCTTCCGTTCCATGGGGATTATGATTTTAAACCATGCATTTTGAAGGCTTTTGTACAAGACTGATATTTTGTACTTGAATTCTGAAATTTGAAAGGATGTAACCATATTAATTTCTGTTTCCGCTGTAATAAAGTTAAAAAATTTCAAGTACTGTTTTATCTGTCTTGTAAGTTTCTGTTCTATTTACTAAAATGCTCCACCAAAGTTAAGGCATTCCCTTTGTGAGTGACCTTAACGGAGGTGGGGTGTTACATCTGTTGAGTTGCCTAATCTGCAAAATCTGTTGAACCGCTTGAGCTGCTAAATCTGTTAAATCTGTTGAAAAGCTGAATGATTGTAATTTGTGTAAAACATGTTAATTTGTTTAATCTGCTGCGACTTGAAAAGAAGTCAAATCTGTTAAATGGACATAATTAGTCTTATATTTTCGGTAATGGAATAAAGTGGCTATGACACGAGGTTAGACTCCGTTTGCGGTAGAAGCCTGCCCGGAACCAACCGGCTTAACCAGCGACCGCAAACTATCAGTCTAATGTGAGAGGTCGTAGGCATAACTAAAATATGCTCAGACATGAGGTTAGGTCTGGCTTGTGGCAGAAGTCTGCCCGGAATCGCCCGGCATATCCAGCGGCCACAAGCTACCGACCTAATGCGAGAGGTCTGTGCATTAATATTTAATTAATGCAATTCTGAGATAAATATGATATCTAAAACGTGTTGGGTGGATAGGGTTAAACCAACTGGACTGATGAATTTAACAAACCCGTTTCGTGAATCTGTAGGCCCAATACAAAGTTAGACAATCTGTAAGTCTGTTAAATCTGTACATCTGATCCGTTAGTCTGGAAAATTATTAACTTGATTGTCTGATCTGTGTACTAGTAAATCTGAACTCTGTATGTCTGAAACTTGTAAACCAGTTAATCTGAAATCTAAAATCTGTTAGTCTGGGGACACAAGGTTAGGATGCGTAATTACTTGTGTCATCTGTTGTTTGGGACCCATATTAGTCAGTAACCCTTTCTGGTATCAAAACTTTGACCCAACAGTAGGTAAGGTCCGAGCATGCTTACTGAACTAATTATAAGCGGTTCATTCTGATAATGGCGAGGGGTGTTGATGGTGCGTTCCAACCGGGTCATGTGCGTGCATGGATCCCAGTCTGCCTCTGAGGATGTAAGACGCTGTGACATCTATAAATAGGTCTGTGTCATTCAAAGGTTGCCACTTTAGGGAATGATACACCCTTTTATGGGGCTGGCACAGGGTATTTATGTATTAGGGAGCCGATCGTGTGGGGTAGGATTTAGGGTACACTTAGTTCTGTCTGTTCTGTGGGGTACCGTCTGTTTCTGTTGGGTGGTAACTCCTGTCTGTTTCTGCGTGGTACCGTCTGTTGGGGTGGTAAAGGCCCATTTACTAGTGTACACCTAATTCTAACATTCTATTTCCGTAGGGATTATTCTGTTTCCGTTTTTGTCTCTGTTCGGGTGGTAAAGGCCCATTACTAGCATTCTGTTTCTGTACTTTCTATTCGGGTGGTAAAGGCCCATTATTAGCATTATGTTTCTGTACCTTCTGTCAGGGTGGTAAAGGCCCATTATTCTGTTTTTGTTTCTGTTTAGACATTAGGGTAACACCTAATCCCGTTATACTAGTATTAGTGCAGAGAAGTGAAAAGCAATATCATCCTGTTTCTTCTGTTTAACCTAAGTATATATGTTATTCCTGTTTCCTGTTATCTCTCATCCAGTTTTATTTGCATGCCATGACATTATTATCAGTTCATAACTGAAAGTCACTGGACTTGCCAGACTTTATGTCTGACCCTTGTTGTTTCGCCTCTTTTCTTCCGTCCCCCCCCAAGGTTTTCAAGGAGGGAATACTCTAGCTTGATCCGGATCTTTCTTCCTGCATTGAGTGCTTGAAGTGCTTAATGTATGGCTTGTCTTTTTCTCGCATCTTCGGTGGGGATTATGATTTTAAATTTTTGTACTCTGATGGATTTTGAACAAGGCTGATATATATGTACTTGAGTTTTTGGTAAAGTTGTAACCAAACTGATTTCTGTCCGTTGTAATAAAGTTATAAAGTTTTTCAAGTACTATTTTTATATCTATCTTGTAATATTCTGTTCTGTTTACTAAAATGCTCCATCAAAGTTAAGGCATTCCCTTTGTGAGTGACCTTAACGGACGTGGGGTGTTACAACAGGGCTTGGTGCGGTTCTGATGCAAGAGGGAAGGCTAGTATTTTATGGGGGTTGACAGTTAAGGGTTATGAGAAGAACTACCCTACCCATGAATTAGAGCTAGCTGCCATAGTATTCGCGCTTAAGTCATGGCGTCATTATTTACTTAGGGAGAAGTTCGAGTTGTACACTGATCATAAATCTCTCAAGTACTTGTTCTCGCAAAAGGATCTTAATTTGAGGCAGCAAAAGTGGATGGAATTCCTAGCATCTTTTGACTTCAAGATTTTTTATACCCTTGGTAAGGGTAATGTGGTGGCAGACGCACTGAGTAGGCAGAGGATGGCCTTAGGTCCTCCGTTTGTAGAAAGGAAAAGCTTGGAGTTTATATGGACTTTTGACTTTAGACCCTCCACCGAGTTTTTACCTGGCATATTTGCATCACTGGAGGTGCGACCTACTCTTATGGATCAAATAGGAGCATCACAACGAAAAGATCCACATATTTCAGACATCTTGGACAGGCTCAGTAAAAGGGAGACTTCTAGTCACCTCTGTAGATACTCCACAGACAACAGAGGGTGGTTATGACGAGATGGAAGTTTTTGTGTTCCCCGAATTGAGAGCTTGTTAAAGACAGTCCTAGAAGAAGCCCATCATTCTAAGATGCCTATTCATCCAGGTGGAGATAAGATGTATTGGGATATGAAGAGGGTATTCTTTTAGGCTAGGATGAAGAAAGATGTAGCGGAGTTTGTTTCTCAATGTTTGATTTGCCAGCAAGTTAAAGCTGAGCAAAAGATGCCCGGTGGTTTACTTCATCCTTTGGAGATTCCATAGTGGAAGCGGGAGAGCGTCTCTATAGATTTCACAGATGGTTTACCAATATCGAAGAAAGGAAACACCAGTATTTGGATTGTAGTAGATATACTTACAAAGAGCTCTCATTTCATTCTGGATATGAGCAAGAGGACGACAACATGGTTGGCAGCAGTTTATGTTCGTGAGATAGTCCGTCTTCATGGAATAGCTTCTAGCATCGTAAGTGATCGTGACCCAATCTTCACCAGTAAATTTTGGAGGGGCTTGCAAGAAGCATTAGGTACACAGTTATGTTTGAGCATCGCTTATCACCCTTAGACAGATGGACAAACGGAAAGAGTGAACAGAGTTCTTGAGGATCTTTTGAGGCTGTGTATCCTAGACTTTGGAAGGGCTTGGGAAGAGCATCTTCCTTTAGTAGAGTTCGCCTACAAAAACATTTATCAAGCTAGCATTGGCATGGCACCCTTCGAAGCATTATACGGACGACCCTGTAGATCACCAACTTGTTGGTGGGAATCTACAGAAAGACTACTACTTTGACCAGATATGGTTAGAGAAACGTCCGAGAAGATTGATCTTATTAGAAGGCGAATGAAGACCGCTCAAGATAGGAAGAAGTCCTACACAGAAAAGAGAAGGACCACCATTGAGTTCGAAGTAGGAGACATGGTTTTTGTTAAGGTATCACATTAAGAATTGTGGTTCGTTTTGGATCTGTTGGGAAACTGGCACCAAGATTCATAGGACCATTTCCCATAATAGAAAGGATTGGCCAAATGGCCTATAAAGTAAAGCTACCCGAAAGACTATCCGGTGTTCATGATGTTTTCCACGTTTCTCATTTGGGGAAGTATTTGCATGATACCACAGAAGTAGTTGAGCCGAGTATATTGGAAGAAGTAGAGGTGGAATGGGAGGCGACAGTTAGGCGAGTTCCTACCCGTATTCTTGGATCAAAAGTTAAGAAGCTAAGCAATAGAGAAGTCAAGTTAATGAAAGTTCAGTGGGGAGATAACCCAGAGGATGCAACTTGGGAGACCGAAGACAAGATTCGCGCTTCGTACCTTTTTCTTTTCAAGGGTATGTTCTTAACTTCCTTTCCAAGGCTTTTTTATTCATGCATGTTTCTATTATTTAAATATATCGTATCGATCGAATCTTCGACCTTTAGGTAGAAATCCCATGGATGTAAACATGTGTTTGAGACATGTTATGATTGATGGATGCAAGTGGATGCAAATGATTGCTTGTGGTTGCTCGTGGATGCATTTACACACACATTAGGCACTAGATCGGCTCAATCACTCTCATACTGCATATGGATGTGTGTGCATTTTTCTTCTTTCATGGATAAAAGTGAATGTATCATCATATGGATGTTGCATTTGGATGGATGAGTGAGCACACATATAGAACTTACGTGTAATAATATGATTATTTGCATACATGTTGGATTCATGGCACTAATATATATTCCATTAAGGAGGTCGACTGAATCAGTAGTCCGTCTAATCTTCGCATTAGTATTGGGACATATACACAAACCTTTGCATATGTTCATATGAGCATTAGATATCTTTTAAGGACAATGGATTCCTGTGATTGGTGGATGAGTATATAGATGTGGATGTACATTCTTCTAAACTTGGAGATTTCGGGGACGAAATCCTTTGAGTAGGGGAGAATGTAACACCTGAACATTAAAAGACGATAAATTAAATAATAATTAATTTAATATTCAGAATTAAGTGAAACGGATTGCGTCATTGCGTTTGTCTCGGAATTCTGGTTAAAATAGACACCTGGTTTGCGTAAAACGGACACCGTATGAAGAAGTTATTAAGGTTTGAAGTTTGTATACGCGCAAGAAGAATATATATATATAATTAAATGCAGAATTCAAAAATCAGTTCGAAATTCAAAATTTGGGGAGGCGGCAAAAATCCCGCTCAGGGGTGTCGACCCCAGGGTCGACCCCTCATGGGGGTGTCGACCCATGAGTCGACCCCAAAAGGGGGGTCGACCCCTCTGCGGTAGATCTGGCAGATTAGGGTTTTGGGTTCGGCTATAAATATGGCCTCATTTCTCATGTTTTTGCACACCAAAAATAATGGAGAACTAGATGTTGCCTCTGCCCAGATTAAATCAAGTCTTTTCCTCTTCTGCAATCAAGTTATTCAAGCTTAGAGATCTGTGATTCGATTCTTCTATTTTTCTAGATCCAAACACTGTGAGTCTATGTTAATTTTAGATCTAAATAATTAAAAAGTTAATCTTGACATGACTAATACTTGGATCTATGCCTCTAACTGCTTGAATCATATCATATCTGTTATAACTTGTGTATCTATGATATTCTGACATGACTGTGACTTTGGTCTTAACCTCTATCATGTCAAGACCTGCCATTTTTGTAGATCTAGTCCATTGTTTAGATCGCATCGTTCTTTTTACCATTATATTGTGGCTAAATGAAATCTGTTATAATTAGTTATCTAATTCATTAGATCTTAGCATGCCTGTTATGACATCCTTATTATATTAGAATTAGTTCAATTGTCACATGTTCATCAGATCTGTTCCTATATGCTTATCTTGTCATTACGCCGCTATATGTTTATGCCATTATATGTACACCTTGTTAGTATGATCATTTATGTCATCTTCCCTTTGTTTTGTATAGCCAGGCTACTTTCGAGCCTAGGCACGCCGCTAAAATATGCGAATGCATTAAAATGGGAACGAGGGAAAAAACGGTATAATTTGGGGCATAACTTGTAATTGGAAGTTTGGGCATAACTTGAATAAATATATATGAACATAAAGTTGGGGATATAAATCGACTTGTGATTAAAGACCTTAATTTGGGGCATATGGTTCATTATGAACATGACTGGGGAAAGGGGAACGAAAACCTATAACAACATAGGAATAATTGGTTAATAATTAGAATGCCTAGGATTATAGTAATTAGAAACTGTAACCGCGCTTACACACGAGGTTAAATTACACTTATGGTGGAAGTCTTCCCGGAACCGCCTGGCATATCCAGCGCCCGCAAGTGGTGAATCTAATGTGAGGGGTCTAAGTGCATAAACATGAGATGTGCTAAGACACGAGGTTAAGTCCAACTTGTGGAAGAAGTCTGCCCGGAACCGACCGGCATATCCAGCATCCACAAGTGGTAGGCTTAATATGGGAGGTGTAATACATTATAACCATAAATGAGTATGGCTATGAAGTTGAATACTTAACCTAGTTGAATCCATTGGGATTGTATGAATATGGTAAATTGAATAGGGGTTAAGTAAACTTGTTTGAAACATTGGGTGGGTTAAGTAAATCTTGGGTTGGTGGGTAATATTTATATATAGGCCCACAAACTTAACCTGTTTGAATTATGTAATTTTATGACACCGATAGGTAGGCATAATATGCAGAAAACCTAGTGGGGATGCAAGACAAAGGGGAGAGCTTGCATCATCTTAAATGTGGGACCCATTTCAGTCAGCAACCCATATATAGGTATCAAACGAGTACTCCGAACTAGGTCGGAGTCGGGGCACGCTTACTGGGCTAATTGTAAGAGATCCAAAAGTGGGGGACGGTGTGGGCGGCGCATACCAACCGGGTCATGTGCGTGCACAGTCTGGACAGAGGAAGATAAAATGCCGTGGCACCTGTAAATATGGTTGTGCACATCCTGAAAACGAAGGGTTGCCACTTTATCGAGTGATACAGCCTACTGTGGGGCCAGCATAGGGTATCTACGGAGCCGATCGATTAGGGTAGTAATTAGGGTACACTTAGACTCTGGTATGTTTTGGAGCCCGTTAATACCCTTAGGAGTAACTCCGGTATGTTGAACTACTTGTTGATTGTATGGGGTGAAAACCTCTCACTAGAAGTACACCTAAATCTACCATCTTATGTATGTTGGGGATCATCTCATTTTGGTTGTACTAGTATCAGTGCAGAGAAATCGTTAAGGAAGCGCAATATACTCTATCATGTTTATCCAGTTTACCTTTTCATGCCTGCCTTTTATGATGTTACCTCTCTTATCCATTTATATGCCTGTCAAGATACTTTTACTTATTTTTATGCTCAAAGTATCTAGTCTCGCCAGACTTTATGTCTGACCTTTTTTGTTTCCTCTTCTTTCTCTTCCGTCCCCCCCCCCCCAGGTTCTCAGGGTGGGAATACTAAAACTTGATCAGGATTCTCCTTTCATATTGCTTGGATCTGAATAGATGTATTGCTCGAGTTCTTATCTCTTCCACTATGGCTATGTTTTGGGGATATGCTTCTTTTATTGTACTCTGATGTTTTAAGTGCAAGCCAGAATTTTTATGATGTACTAGGTTTTATGTTTTAAGACATATGATGTAACCATGTTTTGAACTATGATGCTTTATGATTAATAAAAGTTTTTAATTCCGCTGCTATTTTAATCTTTTTTGTAATGTTTCTGTTTCTGTTTACCTATACGCTTCACGAAACTTAATGTATTCTCTTAATGAGTGACATTAACAGACACGGGGTGTCACAGAACCATTATAAAAATCATGGTGTGTTCTTTCCTTTACAGCTTTTACTTATTATTATCTACATCTGTATTTGATTCCATGATTGTCTTATATATGTGATTTGCATTAATTTCTTATATATTCAAAAAGATTTCAATAAATTCATAAAATCCATTAAACACTATTCACCCCCGGTAGTATTAAGTTTTCCTTAAGATCCATGATTCGCATTTCCCTATATCGAGTGCTCATTTGAGTAAGACGAGGGTTATGATCTTTCACGTACTTCATCAAATAAACTTCTAAATGAAAATAAGGGGATATAGATATTAGGAGTGTCACTGTTTTTTGGATGTATGCATTGGCAAAGTTGTTGTTGCCTATATATTTAGACTCTGATCAACCAAGAGAGCATCGTCATATGTTGCTCTCGGAGTATATTTTGTAATAATTTATGTTTTCTCGAATGGGTTATACGAAAAAATTTATGAATGGAATGACAATCAATGAATGTTTTATAAAAATTTTCATACCCCTGTATTTATTGTTATTATGTTTTATTGATATCGGGTTTTCTATCACTGAAAGCTGACTTTAGAGATGACTGTGATCTGTAGGGTTATGCTTCTGGTTTTGAAGAATGGGGTATTGCAAATTTTGTATTAAAGCATAAGTTTATGCAAATTCAAACCCAAACATCAAAGAAACATTCTAAGCGATAACGAAATTATTACGTATTTGTATTATATAAGTGTGTATATGCACCCACAGTATTATGACCCCCCATTGGTATCTTGCTAAAATTTATCTACAGAAGGAAGAAGTAAGGTATGGACGGAAGGCGTGTTAGATTGAATATTGGTGGCTGAAGCACCACGACTAATTGAAATGTTCGACTTCAAGCGGAATGTTAGGACCGAAGGGAAAATGAGAGTCAGGGTACTGCGAACCCATTAACAGATATAGGGAAGTTGTTGTATACTTTCATCCAGTTGTTGCAAGCTGGATCCGCTATTAGTCCCGGGAGGGTGAATCCCGAAGTGAAAGTTGGAAATCACTATGCGAAACTGAGCACGAATTACACTAGGCTAGGAGGAAAGTCGTTTCTTAGAACAGAGGATGCTACTGCTGTGGATACATGGCTATTTCATTATGAGAGAATCTTCGGGGACTTAAGCTTAACTAATGAACAAAAGAGAAGAATGTTCTCGAGACATTTGCAGGATAATGCTTTGCATTGGTGTAACAGTTTTATGACTATGACACTAAAGGAAGGACTCACTTGGGAAGACCTTTCGAAGAAGGCTTAGGGAAAGGTTTTCCTCGAAAGCTTCCCAGTCCCAAAGGATGAGGAAATTCGATGATTTGAGGTAAGGGGATATGACATTAGTTGAGTATGTCGCATGTTTTTTTGAATTGTCTCGTTATACCCAAGGGATAACTGACAATGTCGTGCTGAGGAATGAGAAATTCATTAAGGGGCAAAAGTTTACGATTGCGAAAGCAAAGATGCCTCACTTAAGAGACACCATAGATATTATGGTGGGGATGGATATTTGTAATGAAGATATGCTTATGGAAGGTGGCATCTAGAGCTATTAGGAAAGGAAAAGGGAATTCTTCTAGGGTAGGTAGGCTTAAAAGAGGAAAAGCACAAGAAGAATAAGGCGGAAGTTGTTTGCTTTAAGTATCACCGGGAGGGTCACAATTTGACAGAGTGCAAGGCAGCGAAAGTTAAGACCACTACCAGGAGGCCAAATGTCAGGTGTTTTAACTTCAATTAGCTTGGACATTATAAGGATAATGTCCAGAAACAACCAAGGGTAAAGTGATGGCTGTGGAACCTTCATCTTCCAAACGACTGCTGCGAAAAATGGGAACACTTCGTTAGAAATACACTTTTATTTCGTAGGATACCTGTTATAGCTTTGCATGACATTGATGCATCACATTCATTTATCTCTACATGTATAGTAGATAAATTGTCTTTTAAACTATCATATCTTGTTGCTTCTTTTAGGGAGGGAAATCCTATCGGAGGTACACAACTTAAGGTTTGAGATGCGATAACCTAGAATATCAGTTGGTTGGTTATACATTTTTTTGTAACTTGTATGTGTTTGATTTCAAGGGTTTCTGAATCATTATGGGTATGGATTGGTTGAGTTGTTATAATGCAAGAGTGTTGTGCCAAAGCAGAGAAGTATCATTGAAGCATCACGATATAAAAAATAGGATTGTGTTCTTGGTAAAAAGAGAAATTCTATAGAAATTTCCTAGGATGAGTGCTTTGAAATTGTAAGAAGAGGTAAGTTGTGTTCCTATCATTAAGGAATTTGCTGATGTCTTCAAGCCAATGTAAGGATTACCATCGAAAAGAGATATCGAGTTCCGAATCGATATTGTGTCGAGAGCTGAGCCAGTGAGTAGACCACCTAGCCAAGTGACCCCTTCGAAGATGAAGGAGTTGAAGGTGCAACTTGTTGAGTCGAAACGTAAAAGCTTCAATCGTCTAAGTAGTTTGACTTGGAGTGCATCGACAATATTTGTGGGATGCCCGATGGATCATTGAGTATACGTATTGACTACCAAAAGCTCAACGAGAGGACGATGGAGAGTAGATATCCTTTGCCTCGTATTTATGATCTATATAATCAATTAAGCAGAGTGAAAGTGTTTTATCATTTGGATTTGGCAACAGGTTTTCACCAACATAGGGTAGCAGAGGAGAGTATTCCTTTGACAATGGTCCGTAGTGGATATGGATCATACGAATGAATGATTATGCAATTTAAATTGACGAACGAGCCAGCTTTCTTCGTGGATTTGATGAACCAAGTGTTTTGGCAACATTTTGGTAGATTTTATTTGGTTTTCATTGATGATATATTGGTGTGTTCGAAGGATGCAGAAGAGCATGGAACTCACTTTCGGATAGCGCTGAAAATGTTGCGGAAGCACAAATTGAAAGCCAAGTTTTCTAAGTGTCCATTTTAGGAGAAAAAAATGAAGTTCCTTGGTTACATGATTTCAGAAGGACTTCGTTAGATCCAGCTAAGGTTAATGCTATCGTTAGTTGGAAGAGGCATGAAAGTATTACAGAGGTCTGAAGCCTTCCAGGATTGGTCGGGTACTATAAAAGGTTTATCAAGGAGGATGCTAAGTTTGTTTGGTCTAATAAGTGCAAGGAAGCATTCCAGAATTTGAAACACTTGTCGAATGATTCTTCTGTTTTAGTAATGCCGGAAGGAAATCATGGTTTGGTTATTCTTACTGATCTTGCGAAACATGGTTAGGTGTGCTTCTAATGCAGAAGAAATGGGTGATTGCTTATGCTTCCTGATAGCTGAGACCTCATGAAGTCTGACACCCAGCTTTTGATCTTGAGTTAGTCGCTGTTTGTTTTCCCTTGATGATTTGGAGGCATTACTTATTGGGTGAAAGGTTTGAGTTGTTCACGGACCAGTAATCCTTTAGATTTTTTTTCCTTAGAAGGAATTGAAAATGCGCAAGTAGAGCCGGTTGGAGTTCTTGGAGACATATGACTTCGGCATAGAGAATACCCATAGGAAGGTGAATAAGGTTGTGAATGCACTTAGTAGGAGGCACTAAGGGATAGTGTCGACTATGAAGAATGTATGGAAAGACTTAGAAGCTTTAGTCATATGTAATGTGAGGATTAGGTCGACGGTGAATTCAAACGAAAGCACACCGACGGTGTCATGCTTAGAGGTTCGACCGACTTTGATTAAGAAGACTGCTTCTAGGTAGAAGGAGTATCCTTCGTTTGGTCGAAAAGATCAAAGAGCTCGGAGTCGGAGTGGAAGGAAATAAACTTGGAAAGTTTGATCTCGATTAGAACGGTAGGTTACGGAGGAAAGGAAGGTTGTGTGTTCCGAAGGTCGGTAATCTGAGAAAGGAAGTTCGTAAAGAGTGTCATTTCTCTAATTTTACAATACGTCTTGGAGAACCAACATGTACCGCGACATGAAGAGAAGCTTCTTCTGGGAAAGAATTAAGAGGGATGGTGGGTGAATCAATGTATGAATTACGAAAAGGTGAAAACTGAACATCAGAAGCCTAATGGTTTGTTACAACCATTAGGGATTCCAGTTTGGAAATGGGATTTCATATCCTAGGATTTCATCGATGGACTTCTGAGATCAAGAAGAGGGAAGAAAAGCATATAGGTTGTTGTGGATGGACTAACCAAGAGTGCCCATTTTATTTCTGTGAAGTCTACTAGGATGGTGCAGGTTTTGGTTGAATAATTCATAAAGAATATAGTGAGGCTTCATGAAGTTTCTAGTAGTACTGTAAGCGACAGGGACCCATTGTTTATGAGTGAGTTTTGGAAAAGTTTGCAGAAGACAATGAGAACAAAACTAAAGATGATTACAGCTCAACACCCACAGACAGATAGGCATACCGGGAGGGTGAATAACGTATTGGAAGATTTTCTAAGAGCTTGTATTCTGGTCTTTGGTAGTTCTTAGGAGGACCATTTGCATTTGGTGGATTTTTCTTTAATAATAGCTCTCGGAATACTATAGGAATAGGACCTTTAGAAGCTTTATACAAAAGACCGTGTAAATCGACATCATGTTAGCTGGAGAAAGGAAATAGGCTAGTTCTTAGTCCAAAGTTAGTAACAAAATCCATAAAGAAGATTGAGATCATTTAGGTTCGGATGAAGGAAGCTCAATACCGGCCGAAGAGGTACATGAATAGATGGTGCAGGGATTTGAAATTCTCTATTCGAGAAAGGGTTTCATAAGGGTGTCACCGATGAAAGGCATGTTCAATTTCAGAAAAGCGTGGAAGCTTACGTAGACATTAGGCCTTTTTAGTTTTGGAAAGAATTGGAAAGTTGCCTATTGGGTGGAGCTACCAGCACTACGCCATAGATGACCTACTACAACGAAAATCCAAGGTGTTGCCAGCTAAAATGTTGCCATAACTATGCTGATTTTTGTCTATTGCAATGCACGCTTAAATGTGTTAGCATAGATTCAATCATGTGTTGCAGTAGCCGCGTAAATAAAATTATCAATCCACATCAACACGATCCAACGTTCCACGTTACTGATCCGCGTCATTCTTATTTTCCTTCATCTCCCCGGCCCCTTTTCCCCAAATTTTTATTTTCCCGCTGGAAGGTAATTGACGCTATTTTCACTTTTCCCCCAAAAGAATTTATTTTCCCGCTAGAACATAATTGACGCTATTTTCACTTGAGAAAAGATTTATTTCGGATCTGGACAAATAACGTTGTTTAATCCAAGTTAATAAGAAAACTCTTCTGGAAATTGTAATCGAATGTTTCAAAGCTGGATTCCTTTGTGCTCTTACAAGGATCAACCACCAAAAATTAGATCTTTTAGCGAGACCAATTCCAATTTAAACTATCTCATACTGAAATTCATCTCGATTCTTCAACCGTCTATTCTGGCATTCAGATCTGGCTGCTTCTTTCTTCCATCTAATTACCAAGGGTATGATTTGAAACTGGTTTAAAGTACCCGATTTAGTGGATTATATTTTTCGTTAGGCCATAGACAATCAATTAATTATATATTGGGTCTGTTTTGATTAACGACAGTTATATATTGGTTCAAAGTTGAAGCTTCACTCGATTTTGGAAGGGTTAGTGTTTGGTTCATAGATTCAACTTGGGGGTTGTTTATACCTTTTGAAAGCCTGTGAGTTCCATATAAATCCTATTTGGTTTTCTAATTACTTCTTAATTCTTGTATGTTATTGAAGCAGGGGGCATGCTAATATACTTTGAGAATAAAGACTAGCTTCTCTTCTCCTGGACATACTAAAAAATTAACTATAAGAAAAAAAATCAATGTAAGTATTTCATATTTTGCATGTTAATGTTTCTCTCTTCTTTTTTCATCTTGGTAATTAAACGTGTTGAAAACAGTTCTGTGTATAGCTACTTTTCTTGTATGGGAAAGGCCAAATATTGAATCTGCAATGTATTTTTCAAATGCTGTCACAAATAGAGAATTGTTTGAATAATGCAGTCGGTGATGTGTTTGCATAGATAACCAGTGACTGTTCCTTTCCTGGTTCTAATGATGATGACATGGACTTGGATGTATACACATTGTGGTACTATCCCTTTTCAAACTCTTCAGCGGATGTTGAGGCTTCACAAAGAGCACATGATTTCATGATAGGCTAGTAAATGCAAAAGTGCAGCAAAATTTTCTTCTCGTCATTATAACTGTTAAGTTCACTGAATTACTGAATTATAATTATGGATTGAAAATTGGATATATAACAGTAAAATTATGCAGTATAACCCAGGAATCTCCTAGTTTTGCAAGACAGATTCATACAGCTATAATTTTATTACTTCTTCATGGACATCATATAAATTCAATTTTTGTTCAAGGAAAATGAATCCACTACTGTATGGTGAGTACCCTGAAGTCATGGAAAAGAATGCAGGTAAAAGGCTACCATCTTTCACCCAAGCACAGGCACTTCAAGTGAAAGGGTCATTTGACTTCATTGGAGTAAATTATGACTTTTCGGTTTATGTCAAGTTTGTATTTTTTTCCAAATCAAAAGCTCGGGACTTCAATATGGACATGTTTGCTGTCCTTACAGGTTCAGTTCTCTTTCGTTCATATCTTGGCAATACTATTTACACTTAACATCACATATATTTCATTGTCTCTTAAAATGATTAAGTTCATATACTCTAAACAGTGGCTTTATGTTCATTGCAGATTCTGCTAATGATACGAGCACTGGGCAGGTGATAATAGACATACCAGTATCATGTTATAGTCTTTAATTTGAAATGAATAATATCAAAGATTACCTGATGGTTAGCAGTTTGTTCCAATAACTATAGTGAGTGATCCACTAGGGCTTCAAAAGATGCTCGAGTATTTCAAACTCAACTGTGGGAATCCTCCAATACAAGAGAATGGTAACTATTCACTCTTGTATCATGCAAAAATATTTTGCTTTTCAGTACGTACTCTGAAATAAAAAAAATTATGTCAGTGACTTTGAAAATTTACTGTAAGCATTTTTACTTCTAGGTTATGGATTAGGTGTCAACAACACAATCAAAGATACAAACCAGATTGATTACTTAAGTGGCTATATCGGTAGTATGCTTGATGCATCAGGTAATGCCAAGTGAAGTAGTCTAAAATGATGATAATAAAAAACCTTCAATTAATTTCTTATATCGAATAATTCAGCACTGATTCAATTAATGCCTCTTACCATCTTGTTTACTTGTTTTCTGGAACTTTTCTCTTTTTAGTTGCCCATTTCTTAGAAATAAAAATGTTGTGAACTAGACATGGTTGTAATAGCGTGAGACTAGTTCTAATAACAGGTCCTATTTCTAGCATCAAATCTGGCATATGGTCTAACTAATCCTGCAGCGTTATATATTTATATTTTAATGCAGTTTATTAAAAGTACTGGTCATCATCAACCAATTGGATCTGGCTCACATATACCTTCTTTCTGGGTCTATATATCACATTGTAAGAGCAAGTTCTATGCTTCTAGATTTTACTAATGTCACTTTTAAGGTTAATCATGCTGAATCTATACCATATACATGCATGTTGAGAAATGGGACGTGTGCAGATGTTTCTATTCCCTAGTTATACACCAAAAGATGTTATTGTTCCCAAAGTTATCACACTCTCAAATATTTGTTATACATGTGATTCAATGATGACTATACAATTAATTTTTTGTTTCGTCTAACTTTTCCACAGAGAAGAAGCTTGAAACTCCATTAATCGAGTGTTCTGATTCAGGTATGCATACTGTTTTTCTTTTCTTGTGTACTTTGTCTGTGTGTATCAAAATCAACCCAATGGGACAACTTCGATTTCATGCACGGACAAGCACATTACGCCCAAAGAAAGAATGATGATTCAGGGAAAGAATTCTTTGCGCCAAGATGCTTATCAACAGCTGAAATTCCTCAAATTCATGAACATGCCTGGTGTTGGAAGACTGACGGTGCAACTGGGAGTGAACATGCCAGCACAAGCAAACCGGAAACTCATACATAGCGACAATGACCTGGCGTCAAAAAGCGATCTGTTTGAGGTATATGACGTAGTTCTCTATTTATGAGTCATCGACATATTGCAGGATTACAATATGAAAAAGAAAGTCGAGCACACTTATGGTATGATTTGAAACTTAATTATATGATGTATTTGAATACTTGAATTGGAAATTATTTATTTATATTTGATAAAGGAAAGTATATCTTTTATTGCAGATGCTTTAAGCATTTTATTGTAGCTGTCAATCATTGAACATTGTGAGAAGTTATGCGGTTAGAATTCTCTTAATGTATGTGATGCAGATCAATTCAAGGCGATCAATGACGAAGGAATGCCGATGTATTAGAGGCCATTCATGATTGAACTAGAGAAGTTATATTTGCGAGCGAATCATCAGAAGGGAAAAAATAAAGGTAGTATTTTATATAATCATTTTCATATATTTTTTCTTTTTTATGGTTGTATGTGTGAGTCTGCGTATGAGTGAATCGAGCGACAATGTAGTGAGGAATGTATGTAAATATGAATGATTGTGTAATATACGAGTGAATGTACAATAGTGGAGTCAAAAAATTTGTACCATTTGAAATGTTGAAATAAAATATTTATTTAAATAAAATATTGTGTGATAATAATATTTATTATAATATTATGAAATCTTTGATTAATAGCGGATGAGGTGTAATTACTTTCAGCAGTTCTAAAACAAATTTTAACAACTGCTAGAAACAGTTATAAAAAAAGTTGACTTTATTACGATTGCCAGCTTTACTAGACATATTACAACTATTTTTGGCAGTTGTGAAAGGGTATTTTTTGTTCTAGTGGTACCTGTGGCATCACCTGTATCAATGTTACCATAGGGTCGCAAAGGTGTTGCCTTTGACTCTAAGGCAACGCGGCAAAAGGCAACCCCGAAAAGGGTTGCCACATATCAATTTTTGCCTACAACAACACTTTTTGGCACCTACTGTGTCACTTCTTTCGGGTTGCCGTAGGCCATCTATGGCGTAGTGCAGATAGACTAGTTGGAGACTATAATGTGTTTCATGTATCGTCATTGTGGAAGTATGTATATGACCCTGACACTACCACTAATCTGAGGATATTCGAAGAGTTTGTTGGGGAACCAGATTTGACTATCGTAAGGCAACCAGATCGTGTTGTACATAGAGACGAAAAGAAATTTAGAACAAAGACAATTAAATTGGTGAAAGTTCAGCGGAGTTTTGACGAAAGAGACTGTGCTTACAGATGGAATATAGAATTAGAGAGGTGTTTCCTTATTTTCTTTCAGTAAAATCTATATTGTTTATGTTATGATAGCACTTCTTGCTGGGTTGTTATCACTACGCCATAGATTTCATACGACAACACTGGAGAAGTGATGCAGGAAGTGCCAAAAAGTGTTGTTATAGGCAAAAAATGATCTATGTCAACACTTTCTAGGTGTTCCGTTTTTCCGTGTT
The DNA here is from genome assembly GCA_030737875.1 of Allium sativum. Taxonomy (NCBI): domain Eukaryota; kingdom Viridiplantae; phylum Streptophyta; class Magnoliopsida; order Asparagales; family Amaryllidaceae; genus Allium; species Allium sativum. The sequence goes on along the minus strand of CM060919.1, from coordinate 227,287,104 downwards.
GCCTTAGAGTCAAAGGCAACACCTTTGCAACCCTATGACAACATCGATACAGGTGTTGCAACAGGTACCACTACAACAAAAAAATACCCTTTCACAACCACCAAAACAGTTGTAATATGTCTAGTTATATTTGCAATCATAATAAAGTCAACCTTTTTAACAATTGTTTCTAGCAGTTGTTAAAACTAATTACATCTCAGCTGCTATTAATCAAAATTTTCATAATATTATAATTATAACCACTATTTCACTAACAACAAACATAATTACTCACATCAAGAAAAAAACAATTCAAGTTTACACCATTTTTGAATAAGTAACTTCATTACAGAAAATAGCTGAATCATTACATATGTCAATAAAAGCACATACACTTATTAAATGAGAGGTTTTCTACATGATCTTATGACTACTTTACTTTCAGTTATTACATACACGATTTGTTGAAATTGCCATATGCATCTTTAGTCATCAAAGTATATTCATGTTGATCTTCTTCCGTGTCCTGTACCAAATATAGAAAAACATCAGTGTTACATATAGTTCAAAATATTGCACTACAATTTTGCATAGCAGCCTAAATCCATTAACATAAATTGTAATGTTTAACATAAATCTGAATCCATTACCGTCAAATTGTATGTGCATTGGGATCATCATAACCTTATACATAGCAGCAGATGCCCAAACAGGCAATGAATGTGAAAACAAAACATAGATATATGTAAGATGGACTGCAATGAAAATATTAATGGTAATGCTACACAAAATCTTACACAACAAAATTTATTTCTAGACCAAATTGTCAAATTCGCAAAAGTTAGAACCGATAACGCAAGTGTAAAACACGTCAGGATATTCAGTGCAATGCAAAATAGCAAAACAAATTAAATCAAGCCCCAGTTTATCTATCCAAGCATGATACAATAGTATGCTATTAATTCATCATAAACATAGAAAAATGCAACAGTGTGGAAAGTAATATGTATGTAACATATACTTGTATTATAGCAGGCATCAATTTTGCTATCTATGTAACATATACCTGTAATGTACCACTTTTAAACTATGTAATCGCTAAGCACACAGCATAAATCTTCTCTACATATGAAAAAAAATGAAGCTTTACCTAACAAGCATATATTTTAAAACAACCACAAACTAGCATATCGATAAGAGTAATTTCAACAAAAAAGATGAACAATGCAATACCTCCAAAAATAAAAAGGCACCTAACAGGTTCATCTACGCAGTAATAATTCAGCTGTTGTGCCACATTAGCAACGTCTTTATGCCCTTCCTTTGGAAGCAAAACTCCTCTATCTATTCCCTTCACCTGATTATAAAGCATTAGAAGTTATCTACTAATGCAAAAAAATTCCTTGTTAATTTCAAATAGCACTCAAGCAACATAAATTAAATTATTGCTGTTTTAACAGATGATCTTCCTATACTCCTACAAAAAATGCAACAATGTGAAAAATGCAACAGCATATATACACATTCAGTATTATATAACAAGCATCAATTTTGCTATCTATACAACAACCTGCAATGGGCTCGAGAGATATAAAGTGCCCATAGAAAACACAGGACAATGTACTATTGTTAATGATAATGCAATGGGCTCTTCAATCAAAGCATGCACGACCAATTCCAGAATATATGAGTTTATCTAACAATGTTACTCTAGTTACTGAATGTAAGAGATGATTTTACTTTAGTTCTGATAGCCAACTACATCTAAGATTCAATAATCAATTCCAAGTGATTAAAGCGAGAGGATAGGAGGTACATAATGGAAATGCAGTTTATTGGTTAGTCATGATAGTAGTCAGTACATGAATTTTATACTTGAATAGTAATTAAACAAACCCACTGTTAACAACTATTATTTCCAAGAGATAGCGACAAAGGGAGTTAATAAATTAAATGTCATCTTGAATCAAAATGAACATGAAAAATCTTGCTTACTCGAAATTTCTTGTTTTAAGTCCTATGAAAACAAATTTAAGCAGAAAATACTTCAATTAAGATGAATAATGAGGTCCAATTAAGACAAATAATCCACCCATAGATGTTATGTTTATATCACTTTGAGGAAAGTTTTTTCCCTGACCCAACTTTCATATTAGAGTCGCACCCAATTTGATTTCAACATCTGAAAAGTTCCACTCCGACTAAATACAAATGATGAACACATATAAAGCAAGACAAAAACAAAGTTACCACTTATTGGTTGCTCCTTTTTATTGAAATCCAGTAGGATTTGAATGAAAGGCTGTGGGCTTTTTTTGGATTTTCAGTACTTCTGAATTTCTGCAACAATAGTTACTGAATGGATTTTGAATTTTAAGAAAAAAAATAACAAACTAAAGTGTTGTGTATTGTCTATGTTTTACTTCAAGCGAGGCTTCTAAGCACATGTACATATAGGCACATGTACACATGCATGCTAAAAATGAGCATGAAAGCATTACTATTTCAGAAGTAAATTCATTTATTAGTTGTTACTCGTAACAAACAGATGGAATCAATTAACTAAATTAAAGACCAACCTAAATGATACATTAGTTTCTGTTATCACAACAAAAATAAATATAAATAATATCTCATGACAAACACTGTGAACCTTGTGTTTTACTTCCCATAGAAGTCAACTACATTAAGTAGCACTGTAATGCTACAAGATAAACCTGATAAATAATGCTAACACATGCTGCGAGACTGCAGTTTAATTATCAAGATGAATACATATGTATGAATGCCTAAGTAAGCTACTTCTCTGTTATTGTGATTTAGTCATATAGAAATAATACATGTTTTGACGTTTGAAGACAGTCGTTTGATACAGCAAAAAATAAACGAATTCCCACTTCAACGAACTCACATATATGCCTATGTAAGTATAGGTATATATACATATATTAATTATACATGAGCAACACAAATAACATATAAACACATAATGTTATAGGGTGATGTTTAAACGTAACTTACCTCAGTTTAAACTTAGTTGTGCAACTGAACATAAGCTCAGTTAAAACTGAGCCGGAGGTCATTTGAAGAACTGAGTTGGAGCTCAATTAAATTTAGTTGGACTGAGTTGTACAAGTGAAGCTTAGTTAAACTGAGCTGAAGCTCAGTTGCATAACTAAGCTTACGCTCGAATTAAAACTGAGCTGCGACTAAGTTTTACCACTGTAGGCCACTTGAAAAGATATGGAGTAGCAGCAGATATTGTGACCAAAGACATGAACATAACATCGAGCAAAAGCAATTAAGCTTCACTGCTTAGTTATAAACTGAGCAGTAACCTCATAAAAAAAGGGCTTACCACTCGGTTTATAACTGAGCAACGCACTCAGTTTATAACTAAGATATGGGCTACTAGTAGGTATTGTGACCAAAGACACAGATATGACGAATAAACTAGTTAGATCGATTCGATCAGGAGGAACTAAATTAGGGTTAATAAATCAGGGTTAATAAATTACCCATTTCCATCGATCAGTACAAGGAACGGAGGAAGTTATGCAAGAGCAGGGACAAAACTAAATTAGGGTTAATAAATTACCCATTTCCATCATCGATCAATACAAGGAACGGAGGAAGTTTTGCAAGAGCAGGGCTAAAATCTGATGTCGCGAAGTGTGGAACTCTAATCTGAAGGGAAAAAATAAGAGTGTGGAACTCTATGCAGTTGATTAAAGTGGGAGTAAAAATAGGAGACGAATAGGCAAAAATTTAATTTTTGGACCGCCATTAAAAAAGCAAGCCGGCTACAATTTTCTCAAGTGAAAAAACAAACAAAGGCAAATAGCGTGAATTATGTTCCACCGGGAAAATGAAAATTTGGGGGTAAACGAGGTGAGGCGATGAAGTAAAATTTAATGCTGATTGGTAACATGGGCCGTTGGATCTTATTCACATGGATTACTAATTTTATTAATTTTTTAATTCGAATATATCTATAGCTACTGCAACACTAGTTGATATTTAAGCTAACACATTGAAGAGTGCATTGCAATAGACAAAAATCAACATAGCCGTGGCAACATTTCAGCTGGCAACACCTTAGATTTTGGTTGCAGTAGGCCATCTATGGCGTAGTGTATCATTGCTTTGCTTGTTTATTCCTTGATTGAATTTCAAGGATGAAATTCTTTTTAGGAGGGGAGGATGTAATACCCTTAAATTTAAATAACATTATTCATGAATTTAATTGGTTAAATTAAATGGGAACAATGTGATGAAGTAGGAAATGAGATTTGTGTTTAATGAATTAACTGGAAGGTCGGCATTAGAAACAAATCAAATAATGATTAAGGATGAGCATATAAAATAGGGCAAAGTGGTAAACTTTTAGCATCTATATAACCTCATATCCTAGAGCATTTTTCAGTTTTCATTTACCCTAGAAATTAAAAGAAAACCTAAGGTGTCGGCCATTATGCTAGGGAAGAGGAAAAAAGAAAGAAAGCTAGGGTTAAAGCATGGAAACATCTACAACAAATCTCACTACCATAACTAATCATGGTGAATAATACTCTTACCTTGTGTTTCAGTCATTAGGAAAATAGCCGAAAATGATGTTTGTTCATGATGGTTTTTCATGATTGTTATGATGCTAATTGGTGGTTAATTGATGGTTATGTTTAACATGTTATATGCTTCTACACACATGAAAATGGTTTAAGCTTTAGGGTAAAACCTATAGTTAGAGATCCCCCGATGCTATCTAATTTTGGTATGATGTTTTTATATGATTTTGGAGATGGATTTCGAATTTCATAGTCTTTCATGGTTTTCTGAATTAGTTATGAATTTTCAGTTTGAATTGCGTAGGGAAAACTTACATGTTGGTTAAAATGATTAAAATATATGTATAAATATTTTGTACATGGTTGTTACAAAAGTACTATGAAAATATTATATACGGTCAATGTTTTAATTTATAAGCCAATGAGAATTCAATAAACATGGTGGAGTAAGTATGAAGTAGCACTTTTAAGGAAATATGTCTGTATTTACTGTTATTGCCACTACCTTTCCAGAAGCAACATTTTGATATTCTTAGAAGCCACCTTTCAGTAATATTAAATACTATGAATAACACATGTATGGTATAGGAAGTATTCAGATTTATGTCTTTTACCTTCCGTAGGAGCTTTGGTATGTAACAACCAAATAACAATTAATTAACAAATTGATTAATTGAAAAATAAGTTCAAAATAATTTGTAACAACCCGAAAATCTGGGCCAGTTTAAAATTTTTAAATTGGCAATTTTAATGAATTTTGAATATTTAAAATAGATTATTTTAAATAATATCGATGAGAAATTTATTTTGAATAGAAATCGAACGTATATATTTATATAGATTGTCGAATAGTTTATAATATTTATTTATAATTATAAAGGGAATTGAAAATGGCACGGTAGTTCGATAAGTCGATTTCAAACTTCGAATGGATGTACAGGATTAAAAATAAACCGGATTTTAGTGAAACCAAAAATATTTGAATCTAATTGATAATATCTTTCCAACGAATCCGAAAAATCAAAATTTCATAGCGGGGATAAAAAGATATGTCCAGTTGAAATTTCAGAATAGTCGCTATGGAATTTTGGCCCTTAAAAATGGCCATTTTGCAAATGACCTCGGTTTTCGACGAAACCACTTTTGTTGGATCCGTGATGTCAAGTTATTGCTAGGTTTCAAATTTCATAATTTTTCGAATCAATATGTCAGCATGGCAAAGGAAAACGCGTTTGACCAGTTTTAGTTGATTTTAATCGACTGGAAAATGGCCATTTTTCGAATGGCTTCAGAATTTGACGAAACTAGTTTTGTTAGGACCGTATCGTCAATACGAAGCTAGAAAATATTTTTCTGGAATTTTTATAGTTAGAGTGTGGCCCCGGTAAATTGAAATGCGCGTTCAAATTCAATATGTAGAGTTATATGTTGATTTTAACGGAAACTGATCGAAACGGTCGAATCAGCTTATGGTACATATCCCATTGTGTTCGGAATGGGGGTAAAACGCTATGGACAACAGGCGGTGGGCCTCGTTTAGAGGTCGAATAAAAAAGTCAACTTTCGGAAATTAAATAAATTAAAAATTAAAAATACCCCTCTCCCCCTTACTTCCTCTCAGCCCCCCCCCCCACGTTCATTTCTAAAACGAAATGGAAAAAAAAGAAAATATAAATCGCGTCTGAGACCTAGCCGCCGCCCTCCCTCAAATCCACCGCACCGTCGCCGGAGGGCACCCACACGTCGCCGACGCCCTGGCCCCCTCTCGCGTCTCGTCCTCCGCCCTCATCCCCTCAAGTTCGAGCCCAAGCCCAATCGATGAACGCTGGAGCCACCCAGCGCCAGCACCCGGTTGCGCGCCCTCCCCACGGCCATCGTCGGCCTTCCTCCCCCCTTCCCGCCGCCTTCAGCTGTTCCCTCCCCCCCCTGGGCCACCAGCAAGTTCCTCCACTCCCTCTATCAAATAAAGGTGAGTTTTTACTAATTTTATTTTATGTTAAAACTGATTTTATTTTTCTATGTGATAAAACTGATTTTTCTTATTTGAACAAATAGAAATAGATTTGTTTTTTCATATATGAACACATAGAAAAAGATTTGAATTTCAAAACAAAAAGATGTGATTTTTATGTTGTAAAAATTATAATTTTCGTTCATGAAAAATTGAGATTTTGAATATCATGTGGCGGAAATGAAAATGAGATTTTATGTGCATGCAAGAATTATAAAAATATGATTTTTATATAGGTATGATAGTAAAAAGATGATTTTTATTCATGTAGAGTTATAAAAATATAATCTTTATTAGTGATAAAAATTCGATTTTTATATATTGAATAGCGAAGTAAAAATTCGATTTTTATATATTGAATAGTGAAGTAAAAATTCGATTTTTATATATTGAATAGTGAAGTAAAAATTCGATTTTTATATATTGAATAGTGAAGTAAAAATTTGATTTTTATATATTGAATAGCGAAGTAAAAATTCGATTTTTATATATTGAATAGCGAAGTAAAAATTCGATTTTTATATATTGAATAGCAAAGTAAAAATTCGATTTTTACATATGTAGAGAATACGGCCAAAGAAAGTGACAAGAGGCAAGAACGGCGAAGATTTCTACCTAAGAAGAGTCGTGGGATCGGATTAGCTAATCAGTGAGAACTTCTCACCTTTTAATTTTGTTTTCTAGTTAAAATATATACTAGGATGCAGACGGTGTTTAGTAGCACCCGACACCCGTCGTCCACAGACCATGGACGGCTTGTATGCTTGTTTGTTAGATTTTGATGTGTAGTTGATTGTGTGATGTGATGTGAAATGAAATAAAATATTTATATAGTTGAAAATATTTTATAGTTAAAATTAGAATTTTTAACGTGTATATGAAAGGAAATAAAAATAAATAAATCGGACGATTTGTTTATATACACACATTTGACTGATATTGATTGGGACGATAAATTTTACACATCGCCCAACTACACAAATAAAATCTGTGTTTGATTGTTGGAAACCCCACACGGGTATTGGGATGATATTTGACGTACACTAATCCCAATAATTAGTTGTATGTCGATCGATTGATTGACAGGCTGCTATAAGCATTGAATATTTATATTCGATGCTTATACAGTGTAGAATGCACTTTGGATGATGGTTGATTATTCATCGTTGTTATTGTATACATGTGTTGTAGAAAATCCATATAATTAACATTTTATGGTAATTGATTGGGCCTCATTCCAGTTTTGAAATAGAAATATTTGAAAAAGAAATATTTGAAATAGAATATTTGAAAATAGAAATATATGAAGCCGTGTTGATTAGATTGACGCCATTTTGACGTGAACGATATTTATATCGATTTTATTCATTTTATAATGAATATCGAAAGTGATTTCAAAATCTGATATTTTGAAAAGAATTGAATTCGAAATAAATTGAATTGATTAGAAATTCGAAATAAATGGAAATGATTTGAAATTCGAATATAATTGAAATTCGAATTAAATTGAAATAGAATTGAAATTGAATATAAATGAATTCGAATTGAAATTGAATAGAATTGAATTCAAATTGAATTGAAATGAATTCGAATTGAAATTGAATAGAAATGAATTCAAATTGAATTGAAATGAATTCGAATTGAAATTGAATAGAAATGAATTCAAATTGAAATTGAATTGAAATGAATTCGAATTGAAATTGAATAGAAATGAATTCAAATTGAAATTGAATTGAAATGAATTCGAATTGAAATTGAATAGAAATGAATTTGAATTGAAATGAATTCGAATTGAAATGAATTCGAATTGAAATTGAATAGAAATGAATTCGAATTGAAATTGAGTAGAAATGAATTCAAATTGAAATTGAATTGAAATGAATTTGAATTGAAATTGAATAGAAATGAATTCGAATTGAAATTGAGTAGAAATGAATTCAAATTGAAATTGAATTGAAATGAATTTGAATTGAAATTGAATAGAAATGAATTCAAATTGAATTGAAATTGAATAGAAATGAATTCGAATTGAAATTGAATAGAAATGAATTCGAATTGAAATTGAATAGAAATGAATTCGAATTGAAATTGAATAGAAATGAATTCGAATTGAAATTGAATTGAATTGAAAACGAACTGAAATTGAATTAGAAATCAATTTGAATTGAGATCAATTTGAAATGAATTTAAAACGAATTTATATTGGAAAAATTCAATTTTGATTTGAAATGAAGTTGAAATCGTTTCGAAAACGAATTTAAAACGATTTATAAAATACGTTTTAAAAAGGAAATCGACGAAGTATATATATTATATATATTATATATATTATATAATGGCCTGAATAGAACGCGTCGCGCCGCGGCAGTTCGCGAATTTCGACCATTGACTTCGAACGGATATTGCGGGAGATCCGACCGTCGGATTCTCCTAAAACCGGAACCGTTGGATTCGTATCGAAAAGAGCTTTCTAACGAATATTAGAAATTAGAAATCTAACGGTTGGATTTGGAATTATGTCCAAATCAAATTTGGAAAAGGTCGCTGTAAGTGCAGTTCGATGGTCATTGATGGAAATCGACTGTACGGGCCTTGATAAAATTGTTAAAAATATTAATAATTTGTGAAAAATCATAAGAAATGATTTGTGAAGAATTGGGATGAAAAACTCCATATTTGAAAAGATAAAAATAAATTTTTATCGAAATGAACTAGTTTTGAACTAGAATAGTAATTTCTTTATTTTTAAAATAAATAAATTGGATTTGAAATGGTTTTGAAATATAACCAGAATTTCCAATAATTGAATTGGAATGGATTTGAATCGAAATTGTCTTTGGAATATTTCGATGTTGGATTTCGTGATTATACAGATGTTGTTATGGAAATTTGAAAGATATATATATATATATATCGTTATTTCCAATACGATATTTGTTGGTCGTAGAATTTGATATTGAATATAAGCCAATATATTTTCTATTCAGAGCCTTGTATTTAATATCAAATGTGATTTGGGTTTGTCGTGAATGGTGTCTTCATTAACACGGTTCTTAAGCCCAGTTGGGAAAAAGATTAAATCTTTTATTTAGATTTAATGAAGTGTACCAATTAAATAATATTTAATTGGAATTGAATTGGTATTCATTTTTGGGTTTATCGTGAACAGTGTTTTAAATAACACTTGTTCTTTAACCCGATAATTAATAGAATGTGATTTTGGGTTGTCGTGAGCGGTATCTTCAATAATACTGTTCTTAGACCCAAAGGAGTTAAGAAAATCAGAAACTAACTGGAGGTTAGTTAAGTTGAATGGTCTCTTGGGTATTGATCTGATGTTGGTTTCGGCCTTCGGGGTTAATACTTAGGGAATTGCTCACTTGCTAATTTTACAGTTAGGGACTGATTGAAATGTGATGTGATTTTGGGTTTATCGTGAACCATGTTTTAAATGACACTGATTCTTTAACCCAGTCACAGATTAAAACTAAGTGGAGTTTTAATGAACCTTTAATTAGATTGAAATGATCGAGGATGGAGTATCACCAGTCTTGCTCCAGGCGATAGTTAAATCTTTAATTAGATTTGAACGTGAAATGGTAATTGAATTTACCGATAACACCGTGGTGTTAGATATGAAGTATTACCAGTTTTACTTCATGGGATGAATAGGTTGGGATTGGGAAATTAAAACAAATGATTACTTCGGTAAGGTTCGTTAATCCCGACTAGTTGAATCGAAATTCAAAAGAAGATTAAAGAATAAATTCAAGGGATTTATCTTTGATAAAATTAATGGGAACCTTTCCCTATGAATGTGAAATTTAGAAACTAACTGTCGATTAGCTAAGCAGAATGGTTTTCTGGATATTGATCTGATGTTGGTTTCGGCCTTCGGGGTTAATATTTGGGAAATTATTCTCTTGATTAATTTACGGTTAGTGACTGATGAATTGGAATGAGGCGTATGTTGTGTTTGTGTAAAACTTATTTAAAATATACGCGAGTTATTCGGAAAGACCGGGTTTATCCCATTCTGAATAACCGATACGACGATAAGTCGAAGATGAAGACGGTGGTCGAAGTCCGGAGGTCTTCACGTTGTTTGGGTGATTACTGATGATCTTGATTGGGATGTACACCCAAGAAGATGGAAACAGTTGGTGATCGTCCAGACGTACTTGGAGATCGATGGATATGCGGGGTACTAGGTGCCTCCGGTTTCGTTCAGACCCAGAACGGACTTGTAAATGGACTGTGTGTCTGACAATGGATTTTAGTCTGTGTGATTGATTTCTATTAAATATATATCTGTTTGGCGGCGGAGAATTTATTCTCTTGCTTAACGCCCTTCTCTGAGACGTACGAGCTCAGGGGTTATATACTGATGGATATCAAACGCATAGAGTGAATTGCTTGTGTGGCATGCATAAGTGGCGAATGATCAAGGCTTCTGTTGAAAAGCAAAGTCTTGTGGCTGATGATCGAAGCACGGCCTTCGTGGCGTAGCTTTGTGTAACGTTTAATTCGCGAGTTTCACACCCGATATGAACCAAAAACGGGAGACGGACCTCAGGGAGGGCATGCATTTCTTTCTAGTTAGAAGTGGCGTCAGTGGTTTTACACGCCCTGACGAGTTTGACTTATGTGGTTGTTGCTGTTGCGAGGCGCCTCGGTTTGATCGGACGATCCGGGTCCGATGGAGTCATTCATTGGCTCATTTACGCCCCATAGGGCGGGGAAACACATTGTTCAGGCATTTTAATCCACATCGGTGGACCGGCCCTGTCGCTCCAAGGGTCACTCAAGCTCTGATCCTGAGGCTCGGGCTAGAGAGTCTCGAATCGGTTGAGGACTATCTTTTGCCTCGGTTCATAGATGGAAATCCAACTTCCAAATACGTGACATTTGCAGTTTTATTTGTAGAGCCTAGTATGGCGACATAGTGGGATGGGGCGCTTATGCCGCCTATGATTGATACTTATGATTTGAAGTTGTTTTATACACTATGCACTTATAATAGTATCAAATGATTTGTTTTAAACGTATCAAGCATTCTTGGCTATTATAAGGTAAAAACCCTATCCTCCGGCTTGCGTTGCATTGTGTGATGGGACCTGGGTCTTGTAATAGCTTCATTTTTCTTTATTTAGCATTGCGCTGTTTGTTTTATGCACTGGTATTCTTGAGAGGAAACCCGTTCCGTGTTATATGGCGTGGTCCCTTGATTTACCTTACTTTGAAAATAAAGATAAATAACTTTTTTAGTTCTCACACCAGTCACATGACTGACCTGGAGTTTATTGTTTTAACCTAAACTCTGGGTGCCCCTATTTTCCACACGGGCAGCTAGTAGTTTTGGTTTTGCAGATTTATATTCACAGGATCCTGGTTTACAGCTGGAATGATATCTGGAAAGCTTTGTATCCGTATATCTCTTCTAGTTGCGTATTGTATTATTTTCTGCTGCGATGTATTTAAATGTAATTTGAATCTCTGATATTTCTGTGTAATATTTATTTATACTCTGTATATTCTTGTATTCTGATGGAATTGTTGTAATTAACAATGAAATGTTCTTCCGTCTGCGTTCTATTTTGTAGTGTTCTTGAACGATCAGGCGTTTCGAACGGTCTGGGTCGGTTTAGCGATCGATTCGGATCGAACGAAATTCTTTTTCGTCACAGTTGGTATCAGAGCTTTGGTTTACAAAGCTCAGAGAACAAGGCACATTAGAACCATACGAAAGAATTCATCAGATATTGGATTAGTAATATCCAATGGAATGACTCGTTAGAGATGGGATCAGTAGTATCCTAGAACGAGTGTGAAGAGTATTTTTTTTTTATGAAAACAATTTTTGTTTTGAAAATTTAAATCAATTATTCGTATTTGGTTATTTATTTATATTGATGTGGACAATCCAGTATGTATAGATTTTGCGTATACGTCTGATCCGCATGTATTCGAAGTTTTGATATATTGGGTAGATATAGAATCACATTCTAGTCGCCCGGAGAGAATTCTGATGATTGATGCATCATCATCAGAATTTATGTTCGAGTGACGAAGGTGTGATATCTATATATTTCCATTAGACTGGTGTGAGAACCAAAATTAGATAGGGCCTATTGTTGTGATTTGGCATCAAAAATGTGATTTTTGACTATATAACAAAATTATGTGTTTGAAATGCTAATCAACAAATTGATTGATGGTTGTGTTGTTTGATTATTGTAATGACCCGGATTTTTAGGGGTTAATTTTAAATATTTAATATGGATTTAAATATTGGGTGGATAAATATAAATGGAATTTTTATTATTAAGTTATCAATTTAATAATCAATTTCGATTTAATATCGAATATATATTAAATCATCGTAATGCGAAAATATAATTCAGTTCGAGATTTAAAACTGAATTAAATACAGTTCAGACTTCTGTTTGAATACGAATAATAATATTAATTTATTATCGTAGAATTTAAATTGTTTTGAATTTAAATTTATATTAATTTAAAAAAATATCTTCCACAGACGATCGAATCGGACTTCGTGACCTATCCCAGTGTGTCCGGAACAGGGATATTACCCTAAGATCGACAGTTGTTGGGTTCAGAAAGGAGTTCGACATCATGGGTATTTTAATTAAAGGATATCGGTTTAATTTAAATTTAAATTAAAATAAAATAAAGATATTGTGTGGAACAAAACCAAAGGAACGGTGTCTTCCTTCATCTCCACAAAAATAAAAGGGACGGTGGCCTTCTCTCCTCCTCATTCATTCAACCTTGCTGTTTGATTTCAAAACCACACCCCGTTCCTATAAATCGCGACCTCCTGTTAATTTCATTTTGTTCCTCAATATCGCTCCCTTCCCACAAATTCTGAAATCAAAGTCTTTGTTTTATTTTTCCTCAAAGCGAAATTGGGCAAATCAAAATAGAAAGGGGACCGAGCTTCGAAACTCGAGATCCCGTGTAGCTCATCAACGCAATGGAGCTGTTCGCGATTCAAGTAGGGAGGGGCACCACTGTTCGAAGTCTTCGTCGTCTGTTGGGGATGTCGCGTTCAGTAATAGTAGAATTAGGGATTTAGGTCGCGATGTCAGGGTCTGTGGTGGGCTCGATTCATTTTACTGTCGTTTGATCTAGGGTTGAAAATCAATGTCGGAATTGGACGAAGGGGGGTGCATGGAAGTTGACTCACTGTCAGGAAGGTCGGCGTGGTTCTGTGAAATAGGGAAGCTGATTTGGGATAACTTGATTAAGGATTCACAGTGTATGATGATGTGGCGGACTGGGAACAAGGGTGAAGGCTTTGAAGTGCTAGGGGGTAAGGTGATTACAGTCTGGGTTAGCTGTCGGAGAAGGATGATGAGGCCGACTGGAGTACCTCAGTGAACAGCAGTTTTTTTTGGAAGATCTTAGGTATTGCTGCAGTAGGACAGTGGTGGAAAGTGATAGAAAAGAGAATGGAGGTTGGCAACAAGGTGTTCGATAAAATGTCAAAGTGAATAATTGCGGTTTGGGGCTGATTGCACTCAATGCTGGCGGAGTTGCTTCATGGTTGGTCAAGAGGATTAAGTGGAAAACAGGTTGGAGGAATCGCTGTAAAATTTATATAATATGCTTCAGTGGATATTCAGCGCAGTTAAATCTGGTGAGTAAATCTCACTCACCATTTAATTAGAATTATTTTTATGCCGTTAAAAATAATTGTTGTTGCTTGCTTGAATGATGTCTGATTGATTTAAATATATTAGTTATTTAGGGTTGACTATTATATATATATATTGGGTTGATGATTGGTTGGATTCCCGCAGTCTCATTAGCGGATGCCCGCGGTACCATAGCGGATGATTACCCTATACGCCCCACGCTATGATTAGTGGATGACCTTCATACTGCGTTATCCTGCCTCGAAGCAGGATGGGTATTACTATGTTGACTAACGTCTGTGGATGCAGGAAAACAGGTTGGAGGAATCCAACTGGGTTCCTCATAAATATATTATCTGTTGTTGTTTGTTTGATTTCATATATATTCATATATGATGTGTTAAAAATCAAGTGATTGAAAATTGGTTGATTTGATTGTTTAAAATACCACTAGAGCTGGATATTGATTTATAAAAATATCGAAAAGGGTATTTGAGATTTAAAAAGGGAATTCTATTTTTATAAATAGAATTTGAATTTTTAATGAACTATAGAAAATATTTACTTGTTTTGAAGATATATAAAACAAGTAAGTAAATTTATAAACTCTGTTTATAAATGAAAAAGATGGGATATGAAGTGAATTTATAAACTCTGTTTATAAATGAAAAAGATGGGATTTGAATTGAATTTATAAACTCTGTTTATAAATGAAAAAGATGGGATTTGAATTGAATTTATAAACTTTGTTTATAAATGAAAAGATGGGATTTGAATTGAATTTATAAACTTTGTTTATAAATATATATATATATATATATAATGGGGAATTTTAAAGTTAAGTTATAAACATTGTTTATAAATAAGGCATAGAATTGAAATGAGATTTGAATATGGTATTTCAAATGGAATTTAAAACCCTAGGGTTTGAATATAGAAATTCAAATGGGATGTATAATATAGAACTTGAATATAGAATTCAAATGGACTTTAAACTATAGAATTTGAATATAGAATTCAAATGGACTTTAAACTATAGAATTTGAATATAGAATTCAAATGGACTTTAACTATAGAATTTGAAAATAGAATTCAAATGAAGTTTAAATAAACAAAATTCAAATAGAATTGAAATTGGAATTTGAATAAGAAGTCGATAAGGAAACGAGAGTATGAGTATAATTAGAATTTGTTAATATGCAAGTTAAAATATATTTGAACATGTCATGTTCAAATATGAAGGTGAAATAGACTGAAGAGTTAAGTAACAAATTTATTTAACAAATTGAGTTAAAACGATTTGGTATAGTTAAATAGATTGAGCAGGTATAGATACAGGAGACATGTTTGGAATAAAGTGTTAGAAGGTATATAAATAGAATGCCCGACAAAAAGGTATGTATTTAATTCATATATGAGATTTTATGCGCCGTATCGGCTAGCCGCTTGGCTTTTCTTTTTCTTTTTGATTGGAAAAGGCCTGTGTGGCAGTTTGGGGATTTTCCCGATGCTCCCGGTACAAAGGAGGTTATGGCGAATTTTTCCGGGAATTTAAGGAGTTAGAATATTTTTAAGATAATTTGATAGTTGGAAATCAATGTATCGATATGTATAGAAGTCGATAAGAAAACGAACTTAGAAATAGAATAGTATAATCAAAAAGGAAGACTAGGAATAAAATCTAGTAAGGATAGAAAGAGGAAGAGTATACGTGTTTAAAAGTGAATCAGTAGTTGTATGGTATTGATTATTCGAGTAAGTAGTCATATCTGTTTTGACGTTATAAATGTTATTCAGTCAAGGTCTGAGAGGTAGTTATACCCCAACTTGATTGATTTCATTATTAACAGATAAACAGTAAGATTTCAGGCTCGAAGATCAATGTTGGATAAGTGTTAGTTGAATATAGTATTTGGGTTGTCGTAACGATGTTTTACACAACATCCGTTTTAACCCAAATAAATGTAAGCTGGGAAATAGATGTTAAATATTTCCTAAGTATAGAAATAAACGAGATCGGAAAAGAGATAAGTAATTGGAATATTTTCCAATTATGAATGGCATATATTTTCTAACAGTTTAGAAAATAAAGGAAGGCGATATTCGGAAATGTTTTCCAAATAACGTAAAAGGCCAATATGGTTATTGAAAATATTTGGTTAACAAATACTGATAAAGAAATAGAGAAGTGATTTAATTAATGGAATATTAATTAAAGGCTCAGTGATTGTTGGATGTTTGGATGAACACTTGTTTTATTCGATAGTTAAATCATCGACTATCGAAACACTTGTTTTTATCCGATAGTTAAATCACAGACTATCGGAGTTTTGACCATCGTTGTCAATACGGAGAGACCGGTTGGATTATTATCCGAAGAACCACTCCGTATTGGCAGTAGTGTGCGAATCAGATTATATAAAGATAATCGAAGACGGAGTAGAGTGCAAGGACTTTTTCTATTAATAGAAATAGTGCCTTCGGTTCATCCTGTTCCTGGGTGACGTGTATGGATGAATGTCTGACAGAGTATTTCCAGAAAGCTCACGTACATTGATTTCTTCAACCGTACCAAGAGTGGAAGCGGAGAAGGAAACTTCTTTTAGCTAACACGTAATGTATTGTTGTAGACGTCAATCGGTGATTTGATGGATTTGACGATGTCGCATTCGAAGTGAATCTGGTGTGATGATAAAGCGTAGCTTCTAGCCTCATCAACCGGTAAATGACAGAAATCGGGCAAGCAGCATGGCTATGTAGGTCGCACCTATTAGGGTGTATAATCACCTGATCTAGAGTTTCATTTACTTCTAAAAATCTATTGTCGATGTTGTCCCATTCGGGAAACGGTTGCTGATCCCAACCGTTGGTGATATACATTCGATACACTCAAGCGAAATGAGTGGTCGGTCATGTGTGGCTGAGTTGCAAGATGTTCTTGTTGAACTCGGTGCATTCTCCTCTAGAGATATACCAGCGGAAGGTGGTTCCATACCTTGTCATAGTTGGAAATCCATTACCCAATACGTGCTTGCGGTTTTGATTGTATATATATGTGGAACGTGAGATGCAAACGTTCCACTAGATTGTTATTTAATTGAATTAGACATTATCATAATATCAAAGGAGTTTTGATATAAAGATGTTTGAATTCTCATAAGGGAAAAACCTGTTCCGTGTTATACGGCGTGGTCTTATGAGATATCATTTAGTTTCGGAAACTGTTTTAAACTGTTTACTCATACCAGTCCCATGACTGACCCGGAGTTTATTTTGTTTTGTTCTACCTAAACTCTTGGGTGCCTAAATTTGTACGGGCAGTCAAGTAGTTTAGGATTTTTCAGATCTATCTAAAGGAGCTTGGAGCAGGAGGCTTCAGCGTTAGTTATATAGAGTTTTGTTCCGCTATGTTGTAAGTGTTGTATTCTGATAAGTGTATGTTATACAGTTAAGATTTTGTATTTCAAAGATATGATATATTATATTTTGTTCCGCTGCGATGTGAGATTCTGTGTTGTTGTTTCTGTTCTTCTTCTACCTCTTTCTTCTAAAAAAAAATATTTCGTATTTTCGTGATATTTGGGTTGGACGTATGATGTATATAGTCAACTCTGATGTTACGAAAATATGGGTCATTACAATTATTGTTGGATTAATTAAAAATTGAACCATTTAGTCAAATTGTACCAAAAAGTGAGTTGTATTGAAAATGTGTCGCATTTGCTTGCATATACTTGTACTTACATTGAACAGGTCATAGCAAAGAGGCTAGAGCAGAAGAATAAAATTTGTTTGCCCGACAAATAGGTACATGTTTATCATAATTTACTGTTTTGTTTGGGTGATGATGATTTTTTGAGCCGATTGGCTAGCCGCTTGGCTTTTTCTTTTTCTTTTTGAGATCAGAGGGCCTGTATGGCTATTTCGGGATTTTCCCGTGCTCCCGGTGCAGGGGAGGTTATGGCGAAATTTTTCGAAAATTTAGGGTGTTAGCCAAATTTTTTGAAAAATTTGAAAAGTTCTTAGAAACTGAAAAGTTGAAGAACTTAAGCCATAATCAAAATTATGAAAGTAGAGTTGGTTAATCAAACCACTTTCGACTTTGTTCCTTTCCGGGGACGAATAGTTTTAAGTGGGGGAGATTGTAACAACCCGAAAATCTGGGCCAGTTTAAAATTTATATATTGGCAATTTTAATGAATTTTGAATATTTAAAATAGATTATTTTAAATAATATCGATGAGAAATTTATTTTGAATAGAAATCGAACGTATATATTTATATAGATCGTCGTTAGTTTATAATATTTATTTATAATTATAAAGGGAATTGAAAATGGCGCGGTAGTTCGATAATTCGATTTCAAACTTCGAATGGATGTACAGGATTCAAAATAAATCGGATTTTAGTGAAACAAAAAATATTTGAATTTAATTGATAATATCTTTCCAACGAATCCGAAAAATCAAAATTTCATAGCGGGGATAAAAAGATATGTCCAGTTGAAATTTCAGAATAGTCGCTATGGAATTTTGACCCTTAAAAATGGCTATTTTGCAAACGACCTCGGTTTTCGACGAAACCACTTTTGTTGGATCCGTGATGTCAAGTTATTGCTAGGTTTCAAATTTCATAATTTTTCGAATCAATATGTGAGCGTGGCAAAGGAAAACGCGTTTGACCAGTTTCAGTTGATTTTAATCGACTGGAAAATGGCCATTTTTCGAACGGTCTCAGAATTTGATGAAACTAGTTTTGTTAGGAACGTATCATCAATACGAAGCTAGAAAATGTTTTTATGGAATTTTTAGAGTTAGAGTGTGGCCCCGGTAAATTGAAATGCGCGTTCAAATTCAATATATAGAGTTATATGTTGATTTTAACGGAAACTAATCGAAATGGTCGAATCAGCTTATGGAACATATCCCATTGTGTTCGGAATGGGGGTAAAACGCTACGGACGACAGGCGGTGGGCCTCGTTTAGAGGTCGAATAAAAAAGTCAACTTTCGGAAATTAAATAAATTAAAAATTAAAAATACCCCTCTCCCTCTTACTACCTCTCAGCCCCCCCCCCCCCCCGTTCATTTCTAAAACGAAAAGGAAAAAAAATTATAAATCGCGCCTGAGACCTAGCCGCCGCCCTCCCTCAAATCCACCGCGCCGTCGCCGGAGGGCACCCCCACGTCGCCGACGCCCTGGCCCCCTCTCGCGTCTCGTCCTCCGCCCTCATCCCCTCCTGTTCGAGCCCAAGCCCAATCGATGAATGCTGGAGCCACCCAGCGCCAGCACCCGGTTGCGCGCCCTCCCCACGGCCATCGTCGGCCTTCCTCCCCCCTTCCCGCCGCCTTCAGCTGTTCCCTCCCCCCCCTGGGCCACCAGCAAGTTCCTCCACTCCCTCTATCAAATAAAGGTGAGTTTTTACTAATTTTATTTTATGTTAAAACTGATTTTATTTTTCTATGTGATAAAACTGATTTTTCTTATTTGAACAAATAGAAATAGATTTGATTTTTCATATATGAACACATAGAAAAAGATTTGAATTTCAAAACAAAAAGATGTGATTTTTATGTTGTAAAAATTATAATTTTTCGTTCATGAAAAATTGAGATTTTGATTATCATGTGGCTGAAATGAAAATGAGATTTTTATGTGGATGCAAGAATTATAAAAATATGATTTTTATATAGGTATGATAGTAAAAAGATGATTTTTATTCATGTAGAGTTATAAAAATATAATCTTTATTAGTGATAAAAATTCGATTTTTATATATTGAATAGCGAAGTAAAAATTCGGATTTTATATATTGAATAGTGAAGTAAAAATTCGATTTTTATATATTGAATAGTGAAGTAAAAATTCGATTTTTATATATTGAATAGTGAAGTAAAAATTCGATTTTATATATTAAATAGTGAAGTAAAAATTCGATTTTTATGTATTGAATAGCGAAGTAAAAATTCGATTTTTATATATTGAATAGCGAAGTAAAAATTCGATTTTTATATATTGAATAGCAAAGTAAAAATTCGATTTTTACATATGTAGAGAATACGGGCAAAGAAAGTGACAAGAGGCAAGAACGGCGAAGATTTCTACATAAGAAGAGTTGTGGGATCGGATTAGCTAATCAGTGAGAACTTCTCACCTTTTAATTATGTTTTCTAGTTAAAATATATACTAGGATGCAGACGGTGTTTAGTAGCACCCGACACCCGTCGTCCACAGACCATGGACGGCTTGTATGCTTGTTTGTTAGATTTTGATGTGTAGTTGATTGTGTGATGTGATGTGAAATGAAATAAAAGATTTATATAGCTGAAAATATTTTATAGTTAAAAATATAATTTTTAACGTGTATATGAAAGGAAATAAAAATAAATAAATCGGACGATTTGTTTATATACACACATTTAACTGATATTGATTGGGACGATAAATTTTACACATCGCCCAACTGCACAAATAAAATCTATGTTTGATTGTTTGAAACCCCACACGGGTATTGGGATGATATTTGACGTACATTAATCCCAATAATTAGTTGTATGTCGATCGATTGATTGACAGGCTGCTATAAGCGTTGAATATTTATATTCGATGCTTATACAGTGTAGAATGCACTTTGGATGATGGTTGATTATTCATCGTTGTTATTGTATACATGTGTTGTAGAAAATTCATATAATTAACATTATATGGTAATTGATTGGGCCTCATTCCAGTTTTGAAATAGAAATATTTGAAAAAGAAATATTTGAAATAGAATATTTGAAAATAGAAATATATGAAGCCGTGTTGATTAGATTGACGCCATTTGGACGTGAACGATATTTATATCGATTTTATTCATTTTATAATGAATATCGAAAGTGATTTCAAAATCTGATATTTTGAAAAGAATTGAATTCGAATTAAATTGAATTGATTAGAAATTCGAAATAAACGGAAATGATTTGAAATTCGAATAGAATTGAAATTTGAATTAAATTGAAATAGAATTGAAATTGAATAGAAATGAATTCGAATTGAAATTGAATAGAATTAAATTCAAATTGAAATTGAATTGAAATGAATTCGAATTGAAATTGAATAGAAATGAATTGAAATTGAAATTGAATTGAAATGAATTTGAATTGAAATTGAATAGAAATGAATTCAAATTGAAATTGAATTGAAATGAATTCGAATTGAAATTGAATTGAAATGAATTCAAATTGAAATTGAAATTGAATTGAAATGAATTCGAATTGAAATTGAATAAAAATGAATTCGATTTGAAATGAATTCGAATTGAAATTGAATAGAAATGAATTCGAACTGAAATTGAATAGAAATGAATTCAAATTGAAATTGAATTGAAATGAATTCGAATTGAAATTGAATAGAAATGAATTCAAATTCAAATTGAATTGAAATGAATTCGAATTGAAATTGAATAGAAATGAATTCGAATTGAATTCGAATAGAAATGAATTCGAATTGAAATTGAATAGAAATGAATTCGAATTGAAATTGAATTGAATTGAAAACGAACTGAAATTGAATTAGAAATCAATTTGAATTGAGATCAATTTGAAATGAATTTAAAACGAATTTATATTGGAAAAATTCAATTTTGATTTGAATTTGAAATGAAGTTGAAATCGTTTCGAAAACGAATTTAAAACGATTTATAAAATACGTTTTAAAAAGGAAATCGACGAAGTATATATATTATATATATTATATATATAATATAATGGCCTGAATAGAACGCGCCGCGGCAGTTCGCGAATTTCGACCATTGACTTCGAACGGATATTGCGGGAGATCCGACCGTCGGATTCTCCTAAAACCGGAACCGTTGGGTTCGTATCAAAAAGAGCTTTCTAACGAATATTAGAAATTAGAAATCTAACGGTTGGATTTGGAATTATGTCCAAATCAAATTTGGAAAAGGTCGCTGTAAGTGCAGTTCGATGGTCATTGATGGAAATCGACTGTACGGGCCTTGATAAAATTATTAAAAATATCAATAATTTGTGAAAAATCATAAGAAATGATTTGTGAAGAAATGGGATGAAAAACTCCATATTTGAAAAGATAAAAATAAATTTTTATCGAAATGAACTAGTTTTGAACTAGAATAGTAATTTCTTTATTTTTAAAATAAATAAATTGGATTTGAAATGGTTTTGAAATATAACCAAAATTTCCAATAATTGAATTGGAATGTATTTGAATCGAAATTGTCTTTGGAATATTTCGATGTTGGATTTCGTGATTATACAGATGTTGTTATGGAAATTTGAAAGATATATATATATATCGTTATTTCCAATACGATATTTGTTGGTCGTAGAATTTGATATTGAATATAAGCCAATATATTTTCTATTCAGAGCCTTGTATTTAATATCAAATGTGATTTGGGTTTGTCGTGAATGGTGTCTTCATTAACACGGTTCTTAAGCCCAGTTGAGAAAAAGATTAAATCTTTTATTTAGATTTAATGAAGTGTACCAATTAAATAATATTTAATTGGAATTGAATTGGTATTCAATTTTGGGTTTATCGTGAACAGTGTTTTAAATAACACTTGTTCTTTAACCCGATAATTAATAGAATGTGATTTTGGGTTGTCGTGAGCGGTATCTTCAATAATACTGTTCTTAGACCCAAAGGAGTTAAGAAAATCAAAAACTAACTGGAGGTTAGTTAAGTTGAATGGTCTCTTGGGTATTGATCTGATGTTGGTTTCGGCCTTCGGGGTTAATACTTAGGGAATTGCTCACTTGCTAATTTTACAGTTAGGGACTGATTGAAATGTGATGTGATTTTGGGTTTATCGTGAACCGTGTTTTAAATGACACTGATTCTTTAACCCAGTCATAGATTAAAACTAAGTGGAGTTTTAATGAATCTTTAATTAGATTGAAATGATCGAGAATGGAGTATCACCAGTCTTGCTCCAGGCGATAGTTAAATCTTTAATTAGATTTGAACGTGAAATGGTAATTGAATTTACCGATAACACCGTGGTGTTAGATACGAAGTATTACCAGTTTTACTTCATGGGATGAATAGGTTGGGATTGGGAAATTAAAACACAAGATTACTTCGGTCAGGTTCGTTAATCCCGACTAGTTGAATCGAAATTCAAAAGAAGATTAAAGAATAAATTCAAGGGATTTATCTTTGATAAAATTAATGGGAACCTTTCCCAATGAATGTGAAATTTAGAAACTAACTGTCGGTTAGCTAAGCAGACTGGTTTTCTGGATATTGATCTGATGTTGGTTTCGGCCTTCGGGGTTAATATTTGGGAAATTATTCTCTTTATTAATTTACGGTTAGTGACTGATGAATTGGAATGAGGCGTATGTTGTGTTTGTGTAACACTTATTTAAAATATATGCGAGTTATTCGGAAAGACCGGGTTTATCCCATTCTGAATAACCAATACGACGATAAGTCGAAGATGAAGACGGTGGTCGAAGACCGGAGGTCTTCACGTTGTTTGTGTGATTACTGATGATCTTGATTGGGATGTACACCCAAGAAGATGGAAACAGCTGGTGATCGTCCAGACGTACTTGGAGATCGATGGATATGCGAGGCACCTCGGTTTCGTTCAGACCCAGAACGGACTTGTAAATGGACTGTGTGTCTGACAATGGATTTTAGTCTGTGTGATTGATTTCTATTAAATATATATCTGTTTGGCGGCGGAGAATTTATTCTCTTGCTTAACGCCCTTCTCTGAGCCGTACGAGCTCAGGGGTTATATACTGATGGATATCAAACGCATTGAGTGAATTGCCTGTGTGGCATGCCTAAGTGGCGAATGATCAAGGCTTCTGTTGAAAAGCAAAGTCTTGTGGCTGATGATCGAAGCACGGCCTTCGTGGCGTAGCTTTGTGTAATGTTTAATTCGCGAGTTTCACACCCGGTATGAACCAAAAACGGGAGACGGACCTCAGGGAGGGCATGCGTTTCTTTCTAGTTAGAAGTGGCATCAGTGGTTTTACACGCCCTGATGAGAGTGACTTATGTGGTTGTTGCTGTTGCGAGGCGCCTCGGTTTGATCGGACGATCCGGGTCCGATGGAGTCATTCGTTGGCTCATTTACGCCCCATAGGGCGGGGAAACACATTGTTCAGGCATTTTAATCCTCATCGGTGGACCGGCCCTGTCGCTCCAAGGGTCACTCGAGCTCTGATCCTGAGGCTCGGGCTAGAGAGTCTCGAATCGGTTGAGGACTATCTTTTGCCTCGGTTCATAGATGGAAATCCAACTTCCAAATACGTGACATTTGCGATTTTATTTGTAGAGCCTAGTATGGCGACATAGTGGGATGGGGCGCTTATGTCGCCTATGATTGATACTTATGATTTGAAGTTGTTTTATACACTATGCACTTATAATAGTATCAAATGATTTGTTTTAAACGTATCAAGCATTCTTGGCTATTATAAGGTAAAAACCCTATCCTCCGGCTTGCGTTGCATTGTGTGATGGGACCTGGGTCTTATAATAGCTTCATTTTTCTTTATTTAGCATTGCGTTGTTTGTTTTATGCACTGGTATTCTTGGGAGGAAACCCGTTCCATGTTAAACGGCGTGGTCCCTTGATTTACCTTACTTTGAAAATAAATATAAATAACTGTTTTAGTTCTCACACCAGTCACATGACTGACCTGGAGTTTATTGTTTTAACCTAAACTCTGGGTGCCGCTATTTTCCACACAGGCAGCTAGTAGTTTTGGTTTTGCAGATTTATATTCACAGGATCCTGGTTTACAGCTAGAATGATATCCGGAAAGCTTTGTATCCGTATATCTCTTCTAGTTGCGTATTGTATTATTTTCCGCTGCGATGTATTTAAATGTAATTTGAATCTCTGATATTTCTGTGTAATATTTATTCATACTCTGTATATTCTTGTATTCTGATGGAATTGTTGTAATTAACAATGAAATGTTCTTCCGTCTGCGTTCTATTTTGTAGTGTTCTCGAACGATCAGGCGTTTCAAACGGTCTGGGTCGGTTTAGCGATCGATTCGGATCGAACAAAATTCTTTTTCGTCACATAATTGGAATTGGGCAACAGGGTTTCTGCCATTTGGTCCGTTATGATTTTTTGGTTCGGTTAGACTTTTGGTTTGCGTAAAACAGACTTAAAACGAATAAGTTATGACCAATCAAAGTTTGAAGTTCAAATCAGAATTTAAAATCAAACCAAACGATTAAAATAATTAATTACACTTAATCAACGTAATAACAGGGATGACCGAGCCCTAGCTTGGTTGATCCCTGGGTCGACCTAGGTCTCAAATGGGTTGACCGATGTAGTTCGGCCAGGCATGTTTTCTTGCCTGGAAAGAAAACAAGAATGCTGAAAGTATCTCGTGTTTACTTTTATCCGACATTTGAGGTTTTAAACCTAATATCTAACATCCTAAAATCCACTACCTCATCTACATATAAATTATACTTCTCCCTCATTCCCCATAATTCTCATTCTTCATTTTCTCTGCCTCCACTTCACTTTTCTTCTTCAAAATAAAAATAAATTGTTCAAGCACAAATTGGAGTATTGTTTATGCATAGATTTAGGGGAATTCTACCGGGGCCTTTGGATTAGCATTTTTTTAGATGAGATTTCTATGATTTCTAGATTTCCTATAAGCTAAAGATAAATTTATAAAATAGCAGTTGTGGTTGTTTCAAATCTGGATTATTCGCTACTCTTAGATCCAGATTATTACAATTCGATTTCAGATTCAGTCATTTCTATTTTCTTTCTGAATTCCTTTTTTGTCTATTTAACTCAGATTTTTGTAAGCTATTATCTTGGATCTCCTTTTCCTTTCTCTATTTCTAGATCTTGTAGTAGCACCAAATATATGCCTAAAAAGGGCATATGAATACGATTAAAACAGTCATGAACCTGTAAGCCTAGTAGTTTGCAATGGGTTATTTCTGTTTTTCTTTATTTAGCCTTGGATTGGGGAATAAAACTTATTGAATAAGAATAATCAAAATTTTAGGCTTAATTACAATAAGTTGAAAAAATGCAATTAAGAAAGGAATAACTGAATTAAAAAAATTAGACTGTATAAATTGCTTATTTGATAGATTTTGACAAAAAAATCAGAAAATTGCAATTAGAAGCCATAATAAACACAAATAGTTTATTTGCAATTTTAAATATGACTTGGAATATTCGGAAGGGACGGTTAGGCTTAGCATGTGCATATTGATTTACAGTGAGTAGGTAAATTACATGCCTATTACTTTTCGTTGCCAGGCCTTAATATGAACATACTAATTTACGTTGTTTTGGTAAATTATAAGCTTAAATTGGACTATCATGGTTAGGCCTTATATGTACATATTGGCTTACGGTGTGTGGGTAAATTATGAATCTAGTACTTCTCATTATCTGGCTTTAATATGAACATATTAATTTACAGTGTTTTGGTAAACTAAGGGCCCAATATATCGAATTTGTTTTGGGGTCCAAATCAAGGTTTGGAGATTTGAGCCAAGTTATGTGTTGTTGGGTTCCATTCCATGTAGCATACCCTTTTATCATTTTCAGTCTCAATATGAGGTAAGGGCACACACCATGTTATGTTGTGGATGTAAGTCAGTCCAATTACAAGGTGTGAGTGTGTTTCGTCGAGTCAGTGTGCGTGCACTGGCTCAATTTGGGGACATGAGCCACTTGACACATGTGGATACGGTTATGTCTTTTTGCCGCTCGGCTAGGGCCTGACAAACCCAAACCGTAGTAGGCATAAGTTATCCATGATTCGTCACAGCCGATCGTTTGCATAGTATTGGGGAATCTCTTCCTTATTTCTTTTCTATTTGTAGAAGCGCAAAACAATCGCCATTACCAAATCTTGTGAATGAAAACACTTACATCTTCTTATGTCATTTATGGTATCCTTATTCTATTTTGTTCACTTTTAGGTGTGCACAAAAACTTGCCCTTTTTATGACACTAAAATGACTGTTTTGTCTATTTTTCTTTGGCTTATATGGTTTGCTAGTAATCACTATAGCTCACCAGACTTTTTGTCTGACCTATTTTCCCTTTTCTTTCCCTTGTCTCTTAGGGAGGAAGTGCATAGCTTGGACTTCTTAGTTGATTTTATCTTGGAAGACTCTTGTAGAGATTAGAAATGTACTAATTTTCTTTTTTTTTCCTCGGTTTTCTTGTACTTTTAGCTATTTGGGGATACTATTATTTTTGTACTCTGATGTTGCTGT
Organism: Allium sativum; assembly: GCA_030737875.1. Taxonomy (NCBI): domain Eukaryota; kingdom Viridiplantae; phylum Streptophyta; class Magnoliopsida; order Asparagales; family Amaryllidaceae; genus Allium; species Allium sativum. The sequence goes on along the minus strand of CM060919.1, from coordinate 227,259,617 downwards.
TATAACCGAGATTCAAGACAAGGTATATTAAAATAATTTGTTTTGACTGAAATAATAAAAAAGCTTTTGTTAATTTAATTTAAATTGTCTTCTTCTCCCGCTGTGAATTTAGTACTTTATGTCTTGCGAAATCTTAGTCTCTGTAATGTTTATTGTCTTTATATCTACAACGCTCCAAATTTCTTAACGGTATTCTATATTAGGATAAGTTAAGGGGTGTGGAGTGTTACATTTAATATCAAAGCCTAAGGTTGCAAGATCACTAAAATTTTGTTTTTAATAGCACTTTTTGAATGAAAACTTATTTCTTTAAAATGTCAAAAGTTATTTTTGAAAATAAAGTATGTCCCCTCTAGTCAAACTACAACATTCTTTTGATCCCTTCGAATTCTAAATTTCTATCCTTTCTTTTGCATACATGTCAGGAGCCCCTAATCTTCCCGAGGGCATTCCTATTTCCAGTTGGTTCCATAGCTATTTATAAGCTATGGCGCCAGCTGTGGGGCAAAAAATGCGCAAGTTCCAGCACCTGTTGCGGCGGTTCCTCCCAACTCACCAGCAGCTGCGAATTTTTCTACGCTTTGTAAGGACATCTCTAACTTGGGCGACAAGACTTTTTCGGGTACCGAGACACTTATGGAGGTACGCACTTGAATTAGATAGACCGAGAGGATTTTTGAGTTGTTAGAACTTGAGGAGGGGATGAAATTTCGACATGTAGCTTGGCAGCTTAAGTATGAAGCTTCGTTTTGGTAGGAAACTGTAGAGGCTGAGAGAAGACATATGGATTGAGCCGGATTCAAAAATAGGTTTGAGAGGAAGTTCCTGTCACCTGCTGAAGAGGGAATGCAGCTAGAGAGGTTTTTGAACTTGAAGTAAGGAGATATGTCAGTTAAGGAATGCATCAACCGGTTCAACGAGTTATCAAGATTTGGTATGGATTTGGTTAATACTACTAACAAGAAGGCTGTTCGATTTGCAAAAGGGTTTAATTAACCTCTCCAAGGTTTGGCGATGACTCGCATTCCTATGAGAGTGACATATGAGGCTTTGATTGAGATGATATTGATGCATGAGGAAAGAAGGAAGAAGTCAAGGATGATAAAAGTGGAGCTTCTAAGTTTTTTGTTCCTAAGAAGAAATTTTGGAACAAGAAAGTCAAGGAGAAGCAAGTTGGAAATCTTCGGAAAGGACAGATCAAGAATGAGATAAAGTGTCATGGGTATGAGGCACCAGGGCACCTTATTAGAAATTGCAAGAAACTTAGAGGAAAGTTCTATAATCGTTGGTAGCTAGGACATCTGAGTAAGGCATGTTCACAGAGGACTGGACATGGTACTAGTATAACAGCAGCACAGATGCATCTATTGGAGGCATCACCAACTAGCAGTGGCCCAGATAGAGGTAGGAAAGTCTCTGTTGAAGGTTTGATCTCTATCAAACATTTTCCTTTGCACTCTTTTCAATTTGAGAGCTTCCCATTCGTTTATTTCTAGTATATTGGTTTACTGTTTGCACTTAGAAATCTCAATAATCATCGATCCCATAGTAGTTTCAAACTCTATATGTGGTTCGACGCACTTATCTATGATTTGCAGGGGGTTTGAAAATTTATATTTAAGGCATTGAGTTTGATTGTGATGCCTATGTGCTGGGATATTCGGGGTACGATATGATCATAGGGATCGATTAGTTAGCCATGAATGAGGGTATACTTGACAATGAGAGGAGGATTGCTCGTTTGATGACATGTGGTGGTAGTACACTAGAGATTTTTTATGACCTGCAAGGGTAGAGTTTTCTTTACTCTCTAGATTCTTCTGTTGATGTCTATTCTGTACCCGTTATCTGTGAGTATCCGGATGTAGTCGTAGAGGTTACATGGCTGCCACCTAAGTGAAGGATCGACATTCAGATTTATCTTAGTGACAATGCAAAGCCTGTAGTGCTACTTGTTCACCATATGACTCTGAGAAAATAGAAAGAATTGAGCAAGCAAGTGGGTGATCTTTTGGAAAAAGTTTTATTAGACGGAGTATTTCTGAGTAGGGAGCACCAACTGTCTTCACAGCTGGGGCTGATGGTTCCCTCCGTCTATGCATTGCTCACTGAGAATTGAACAAGCTCACAAGTAAGAATCGTTATCCACTACATCGAATAGATGATTTATTTGAATTATTAGTAGGCGCATCTGTATTCTCACATTTGGATTTGGCTACTGGTTTCCATCAGTTACGCATGGCATAAGATATAATCGATTAAACAACGTTTCAGGCTTCTAATGGATTCTTCGAGTGGTTGTTCGGGCTGACCAATGCACCAGCGTATTTTGTGGACTTGGTCAGTACAATATTTAGAGACGTTTTGAATAAGTTTGTGGTGTTTTTGTGGAAGATATCCTTCTCTTCTCGAGGAAAGAGGACGAGCAGGCTTCGCATTTGAGAGGGGTTCACCGTACTTTTGGAGTTCATCAGTTGAAAGGGAAATTCTCCAAGTGCCATTTTTGGCGGAAAGAGGTGTGTTGTTTGGGGAATACGGTATCAAAGGACGGGTTGGAAGCTGATCCCGCTAAGATAGTGGCGGTACTGGATTGGAGGACCCCCAATAATGCGACTGAAGTGAGGAGTTTTCTTGGCTTTGTAGGTTATCACAGGAAGTTCATTAAGGACTTCGCACGGATCTTGGCTCCATTAATCCGACTTACTAAAAAGAATTTGGCTTTCTCTTGTATTATGGATTGTGAGGACGCATTTCATAGAATGAAGAATGCCCTCACCAGTGCACCAGTTTCAAATGGATCTAACATGTTCATGGTTTATATCAACGCTTGTGGTACTGGTTTAGGTGCAGTATTGATGCAAGAGGATGGAGTAGTGTGCTACGGTAGTTGGCAACTAATGATTCATGAGAGGAATTACCCTATGCATGATTTGGAGTTAGCTGCAATAGTATTTGCATTTTAGTCTTAGAGACACTACCTAGTTGGCGAGAGGTTTGAACTCTTTAGATACCACAAATCGCTTAAGTGTTTGTTCTCTCAAAGGGATCTCAATTTGAGGCAACAAAGGTAGATGGAGTTATTAGCATCGTATGATTTCGAGATTTCTTATACCCCTGGCAAAGGAAATGTAGTGGCTGATACTTTGAGAAGACGGAGAGCGACATTGAGTCCTTTATTCGTTGAGTGGAGGAGTTTGGAATATAAAGTTGCACTCGATTTTTAACCATCTACGGATTACACTCTAGGATTCCGAGCTACCTTGCTAGGGAAAATTGGGGCTTGGTAGAGAGAGGATTCCGGGCTTTCAATTTTTTTGGATAGATTGAGTAAAGGAGAGGATTCTAGACACCTCCATAGGTATACTGTGGATTATAAAGGTTGGCTTCAACAGAATGATAGGTTATATGTACCCCGCACGGATAATTTCACGAGTGCGGTATTAGCCGAGACTCATCACACTCAGATGAATATCCATCTCGGTGCTGATAAGATGTATCATGATATGAGACTACTCTTTTATTGGTCCGGCATGAAGAATAGCATGGGCTAGTTTGTAGCTAGATGTGTGACTTACTAAAGAGTTAAGGAAGAGAAGAAGAAGCCTAATGGACTACTACTTTAGCCTTTGGATATTCCATTGTGGAAACGAGGGAGCGTTTCTATGGATTTTGTTGAAGGGTTGCCTAGGTCAAGAAAAGGAAACACCAAATTTTGGGTCATTAAGGACCGATTAACCAAGAGTTCCCATTTCATCCCATTTAAGAGTAAGAGGGTGGCTACATAGTTGGCTTATTTGTATATTCGTTAGATAGTTAGACTCCATGGTGTTCCTTCGATCATCATGAGTGACATAGACCCGATTTTCACTAGCGCATTTTGGAGGAGGCTGCAAGAAGCTTTGGGGACACAACTTAGTTTGAATGCTTCTTATCCCTCTCAGACGGATGGACAGACTGGGAGGGTGAATAGGATTTTAGAAGATTTACTGAGGATATGTATTTTGGACTTTGGGGGCACATTGGTGCTCAAAATTAAAGATTCGTGCTGCACAAGCACCCGATCAATGTAAGGCGATCGTTAAGAGAAAGAACTATAGAAAAGATTAGAAATAAGAAAGAAAAGAAGGAAATAAAAGAGAAGAGAAAGGAGAGAATAGAATATAGACACGATCACAGATCCTGTCGTATACCTCATAGTGCATCAGGTAATATAAAATACAAACAACATATATAAATAGGCAAGTCAGTAACGACTATATAAACCAGATAATCAGAGTATACAGGCTGATATAGTTATACATAACATAATAGAGTATATATAGGAGATAAAAAAAACTCAACTGATAAACTGTCTTTAATAAGAATACACAACACTGTCATAAAACGTCACCTCCCGCGAATCCACCTGTACAACTCCTGATAATTTCAATACTTTTTTTGAGGAAGACGGGTGTGAGATAATTTCAATACTTGTCACCTGGTCAGCTCATCAACATCGTCGGTTAATACCCAACGTAATAAGAGGGAAATAAAACCTTGGATCTTGAAAAATTCTAGTGCAAGCGATAAATATATCCCAAAGTAATATAAAAGTCACAATAATATAAATGGCACGAAGGGTATGGAAAATCATACCTTCCCTACACATGTATCCACAGATTTAGCATATGGTAATCGATATATGTTATACTATGATAAACATCAAGTAGATAAAGTATGATAGATGTCTAAGCACCCAATGGTGATAGTTAAGTAAACATCCATAACAACCATTATCACATTTACTCACTCAGTGCGTAAAGCATATGGAATTCAGTACTTCGGTCACTCAATCAATCAAGGTACGGCTACGTCCCGCACACAACATGGACTAACTATATCCTGCACACATCATGGACTACGTCCCGCACACAACATGAACTCTGATTCGTCCTTATGTCACTTTCTCAAATATGTTCCAAAGTCATAAACACCAACAACTCCTTTGCACACGTTCTCGGAGGTAGAATCCTTCTCTAGATTGCCAACAAGACTTCATCTGAGGTCATCTCAGTAAGGGAACCATCCTCGACGGTCATCGTATATCATAGGATATCATCCTGTCACTCCTCTCTCCCTACCGGACAATCACCTCAATACGACTTAATATCTCCTTTTTTGCATCTCGGAGAAAACGATCCATCGCAGCATCCTTGGTCTCCATCCTGGAAATATCGTCGTTTAATGACACATCACTGTGTAGAAGCACCAAGCCAAAACTACCAATGGAAGAGCCATCGTATTGCATCCTATCCTTCTCCTTGCAATCATATCGCCGTCGATGCCAAATTGGCCAGATGACCAACAATAATGGTAATCGATATTAACCACTCGATAGTAATCGATAATGACTATTTGGATCACGTACTTAACCAAAATTGGTTAAAAACACAACCAAGGGAAACCGTCCTGCATTAGTCGTGAAATCCAGCTTGTTGCTAATAAGAAATGCCACCATGAAGAACACATGCTCTTGAGATTACCATCATGTTGCCCTTCCCCAGATCAGTCCAACCCCAGGTCGGCCCAACTCTAGTTCTACATAGTCGAACAAGATCCAGATCGACATAGCCGATTTTGGATCAACTATGTAGATCCGAACTTGGTTAGTTCACCGACCCAGATTTAGATCGGTATTGTCGATTTGAGATTGGTCAAACCAACTCCGGGTCGACCTGTAATACTTAACCTGTTTGAATCTGTGGCGGTGATCGCCAGAGTCAGTCGTGGACGTTTGAATGCATGTTGTGATCATGATTGAGTTGCTTTACCATATATGAATGGATACTTTAATTAACATGGATGAATTGCTATTCCTTTGGATGTATGGATCGTAAAGGCAATCATTGTCAGGTGTGAGGAAGGCAGGTGTAAGTTCTTTTCTGGAGTTAGGTAGATTAGTTGTTTATTTATCCATCCTCATATACTTTATTGATGAAGTTTGTTAGCTATTTTATCGCTCACTAAGACTGTTGTCTGAATCAAGGTTTTATGTTTCCTCTTATTACCTTGGGTTGTTCATCCGTTTGTGGATGGGTAGACTGAGTAGTAGTTGACAGGTGATGCTTACCAGTTTTACTACTATCCAGTACTTGTTTCCGTTGTTTGATAATTCTCTGAGTGTTGTAGTGAGGCAAATTGTACAAACAATATTGTTGTTGTCCACATGTATGGGAAATACTTTCTAGTTGTTATGAAAGTTTAGTGTTTTCTGCTTCACTATCACTACCTGTTGTATATGTTATTTTATCCTTGCTCTGTGAGTTTACGATAGGTTCCGCTTATGTATCATACCTTGATGATCGTCCATAGCTGCCTGGCCCACATTTCAGTGCATTATTTCTCTTGTATAGTGCAGGGGCAGTAGGCGGTTGTCACAATTAAGTTTTTACGATCAAACACGGGATATTATACACATAATCTAACTAAGCCCTCAACATAGTAAGTCACAATCAAGACAGATAAATCAATTCACGTGCCCTAATTTTGTCCCATTCATCGAATCACATGATCAAATGGAATGTTGAAACCTCAACGTCAAACTAAAACACGTGTGGAAACACCATTAATGGAAACATACTTCGAGCGACGATGTCGCTATTTTCTTCTTCATCGAGGAAGCACCGACGGAATGGGAATGATAATAACACATACGCCTCCACGGTTCATCCCGACATAGTAGGACGAACTGCTATACTGGGTGCAAGCTCAAACATTGCGAGCTTACTTGATCGACTTCCGCAACTAACATTCCCTCGGAATGGAATAATCGCCCTCCGAATCAATCACACAACCCAGCAACAAACTCCTCACTTCAAAGCGACAAAGGAGAGAATATATCATACTTTGATATCACATCGAATTCGATTGTACTCTCCGACATAGACATATTGCCAAAATCTATGAACCCCCATCGACTCCTAAGAGGTCCATACAAAACCACATCGAAGTGAATTATGAACTAATATCGAGCGAATCAATTTCGAAAACTCAAAACGATAAACACTCACGACCAATTCAGGATCAACCATGGAGTTTCTTAAGAGTAAACTCCCAACCTCAACCCATCAATGAAAAATCCTTGCAAGAACCCAAAGAACTCTAGCACCATCATAGTCGCTTCCGTTCCAATGAACGATATGTCACATGGATATTTAAGCATCCTCACAACGTGTAATAACTGACACACCACACTTGAGCGCCACAACTAGTTGGAGATTTAAAAGGCATCCCAAATAATGGATTACACCATTACTGAAAATAAAATTGTAAATCGAGGAAAATAATTCTTGACTCTTCCCGACTCTCAACTGTAGAGATGGAGTAATTATAAGTATTCCTCCTTTACTAGATCGACTCAAATAACATAGGCGATCAGTCGCGAATACAAAAAATTATTCCAGTGACACTCATGTGCAAAGCGACCAATACTATATATATACTAATATATACAGATTTGAAAACAAAAATATATACAAATATGTACTCTCTCGTATACAATAACTCTCAAATTCTGTACTTCTTAGGTTAAACAATGCAACTAAGCTTTAATACCAAATATGACGACCCGTCATACACTATCGATTCTCAAAACTAAAGATTCGCACTACACAAGCACCCGATCGATATAAGGAGATCGTCAAGAGAAAGAAATACATAAAAGAAGAGAAAGAAGAAAGATTAGAAGGAAACGGAAGAGAAGAGAAAGGAGATGACAAAATGTAAACACGATCACAGTCCTATCATATATCTCGCAGCGCATCAAGTAATATATAATAATCAAACCAGATATAAACATGCGAGATAGGAATAACTATATAGACCAGACAATCAAAGTATATAGGCTCATACAGTTATACGTGACAATAATAGAGTTTGTACAAGAGATGAATAAACTCAACTGATAAATTGTCTCTAACAATAATACACAACACTATCAAGGCTCCACAGTGTGACACAACAAAATAAACAATAATGATACAAGTATAGATATATAAAACATTACCTCCTGCGAATCCACTAGTACAGCTCCAGATAATATTGATACATGCCATCTGGTCTGCTCATCAGCATCGTTGATGAGCATCCAAGGTAATAAGAGGGAAATAAAACCTTCGGTCAAACAAAAGTCTAGTGTGAGCGATGAATAAATCTCAAAGTACCATAAAAGTCGTAATAGTATAAATGGAACGAAGTATATGGAGAATTATACCTTACCTGCACCTGCATCCACAGAGTTAGCATATGGTAGTCAACATATACAATATTGTGATAAGAATCAAGTAGATAAAGTATGATAGATGCCTATGCACCCAATGGTGATAAATAAGTAAACATCCATAGCACCCGTAAGCCATCCTCTCATTCACTTACTCAGTGCCTGAAGCATATGGAATTTAGTACTTTGGTCACCTAATCAATCAAGGTACAACTATGTCCCACACACAGCATGGACTAAATATATCTTGCACACAACATGAACTATGTCCCGCACACAGCATGAACTCTGTTACTTCCTTATGTCACTCTCTCAAAGATGTACAAAAGTTACGAGCATCAAAAACTCTTTTGCATGCATTATTCGTAGCATAATCCATCTCCAGACTGTCTGCAAGACTCCATCCGAAGTTGTCTCAATATGAGAACCATCCCCGAAGGACATCATATGTCGTAGGATATCATTGTGTGTCTCCCCTCTCTCTACCGAGCAGTCACCTCAATATGACTTAATATTGCCTTTTCTGCATCTAGGAGAAAACGAACCATCGCAACATCCTTGCTCTCCATCCTAGAACCATCGTCGTTGAATGACGCATCACTGCATAGAAGCACCAAGCCAAAATCACCAATCAAAGAACCATCGTACCCAAACCATTATCAAATGAACCATCGTATGTTCCCCCTTGCAATCACATCGTCATCGATGTCAAATTGGCTAGACGGCCAGTAAAAATGGTAATCGATATCTACCACTCAATGGTAATTGATAACGACTACCCAGATCATGTACTTAACCAAAATTAGTTAAATACACATCAAGGGAAAGCTTCCAGCATTCGTCGCGAAATCCAGCTTGTCTCCAATAAGAAATTCCACCATAAGGAACTCCTACTCCTTATATTACCGTCACCTTTCCCTTCCCCCGAATCGGTCCAACCCCAGGTTGGCCTAATCCGATTCGACATAGTTGAAATGGTTCTGGATCGCCGCAGGCGATCTAGGCTTGGTCGAGACGATTCCGGATCGACTTTGTTTGTAATGTCCCAGATTTTTAGTCGTATAATTTTGAACATATAAATTTGTTTTAAAAGTTGAATTGGAAATACTAATGGATTTTTATTTGAAAATTTTCCATTTAGTAAACAGAATATGATTTAATTTCAAATTATCGTAATACAAAATGAGAAATAATTGAATTAAAAATGAATCTAAAACGATTCTAACAATTAATATAAATTTTATTCGAATTAGAATGATAATAATAATTTATTAACAATGAATTTGATTATTTTGAAATCAACTTATATTTTATCGATTTTATTAGAATAGCCAATTCTCACATGACCTCGGATTTCAATTAAACCAATTTTATAAAATCCGTAATGATTAATTGTTATAAGATTTCCAGTTTCGAGTCAATTGGAGTTACTATGTGATCGTGCATGATATGAACGCGTATTGGTTTATGTTTTAAAATTTAAAATAGGAGATTTTCGAATGATCTCAGAATTTGACGAAACCAGTTCCATTGGGTTTGGAGTATTAAGTTATTGTAGGATTTCAAGTTTTATCGCGATCAAAGCTCATACGTGATCCTTCGAGCGTAAAACTTCCAACGCAAGTTTCGTGTAAATATTAAAATCAATAAATAATTCCAAACCCTGACTATAAGTTATCGCTAAACTTTCTTCCTGGTTCATTCGTGGCCGCCACCCTCTTTTTACCTTACCGTTAAAAATTTACTTAAATCTCCCAAATCAGAAGGAATTAGAAAAAAATCCTAACTAGGAAAATGTACAGAAGGAGTAATGGAGCGTTTGACCGGAATTTGGGGTGGTACGATTTCCTCGAGCAATAAAAAAATAGGTTCGAACGTGGGTATGCAAGTTTCGAATTTTATTAATTTTTGGGCGGTGGGGCCCATTTCAGGCATTGGGATCTGAAGAGAAGAGGAAGGGAAGGAGGAGGCCGAGGTTTTGGCATCGGTCAGGTGACCTACGATGGTCGGAGGAGTGAGCTACGTCGAGATGAACTAAATCGAGTTTTTCTCGTTTTTCTATTCGATCTGGGGGTTTGCCGGAGCTCGTGTCCGACGGGGAAGGCAACAAAGGGTGCAGTGGTGTTTCTGGAGAAGGTGAGGTCGACTCTGGAGATCGTTGGCAAGCACGATAGGGGTTGAAGTTGAGGATCGATGTTGTGTTTTTGTTTCATGTTCGAAACCTGGTAATCGGGAAGAAAACTTGATTAAGGGAACTAATGTTAATTATTATGGTCTAATGAGGTAATTAAGAAAATAATGACTGCCATTAAGGAATTAAGTTACATTAGTTCAAGTTAAAAATTGTAGTGATTATAACTTTTCTATACATTACCAGAATTGCATGAACAAGAAGCGTTGGAATCATGGCGATGAATACCACGCGATCGAGCTGGTTTGTAATGAATTAGGTCTAATTAGAATTTTATGTAGTTTCAAAAGCTAGTTTGAAATTATACAAATCAACGTGAATTCGTCGTTCAAAAACAAATGGTGAGTTAACTCCTACGTTTTTTAAATAACATGATGTGGTAAAATCATATAATTATAATTTATCATTGTTAGTATAAATTGTTTGTTTGGATGCTTAGGATGATTGTTGTTTGGTTGATAATGGTTGTTTAGTTGATGATTGATACCATTTATATTTCTGTCATTTGAATGATTTAGAATATATTTCTATTTCATATGTGTTTATATAATGATTTTATGAGATGTGATGCAGGGAAAAACAGGTTGGAGGGATCCAATTGGATTCCCTAAATAAATTAGATGTTATTTGTTTTCATATTATTCATATATGAATTGTTTGACCCAAGTAACGCTATATCTTGTTTGGACGTTTATGGTTGAATTGGATTCAACGTTGGTGTGTTGTTAATCAATCGACAGTATTGATTAAATGATTGGCAGCGGATGACCTAAAATCCATCTTTTTAAGACGTTGATTTGTCGTTATGCAAATTGACAAAGTTGAAGTTATAAAATTTACTTTTATAACTGAAGCAATATTTTAAAGTACATTTTATATAAAATAGAAGTTTTATAAATAAGTCGATGTTTTATAATTAGTCTTTTGTAAAGTAATCATCAATGATTTATATGGTAAAATCTTATGTTTTATTCGCAAGGAAGGCGGAAATTAACCTAAGGGTTAATAGTTTGAATAACTGTTTTTAATAAAAAAAAAATAAGTTGAATATTGTTATATTATTTATTAATTTAAGAGGAAGAATTAGTGAAAATCAGTTAACAAGTTAATTGATGTTTCAAGTTGATTAAGTCAACTATTTAAATTAGAATTAATTATTAAATTAATTTGTTTTTCAATCAATCTAATAGAAATAGTTTTGACCAATAGTTATTTAAACTTAATAGGACTTCTTAAAGGTGATTAATCACCTAACGAACCGTATTTAGATATAATAATCAAGTTGTTAATTATAAATGATGTTAATTATTATTTCAATACCTTTTTAAAGGGAGATTAACTACTTATTATAGTTAATAATGAAGTAAATTACTTTTACTTCAGTAATTGTTGAAGTTAATTATTGTTTTGGTTGATAATAATCAAAGTGATTGCCTTTTTGAATGAATATTCATTTAAGAAGGTAATCGAGTTTGTAATGCAATTTAGTTGAACTTTGAAATGGGTTATAAGGGATTTTATAGTAGATCTAAGTTTGATGAACGAAGTTTATAAAAGAGGTTTAGAATAAGGCGATGGTTTTAAAATAAGCATTTTACTTAAGAATTGAATTGAGAAAACAAGAATTTCAAAAATGCAAAGGATAAATGGTTAATAGGTTTGGGTAAAGGATTTAATAAACGAACCTTAGTGATAAATCTAAGTTATAAATGAATTGTATTAAAGAAGTTTAAAGCTAAAGGTGTGTTTTAGGAAGAGTTTACTTAATCAATGTATTAAATAAAAGTAGATATGATTGAAAAGAGATTTTCAAAAGTAAGAAGTGGTTTAAAGCTAAAGCTCTCACCCCTTACCCATATGAGAGTGGTCTATTTAGTCATCAAACATAGACAAATTAAGACTTAAAAGCCAAGAGTTTGTCATAAATTTCAACATAATCTTATGATTCCTTTGGGCCTTAATGACATTAAAAAAGGATAGTCTTGCCTCCTCTTGAGCAATAGGAGAAATATTATCTCATTAAAAGTTGGTGGGCATATGAATCTCTTCATGAAGAAAATGTATAGTGAAGTCAACATGACATAGATATTAGGTAGATTTGAAAAGAAGCAACCTTCACCTCCTAAGAACCATCTGTAAAAACGAGTTGAGGAGAGGCAAGAACCTTTAGAACACATGAATCAATGGATGATTGTGAACTAGGGGCATCCATACAAGAGAAATCACTTCTCGAAGGAAATTATACATTGTCTTCCGAATAGCATATTTCAAGAAAATGTTTTGATTATTTTCACGAACACAACACTGGAACACCTCTTCAGTGGATCAGCAATAACTCTCAAACGAAGAGGTGAAAGATCAAATAATGAGACTTGTAGGCATTAATACTTGTGTCAAAGTACGAACTAGAGGTCTGACCATAATAGAAGGTGTATGAATAATCGTGGAAGATTCTGTTGTAGAAGAAGAACTTTCCCTATAAGGCCTTAATTGTAGTGAGCGACAAGGGGTCATTTCTACATAATAAAGCAAGTGGTTAAGTACATTTTACTTCTAAGTAAATCCTCGAACTGTAAACACTTAGAATTCAAAGGAAAACAACATGTCTTGGCCAATTGGATTCTTGATAATCTGGGCAAGTGCAATGCGCTCTATGTGAATTGAGTTCAATGAATCCTGAACATTACAAGCAGGCCATTCTATTTAGATAGCTCATTGTTCCAGAAAAAATATGTATAGTTTCTTTTTCCCTTTTTGGAACTTCCTCTTTATCGATTGAAAAGTCGATGATGGATTCGTTGCCCGAAGCAACATGGAAAACTTTCCTTTTTAGGACCATTGAATGTGCAAAAGCTATGCAAAGAAATGGTTTGACTATTAGTATGATCGAACTTTTTCCTTTTAGTTCAATAATCTAGACATGATCAAATTCATCAAAGGAAAAAAAACAAGTTAACTTGTCCAATTTGTTCAAGAAATCACATATGTACGACTTGGTGTTAATTCTAGTTCATCCTCCATACAATGCACTTAAAACCGAGTTCAATTTTGTTTGTCTTAGTTTTATTTATAATTTCATAATTCGGAAGTTGCCAAGCCCCAAATTTTCATATTTAACTTGTTATCATGCTAATTATCATGTTCAAGTTTTTCGAATCAGAGAAACTATTCAAAATCGAGGAAAGTTGATCAGAATAATGCTCTAAATAAATATCTAAGGTTTTGGACCTATAAGTCGAATTCAGATCGAGCAAAGCAACTACTAGGCGACGCATTCTGGTCTGGACGGTCGCAGCGATATCAGGCACCGACGGGAAGTCCGACGACCGTATGGAATGAGCCATGACGGAGGGAGATGGCTGGAGAAATAGAATCGGCTGCCAAGGGCTAGGTTGGGTCGTCCTGAGCAAAACAAAGAAAATAAAAGGTTGGAAAATAGGTCAGGTAGGAAGTATAAATACAAAACTTTCAATGCCAATTTTTTTGATATAAATAGATCCGACACCAAGTCATACCCTATGGCTAGTTACCATGTCAAATTCACCAAATGATGGACTCTATACTTTTTCTACGATCTATCTCCTGCTCTAAGGCATCTCGGAAAGTTTAGGAACCAACTTGTGAAGTTATTAAAGACAATGATGACACGATTCGGATGACTCAACTAGCTCATTGCCAGGTAAAAGACAACTTATTAGAAAATAACTCTTCAAGATCAAACAGGTTCTCAAGTTAAAAGTTCATAGTTGGTTTCATCTACAACACGCCCTATTTTCAACAAAGACAAATTTAGGGAGAAAAAGTTAATCCAGTTTTTACATAATTAGTTTTCTAAGAATCATTCGATAATCTGATCTGCACCAGTAATCTGTAAATATCTGAATATTTCTGATAAGGTTAAGATTTCCAGTTTTGACATTGTCTAAAGAGGGTAATCCTCTGGGTGTCATCTGATGTTGATTTCGGTCTTCGGGGTTGATACTTAGGGGAATTATTCTCTCAACCAATGTCTAATGGGAACCGAGTTTTTGTTTTATCTGTACTCGCTTCCATCATTCGACTGTATCCTATCAATCGAATCTTCAAACTTTAGGTAGAAACTAATGGGTGTAAACATGTGTTTGAGACATGTTATGTTTGATGGTTGCAAGTGGTTGCTAGTGGTTGCTCGTGGATGCATATACACACACTAGGCACTAGATCGGCTCGAAAACACTCTCATACTGCATATGGATGTGTGAGCATTTTAAATTTTTGTGGATGCAAAATGATTGACTCAGCACATGGATGTTGCATATGACTGAATGGTTGTGCACTCATATAGAAATGATATGTATCAAATAGGAAAATTGCATACATGTTGGACTCATGGCACTGGCATAATTCACATTAAGGAGGACACCAAGTCATACCCTATGGCTAGTTACCATGTCAAATTCACCAAATGATGGACTCTATACTTTGTCTACGATCTATCTCCTGCTCTAAGGCATCTCGGAAAGTTTAGGAACCAACTTGTGAAGTTTTTAAAGACAATGATGACACGATTCAGATGACTCAACTAGCTCATTGCCAGGTAAAAGACAACTTATTAGAAAATAACTCTTCAAGATCAAACAGGTTCTCAAGTTAAAAGTTCATAGTTGGTTTCATCTACAACACGCCCTATTTTCAACAAAGACAAACTTTAGGGAGAAAAAGTTAATCCAGTTTTTACATAATTAGAGGTCTAAAGGAGTTAGAACATTGAGATTAAGTCAGAACAACTTGAAACTTGGCCAAAATATCAAAAGAAGACAAGAATGAACTTTAAGGAAAACGACCCGAAAACAGACAAAGTAATTAGATCAGCACCGAGTCATACTTGTGATTTGGTACTGACTCATATCTGTACGGTGCAAGTCATCTTGGTTGATTCCATCATGAGGTACAATCAAGCTAAGTCAAAAGGTTATGAAACTTTGTAAGAGGCACCAGAATGATGTAAAAAGGCCAACACAAAAAATCATAAGTCCAAAAGTTCTCGGATTGGGCTTGATACTGTGCCATATCCTAGACTAGGCACTAAGTCAAATCCATGATTCATATTAGATCCAAACTTCTTGTGTGATGTTGAACCTCCAATGTAAGATCCCTAGTGTTGTGGTCTTGTCTAATACATCTCTAAACTCCTATAAATACCAAACTTCCTACAAAATAAACTAGCCTTGGACTCTATTTACCAATACACTTTTTGAATTATTTATATTCTTTCTCCTTACAATAGTCTTTAAGGAGGTTACTATGATCCTCCAGTAACTTTTTAAATTTGGAACTCCTCCTACTATAATCAATTATACTTAAGCTACTTGTAATAGATAGGTAGTGAAAAAGAATCTTTATAGTGGATGTAGGCGCTTTTTTTTAAAGGGGAGTGAAGTTAAATGATATATAAAGAAGGATTAGTAGGACAACATATATGATTATAAAAGAAAATCCACAAAAAAACATTATTATTATATAATAACACATGAAGACTATCATCTACATGAAGAGAAGAAGTTATCAATTTTATGGGAGATGAAAAGTTACTTGTTGGGGACTTGGACATCGTTAGGTGGAGTAGGACGTGCCCTTGGCTTCTTTGGAGGCGGGGGACACGAAAGTGCCCTTATTTTGCACACCTCCCTTTCTGGAGTTCAACATTCACCTCTTTCCTCTTCTTTCCTCTTCTTTCCTCTTTTCACCATTAAAAACAAGGCCCATATGTTCTAACTCTTTTAGTTACTGCAAGAAGAATGAACAATATTTTTGTTTGGTTTCAAAGACAATGAGTGGTGGATGTAGGCTTCATTAACAGTCGAACCACTCTGAAATCTCATCTTTTATTCTCTATTTTCTTTCTTTTTAATTTATTTTTATTAGTATATTAGTTGTTTGAACTGAATTTCAACTAAATCTAGTCAAATTGTCTACAAAGACCACTTCTTCCATCCCCACCACTAGATGTTGATATCATTTTTGACGTAAAAATACGTCTTTAGCATATTGTCAACTATCTAAATTATATTAAAAAAAGTATGTCACTACATTTATACTCTCAACTTAGTGCTTACAAATAAAACATAACTAGTTCTTAATTAGAAGCGTTATCAGAAAAGTATATAATTAAGTGCGTACATGCAAATAGATTGGGTTTTCCCCCCAAATGTTAAAGTGCAAACATACACATGTTAGTTTCCTGGCAAAGTAGTACATTGATACCACTGATATTAGCGTCGGATTCTAAATAATTATTAGCTTATTGGCTTAAAATTTCATTTCA
Source organism: Allium sativum (assembly GCA_030737875.1). Lineage (NCBI taxonomy): Eukaryota > Viridiplantae > Streptophyta > Magnoliopsida > Asparagales > Amaryllidaceae > Allium > Allium sativum. Next base: position 227,242,865 of record CM060919.1, on the reverse strand, counting down.
ATTTTGTCTACAGAAAATAGCTGCATACTACTAAATGCTAACAAGCTATTAGCCTCAAATACTATCAAATTTGGGAATTCAAAATCAGAAAGTCACATATCTTAATTAACAAGAAGAAGCGCCACTGTAAGACTTCAAATCAATAGCAGAAGTTATCGCGCAGGAGGAGATGATGGACTTAACATACAATGGTGAATGTTTAGAAAGGGCAGCTGACATTAGTTTGATCTTTTTTAGTTTTGGGTTTTCACTCATGTTAAAGTGCAAGAAACATATGTATATTGTGAAAAACGTTCGTTTTAGAAAACATAATTAATACATAATATAAAAAATAATATTTTTATTTTTCTTATTTTAAAAAATATTCTTTCGTCGTCCAATCATCCAATAAAATCATCTATCCCATCTTCCTTACACTCCCTCGGTTATCTCTCAACTCTTCTTATTTTTCTATCTAGTGTTGAAAACTCAAAACACAAAATCAACCAAGCGAAAAGATTTAAACACCCTATTTTGGGCCTAAAGTGTTGGGTATTCCAGCCCATATTTGACATAATTTTATGCAGGCATATTTGGCATAATTTTATGCAGGCATATTTGGCATATCTTTTTATGCAGGCCATGCTTAATTTGTGGGTGAGATTTATTGGTTTTGTCTTTTTCCCAGATTTGTTGTGCAAGCATGCCTTTTGTGCAACAATATCTTTTCTTTTCAGGAATGACATTTGGGAGATTACTCACATTTTTGGTATGCACATTAAAAGAAAAGAGGGTTAATATAACCAGATCTGGTCACATAAGGTAGTAGCAGTTTTTGGTCATTTATCATCTTCTTCAAGGTGCTTTGGTCTTCAAGATTGATCTTTATTCTTGCTCGATTCACCGCTGGCCTGAAGTGCACACATAGGGTGTTCTCTTACACCTTTTTCATCTCTTATTGTTTTTGGATTTCGGTGATTAGAAGAGAATCTTTTGTAAACATTTTGGGGCTGTTTTCCCTTTTTGGTTTATCAATAAGAGAAGAGGGTAGACTCCTTAAGAGGTCTCGTGGTTTTTACTCTTCACATCGAAGAGGTTTTCCAGGTATAAAATCTTGTGTCTTGCTATTTTACTTTCATCGTATCTTTTTTATTTGAATGGTGTGTTGATTGATTGTCATGTGTGTGATATTGTGGGTGTAGCTTGAAGTAACCATTAATCGATCCTATCAAATTGGTATCAGAGCTTGAGGTAGGTTATTTATCACACTATGGAGTCGAGCAGTCATAGCTCAATGATTAAGTTGACATCAACCAACTATTCTATTTGGAGACCTATGATGGAAGATTTGTTATATTGCAAGGATTTACATGACCCAATTGAAACCGTCACTAGTTTGAGTGGTATTATCTCTAAACCTTCTAAACCCGATAAAATGGAAGAGAATGAATGTATAAAGTTGAAAAGGAAAACTTTAGGAACCATTAGACAATGGGTTGACATTAGCATTTTTAACCATGTGTCACAAGAGACCGATCCATATGATTTGTGGAAGAAATTAGAAGGTTTGTATGAGAGGAAAACCGCCCATAACAAAGCTTCATTGATTAAAAGGCTTGTTAATCTAAAGTTGAAAGGTGGAAAGTCATTTTCTGAGCATCTTAGTGATTTCCAAGACATTATTAACAAGTTGATAACTATGAAGATCATTTTTGGTGATGAATTGCAAGCTTTGTTTTTATTGAGTTCTTTGCCAGATAGTTGGGAAACTTTAGTTGTGACAATTAGTAATTCAGCTCCAGATGGTGTGCTATCTTTGGATGTGATCAAAGAAAGCATGTTTAATAAAGAAATTAGAAGAAAGGAGATTGGAGTTGACAATTCACAAGCTCTTGTTGTGGAGAACAGAGGAAGAAGCAAGAGCAAAGGACCCAAAGGCCGTGATAACTCAAGAGGAAAATCCAAGTCTAGTGATGGAAATAATCACTTCATATGCAACTATTGCAAGAAGTCTGGCCATATTAAAAAGTATTGCTTTCGTTGGAAAAGAGAACATGGGAAGAAGAATGATTTTCAGAAAGAAGGCGATGATAAAAATGTTGCAGCAGTAGCCTCTAAAAGTGATGATGATGTCACTTCAATTTGCGCAACTAGTGAATGTCATCATGTTAGCAGTACAGATTCTGAGTGGCTGGTTGATACAGGTGCTTCATATCATTGTGTTCCTAAGAGAGAGTATTTTTTGAATTATCAAGCAGGTGATTTTTGCAGTGTCAAAATGGGTAACCAGAGTTCAGCAAGCATAGTTGGGATTGGTGATATTCGTGTGAAGACTAATGTTGGATGCATGCTTACATTGAAAGGTGTACGTCATATTCCGGATTTGCGTCTTAATTTGCTTTCAGCTCATATTCTTGATCAAGAAGGCTTTCGTCACACATTTGAGAGTGGCAAGTGAAATTATCCAAGGGATCCATGACAATTGCAAGAGGCGAGTTGTGTTGTTCTTTGTACAAGACATATTTGACTGTATGTTTTGGTGAGCTCAATGCAGTGGAAGAAAAAGATTCTCCTAATTTGTGGCATCGAAGATTGGAACACATGAGTGAAAAGGGTTTGAAATGTTTAGCAGGTAAATCTCTTATTCCTGTCAATACTACAATTTCTCTTAACCCTTGTGATCATTGCTTAGCAGGAAAACAACATAGAGCTTCTTTTGCTAGAAAGTCTACAAGAAAGCGGGCTAAGTTGGAGCTTGTACATTCGGATGTATGTGTTCCTATTGAGGTTGAATCCAATGGTGGCAACAAATATTTTGTCACTTTTATTGATGATGCTACTAGAAAGACATGGATTTACATTTTGAAGACCAAAAGCCAAGTGTTTGAAACTTTTCAGAAGTTTCATGTTATGGTGGAAAGGGAGACAGAAAGCAAGTTGAAGAGCCTTCGTTCAGGCATGGTGGAGAGTATACTTCACATGAGTTCAAGAATTATTGTGCACAATATGGTATTCGACATGTGAAGACAGTTCCAGTCACTCCCCAACACAATGGTGTAGCTGAGAGGATGAATAGAACCATTGTGGAGAAGGTGCGATGCATGTTGAAGATGTCCGATCTACCAAAGTCATTTTGGGCTGAAGCAGTGAATACAGCAGTTTATCTGATCAACCGTTCTCCATCTATTCCATTGGGGCTTGACATTCCAGAGAGAGCATGGAAGGGATGTGATCCTGTATATACACATCTTAGAGTATTTGGATGCAAGGCATACATGCATGTTCCAAAAGACCAAAGATCAAAGCTGGATTCCAAGACTAATCCATATGTTTTTGTTGGCTATGGTGATGAAGAGTATGGGTTCAGGCTATATGATCCAGAAAAAGGAAAGGTAGTAAGAAGCAGAGATGTAGTGTTCTTTGAGCATGAAAAAGGTGCATAACTTTTGATTGCAAGGTATCATACTAGCTCATATTTTTTTTATTGATACTACTGATGTTTCTTTGTCCCCTACTCGTGGTTTTGTTGAACAACCAATACAGGCTGATCTTGATGCAACACATGAAGGTGTTGATGATGCACAGCTTGATGGTGCACATTTTGATGATGTTCATGATGAAGCTCAACCAAATGGAGAAGTGGCTTGTGAGCAAGGAGAGCAAATTTCCCCACAAGTGGATGATGCTCAAGTTAGAAGGTCAACCAGAGAACATAAACCATCTACAAGATATCCAAGCACAGATTATATCTTAGTTACAGATGATGGTGAGCCCGAGAGCTTCCAAGAAGTGTTGTCTAGTTGAGACAAGAATCTTTGGCTTGAGGCTATGAAAGAGGAGATGGATTCTTTGATGAAGAATCAGACTTTTGAGCTAGCGAAACTTCCAAAAGGCAAGAAAGTTTTGAAAAACAAATGGGTTTTCAAGAACAAGAAAGATGGTGAAAAGAAAGTAAAGCGCAAAGCTAGATTGGTAGTCAAAGGATGCAATCAGAAAAAAGGCATTGATTTTGATGAGATTTTTTCACCAGTTGTCAAGATGACTTCTATTAGAACCATTTTGGGTTTAGAAGCAAGTTGTGACCTTGAATTGGAACAACTTGATGTAAAAACCGCATTTTTACATGGTGATTTGCAGGAATAAATCTACATGGAACAACCTAAAGGATTTGAAGAAAAGGGAAAAGAAAAACTTGTTTGCAAGTTGAAGAAGAGTCTTTATGGACTTAAGTAAGCACCAAGGCAGTGGTATCACAAATTTGATTCATTTATGACAAGCAATGGTTACAAGAGGACTGTTGCAGATCCTTGTGTGTATTTTAGAAAGTTTCCTGGCGATATCTTCATTATTCTTCTTTTATATGTGGATGACATGTTGGTAGTTGGACAAAACTTAGAATTGATTAGCAACTTGAAGAAATATTTGTCCAAGTCATTTGACATGAAGGACATGGGTCCTGCAAAGCAAATCTTAGGCATGGAGATTGTTCGTGACAGAAAAGCTAGGAAGGTGTGGCTATCTCAAGAAAAATATATTGAATGTGTGCTTGAAAGGTTCAATATGAAGCATGCTAAGCTGGTTTGTACACCACTCGCATCTCATTTTAAGCTAAGTAAGAGGGATTGTCCAACAACGGAGAAGGAAAAAGCAAGTATGTCTTCTATTCCTTATTCATCTGCAGTTGGTTCATTGATATATGCTATGGTGTGCACTAGGCCAGATATTGCACATTCTGTTGGTTTGGTGAGTAGATACTTATCCAATCCTGGTAAAGTTCACTGGGATGCCGTAAAGTGGATTTTCAGATATTTGCGTGGTACTTCCAGATTTTGCTTATGCTTTGGAGGTAGCAAACATGTTCTTGAGGGGTATACAGATGCAGACATGGCTGGTGATATTGATAATAGAAAATCTACCTCAGGTTATGTGTTCACACTTTCAGGGGGAGCCATTTCTTGGCAATCCAAGTTACAAAAGTGTGTGGCTTTATCTACAACCGAGACAGAGTATATAGCAGCTGTGGAAGGAAGTAAAGAGATGCTTTGGTTGAAGAGGTTCCTTCAAGAGTTGGGTTTGCAACAAGAAGAGTATATAGTATTCTGCGATAGTCAGAGTGCTATGGATTTGAGCAAGAATTCCATGTATCATGCACACACTAAGCATATTGATGTTCGGTATCATTGGTTAAGAAATGTGATTGAAGAAAATATGCTCAAGTTAAAGAAAATTCATACAAACAAGAATGGTGCAGATATGTTGACTAAAGTGGTTCCAGGAAACAAGCTTGATGTTTGTAGCAAGTTTGTGGGAATGAGTTTCAAATGATGATTGAAGCATGCACATCTTCCCCAAGTTGTGCTGGAGGGGGAGATGTAAAGGTGCAATATAAGATTGGTTAATAAGTATTATTAAGTATTACAAAGGTCTGAATATTGCAATGGCCGATTTCAATGAATTAAAAACTCTCCTCTCAAATGTTCTCCTGTTCGGAATGTTAATCAGATTATTTGTCCTTCTCATTTCTTTAACTCTTTTGATTGCCATAATTCTTTTAAAGAAGATCCACCTAATGTTGATGATAAGGGATTCATCGTGTCTTTACGCAAAAAGAGATCTCATTCTGCAAATTTGGTAATTTCCATAGAAAACTACTTTAAGAATGGTGCGATAACAACTATCGAGTTAGTCTTAAGAATCTGCAAAATCAATCTCAGTCGTCATAAAAGCCAGCCAGTGACCAGCATTGTCCTAAGAATATTAGAGATAGTAATGGACAAGGTCCAGCTGCTAAGGATAACCCTGTTTTCAGCAAAAACTCTGATTAAAAAAAACTTCTTCATCATTTCCAAGAAAATCCTCTTCAACATGGGATTAAATGCTTAAATCAGATGGCTTAACATCAAGTGCTAATATGAGTTTCTTTCCTCTAATGATCATGAGTGGAAAAACACTCATAGTTATGAAAGAGGCAATCAATAAAAAGACTGAGAATAAATGAGGGATGTCAATTCTTGCCTATGTATATGACAACCGACCAGCTTATCATCATTTCAAGACTTATATTTAAAAAAACTTGGAACTTAAAAGGAACTTTGGAAATTTGCAAGAAGTTTGGATTCTTTATCATTAGATTCTCAAATATTGAACATAGTGAAAAAGCTTAGAAAGATGGTCCATACTTTATAAATGGAAAGCTCCTAATCCTAAAAAAAATTTGATGAAAAAGATAAAAATGGACAAAGATGTTATGTCTACCATTATTATACGGATTGGATTGCCCGATTTGAAGCTTTGACTTTGGGACAGTGAAGCTTTTGCAGCAATAGTTAGTGTCGTTGGTATTTCGCTAGAGTTAGATGAATACACAAGAATGAAATAAAACTAAACTTTGCCAAAATTTTAACAGAGATAAATATTGAAAGTGATCTACCTGATGAACTAGTGGTTTCTATGTATGATGGGGAAATCATCAAGTAAAAGATAGAACATGAATGGATTCCCTCAAAGTGTTTAAACTGTAAATGTTTTGGCCACATTTCAACAAATTGTGTGAGCAAAAAATAATGGACAGAGAATCAGTCTAGAATTCATGAAGCAAACGATTCTGAAAAAGTCGCAAATTCAGAAAATAAATATAAAGAAACCGAAGAATCCACTGATAAAGAAAAGTCTAATCATAACCAGAAGAATAATCACAAAGGGGTAGAAGAGGATCAATGTTATTGAAAAGAGGATGAAGACTCGGAAATGTTATTTCAAGGAAAAGTTAATATCAAGTTTTCTCAAAACCAAGAAACAGCAGTGGATGATGACGTTTTTCATATTGAAAAATGAAATGCTTAAAGAAGCAATAGAGAAGGCTATTGTCTTTGAAAATCATAAATCCAATATTAACAAAGACGCAATGGAATGGAAAATCCTCCAGAGATGGATTTTCAAACAACTCAAAAAAGACAAAGAAGGAAAGCATTCCTCAAAAAGAATTATTCAAGAAGTAGCGAAGAAAATTTCAAATTCTTTGTCTTTATCCAAAAATGCAAAGAATAAAAAGTAGTGGAAGACAAAAAAACTTGAAAGACATCACTTGGAGTAAAGAAAAATTAGATGCATCTATAAGCAAAGACCACTCAACTTCATCTGAAACACACAAGGAAGACACAACGGAAGCATCACTTAGAGAAAAATACATCAAGAAAATTGACAAATGGGAAGAGCTGCTAAAAGCTAAAAATATTTCTTCATACAAAAGAAAAGCTAAGGCTCTTGGCGGTAAGGAGAAAGAGGACAGGCATAGTACATCACTGTATCCTACGATATCCATTGTGTATCCTTGTTTTATATCTTTTTTATTCCATTATTGTTATATATGACTTTTATTGCTTGGAATGTAATAGGTCTCAATTCGCCTAAAGAAAGCTTGATTTTTCTAAATTAATCAACTCACATAATCCTATTATTATTTGAATTATGGTGCATAAATTAGATAATGATAATATTTCTTATTTAAATATTAAGATATTTCCTAAGTGGAATAGTATTAATAATAATGATCAAATGGTGAGTAATGGTAGAATTTCGTATTATTTCTAATATTCCATGCAACAGACTGAAAATATTTTTATAATATTTTATTGCTTAAAATCAGAGTGCTTTTTTCCTGGTAGGCTTATTTCTGATAACACATTATTAGCTCATGTGAAGCTTAGAAATTTTAATACTAGAAATAAGAAACTTATGTAGTTAAAAATTGATTTGCATAAAGTTTTTAATAAAATCGATAGAGAATTCATCACTTATATTATTAAAGAATTTGGTTTTAATGGGAAGTTATGTAATTTAATTAAAGAGTGCACTGAAAATGTCACATTTTCAGTTTCACAATTAGAACCTAAATCGACCATAGCGGTTGTGACTTTCCTCTAGGTTAACCTCTTGCGCTTTTCCTCTTCTTCCACATTCTAATTTACCTCCACTTGTTTATCTCCTCGCTATCTTTCCTCTCTTTCACTAGTTATTGTCCATAGCCTAGAACCATAAACAAAAAGTACGTTTTCAACATTCTTCACTAGATCCAGTCACACATTTTCCTCATTACATTCAAATTTCTTGTCAGATTCGGGGTGCGCTGATGTTGCACCGCCATCTCCCAAGGTGTGTTCTACTCCGAACCCACTTGCATCTCTCCTTGAAGATCTCAACTCTGCGCCTATATCGAAAACTACAATTTCCGCTGTTAACCTTAGTCAGTCTTCGGTGATGTCATCGCTCGCCTTTGTGCCTTCAGAATGGTCTGCTCTACAAGGTAATAATAATGATGTTAAATGGAGTTCGACTGGTTTGGGTAAACATGATGCGCCTATTTTTAGTCACAAATCCAATGAACATTATGAATCATATTGGTGATAATTCTAGTGTTACGAACTTTATGACTTTGGTGAATCCTGTGGTTGATGGTTTTGAAGTCTCAATTTGGGGTTGATGGTTTTACGTCTCAAGTGTTATCGGCCTCTTTCGAAAACAAGAATATTATATGCACATCACCTATTCAAGGAAATGCTGATATGGTTGTTTCACCTTCATTGGCTAAGTGGTCTTCACTTTTCACTTCTCTTCCTAACAATGCTTGTGATTACGATCCCATCGACTTCACTATCCCAATTTCGGAATTTAGTTCGAAACCTCCACCAGAACTACCTAATGAAGCAGCGATTTTCTGGAAAGGTCAACTTGTGGTTTCTTTTTAGGTGCTGCAACTCTAAATTTTGATATGTGATTTGCTTGTCGTAATGCTTGGCATCTTAGGGGTGATCTTCGCATAACCTTTTTGGATGGTATGTACTATTTGAAAAAAATTCGGTTGAAGAGAGACTCAGAGTCCTAAAATCTGCTCCTTTTATTATTAGTGGTAAGATGTTCATCATTACTTCTTGGAATGTGTCTGTTGATAGGAAAATAAAACAAGTCCTCACGATATCAATTTAGACCCAATTTACTCACATTCCTTCTGCGCTTCAGCCTCTCATTTGGTCTTAACTGGCTGGTGTATCATACTGGTAAGATGAATTTTTTTGATACTATTACTATAGCTAGGAAAAATCTTGTATATGCTAGAGCCCTGATTGAGATCACTCCAGATAATCCCTCCCCCTCGAACCTATAGGTTATCGTTATTGATCAAGACGTTTTTGTTGATGTGTCTTATAAGTGGCAACTGGATATTTGCACTGCATGTGTTGACGTGGAAATTGTTTCTTTCAAGTACAACACCCAATTAACAGAAATAATCACACAATCATAGAAATTTCCAAATCGCAGAGAAAAAGTAAAGAGAAGGAACGCACAAATTTATAGCGGTTCGACAATGTGTGTACGTCTACTCCATTGTAGTCTATCTTTTATTATATTGTATGATTACAACATAGTTGGTTTCTATCTAGAGAAAAGAAAATGAATTTATGGCAGTAGCAATGTCCTTACGTGATCATGTTGCTAGAGAAAAAGAGTTCGATCCTTTAGAATGTCCAAAATCCAGCTATTTATAGAGTCACTTAAATCCGGTTTGACATAGACACATGGAGGCCGAACCGTAGGTAGCGGCATAATGGTTGACCACGTTGAAGTAGTGGAACACGTCTCTCGATTATGTATTCATCATCGATCAATGTATTTTGAAATGATATGGTTGTGGACCCCACATTGAAATGAGTAAAGGTCGAACTAGGCTTCATGTTGAGCCATAGGAAGATCTCCTCCTTTTATTTATCTTTCGTGCCAGTGGGTCCCATGACGAATCAGCTTGGCCAAACCGAAACCCAAGCATCTAAAGTCTAATTTCATGGAAAATTCAATGTTGCAATCGAGTATATTTTAGTTGTCCTAAGCTCATGCCCAAATTCTAAGCACTCCAATAGCCGGAAATCTTGAATGTGACTACCTGGCAAAAAGGCGGGTCAACAATTACCCTCCAAAACATGTCTTTCTGTGGAAGACGTGTTTCGAATAATATAAAAATGTGTAAAAAGCCAAAGAAGTCCAAATGAAGACCAATATCTGAAGCCTAAAAATCCACAATCACGTTGGATCGCAATAATAGAAAACCAAAAATCCATGGTCGCACCTGACCATATCAACAAAAAGCCATGATCACACTAGATCGTATTAGCATATAATCATAAATCCAAAAAAACCAATGAAGTTCAACAATCACTCTGGATCGTAACATAATAGAAAACCAATAGAATCCGCCGATCACTCCGGATCGGATTATAAGAGAAATCCATGGCCTCGTCGGGCCTACCCAATGCAAGTATAATCCATTTCTGCAATAAACAAAGTGAACTACTTTGCCAAGTCCTGGCAAAGAAATTCAAATCCAATGGAGTATAGTCCATACTCAATTTATGCTCAGGCAGTCTTGCCAAATCCTGACAAGACAGCCTAGCCTCTTCAAACATAGTCCATGCTTGAAAATCCAATCGAGTATAGTCCATACTTAAGCCATGATTAAATGATCTTGTCAAATCCTGGCAAGATAGCTCAATCCCTTAAGTATAGTCTGTGATTGGAAATCCGATTGAGTATAATCCATACTCGAATTACTACTGAGTCATCTTGCTAAATCCTAAGAAGATAACCGAGTCCCTCAAGCATAGTCCATACATGGAAATACATCCCATTAGAATCCATAATCATTACGAAGTCAAGACAAAACATAACGGTCTATCATTGGATGCAGAGCACACTTAGGCATATGGTCCTTACCCCATACGTGTGTAGGCAAACTTTGTTGAAATACCCTGTACGTGTGTAAGCCAACTTTGTTGTTTTCAGTTACATTAAGATTATTTTGCGAAGTAGGATGGCTTGTCGTCGGATGCAGAGCCTGCTTAGGGATTAAGTCCTAATCTCGTGCATGAGTGGACACACGTAACCATCCGAAAACCAAAAGCAAAAAAGCCATCATCCAAAGGGATCCTGATTAGTTAATGATCTATCCACGTGAGCTTGATACTGGTTCATTCCTGTTCCAAGTGGTAGTTGATCACTATTTTGGTTCCGCCGTTGTAGCCCGATTTCTAACATACTGTGCCAGCTCTCCTCATCTGATACACTTCTCGGTCATATCCCATAGGTGCTTGCATTCGTTTGTAGCATCGTCATCCAACTCATGAAACAACAGTGCTTTCCATATTCCCATTGTTTTTTGTAGGCTCCCTCTTAATAGGCTTCTTGAATGGAACTATTTCGTGAATATCCATGTAGATGTCCTCCAACGAGGAATTGTGTTTGGTATATTTTGAAAACTTGGGTTCTTTTTTAGACTAAATATTCTGATCATTCCTGGCTGGGGCATTACCTTTGCCCTTATTCCTTTCTATATCATGCTTGAGTCCAGCCTTAAGCTTCTCCTAATCATGCAAAATTTTACCTCAATCCCACTCTATGCCTGCGCATCTTATTGGCGCAAGTATCTATCAACTTCAAAATAAAAATCATCGAGATCACTAGCGGGATACCATTGCAAACTTTCTTTGAATTCAGATTTTTCAGCCACTCCAGACACGACCGCCATCAAGACCATTGACAGTTCTGGCTTATCCACCGAAACCACCGCCGTGCTAAACCTTTCTAGGAAACTTCTTAGTGTTTATCCTGGCCTCTGCCTTATCATTGTCAATGTCATAACATTCTTTGGGATAGTAATGTGAACTCTGAACTTCCCCCAAGAACCTATTCACAAATTCTTTCCAGGAGTCAATCGATTTATTATTGAGCAACCTAAACCAAAGCGCAATCAAATCAGTAAAGAACAGCGAGAAACATTTCACCATCAACTCCGGGGATGCCCCCAACACATCTATATGTGTAATGTGCTAGATGTACTATGGGATCCGATCTCCCATCATCCGCCGTTAGCACCGGCAGTTTAAAATCAGGTGGGGCCCTTACATTCCTAATGCAGCAGTAAAAGGGCTATGTGTCACTTCGTCATATACCTGGCTGGATAGTCTACCTTTGGTCATAAGTCGTATCATCTCAACCAATCTATCTCCATCATAAGAAAATTGAAAAGTTTATCCCCCGAGTCTTGGAGGCAACTCAGGGATGTATTGTTCAGGTTGTGCTTCATCAACTCTTCCTATCGTAGTTCTGCATCTCTCTGTGGTGCCCATATCTGGTCGGTCATTCCCTGGGTCCCGGTTCGACATGGTTGAATCTAGCTTCCTTCCCGACGACGCCTTCTCTTCCCAGTGCCATATGAGCTTAGTCTTATGCCATATTTCGAGCGGAGCTTGACGAGATAAAACACCGTAGACTGAGTTTGGGTCATCGAAGCAGTTTCCCTCTGCTTTGTCCGGTTCGGTATTGATGTCAAGCCGAACTGGATCGAGTATCAAACCGGGCAAGTTCTGGTGCACTGCCCCAACTGCTATGGCATTGCTAGGTCCTACTCAAGTGATTTATCCTTGGTCTCTTGGCTTTCCAGGCCTGTGGATTCTAGCGAGAAAGTTATTAATCATCTTCTCTTCCTTTCGGAGGAGTTCCTTGGTCTCTTGGCTCCATACGCGACCTCAAATCATTATGCACTTCATCCATTTCCTCTCGGGTGAGGTAAATGGAAGGATCGCCAGTAAAGGAAGCCTCTTGACTTCCTTCTCTTCCTACGCCTTCTACTTGAGTTATTGGCATAAGTTTTCTTTCACTCAACCATCTTCCAAATCCTTAAGAATCTATTTCCTTTGAGCTAGAGATCAAGTAGCGTGCCCCACTCCTGGCGTGCCAAAGTGTTGATGTAGAAATTGGTTCTTCCAAGTACAACACCCAAATCACAGAAATAATCGCACAATCATAGCAATATCCAAATCACAGAGAAAAAGTAAAGAAAAGTAACATGAAAATTTACAGTGATTCGGTAATGTGCCTACGTCCGCTCTAGTGTAATCTTCTCTTATTTTATTGTATGATTACAACACAGTTGATTTCTATCTAAGAAATGTGGAGAAAATAAGATGAATTAATGGCAGTAGCAATGTCCTTGCATGACCTTTTTACTAGAGAAAAAGAGTTTAATCATTTAGAATGTCCAAAATCTAGCTATTTATACAGTCACTTGAATCCAGTTCGGCATAAACACGTAGAGGTCGATCCAAAAGTAGCGGAGTATTGGGTTGACAACGTTAAAATAGTGAAACGCGTCTCTTGATTATGTCTTCATTCGGTTCAGCACAACCGAACCAGATATATCGATCCAGGTAATATGTGATGATGTGGTTGTGGACCCCACGCCGAACCAAACCAAGTAAAGGCTAACCCGGCTTCTTGCTGAATCAAAAGAAGATCCATATCACTCATGCCAGTGAGTCGCATGCCGAACTGGCTTGGCCGAACCGGAATCCAAGCATCCAAATTCCAAGTACCAAGAAAGTCCAACGTTGTACTCGGATGTATTTGAGCTCGCCTAAGCTCATGCCCAAATCCTGCGCACTTCGATAGCCGGAAATCTTGAATGTGACTGTATTGCAAAAAGGTGGTTCAACAACATGAAATACCTTTGGGCATTCCAATGAGAAATGTACTGTTCCAGCTGATTTTTTGACTCGTGTGAAAATCCCGCTTGATAGGCCTCCTAATAGAAGATGCGTCCCCAAAGCAAAGTAGGTTGAAGTTATCCATTCCCTCTGGTGTGCACCCTGAATCTGGTTCCTGAGGCTTACCCATTTTCTGGTATTTCGAAGAAACAACCCAATTTCATGTTGCTTCGGACTTGAGATATCATATTGAGCGTCAATCATTCTTCCTTTTCATCTATGATGATTTAATTGATCATCATATGTTATATTATCTGGCTTTGGGATGATGAACTTTATGTTGCAGCTGATGGTCTATTGGGAGAATGGAATTGGAGTATTTTAGATGATACCTCATGGGATAGATCTTTCCTGTACTCTAACGAGTCTTCATACTATGTGCCAGGTCTCGCCTCCTTTTTTTGCTGGTTTTGTTGCCCATGTTGATCCTTTCACTGTTGGTGATAGATCATCTGCTTAGGAATGATATTTCAGCCTACTGTTTTGTGAGCATGTCACCCGCCCCTCTTGTGAAGTTACACGTCTAGTTGTGTTGGCAACTTGCTATACACCTGTTTTTGCTATTTAGTGATTTGGACACTTTAAACCCAAATTAATTGTTCAGTGCATGTATGGAGCACTTGTTTTCCCATATTTATACTAAGTGGTTGCGACCACTTTAAAAATCTGTCAACCTTACCAAAAAAAATCCATATTTTCAATTATTATAGACGACACTCCAAATGATTTATGAAAAGCAACTGAGGTATTAGGCAAGGGGGCCCCTTGTCTCCTTACCTCTTTAACAGTGCGAACTTGGTTGGATCTTGCAACCACTTTTCCAGAATAAAAGAAGTATTATTAAGTAGTAACTTTTAAACCAAACAAATTATTTTGCCCTGGCATAATGGTCTACCCCAATTCTGTGGCTTGGTAGGTTTACACCTGCACCTAAGCATGCCTGGTTGAAAAGTATTAGATCATTTACATCAAGTTAAAAATGTTAGGATTGTCTCGCATGTTGTTAATGCAGGAACGGCGGTTTGAATATAAAGTCCCACATCATGAAATAAATTAGAGGAGTTGATCGGAAGGTTGGTTCGCTCTTCCATTCACTTTCTCTGTTTTTCATTTACATCGCACCTTCTCGGATCACGCTCCGATGATTCTGCAATGCTCTCTCCTTTCTCTTTCTGGCTCCTCTTCTTTCCGGTTCCAGAGTATGTGGCGTTCACACCACAATTTCCATGGTGTGGTGGTAGATTCCTGGAACTCCCCTGTTTTTGGCTCTCCTTGTGTTGTGTTTCCTCGTAAGCTAAAGCATCTTAAGGCTTGACTTAAGGCGTGTAACGTTCTTGTTTTCAAGAATACATTCAACCGCATTCGAGCAGCCAAAAAAACTCTCGTCCTTGCAGAATCGTCTTTTGACGAGAATCGCTCTTCTGCTAATAAGTAGGCATGGGCGCTAGCCCTACTGGCCTTCTCGTCGGAGCTTCATATTGAACATGACTATCTTCGCTAAAAGGTGAGGATCAAGTGGATTGTTGAAGGTGAAACAAACTCCAAAATTTTCCATTCCTCAATCCATAAGAAAAATAATCTTCTTACGATTCATCAGATTCAACGTCCCGACCTATCCTTGGCTTCCATGCCTAGTGAAGTAAAAGATACAATCCTATCCCATTTCCAAACCTTTCTAGGAACTCAATCGGTGTTGGTCTCCGACCCGAACATTCTCGCTTACATTCCTAGATTAGTCCTTCCAGCAGATACCGTTGATCTTGCTGCACCTCCTTCCTCGGAGGAAATTCACGCATGTATTTTTGCTCTTAGCAAGGACAGTGCGAGTGAGCCAGACGGCTTCAACTGGGTCTTTGTTAGGAGTGTCTGGTCGATTATCCAAGCAGACTTCTGTCTCGCCGATCAATTTTTATTCTCCGGTGGAGATCTACCAGTTGGGTGGACTTCCAGCAACTTGGTTCTAATTCCTAAGTGCGAAAATCCTTGTACTTGCGTGGTCTTTCGACCTATAAGCCTATGTAAATTTTCTAAAAAGGTTATTTCAAAGGTCCTAGCCTCTCAACTAGCACCGTTTCTCGAGCGTATTATCTCCTCTTCTCAGGCTGGGTTTGTTAAAGGACGATCAATTACTGATAACGTCTTTTTATCTCAGGAGCTGGTATCCCAGATCGACAAGAAAGTTTATAGTTCTAATGTTGTCGTTAAGCTAGATATGACTAAGGTTTATGATTGCAAGTCTTGTCTCTCTGTCATCAAGTTTCTGAGGGCACTCGGTTTTCTGGAAACCCTCATTGATCTTATCTGGCGTTTGATCTCCAACTGGTGGTTTTCTATTCTCATCAACGGATCATCAAACAGGTTTTTCAAACCGGGAAGGGGTCTGCGTCAAGGAGACCCCTTTTCCCCTTCTCTTTTTGTGATCATTGCCGAGGCTTTCGTTCGGGGTATTCATCCACCGATGATTGCCGGGAAAATTCACAGATTTGGCGTACCTAGTGGTTGTCCTCTTATTTCCTCCTTATCCTTTGCCGATGACATCATCATTTTCACTAATGGTAGTCGTCGTTCAATCCGCCGTCTTATTAGCCCTATTAGGCTATTCGAGAGTAGCTCGGGGAAACTAGTTAATTCTGACAAGAGTTTCTTTGTCCCCGCTAAAGATTTGTCAATGATCATATCTTCTTGGATCCAAAACTTCACTGGATTCACGGCTGCCTCTTTTTTTTTACCTTATCTTGGTATTGTTATATATCAAGGTAGGAAGGTTAACGCCATTTTCGATCCCTTGACCGACAAAGTCAGGGAGAAAATTATTCAGTGGAATGCATCTCTTCTTTCTCAGGCGGGTAGACTGGTTCTCATAAAGTCTGTATTAGACTCTATTGGATCTCATGTCTTTGCTGCTATGACTCACACCTCTTCCTTCTTCCGCTCCTACCGTTCTTTGGCGTTTGCCTTTTCTTGGGATAACAAGAACAACTCGCTACGTCATCATTGGATTTCGTTGAACACCATTTGTCGCCCCAAGGGTGAAGGAGGTTTGAGCCTCCTAAACCCAAAGGATATGTGCTCTGCCTTCGTCTGTAAGTTATGAGCGAGGTTTGGAGCGAACGGCTCCCTTTGGGCGACATTACTTCATGCGAAGTACCAGAGGCTTTCATGTGCGAATTACACTGGTGTCCGGTCCTACGCTAGTGAGACGTGGAAACCGATGTAATCCGTGAAGGCTTTATCAGACTCACATGGGATGGAACCGACTGGGACGATAATCCCTTCTCGATAAAGGCTGCATAGAATTTGGGGAGGTCTCCGGCTCTACGTCATTTCCTGTTCTCTTTCATCTGGGATGTCCGGATTCCCCCAAAGGTTTCTTTGTTCATGTGGAAAACCCTGCATAATGGGTTACCATTAGACGATAACCTTCAGAGGATCGACATTCCAATGGTTTTGCGTTGTAGAAGTTGCAGCTCTGGTTTTTTGGAATCCCGATCTCACTTGTTCTTCCTTGGCTCTTGTGCCAATGCGATTTGGAATTACTTCGGGAATGTGGTTGGCTACCGAGGTAATTCATCTTCGCTATCGTATTTACTGAGATTCTGGTGGACAGACATCTTGGGTAAATCCATAAGATCGATTTTGTTTCGTCTGATCCATTGTCTTATATGCTGGCATATCCGATGCTCGCGGAATAAAGCAATATATGACGATGTGCCTATGGTTCCTGCTTCCATCATCCAGAGAGTAAAAAATGATGTTTTCCCTACTTTCAGGGGAAGGCCTTTCAACGGAGTTATTGGTTCCCGTTTGAGGAGTTTAGCAGGTACCATTGGTATTTCTGAGGTATCGGCTACTCCTAGTGTATGAATTGGTTGACTCCTTTGTCGGGAGTCGATTCAATGCAGTTTTCACACCTTACACCCTCCCCCCACCGTCCTCTTTTTTTATTTTATGTTGTTCGCTAGTGCTGCAGATCTTGGCTTGTTAGGTTTTGGATTTCGTCAGGATCAGGGGACTTTACGGCAGGAGGAGATGTTCGACGGTTGGATAATATCGTGATATAGAGCTGGAGCTCTTGGAGAGCTTGGGTACAGGTAGTTGATATATGCTGCGGAGCTTTTTGGAGTGCGGATCTGGATAGTGCTCTCTTTCTTTGAGATATTCGCTTCACATGTATTGATTATTATTATTTTTTTCTTTTTTTTTTGAAGTGACTATTGTATTGTATAGGAGTAGATATACTTCACCATCAGGTGGTGACCATGTCGTAACTCGATATTGAAGTATGATGGGAGGTGGTTTTTCCGTAGCTCATCTATCTACCATTCTATAAATACATATAGTTATAGCCTGACTTGATTTATATTATTGGTTACCTGCCATACATGTTGGCAGCATTTGAGGACTACACTTTTCTCTCTCTCGATATATGTAAGGTAATTGGAGACCGTTGGAGAAGATCTAGTCTAATGACTCTGGGATCTTGGAGCGGTCGTATGACAAAAAAATAAATAAAATGAATAAATAAATAAAGTAGAGGAGTGAAGCACAAAACATGAGTTGGTAGACATGTAATAAAAGAGATTTCTTTTGTTAGAAGAATGTGTGTGTCAACTTATATGCGTGCGCCCTACACAGGAAAAGAAGGCTATGTTCCGATCGTCGTTACATAACAATGACATTAGAAATATCATGAAATAAATTAGTGGAATGACGGTTTGAATATAAAGTCCTATATCATGAAATAAATTAGATGAGTGGAGTACAAAATATGAGTTGATAGACTCGTAATATCAGGAATTCCTTTTGTTGTCAACTTGTATGCGTGTGCCTTGTACTGGTGTAGGGTGGGGGTTTTGTTCCAACTGTCATTATACAAGAGAAAATACCTCGACGGTTGACAAAATAACTAGAAAATTCAATGCTGTGGTTGATTTGTCATTTTTAGAATTGAGTTTTCATACGTACAAAAATGCATATGTTGCGTTCGTATCGTGAAAATTGATTAAATTAAAATGTCAATTTAACATATAAACTGGTAACAGCTTTTTTTCTTTTTTGTGTTTTGAAAATTAACGCAAGTCATCTGTTCGTTTCCTTCATCATTATTTCTATCTTCATTTCATCTTATCTTTTGTTCAATCATTTCTTCTTCTTCGTATCTTGTAATTAATACTGAAAGTACAAAACACCAAACTGAAAATGAAATCTAACCAGCTCTAAATCTTTGAAATGAATTATTCTTTTGTTTTTTCATCTTCTTAAATGATCTTATCAATGGCTTTAATACATTTTTAGTTTTTTTTTTTTTTTTTTTTTTTTTTTGGCAAGTCAGGGTTGGTCCTCCGCCAAACCGGGCAACGACATCACGGGTACTCGGACCTAGCGGTAAGGCAGTCGAGGATTCATCTAGGGCAACGCTACTGAAGATAGCGAAGGGGACAGTAGCGGTGGTTGATGCTTTGGGAAAATATATACTTTGAAGTGCAACTCCTTTTGCGTCAAATTTGTTAGACTGCTTCTCCATTATATATATATATGATGCTTTCATACCAGACAACCAACCATATTTGTCAACGTCCCTTTTCTTAAAAAAAGAAAGAAAGAGGGGTTTTTCCGTGTTTAGGAAACAAAAGAAGTTGGAGTTAGTGTGATATTACGCGTGAAAACAAAATTCCATATAGAAACAGACCAAATGAAAATTCAGTCTACCAGTAAATCAACAGATCAATGGGTGCAGGTAGCCGAAAACTTTAATGTGAAATCTATAACTATAGCTGCCTGGAGAAAACATTACTTAATTGTGTGTTTCCAAGTCTCTTCCATGAGTGGCCACTCCATTTTAATCACTGCCACTTATCCATCTAAACATAGTTATCATCCTTTCCTTTTGGTAGGTGATCCAAACCACTTGTTCACTGTTTTTTCTACTAGAAGTTATGAAAGAAAGGTTAACCACTATGCACGTACATAGTACATACACACATAATCTACATGCACACTTTAGTTTGGATTCAAAAATGAACTTCGGTACATAGATGAGAAACGGTAAAAAGTAAAAAACAAAGAATTCATTAAAGAAAATTTAGGAATCCAACAAAATAGATATACTTTAAAATCGAAACCAACTAAATCGAAAATAATTGATTTGAATTTATTGATTTGATTAGTTTGTAACTAAATAGATAGATATATATTAAGGTCGTGGTTTGGTTCTATTTTTGAGTGATCGTAACAAAAAATGAATTAACTGTAAAACATGAAGTAAATGGAATCAAATAATTTATAAAACCAAACGGAATAGATGGATCGATCGGTTTTGTTTGGCTACATTGATTGATATATTTAGTTCACATCAATAAACAGTCGCTTTTGTCTTCAGTGGTTCCGAGATAAATACATCGTTATCCCGTGGGCATCATTTTCAGGACTGCGTTTGCCGATGAAATTGATGGAAGCGTCTAACTATAAACAAAGGCAGTACTGAAACGACATTAAAATTTAAGAACAATGGACGTTAAAAGGACATAAATTTTTTTAGCGATGTTGACCGGATGAATATGCTTCTATTCTTCCCCACGGTATGGGCGTTTTTTCGGAGAAAGATACAAAGGCAAATTCTTTTTCCATTAGGGAAATCGTTGAGTTGTCGTGTTTTCAAACAAATTTAGGGAACTTGCTACAGCAACCGGGAAAGAAGCTGTCAGAATATCCGAGTTGCGGCAGATGGATATCAAAAGGAAAATATATGTAATTCACGTGGAGGGTGGATATCAAGGGGTTGCTATACCATTTAACAGTCCAGATTAATCTCCCTCATGATTCATCGATTCTGCAGTCGGTCGATCCAGCAAATTTGTAAATTTAGTAATAAAAATATCGTTTTCTTATTTTTTTATTTTAAAATTATGTTTTTATTTTTTAGATTTTTTGTTCATCACGCGATAACACTGTGTGATCCCGTCAAAAACAAACCTAATGAGACTGCTAGATGCTGCCACCACGCAGTATCATGACGTGGTGTCGTCGGAACGCAGCACAGTGACATTGCTTGGTGTTCTAAAGTGATCTACCATGACCACGTAATAACACCACCACGTAGGAAAGTAATTTCGGGATTTTTTTTTTTTTTTTAATGTTTGTACACGAGCAATTCAACAAAATCATAGGTTTTTTCTGAATTTTGGAATATTCGAGAGCAGCTCGGTTGTTTTCAAATAGAATTTGTAAAAATCTGCAATGCGAAGGAGTAATACCACCATTAGAAAACAATTTGGCTCATCATATATTACGATACATGCATGTTCTTGACCTGCTAGAAAAACAGCCCTGCAAAACAATTCATTGATCTGGATGATACGTACTTTTGTTTTGTGTTCCATTTCGACGTTTATATATGTTGTTACGTTATTAATTTCCGGGCAGCCTAACATAAAATATCTAACCTTTTTTTATGCACCCAAATCCACGGGCTTGCCAACTGTATTTGCAGACTCAATCTGGATTCTAATTGTCTTAATCATTTCTGGATCTGTTTAGAATCGTACTGGTTTAAAAGCGCAAAAAATATTAGTTATTTTAGCCAACTCACGAACAAGTCAACCATTAAAAAGCACAAGAATGGCACCATTGTACGGTTATAATTCACAATATCACATATAGTATATAGCTCAGAGTATGAGGTTATTCACCTCACTTTTGGTTAGCTAGGTGAATAAAACACGGGTCCTGATTGGTGAAAATCGAAAGAGGGGGTCCCGTATGAAATCCACTGACTGTCACCAATCAAGTGGTAATGTTTTGTTCACCTCATCAAAAGTGAGGTGAACAAACTACTACTGTATAGTTCATGAGCATGAACGGTAACATCCTTGTATTTTTGAATGTTTGACTTTTTTTATTCGTCGGTTGGTTAAAAGAACAATTATTTATGTCCGCAGCTTTAAACCAGGAGTTAAGGACTTATGTCGTCGCAGCAACGATGCGAGTTCGAAACCCAGAATGATATTTTAAAAATTTACCATGTGCATACACTAAAATTAATAATTTATGTGGTACTCGCGGATCTGACTAAGTGCACTAGGGGGCTGTATGACTTTGACTGATTCCTCCTCTGAACAATATATATATATATATATATATACACACACACACACACACACACACACACACACACATATATGAGGAGCGTTCAATGACGCCCCAAATAATGAACATCCTATTTGCCCCTCTATATAAACCAAGCATTTATATTAGAATAAATAAGTGGGAGATGAGAAATGAGTGAAGGGAGAGACAAACGAGATATGTGGTGGAAATCAAGGGGCATTTACGGGTGTTGCACTGTTTCGGGTGCCATTGAACGCTCGTCGTTTGCCTATATATATATATATATATATATATATACACACACACACACACACACACACACACACATATATATATATATATATACACACACACACATACACATTTAAATTGGGTATTTTTTTTATTAAAACCCATAAGCTAGCTCAGCCCACAATTACAACCCGTTATAACGTACGGGTTACAACATAATACAAACAACATACCACTTTTCGTATTCCTTCCTCATTCTTTGAAAAAGAAACCCAAAAAGTAAATGAGGGGACAACATCTTTTCATGGCGGGCGTAAATTCTCTCGTCTCCTTTCTCCGATCACTTCCTTCCAGTTCCACCTCTCCAATATCAATCGTTCTCCTTTCGTTGCACCGGTAAGCAACTTCTTGTTGATTCTTCCAATTATGACTGCTATTTCTCTATTAATTATGGCAGAATTTGCTAATAAATCTCTCATCTTCTTCTTGAAAGCACGGGAATTTCTTTCTCTTCAAGTTTGGCACACTGTGCCTGCGAGGCCAACCTTGCCGATCTACAATCAACTGAGACACGTACGTGTCCTCCATCGTTCAGATAGTTAATTTCTTCCTCCAAGCTACCAATTTGCTCTATGTTGAAACATTTGAGTTTTTGTATAGCCCATAAACGTTTACTGAAATTGTATTCACAGAATAGGTGATTATGGGTTTCATGGACGTTATTACACAAAACACATTTGTCTTCATCTATTATACCCCAACTAAATAAGCGTTTTTAGTGGGTAGTCTTCCTAAAACAACCTTGTACAATGTTTGTGCCATGTAGGAGGGCTAGATCGTGTCCATATAACTTTACACCATGAGACATTAGGATGAATCTCTCTAATACTCTCCCACACCTCACAGAGCCTAAAATTGCCATTAGCCCAACTCCATGAGTCTTCACTCCTGTTTGGGAAAATAGGATTAGTATTAATTTCTTCAGTTAAGCTTCGTGTCCCTAAATTGTTACTGCAATCCCACACTTGATTTGAAATGATTGAATTCACTAAAATGTTGGGTGCACTATATGCAAAGTAGTTATCCCAATTGTATTTGTCAATTAAGCTCAACCCATTTAGCCATGGGTCTCTCCATAGATCAGTTGAGTTGCCATTAGCAATTTCACGTTGAATTCTAGACTTAAGTTCATTTCTCATCTTCAAGAAGTTTTTCCATACCACTGATGTATTGTTATCTATGCTTGCTGTCAAAAAATTTGTTTTCAAGTAACGGGCCCTCATCCAAACAGCCCACAAATTCTCTAAGGAAAGTAGTTTCCAGGCCAGTTTAAGCCCATAGGCCTTTTTTAGATCAAATAAATTTTTCAGCCCAATTCACCTTCTTATTTGGGCCTGCAAAGCAATTTATAACTGATTTTGTGCAGCCCACCTTTCCAGATGAAATTAGCACAGACTGTGTTTATTTTTGCAGAACAATCAGGAATTTGGAAGGTCTGCAACCAGAACCTGACTTTTGAAGTAATCACCGAATGTACCAATTCAACTCTACCCGCACACGACAACAATTTTAAGCTCCAGCCTTGTAGTTTGTCTCTAATGTCATGAACGAGTTTTCCACATTCTGCATCTGTAATAGTGTTGTTAGAGAGAGGTACCCTCAAGTACTTGACTGGGAGAGAGCCCTCTTGAAACCCCATAACATCTAGATACTCTTGTTTATGATTGCAAAACTTGTTAAAATAACAATTCGTTTTGAGGTCATTCACTTTAAGCCCAACCGATTTCTCCAAATTATGAAATATAAGTTTTAACTAATCAATTGCATTAATTGAAGCTTTGAACACCACTAAAAGATCATCAACATAAATTAGATGGGTGACTTCAGGCAGGTGGTTATACACTGACAGAATTAGCTTATTTTCAATAGCAAGTTCCATCTGCATAGTAAACCATTCTATTGCAACCGCAAACAAATAAGGGGAGATGGGGCCCCCCTGCTTGATCCCCCTAATGCTGGCTATGTATCCCTTTAGAACCCCATTGATCAAAGTAGAGAAAGTAGGGGAATTCAGGTAGAAATCAATTAGGTTAATGAGGTTATCTGGTAACCCCATTGAGCGTAGCATGTGTGAGATGAAATTTCAATTCACTCTATCGTATGCCTTATGCAAGTCTATCTTTAGGCATAACTTGTCAGACCCTTTCTTGTTGAATTCTCTAACTAACTCATGAGCCATGAGGGATTTTTTGAAATGAATCTACCTTTAATAAATGCACTTTGGCATTGAGAAATCAGAGCAGGTAGCATAGAATCAATCTATTGTAAATTATCTTACTTAAGATTTTGTAAACCACATTATAGCAGGCAATAGACCTGTAGTCTTCAATTCTGGTGGAGTTTTGAACTTTAGGAATAAGTGAAATGAAAGTGTGGTTTATCTCTCTTATTAATTCCCCTATGCCTAATGCTTCTTGATATGCCGCTAACAAGTAATTTTTCAGGTGTTCGCAGTGCAATTTGAAGAAGGCTGCCCTCATGCCCGGGGCTGAGTCATTACGAATGGAGAAAACAACAGTCTTCAGTTCCCTCGTGCTAATCTTACCACCCAACATCAAACTGCCTTCAGTAGTGATCTGCCTTCGACACTCAATACTGGGTAAGTCTTCTTCATACTTGCCATTGAAAAGTTCTGTGTAGTAGGAGATAGTTGTGTCTTCTAATTGCTTAATTTGCTGCATCGAGTTACCCTGTTCATTTAAATAATTTAGAAGATTGTTAAAATGTTTTCCCTCTGACATTTTGGTGTAAAAAAATTTAGTGCATTCGTCTCCCTGCGTCGGTCATTTTTCTTTAGATTTTTGTTTAGTCTCCAAAGATTTAACTTCCAATGCCGCCTTCAGTTGTCTTTGCAATTCATAATAGTCACAGTTGAGCTCTTCATTCGTTGGGTGTGTATCAAGTAGTTTCTGTGTCTGTTATAGTTGAGCTTGGATGTTTTGAATATGGTATCCCTCTTTTGCTCGGGTTTTATTCCATCTTTTCAAATTGAGTTTGCACTACTTTAGTAACATGACCACTTTGAACATATTGTTACCTTCTGGGATAGGGATGTTCATGAAATTGACGGCATCATCGCATCCCTGAATCAAATGCCAGTGGTTTGCAAATCGAAATGGTTTTCCTTTACAATTGTTGTTGGCATCATTGAAACGAATTAGCAAAGGGGAGTGGTCACTGGTAGAAGAGGCTAAGACTGTAGCATTGAGACCGTCGATCTAGTTTAACAAATGTGAATTTGCAAGAGCTCGATCAAGTCTTGATGTGATTTTCTTGGCTTCACCACTTCTCTATGTGTACTGCAGACTTGAATGGGGTAGCTCTGACAAACCACTCGCTAACACACAATTGTTGAATTATGAAACTTGGGAAAGCTTGAGCGTAAGTCCTCCTTTCTTTTCACTTGTACGTAATAGAGCATTGAAATCACCCAACACAAGCCATGGGGATTGAATGCTTTTAGAATTATCAACTTAAGTGGTCCACAGCTTCGCTCTTTCTGAAGCAAGGTTGCTAGCATAAATGAAGGTTATATATAACTCCAAACCCCCAATATCATTGGCACGAATTGTTACTTGTTGCTCATCATTATTCACAGTTACACTTTTCCAGCACGACACTTCCCAAAATATGACAATATGACCTTTTTGTGAGTAGTTTAAATTATCACTTAAGTCCCAAGTGTCTCTCATTCTAACTTAAAAATATTAATTCTAGGTTTTCTTTAGTAAATTTGTTTTCCAAAACCGCAATAAAAGTGCGCTTATACTTATTCCTGAAGTTATAGAGGTCTAACTGACGAGTGTCACTATTAAGACCCTTACATTCCAACATAGGATTGGCATTAAGGTTTAGTTGATTTGCTCCTAGTAACTGAAGCAACACCAACTAAAGCACTTGTGGGAATTGCCTTCTTACCATTGTGTTTGAATTGAGCATCATATTTTTCATTCACTGCAGTAAAGTTACTGACATTTGTTTCTTCATTGCATTCCTCTTTAGATTCATTAATATGGATTTCCAGATCCTGAATATCATCCAACGAGTCTGGTTCCTTATCCTTCACCTCCGCTTCAGTGGACCCCGCATTATGATCAGTTGGACATGAGTCTGCCGCCATTGCTTGAGCCTGTGCCTGACTTTGATCTGGATCTCTATGAGATGTTATAGATGATACAGAGCCCTCCATGTTAGGTTGGGGAGGCACTTGAATAGGACTATCTATAGTACCAGCTTCAGCATGTACAAAGCATTTTGATGAGGCTGGATTTTTGGATGTGATAGCTTTAGTAGCTTTTCTTTTTATAAACCATATTTCCTCTGGTTGTTTAGTTGTACAATATTTATCTAAATGCACAAAACACTTGCAATTATTGCACTTTGGTGGGACAAACTCATACTCCACTGCTTGGTCATATGTGTTGCCATTTTTGTCGTATGCCTCAATGTATTTGGGAAGTTCTGAATCAGCAGTGGTTTCGATTAGGACTTTAGCATAGTTGATTTTCTTTACTAGTTTGGTATTTTCATCGATATCTAATAGTTTGCCAATGATATTAGCTAGTTTGCTTATGCACCTAGTATTCCATAAAGTTTGGTTTATATTTGGGAATTTCACCCAAATTGGATACGAAGTTAGCATAGCTTTTTCAAAATTGAAATCTACTTTCCATTTGCGCATAAAAATAATTTTGCTATCCATGAACCACGACCCCCTTTTCAAAACCCTTTCGTAGTCTTCTTTCAACTGAAACTTGACAAAAAAAAACCCATTTTCTCTGGGAAAGACATCCCATGCCCCTTTGGGCTTCCACATTCGTTTAATGTAGGCATTAAAATAAACAAAGTATGGTCTATTACCTACCATATAGACAAAGATCGAGTTTTCCCAAATTTTATTCGATTCTGCATAGTCAAGTTCATCAATGACTTGATACTTCACATCTCCTGTTTGAAGTGGTTTAAAGTATTGTAAATCTCCAGAGATTTTGAGTCAAAAGCATCGACCCATGAGTTAGGATTTAGTCGATTTGGATGTTGAGGGATTTGTAGGGATTGACGAATGACATCAGCAAACATTTGCTTTCCCTTCCTGCCCACCACCTCCGCCTTCATCTTCTTTCTCGCCTAGGGTTTCGTGAAGGTTGGATGAGGTCGCCATTACTATATCATACATATATAGTCGAATTCTCGCCTATATACACACACACACACACACACACACACACACACACACACATATATATATATATATATAATGTTGATGGAAAAAAATGACATAAGACCCAAAGGTTCTTAATTACTTAAGAATAACGTTTCGCGTGGGAAAATAAGTGTAAAAAGCAGTAAATAACATGGAGATTTATAGTGGTTCGGTCCACGAGGAACCTACGTCCATTTTGAAGGAGTTCACTGATATTTTGTTCACAATAATGGGTTATAAGCTTGAACGTCATCTAGGCATTCGATTACAAGTATATTCATGTATTTTTGAGTCATATTTTCCATATGCTAATTCTTAGAAAAAAGTGATTTTGAACTTCTTCTTCCTCAAGAAATAGGCTACCATTAATGAATCTAGGAGCTTAGAGAGATGTACAATTAGCAAAAATCCAACCCTTTTAAAGGCCAAGTTTGGGGGTATTTATAGTTGAAGGGTTATGTGGGAGTAGGTAGGATTTGGGGACCACACAACAGAATTTCGTATCCCTGGAAGAGCATGCTCAGAATTTCAACTCCCCCTAGAAGTGTGTAAAATAACCATATCCCTCCTAGAGGATACGAAATAGTGTATCCCTAAAGGGATATGGTTATTTCGTATCACCTTAAGGGATACGAGCTCGTAACCCTAGGGATACGATTATTTCGTATCCCTAGGGGATACGAGTTTCTTCGTATCCCCTAGGGGATACGAACTCGTATCCTTGGGGATACGTTGGAGGATGTTGCATAAGGGGATTCGAAGTATTTCGAGTGAGGCGGAGGGATTTAAAATTTCTGCGACATGGTGTGGGGGTTGATTTATTAGGGATTCGAACTGGAGGGACCCGAACTTTTGTGGAAATGAAGGGATCGAAGCCTTAAGAAGGATCCGAAGTTCTTGGTATTGAGCGGGTCGAAATCCCCTGAGTAAGGGATACGAAATCCCCAGACTAAAGGGTTCGAAATATATATTTATAGGGATACAAAATGCGCTAAATGCACCGTTTTATGGAGTTGTGAGGCTTACACTCGTACGACTTTTCTTGGACTTGAACCTCTAGCGATTTGGCGACACCTTCCTAGTAATCTCCTCTCATCCAATATATACAAAATAATAAAATTAAAAATAACATAGTCCATGTGTCCTTTGACTAATTTCTTCAACATCTCATCCCACTATGATAAACTTATATCCATCGGCCCCTTCATAAAACATCT
This sequence comes from Allium sativum, assembly GCA_030737875.1. Taxonomy (NCBI): domain Eukaryota; kingdom Viridiplantae; phylum Streptophyta; class Magnoliopsida; order Asparagales; family Amaryllidaceae; genus Allium; species Allium sativum. The sequence continues at coordinate 227,214,480 of CM060919.1, read as the reverse complement.
CCACCTTCCTATCGACATCCCCAAAACACATGGCTGCTAACTAGGGTTTCTTCCTTAGCCATTATCATGTAAATCAATTCCCCAATTTCGCAATATTCGAGTGTATGAGTTGCTGCTAGTCTTGATTCTTGCCGTTTTACGCATAAGGTAGGCTATTTTAACTTGTATTACTTTTGCTTTTTCAATTTTGTTCATCTTCCTCTGTTTAAAAATTCTCTCATTCCTTTCTTTCCATATATGATATAGTAATGGCCTAGATTTTTAACCGTTTTATTTTAATATTTAAAATGGTTTTAAATGTTGTTTTGGAATTTAATTTATAATTTGATTATAATACGAACTGCAGCAGCGTGGTAGTTCGTAATATAACGTTTTGAATTTTAAATGGACATATAGAATCTAATATTAGTCGGAATCCTTCGAAACAAGAAACATCCGATTCTATTGGATAATAATTTTCTGACAGAAGGGAAAAATCGAATTTTCATATTGTAGATTTTCTTTTATATCCAAATCAAAATTTCAAAATGTTGCTATGGAATCGTTAATAAATTATAATGATTTACTAATAAAATAAAAGGGTTGTTAATAAATTTAATATCGTTTTAACTTGGAATTCGGTATGTAGAGTTTAAAACCTAGTAGTTTATTTTGAAACCATTCGAAAGTCTATTTGAATATGTATATAATAATAATAATTTATTATATTATGAAATTGAATTGTTTTCAAATTGATTTAAATCGTCATCTTTTGCATACTTTCGAATTAAATCTCGAAACTTGTTTCCTATGTTTAAAAATACGATTAAAGCTTAAAAACGCTAGTCGAAGTATTTTAATTGGAGTTTGAAACTGTGATATATTTTAAAATAAGGGTCAGCCCTGAACGTTTTTTTCAAATCTAACTGGAACTTTTACAAGTCATCTCAGCGCGTCCTTGTCGAATCCTTATCCCGCACAGATAGGAAAATAAAATATGGGTGCGTTCACAGCAAATAAATGGCACACTGGGGTTTTTGCTCGCGTCCGACGCGTCGGACGCGAATACCATTTTCCATGTTCAAATGAAACGATTGCTGAACGTTGAAAATCAAGTCGTTGGCGTCCGACGCGTCGGACGCCAACGACTTGATTTTCAACGTTCCTCCCACACACCTATAAAACCCTCTCACCTACACCTTCCTCTTCATCCACACTACACTCCTCCATTCCTCTTCTAAAATTTTCTTCCACATTATTAAATTTTCCATTTTATAATATGACCAATCGAAAGGTTGCACATCACTGGTCGTTTACTACAACTCAGATTATGCTGCAATGTTCGGTTGATGCATATGGTGCTTGTGGCATCAACAAAAAAGGTGTACATAAAGAAATTGCAGAAAAGTTCAACGATGCAATAGAAACCATTCCAGACATCGTACCGATTTGCGAAACCAAGATCCGAAACAAATATGACAGTCTTCGACGGGATTGGATGAAATGGGATGCACTGATGAACAAGACTGGCGCGGGTTGGGATGCATACAAAGGAACGGTCTCTGGAAGCGATGAATGGTGGGAAGATCATGTTAAGGTCTGTAAATTTATTTTGTTACCATTCCTTTGTAGACAGTTTCTTACAATTTATTTCTTATATTTAGGAATTTGGAACGAGTGTCTTGAAATATAAGAAACGACCAATAGAAAACTTAGAGCTGATGCAACAATTATTTCGTGGGACAAATGCAACTGGTCAATCGTCGTACACTCCTGCTGCTAGTGTACAACCGTCGCAGACTGGCACGCCGCCATCAACACAAAGCACGTTTGACAGGACATGGAATTTCGACAGGTTTTTGGAACCATTGGAAGACACGCAAAATAATCATATTCCAAACTTGAATTCGCCATCAAATCCTCCACTGCAACAATCTTCAATGAATACACCAAATTGTGAAGCTCCAAGAATCCCTCCGTCAACCCAAATTCCAATGAATCCGCCCATTCAACCAACTGCACGTCAAAATTCAAGAAGAAAACGTGGTGAAAGTGACGATAAGATGGCTATGCTCATTGACCTAATGCACGAGAGACAGATGAAAAAATCTCGGACGCACTCTGATAGTCCTAATACGGGTACTAGCGTGGAATCAACGGGAAGTTCTACAACTTATGCAAATATGGTAGCTCGTATGCAATGTCTTGGAGCAACGGGTGAGTTTGATGTTGCAGACACACTATTATTTGTGTTGGACCCCAAAATAAATGATATGTTCACTGCTCTTCCGGATGAGATAGCGAAAAGCTGGTTGATTAGAGGGCTTGCAGACAAACGCCACGACCAAGAATACCAAACTTATCTGATAAATAGCAACAAGTAGGAAGTTCATGTCATCGTGTTATTGTATTTCTGTCGTATTTATGTTTGTATTTTCTTTTGTGTAATGAAATGTAGTCATTTTGTTCAACCGAAATTAGTATTTAATTAACTCAAAACAAACAAATTAACAATTAAAATACCACGTTCAAATACCCTGTTCGTAGCTAAAAACACATTTCCCCTTCGCTACAGTACCACGCTCAAATGGCACGCTCAAATGTCACGCTCACATTCGTTAAGAACGCACCCTATATGTACTGTTTTTTCTTCTGTTCTCTGAAACCAAATTTCTTCAACATTTCTTCTTAATTTAAAATGAATCTCCTAAGTCAGCATAGCCACACACATACATCATTTTAGAACTTTATCAAACTCTATAAGAAATCTTGATTGAACATTTCATAATCGTTTGCTAATCGTGGCACATGCTCCTTAAACCAATAATAAACCAAATCTTGATACGCTAATGTTTAAAGATCATAACACATGCTATGATAATCTCAGCTGGAAAATAAATAAATTGGTTACAATTCACCGAAAAGTCTCTGAAAATCCTATCCTAACGTCAGCACAAATTATCTTTTTTCTTCCTGAGGTCAAAAGTTTCGGCTATACTGAAAAAAATCTGAAAATACTATCCTAACGGCAGAAGCATGGTTTCTGTTCCAGGTAAACGGAGGCGAGGTTTGGCAAGAGGTCGAGGAGAAGTGGCACTGGTGGTGAGTGGAGACGAGGTCAGGTCACCTCGATGGTCGGAGACAAGGGGATCATTCGTGAAGTCGGTCTCGTGTTTATCAGGCGGAGTAGTCGGTAGGGAGGAGAGAAGGAATGGAGGAGTGGTGAGTTTGCATGAGGGAGGTGGTTCTTTTTACTGGGAATGTGTTTTAACGAGAGAGCAAAGTTATTCATGGAAGAAGTAGCAATACTGTTTCAGAAATGGGAACGACATTCGGTAGAGAAAAGCATTAGGGGAGGAACATATTATAAATGAAGGAAAAGAAGAGTATAGGAAGAAGCATCTGGGTGTACGTGTAAGGAAAAAAAGATAGTGAACGAAGCTTGAGAAAAAAGAAAATGAAGGGGACTAAGTAGATAAAAAGGGCACGAGGGTTGTTGTGTTTTGGAGAAGAAGGAGATATATGGTAGATGGGTTGTGTACTCGTATGTTGGGCTTGGCCTTAACGGGTTATAAGAAATAAAGAAATAAAAAGGGGTTTGTAGAAATGGATGGAGGTGGGTATGCGGCGAGAGCAGGTGTCTGGTTATCAAAGAAATGACGGAGGATTTATTTCCTTATTTACGAAATGGGTGATTTAATCAAGGTGGTTATACTTAATAAATAATCTAGGTTAATTATATATTTCATTAATCCAAGTACAAAATTGTAATAGCTGAGGCGAAGGCTATGCAACCGAGTTGGTTTGGTCGGAATCAAAATCGATGGAAATTTCGTTTAATTTTAGACGTTTGTTCAAAATTAAACGAAACAATGTGACATCATCAAATAGAAAATAAAGTGGTGAGTTAATTCTCATACCTTCTGGAATAGTACGATGTGCTAAATTCACGTAAATTAAATTTATCATTATTAAAATAAAGTTGGATGATTGGATGCCTTGAATGCTTGTCGACTGTTTAATGGTTGTCGACGTTTATATTAATGTCGTATTGGATGATTGGTTGAATATTATCTCATATGTTATTTGTAAACTGTTATTGTAACACCCCGCCTCCGCCAGGGTCACTCTTGCAAGCGCACTAGCTCCGGAGGGGCGTTAAACGAGGTAAAAATGCATGCAGATATCACAAGACAGAACATATAAGTAAAAACAGAGTAAATAAAGCAGCGGGTAAAAACTAACATTTCAAAACCATAGTCAAGTTACATCAAAGTACTTGGTCATTATTTTCCCACAAAACAAAGTCTAGAAACATAAACTGAAAACTTGAAAAAAAGCATAAAGTAACTATCCCCAAGGTAGAATAAAGCCATAGCATGCTCAAGTCCAACCCGTACATGAGCTATCCAGAAAAACAGCTAAAGATCCAAGCTAGGTACCAGTGTTCCCACCCTATAAACCTGGGTGGGGGGGGGGGGGGGACGGAAGAAAAGAGGCGAAAGAAAACGGGTCAGTCAAAAAGACTGGTAAGTCCTACCTACTATTAGTATAAAAACTAATAAAGTTAACTAGACATGTAAAGCAGAGATGAAACATAGGGTGATAACTGGCATGGTGAAAACTTAACAAGATAGATCAAGTGTGGCATCGCATATACAAGGTTAAGTTGCACCAGGTGTGTACTAGTATTCCAATCCATGTCAAGTATAAACAAGAAATGATCCCTTGGCCAAAAGCTGGCCCAACATCATGAGGTGACCTAAATCAAGGTCCAACTACTCGGTCTAGTCGATCGGCTCCCTATAAGCCTAACTCGTCGTGTATCGGTGTCATACGGCTTAATCATGGAATGTAGTTAACTGTGCAAGGTCCACCCCAGGGTGTATCCAGCCCTAAGGTGTAAACCACAGACACAATTCAAGCACACACAGTCTAAACCTACTGGTGCCCATGTTCAACTCCGGACTTAATGTGCACGACCATGGTCCGCCTGAACAACCGGTGCACCCTTCAGCCGTCCCTTTTGGTCTCTTACAATCAGTCCAGTAATCATGCCCCACCCTAGCCTAGTCCAGGGTATCCAGATACTCCCAAGTGGGTTACTGCTGAAAAGGACCTCGTAACTAGGATTTCAAGCGGGTTAAGTGTGGTTAACCCTATCCTAACCATGTATTGAGTCGGTCAAGTGTATCCAAGCAGTTCATGACTTAACCCTATCAATACATCGTGTTTAATTGGTTAAGTATTCGAGTAGTCCATGACTTAACCCTACCAACCCATCGTGTTTAACTGGTTAAGTATTCAAGTAGTCCATGACTTAACCCTACCATGTGGCATTAATTAACTTAATGCACCCCAACCTCTCACATTAGACTTTGTTGTGGTTACTAGTTAAGCCGGGCGGGTCCGGGTAGCTTTACACCACAACCTAGTCTAATCTCGGGTTTTAAGTGCGATATGACCAACTACTCACATTTGGTCCTATTGTTTGTAGCCACTAGTTAAGTCGGTCGGTTCCGGGTAGATTTATGCTACAAACTCAACCCAACCTCGAGTTGGCCACTTTCATGTTTTCTACATGTCATGTCCACGTTCGTGTTTTCAAGCATAAACACTTGTCAAACTTTCATGTCATATTTTCAAGTCATGTTTTCATGTTATTTAAGTTTGCCCCATTACCCATAACGTATTCCCATCGCACGTAAATTCGCATCAACACAAATAGATCAAAAAGGGAACATAACAATATGACAAAGTGGGCATAAGATGGCAAAGTCGATCACAAGTTAAACATGGTGATATTTGAGGCCAAAAGGGGTTCAACATACTAGCATATGGCCTCAACATGTATGATAGCATAAAAGGTGACTTGGCCTCAAACATATCAAATAGCATAAGAGTGATTTGGCCACAAGCATGCATAATAGCATAAGGGTGATTTGGCCACAAGCATGCATAATAGCATAAGGGTGATTTGGCATGCATAATAGCATAAGGGTGATTTGGCCACAAGCATGCATAATAACATAAGGGTGATTTGGCCACAAGCATGCATAATAGCATAAGGGTGATTTGGCCACAAGCATGCATAATAGCATATATGGTGATTTGGCCACAAGTTAAACATGGTGGCATATGAGGCAAATGTGTTCATAAACTTGCATATTACATTATAAGCCTCAAAACATGCATGATATCAAACTTTAGCAAAATAGGTGAAACATGGTCATAAGTGACATAGGATGATAGCTAGTGATTCACATATAACATCATATGCAAGATAACATAAGGGTTATGAGAGTTTCTATGTTGCTTTATGCAGCATTTCAAATCAAAGCTCATAGCTTTCTATGCACAAAGTCAAGGTGATAGCTTTACAAACATGCATAGAATAAATCTATGCATAATATGATAGAATCAAAGCTCAAATCATACTTAGGCCCAAACTCAAACTTGCAACATGTCATATTTAACTTCATAGTTAGAATCTAAGAGTAGAATAGGGCTTATAATGCTATGAAGACTTATAAAATAAAATAAGATTGAGACGAAGCCACACTAGCAACACTAAAAACCCCAAATGAATACAAGCTCCAAGTTGTCTTGAGAAACAAGAAGATCATTTGATTTGTATGAAGAAAGATCCTTATTTTGATGAAGAAAGGTGGCTCTTTTACTAGCTTAGGACACTCAAACTTTCATGAAGAGGATGGAGGCCATGATATGAAGATGGAGGCCATGATCAAGAAGCATTTTGGCATAGTTTAGTTGTAGTAATGATTAATGAGGGTTTAGGCTAGGTCTTAGGGTCTTTTTACAAAAGATTAGGTTAGTTTAGGCCATAGGTTTAACCCTAGTTCAGATCTGAGCCATTAAAATCCGTCACCAGCCCTAAAGCATGTCTTGAGGAACAAGTCAGGTGCACCCAGGCCAACTGGCCGACCACCCAAGTCGACAGGGGTGTCGACTGGTCAGTCGACACCACATGGGGTGTGTCGACTCCCAAGTCGACTCCCCAGTCGACTTGGGGGTGGCGGGAATTTTTACTGCCTGTTCTGCTTGGCTGAATTTGAATTCTGAATTCAAATTTGAACTGTTTTTTTTAACTTGAAATTTTCTGAAAACTTTGACGGGCCATAACTTGGTCATACGTACTCCGATTTTCGAAAACTCGGACTCTATTTCGCGTATTTTTCCGAGACGAACGCAATGTCATAGCCCGTTTCCCTTGATTCAGATTTTATCATTTAATTCTGCCTTGGTTTATGTTATAACATGTTATTAAAAAATACGGGTTGTTACATTCTCCCCTCCTTAAAGGATTTCGTCCCCGAAATCTTCAAGTGGAAGAACATATCCTACCATCCATCATCCATCTACTCAAAACATCATCCACGTGCAGTCATTGTCCTTAAAAGATTCTAAATGCTGCATGTTCATATGCGAAAGGTGTGTGTATATGTACTTATCTAATGCGAAAATCAGGCGGTTACTAATTCAGTAAACCTCCTTAATGCAAAGTATGTTAGTGAAATGAGTCCATATGTATGCAAATTCCTAGCATCATTTATAATCTCTACATGAGTGGACATAACATTCATCCATATGCAACATCCACGTGATAGCATAACAAGTTCCATCCATGAATAAGTATAAGCACTCATGCATATGCAATATGAAAGTGTGTGAGCCGATCTAAGTGCCTAATGTGTATCATGCATCCACGAGTATCCACTTGCAAACACTTACAACCACTGGCAGACATCAAGCATAACATGTTTCAAATACATGTTTCATCCAAAGGGTTTCTACCTAAGGTTCTCATGACAAGGTTAACAAGATAAACATGGATAGCTAAGGAAAGATATGCTAACTAGGAAAAAAGATCGAGAATGTACCCTCAAAAAGAAATGGATAAAGCCCACACATCTTCTCCTCGGTTTCCCAAGTTGCATCCTCTTCGGCTTCGCTCCACTGAACCTTTACTAACTTGACTTCACGATTCCTCAGTTTCTTGATCTCCGTTCCCAAGATACGAATTAGAGCTCGCCTCAAGGTTGCCTCTTTCCCTACCTCCATGTCTTCAAGAATACTTGGTTCAACCACCTCAGCGGACTCATGTAGGCACTTTCGGAGATGCGAGACATGAAAGACATTATGCCCTCCGGCCAGCTTCTCGGGCAATTCCACCTTATATGCCATCTTCCCAATTCTCTCTATGATAGGGAAGGGTCCTACGAACCTTGGTGCTATCTTTCCAATTGCTCCAAAACGAACCACGTTTCGCAAAGGAGAAACCTTCACGAAAACCATATCTCCAACTTCGAATTCTAAATCTGTCCTTCGCTTGTTAGCATAGGATTTCTGTCTGTCTTGGGCCGTCTTCATCCGCCTTCGAATCAACTCAACCTTCTCGGATGTGTCCCTTATCATGTCGGGCCCAAGTATAAGCTTATTCGTCGTTTCCCACCAACATGTTGGTGACTTGCACGGCCTCCCATATAAAGCTTCGAATGGTGTCATCCCTATGCTTGCCTGATAGCTGTTATTATAAGCAAACTCTACGAGAGGAAGATGATCTTCCCAAGTACCACCAAAGTCAAGAATGCATAGCCTCAATTGATCTTCTAGTACCCAATTCACCCTTTCGGTCTGACCATCCGTCTGTGGGTGATAGGCCGTACTTAGATTCAATCGCGTACCCATCGCTTCTTGCAAGCTATTCCAGAATTGGCTAGTGAAGATTGGGTCACGATCGCTAACTATGCTAGAAGGAACTCCATGCAATCGCACTGTCTCTCGAAGGTGAACAGATGCTAGCCCTAATGTGGTCCTCTTGCTCTTCAACGGAACAAAGTGAGTACTCTATGTAAGTCTATCAACTATGACCCATATCCCATAAAGCCCAATAGTTTGGTCAACTTGACGGACATCTTTATCCCAACTATATATCACAAACATGCGAGTCATATTCCTTATGGGGTTTGCAACAGAACTAAGATTGGGAATAGGACCGAGAGGATATACTTAAACGATAGCATGCGAGTAAGCTCTACAGAATAATAGGGATCAAGGACATACTCTTAAAAAGAGATATAATGCGCGTATCTAGTCTTCAATCTTCTAAGCCGCATTTTCTCGAGCTTAATCCTACCGTGCCTTGACCGTCTTTTAACTTCACAATTTCGTAGCTCTTAATTCTTATTTCCAAAATTTGAGTTAGAACTCATTTCACCGTTGCCTCTCGTTCCACTTCCACTCATTCTTTTCCTAAAAATACTTGGCTACAACTGCGTGCTCATGGTTTTCCTGCAAGCTTTCCAAAATTCGCTAGTGAATCCTGGACCTCGTTTACATACCATATGGTATTCCACGCAGAAAAACTATCTCTTGAAATCAAATGTCAATCCATGTTGCCCAATGTACTTACTAGGGTGATTTCTCTAACCCATGCTTAAGTGAAATGGACTACCCGCCTTAGTGGCGAACACTACTCGATTGGATTACAAATTTCCAATAAAAGTGCCAAGGGATTCTAGATAACTAATCATGACGGAACCCTAAAGGTCACACGAGATTTCGAGGGTATTACCGAGGCGAGTCATGAGCCTCGCAACCCTATATTCCAAAATCAAGAATGGCTCCATAATTGGATAACCAATCCATGCCCAAAATCAACCTGTATTCCATAAACCCGAGAACATAAGCATTACACATGAATTCTACGCTCAAGATAGAGATTTTCAAATCCATACAAATCGCAGATAGATGGGTGGAACCCCCAATCGGATTTGAAATACTAACGGGACTTTCAACTAGACTAGTACTTAGGCGCAAACTTTCAACAAGATCAGAAATAAAACTATGCGATGTGCCAAAATCAAATAAGGTATGAACAGGGAAATTATAAATGTAAACATGACTTTGTATAGAAACACTACCTCGATCAAAAGCTGGAAGAGCGAGGGGAGCCTGCAACTGCCCTCCAGAGGAACCTGCTCGCTGAATTTGCCTTTTCCCTTGTCCTCGCTTTTTCGGGCAATCCTTACTGAAGTATCCAGACTTTCCACAATGAAAGCATTCTCCCAACTTCCTTTTCTTCTTCCTACAATCTTTGGCTATGTGCCCAGTGATCCCACAGAAGTTGCACTTTCTTGTGTCCTTTGCCTTGTTGTTGTTGGCCTTGTTTCCCTTCTTGTTGTTCTTGTCTCCTTTCTCGGAATCTTCCTTCTTGCCTTGAGACTCATTTGCCTTGACCTCCTTCTTTCCACTCTTATCTTCCTCTTGAAGCAGGGCCATATTCACCAAACTCTCGAAGGTCGCCCCCATGGGTATAAGAGACATGGCCAAACCGCGCAATGGCTCATTCAATCCTGGAGCAAAGCGTAGGGCCTTCTTCTGAGCTGTGTTAACCAAGTCTAGACCGAACCGAGCAAGCTGATTAAACTTATCCACGTATTCCCTCACGGTCATGTCCCCTTGCTTTAGTGATAGGAACCTCTCCATCTGAAGGTTCTCTTCTGTCGATGATAGAAACCTTAGTCCAAACCTTCTCCTAAAGTCATCCCAAGTCTGAATTGGCCTAGTAGTGGTGGTGACTACCCACCAATATGCAGCTTCCTCTTTCAATAACCATACCGCCAACAGAACTTTCCTACGGTCTTCCACATCAAAGATGGCAAAGAGGTCTTCAGTTTCTTTTAACCAGTTTCTTGCCTCAACATAAGTCTCTGTCCCAATAAAATTCTTGCCACCCATCGCCTTAAAGTCCTTGCAAATCTTCGCGAAATCCGCTTGTGGATGCTGAGGAGGAGGAGGAACCTCAGCTACGGGAGGGGGAGGAATGTTAGCCACGGGGGAACGAGGAGGAATGTCCGCGGGGTCGGCTTCATTCGCCCTTGCCTCCATGTACCTTCTAAACCAAATAGGTACTGGTACGCCCTCCAGAATGGCAAAATTATCGGCCATACTGAAACGAAAAAAAAAGATAGATTAAGAACGAGGAAACAAAGGATAGTGCTAATCGCTTTTGGGCAATAGCCTTTTAAAATAAACTAGACTTTTCTTGGAAAATACTTAATTGGTTTTGAAAATAGTTTTTCAAAAGGTAAGTTTTAAAAACCTTTTGCTCAAATCTTGTAAACCTTATGCTCTGATACCAAATGTAACACCCCACCTCCGCCAGGGTCACTCTTGCAAGCGCACTAGCTTTGGAGGGGCGTTAAACGAGGTAAACATGCATGCAGATATCACAAGACAGAACATATAAGTAAAAACAGAGTAAATAAAACAGTGGGTAAAAACTAACATTTCAAAACCATAGTCAAGTTACATCAAAGTACTTGGTCATTATTTTCCCACAAAACAAAGTCTAGAAACATAAACTGAAAACTTGAAAAAAACATAAAGTAACTATCCCCAAGGTAGAATAAAGCCATAGCATGCTCAAGTCCAACCCGTACATGAGCTATCCAGAAAAGCAGCTAAAGATCCAAGCTAGGTACTAGTGTTCCCACCCTGTAAACCTCGGGGGGGGGGGGGGGAAGAAAAGAGGCGAAAGAAAACGGGTCAGTCAAAAAGACTGGTAAGTCCTACCTACTATTAGTATAAAAACTAATAAAGTTAACTGGACATGTAAAGAAGAGATGAAACATAGGGTGATAACTGGCATGGTGAAAAGTTAACAAGATAGATCAAGTGTGGCATCGCATATACAAGGTTAAGTTGCACCAGGTGTGTACTAGTATTCCAATCCATGTTAAGTATAAACAAGAAATGATCCCTTGGCCCAAAGCTGGCCCAACATCATGAGGTGACCTAAATCAAGGTCCAACTACTCGGTCTAGTCGATCGGCTCCCTATAAGCCTAACTCGTCGTGTATCGGTGTCATACGGCTTAATCATGGAATGTAGTTAACTGTACAAGGTCCACCCCAGGGTGTATCCAGCCCTAAGGTGTAAACCGCAGACACAATTCAAGCGCGCACAGTCTAAACCTACCGGTGCCCATGTTCAACTCCGGACTTAATGTGCACGACCATGGTCCGCCTGAACAACCGGTGCACCCTTCAGCCGTCCCTTTTGGTCTCTTACAATCAGTCCGGTAATCGTGCCCCACCCTAGCCTAGTCCAGGGTATCCAGATACTCCCAAGTGGGTTACTGCTGAAAAGGACCTCGTAACTAGGATTTCAAGCGGGTTAAGTGTGGTTAACCCTATCCTAACCATGTATTGAGTCGGTCAAGTGTATCCAAGCAGTTCATGACTTAACCCTATCAATACATCATGTTTAATTGGTTAAATATTCAAGTAGTCCATGACTTAACCCTACCAACCCGTCGTGTTTAACTGGTTAAGTATTCAAGTAGTCCATGACTTAACCCTACCATGTGGCATTAATTAACTTAATGCACCCCAACCTCTCAATTAGACTTTGTTGTGGTTACTAGTTAAGCCGGGCGGGTCCGGGTAGCTTTACACCACAACCTAGTCTAACCTCGGGTTTTAAGTGCGATATGACCAACTACTCACATTTGGTCCTATTGTTTGTAGCCACTAGTTAAGCCGGTCGGTTCCGGGTAGATTTATGCTACAAACTCAACCCAACCTCGAGTTGGCCACTTTCATGTTTTCTACATGTCATGTCCACGTTCGTGTTTTCAAGCATAAACACATGTCAAACTTTCATGTCATATTTTCAAGTCATGTTTTCATGTTATTTAAGTTTGCCCCATTACCCATAACGTATTCCCATCGCACGTAAATTCGCATCAACACAAATAGATCAAAAAGGGAACATAACAATATGACAAGGTGGGCATAAGATGACAAAGTCTATCACAAGTTAAACATGGTGATATTTGAGGCCAAAAGGGGTTCAACATACTAGCATATGGCCTCAACATGTATGATAGCATAAAAGGTGACTTGGCCTCAAACATATCCAATAGCATAAGGGTGATTTGGCCACAAGCATGCATAATAGCATAAGGGTGATTTGGCCACAAGCATGCATAATAGCATAAGGTTGATTTGACCACAAGCATGCATAATAGCATAAGGGTGATTTGGCCACAAGCATGCATAATAGCATATATGGTGATTTGGCCACAAGTTAAACATGGTGGCATATGAGGCAAATGTGTTTGTAAACTTGCATATTACATTATAAGCCTCAAAACATGCATGATATCAAACTTTAGCAAAATAGGTGAAACATGGTCATAAGTGACATAGGATGATAGCTAGTGATTCGCATATAACATCATATGCAAGATAACATAAGGGTTATGAGAGTTTCTATGTTGCTTTATGCAACATTTCAAATCAAAGCTCATAGCTTTCTATGCACAAAGTCAAGGTGATAGCTTTACAAACATGCATAGAATAAATCTATGCATAATATGATAGAATCAAAGCACAAATCATACTTAGGCCCAAACTCAAACTTGCAACATGTCATATTTAACTTCATAGTTAGAATCTAAGAGTAGAATAGGGCTTACAATGCTATGAAGACTTATAAATAAAATAAGATTGAGACGAAGCCACACTAGCAACACTAAAAACCCCAAATGAATACAAGCTCCAAGTTGTCTTGAGAAACAAGAAGCTCCTTTGATTTGTATGAAGAAAGATCCTTATTTTGATGAAGAAAGGTGGCTCTTTTACTAGCTTAGGACACTCAAACTTTCATGAAGAGGATGGAGGCCATGATATGAAGACGGAGGCCATGATCAAGAAGCATTTTGGCATAGTTTAGTTGTAGGAATGATTAATGAGGGTTTAAGCTAGGTCTTAGGGTCATTTTATCGAAGATTAGGTTAGTTTAGGCCATAGGATTAACCCTAGTTCAGATCTAAGCCATTAAAATCCGTCACCAGCCCTAAAGCATGTCTTGAGGAACAAGCCAGGTGCATCCAGGCCAACTGGCCGACCACCCAAGTCGACAGGGTTGTCGACTGGGCAGTCGACACCACCTGGGGTGTGTCGACTCCCAAGTTGACTCCCCAGTCGACTTGGGGGTGGCGGGAATTTTTCCCGCCTGTTCTGCTTGGCTGAATTTGAATTCTGAATTCAAATTTGTACTGTTTTTTTTTAACTTGAAATTTTCTGAAAACTTTGACGGGCCATAACTTGGTCATACGGACTCCGATTTTCGGAAACTCAGACTCTATTTCGCGTATTTTTCCGAGACGAACGCAATGGCACAGCCCGTTTCCCTTGATTCAGATTTTATCATTTAATTTTTCCTTGGTTTATGTTATAACATGTTATTAAAAAATACAGGTTGTTACAGTTATTATAATCTGTGATGCATGGAAGGACAGGTTGGACGGATCCAACCGGATTCCTCAAATAAATTGTATGTTATCTATTTTTCATATTATTTATAAATGGATTGTTCACCCCAAATAACGTTATATTCTATTTGAATGTTGACTATTAAATGGACGTTGATCGTTGAATTTAGATTCAACGATCGTTGTGTTTTTAAATCAATAACCAGTATTGATTAAGTGGTTGGCAGTGAATGGCCTTAATTTTTAGACGTTGATCGGCCGCTAGGCGAATTAACGATGTTTAAGTTATAAAATTTATTTTATAACCAAATTGAAGTTTCAAGTTATATAAATTATTTAAAATAACTGTTTTATAAATATAATTATATCTATAATTATATTTTATATAGAATTAGAAGATGATATATATTCTTATGTTAATCATAAGAAAGGAAGACTGAAATTTATTGAAAAGTTGATAATATGAAATAATTGTTCAAGGAAATAATTAAGCGGGTTTATATCAAATTAGTTATATCATTATTTAATTTAATACGGAGAATTAATAGAAACACGTCAACAGTTGACTGTGTTATAAAGTTGACTTAGTCAACTATTTTCATTTGGAAGTATTATTTAATTTATTATTTAATAAAATGGTTTTATCAACTAATTGTGGTATTAGGAGTCAACTAATATTTAATTAACCTTGCTTAAGGTGATTATCGAATTGTTTTTAAATCCTAATCATTTTATCTTAGTTAATAAAGAAAGAACCATTTTTATTTAGTTGATTGTTATAAATAAGCAATGAAGCGGATGACTTTTAAATCGTAATTAGTTTAATAGGAAATTAAGTAAGGTTTGTTTGAAGTCGGAAAAGTGTCCTTTGAAGGAAATTATAATTTTACAAACAAAGTTTATAAATAGAAATTAAAAGCTAATCCGACGAATGTAAAAGAAATTTCTGAATATGAAGTATGATTTATAGAAACCACAGGTTAATGAATTGGTGAATGGAAATAATATGGTATTAATGTTAGTTTTATTATCAGGTTTTGAGTTATAAACTTCTATCTATCTTGAGATAAGAACGTTGTCGATCAAGGTCTGAGTGGTAAATAGAATACCCCAACTTGAATGATTTCATTATTAGCGAGAGATCATAGTAGTTTGTGATAGTAAGGGAAGTGAAAGGAGACTTTTTGAATGTATAAAATATTTTTGAATCAAAGAAAATATAAAGGGATTTTAAAGAATATTTTCAATGAAAGGAAACATAAATGGATTGAGGATATATAGCGATATTTGCAAAGTGATATAAGAAAGGGTTTTGAAATATGCCTATTATAAAAAATATAGTTATGATTTCAATGGGCTGATTTATGCCAAAAGGATTGTATTGATTAATATATTCAAGAAAACGAGACAAAAGAGATTGGCCAAAATAAATTATAGAATCGATAGATATAAGGATTTTAAATGAATGTTAAAATGAAAAGGACCTGAGCATCCAAAGTGCTGATCGATATTGTTTGAGTTGGTAGTTAAAACCCGAACAATCAATGGAATATTGTCATTGGACCTTTTGACGAGTTGTTTCGAAGAGACCGGAATGAGAACTGGACCCAAAACCACTGGGAACCAACTGTGCGCTCATGACTAACATGAAGGTGTATAAAGATGGAGCGTTGAAGACCATTGATCTTCATGCACGGAAGAACTACTCAGTGGATATCTCTAGGTCGCACCCGGAGATATTTTGACTTGTGATTCTGTCGTGATTGGAATCTTCGGATTGCAATGACTTCTCGCTACTAATCCTTGGGGTGATTCCTATATGGGATGTACTAGGAGAGTGCCGTCGGTTCATCCTGTTCCTGGATGACTTGTATGGATGAATGTCTGACAGAGTATTATCTAAGGGTCACATATATTGATTTTTTACAAATATACCAAGTTTGGCGGTGGAGAAATTCCCTTACTTAACACCCAAAGTATATTTGTAGACGTCAATTAGTGATTTTATGGATCCGACGATGTGGCATTCAAAGTAAATGATGATGTGATGTTCTAAAAAAGTAAACGTGACCTCAAGCCTCACAATCGGGAAATGACAAAATCGGGCAGACAACATAGCTAGGTGGGTCATTCCCAAGCAGGGTATATTTGTCACTGATCTAGATAAATTTCTTTATTTTTTCTTCTTTCGATTCTGTATCTCCCGGGAACACTTATGTTGTTAGTAACCGTTGGTGACGATATATTCGATACACTCAAGTTGAATGAGTGATCGGTCATGTGTGGCCAAGTTGCAAGATGTTCTTTTCGAACCCCAGTGTATACCCTCTAGAGTACATTAATCGGAAGGTGGTCCCATACCTTTTCATAACTGGAATCCAATCTCCAATAAGCGCCCTGCGGTTTTTGCTTTTATAATGAATATGTAGAGCGTGAGATGCAAGCGTTCTGCTAGATGGTTATTTATTTTTGATTTGATAGACAATATTATAATGTCACTGGATTTTGATATACCAAAAATGTTTTGGGTTATAATAAGGTAAAAATCGTCCGTGTTTAAGTGTGGACTGGTCTTACTATTACCTACTTCTTTCAAAAAAAGGATTTCTAAAGTTAAGAAAGTTGTATATCATGTGAATATATCAGTGAAAGTATTCCGGACTGATCCGAGTGAATTTTGCTTTGTTTCATACGTGCTCGGGTCAGACCGAATATATTTCCAAGTTAGGTTTCTCTTGGAGCATCAAAAAAGAAGTTGAAGTTAAGACATATTCCACGTATTTACTGGTATTAATTTCGTTGTGTATTGTTTGATATGAATGTATACTCTGATGTTGTAATCACCTATATACACAGTTTTCTTTTGAATAAAGTATGTTGATATATTATATTTTGTCCATTTTGCCGTGAGACTCTGATCTTCTTATTCTTCTATTCTAATATTTCTTTCTTTCTCTTCTCACCCTGTAAGGTCTTTCTATTAAAAATCTTTTTTCTGTGAAATTTGAGTTGACATGGGTTGTTAGATGTTGGCTTAAACTATATGAAAAAAGTGGGTCGTTACAGATATGTTGTAGTAACTATGGTTGTCGCAGCATGTTGCTGTATGGTTCGATCTTTAGGCTGGTATCATCTCTTGATCTACTGGATTTCACTGTGAAGGAAAAGGGGGGGGTATCTGTATTCTAATTTATCCCTATTTTAATTTTAATTAATGTCCATATATATATACATATATATATATATCGATTATAAGCACAATTGGAGAAAATATGTTGTAACAACCCAGATTTTCAGAACCAAATTAAATTTTTTATTTTAGCTATTTTAATGGATTTTGAATATTTAAAATGATTTATTTTAAATAATAATGATTAAAAATTTATTTTAAACATAGTCAGAACGAAAATTTTATTTTAATTATAAAACGAGCCTGAAATTGCGCGGTAGTTCGAAAATTCGATTTTAAATTTCAATTGAATGTACATGATTCAAAATAAATCGGATTTCATTAAAACCAGAAATATTTGAATCTGTTTAATTAGATCTTTCTAACGAATGTGAAAAATCCATATTTCATAACGAGAATTGAAAGTTATGTCCAGTTTAAAATTCAAAATAGTCGCTATGGAATTTAATATAATTTATAGCCCTTAAAAATAGCCATTTTGCAAATGATCTCCGTTTTCGACGAAACCAATTTTGTTGGATCCGGAATGTCAAATTATTGCTACATTCCAATTTTCATAGTTTTTGGAATTAATATGTGAGCGTGGTGAATTTAAACATGATCGGTAATTTCAGTTTGAATTTAATTGACTGGAAAATGACCGTTTTTCAAACGGTCTCCAAATTCGACAAAATTAGTTTTGTTAGGACCGTATCGTCATAACATAGTTAGATTTATTTTTCTGGAATTTTTGGAGTCAGTATGTGGCCCCTGTAAATTAAAATGTACGTTCAAATTCAGTATATGTTGAGTTATATTTAAATTTAAAGAAAAACCAATTAAAACAGTCGAATAGGCTTACGAAACATATCCCATTGTTTCCGAAATGGGGGTAATTAGTTAGGGACGTCAGTCGTTGGGTTTGAATTGGAGTTCGAATTAAAACTTACTTTTTGAAATTAAAAGGAATTATATTTTTTTTTTTATAAACTCCCCCTCCTTCTTTATCTCTCCCCATTCAAATTGAAATAAAAAAGAAAAGAGCGAGCGATGGAACCTTAGCGACCGCCGATGGTGCCACCCCCCAGCAATGCTGACGCGCCGCCGCCGCCTACAGCAACCCCTGCCTCCCTCTCTCCTCTCCATCCTCTCTCTCTCCACCTCTAAACCGCCCCCAGGTCCAAATCGCCACAGCCATAAACCATAGCCTCCATCACTGGCCATTTGCGCCATCTCCAACCGCGTCAGACCCCACGCCGCCCCCTGGTCACTCCATTCCAACTGTGGGCCTCCTCCTCCATTGAAGATCTAATTTTTAAAAAAAATGAGTTTTTATTTTTATTTTTTTATGCTATTAAATTTTTATATAAAAACTTTGTTTTAAAAATCTGACTTTTATTTATATAAACTTATGATTTTTATTTATATAAAGTTGTGATTTTTATTTATATAAAGTTATGATTTTTAGTTTTATGTAAAAATATCATTATTGGGCAGTTAAAGATAGGATTTTTATCGTAGCAAGAAAATATTTTTGGCAAGTTAAAAACATGATTTTTAACTAGCGTATGGCATGTAAATATTTTTAGAAAGATCAAAATATGATTTATATATATATAGTAGCAATATAAAAATATGATATATACATATATATATATAGTAGCAATATAAAAATATGATTTTTATATATAATAGCATTATAAAAAATGTGATTTTAAATGTAAACCGCGTGAAACAGATTGCACCGGAACCACGGTGAAGTACACTACTCACTGGAAACAAATCCAAATCTAAACCGTTAAAGTAAAGACTGACAGAGTGGAAACCAAAGGTGAGAACTCCTTCTCACTATAATTATTAATAGTTAAATATATACTAGGATGCAGATGGGGCTTAGAAACCCCCGACACTATTTTATTGTACAAACCATGGTTGTTTGTTTGGATTGTATTGTGGAGATTTAGATATTGATTGATTTATTTGTTTGAATTTGATCTGGATGTGAATTGGGTTGAAATTGGTTTGCGTATGGCGCGAACCAGTATTAGGCGAGGGATAAGGCTAGACCTTACTCCGATTTTAATATCGCATTGTTATGCTGTCGAAATTTTCCTAAAATGTGTTAGAAAAATTAATAGCCAGTTAAAAATATTATTATTAACATATATATGAGATACATAAAATGGCTAGGTTATGGAATAAATACTAGTTCGCTAGAAATAATATTTTTAGTTTATAACGGCGATGAATAAAATTATTTAGGCGTTGTATAGAATTTTATAAGCAAAGTTATAAAATTTTATATATTTATTGGATAGTTAAAAATACGTTTACACATCCATTTACAAGTCGGCGGCTTGTTTATGCTCACTTATTTTTGTGATATCGATTGGGACGATAATTTTTACACATCGCCCAAGTGCACACATAATAATAATTATTTGATGGTTGAAACCCAACATCGGTATTGGGATGATATTTGGCATACACTAATCCCGATTGTTTAGTTGTATGTCAATCAATAGGTTGACAAACTTTTATAAGCATTAATTATTTATATTTAACGCTTATGCAGTTGTGTAATGCACTCTGCATGATGGTTGATTGTATATCATTATTGTTGTGTACATGTGTGTATGAAATCCATATAAATAAACTTGTACGATAATTGATTAGGTCTGATTCCAATTCAAAAGGAACAAATATATTAAAATAAGGAAATATTTTAAAATAATATTCAATAGAGGATTAAAATGTGATTTTGATGTCCGATTTTTGATGGACATGAAAATATTGAAATGTGTGAAGCCGTGTTGATTAGATTTTCGCCATTTTAATGCGAACGATATTTATATCGATTTTATTCATTTTTATAATGAATATCTAAAAGGAAATGATTTCAAAATCAGATATTGTGAAAATATTAACATTTAAATATTATAATGATAAGGAGTATTCAATTTTTATTTAAAATTGAAAATGAAAGTGGGAATCATTTTAAAACGAATTTATAAACAATTTATAAAATATGATTTAAATGGGAATCGACAAAATATATATATAATATTTTTATATATTATATATAATTAATGGCCTGAATAGAATGTGCCGTGCAGTGACCATTCGCGAATTTTGACCATTGACTTTGAATTTACATTACGGGAGACCATCAGATTCTACTAAATCGGAACTGTTGGTTTCATAGCGAAAAGAGCTTTCGAACAAATATAATAGATTTGAAATCTAACAGTTGGATTTGGAAATATGTCCAAATCAAATTTAGAAAAGGTTGTTGTAAATGCAATTCGATGACCGTTTATGGAAATCGACTGAAAGCGCCTTGTTAAAATTATTAAAAATTTGCTTAAAATCATAACAAATGATTTGGATGAAAAATTCCACGTTTGTAAAGATAAAAATATATTTTTATCAAAATGAACCAGTTATTAACTAGAATAAAAATCCAATATTTTTAAAGAAATAAATTGGATTTAAATTAGTTTTAATATAACCAGAAATTTCCAATGAACAAATTGGAATGGGTTTGGAATGGAAATAATCTTCGGAATATTTCGATATTGGATTCCGTGATTATACGGATATTGTTATGGAAAATTGAAAGATATATTTATATCGTTGTTTCCAATATGATATTTGTTGGTTTCATAATTTGATATTGAATATAAGCTAATATAATTTCTATTCAGAGCCTTGTATTTAATATCAAATGGGATTTTGGGTTTGTCGTGAATGGTGTCTTTAGTAACACTGTTCTTAAACCCAGCTGAGAAAAGAATAAATCTTTTAATTTAGATTTTGAGAAGTTTACCAATTAATTAATATTTAATTGGAATTGAATTAAGAATTGGATTTTTTGGTTTATCGTTACCGGTGTTTTAAATAACACTTGTTCTTTAACCAGATTAACAGTGAAGTTAAGATTTGGAATTTATAAACTTTATTCTAAGATTTAATGGAATTTTCCAAAGTAAAGTTTTCCAATTTAATAACATAAATTGGGATTGAATGGAATTCGGTTTGGTAATAATCGAAGTGAGCTTCTGTGGAGGAAGACTGTTAATATGTATGGAATTGAAAAGGCTTTGTTGTTATTACATTTATATTATTAGTCAGATATAGAAATTGATATCGATTATATATTGATCTGTTTCTCTGTGAAGATTCCATAATAAGTGGAATGTGATTTTGGGTTTATCGTGAACTATGTTTTAAATGACATTGGTTCTTTAACCCAGTTAAAGACAAGATTACATGTCTAACATTGTGTTTTGAACTGTATTGTTGATCTCTGCTAAATATATATATGTTTGGTAGCGGAGAATTTATTCTCTTGCTTAACACCCTTCTCTAAGACGTATGAGCTTAGAGGTTATATATCGGCAGAAATCAGTGGTACTGTGTAGATTGTCAGTGTGGCCTGTTTGATTTCCCAAAGTTTAATAATAATTAATAATGATTTTTGGGAAGATTAAAAATAAGTGGAGTTTTAATGAATCTTTAATTAGATTAAAATGCGAAAGGGATAATTTAAATTATCAAATTTGGGAAATGATCGAGAATGGAGTACCACCAGTTTTTACTCCAAGCGATAGTTAAATTTTAAATTAGATTTGAATGTGAAATGGTAATTAAATTTACCGATAACACTGTGGTGTTAGATATGGAGTATTACCAGTTTTGCTCCATGTGATGAATAGGTTGGGATTAGGAAATAAAACATATGATTACTTTGGTAAGGTGCGCTAATCCCGACTAGTTTGGATAAACCTTAATTTGGTTTGAATTGATATTCAAAGGAAGATTAAAGTATAAATTTTAAAGAATTTACCTTTGATCAATTAATGGGAACCTTTCCCTAATGATGTATATATTTGAATAAAATATATATTCAAAATTGGAATGAGGCATATGTTGTGTTTTTATAACACTTGATTATATGATACGTGAATTATTCGGAAAGGCCAGGTTTATACCCATTCTGAATAATTGATTTGACGATTAGTCGACGATGAAGACGATTATTGAAGACCGAAGTTCTTCACATCGTTTGGATGATTATTGATGTCTTGATTGGGTTGTACACCCAAGACAAAGTAATAAGTGGTGATCGTCCAGACGTACTTGGAGATCGACCAGATATGCGAGGACCTCTCTCCTGTATTGAACATATGGGATGAGGAATAAGGTGCCTTCAGTTTCGTTCAGACCCAGAGCGAACTAGTAAATGGATGCGTGTCAGACATTGGATTTTATTCTGTGTTGATTGATTTCTATTAAATATATATTTGTTTGGTGGCGGAGAATTTATTCTCTTGCTTAGCACCCTTCTCTGAGACATACGAGCTCAGAGGTTATATATCGGTAGACACCAGTCGCATGGCGTGAATTGTCAGTGTGGCATGATGAGATGCAAATGATCAAGGCTTCTGTTGAAAAGTAGAGTCTTGTGGTTGATGATCAAATCACGGCTTTAAATAGCATAGCTTTGTGTATAGCGTTAATTCGCGAGCCTCACACCTCGGTATAAGTCAAAAACGGGATAAGGGACCCAAGGAGTCCACGACATGGTATGGATCCTAGACATTTATTATATTTTCTACCTATGTGGATGATGGATTGCGAGGCGCCTCGAATATATCGGTTACTACGGAGCCGACGGATAGATCCTACAGGACCGGGAAACGTGTATTCAGGAATAACTAATCCTCAAACGTAAGGGAGGACCAGCCTTGGAGGATCCAAGGGTCCACTGCAGGGAACCGTGAGGCACTTATAGAGTGTCTCGAAGCCGGCGAGGAGTACTTCCCTTACCTCGACTCATGACAGAAATCCAATTTCCAATACGTGACATTTCGGTTTAGATTGTAGAGCTTAGTATGGCGACATGATCGATGTATCTATGTCATCTATGATTGATACATTTATATTTGAAGTTGTTTTATACACTACGCACTTATAATAGTATCAAATGATTTGTTTTAAACATACTCAGCTTGTTTGGCTATTATAAGGTAAAACTCTATCCTTCGTCTTGCGTTGCATTATGTGATGGGACCTGAGTCTTATAATAGCTTCATTTTTCGAAAAGCATTGCATAGTTTATAAACTGTTTTATGCACTGGTATTCTTGGGAGGAAACCCGTTCCGTGTTATATGGCGTGGTTCCTTGATTTACTTTATTCCTAAAGTAAAGTTTTAATAGTTGTTTTAGTTCTCACACCAGTCCCATGACTGACCTGGAGTTTATTGTTTTACTAAACTCTAGGTGCCCCTATTTTCCACACGGGTAGCTACTAGTTTTGGTTTTACGGATTTATTTTCACAGGATCTTGGTTTACAGTTGGAGCGATATTTGGAAATCTCTGTATCTGTGTATCTCTTTCAGTTGTGTTATGTATTGTTTTCCGTTGCATTGTAATTTTAAATATCTGATATTTTCCTGTTGTATATTATTCATTTATACTCTGATATCTTGTACTATGATGTAATTGTTGTAATAAGAAATGAAAGGTTCTTCTGTTTGTTCTATTGTTTCTGCGTGTTCTTCACATAGAACACGTTCATCATTTATTTCCATACCCCAATTGATTAGTTTGTCCTTTGTGTTTATCTTCTGCAAAATTATTCTGTACACACAACATGACACTTTCCTGTTGTTGATTGAATTCCAGATAATAGGGCACTAGTTCGCACTACTAAATTTATTTTTGATTGTTTCCCAAGTTTGTGAAAAGGAAAGTTTCTGAGTATCTAGCCATGTTAAATAATCCTCATCATAATTGTCATATATTTTTAATTGTTTGATCAATCCTTCCACTTCTCTAGTTTCTGTAAATTTTGTAGTATTCTATTGTTTATTTGTATGATTTCATCCACTTTTTTATGTTTACACCCACTAATATGAGGCACTCTCCATGACACCCCTATTTGGGAGCACTTCAAATGCACCTCATTTATAGTAAAGTATTTATATTAAAATAGGTTAGTGGAGGGAGAGAGAATTAGTGGAAGGAGAGAGAAACATGATTTTATTGTGGAAATTAGGGGGTTAAGCGGGTGCTCTTGATTATATGTATATAAGGTGGGCTCTAGGGCTTCCATATTTTGTCGCACCCCTTTTACCCCTCATTGTGATCCACTCATTTATATGTAAAAAAGTTAGTGAGGGAAAGAGAGTTAGTAGGAGGAGAGAGAAAGGAGATTGTGTGATGAAAAGTAAGAAGGCTAAAGGGGAGCTGCACCATTTGGCGTGCTCTTGATCACACACGCACACGCGCACACACACACACACAGAAACAATAGAACAAATAATTGTTTTAGTGTGTGCGCGTGCGTGTGCGCATTTATATAATTTTGACTAAAAAATATATTTGTATCCATAATGTTTTACGATTGCTTATTTATGTAATTCTAATACCAATGTCCTTCAAGTTTTCAATAATTTAATTTAATTTAATTACTGAAAAATTTAATGCATTTGAATGATAAAAAATTAATAACATTTGTTGTTTACACGTCCAATAAAAGGAACTCTATCAACTTTGCATGCTTAATATATACGGTGAGAATGTAATTTATTGACCAACAATACTCAATAAAATTATAGAAGCATTAAATAACGTCCGTAGTATATAGTTGAAAACAGTAGACTGGAGAAATATTTTGTGTAAAGAAAGAAAAAAAAAATGAGAATATACGAAGGAAATCAGAGTGACTGTGATTATTGCAAGCGTTGTTCGGAAAGAGAGAAACGAGATAGTATTTAACAGGAAACAGAGAAATGCAATCACAGTCAGTAAAATTGCAGTTTCAGAGATTAAATTGAGCAGTAGAAGAATTAAAGACACATAACTCACTGGTAGCTTGGAATCCACATCCGATGCTTTGGGAGACCTCGATCGAAGGGATGAGTCGTTTGGAATTCCAGAACGACCACGAATAACTTTGACCCACTGTGAAATTTGCATTGAAAAGTTGAAGAAGACGGTCGGGTTTTCTGGAGAAATAGACTTGAGTTGTCATGAACTAATTAGTATATTAATGTATAACAGCTGCTTTAATTGTCCATGTCTGGTTCATGTGCTCTTATTGACCAATTATCCATTGAAAGTCATTATAAATCATTGGAAATCACCATTGGAATTTGTTGAAGATAGATGACTTGTAAGTCGCTGCCAACTGGAAATCTGGGTATTTTTTTCTAGAATTTACATAGCTTGCTTCCACCCACTTCCTGTCTCACCGTCGGATGCTCTGAGCTTCCGCGATTGCTTGGAAATTGAAGGCCTTCTTGTTCGAATTGGGGTTCAAGCCACTGGGTGACTAGGTTCCGGCATTGCCGGCGATTACTGAAGCTTCTTCAGTTGCAGTCTCCTCCAACCAATCCTCTGGTGATCTCGAAGTTCTTTTCTTTCCTTGTTTGTGGAGTGCGATTTGTTCTGATATTAGTAGGTTGGTGGGTCTGTTTTTCTAGGTGTTGAGACGATTTGCTTTGATCTGGTTTGTGTTGGTTTTATTGAGGAAGTTGAGAACTGAATTGTTCTTTGTAAAGAATTCGACTTCACTCCCATCTTAAGTCGTTTTTTGGTCGATATGTTCTGTCATGGCTTTCTGGTGTGAATGTGGCGATGCTCGACGAGATGGAGTGTTCTTGAATGATTTTTTCGGCAGTTTTTTTCAGTCTATAAGCTATTGTTTTGTAATCCAGTTAGTATGCTAACCGAAATCATGTAATGTTTCTAATTAATATATGTTACCAATTTCTAAAAAATATATATATAACAATACTCACATATATACCCAAACATAATATTAAACCCAAATCATACATATACAATCCAATAAACACAACGTAAAGCAATACATACAACATCTAACAAAACATAACAAACCAATGTCATTCAAACAAAGATAAATCATCATCCAAAAAATAATGTCTAAACCAACATCCAGATCAGCAATAATATATACAATCCACCACAATATCAACCAAATCCTCACCCACTCAAAGGTATATGTACATAACAAAAAATAATAATCAAATCATACCTCAGAGACGCTCCTCCAAAACCACCAAATGAAGCAAAACTGTAACAACCCATATTTTCAATCAATTTAAAAAATTAACTTTTGTTGATTTTAGTGGATTTTAAAATGGTAAATACTGAATTTAGACTTGATAATAGTTGAAAATTTATTTCTACATTTGGTTTATATTTTACTAGGATCAAAACAAGGTCAGTAAACTTTTAAAATCATTTTAAAAGTGAAAATTTTGAAAATCAATATTTTAATATTATTTTGATGACTTGAAAATGAACCATTTTTTGAAACAGTCTCGGATGATGGTCAAACACGATCAGGAAGATGGTCAAATACGACCGGGAAAGGTTATGTTCAGGAAAAATTACAATTATCAGATTGACGTGGATGACGTCAACCACACTCCTTTCACTCAGGAAATCAGGAATTATCATAATCTCCCAGATTTCAAACTTCCACAATTGGAGCCCTACAACGGTAGGACAGATCCTACAATGCACTTGATGCGCTACAAATGGCATATGGAAGTTCAATCGGCGTCATAAAACGTCATGTCTAAATGTTTTCCACTCTTTCTGACTGATATAGCCACAATGTGGATTCCGCAGGTAGAAACAGAATCGATCAGCAGTTGGAACATGTTGGTCGCACGCTTCATTGAACAATTTCGGGTTCATATTGCACGACCCAAGAACGTCATGTCACTCACTACAATCAAGAAAAGGCCCAGAGAAACTCTACTTTCATTCCTGGAACGATTCAACGTCGCACCAGCATCAATTGATCGCCCTGAAACATCCATGGTATTGATGGCAGCAGTATCCGACGTTCTAGATAACTCAGAGTTCAAAAAATCCTTGTACCGAGATCCACCACGAAATCTCGACGAATTCTACCTTGAAGAAGATAGATTTCTGCGGGAAGAAGATGCAACTCCCAAGAAGAAAGTTCTCGATGTAAACGTGCTCAAAGACGGAGAACCATCTGATTATGACAAAGGGAAAGGAACAACCACTGCAAAGAATGATCGCAATGCACAGCCTCGAAGAGGACCGAGATATGAAAACACAGGGGATGCCACCTCCTATCCAAGGCCACCTAAGAGGGAGCCAATGCTAGCACAACGCAATTCCGGTAGACATTGCATGTTTCATGACATAGACGGTCATAACACTGATGATTGCCGACATTTGCTAGACCTTATTGACGACCGTGTCAGACGAGGAGAGCTACCCAAATATGTAACTCAACCGACTACGCCTAGACATGCGCTGCCACCACCTATTCACCAGAGAGGGAACGATGCTGGATCGAGCAATCGTGGGATTATCATTCGCTGATCGCACTCAGCAGATCTCTCCAGTTTATTGGACTCCAGTCCACAGTTCATGTTTTTCGGCTTTTAGGCGACTTCTTGCCCCTCTTTGTTTTTTTTGCATGTAACAAGCACGACAACATCGGCCCATATGCACGGAACCGACCGGTAGTCTCCAGTCGTGTTCCGGGTTAGAATAACTGTCGCTTACCTTCCATGAATCAATAAAGATCATTGATGAGCTCCGGCTCCCAACTGGATCCGTCCAGTATAAACAGACATGAGCTCCGGCTCCGAATTGGATCCGTCCAAAATAAACACTGAGCTCTGGCTTTGAACTGGATCCGTCCAGTACAAACAAACTCTCATTAGCCTTTCTTTGGTCGTCTTACTCCGGTAAGGCCGTCTTGGAACCCCATTGCACTTCCTTGGTCGTCTTACTCTGGTAAGGCCATCTCGAAACCATTTTTGCATTATTTATCTTTTTGTTTTGCAGGTACAGATTATGGACTTCACAGATTATCTAGATCAAATCTTCCTTCAATCAGCAAGATATGTTATGGGGGGCAAACTTGTTGATACACTTTTTGGTCAAAGCCGTCGCACATGGAATTCCTGAATAGTAACACGCTCAAGCAGTGGAAACAAAGTCAGAAGACATAGAGCGGTTAGGTCGAAATCGCAACATCAGCAGGCCCAAAAATCCTATCAGATGACCTCTTTTAGGCCCAAAAGCAGCAACTATGGATCTACGATTTATAACACTTGTATCCCTCTGAATTAGCTTTAGGTAGAGATTTCGATTGGCTCAATCGTACTTACGGTTTGAAAGTTACGCCTGTTTCCGTAAACGCATGCAGAAATTGGATTTTGAGAATTGGTGACATTTCTATACAGGTTGCCCCCTTCGGTTCGTGGGCTCGTCCTTGGATCGCACCCCCGGCTCGTGAAGCACCTTCGGTCGGCTCATGATGCAACCTGGCTCGCCCCCTCACCCGACTCATGGTGGTCATAGTAGTCACGACCTGCACATGGTGTATATAGGGATCATGACCCTATGACCACGAACCTGCCCTTGGACCTTGAACCAACCCCTGGACATGCTGATACAAGCATAGATCTTGACCTATTCTTAAGGGTACTTGTGCTCCTACTGTCCCAGATCGGGTGCCAGGTGCCTTATCATGAACCGATCCTCCCAGAGGCTCTCCTAAATCTATAAATACACCACTCCATGGAAATTTGCATGGACATTTGGCCATTCTACTCCTCGGCTTCCACCATTACTGAAGTGCAAGGACTTTGCTCCTTTCTACATCTAAATTATCCTCTTGTAATCTCAATTAACACACAGATTTTGTGGCTACATATAACTGATTCTTGTAACCTGTCTGTATAACAATAAGATTATAAAGTGGACATAGGCTACATCTACAGCCGAACCACTATGAAAACCTCGTATGTTCCCTCTTATTTATCATTTTCTGTATTTTGTGATCTGTGATCTGCATTTGGGTGTTAGTGCCATTTTTTGGTCTAACATTTTGGTGCGCCGGGTGGGGGGCACACGACAACTTCAACTTCTAGCTTGGATTATTTGGCTATTGGATCAATGGAAATCAAAAGGAAAAAAACTGGAACTTCCTCTCGTGCTGAGGATGTTGATGCTAAAGGCGCAAGGAACGAGAACAACCTCGAGGCTTCCTCTCATGGGGATCCTTCTGCATACTTGACTAGAGAAGAGATGGACGACGTTCTCGCTGAACTGAGAGCCCAGATGGCAAAGCAAGATGATCTCCTTAGGAAAAAACAAGAGATGATCGATGGATTCTTCGCTTGGATGGATGGAAGGCTGAGCAACGTTCAAGTCATCAGAAATGAAGCAACTGAAGCGGCTCATGCAACACATGGAGTTGGAGGCAACCCCCTCGCTCTTGGAAACGGTCAGGCTCAACCATCTTTAGCTCCGATTCAAATGAATAACAGAATGCATGCTCCCGCTCCATGCTAGGATCTGGCTCGTGATGGGCATCCAGACCCGACTCGTGATGGACATCCGGCTCCGGCTCGTGATAGGCTTCTAGACCCGGCTTGTGATGGGCTTCTAGACCCGGCTCGTGATGGGGACCCACTACCCGGTCGTCTCGCCCCCCATGGCCCATGAACCGGACCTCACAACCCGCTCCCAGCAGCTCACCAATAGCTTCCTCACTCTCTTGCATTCAACGTTGGGGGCACCAGCTCTGACCTTGACAACTTGCAACAATTTTTTGAAGGAAATCGACTAACAGATCTGAGTGAATGCTTCTCAAGAGGCCACACTTATCAGAATGACGTGGATGATGTTAACCACACTCCTTTCACTCGGGAAATCAGGAATTCTCATAATCCCCCAGATTTCAAACTTCAGCAACTGGAGCCCAACAACGGTAGGACACATCATACCGTGCACCTGATGTGCTACAAACAACATATGGAAGTTCAACCGGCATCAAAAAACGTCATGGCTAAATGTTTTCCCCTCTTTCTGACAGATATAGCCGCTATGTGGATTCGGCAGCTAGAAACATAATCGATCCGCAGTTGGGGCATGTTGGTCGCACGCTTCATTGAACAATTTCGGGTTCACATTGCATGACCCAAGAATGTCATGTCACTCACTACAATCAAGCAGAGGCCCAGAGAAACTCTGCATTCATTCCTGGAAAGATTCAATGTTGCAGCAGCATCAGTTGATTGCCCTGAACCATCCATGGTACTGATGGTGGCAGTATCCGGCGTTCTAGATAAATCAGAGTTCAAAAAATCCTTATACCAAGATCCACCATGAAATCTCGGCAAATTCTACTTTGAAGCAGATAGATTTCTGCAGGAAGAAGATGCAACTTCCGAGAAAATTTCTTGATGTCAATATGCTCAAAGAGGGAGAACCGTCTGATTATGAAAAAGGCAAAGGAATAGCCACTACAAAGAATGATCGCAATGCTCATCCCCGAAGAGGGCCCAGATATGAAAAGTACACCGAACTCAATTCAACGCTGAATGACATTTACATCGACACAGGGGTGCTACCTCCTATCCAAGGCCTCCCAAGAGGGAGCCAACGCTAGCACGACGCAATTCCGGTAGAAATTGCATGTTACATGACATGGACGGTTATAACACTGATGATTGCCAACATTTACGAGACCTTATTGAGGACTGGGTCAGACGAGGAGAGCTACCCGAGTATGTAACTCAACCGACAGCGCTCACACCTGCACTGGCACCACCTGTTCTCGGGAGAGGGAACAATCCTGGATCGAGCAATCATGGGTTATCATTCGCTAATCGCACTTAGCGGATCTCTCCAATTTATCGGACTTAAGTCCATAATTCATGTTTTTAGGCTTTTAGGCGACTTCTCGCCCCTCTTTGTTTTCTTTGCATGTAACAAGCACGGCAACAGCGGTCCACATGCACGGAACCATCCCGTAGTCTCTAGTCGTGTTCAGGGTTAGAATAATTGCCGCTTAGCTTTCATGAATCAATAAAGATCAATGATGAGCTCCGACTCCCAATTGGATCCTTCCAGTATAAACAAACATGAGCTCCTGCTCCGAACTGGATCCGTCCATTATAAACACTGAGCTCCGGCTCTGAACTGGATCCGTCCAGTACTAACAAACTCTCATTAGCCTTTCCTTGGTCGTTTTACTCCGGTAAGGCCGTCTTGGAACCCCATGACACTTCCTTGGTCGTCTTACTCCGGTAAGGCCATCTCGAAACATATTTTGCATTGTTTGTCTTATCTTCTTGTAGGTACAGATTATGGATTTCACAGATTATCCAGAACACATCTTCCTCCAATAAGAAAAAATATGTTCCGGGGGGAAAACTTGTTGACACACTTTTTGGTCAAAGCTATCACACATGGAATTTCTGAATACCAACACGCTCAAGTAGTGGAAACAAAGTTAGAAGACATGGAGTGGTTAGGTCGGAATCGCAACATCAACATAAACAGGCCCGAAACTCCTATCAGATGACCTCTTTTAGGCCCGAAAACGACAACTACAAAGATTTTTCTGTAACTCTAGTAGCCCTCTGAATTAGCTTCAGGCAGAGATTTCAATTGGCTCAATTGGACTTATGGTTCGAAAGTTACGCCTGTTTCCATAAATGCACGCAGAACTTGGATTTGAGAATTGGAGACATTTCTGTTCAGGTCGCCCCCTTCAGTTCATGGGCTCCTTCTTGGCTCGCACCCCCCGACTCGTGAAGCACCTTCGGTCGGCTCGTGATGCAACCTGGCTCGCCCACTCACCCGACTCGTGGTGGTCATAGTAGTCACGACCCGCTCGTGATGCACATGGGGATCATGACCCCATGACCACAAACCGGCCCTTGGACCACGAACCGCCCCTGGACCTGCTAATACAAGCATAGATCTTGACCTATTCCTAAGGCTACTTTCTCTTCTACATTCTCGGATCGGGGGCCACGTGCCTCATCACGAACCGATCCTCTTAGAGGCTCTCCTACAGCTATAAATACACAGTTACATGGAATTTGAGTGGACTTTTGGCCATTCTTCTCTACG
Organism: Allium sativum; assembly: GCA_030737875.1. Taxonomy (NCBI): domain Eukaryota; kingdom Viridiplantae; phylum Streptophyta; class Magnoliopsida; order Asparagales; family Amaryllidaceae; genus Allium; species Allium sativum. The sequence continues at coordinate 227,182,067 of CM060919.1, read as the reverse complement.
GCTTTCAACATTACTGAAGTGCAAGGACTTTTTACCTTTCTACATCTAAATTCTCCTCTTGCAGTCTCAATTAACACACGGATTGTATGGCTACATGTAACTGATTCTTGTAATCTGTCAGTATAACAATAAGATTATAAAGTGGAGGCAGGCTACATCTACAACCGAACCACTATAGAAACCTCGTGTATTCCCTCTTATATATCATTTTATGTATTTTGTGATATGTGGTCTGCATTCGGGTGTTAGTGCCATTTTTTGGTCTAACATTTTGGCGCGCCAGGTAGGTGGCAGAAGACAACTTCAACTTCTAGCTTGGATTATGTGGCTATTGGATCAATTTAAATCAAAAGGAGAAAAAATTGAACTTCCTCTCATGGAGAGGATGTTGAGGTTGAAGGCGCAACGAACAAGAACAACCACGAGGCTTCCTCTCATGGGGATCCTTCTGCATACTTGACTAGAGAAGAGATGGACAACGTTCTCGCTGAACTGAGAGCCCAGATGGCAAAGCAAAATGATCTCCTCGGGAAACAACAGGAGATGATCGATGGATTCTTCGCTCGAATGGTTGGAAGGCCGAGAAACGTTCAAGCCATTAGAAATGAAGCCACTAAAGTGGCTCATGCATCACATGGACTCGGGGGCAACCCCCTCGCTCTTAGAAACGGTCAGACTCAACCATCTTCAGCTCCGATTCAAATGAATACCAGAATGCAAGCTTTTGCTCTACACCAGGACCCGGCTCGTGATGGGCATCCAGATCTGGCTCGTGATGGACATCCAGCCCCGGCTCGTGATGGGCTTCCAGACCCGGCTGGTGACAGGCTTCCAGACCCGGCTCGTGATGGGGACCCACGACCTGGTCGGCTCGCCCTCCATGGCCTACGTACCGGACCTCACGACCCGCTCCCAGCAGCTCACCAACAGCTTCCTCACTCTCCTGCATTCAACGCTGGTGGCACCAGCTCTGACCTTGGAAACTTGCAACAACTTTTTGAAGGAAATCGACTAGAAGATCTGATTGAACGCCTCTCGAGAGGCCACACTTATCAGAATGACATGGATGATGTCAACCACACTCCTTTCACTCAGTAAATCAGGAATTCTTGTAACCCCTTGATTTCAAACTTCCGCAGCTGGAGCCCTATAATGGTAGGACAGATCCTACGTGCACCTGATGCGCTATAAACGACATATGGAACTTCAATCAACATTAGAAAACATCATGGCTAAATGATTTTCCTTCTTCTGACTGATATAGCCGCTATGTGGATTCGGCAGCTGGAAACATAATCAATCCACAGTTGGAACATGTTGGTCGCACGTTTCATTGAATAATTTTGGGTTCACATTGCACGACCCAAGAACGTCATGTCACTCTACAATCAAGAAGAGGCCTAGAGAAACTCTGCGTTCATTCCTGGAAAGATTCAACGTTGCAGCAGCATCATTTGATGTCCCTGAACCGTCCATGGTATTGATGGCAGAAGTATCCGGCGTTCTAGATAACTCAAAGTTCAAAAATCCTTGTACTGAGATCCACCACGAAATCTCGGCAAATTCTACCTTGAAGCAAATAGATTTCTGCGGGAAGAAGATGCAACTTCTGAGAAGAACGTTCTAGATGTCAACATGCTCAAAGGCAGTAAACCATCTGATTATGACAAAGGCAAAGGAACAATCACTGATAAAAAGGATCGCAATGCTCATCCCCGAAGAGGGCCCAAATACGAAAAGTACACCGAACTCAATTCAACGCTAACTGACATTTACATGGACACAAGGGGTGCCACCTCCTATTCAATGCCTCCGAAGAGGAAGCCAATGCTAGCACAATGCAATTCCGGTAAACATTGCATGTTTCATGACATGGATGGTCATAACACTGATGATTGCCGACATTTGCGTGACCTTATTGAGGACTGGGTCAGACGAGGAGAGCTACCCGACTATGTAACTCAGCGAATAGTGCCCATAACTGTGTTGCCACCACCTGTTCCCTGAAGAGGGAACGATCCTAGATCGAGCAATCACGGGATTATCGTTCGTTGATCGCACTCAGCGGTTCTCTTCAGTTTATTGGACTCCAGTCCACAATTAATGTTTTTAGGCTTTTAGGCGACTTCTCGCCCCTCTTTATTTTCTTTGCATGTAATAAGCACAACAACATCGGCCCACCCTCATGGAACCGACCCGTAATCTCTAGTTGTGTTCAGGTTTTAGAATAACTGCCGCTTAGCTTTCATGAATCAACAAAGATCATTGATGATCTCTGGCCCCCAACTGGATCCGACCAGTATAAACAGACATGAGCTCCGGCTCCGAACTGAATTCGTCCGATATAAACACTGAGTTCCGGCTCTGTACTAGATCCATCCAGTACAAACGAACTCTCATTAGCCTTTCCTTGGTCGTCTTACTCCGGTAAGTCCGTCTTGGACCCCATAGCACTTCCTTGGTCGTCTTACTCTGGTAAGGCCGTCTAAGAATCATTTTTGCATTGTTTGTCTTATCTTTTTGCAGGTAAGGGTTACGGATTTCACAGATTATCCAGAACACATCTTCCTTCTATCAGCAAGATATGTTCTGGGTGGCAAACATGTTGACACACTTTTTGGTCAAAGTTGTCATACATGGAATTCCCGAATAGTAACATGCACAAGCAGTGGAAACAAAGTCAGAAGACATATAGCGTTAGGTCGGAATCACAACATCAAATAAACAGGCCTGAAACTCCTATCAGACAACCTATTTTGGGCCCGAAAACAAAAACTATGGAGCTTTGTCCTATGACTCTTGTAGCCCTCTGAATTAGCTTCAGGCAGAGCTTTCGATTGGCTCAATCGGACTTTCGGTTTGAAAGTTACGCCCGTTTTCGTAAACGCACGCAGTACTTGGATTTTAAGAATTAGTGACATTTCTGTTCGGGTCGCCTCTTCGGTTTGTGTGCTCCTCCTTGGCTCGCACCCCCTGGCTCATGAAGCACCTTCGGTCGGCTCATGATGCAACCTGGTTCGCCCCTTCACCCGACTCGTGGTGGCCATAATAGTCACGACCCGCTCGTGGTGCACGTGGGGATCATGACTCCATGACCACGAACCGTCCCCTGGACCACAAACCGACCCTTGGACCTGCTGATACATGCATAGATCTTGACCTATTCTTAAGCCTACTTGCTTTCCTACTTTCCCAAATCGGGTGCCACGTGCCTCATCACGAAACGATCCTCCCAGAGGCTCTCCTACAGCTATAAATACACCACTACATGGAATTTTGAGTGGACTTTTAACCATTCTTCTCCGCGACTTCCACCATTACTGAAGTGCAAGGACTTTGCACCTTTCTACATCTAAATTCTCCTCTTGTAGTCTCAATTAACACATGGATTGTGTGGGTACATGTAACTGATTCTTTTAATCTGTCAGTTTAAAAATAAGATTATAAAGTGGACGTAGGCTACATCTACAGCTGAACCACTATAAAAAATTCGTGTGTTCCCTCTTATTTATCATATTTTGTATTCTATGATCTGTGATCTGCATTCGAGTGTTAGTGCCATTTTTTGGTCGAACATTTTGGCGTGCCAGGTAGGGGCACACGACAACTTCAACTTCTAGCTTGGATTATTTGGCTATTGGATCTATGACAATCAAAAGGAAGAAAACTGGAACTTCTTCTCATGCCGAGGATGTTGATGCTGAAGGCGCAAGGAACGAGAACAGCCACGAGGCTTCCTCTCATGGGGATCCTTCTGCATACTTGACTAGAGAAGAGATGGACGACGTTCTCGCTGAATTGAGAGCCCAGATGGCAAAGCAAGATGATCTCCTAAGGAGAAAACAGGAGATGATCAATGGATTCTTCGCTCGGATGGATGGAAGGTCGAGCAACGTTCAAGTCATCAGAAATGAAGCCACTAAAGTGGCTCATGCATCACATGGACTCAGGGGCAAACCCCTCGCTCTTGGAAATGGTTAGGATCAACCAGCTCCGATTCAAATGAATACCAAAATTCAAGCTCCTGCTCTACACCAGGACCCGGCTCGTGATGGGCATCCAGACCCGGCTCGTGATGGGCATCCAGCTCCGGCTCGTGATGGGCTTCTAGACCCGGGTCGTGATGGGCTTCCAGACCCGGCTTGTGATGGGGACCCACGACCCGGTCGGCTCACCCTCCATGGCCCACGTACCAGACCTCACGACCCGCTCCTAGCAACTCACCAATAGCTTCCTCACTCTCCTGCATTCAACGCTGGGGGCACCAGCTCTGACCTTGGCAACTTGCAACAAATTTTTGAAGGAAATCGTCTAGCAGATCTTATTGAATGCCTCTCGAAAGGACACACTTATCAGATAGACGTGGATGATGTCAACCACACTTCTTTCACTTATGAAATCAGGAATTATCGTAATCCCCCAGATTTCAAACTTCCGCAACCGGAGCCCTAAACGGCAGGACATATCCTACCGTTTACCTGATGCACTACAAATGACATATGGAAGTTCAGTCGACATTAGAAAATGTCATGGCTAAATGTTTTTCCCTCTTTCTGACTGATATAGCCACTATGTGGATTCAACAACCAGAAACAGAATCGATCAGCAATTGGAACATGTTGGTCGCATGCTTCATTGAACAATTTCGGGTTCATATTGCACGACCCAGGAATGTTATGTCACACACTACAATTAAGCAGAGGCCTAGAGAAACTCTTCGTTCATTCCTGGAAAGATTCAACGTTGCAGCAACACCAGTTGATCGCCCTGAACCATCCATGGTATTGATGGCAGTAGTATCCGGCGTTCTAGATAACTTAGAGTTCAAAAAATCCTTGTACTGAGATCCACCATGAAATCTCGGCGAATTTTACCTTGAAGCACATAGATTTCTATAGGAAGTAGATGCAACTTCCGATAAGAATGTTCTCGATGTCAACGTGCTCAAAGACAGAGAACCGTCTGATAATGACAAAGGAAAAGGAACAACCACTTTAAAGAATGATCGCAATGCTTAGCCCTGAAGAGGGCCCAGATATGAAAAGTACACCGAATTCAATTCAACACTGATTGACATTTACATGGACACAGGTGGTGCCACCTCCTATCCAAGGCCTCCCAAGAAGGAGCCAACGCTAGCACAATGCAATTGTTGTAGACATTGCATGTTTCATGACATGGACGGTCATAACACTGATGATTGCCGACATTTGCGAGACCTTATTGAGGACCGGGTCAGACGAGGAGAGCTACTCGAGTATGTAACTCAACCGACAGCACCCATACCTGCGCTGCCACCACCTGTTCCCCAAAGAGGGAATGATCCTGGATCGAACAATCGTGGGATTATTATTCGTTGATCGCACTAAGCGGATCTCTTCAGTTTATCACACTCCAATCCACAGTTCATGTTTTTAGGCTTATAGGCGACTTCTCGCCCCTCTTTGTTTTCTTTGCATGTAATAAGCACAACAACAACGGTCCACACGCATGGAACCGACCTGCAGTCTCTAGTCGTATTCAGATTCGAATAACTGCTGCTTAGCTTTCATGAATCAATAAAGATCATTGATGAGCTCCGGCTCCCAACTGGATCCATCCAGTATAAACAGACATGAGCTCCGGCTCCGAACTGAATCCGTCCAATATAAACACTGAGCTCTGGCTTTGAACTAGATCTGTCCAGTACAAACGAACTCTCATTAGCCTTTCTTTGGTCGTCTTACTCCGGTAAGGCCATCTTGGAACCCCATTGCACTTCCTTGGTTGTCTTAATCTGGTAAGTCCGTCTCGAAACCATTTTTGCATTGTTTATCTTATCGTTTTGCAGGTACAGATTATGGACTTCACAGATTATCCAGAACACAACTTCCTTCAATCAGCAAGATATGTTCTGTGGGGCAAACTTGTTGATACACTTTTTGGTCAAAGCTGTCGCACATGGAATTCCTGAATAACAACACGCTCAAGAAGTGGAAACAAGGTCAAAAGACATAAAGTGGTTAGGTTGAAATCGCAATATCAACATAAACGGGCCCGAAACTCCTATTAGATGACCTCTTTTAGGCCTGAAAATAGCAACTACAGAGCTATGATTTGTAACTCTTGTAGCCCTCTGAATTATCTTCAAGAAGAGCTTTCGATTGGCTCAATCGGACTTACGGTTTGAAAGTTACGCCTGTTTCTGTAAACACACGCAGAACTTGGATTTTGAGAACTGGTGACATTTCTTTTTGGGTCGCGCCCTTCATTTCGTGGGCTCCTTCTTGGCTCGCAGCCCCGGCTCGTGAATCACCTTCGATCGGCTCGTGATGCAACCTGGCTTGCCCCCTCTCCCAATTCGTGGTGGTCATAGTAGTCACGACGCGCTCGTGGTGCACATGGGGATCACGACCCCATGACCACGAACCACCCCTGGACCACGAACCGACACCTGGACCTGCTGATACAAGCATAGATCTTGACCTACTCTTAAGGCTACTTTCTCTCCTACTTTCCCGGATCGGGAGCCACGTGCCTCATCACGAACCGATCCTCCCAGAGGCTCTCCTACAGCTATAAATACACCACTAAATGGATTTTTGAGTGGACTTTTGGCCAATCTTCTCCGCGGCTTCCACCATTACTGAAGTGCAAGGACTTTGCACCTTTCTACATCTAAATTCTCCTCTTGTAATCTCAATTAACACACGGATTGTGTGGCTACATGTAACTGATTCTTGTAATATGTCAATATAACAATAAGATTATAAAGTGGACGTAGGCTACATCTACAGCCGAACCACTATAAAATCCTCGTGTGTTCCCTCTTATTTATCATTTTCTGTATTCTGTGATCTACATTCGGGTGTTAGTGCCATTTTTTGGTCTAACAGTTAGAGTTTAGTGTTTGTGATTTGACTTTGAAAATATACTTTGGGAATATTAAAAATATATGTTTTGACTACATATAAATTTGAAAAGTTAATCAACCAATTGATGCTAGTTGTGATGTGTGATAATCTACTCAACTAAAAAAATGGAATGATAAAACCCATATGAGAATAGTAGGTATATTAAGAAAAGTCAAATCTAATGTTGAACTGAATTGAAATTTATTTGGGAGTGATATATGTATATGTTGGACAGGTTGTTGCATGGAAGATAAAAGTGGAACAAAATTGCATTCCCGACACAAAGGTATATGTTTACCGTATTGATTGGGTGTGATAATTTTATAAGCCGATTGGCAAGCCGCCAGGCTTTTAAATTTTCTTTTTTGATTTATTATGGCCCAGGTAGGCAAGTTGTAGTTGTAATGATTAACCAGTACAAAGGAGGTTATGGCGAAAATTTTCAAAAATTTAAGGCATTGGTCAAATTTGAAAAAATAGGAAGTTCTTAAAAGCTGAAAAGTTTAGGAGCTTAAGTTAGAACGAAGGCTAAGGTTTTTAAATATACGACCTTCAGTTCCATCTTCCTTTTCGAGCATGAAAAGTTTTAAGAGGAGAAGACTATAAGGACCCATATTTTCAGTCAATTTAAGAAATGAATTTTAATTGATTCTAGTGGATGTTAAAATAGTGAAATATGAATTTAAACATGGTATTAATTGAAATTTTATTTCTACATTTTTTTTATATTTTACTAGGATCAAAACAAGCATAGTAAACTTTTAAAATCAATTTAAAAGTGAAAATTTTGACAATCAATATTTTAATATTGCTTTGATGACCTGAAAATGGACCATTTTTTAAACTGTCTCAGGTGATGGTTAAATACGACTAGGACGATGGTCAAATACGAATGGGCAAGGTTTTAAATCTTGGATGTCGGTCGCGTTTCGTCTTAGGTATTTTATAGACTCACTCTCATATCGGGGGAGATCTCGGACGAGATGAGTCTAACTCGGGAGTTCGTCTCGGATTTTCATCTCGGGTCTGAAAGTTCATATTGGAACAATCTCGAGTACATGATATGTTAAAAATGATATTTTAACAAAATGATTTTTATGAATGCCATAAAAAACATAGTAACTTAAACTTAAAATGCAAAATAACCTTATTATTCTTTATTTTGCGAATGATCATTCATACTCTAAATCATAATATACTTAAAACATGAATATTGTTAGACAAGAAACATTAAAAGGATCCAAAACATTAAAATATTCAGCATAAATAGACCATAAAATACATAACTTCAAAAGTAACGTATATGTAAAAAAGATGAATATGAAAATCATAAGAATTGTAAAACATAAACAAACATACAATATTGTCATTTAACATGCAAAATGTAAAATAACAAAAGATTGATATGGCTAGATTTTTTTTTTTTAATTATAGTTCTAGTTCAGGCATAGATTTAAAAATTAACCAAAAAAACTAAGATCTCGGACGATATTCCAGTGTTTCGTCTCGGCCGACATATCGTTCGATGTTGCAATATCTCGAGCGATAAGGAGATTTAGAGTGATATTTGTTGTTTCGTTTTGGAAGGAGCCCAAAATGAGATCTCGGAGGAGATCTCAGGCGATATTTGCGAGATCTGAAACAGTGCGAATGGGGAACATTATTATTAATGATATTTTTCGTCAACACCCGAAGTAGAATAGAAAATGCATGTATTTAGAAGTTTGATGCAAGGACGATCCAATGGTTATTGAAATGCAATATTGAATCAATGCTCTTTCGCTAACTATGCCATTTCCTAAGCGTCAAGACCCTTAGTTAGAAGATTAGTTACCCTTCCCTCAGGGGGTGGGTATCACACTTACAAAACTATGAAGTCGAAGACAACCGTAAATAAAGGCCTTACTAGTTAAATAAAACTGAGACCACATGCGATAAACACCTTTGGATCTTGGATGAAATAATATACATTATGTTGAAAAGAAATAGGCTAATGCCTCACAACACTCGACATTGTATCAAAGCTATCACACTTATCAACTTATATGACACTTCCTCATCGAACCAGCCTGGGTAGGCCTTGGTTGCATCAGTTATCAAGCCATAAGTTTATAGCAGGATCCCTTCCGTTGTTGGGTTGCATTAGGGTTACTATGAAAGAGCTGAATCACATATGAAAGTTCTGAAGGGGGGAAAGCCTTGTTTTTACTCAAGACCTTCCTTCCCACGAAAGAATTTTTGATTTACCCTTTTATGAGAAAGGTTAGCGTTAACTCCCTATCTTATCATTACAGACACAATATGATTATCAAATCGAAATAATGCTTAAGTCCCGGACTTCCTCCCTTTATTAATTATAGATATATTACAAGAGTTGAAGAAATCCCCAATCTGATTTGAAAATTAGGTGCTCTAGAGGGAAGGGGAGAGAGATTGAGAAATGAGAATTTGGTCCCCAAAATGAGACCCTTGGGTCTTAATTATAGACAAATCGGGGCCCCTTTTGCTATTTGGCCAGCAGAAGTCCCTATCGGTCGCTTTTCCTTCTGGTCTCGATTGTTTTGGCTCCCGGACGCTCTTCAGGCTTTGATTGCGGTCTTTAAGGTACCAGTTATGGCTTCCGGGAGGATGGTCCTGGTCTTTGAAACTTATTTTTGACGTCATGCATGTCTCTTTTTGTGTTAATATTGGGTTCAGTGGCATGAACAACTTTCGGAAAGTTTAGGCTCCCGGTCATGAGCTTCCAGATGGGAGCTTCTGGTTACGATTTTTAAGTCTTGCTATTGATTCCTCATGAAACTCGTTTTCATGATTCTCGTAGGTAGTTATCGGATCCGCCATTCTAGTCGGTATCGACACCATGCAAATTAGTATGGATATCTTGTCTTCCTTTGAGGTTTTGGCTTGCTTGTCAGTTGGTTCCTAAGGAGTGCCTCGGTCTTCCGGAAGGGTGCTTTCAGTGCTTTTCATTTCTTAATGTATCTGCATTAAGCAAGTTAATGTCGATTGCCTTTTCGTTCTTTTAAGTTCCGGTTGGTAGGATTCTTAGTCTTTCTCTTCATTGGCTTCGGGTCTCGGGTGACCTTCTACCAATCATGCTGGAGCTACCCTGCCGATGTTTTTATTTGTACAGATTTAGGAGCTCTTCACTTCGGCGATGGTGTCAGTTGCACAATTCTCGAACTGCTCCTTTATGTTGTCAGCTTTTTCTTGTGTTGAACCTTGTTTAACGGCAGATTCCATTATGCTTGTGTCGGTTTGCTACTCTTCACTGCTAGCCTATTCCGGTGCTTTATTTTGGTAGTAACATTTGCCCCCTTAGTGAAGGGATGTTTTTAACTCTTCAATTCAAACTTCTTTCCTGGATTTTCTCGTATTTCACCTGTACGAACTTCAACAACTAATTTGACATGTCAGAACTAATTTTCACAAATTCGTTTTCATTGCTATTTGCATATATACTGGATAGTGAGTTGTTCGGGATTGAGCACCGACATTATATCAGACCCATGTGTTTTACATTCTAGGGAAAATAGGAGAAAGTGTTTAGAGGACTTCCTAGTTGTCAATTGTGAACGAATATTATCATTTATATCAGATTCCATAAAAATGTCTAGGGCAAGGCCTATGTAGGGTCTTTCCCAAACCACCGTTTACTTGAGTATTAACAGACTGAAGGTATGAAATAAACTTCTGTCGGTAATAGAAATCTTAAACTAACCCTTATTTGTGTAATTAAAGATTGAAGACCAGAACTCCACTTCTGGCATTACCAGAAGTCCTGAACCAACCCTTGTTCGGGTAATTAAAGATTGAATACCAGAATTCCACTTCTGGTATTATTAGAAGTCCCGAACCAACCCATATTCAGGTAACTAAAGATTGAAGACCAGAACTCCACTTCTGGTATTATTAGAAGTCCCAGAAAAAACCTTATTCGGGTAATTAAAGATCGAAGACTAAAACCCCACTTCTTGTACCATTAGAAGTCCTAAACCAACCCTTATTCGGGTAATTAAAGATTGAAGACTAGAACTCCACTTCTGCTATTATTAGAAGTCCCGAGCCAACACTTATTCGGGTAATTAAATATTGAAGACTGGATTTCCACTTCTGGCATTAATGTTTCATTACCCCCTTTGGGTTTAATTTATGACGCATAGATTGTACCTGCTTATTGAGCCACTCTCCGAGATTTTATTGTCAAAGCAGAGGACGTGCGTGCTTTGTTGGCCACTCTCTGGGCATGTGCATCTGGTGCGCTTGGCTAGCTTATCCACAAGCCGGGCCCAAGGACTTACCCGACCTCCCTCTAGGAGGAGCCTTATCCTGACCATCGTAGGCGATGATAAGGTCTTAGATGCTTAAACCCGGCCATCGTAGATGCGAAAGTAAGGCTTACTCTTTTGATGCTATACCCTAACCATAGTAGGCGATGATAGAGGCTTACATTCCATCCCCTTTAAGGGGTGCCCTATCCTGACCATCATAGGCGATGATAGAGGTTTGCACTCTATTCTGCGGGTAACGCGGCACATAAGCAAAGGCAGTGTAACAACCCGTATTTTTGGAACTAATTTAAAATTTATTTTTTAATTGATTTTCATAGAAATCAAATATTTTACAAGAACTATTTTGAATAAACGACTTAAAATTTATTTTAATCGAAGTTAGAACGTAAAAATTTAAAGTTTAATTAAAACGAGCTTGAAAAGATGCGGTAGTTTGAAAATTTGATTTTAATTTGAATGAATGAATAGAATTCAGTATAAATCAGAATTTGATCAAATAAGAAACGCTGGGATATTTTGAATTATAATTTCCTAAAAAATGTAAGAAATTGAGATTTCACTTTATAAGTTGTAAGTTATGTCTAAATTAAAATTTAGAATAGTCGCCATGGAATTTATATATATTTTTAACATTATATATAGCCCTAAAAGTCACATTTTGTATACGGATGAATTTGGACTCGAGAACACTTCCATTGAGTTCAAAAACTATAAACATTGGTACCTTTTGAGTTAGCGAGATTTGGTCTTTTTCTTTGTTTGTATGACCAAAACATCACCTTTTACATATGAACAAATTTGGACTCGAAACCACTTCCATTGAGTCCAGAACATGGTTTTGGTGGTCGAAAACTATAAAGATCGATATATTTGGAGTTTGTGAAAATTGGGGCTTGGGCTAGGGCTCGGTTAACCAACTTAGCTCACTTATTTAACTCCCAAATGAGCCTCGCGCTCTTCATTCACTCAACACTTAGAAAGAAAATTAGAAAATGGAGAGTGGAAAGGGAAATTAAAATTCCTAAGCTAGGGATTCCAATTAGTTGCTCAAATCAAAGGGGAAATCGAAGAGGAAACCTTGGTAAGCCCCCTCTTCATCTTCTCTAGCTTATCTTCTCTTTGTTTTTAATGATTCCTATGACCTAACTCTTAGGAAAATCAATTATATTTGTTTAGATTTGAGGTTTGCATGCAATATTAGAAGAGAGAGTGATCATGCTTGCTATTGGATCTATTCCTTGTTTTTAAACAAGCAAAGGTGAGAACTTCCATCTCAAATGATTACAAGTGAGATTTTCTATCATAACATCTGTAGTGAGAAACAAAAAAGGCTAGTATTAGTTAAATATGTAGTAGTTGATTAAGTTTGGGTTGATGAAATGGCTATTGATTGATCATACGAGTTTAATATGAGGATAAGTGTTGAGTATTGCAATAAAAATCATTTTTATTTGATACAGGTGAGTTATTTATGAACTCACATCTATGCCACAAGCTATTGGGTTGTAAAAGAGTAACTTAATGTTCATTTGGGTTTGCATATGCAAGTGGAATGGATATGTTATTGTGGTTTTGTCGATTTCATGTTTCATTGAATTGAAATTTTTTGATTAGAATTTTCCACACAATCTAGTTCATATGCTATGAGTTGATTTAGTGATATTGTGAAGCTCCATTGCCGCCCTCGCAAAGTTCTAAGTCTTCACAAGTCACTTGAAACGTATTAGATTGCTTTGGTCAGAAAATTTCCCCGTTTTGGAATTTATAATCAAAACCATTGCCAATCTCTTGTATGAGTGTTTGTGCATGTGTATTGGGGCATTATAAGTTGTTTCAGCAAGTCTTTGAAGCCTCATAATCATGTATATAACATCATAGGCCTTCGGGCATGGATTGATATCATTTTGGACATGTTTTCAAGGCAAATTGTGCTCTGGAACAGGATTCAGACATCTGCATTATTTTTGTCAGACGTTTGTCCTTCTTTAAATAATTATGGACTCAAGTAAAGAAATTCAGAAGTCTGAAAATTTTAGCTCAAACGTCTGAATTTTAATTCAAACGTCTAACCCAAAAATTTCAGATGTCTGAAAGGGGGCAAAAATGAACTAAATTCTTGCTATTTCAGAACATTGCAAATTTAGAAGTATGAATTTTTAATTCAGATGTCTGAATTATGTTTTTGGGTTGTTGACCAGTGGAGACCATGATCAACAGTTTAGGCCCATTCAGGCTCTTTCCCGGCTGAGTTTCGGCCCATTTCGACTTCGTTTGTGACTTGTTAGTTTCACAAATTCGCAGATTCCAGCACTCGATTTTATTCGAAATCGTTTGATAAATCGTTTCAACTTATTTTAAGCAATTTAAAACATGTGCAAACCAATTTTGCTTGGTTTGTAAAAATAAAATGGTTAAGTACGAATTGTCATGAAAAAGTATAAAATGAATTATGGATACGATATGGCTGGAGTATTTAATTCGATGATAGAATTAAATTCTTGATTAAACAATATTATCCAAGGTAATGAATTATGAAGGCCAATGATTTATCTAGGGGCAAGAATTTGTTTTGAAACGTTATACGAGAATTATTTGAAAAGACCGAGTTAAATCTCATTACAAATAATTGATACAACGATTAAAAGTCGAAGATACTGAAGACGGTGCAAGACCGAGAATCTTCACATCAAATGGATTGCCACTAATGCCCTTGATTGGAGTTGCTTCCTTGAAGAGGTTATAGTGGTAGTTGTCCGGACGTACTTGTTGATTGTTCGGATAACGAGGACCTCTCTTCTGTATTGGACATATGGAATGAGGAATAATGTGCCTTCGGTTTCGTTCAGACCCAGAATGGTCGTATGAATGGATTGTATGTTCGACATTGTAGTTTGTGCTACGTTGTTTATCTCTGCTAAATATATATATCTGTCTGGTGGCAGAGAATTTATTCTCTTTCTTAACACCCTTCTTTGAGATGTACGAGCTTATAGGTTATATATCGGTAGAAATCAATGACATAGTGTGGGTTGACAATGTGACATGCCAAGATGCAAGTGATCAAGGCTTTTGTTGAAAAGTAGAGTCTTGTGGTTGATGATCAAAGCATAGATTTAAGTAGCATAGCTTTGCGTATAGCGTTAATTCGCGAGCCTCACACCTCGGTATGATTCAGAAACGAGAGAAGGGACGCAAGGAGTGCAAACATTTCTTTCTAGCTAGAAGATGTGTCATGGTATGGAGCCCAGACATTTTTACTTATGTGGATGATGGATTTGTGAGGCGATTTGGATATAAATCCGACTAAAAGGCTCGAGTGATAGGTCTAATTGGACCGGGAAATGTATTGTTCAAGAATAATTAGTCCTCAAAAGTAAGGGAGGACCGGCCTTGCAGGATCCAAGGGCTCGCCAGCGTCCAAGTCCTGGGTCATCTTGCTAGGGCAGATCCGAATCGGTAAGGAGACCATCCCTTTCCTTGACTCATGACGGAAATCCAATTTCCAATACGACATTGTTCGATTTTACTTGTAAACCTATATGGCGACATAGTAGGTTGGGGTACTATGCCGTCTATGATTGACACATTTATGTTGAAATCGTTTTTGAAACATCTAGACACTAATGGTAATATCAAATGATTTTTGTTTTCCGTGCACCAAGCATGTTTGGCCATTATAAGGAAAAACTCTATCCTTTGGTTTGTGTTTGCATTATATGATGGGACCTGAGCCTTATAATGGCTTCATTTTTCTAAAAAGCATTGCGTTGTTTGCTTGATTTACTTTATTTTATGCACCGGAAATCCAATGAAGTACCCGTCCCGTGACATACGACGTGGTCCTGTGATTTGCCTTATAATTTAATTAAGTTAAGTAAATGTAGGAATTCTCATGCCAGTCCCATGATTGACTCACAGTTTTTTCCCTTGCAAACTCGGGTGCCCATATTTTTACACGGGCAGCCAAGTGAACAGGTGATTGGCTTTCTTTTGGATATGCACCGTAGCATTGGGTGTTCTTTTGGCTGAAGACGAAGACGTATCTTTTTAGCATTCCTTTGAATTCTTAAACATTATCTCATGTATGTTTATATTTGATTCCTCTGTGGACTCGTTATCTATTTGATAAAACTTGTTACGTACGAAGTAAGATCCTATTCTGTGTAACTATGATGATGATTGTGATTCCGCTGTTATGATATGAAGTAAATTATTCTCTAATTTTATGTATTATGTTATGTTCCATAATCTGCTGATGTGATTAATGTGTTATTTTCCAAAGACCGATGCAGCCACCATGGAGCGGGGGTTATGTTTGTGTCAGGCGTGGTATCAGAGCTTTGATAAACCTTAATTCTAGAAGATAACATATTAAGACAACTCGTCAGATATAGAATGAGTAGTATTCTAGGATGAGTAATTCATTAGAGATAGGATTAGTAATATCCTAGAATGAGTACATCAGAATAGCATATAACCTGATCATTACATTGTTATCTATGCATATGTCTATATGCTTTTGTCATTCCTTAAGCTATCTTTTCTGTTGGCCTGACTCTTTCTTTGCTATCCATAGAACTGAAAGGAAATGAATGGACGAGGCAGAGGCCAAGGAAGGGGCCATAGTCCCGCTATTAATAATCAACCTGATCTCGATGAAGGTGGATCAATAGCTAATAATGAGCCCGTAGTGCAACCACAACCATTTGTTCTAGATGCGGTTGCTAAGAAATATTAGAACTTGAGAGGAGTGGCATTCACAGGCATTGGAACCGTAATGGAAGCTCAAGATTGGTTGAGGTCTTGCGAATGGATCTTCACAGGCCTATAATTGGCTGATGATAGAAAAGATTTTTAGCATCTTGGCTACTTAAAGACGAGGCCCTAATTTGGTGGGAAGCTGTGATTGTAGGTGATCTCGAAGTTGACATGACATGGGAAAGGTTTAAATAAGTCTTTGAGGAAAGATTTGTCCCAACACAGGAAGTCAAGCGCTTGTATGACGAATTTGCTAACTTTCAGCAAGGCGACTGAGCCATTCATGAGTATGTCAGCAAGTTTAATGAACTCTCTATCTATGGCTCAGAATTAATTCAAGAACCAATCAGAAAGAGCAAGTGGTTCATTGATGATCTTCAGAGGCGGTACCACAGCAGAGCGACATGGTATATAGAACTTCCATTTGCTAATGTTGTCAAGATGGCTTGTAGATAGAGGGCATCGATAAGAAAATTTCTCAAGTGGATCGGGAAAGAAGTCAAGCAAGAAACAAGAGAAAGATTCCCGGCAAGATACCCGATACAAGCAAGACTGAAGTAGCTAAGCCCCATGAAGGTAGAAATCCAAAGGGTAAATGCTTTAATTGTGACCAATATGGACATTGGACTAGTCAGTGCAATGCTCTTAAAAGGCCAAAAAGAAATGAATCCGGCCCTAGCCAAAAACCTCGAGATACTAGGGAATGCTTCAATTATCGTAAGACCAGGCATCTAATCAAGGATTGCCCGTTGCTGAAAAAGGTCGAAGTGGCTCATATATATGATGGGGAGAATGCGCCAGCTTCTTCTACTGGTGAAGGTAAACTCGATGTGTTGGAAGGTGCACTTATAATTAAAAATATTCATGTTAAAGTATTATTTGATACGGGAGCATCACATAGCTTTATTTCAAGTAACACCATTAAAAAGTTAAATTTAAAATTGAGAGATCTCGAGGAATCTATTAGTATCCACAACCCGAGAGGATGTTCTCTTGTTCTTCGTTTATATTGTAGAGTGCCTATCTCATATTCCTTTTGCCGGTTTTCCTTTAATTTGGTTGTCATGAATTTTTCGGAATTTGATATTATACTTGGGTTGGATTGGTTGACGAAGTAAGAGGCTAAAGTTATATGTGTCAAAAGAGTTGTTAAAGTTAAAACCAAATTTGGGAGTATTATTATACCATGCCTAGGCTCAAGTACAAATAGAAAAGAATTTTGGTCTCCTCTTGAAATTTCTTCTACATCTATTGTGAATATTCCCGTTGTTAGAGATTATGAGGATGTGTTTGAAGAAGTTGATAGCTTACCTCCGCGAAGAGAAATTGATTTCAGAATCGAGTTAGTCCTGAATGCAAGGCCAGTTGTGCATGCAATTCTAAGAATGACACTGAAAGAGAAAGAAGAGTTAGGTGATCAAACTCGACAATTGCTATGGAAAGGTCTAATCCGGCCTAGTTTCTTGAGTTGGGGAGAAAATGTGGTATTTGTTTCTAAGTCAGATGGTACTCTCAGACTATGCATAGATTACTGAGACTTAAATAAGCAAACTTTAAAGAATAAATATCCATTGACGCGCATTGATGATTTATTAGATTGTTTGAATAGAGCTTGAGTGTTCTCAAAAATGGACCTAGCTACGGGTTTCCATCAGAGGCGTATTGCCGAAGAATGTGTTCCTTTGACAACTTTCAGAGGTCCAGACTTATTTTATGAATGGTTAGTATTGTCGTTCAGCTTATGTAACGCTCCTGCTTATTTTGTTGATCTGATGAATCGAGTATTTCGTGGAGCGTTGAATAAATTTGTGCAAGTTTTCATAGATGATATTTTAATCTTCTCTAAGTCAGCTAACGAGCATGTAAGCATTTGGAATAGGTTTTGGAAATTCTGAAAAGGAATGTATTTAAAGCCAAAATTTCTAAATACATATTTTGGCAAGAAGAAGTGAACTTCCTCGGTCATGTCGTATCAAAGGAAGGAATTTAAGTGGATGCAAGCAAGATTACAGCCATTAGAGATTAGAAGCAACCTAGCACTCCCACGAAGTCAGAAGCTTTCTGGGATTGGCAGGCTACTATCGGAAATTCATTAAGAATTTTTTGAAGTTATCTGGTCCATTGACGAAGCTTACAAAGAAGCATGCAAAGTTTAATTGGACGACAGAATGTGAGGCAGCCTTCCAAGAGCTAAAAGTAACGTTGACTACTACTCTAGTGTTGACTATTATAGATGGCAATCCAGATTTGACTGTCTATACTGATGCTTCTCATGAAGGAGTAGGTGCGATGTTAATGCAAAGAGGCCAAGTTGTTGCTTATGCTAGCCATCAATTGAAGCCGCGTGAGAAGAGATATGTAACTCACGATCTAGAGCTGTTAGTTGTAGTATTTGCTTTGAAGATATGGAGGCATTATCTTTTGGGTGATAAGTTCGAATTGTATATCGACCATAAATCGTTGAAGTATCTGTTCACCCAAAAAGACTTGAATTTGAGGCAGCGACGTTGTTTAAAATTTCTTGCAGCATACGATCTACATATTTTGTATACTCCAGGGAAAGCCAATGTTATAGCTGATGCACTTAGTAGGAAAAATGCAATCATTGCTAATCCGATTATTATGCCTTCGTTGATCGAGAAGATTTCTGTTTTACAGAAGGAGGATGAGTTTATTTAGATGATTAACGAACGAGTTCAAGAAGGGGAAGTTTCAAGCTTTCAGATTGATAGCAAGGGAATTCTTAGACTGCAAGGACGAATCTGTGTTCTGAATATTCCCGAGCTCAAAAAAGAGGTGATGGATGAATGTCACAAAACCAAACTTAGTATTCATTCAGGGGTGAGTAAGATGTATTACAATCTTAAGCGTACATTATAGTGGAAGTCGATGAAGAGAGATGTTTCTATATATGTTAGTAGGTGTTCCACTTGTCAACAACTCAAGAGTGATCAACAGAAAGTCACTGGCTTGTTGCAACCCTTAGAGGTTCTAGAATGGAAGTGGGATCAAATTTCTATGGCTTTCATTGATAGTTTGCCTAGAACCAGGAATGGCAATGATAGTATTTGTGTCACAGTTGATCGTTTCATGAAGAGCGCCCATTTTATTCTAGTGAAATCAAATAGAACAGGTCAGAGTCTAGCTCAGATATATTTTAGAGAGATTGTTAGACTACATGGAGTTCCTAGCAGAATTGTCAGTGATCGTGATTCGATCTTTGCTAGCAAGTTCTGGGAAGCATTCCGATCTGAATTGGGAACCAAGATCAATCTTAGCACCGCATATCATCCTCAAATAGATGGCCAGACTAAGAGGGTGAATCGTATATTAGAGGATTTATTGCGGGCTTGCATTCTTGATTGTGGAGGATCGTGGGAAGATCACATTCATTTTGTGGAGTTTTCATATAATAATAGCTATAAGGCAAGTTTGAAAATGTCACCATTTGAAGCTCTGCACGGTAGGCCATGTAGATCTCTTGTATACTGGACAGAGACTGGTGATCGGTTGGTATTGGGTCCATATATGATCCGAGAAGCTTCAGATAATGTGGGTAAAGCAACTACGAGCAGCACATAGCCGACAGAAGAGATATGCAGATTCTAGAAGAAGAGATTTGGCATTTTCTGTTGGTAATCATATGTATTTGAAAATTTCTCCGATGAGAGGAGTATTTCGATTTGGGAAGACATGAAAGTTGGCACCTAGATATATTGGTCCGTTTCCTATACTCGAGAGGATTAGAACTCTAACTTAAAGGGTTCAGTTGCCTGATTGGTTGTCCGCTGTTGATGATGTGTTTCACATTTCTTAACTTCGTAAGCATGTTCATGATCCCGAATTCATTGTAGAAGAAGCATTGCAACAAGATTTGGATATGACTTCGAGTTTAGTTGTGTAAAGAGAGCCAATGAAAATTATTGGCAGAGAAACAAGAGTTCTAAGGAACAAGAAGGTGCATTTAGTCAAAGTGCAATGGAGTGGAGATCCTAGAGATTGCACATGGGAAATAGAGGATAGCATTAAACAGGCATATCCCAAGTGCAAAGTGGATATCTCTGATTAACTCTATTGAGAGGCACATTTACATTATGTTACGTTGCTATTTAGTTCCTACTTTGCTATCATTTCTTTTTCGGGGACGAAAAAGTTTTAAGTGGGGGAGATTGTAACAACCCATATTTTTGGAACCAATTTAAAATTTATTCTTAATTGATTTTCATAGAAATTAAATATTTTACATGAATTGTTTTGAGAATAAACGACTTAAAATTTATTTTAATCGATGTTAGAACCTAAAAATTTAAAGTTTAATTAAAACGAGCTTGAAAAGACACGGTAGTTTGAAAATTTGATTTCAAATTTTGAATGAATGTATAGAATTCAATATAAATCAGAATAAGATAAAACAAGAAACGTTGGAATATTTTGAATTATAATTTCCTAACGAATGTAAGAAATTGAAATTTCACTCTATAAATGTAAGTTATGTCTGAATTAAAATTTGGAATAGTCGTTATGGAATATATATATATATATATTTAATATTATATATAGCCCTAAAAGTCACATTTTATATACGGATGAATTTCGACTCGAGACCACGTCCATTGAGTTTAAAATGCCTTTTGCATGTTCAAAAACTATAAACATCGATACCTTTTGAGTTAGTGAGTTTTGCTCTTTTTCTTTGTTTGTATGACCAAAATATCACTTTTTACATATGAACGAATTTGGACTCGATACCATTTCCATTGAGTGCGGAACGTCGTTTAGGTGGTCGAAAACTATAAGGATCGATATGTTTGGAGTTTGTGAAAATTGGGACTTGGGCTAGGGCTTGGTTAACCAACTTATCTCACTTACTTAACTCCCAAATTGGCCTCTCCCTCTTCATCCACTCAACACTTAGAAAGAAAATTAGAAAATGGAGAGTGGAAAGTGAAATTAAAATTAAAATTCCTAAGCTAGGGATTTCAATTAATTTCTCAAATCAAAGGGGAAATCGAAAAGGAAACCTTGGTAAGCCTCTTCTTTATCTTCTCCAACTTCTCTAGCTTATCTTCTCTTTGATTTTTGATGATTCCTAGTATCTAACTCTTAGGAAACTCAGTTATATGTGTTTAGATTGGAGATTTGCATGCAATATTGGAAGAGAGGGTGATTTTGCTTGCTATTGGATCTATTCCTTGTTTTTAAACAAGCAAAGGTGAGAACTTCCATCTTAAATGATTATAAGTGAGATTTTCTATCATAACATTCGTAGTGAGAAACAAAAGGGGCTAGTATTAGTTAAATATGTAGTAGTTGATTAAGTTTGGGTTGATGAAATGGCTATTGATTGATCATACGAGTTTAATATGAGGATAAGTGTTGAGTATTGCAATAAAAATCATTTTTTATATAGGTGAGTTATTTATGAACTCACATCTATGCCACAACCTATTGGCTTGTAAAAGAGTAACTTAATGTTCATTTGGGTTTGCATATGCAAGTGGAATGGATATGTTCGTGTAGTTTTGTCGATTTCATGTATTCATGTTTCATTGAATTGAAATTTTATGATTAGAATTGTCCACACAATCTAATTCATATGCTATGAGTTGATTTAGTGATATTATGAAGCTCCATTGCCTCCCCGACAAAGATCTAAGTCTTCACAAGTCACTTGAATTGTATTAGATCGCTTTGGTTAGAAAATTTCCCCGTTTTGGAATTTATGATCAAAACCATTGCTAGTCTCTTGTATGAGTGTTTGTGATTGTGTATTTGGGTGTTATAAGTTATTTCGGAAAGTCTTTGAAGCCTCATAATTATATATATAACATCATAGGCCTTGGGGCATGGGTCAATTTCATTTTGGACATGTTTTCAAGGCAAATTGTGCCTTGGAACAGGACTCAGACGTCTGGTTTATTTTGTATAGATGCCTGACCTGCTTCAAATAATTATGGAATCAAGTAAAGAAATTCAGAAGTCTGAAAATTTTAGCACAGACGTCTGAATTTTAGTTCACATGCCTGACCCAAAATTTCAGACATCTGAAAGGGGACAAAAATGAACTAAATCCTTGTTGTTTCAGGAAATTGCAAATTCAGACGTTTGAATTTTTAATTCAGACGTCTAAATTAAGTTTCTGGGTTGTTGACCAATGGAGACCATGGTCAACAGTTTAGGTCCATCCAGGCTCTTTCCCGACCGAGTTTCAGCCCATTTCGACTTCGTTTGTGACTTGTCAGTTTCACGAATTCACAGATTCCAGCACTCGATTTTATTCAAAATCGTTTGATAAGTCATTTCAACTTATTTCAAGCAATTTAAAACATGTGCAAACCAATTTTGCTTGGCTTGTAAAATAAAATGGTTAAGTACAAATTGGCATGAAAAAATATAAAATGAATTATGGATACGGTATGACTGGAGTATTTAATTCGATGACCGAATTAAATTCTTGATTAAACAATTTTACCCAAGGTAATGAATGATGAAGGCCAATGATTTAACCAGGGGTAAGAATTTGTTTTGAAACTTTATACGAGAATTATTTGAAAAGACCGAGTTAAATCTCATTTCAAATAATTGATACAACAATTAAAAGTCGAAGATATTGAAGACGGTGCAAGATCGATAATCTTCACATGAATGGATTGCTATTGATGCACTTAATTGGAGTTGTTGCCTTGAAGGGGTTATAGTGGTAGTTATTCGGACGTACTTGTTGATTGTTTGGATATGCGAGGACCACTCCTCTGTATTGGACATATGGAACAAGGAATAAGGTGCCTCTGGTTTCGTTCAGACCCAGAACGGACGTATGAATGGATTGTATGTTCGACTTTGTAGTATGTGCTACATTGTTGATCTCTGCTAAATATATATCTGTTTTGTGGCGGAGAATTTATTCTCTTGCTTAACACCCTTCTCTGAGACGTACGAGCTTAGAGGTTATAAATCGGTAGAAATAAATGACATAGTATGGATTGACAGTGTGACATGCCAAGATGCAAGTATTCAAGACTTTTGTTGAAAAGCAGAGTCTTGTGGATGATTATCAAAGGACAGCTTTAAGTAGTGTAGCTTTGTGTATAGTGTTAATTTGCGAGCCTCACGCTCTGGTATTTGTCAGAAATGGGATAAGGGACGCTAAGAGTGCATACGTTTCTTTCTAGCTAGAAGTTATGTCATGGTATGAAGCCCAGACATTTTTACTTATGTGGATGATGGATTTGCGAGGCGCCTCGGATATAGAGCTGACTAAAAGGCTCGAGTGATAGGTCTGATAGTACCGGGAAACGTACTGTTCAGGAATAACTAATCCTCAAAAGTAAAGGAAGGACCGGCCTTGTAGGATCCAAGTGATCGCTAGTGTCCGAGTCGTGGGTCATCTTGCAAAAGGTGATCCGAACCAATAAGGAGACCATCCTTTCCTGGACTCATGACAGAAATCAATTTCCAATACAGCATTGTGCGATTTTAATTGTAAACCTATATGGCGACATTGTAGGATGGGGTACTATGCCGTCTATGATTGATACATTTATGTTGAAATTGTTTTTGAAACATCTAGATACTAATGGTAATATCAAATGATTTTTGTTTTCCATGTACCAAGTATGTTTGGCCATTATAAGGAAAAACTCTATCATCTAGTTTGTGTTTGCATTGTGTGATGGGACCTGAGCCTTATAACGGCTTCATTTTTCTAAAAAGCATTGCGTTGTTTACCTGATTTACTTTATTTTATGCACTGACAGTCCAATGGAGTAAACCCTTTCCGTGACATACGGCGTGGTCCTGTGATTTTCTTTGTACTTTAATTAAGTTAAGTAAATGTAGGAATTCTCATACCAGTCCCATGACTGACTCATAGTTTGTTTTTCCCTTGCAAAGTCGGGTGCCCATATTTTTACACGGGTAGCCAAGTGAACAGGTGATTGGATTTCTTTTGGATATGCATCATAGCATTGGGTGCTCTTTTGGCTGAAGACGAAGACATATCTTTTTAGCATTCCTTTTGAACTCTTAAACATTATCTCAAGTACGTTTATATTTGGTTCCTCTATAGACTCGTTATCTATTTGATAAAATTTGTTATGTACTAAGTAAGATCTTGTTCTGTGTAACTCTGATGATGATTATGATTCCGCTGTTATGATATAAAGTAAATTATTCTCTAATTTTATGTATTATTATATGTTCTATAATACGCTGATGTGATTAATGTGTTATTTTCCAAAGACTGACCTAGCCACCGTGGAGCGGGGGTTTGGTTTGTGTCAGGTAGGACGTGCTCTTCTGCGAGCAGAGATAGGATGTGCTTAGTTCATAGCAGAGGGAGGGTATACTCTTCTACAAGAAGAGGCAGGGCATGCTAATCAGATGCTCCATCACAACCATTTCTGGTGTGGGTCGGAGGCATATGCTTTTGATGCTTTAACCTGGCCCTTTCTGTTTCGGACGCAGAGAATGACTTGTAAACCACCCCCCTCCGGGGGGGGGGGGGCCTTACCGTGACCAACCTTGGCGATGACAAGGGTTTCTATCCACTTATAGTTTGACCCATCTTAGGTTAATTCGGGACTTGAGAGGGTTTCCATACCCTTAGTCGTTCGAATATTCTGGGAGAAGACCTTCCTTTACTTATATATCATTGAAAAGTATGATCTTAAATGTTTCGAGTTCCATGCCCTTGGAACGAGATCGTCATTTGGTTTGCAAAGCCGATATGTTTCCGGCATGAATTCTTGATGGACAATTAAGGGCCCGTCCCAATTTGGGCCAAGTGGATCATATGATGGATTCTTTGTGTTGGACATTACCCTTCGTAAGACCAAATCTCCTTTTGAGAAGGTTCTAGTCTTGACTTTCGAGTTGTAGTATTTTGCGATCCTCCTTTGGTATTCAGCTGTTCTGATCGTAGCCTCGTCCCTTAATCCTTGTATTAGATCTAAGGATTCCTTCTTTAACTCTTGATTTGGATCAAATGCATAGGCTATCCTTTTGTGTGAAGGAATTTCAACCTTAACCGGGAGCATGGCTTCGCATCCATATGTCAAAGAAAACAGAGTATGCCCTGTTGCCATTTTAGCGGAAGTTCTATATGCCAAAAGTACCAAGAGTAATTCTTCAGCCCAATTTCCTTTGGCTTGATTTAGTCTTTTCTTGGGGATGGTTTTTACGGTTTTGTTTGTAGCTTGGACGGCTCCGTTTTTCCTTGGACGGGCTAGTGAGGAAAAGCTTTGATAATTCCATTCTTTTCAAAAAACCGAGTGAATTCTTCGCTTTCAAACTATGCTCCATTGTCTGATATGATCTTGTAAGGAATGCCAAAGCGAGTAACAATATTATTTATCGCAAATCTTAATACTTTCTTAGAAGTTATTGTCGGAAGGGGTTCTTCTTCTACCCATTTGGTAAAGTAATCAATGGCTACTATGCCATACTTAGATCCACCTTTGGATATTGGTAGAGGTCCAATCAAATCTATCCCCCATACATCAAATGGTCAAGGGCTTGAGATGGTGGTTAACTCACTAGGCGAAAGTCAGTGTATTTTGGAATACCTTTGACATTTCTCACATTTCTTGACATACTTAATTGCTTGATTAATCATTTGTGGCCAATAATAACCTTGTTGCATGATCCTTTTGGCTAGCTTGATTCCATTGGAATGATCTCTGCACAAACCTTTATGTCCCTCCTTCAATAGGTTGGATCCATCTTTGATGCTTACACATCTTAGATAGGGGAGTGAGTGCCCTTTCTTATTGAGAATCTCATTTGTAATCACAAATGTGGGGTTTTGGTGTTTTATTCTCCTTGCATCCTGCTTACTATGGTTAGGGCTCCGTTCAGAAGGAACTCTACTATTGGAGCCATTCAAGTATTTTCGTAATGGTAATTTATCTCCGCTGAAGATGGTTCTTTTTCAGAAGCATCCTCCCTATCCATTTCGACCCTCCTTTTCGAAGCTTGGGATCTAGTTTGGACTAACAATTCTTTACTTGTTTCGGGATCTTCGTGCTCAATACTGGTATCCTACGGGGATAACTCGAGTTTCGGGTGCCCCTCGGGAGCTGGCTAATTTGGCTAGTGAATCATCTTTGGTATTTTCTCCTTTGGGTATTTGATGTATTGAGAAATCCTCAAACTAGGAAAGCATCTTTAATATCTTTTTTACATATTGGGCCAACCGTGGGTCCTTGTTTTGATAGGTTTGCTTTATCTGATTTACCCTTAGCTATGAATTGCTAAAGATCTATATTCAAGGTATCTTTAACTGTAGCGCCAGATTCAACCTTGCCATCATTGATTCATATTCAGCCACATTATTTGTAGCTAAGAACACGAACTTCATTGCATAGTGCAAATGATTCCAATTAAGTGCAATTATGATGTAACCTTCCCCTGCTCCTTATTCATTTGAGGCTCAATCTACAAACATTTGCCACTTAGCCTTTAAGTTGTTCTCTTTAGTTGACTGTTCTGTAGTAAAACTTGTGCATTCGTTCACGAATTCTGCGAGATCTTGTCCTTTGATTGCTGCTCAAGGTTGTAACTCAATCTCATATTGGCTAAGTTCAATCCCCCACTTTACTAACCTTTCGGATGTTTCTGGCTTGTTGAAAACTTGCTTAAGAGGAAAGCTAGTTAAGACCTTAATATGATGTGCTTGGAAGTAGCTCTATGCTTTCTTGCTATAAGTACCAGGCAACATGCTAATTTTTCCATCATGGGGTATCGGGTTTCTGCATCCTTTAACCTCCTACTAACGGAGTAAATTAGATGGTAGGTCCTGTCACTCTCTCTTATAAGGACTGAACTTACCGCATACTCCGAAAGGGCCATTATAATTCTTCTCCCTTCTCGGGGCTAGAGAGAATCAAGGGTTTTCCCATGTAGTCTTTCAATTTTTGGAAGGCTTTTCTACATTCTTCGTTCCATTCAAAATCCTTTTTTTTTCTTTATAACATCAAAGAAGTCGACACACTTGTCAATGGCTTTGGAAATGAACCTACTATGGGCTGCTACCTTTCCGTTTAAGCTCATGACTTATTTGCTTGTTCTAGGCTCCTCCATATCTTTAATGGCTTGAATTTGGTCAGGACTAGCCTCAATTCCATGTTCACTTACCACATATCCTAGAAAGTTTCTGGATTCGAACCCAAAAGAACAATTTTGTGGATTTAACTTCGTTTGGTATCTTCTCAAGATGTTGAACATCTCTTCCAGGTCCTTTAGATGACTTCCCGCTTTGACGAACTTCACTAGCATATCATCTACATATACTTCCATGTTGCGTCATATCCGGTCTTGGAACATTCTATTGACCAGCCTTTGATATGTTTCCCCCGCATTTTTCAATCCGAAAGGCATTACTTTGTAACAAAATGCACCCTAATCAGTGATAAAAGTTGTATGTTCCTCGTTGGGTTTAAGCATGGGAATTTGATTATACCCAGAGTAAGCATCCATTAGGGACAGTATCTTGTGGCCACTTGTTGCATCAACAAAATGGTTTATCCACGGAAGGGGTGGCAATACTTTGGGCAAGTCTTTTTTATGTTTGTATAATCAACTGCATGTTCTCCATTTCCTATTGGATTTCTTTACTAGCACAAGGCTAGCCATTTGGGGGTAAAAAAACTTCTCGGATGAACCCATTTGTTTCTAACCTGTTGACTTCTTCCTTTAAAGCCTCTAACTGATGTCTAATGTATTGCCTCTTTTACAGATTGGGATCAATGAAGGGTTAACGTTTAGGGCATGGTTTGTGATAGAAGGACTGATTCCGACCATGTCTGAATGGGTCCAAGCGAAAACATCCTTACTGAGCCGCAAGAAATGCTTCAAGGGTCCTACCAATCTTTTCCCTATGTTGTTGACCTTAGTCTTATCCTCTGGATCGACATTTATTTCTTCCAAATCCTCTATTGGTTTTATTCTTTCAGTGTCTCCTCTAGAATCCAAGTTTGTGACAATTTATTCTGCTTATGTCAAGTTTATGTTATCAACTCTCTTCCTTTTTCGTCTCAAAGAAGTGTGCCAACCATTTGTACATTTGTCAGATTTATCAATTTTTATTTTAGCTTCGAATGTTAAATGTAAGAATCCATCATCCAAAGTTTAAAAATAGTAGAAGAATCAAAGTACGAAGAATACTCCCTTTTGTATTTGTCAATCGTTGCGAAATACAATTCTCGGGAACTAAACTGCTCTCCCCAAATGGTACCCCATCCTTGTTTAGACAAGAATTTTAACAGAAGATACATGGAAGAAACAAAAGTATCCATTTCTTCCAGAGTAGGTCGACCAAAGAAGGCGTTGCAGTAGGATGGTTGATGGATCACGAAAAAGAGAGTTTCAAAGGTTTGATGGAGGGGAGATAAGACAACTTGAACCAGAAGGTTGACCTGTCCTATAGGAGCCGAGCCCTTGATGTTGAATCCAAAGATTGGCCCATTGCTTCGTACCAACTTCCTCTTAGGAATTCCCATTTGATCAAAAGCATGCTTGAAGGAGACATTGACGGCACTTCCAGTGTCAACAAGGATCTTAAAACAACAGAGAGACCAATTTGAGTTGTTATCATAAGAGGGTCATTGTGCGGATGACAGACCGCTTTCTTCATCTCCTCTGGCGAAACCACCAGGTTATGCATCCTGAGAGTGTAGCGAGCATTTTTCAATTAGGGTTCCTCTTGAATGGAGAATATCCCTTCGATAGCCTCCTTTAGGTGTCGGTTCTTGGCTACTGGAAAACTTCCAGCAGGATATGGCCCACAATGAAATCACACTGATCCGGTTTATTGGTGGTCCCAAGTCTATATGACCTTCCTCCATAAGAGGTTCTATGGCATTAGTTGAAACCTTCTACTGTCCATTCATATGCTGGCCGGATGACGTTTTGTTCAGAATAAAATCCTTCAGATGCCCTTCTCGAATCAGCTTTTGAATAATCCCGTCCAAAACCTTGCACTCGTTAGTCTTATGTCCATTTGTTTTGTAATACTCACAATACTTTCCACCAGCATGAGGATCAGGGCAATTCTTGGCTTTGAACGAGACAGGGAATAGTTGACCTTTTCTTTTATCATAACATACACAAAAGAAATGGGCTTGCTTAAAGCGACTGCATTGCAATTAGAATCTTCCCACCTCAGCCATTTCTGATTTACATCCAAGCCAAACCTTCCACACTGAGGCTTTCTACTGAAGTTCGGCCTTCCTCCTTCCCCTTTAGGCCCAGACTTCTTTTTCTTAAAGTATAGTTCATCCATACAGATGAATTTGTTAGCTTGAATGTGAAAGTCTTGTAAGTCTCTACAACCATGGATATATATTTCCTTTCAGAAGGGGTATTCTTAATTAACCCCAAATGCATTGCAATTAGCTTATCATGGTCATTCATGTCCTTTGCCTTTAGTGCTTCCACATTGAACCTTTTTAAGTAGCCTCCCAAGGACAACCCCTGCCTCTGCTTGATGTTGGCAATGAATGTGTAGTTAACCGTTAGATCCTTGCAGATGCAAAATTATGTGAAAAATTCATTGGTGAACTGCTTCCATTAATACATGGTATTTTCTCAGTACTTTCGATACCACTTAGCGGCTCCTTGAAGGGTTACTGGAAAAAGTCTGTATCTAATGGCTCTTGAAGCATTGTAGAGATCCATTTGGCTGTCAAAAGCCAATAGATAGTCATCAGGGTCCGTCGTTTCTAGATACTTTATAGTTGGAACTTTCACCTTGGACGATATTATAGTACTCATGATTTCGTCAGTGGAAGGAGCTACACTTTCATTGTCATTAACCCTGTCATCTTGGGTTCTCTTCCCTTTGCATCCCAGCAACTCTTTGATGGTCTTTCTAGAAATATTTTTGAGATAGGACTCCGTATTATCACAATTCTCCCTTTTAGGATCATAGCCTTTGGATGTAGAGATTCCAGATTGCTCCTGCTCACATTAATTTCCTTGATGATCTATCCTTGTTACGTGGGATATTTTCTTCTTAGAGGAAGCTGCCTTAATCTTCTCTTTTGCTTCAGATTGTTGAACATGAGTCTTTCTCTTTAGAGATTCATCCTCCTCCCTCTGGCTAGACTTAGTGATCTTTGAAGACTTCTGAGCTTGATTAGCGTTTATTTGATGTTGCATTTCATGGACTTGCCTCTCCAAAGCCATAATTTTAGTGGCATTTTCCACCATGGCATTTGAGTTCAGTGGTTGTACAGGGTTGGAGGTTTTCCCTTTCTCCATTGTTGTTTAGAATGAGCGTTAGATTCATGTTTCTTTCAAGGGTTGCGTTAGGAGTTGGCTCCATGTTTCTATCCTCCAATCGTTTTGATTTCATCATTCCCTGCCATGTAGCAATAAGTTTACAAAATTAATTTTTGATAGGGTAAACATAAAGATGGAGGTTTAGGCCCTCATTCTAGCGCCAAAATGTTAACGATATTTTTCATCAACACCCGAACTAGAATAGACAATGCACATATTTAGATGTTTGATGCAGGGATGATCCAAAGGTTATTGAAATGCAGTCTTGAATTAGTGCTCTTTAGTTAATTTCACCATTTCCTAGGCGTCACGACCCTTAGTTAGAAGATTAGTTACCCTTCCCTCAGGGGTGAGTATCACGCTTACAAAACTATGAGTCGAAGACGGCCGTAAAGAAAGGCTTTACTAGTTAAATGAAACTGAGACTATATGCAATAAACGCCTTTGGATCTTGGATGAAATACTATACATTATGTGGAGAAGAAACAGGCTAATGCCTCACAACTCTCGGCGTTATATCAAATATATCACACCTATCAGCTTATATGACACTTCTACATCGAACCATCCTAGGTAGGCATTGGTTGCGTCAGTTATCAAGCCACAAATTTATAGCAAGCTTCCTTCTGAGGTTAGGTTGCATTAGGCTTACTACGAAAGTGTTGAATCACATATGGAATTTTGAAGGGGGGAAAGCCTTGTTTTTACTCAAGGCCTTCCTTCCCTTGAAAGAATTTGTGATCAACTCTTTCATGAGAAAGGTTAACGTTGACTCCTTGGCTTATCATTATAGACACAATATGATTATCAAATCGAAAAAATGCTTAAGTCCTGAACTACCTCCCTTTATTAATTATAGATATATTACAATAGTTGAAGAAATCCCCAATTCGATTTGAAAATTAGGGTTTTCTCTAGAGGGTAGGAGAGCAAGAATGAGAAATGAGAATTCAGTCCTAAAATGAGACCCCTGGTTTCTTATTTATAGACAATCCGGGGCCTCTTTTGCTATTGGGCCAGTAGAAGCCCTTGTCGGCCGCTTTACCTTCTTGGTATCAGTTATTTTGGCTCTCGGCTGCTCTTTAGTCTTTGCTTGTGGTTTTTAAGGTACAAGTTCTGGCTTCCGGGAGGATGATCCCGGTCTTTGAAACTTCTTTCTGACGTCATGCATGCCTCTTTTTGTATTAATACTGGGTTCAACGGCGTGAGCAGCTTTCGAAAAGTTCAGGCTCCCGGTCATGAGCTTCCAGACGGGAGCTTCCAGTTACGATCTTTAAGTCTTGTTATTGATTCCTCATGGAACTTGTTTTCATGATTCTTGTAGGTAGCTATTGGATATGCCATCCCTATCGGTATCGACACCAAGAAAATTAGCCTTGATAGCTTGTCTCCCTTTAAGGTTCCGGTTTGCCTGTCGGTTGGTTCCTAAGGAGTGTCTCGGTTTTCCAGAAAGGTGCTTCGGTGCTTTTCATTTCTTAATGTATCGACATTAAGAAAGTTAATGCCGATAGCCCTTTAGTTCTTCTAGATTCTAGTTGGTAGGATTCTTAGTCTTTCTCTTCATTGGCTTCCGGTCTCTGGTGACCTTCTACCAATCGTGCCAGAGCTACCCTGCCATTATTTTTCTTTGTATAGTTTTTGGAGCTCTTCACTTTGACGATGGTGTCGGTTGCACAATTCTTGAACTGTTCCTTTATGTTGTCAGCTTTTTCTTGTGTTGATCCTTAGTTGATGGAAGATTTCTTTATGCTTGCATTGGTCTTCTACTCCTTCACTGTTAGCCTATTCCGGTGCTTTATTTTGGTAGTAACAGTTATGTTCATGTAATAATCCAATCAGCCCGTTAGTGCTGACTAGCTCAGTCTCTCCAAGGCGCACATGCGAGTGAATCCTGAACCTTTTGCTGGGCATGATCTGAATCAGATAAGGAAGACCTTTTGCCTTGGTTCATGTTGGAATCCAATTTCCAATACGAGACTTTACGTTTTCAGTTGTAAACCTATATGGCGACATAATAGGAAGGGGTATTATGCCGTCTATAATTGATACATTTATTTTCAAAATTTATTTCTATACTATGCACTAGCAATAATAAAAGAGAAACTACGTGTATCAAGCATGTTTGGCTATTATATGGCAAACTCTATCCTCCGGTTTGCACTTGCATTGTGTGATGAGGTTTTATTCTTATAATAGCTTCATTTTTCAAAAAGCATTTCAAGTATTATAATTGGTATTCATGTGAAGGAAACCCGTTTCGTGTTATACGGCGTGGTCCCGTGATTTACCCAACTTTAAAATAAAGTAAGTAACTGATCTGATTCTCATACTAGTCCCGTGACTGATTTGGGGTTTATTGTTTTTCACCTAAACTCCGGGTGTCCATATTTTTCCACATGGGCACCTAGTAGTTTTGGTTTTGCAGATATTTTATTTGGTAGGATCCTGGATTATGGATGGAGCTATACTCTGGATTATTTGGGAGCCTTCCACTAGATGTTTTATATTTCCTCTTTGTTGTAATTCATTATTCTCTGATATTTTTCCTTTTGTATCAATTATTTGTACTCTTTATATTCTTGTACTCTGATGTAAAGATTGTTGTACTCTTTATATTCTTGTACTCTGATGTAAAGATTGTTGTATAGCAATGAAATGTTCTTTTTGTTTTGTTCTGATGTGTTGTACCCTATAACGGTTTGAAAATTTCTGTCTTTTGGATCAGACTTATGTGGTTTACGGTTGATTCGAAAGGCAGGAATTTTCGGGTCGCTACAAGAACCATCCGTACTACTCTAAGAACATCGCCAAACGCTTGTTCAGCAACTCTATCTGTGCGTCACGACGAAGATCACGTTGCACAAGTGCGACGATCAATGCTCGTATTTGTGCAATCTCCTCTTTGTCCTGAGCAGTACGGCACGTCCTCTGATCCATCTTAACATGTAAATAGATTTAAATTATTAGTGTTTTCAACATCATAATTGTAATTCATGTAAATTTCAGTTTTCATTAAATTATCATAGGAAACATAATAAATGTTTACTACGATCCATCACAATGTGCAATAGTTTAGAAAATGCGCCAGAATAATTATTTTAAAATTTAATTTAAAGTTATTGGTTGGTTCCCAAATCCGTAGCACCTATTGCAGGTTGATGGATCCATGACAGCCCTAAAAAGTCATCCTCCTCGTCAGCAGTCAAGTCGGTTAGTCTAGTGTCCTCGAGAAGTTGTTCCCGTGCTTACTGGAACTTTGTTATTATTCAAAATACAGTTGAATTTAGTTAACGTTATTTTAATTAACTTATAACTTTTACTTAATTATGTTATACTTACATGTGCGATATTTGCTTTTTCATCATTTTCCTAGGAGTATGAAACTATGCTTGGATATTCGGTCTAACTCAACACATGAGTATGCTTGAAAACATCCCAATAAGACACAGGAGCACCGCGCTGTCTCTCCTAAAATATGCACATATAAATATCTATTATATTATCTATCTTTTAACAACTTAGAACTTAAAATCTTTAACACTTTATCGTACTTAATAAATATACCAAATCCTTGTAGTGATGCTGAAATGACTTAGAGCCATTACGATGTGTGATGGGGTTCTTACTCCTATTTGTTGAATTCCTCTATTACTTCCTATGCAAATTTAAGTTGAAAAAAATGTTTTATAATTCTAATTTATATATTAATTGCGTAGAACAATTTAAATTAAATATGTGGTAAATTTACCTGAAATTCCCCGTTGCCCAATCATCTGACAAAATCATCCCACACAACAATGCTCATCCAATTAGGCCTTTTTCGAGCAACTTTTAGGCTATTTATAGTTTCCCTATGGTAGTTTGTAATTTTACTATTCCAGTCGCGATGTACGTGTTCCTAATGTATAAAGTGACATTATATAAATTTCCCTAATAAATATGTCAATGTTCTATAAATAACATGTCATTATACAAAGTGTTCTATAAATAACATGACAATGTATAAAGTGTTCTATAAATAACTTGACATACCCAAAAGTCCTACCCAATAGTCTCCTTCACGTTATATGGAATTACCATCGACTTAAGCCAACTTGTCATCATGCGACTCATGTATGCCAGTCCCGATATCGCAAGAAACATGGTAGATGGATTTTGCTCAAATCTGCTGTGTTAAGCAGGAAAAAACATTTAATATTTCATGACTACTATATATATTTATAATATTTTATACAAAAATGAAATTAAATTTTGAAAATTAATACTTGTCCTCCATTTGCTTTAGGATACAACCACACTATATAATACGCTAGCTTATTGCTCTATTACAACAGTCTAAATTTTTATAGACAACAGTTCTTTGAAAGCAACAGTAACAAATTTTCTGTCATAAAACGGCAACTGTGGTTTTTCATCCTGTTAAGTTTAATTGTTCTTATAATCGACACTTCTACAAATAACGGAAGATATATCATTTGGGAGTCTTAATCCTTCCGCCCATTTAAAAGTATTTTAACTAATTACAGTGTAGTTCATCGCACACTTTTTGTTTTTTTTTTGTCACTTTGCTTTATATGAAGCTTAGGATGATTACATATTGCTTCGATATCACGTCTTAATTTCAAATCAACTTTCGTTTTCCCCTTGACATTCAAAATTGTATTAAACATATTATCATACACGTTTTTTCATTATGCAATACATCAATATTATGACGAATCAAGAGATTTTTCCAATAAAGCAACTCTCAAAATATGTTTCGTTTGCACCAATTATTAATCGATAATTTACCTTGAATTTCAATTTGTTCTCCGGTTTCATGTATATTTAGATAATCTTTTACAAGTTCATAAATATCTTTGCATGATCAAACCGTAGGTGGTCTCAATGATTCATGTCTATAGCTGTAAAGTTTTTCTTGTCTCTTCTAAAAAGATGATTAATACATAGAAAAAATAATGACAATCAGACCACAAAATTTTCTTTTCATGATATAAAGAAAATGCTCGTGTTTCTTCCACGTAGTAGGGGCAACCTAAATGACCATCCGTACTCCAACCTGAAAGCATTGCATACACAGAGAAATCGTTGATTGTCTACAACTAAAAAGCATAAATCCGAAAGTTCTTTTTTTTTTTTGGAAATATCATATGTTTCTACTCTTTCGTACCATAATGTTTTTGATTCTTCAATTAAAGGTTGTGAATAAACATTGATTCCCTTGTCGGATCATCAGGACGAATGACGACAACTATGAGAAACGTATATGGAGTTTTCATACACATCCACGGAGGTAAATTATAATGTGTGACAATTACAAGTCAGGATAAATATTTAGAACCAAGTTTGAAAAATGATGAAAATCCATCCGTACATAAACCAAGTTTAACATTACAACTCTTGGATGAAAAATGAGGGAATTATGTCAAAATGTTTCACGTTTCCCCATCAGCTGGGTGTGTTAATGTACCTTTTTCCCATGTTCTCACACTATGCAATCTCGTATGTTGCGCGGTTACAGAAGATGCATATAACCTTTGAAGTCTAGGAGTAATAGGTAAGTGATGCATATATTTATACCAGACTTTCTTCCCTTTTTTCTTTCTTGGTTTGTACCTTTCCTGATTACATATTTTATAATTCCTAATGCTGACAACTTCTTTTCAAAACAACATGGAACTGTTTAGATATGTATCTACTTTTTCATATGGTAAACCAAAAGCCGACGTAAATTTTTTTTACTTCGTAATGATTTTCGCACATTAAATTATCGGGAGGCATATGTCTCTTTGTAGCTTGTGCAACAACTATAAATCCAACTTCTATGAGGTTGAATTTAGATTTCATCGCAATGTCTTCAACAGTTATTAATAATTGGGTTGTGCTTGTACAACTTTCCTAAAGGGTTTTATCGCGGCATCTAATAAATCATATATTTTTGCCCAAATATCTGGTTCTTCTTCTGCATTACTGTCGTCATTAGTAAATTGAGGAATATGGAACACTGAATGTGCAACATCTTCAGCCATATGTTTTACGAGATTCGTCAAACCAATTTCATTACTCACTACCTCCTCAAATTATAGAGGATTAGATGCTAACAGTTCTCCATGACGATCCCAAATCAAATAATTTGGCATGAAATTATACTGATGTAAATGACCTCTAACTATTTCTGGTATCAAATGTAATAACTTGCATCTACTACATGGACAACAGATTTCTTCGTCGTTTTCATTATTTCTTAAAGAAAAATCAATAAACACGCAACACTTCGCTCAGTAAAATAATTGTCCATTTACCCTATGTACTAATTCAAATTGCATTGACATTTTTTTAAAATGATTTTATAAATGAATGTTATACTAATTGAACATTGACTCTTTGCTGATGGGTCATCCTATCTCCCATTACAAATAAAATAACATAATTAAATCATGTAAATCTTTTTGATTTAAACAATTCAACAAAATTTTAGCAACACTTCGCTTCCGTTCCTTGAACAGTGTACAATTGCATGTACACATGGAACATAAAGGAAGCACTGTCGAAATTTTTGAACCATTTAACATGAAATGCTTTACGAGATTTAATTATTTTATTATATTCGTAACTTGTCCAATATTGGTACAAATCCAACAAATATTGTATATGATGAATATAGATGCCCGTTCTGTTAAAAAAATGAATACCAACATAACAATCTTATAAAATACTTATAAGACGGGGCCAAAAACAATCTAAGGCTTTTATGAATATAATATACTACATATTTTATAATTATTAAAAGAAATGGCGTTTGATCTATACAGAATCATGGAAAATTTTCTAACTCCAAATTCATGTACCTTTCCCTCTTTTGCGGTTTCCAATAATTTAATAATAAGGATGCGTATATTAAAAATCAACTTATACGATTGTGGCTCTTGCTATCAATCGGCTGCATGAAGGAGCAAATTTTAAACTAAATAAGCCTTAAAGGCTTAATCCCAATCTAACCATACATATACAAAGTTTACTAGATATAGAACATTCTGAAGACTTAACCAACTAACCGTGCATTATTAAATTAAATATTGTATTCTACATTTTCTAAAATATATAAACCAAATTTTGCTTATTCACACTAAACGCCCCCCAAACAAACCTAAAATCACTTAAACATTCAATTTATATGCATACCATTCTATTATCTTATAATCTTTAAACTTGCAATACTTACGTTAACAACAATGATTAGGCCTCGATAATCTACATTGTACGTACAATAAGATAATTAAAATATGCAAATTAAACAACTAACCCAATATTAACAAATATAATTACAAAGGGATTAGGTTTTATACTTTGTTTGGAAGAGATGAGCAGACTATAGAGGAAGAGTGTAAAGACCCGTGTTCTATGTATCGGAGGATCGTAAAAATATTTATTTTAGCTTCATATGAGGATGTAATAGCATAACTTTGGGAACGTCTAATAGGTCCATTTCCTACCTTCACTATTTTTGCCTAATTTTAGTGTGACCATTTTACTTCTAGAGAATCTTGTTTTCCATAACTTCTGATTGGTAAGAGATATTAACTTGAGACCACTTCCATTGGATTTGAATGACGATTTCCCCTTCCATGGAGTGGTCACAATATCCAAACGGACAAGCCGTTTAAGAGGAATGACTGAATTATGATTTGGACTGCTTTTGGTAGCTCATTTAGTTTGAGTAAGGTCGTTAGTGGGAGGGCCAAAAGTCCATTTCAGGATTAGGGTTATATGGGGCTGAACGGGGTAGGAGAACATTCATTCTCACTTTCACAACTCCCAAGACAGGTCCCATCAACCTCTAATGGTTTCCACCCTTTAAAAACACCTTCTTACCCTTCATTAATTAGTCTAAACCTAAGATTAGTGAAGATTTAATCGGTTAAATATCAAATCAAGCTTGGGGCTGCTGTAAAGCATTGGGATCCGAGCCAAATCATCATCAATTTCAGATCTAAATATGTGGTAGCAATTATGGTGAGCAATTAGCATCGTTACACACTAATTAGGGTTAATTATTAGATAATCATCTCTGAAATTTTTAGTAAAATGCTTACAAATCGTAGATTAATATAGTATGGTACATATATGAATTTGGGATGATTTGATAAAGTTTTGTTAATCCTGAAAATTAAGAAAGCCAAAATAAAATGCTTCCCCTTACCTTGCCTTTGGTTTTAACCATGCTTTATTAGTTTAAATGTTGGAAGAATGTGTTTGGTATGTTCATATGATGTCTAGAAGTGTTTAGAATGTATGAAAATGCCGTCAAATGGCAAAACAGAATGAATTAGAAATTTCGGAAGTGCTCCAAGTCTCAGGTCGACCAAAGTGGGTCTAACCAAACCATGCTGGGAAAACTTCACCAGAATTGCATTAAATTTTACGTTGACAGTTAAGAAGATCCCAGGAACTCTAGACAAAAGTTGAAAGTTGTATGGGAAAAAGGATGGTCAAATTTTAGTTCATATTAGCTTAGGTCGATGTGCCTTATGGGTTAACTTCGAACCGAACCAAGCTCAAGAGGGAAGGCTGCTTAGTAATGGACAGAAAGTAGAGGTGTAGAAGCTTAGAAGGGAAGCTAAGCTCGGGTCAAATAAGACCCAGATCGACTAAGTCGACCCATGCATGGTGGTTGTGTCTGGGTTGACTTAGTCGACCTGGATATCTTGGGTAAGCCTAGGTCGACCAAGTCAACCCAGGGAGAGCAAACGAACTCGAATTGGCCCAAGTTGACCCGAGTACGTTCGCTTGGCCTGGGTTGACTTAGTCGACCCGGACCTGTCATATGTTACATGTAAGTGGATGAGAACCTTTGAGGATTCAGGCAATAACGGGCGAATTCTTCTCTTGGTGACCAACTCATTCTTTGAAGGACAAATCCAAATACAACTAGCCTATACTGAGATGCGAATAAGGTATATATGGAAGTTGACCATGAAGGATTCAAGTGGGAACCATCATGGTGATTTCCAAAGTACGTTTGGCTGAAGATACGCGTTCTAAGGGTTTATCGATACTCATGCCTTCAGTATACTTTAGAGCGAGTGGCATGAGAGTGATTCAGCGCCAGTTGTAGTATGGAATCATTTTTCCTAGACCCCAACGCTAGCTGCTGTATGAACTGGGAAGGGAAATTGGGTAGAGCTCGTTGCTGTAGGAACTACTAAGGTCCCAGGATATTAGTAGCATAAGTAATGAGTATCGTGCACTCAACGCACTAAGTGATGTGAGAGATGGATGTTATGCTTGGATGTTTGTTGCCGCCTTATCACACACACCTTTCACTCATACTTGTGATATGATGACCATAGAGTAGAAGTGCATTATTATCATGTGTTAACTCTTTGGAATCAGGGAAAGGTCAGGTATGACCCCTTTCGTACCTTTATTGTTTATTTAGTAGGTTTGATGCTTATCTCTCACACCGGACTTTATCTGACTCAGGGTTTTATGTTTCGCTTTCTATTATTCTGGGTGATTTAAATGAGCAGACTAGAGACAGATTGGTGTGCTCGAGTAGCTGTCTATGGACAAGCAGGAGGCTACCACGTATTATATATATATATATATATATTCTTATCCATGCTAATCTTTGTGATCACCACTTTGGGCATTAGTGGTGCATTTGAGTAGACGCAGTAATACTATGTTGGTGATGTTTCTATATTTAACCACTTAATACAATGTTGTGATTTAGGTCTATTACTCTTATGATTATGGTTCATTACAACTCATACCGTCTCGCCTGTTTTGTATCAGTCTTACGTTTATATTATATTTTATACCATGCGCTATAAGATATACGACAGATTTTGGGTCATTTTTATTTTAAGTTTGAAGATGGTCTTGTATTAGTCGAGCACCGTCACAGCGCAACTCATTGGGTGTCGGCCCGGTATAGGGTGGTCGTCACATTTGGTATTAGAGCTTAGGTTGCGTAGTTTATCCTAAGCGGGTAGTACCGAGGGGAAGAGTAAACGTATATGAGAGCAAGTATTTGTGGCATTTTGTTTTTCAAAACTACAACTATACATGCACTATTAGTATATTTAAGGAAAGTTGCATTGCACATGCACAACTAAGTAGGGTTCCTTGGAAAGACGATTAATCGGCTTCTTTACAGATTGAATGACAAGTCATCAAACAAGGAACACTGCTAGGACTTCCTCTTTGCGAATTGAGGAAGGAGCAGTCTCAGAAGCCAACAATACTAATACTACTGATATACAGACAATGTTTATTGCTTTCAAGAGACAAATTCTTAGAAACACTCAAGGATCTTCTCAGAATGTTGTTAAGGGTAGTGGTGCCCTTGTGCAGGCCCTGAGAGCCGAATTTGCTAAGTTGAATAAGGATTTCACCAGTTTGGGTAGTAAACCATTCCAAGGAACGGAGTCGACCATAGAGGTTCAAAATTTGTTTGATACTTGTGAATGTATCTTTGAGGATATTAGGTTTGATGATGCCACGAAAAGGAGGTTAGCCTCATGCCAGCTTCAAGGCAGGTTTATGAATTGGTGGAATGCTGTTAAAGCTGCTACTCCCGAGGACCGGTTTACTTGGGATCAATTCAAGGCCCAGTTATGTGGAAAATTTGTCCCGGCTGCTCAAAAGTTGTAACTGTTTCGGGAGTTTGCTG
Organism: Allium sativum; assembly: GCA_030737875.1. NCBI lineage: Eukaryota > Viridiplantae > Streptophyta > Magnoliopsida > Asparagales > Amaryllidaceae > Allium > Allium sativum. Next base: position 227,141,163 of record CM060919.1, on the reverse strand, counting down.
AGCTAAAGCTAGATGGTAGGACTATTTCTGAGTATATTGCTGAGTTCGATGCTTTGCCGAAGCGTGGAATGTCTTTTATCGATACCCCTAAGAAAAAGAATGAGAAACTCATCACAGGGTTGGATGATTGCTTAGGAGACAGGCTTATAAATCAACATTAATGAGACTTTCGAGTCCATCGTCGAAAAAGTTTTGAGGTCCAAAAGCCTTTATCGTAAGTCAAAAACTGTAACAACCCGTATTTTAATAACGTGTTAAAACCATAAATCAATGCAGAATTAATTTTTAAAATAAGAATCAAGGGAAACGGGTTGCGCCATTGCGTTCGTCTCAAAATTCTGCTTGGAAACGTGTCCGAGTTTGCAAGAATTGGAGTTTGTATGAGGGAGATATGACCCTCCGAAGTTTCAGAAATTTCCAGAATTGAAAACACCTCGAAATTATCGAATTCAAAACCCAGAAGCGGGCTGGGCGGGAAAATTCCCGCCCATAGCCCAGGTCGACCATAGGGTCGACCTGGCCAGACCAGGTCGACCATAGGGTCGACCTGGGGGTCGACCTCCCTGGTCGGCCTGGATGTGACTGGTTGGCTGGGTGGGTCTGTTTGCGGGCCTGTGACGTTTTTGATGGCTCAGATCAGTTCTAGGGTTTATCTAAGGGCCTAAACTAGTTTCCTACTCCTATATAAACAGCCTCCTAGCCTCATTCTCTTTACACCATTCTTCTCTAACCTTATGCTGCATAAACTCTGGATGATCATGGCTTCTTCTTCTTCCTCTAAATTAAATTAAAATTAAAATAAATCGTGAAGATTATTTCTTGAAGACTGCGGCTAGGAATTTCTTATTGGGGATTTTCTTCTAAAATCAAAGCAAGATACAACGGTTCAACAATTCAATGACAAATTTCTAGACTTGACTTCTGCATCTAAATTTCTTAGACCACGATCTGTAAGTTCCAGTTACTTTTAGATAAAAGCTATAAATCTAATATGGGCATGTTAAATTGGAATTGATTTATGTATGATTCATATCTATTCTTGTTTTCTTCTTGGATTTTGACTAATGGGAATATTGCCTACGAAGTTGAAGCTATTGTTAATGGCATAAGACTATGACTACGCCTATGACTGTGAACATAAGACCATGACTATGCCTATGACTGTGAACATAAGACTATGCCTATGACTGTGAACATAATACTATGCCTATGCCTATGACAGTGAACATAAGACTATGCCTATGCCTATGACGGTGAACATAAGACTATGCATATGACTATGACGGTGAACATAAGACAATGCCTATGCCTATGACCGTGAATATAAGACTATTGCCTATAACTATGACAAGGACAATTGTGGCTAATCACCTATGAGGTTATTGCCTAGGATTATGATTATGATTATGAAAATTGGATCTAAGCTTGATTTTCTATTCAGGCCTATTTTCTATATTTGTCCTTGGATCTTGATTTTGGGGATTTTTCTATTTAAGTTAGATATATCCATGTTCTTGAATCTAGATTATTATTCAAACCTTTTCATGTTCATAATGTTATCAGATCTATATGCGTGCAATGTTTTAATCAATTTACTCAGTTATGTCATGTCTTGAAAATAGATTGATTATGTTATTGAATGATATTGATCTATGCCTGTGGTTCTATTTTATTATCATGTTGAATTGGGAATTAATGAATAAGTCTATTCACATGTATAGGAACTTGAAGTATAACCTGTTATGATAAGTTGTGTAGTTTATCATGTTATGCAAGTTTTAGGTCGTAAAATCATATCAGATATGTGACTAAATGATTAGATCTACATGTTTATGTGTATATGTTAAACCTATGTCATATTTCAAGTTCACACTTATTCATATGCTCGTGATTGATTTGCAAGTTCACATATATGTATGTTGATTTATTCTACGTTGCAAGATCACACCTATGATATTCATGTTGATTGTTTTGCAAGTACACACGTATGGTGTTCATATTGACTATGCCAAAAATGTCAAGTTTACACCTATGTCATGTGTAATGACCCGAAAATCCGGTCCAATTTGAGCTGACTAAATAACACAAGTCCAACCCCAAATTGCACTGAAAATTCAAGAAATTAATAGAAAGAAGATAGAGGGTGAGGATAGATAAGATAGAACTAGTAGAATAGAAGAAGAGGAAGAACATCATTATCAGAGTAACACGAATCTCACAGCGGAACGAATAAAATATAACATAACCTTTGAAATATAAACAGTATATGTATACAATAGCACTTATCAGAGTACAACACTTACAACAACAGCGGAAATAACACTAGCTATAGAATCTTGAAGCCTCCTGCTCCAAGCTCTTCCAGTATATCTGTAAAATCCTGAACTACTTGACTGCCCGTACAAATTAGGCACCCAAGAGTTTAGGGAAAACAAAACAAGATAAACTCCGGGTCAGTCATGGACTGGCGTGAGTAAACTCAAATCATTTTAATAGGTATATGATATCTCATAAGACCACGCCGTGAATACGGAACGGGTTTTTCCCTTATGAGAATCCAACATCTTTGAAAAGCAGTATCACTGATATTATAATAGTGTCTAAATACAATTAGATATCAATCTAGCAGAAACACTTTCATCTCACGTTCTACATATACAGTATACAATCAAAACCGCGGGTGCGTATTGGATGATTGGATTTCCAACTATGACAAGTTATGGAACCACCTTCCGATCAATGTACTCTAGGAACGATACACTGGAGTTCAACAAGAACATCTTGCAACCCAGCCACACATGACCGACCACTCATTTCGCTTGAGTGTATCGAATGTACATCACCAACGGTTGGGATCAGCAACCGTTTCCTGTATATATATGGGACATCATTGATAGATTAAAGAAGCAAATGAATATTCTCTAGATAGGTGATTATACACCCTACTTCGGTGCGACCGACTTAGCCATGCTGCCGGCCCGATTTTTGTCATTTACCGGATGTGAGGCTAGAAACTACGCTTATCTATCTTTCATTGATAGCACGATTACTATGAATGCCACATTATCAGATCCGTTAATCATTAGTTGGATCTGCGCAAATAGATTCTGGATATTATGCAAAGGGAATAAATCCGTTGGCCACCATATATATTTGTACAGTCCAACTCATTCGATCATTGGAAATATTCTGTCAGACATTCGTCCATATACGTTCATTCTGGGATTGAACGATATCGAAGGCACTATTCAGTACATCCATCTTAGTCCATTGTTATCTAAGATTTATACAACAGCCCTTGTACTTTACTCCGTCTTCAATTTTCTTTGGCATATTCGCAACGCTTATGCCAATACAGAGTGGTTCTTTGGATAAGAATCCAACCGGTCTCTCCATATTAACAACGTTAAAATGGTAAAAACTTCGATAGTCGGTGAGGTAACTATCAAAGAAAACATGTCGGTGTACAAACAACGATCTAAATTCCAAATGGAATTATCGATCCAATCATCAACCATATATATATATATATTCATATTTCCTTATTTTCTAAAATTAGAAAATATATGTTTTCAACATTGGAAAACATTTTCAATCCTCATTTACGCATCACTATCATTCCACAACTATTAGTCCCTAACTGTAAACTAGTAAGAGAACAATTCTCTAAGTATAAACCCCGAAGGCCGAAACCAACATCAGATCGATACTCAGAAAACTATTCAACTTACTAATCTCTAGTCAGTTTCTAATTTTTTGTTTAACTTCACTTCTTAATTTCTATATTCGATTAACCCCTTTTGATAAACTACGTTTGATTAACTCCTTTTGATAAACTACGTTTGATTAACTCCTTTTGATAAACTACGTTTTCTGCTACAAATATTTCCTATTTACAACTTCTATTTACCGTTACAAATATTTCCTATTTATAACTTCTATTTACCATTACAAATATTTCTTATTTACAACGGTTTATTTATCTTCTAAATAAATATTTCTTATTTATATTTATTTTCTAAATAAATATTCTCCTTTATTCTATTTCTATTTGTTTTATCAACATTTTTCCTTTTTATAAAACTCTATTCGTTTTATAAATACTTTCCTTTCATAAAACCGTGTTCGTTTTATAAATAATTTCCTTTTATAAAATCCTGTGATTTTATAAAATTTCTTTATTTCAATATACATTGAAATATTCCATTTCACAACTCAGGGTTTCTTATGATATTTAAAATATCAAACAATAATGATCAATATCGTTCTAACATCCATAATCAATAACAGAATATAAATCACACATATATCACAATATATGAAAACAGTAAAATAATTGTTGAGGAACCCAGTCGGATTCCTCCAACCTGTCTCCCTGCATCCACAGATGTTACACATTATAATATACATCAATTTCATTTCAATATGAAATATTCTACTGGACAAAATCAATATTTGATTAACGATATAACATATGACTATATCTATGTTTTCAATCAAATCTATTTAACAGTTCAGTTTAATAATCAATATACAGCAGTCAACAAAATAAAGTACAGTTTATATTAAAATATAAATTGAGGAGAGTTAGTGAGTTTTACTCACTTTGGCAGTTCATCGTTAACTAACGATTTACGGTAGTCGGTTCTGATCAGGAAATTTATTTCGATATAAATTGTAACTAGCTTCTGTTCATTCCTAGTCGGTTCCATTTGTAGCTGTCGTTTATACGATCGTAACACAACCCCTTTATCTCAGCCCATCAGAAAATCATACCCGTCTGCCCAACCACTTCCTTCTTCACGAATCAAGGAAAACCATCGCTCACACTTTTGCTCCAGGCCATTTCCCATTTTCATGTCTCCACCACCAAAATGCTCGACTCCAACATCATCAACACTTCACCAAAATTTATGCATCAACCCATGTAAACCCCCTTTCGAACCCAACAACTCTTGTTACTCACTTCACGTTACACAAACCAAAAGCCTGCATCCAAATATGCTTCTCCATTCATTCCTATTTGCATCAATACCCAACTCCGGTATGCAAAACAAAACGCACGCACAAGGATAATGGCCAAATCGAATCTCTCAGCTCCCCCCTACGTGACCTCCTCATTCTCATGTACAAAACCCATGTCTATACTTTACTGTACTCGTCTTCAATGATGTACTCTCCCTCTCCAAACAATTTAACAAATGTACTTTAAAACTTCCTCAACTATTTTATATTTCCGTCTTTAACAAGTTTGGAAACAGTAGCTTGTCTCCTTACCCCCATTCCTCCTGTACATAACATTCACCATTTCTCAAAACTTTTAAGCCCCTGTACTACCCTTATACTCAATGAAAACCGACCCAGCTAAGATCGTTGAACTCCATTGTTCAAACATCACACAAACCACAATTTCTGTGTACCCATAACTCCATTGTTCAAACTCCATTGTTTCCACTTACCTTGAATTAAAAATAAATATAATTTCCCATTTCAAATCCCCTTGCACCATATTATTTCCTCCCAAAAACATCACTGCTTCGTTTCTGAAGTCCTTCACAAAACCACCTTCACTGAGTTCGACCAGAACATCTCACCGCTGAATAAAATCCCAAGCATCAGAATACCATCGGTGGTCACCCGAACCTTCGCCCCAACCCTACCGACGTCCGCGCTGAGCCTCGACAGTAATGGCATCGCCAATCGCCTGAAAACTACCTCGAACCGTCAGCCCTTTGCAATCGAATTCCGGCGTCATTGCTGCTCTGACTCCCATCGCAACCGGTCATCAGAAAGGTCATGCTGCGCTCGAGAAGTTTGTTGCTGAACCTTCTCGGATTTATCGATGGATTGAGTAAGAATATGAAGTGGAAAAAGAAGCGTATTGGCCATTGATTACGTAGTGGCGGCTCATTCTGAGCAGAACGAAAATGACCTAGGTTTTAGATTAAAGTGTTTGTAGGGGTTATTTATAAGGAATTTGATTTTAGTTTGCTCGAATCAGAGTCTTCCACGTCTTCATTCTTTTGGCTGCGGGTTTCCTTTGCAAAAGATGTGGACGTGGAACCATTTTGACCAAGTGTATTTGTTCTTTAAGGCTTAGGCAAAATATACTCTTATTGTATAATTTTCTTAATGTCTTTCGATCATGTGTATTCCTTTTAAATCAGTGACAGATTCTTCACAAGTATACATGTATGTATTTTGTGTTTGGCGTATTCATTACGTAAAATCTCATTTGCTTACGGACCGTTATTGACAGAATCAAAAATACCGTTGTGACGAACAAGGTGACACGGTTCCAAAAATATAAAAATATCAGTAGGTTGACTCATATTGTGAAACCCCAAAATGTCGATACAGGGTGCCAAATACTCCAAATAAAAAGTTGCTTATTAAATTAATTAAAAATTACCATAAAATTATAAAAATTAAATTATCACTACTTCCCAAAAGAACCTTATCTAAATTCACGTTCGATATCTAGTTATATCGAATACACCGTTATGGTCGATAAACGATTTTATAGCGACTATTTTAAAATTTGATTTGGACATATCTCAAAATCTACACGACGAAATCCTGATTTTTTTGTTCCACTAGAAAGATATACTCCACCAGCTCCACGCGTTTCTTGTTTCACAGAAATCCGATTTAAAACGAACTCTGTACATTCAGTTGAAGTTCGAATCGCCAAATAACGAACTGCAGCGCCATTTCAAGCTCGATTTTAATTATAATATAATTATACGTTCTAACGTCGACGATTAAATAATATATTCGTTATTTAAATAATTAAATAAGTTAATTATTACACCGTCAAATATCCGGGTCATTACATTCTTCCCCACTTAAAATAATTTCGTCCTCGAAATTGCTAAGGTAGAGGACGACCCTATCTATTGGAATTCCTAAGATTTGTTTACCCCTTATTTCTGATTTCAACCGAACCAATTAATATTGACTAAAATATTAATTCCTTCCGACTAACCTAAATTTTCAAAAATTTTGAAAATTCTCTGACACTTTAAATTTTCAGAAAATTTCGCCATAACCTCCTTTGTACAGCCCTATCGGTAAAACCACAACTCGCCTCTCTAGGCTTTCTCCAACCCAAAAGAAAATCAAAACGCCAAGCGGCTTGCCAAATCGGCTCATAAATTCCAACTCATATGAAATATAAACTTGTACCTTTTTGCTGACCATATCATTATACCATTCCCATTGGTTATCAACTTAACATATACCAATGTCATTCCAATCCATCTCCTGTCAGTTTTTATCCTCAAACTCAAGCAATTGCTTATACTCAAGTCAAATTCCATTTCAAACTTAAGTACAATTCTTGATTCCAAATCCTTATAAAATCAATCAACTTACTCGATATCATCCCAATATAATTCCATATTATATATAACCTTGTCCAAGTTTAATTCAAATTAATTTATTCACTTTCAATATTTTAATCTATTTAACTTCATAAGTTAAATCTTAATTCCAGAATTTATATTCCTGGGTTTATTTCAAATCAATTTGAAACCATAATACCAATTCAAAACCTTTGAATTTCTAAACACTTGTTTTCCTTAAACAATTCAAAAACAAATCCCTTGGTAGTAATCTGTCACTTAGAACTCGAAAATGAACACTGATGATGTGGCCACACTCATCAGGGTTATTTCCCAGTTTATCGAAGTGAGTTCAATACTATAACACTTTCAATTTGAAAACATTTTCAAAATCACCCAGGAACTTAAAATTTCCTTATTTTAATTCCTAATCCTGATTTAATTTTAGATTTAATTCATCTTATTTCATATACTTTACTTATATGAATTCTGATTAGTTATTTATAACTATTTCACCTTTTTATAATCTCATCTGATTATAATAACAACCAATTATACTATGTTAATGTCAAAACATATCATGTTGGTTCATCGTATTCGAGTGTTTAGAAACCCCTATCGATATTGTGGTGCCCCACTATCGACCAGAATTCATAAGCCACTCAACCAATAAAGCTCCACAATATAAAACAAAAATTTATATCAATTAACAAATACGTTCACTCGTATATATACACTCAATCTCAGTCTAGGATATTACTAATCCCATCTCTACTGAGTAACGCCATAGAGCCAAGGTAATTCGCTTAACTTAAGCTCTGATACCAACTGTAATGACCCGAAAATCCGGTCCAATTTGAGCTGACTAAATAACACAAGTCCAACCCCAAATTGCACTGAAAATTCAAGAAATTAATAGGAAGAAGATAGAGGGTGAGGAAAGATAAGATAGAACTAGTAGAATAGAAGAAGAGGAAGAACATCATTATCAGAGTAACACGAATCTCACAGCGGAACGAATAAAATATAACATAACCTTTGAAATACAAACAGTATATGTATACAATAGCACTTATCAGAGTACAACACTTGCAACAACAGCGGAAATAATACTAGCTATAGAATCTTGAAGCCTCCTGCTCCAATCTCTTCCAGTATATCTGTAAAATCCTGAACTACTTGATTGCCCGTACAAATTAGGCACCCAAGAGTTTAGGGAAAATAAAACAAGATAAACTCCGGGTCAGTCATGGACTGGTGTGAGTAAACTCAAATCATTTTAACAGGTATATGATATCTCATAAGACCACGCCATGAATACGGAATGGGTTTTTCCCTTATGAGAATCCAACATCTTTGAAAAGCAGTATCACTGATATTATAATAGTGTCTAAATACAATTAGATATCAATCTAGCAGAAACGCTTTCATCTCACGTTCTACATATATAGTATACAATCAAAACCGCGAGTGCGTATTGGATGATTGGATTTCCAACTATGACAAGGTATGGAACCACCTTCCGATCAGTGTACTCTAGGAACGATACACTGGAGTTCAACAAGAACATCTTGCAACCCAGCCACACATGACCGACCACTCATTTCGCTTGAGTGTATCGAATGTACATCACCAACGGTTGGGATCAGCAACCGTTTCCCGTATATATATGGGACATCATTGATAGATTAAAGAAGCGAATGAATATTATCTAGATAGGTGATTATACACCCTACTTCGGTGCGACCGACTTAGCCATGCTGCCTGCCCGATTTTTGTCATTTACCGGATGTGAGGCTAGAAACTACGCTCATCTATCTTTCATTGATAGAACGATTACTTTGAATGCCACATTATTAGATCCGTTAATCATTAGTTGGATCTGCGCAAATAGATTCTGGATATTATGCAAAGGGAATAAATCCGTTGGCCACCATATATATTTGTACAGTCCAACTCATTCGATCATTGGAAATATTCTGTCAGACATTCGTCCATATACGTTCATTCTGGGATTGAACGAAACCGAAGGCACTATTCAGTACATCCATCTTAGTCCATTGTTATCTAAGATTTATACAATAGCCCTTGTACTTTACTCCGTCTTCAATTTTCTTTGGCATATTCGCAACGTTTATGCCAATACAGAGTGGTTCTTTGGATAAGAATCCAACCGGTCTCTCCATATTAACAACGTTAAAATGGTAAAAACTTCGATAGTCGGTGAGGTAACTATCAAAGAAAACATGTCGGTGTACAAACAACGATCTAAATTCCAAATGGAATTATCGATCCAATCATCAACCATATATATATATATATATTCATATTTCCTTATTTTCTAAAATTAGAAAATATATGTTTTCAACATTGGAAAACATTTTCAATCCTCATTTACGCATCACTATCATTCCACAGCTATTAGTCCCTAACTGTAAACTGGTAAGAGAACAATTCTCTAAGTATAAACCCCGAAGGCCGAAACCAACATCAGATCGATACTCAGAAAACTATTCAACTTACTAATCTCTAGTCAGTTTCTAATTTTTTGTTTAACTTCACTTCTTAATTTCTATATTCGATTAACCCCTTTTGATAAACTACGTTTGATTAACTCCTTTTGATAAACTACGTTTGATTAACTCCTTTTGATAAACTACGTTTTCCGTTACAAATATTTCCTATTTACAACTTCTATTTACCGTTACAAATATTTCCTATTTATAACTTCTATTTACCGTTACAAATATTTCTTATTTACAACGGTTTATTTATCTTCTAAATAAATATTTCTTATTTATATTTATTTTCTAAATAAATATTCTCCTTTATTCTATTTCTATTTGTTTTATCAACATTTTTCCTTTTTATAAAACTCTATTCGTTTTATAAATACTTTCCTTTCATAAAACCGTGTTCGTTTTATAAATAATTTCCTTTTATAAAATCCTGTGATTTTATAAAATTACTTTATTTCAATATACATTGAAATATTCCATTTCACAACTTAGGGTTTCTTATGATATTTAAAATATCAAACAATGATGATCAATATCGTTCTAACATCCATAATCAATAACAGAATATAAATCACACATATATCACAATATATGAAAACAGTAAAATAATTGTTGAGGAACCCAGTCGGATTCCTCCAACCTGTCTCCCTGCATCCACAGATGTTACACAGTATAATATACATCAATTTCATTTCAATATGAAATATTCTACTGGACAAAATCAATATTTGATTAACGATATAACATATGACTATATCTATGTTTTCAATCAAATCTATTTAACAGTCCAGTTTAACAATCAATATACAGCAGTCAACAAAATAAAGTACAGTTTATATTAAAATATAAATTGAGGAGAGTTAGTGAGTTTTACTCACTTTGGCAGTTCATCGTTAACTAACGATTTACGGTAGTCGGTTCTGATCAGGCAATTTATTTCGATATAAATTGTAACTAGCTTCTGTTCATTCCTAGTCAGTTCCATTTGTAGCTGCCGTTTATACGATCGTAACAAACCCCCTTTATCTCAGCCCATCAGAAAATCATACCCGTCTGCCCAACCACTTCCTTCTTCACGAATCAAGGAAAACCATCGCTCACACTTTTGCTCCAGGCCATTTCCCATTTTCATGTCTCCACCACCAAAATGCTCGGCTCCAACATCATCAACACTTCACCAAAATTTACGCATCAACCCATTTAAACCCCCTTTCGAACCCAACAACTCCTGCTACTCACTTCACGTTACACAAACCAAAAGCCTGCATCCAAATATGCTTCTCCATTCATTCCTATTTGCATCAATACCCAACTCCAGTATGCAAAACAAAACGCACGCACAAGGATAATGGCCAAATCGAATCTCTCAGCTCCCCCCTACGTGACCTCCTCATTCTCATGTACAAAACCCATGTCTATACTTTACTGTACTCGTCTTCAATGATGTACTCTCCCTCTCCAAACAATTTAACAAATGTACTTTAAAACTTCCTCAACTATTTTATATTTCCGTCTTTAACAAGTTTGGAAACAGTAGCTTGTCTCCTTACCCCCATTCCTCCTGTACATAACATTCACCATTTCTCAAAACTTTTAAGCCCCTGTACTACCCTTATACTCAATGAAAACCCACCCAGCTAAGATCGTTTTACTCCATTGTTCAAACATCACACAAACCGCAATTTCTGTGTACCCATAACTCCATTGTTCAAACTCCATTGTTTCCACTTACCTTGAATTAAAAATAAATATAATTTCCCATTTCAAATCCCCTTGCACCATATTATTTCCTCCCAAAAACATCACTGCTTCGTTTCTGAAGTCCTTCACAAAACCACCTTCACTGAGTTCGACCAGAACATCTCACCGCTGAATAAAACCCCAAGCATGAGAATACCATCGGCGGTCACCCGAACCTTCGCCCCAACCCTACCGACGTCCGCGCTGAGCCTCGACAGTAATGGCATCGCCAATCGCCTGAAAACTACCTCGAACCGTCAGCCCTTTGCAATCGAATTCCAGCGTCATTGTTGCTCTAACCCCCATCGCAACCGGTCATCAGAAAGGTCATGCTGCGCTTGAGAAGTTTGTTGCTGAACCTTCTCGGATTTATCGATGGATTGAGTAAGAATATGAAGTGGAAAAAGAAGCGTATTGGCCATTGATTACGTAGTGGCAGCTCATTCTGAGCAGAACGAAAATGACCTAGGTTTTAGATTAAAGTGTTTGTAGGGGTTATTTATAAGGAATTTGATTTTAGTTTGCTCGAATCAGAGTCTTCCACGTCTTCATTCTTTTGGCTGCGGGTGTCCTTTGCAAAAGATGTGGACGTGGAACCATTTTGACCAAGTGCATTTGTGCTTTAAGGCTTAGGCAAAATATACTCTTATTGTATAATTTTCTTAATGTCTTTCGATCATGTGTATTCCTTTTAAATCAGTGACAGATTCTTCACAAGTATACATGTATGTATTTTGTGTTTGGCGTATTCATTACGTAAAATCTCATTTGATTACGGACCGTTATCGACAGAATCAAAAATACCGTTGTGACGAACAAGGTGACACGGTTCCAAAAATATAAAAATATCAGTAGGTTGACTCATATTGTGAAACCCCAAAATGTCGATACAGGGTGCCAAATACTCCAAATAAAAAGTTGCTTATTAAATTAATTAAAAATTACCATAAAATTCTAAAAATTAAATTATCACTACTTCCCAAAAGAACCTTATCTAAATTCACGTCTGATATCTAGTTATATCGAATAAACCGTTATGGTCGATAAACGATTTTATAGCGACTATTTTAAAATTTGATTTGGACATATCTCAAAATCTACACGACGAAATCCTGATTTTTCTGTTCCACTAGAAAGATATACTCCACTAGCTCCACGCGTTTCTTGTTTCACAGAAATTCGATTTAAAACGAACTCTGTACATTCAGTTGAAGTTCGAATCGCCAAATAACGAACTGCAGCGCCATTTCAAGCTCGATTTTAATTATAATATAATTATACGTTCTAACGTCGACGATTAAATAATATATTCGTTATTTAAATAATTAAATAAGTTAATTATTACACCGTCAAATATCCGGGTCATTACATCATGTTTATGTTAATGAATTTCTTTATGCAAATTTTTGTGTACGTTAAATTAGGCTGAGTTTTTAGCCTAATATTATATGACAAAAATCGTGCGGAAGAAAATTAGGCTAAGACTGTTAGCCTAATATTTAAACGAGGTAACGTTTGGAAAATTGGTATTATAGGAAACTTGACATGAAACTTGCCTTGAAAACTTGACACGAACTTGACATGAAACTTGAACATGGACATGACACTAGAGTGAACCTGAAAATGGCCAACTCGAAGTTGGGTTGAGTTTGCAGTGTAATTCTTCCCGGAACCGCCCGGCAAATCCGGTTACTGCAAACAATAGGATCCAATGTGGGTAGTTGGTCATATCGCACTTGAAAACCCGAGGTCAGACTGAGTTGTGGTGTAATTCTGCCAGGAACCGCCCGACATATACAGTGACCACAACAACAGGTCTGATGTGAGAGGTTAGGGTGCATTAATGAATTAATGCCACATGATAGGGTTAAGTCATGAACATGAAAGACAACACTTAACCAACTTGATACATGATTCGTAGGCAGGTTAAGTCACGAACTTGCATGACAACACTTAACCAACTTGACAAGCTAGACTGATAGGGGTTAAGTCACGAATTTAAATGACAACACTTAACCAATGAGACGGAAACCCTAGTTACGCGGTCCGTTTCAGTAGTAACCCACTAGATGTATCATGGTACCCTGGAACTAGGCAGGGTGGGGCACGGTTACTGGGCTGATTGTAAGCGACCAGAACGATGGCTATGTTGGTGCGCCAGTGTAGGTTCAGGCGGGCTATGGTCGTGCACGTGGTCCGGAGTTTAAAAAGCAAGCATTGGGCATCATTAGGTTTATCTGTGCGTGCTTGATTCGTGTCGGTGGTTGGCACCATAGGGCTTGATACACCCTATGGTGGACCCAGCACAGGGGAATACATTCGTGATAGGGCCGTATGACACAGACACATGAAGAGCTAGAACTTATAGGGAGCCGATCGACTAGTGGATCGTTCTGTTGGACCTAGAAATGGGCCATTTCATGATATTGGCCCAAGGGATCATTTCATGATTAATATAAGACATGGGTTTGGGATTCTAGTACAGTTGATGCAGAGAACCTTGAATATGTGATGATATACTTGATTACGCTTGAAATATCATGCTAGCTTTGTCTATCTTGCCAATTTTGACAGCATCCTTATGTTTACTTTCAGTTTATGCATGTCATGTTAACTTTACCTATTTTTATGCTGAAAGTCACTAGGACTTACTAGTCTTTATGACTGACCCGTTTTCTTTTGCCTCTTTTTCTTCCATTTCCCTCCAAGGTTCTCAGGGAGGAAACTCTAGCACTTAGCTTGGATTTCGCTTACTGTCGGTTCAGCTCTTATACGGTTTGATCTTGAGCTATGCTATGGCTGCATTTCTGCTACCTTTGGGGAATTAAGCTACTTTTGATATTTTAAGTTTATGCTTCTTTATTTATGCAAGACAGAAATTGTTGTAATGGAAAATAATGACCTTGGCTATTTGATGTAAAAGGTTTTGACTCTTTTGAAAGTAGTGAAATTTAGCTCTTGAATCTTCCGCTGTTTTATTTATGTTCTGTCTTGTAATAATTTTGTGATTGTTTACCTCGATAACGCTCCTCCAAAACTAGTGCATTCCCTTTGTGAGTGACCCTAGCGGAGGTGGGGTGTTACATTTGGTATTAGAGTAGAAGGTTACTAGACTGGGAAAAAGTTTTTAAAACCTTCTGAAATTATTTTCAAAACCGTTTACAAAGAAGCACTTTTCAAGAAAAAGTCTTGTTTTATTTAAAGTCTATTCCCCAAAATTCATTAGCACTATCCTTTGTTCCCTCGTTTGAATCTCTTCTTTTCCCTTTCAACATGTCTGGGAACCTTAACTTTCCAGAGGGCATACCAATACCTGGCTGGTTCAGGAGGTACTTAGAGGCTAGGGCCAACGATGCAGGCCCAATAGATATTCCTCCTCCAGCTGCAGCAATTCCTCCTCCCCCTCCTCGTGCAATTGCTTTCTCAAAGATCTGTAAAGATTTTAGGGCCATGGGTGGAAAGTATTTCAAGGGAACTGAATCATTTGTAGAAGCGAGGAACTGGCTCAAAGAAACTAAGGATCTGTTCGTTATCTTCGAGGTTGACGATAGGCAGAAGGTACAGTTGGCGGTATGGTTGCTCAAAGATGAAGCTTCCTATTGGTGGGAAGTCACTAACGCCGAGAGGCCGGTTGAAACATGGATGGATTTCATAGTAAGGTTTGAGATGAAATTCCTCTCGCAAGCCGAATGAAGTTTACAGCTGGAAAAGTTCTTATCTCTTAAGCAAGGGAGTATGACGGTCAAGGAGTACGTCAATCAATTCAATCAGCTGGCTCGGTTTGGACTGGACTTAGTGAATACCCCTCATAAGAAGGCTCTCCGTTTTGTCAAAGGATTGAATGAGCCACTTCACAACCTGGCTATGACCCACGTACCTATGGGGGCTACTTACGAAAAGCTAGTAGACATGGCACTCTCAAATGAAGAAGACAAGAATGGCAAGAAGGAGGTCAAGGCGAATGAGTCTCAAAACAAGAAGATAGACTCCAAGAAAGGAGGCAAGAACAACAACAACAATAATGATAACAAGACACGTAAGAAAAGAAAATGCCACTTCTGTGGTATTGAGGGGCATATAGTCCAGGATTGTAGAAAGAAGAAGATGAAGATGGGGGCATGCTTCCAGTGTGGTGATATTGGACATATCAGCAAGAACTTCCCTAAGAAGCAAGGGCAAGCCTCGTAAGCAGGATCTTCTAGGGCTACATCTTTAACTTCTTCTCCTTGATGCTTTGTTTTATCTTGCTTATCTTCTCAATCCTAACTTGAGAACCTTAGGTAGAACACTTTTGGATGTAAACATGTGATTGAAACATGTTGTAACACCCCGTACTTTCTGTGAACGTATAAGTAACAAATCAGAGGATAATTAATTTTTACAATAAGAATCAAGGGAAACGGGTTGCGCCATTGCGTTCGTCTCGGAATTATGCTTGAAAACGAGTCCGAGTTTGCGAGAATCGGAGTCCGTGTGAGGGAGATATGACCCTCCGAAGTTTCAGGAATTTTCAGATCGAAAACAGCTCGAAATTCGAATTCAAAATTCGAATTCAAACCCAGAAGCGGGCTGGGCGGGAAATTTCCCGCCAAGGACCCAGGTCGACTGGGAAGTCGACCCCCCCCGACCAGGTCGACTGGGGAGTCGACTGGGTAGTCGACCCCCCCCCCCCGGACCAGGTCGACTGGGTAGTCGACCTGGGCACCTTTCTGCAGATCGGGCCTGTGACGATTTTTACCCCTTTTTGACGAACCGGATGACTTCTGGACCGATCTAATGGCTCTAAACACTCCTATTCTCCTATTTAAATAGCCCCAAACCTAGCCTTCTCTACACACAATTCTATTCTGCTTCTACTCTACCTCTGTTCTAAATAAAAATAAAAAATGGCGTCGCTACTCTGCTGGAATCAAAACTAGAAGCTAATCAACATCAACCTAAGCAACTCAATTCAAACTAGAGATTAAAGCTTCTGCAACGATTCTACAACAATTAAAGTTTTTTCTTTAAATCCAACCAAGGGAAGTACAGTTATTTTCCGATATAAACGTTAATTCTGATTGTGACATGAATTGTAAATCTGAATCTGAGGTCATATCTGTTCTGTTCTGTTTAGATTTATCTTATTCTGTATCTCTTTCTTCTTTTCATTCTATAGCCAGGCTACCACGAGCCTGAGCCAATATCATAAGAGATTAACATACGCTAAAATGTTTGGGACAGTAAAATGAATGATGCATAAATTGGGCATGACCAATAGGTGACTGATTTGAGGAAAGAACATGGACTGTAGCTAGAACATAAATCTGAGATATATGACTGGACATGTTATATTTATAACATAAAGGGGTATTGAACATATGATTTGAGGACACGACATAAAATGGCATATAATTGGACATAAATATAGACTGTATTGAACATATGACTTGGGATAAAGAGAATATGGCTTAGGTATAAAGATTTACATTAAAGTAGGATATCTATTAAATGCAAATAAACACCTAAGTAAGGGATCTTTGGGATATATGACATGCATAGTAATCGATGGCTATATTTGGTATAATTTATATATGGATCTTCTGTACTATGCAAGTTTAGTAAAAATTGAAACATATGATATATGATAAATTATGACCGTAGTCTGTGCTATGTAAATTTAATGCAAACATGGGGTATATGATCATATTGTGAATCATGACTATTATTTATGCATGTGAACTTAGGCAAGATTTATAATTAGGCAAGATGGGTCAATGAAACCTTAAGGAATAATAAAATCTGTTATATTTGCCTAATTTAGTTCTGCTATATTTGCCTAATCTGCTAGTCTGTTATATTGCTTAATCTGCTAGTTCTGCTCTACTGCCTAGTCTGCTAGATCTGTTCATCTGCCAAATCTGTCATCTGCTAAGTCTGCTAAAAACGCCAAATCTGTTATATGCTAAATCTGCTAAGTTACTTAATCTGCTGAATCCGTTAAGTCGCCTAATCTGCGAAGATCTGTTATCTGCTAAATCTGCTAGTTTGCTTAATCTGCTGAATTCGTTAAGTCGCCTAATCTGAAAAATCTGTTCTCTGCTATATCTGTTGAGTTGATATGATTAGTCTGTTATTGATATAATCTGAATTGGCTATAGTTATGAATAATTGACATGTATATTAGGTGTGGGCATAAATGGTAAATTATTAATTAATTGGCCGCAAAGATGAACATGGCTAACTCGAGGTTAGAATGAGTTTGCGGCGTAATTATGCCCGGAACCGCCCGGCATATTCCAGTGGCCGCAAACAATAGGTTTGTAACACCCCACACCCGCTACGGTCACTCACTAAGGGAATGCCATAACATCGGTGGAGTATTTTAAGTGAATATAGAACAGAAAAATTACAACAAGACAGATACAAGTAATACTTGAGAATTTAAAACATCATTTCATTGCAGCGGAAAGTAAAACATGTTTGGTTACACCAAAACCATAAACAAGAGTCAAGTACATAATATCCATCCTGATAAAACAAAAGTACATAATCCCACTACATAACTTAATAGCCATAATAGAAAAGATAAACTGAGCTTTACATCCACGGTCCAAGCTCCAAAAGATAGATAAAGCAGTCTGATCAAAGCCCACTAGTGCTAGGCCCACTCTGAAAACCTGAGGGTTGGGAAAAGATAAAAAAACAACGGGGTCAGACATAAGTCTGAGCGAGTCCTATAACCTTAACAATACAATCATTAAAGTAATTAGGGTATGATATAAACAAGGTACGGTACCTCTGGGGATAATGACTACACTAAGTAGCCAACTAAACACATGATGTACTAAGATAACCGAAAAGACGCATTTACCCACCCAAGGATAATTACTACACTGCACCACCCCAGATCTACCCACCCAAGGGTAATTCCTACACTGCACCACCCCAGATCTACCCACCCAAGGGTAATTCCTACACTGCACCACACCAGTTCTACCCACCCAAGGGTAATTCCTACTTAAAGGTTGATCCCACTAAGTGTACTTAGTAATTTTTAATAGTAGTTTCGTGTACCCCTAGCTGACTACATAGGTGCCGTCTGCCCCTATCTCCACTAGGTGTACCCACTACTCCCCAAGCGATCGGCTCCCTAACGTAGATACCCGTGCTGGCCCCACAGTGGGGTGTATCATCCCCCAAAGTGGCAACCTGATAATATCAACGGTGCACGGCTTATACCTACACGATGCAACAACGTCTTACTTACCAGCCCGGGTCCACACACGCATATGAAACCCGTTGGACTTGCGTTGCCACCGCTAACCCGTTTTGGCCTCTTACAGTCAAGCCCAATATGCGTGTCCCGTCCTCGACTTGGGTCGAGCCCACAAAGATACGTTTTGGATATTGGTTGAAATGGGCCCCCACAAGCTACCCACCTAAGCTTGTCATTTCTAGTGAATCCCACTTAACCCTTTAACCATGTCCACCTACATGTTATAAATTTTGGTTAAGTCTTTTAATCATATTTTAATTGCCACTCAAGGCACCCACTAGATTTCCACATGCCACCCAAGGCACTTACTTGATTCCCACATGCCACCCAAGGCACTTACTTAACCCTTTAATCATGTTTAATTACATGTTCCACTTTGGTTAAGTATTCTAATCGTATTTTCTATTGCCACCCAAGGCAACCCACTAGTTTCCTCATGCCACCCAAGGCACCCCCACTAGTTACTACATGCCACCCAAGGCACCCACTTAACCCCTCATGCCCCACTACATGCTAATTTGGTTAAGTGTTTCTTAATTAATTAAGATCGTAACCTTTGTAAAGACCTCTCACATTAGACTGTCTTTTATGGCAGCTGGATATGCCGGTTGGTTCCGGGCAGCCTTACACCATAACAGAGTCTAACCTCGTGTCTTTACACTTGTTACGTATTTAGTTTATGACTAAGACCTCTCACATTGGGCCCATCATTTGTAGCCGCTGGATTTGCCGGTCGGTTCTGGGCAGTCTTATGCTACAAAAGGGTCCAACCTCGTGTCTTAGTAGATTAATTACACCTAATTAATCACCCCCATAATTTGTATTAATTATCCCTAATTAATTACCAATTTCAAGAATATGGGTAGACCTAACTCAATAGGTAAATTCCCAATTCCATAATATGGGTAGACCTAACTTAATAGGTAAATTCCCAATTCCATAATATGGGTAGACCTAACTTAATAGGTAAATTCCCAATTATGTCCATTCACTTTATGTTATGCTTAAGCATACCCATTTCACACCATTTTATTAACATGCATATTAACCCCATCGTTCCCCACGTAATTCGTTCTCATAACATGACATAATAAGGGGAAGATTCATCACAAATGCCATGGGTTTAACCAACATAGCATATAACTTTATCATGGGTTTAAAAGGTGTCAACTTGCATATATGAGCATACATTAAACCCAACTAGCATTTAACCCAAACTTGCATGAAGCACATATGTCAGAAAAGGGGTAATTTGGATATGATTCTTATGTCATACAAAGGTGTGAACTTGCATAGCATGTCACATGTTAACTTGCATATAACCAAACACATAACTTGCATAACATGTTACATATGAACTTGCATATAATCATGCACATAATTTGCATATAACCAAACACATAACTTGCATAACATGTTACATATGAACTTGCATATAATCATGCACATAACTTGCATATAACCAAACACATAACTTGCATAACATGTTACATATGAACTTGCATATAATCATGCACATAACTTGCATTACATGTTACATATGAACTTGCATATAATCTCACATATAGCTTGCATAACATGTTACATATGAACTTGCATATAATCTCACATATAGCTTGCATAACATGTTACATATGAACTTGCATATAATCTCACATATAGCTTGCATAACATGTTACATATGAATCAATGTTCAACATAGTGTTTTGCATAATGAGCATCATAAAACATAGCATTAAACTTGCATATCATATAGCATAAAACTTGCAAAACACACAACATACACTATACTAAACTTGCATAAACACATTGATCCACAAACATAGCCATATCTTATCATATCCTATCATAATCAATTTAACAATTGATTATTAAGGCTATAGAAACTCACCACTAAACTCCAATAAGCAAACCCTTGCCAAAAATCACCCAAAAACTCTAGCCTTGAAAATAAAGCTCGCAACTTGATGATGAATGCAAGCTAATGACCACTCATACAATTTAAAAATGCTTGTATGAACATGAAAGCCTTCATAGAAATAGTTTAGAAAGAGGATGGAGGCTAGGGTTTTGAGTGGAGGCCATGATCATAGAAAATTTTGGCATAGTTTAGTTAGAGGATAGGATTATGATCATTTAGGGCTAGCTTAGGGTCTTATTTATAGGATTAGGATGTGTTTTAGACCCTTCGATTAACCCTAGGTTAGTTTAGGTCCGTCAGATTTCAGAAGCTTCCAGAAAACAGCCCCAAAACACAGCCAAACCTTAAAATGGTGCACCAGGCCAAACTGGCCGAGCACCCCCTGTCGACACACAAGTCGACAGGGCTGTCGACTCGGTCCTAGCCAAGTCGACTGCCCAGTCGACAGGGCTGTCGACTTGGTTAGCTAGGCCGGAATTTTTCCGCCTACGCCCAATGGCCCCAATTTCGAAATTTGAACCTGAATTTTAAATCTGTTTTGAACTTTGAATTTTCTGAAAACTTCATTAGGCCATAACTGGGCCATACGGACTCCAATTCTCGAAAACTCGGACTCTATTTCGCGTATTTTTCCGAGACGAACGCAATGACGCAGCCCGTTTCCCCCAATTCTCACATCTGAGATTATTTATTCTGTAATTAGTGAATATTAGTATTAACTAAAATTCGGGGTGTTACATTCTCCCCTCCTTAAAGGATTTCGTCCTCGAAATCTCTAAGCTAAGGAGAATGCATATCCTACCATCCAAACAACCATCTACTCAATCCATCAAACACGGGCATCCATTGTCCTTAAAACAATTTCTAATGTTGTATGAGCATATGCAAAAAGTGTGTGTATATGTTCCCTATCTAATGTATGAACATATGCAAACCATGATAGTGCCATGCATCCATTATGTATGCGAGAGAACCCTATCAACACATACTATATCTACATGAGTGCACAATCATTCACCAAAATGCATCATCCATATGATAACACAACCATTATACATCCATAAATATAGCTACCTACACACAATTATATGCAATATGAAGTGATTGAGCCGATCTAGTGTCTAGAGTGTGTGTATATGCATCCACGAGCAACCACTAGCAAACACTTGCATCCACATGCATCCATCAATCATAACATGTCTCAAACACATGTTTCAACCATAGGTTTACCCTATCTAAAGGTCAAAAGTACTAACGAGAGGACATACTACCGATAAGATAAGTACTAGTCAAACGATAAAGGAGAAATTAAAAAGGCATATCCTAAAAAGGAATGGGTATAATGAACGCATCTTCTCTTCCGTCTCTAAAGTAGCGTTGCTCTCATCTTCTACCCATTGCACTTTGACTAGTTGAACCTCTCGATTCCTCAACTTCCTAGTCTCTGACCCAAGGGTTGTCGACTTGGTTAGCTAGGCGGGAATTATTCCGCCTAAGCCCAATGGCCCCAATTTCGAAATTTGAACCTGAATTTTAAATCTGTTTTGAACTTTGAATTTTCTGAAAACTTCATTAGGCCATAACTGGGCCATACGGACTCCGATTCTCGAAAACTCGGACTCTATTTCGCGTATTTTTCCGAGACGAACGCAATGACGCAGCCCGTTTCCCCCAATTCTCACATCTGAGATTATTTATTCTATAATTAGTGAATATTAATATTAACTAAAATTCGGGGTGTTACAAGGTTCTAATGTGAGAAGTTAGTCATAACGTGCTTGAAACCCGAGGTTAGACTCAGTTTGCGACAGAAACCTGCCCGGAACCAACCGGCCTAACCATTAGCCGCAAACTGTCTGTCTAATGTGAGAGGTCTGGGCATTAATATTTAATTAATGAAAATCTGAGATAAACTTGATGTCTAAAAAAATGTGTTAGGTGGGTAAGGTTAAACCAATTGGACCAATGAATCTGATAAACCCATTTCATGAATCTGTAGGCCCAATACAAAGTTAGACAATCTGTAAGTCTGTTAAATCTGTATATCTGATCCGTTGGTCTGAAAACTTGCCTAATCTGTGAACTGGTTGATCTGAATTCTGTATGTCTGAACTTGTAAACAAGTTAATCTGAAATCTGTTAGTCTGGGGACACAAGGTTAGGAGGGAAATTACTTGTGTCATTTGTTGTTTGGGACCCATATTAGTCAGTAACCCTTTTGGTATCAAAACTTTGGCCCAACAGTAGGTAGGGTCCGGGCACGCTTACTGAACTAATTATAAGTGGTTCATTCTGATAATGGTGAGGGGTGCTGATGGTGCGTTCCAACCGGGTCATGTGCGTGCATGGATCCCGGCCTGCCTCTGTGGATGTAAGACGCCGTGACATCTGTAAATAGGTCTGTGCCAATTGGTTGTCACTTTAGGGAGTGATACACCCTACTGTGGGGCCTACACAGGGTATTTATGTTTAGGGAGCCGATCGCTTGGGGTAGGGGTTTAGGTACACTTAGTTTTGTCTATTTCTGTTGGTACCGTCTGTTTCTGTTGGGTGGCAACACCTGTCTGTTTCTGCGTGGTACCGTCTGTTCGGGTGGTAAAGGCCTAATTACTAGTGTACACCTAGTTCTACATTCTGTTTCTGTAGGGATTAATCTGTTTCTGTTTCTGTTCGGGTGGTAAAGGCCCATCATTAGCGTTCTGTTTCTGTGGAAATTATTCTGTACCCGTTTCTTTTTCAGTTTAGACATTAGGATGACACCTAATTCTCTTATACTAGTATTAGTGCAGAGAAGTGTAAAGAAATAGCTTATGTCATTTTGTTCTTCTGTAATATCCGCTACACCTGTTACTGTTATCTCTCATCCAGTTTTATTTTCATGTCATGTTATTATTATCTGTTCATAACTGAAAATCACTGGACTTGCCAGACTTTTTGTCTGACCCTTGTTGTTTCGCCTCCTTTCTTCCGTTTCCCCCCAGGTTTTGTAGAAGGGAGTACTCTAGCTTGATCTAGATTTCTTCCGCTTGAAGTGCTTAAAGTATGGCTTGTCTTCTTCTGTGGGGATTATGATTTTAAACTATGCATTCTGAAGGCTTTTGTACAAGACTGATATTTTGTACTTGAATTCTGATATTGTGATTTGAAAGGATGTAACCAAGCTTATTTCGGTTTTTGTTGTATTAAAGTTATAAATTTTTCAAGTACTGTTTTATCTGTCTTGTAAGTTTCTGTTCTATTTACTAAAATGCTCCACCAAAGTTAAGGCATTTCCTTTGTGAGTGACCTTAACGGAGGTGGGGTGTTACACATGTTATGGTTGATTTTTGCAAATGGTTGCAAGTGGTCGCAAGTGGTTGCAAAACACACATTAGGCACTAGATCGCCTCAGACACATTTTCATATTGCATATGCATGAGTGTTTATACTTGTTTATGGATGAAATTGAATGTGTTATCATGTGGATGTTGCATATGGATGGATGTTTGTGCACACATATAGTGTTAATGTGACTAGGACTATTTGCATACATGTTGGACTCATGGCACTAAACATATTTTGCATTAGGAAGATCAATCATGCCTGATCATTTGCATTAGATGAGGAAAATATACACACACTTCCTGCATATGTTATATAGCATTAGAAATCTTTTAAGGACAATGGTTGCTTGTGGATGACGGCTGAGTAGATGGTTGATTGGATGATAGGATGCATTCTTCCAAACTTGAAGATTTCGGGGACGAAATCCTTTAAGGAGGGGAGAATGTAACAACCCGTATTTTAATAATGTGTTACAACCATAAGTCAAGGCAGAATTAATTTTTAAATTAAGAATCAAGGCAAACGGGTTGTGACATTGCGTTCGTCTTGAAATTCTACTTGGAAACGAGTCTGAGTTTGCGAGAATCGGAGTCCGTATGAGGGAAATATGACCCTCTGAAGTTTCAAAAAATTTTAGAATCGAAAACAGCTCGAAATTTGAATTTGAATTTCGAATTCAAAACCCAGAAGCGGGCTGGGCAGAAAAATTCCCGCCCATAGCCCAGGTCGACCATAGGGTCGACCTGAGGGTCGATCTGGCCAGACTAGGTCGACCATAGGGTCGACCTGGGGTCGACCTCCCTGGTCGGCCTGGATGTGACTGGTTGGCTGGGTGGGTCTATTTGCGGGCCTGTGACGTTTTTGATGGCTCAGATCAGTTCTATGGTTTATTTAAGGGCCTAAACTAGTTTCCTACTCCTATATAAACATCCTCCAAGCCTCATTCACTTTACACCATTCTTCTCTAACCTTATGCTGCATAAACTCTGGATGATCATGGCTTCTTCTTCTTCCTCTAAATTAAATTAAAATTAAAATTAATCGTGAAGATTATTTCCTGAAGACTGCGGCTAGGAATTTCTTATTGGGGATTTGCTTCTACAATCAAAGCAAGATACAATGGTTCAACAATTCAACGACAAATTTCTAGACTTAACTTCTGCATCTAAATTTCTTTGACCACGATCTGTAAGTTCCAGTTACTTTTAGATAAAAACTATAAATCTAATATGGGCATGTTAAATTGGAATTGATTTATGTATGATTCATATCTATTCTTGTTTTCTTCTTGGATCTTGACTATTAGGAATATTGCCTACGACGTTGAAGCTATTGTTAATGGCATAAGACTATGACTACGCCTATGACTGTGAACATAAGACCATGACTATGCCTATGACTGTGAACATAAGACTATGCCTATGACTGTGAACATAAGACTATGCCTATGCATATGACTATGACGGTGAACATAAGACTATGCCTATGACTATGACGTTGAACATAAGACTATACCTATGACTATGACGGTGAACATAAGACTATGCCTATGCCTATGACTGTGAATATAAGACTATTGCCTATAACTATGACAAGGAGAATTGTGGCTAATCACCTATGAGGTTATTGCCTAGGATTATGACTATGAAAATTGGATCTAAGCTTGATTTTCTATTCAGACCTATTTTCTATATTTGTCCTTGGATCTTGATTTTGGGGGTTTTTCTATTTAAGTTAGATCTATCCATGTTCTTGAATCTAGATTATTATTCAAACCTTTTCATGTTCATAATGTTATCAGATCTATATGCCTGCGATATTTTAATCAATTTACTTAGTTATGTCATGCCTTGAAAATAGATTGATTATGTTATTGAATGATATTGATCTATGCATGTGGTTCTGTTCTATTATCATGTTGAATTGGGAACTAATGAATAAGTCTATTCATATGTATAGGAACATAAAGTATAACATGTTATGATAAGTTGTGTAGTTTATCATGTTATGCAAGTTTTAGGTCGTAAAATCATATCACATATGTGACTAAATGATTAGATCTACATGTTTATGTGTATATGTTAAACCTATGTCATATTTCAAGTTCACACTTATTCATATGCTCGTGATTGATTTGTAAGTTCACATATATGTATGTTGATTTTGTCTACGTTGCAAGATCACACCTATGATATTCATGTTGATTGTTTTGCAAGTACACACCTGTGGTGTTCATATTGACTATGCCAAAAATGCCAAGTTTACACCTATGTCATGTTTATGTTAATGAATTTCTTTTTGCAAATATTTGTGTACGTTAAATTAGGCTAAGTTTTTAGCCTAGTATTATATGAGAAAAATCGTGCGGACGAAAATTTGGCTAAGATTGTTAGCCAAATATTTAGACAGGGTAACGTTGGGAAAATTGGTATTATAGGAAACTTGACATGAAACTTGCCTTGAAATCTTGACACGAACTTGACATGAAACTTGAACATGGACATGACACTTGAATGAACCTAAAAATGGCCAACTCGAGGTTGGGTTGAGTTTGCAGTGTAATTCTGCCCGGAGCCGCCCGACAAATCCAGTTACTATAAACAATAGGATCCAATGTGGGTAGTTGGTCTTATCGCACTTGAAAACCTGAGGTCAGACTGAGTTGTGGTGTAATTCTGCCCGGAACCGCCCGGCATATCCAGTGACCACAACAACATGTCTGATGTGGGAGGTTGGGATGCATTAATGAATTAACGCCACATGATAGGGTTAAGTCATGAACATGAAAGACAACACTTAACCAACTCGATACATGATTCATAGGCAGGTTAAGTCATGAACTTGAATGACAACACTTAACCAACTTGACATGCTAGACTGATAGGGGTTAAGTCACGAATTTAAATGACAACACTTAACCTATGGGATGGAAACCCTAGTTATGCGGTCCGTTTCAGTAGTAAGCCACTAGATGTATCATGGTACCCTGGAACTAGGCAGGGTGGGGCACGATTACTGGGCTGATTGTAAGTGACCAGAACGACGGCTGTGTTGGTGCGCCAGTGTAGGTTCAGGCGGGCTATGGTCGTGCACGTGGTCTAGACTTGAAAAAGAAGGCATTGGGCATCAGTAGGTTTATCTGTGCATGCTTGATTCGTGTCGGTGGTTGGCACCATAGGGCTTGATACACCCTATGGTGGACCCAACACAAGTGACTACATTCGTGATAGGGCCGTATGACATAGACACATGACGAGCTAGAACTTGTAGGGAGCCGATCGACTAGTGGATCATTTCGTTGGACCTAGAAATGGGTCATTTCATGATATTGGGCCAAGGGATCATTTCATGATTAATATAAAACATGGGTTTGGGATTCTAGTACAGTTACGCAGAGAACCTTGAATATGTGATGCTATACTTGATTACACTTGAATTATCATGCTATCTTAGTCTATCTTGCCAATCTTGATAGCATCCTTATGTTTACTTTCAGTTTATACATGTCATGTTACCTTTACCTATTTTTATGCTGAAAATCACTAGGACTTACCAGTCTTTATGACTGACCCGTTTTCTTTCGCCTCTTTTTCTTCCGTTTCTCCCCCAGGTTCTCAGGGAGGAAACTCTAGGACTTAGCTTGGATTTCGCTTGCTGTTGGTTCAGCTCATGTACGGTTTGA
Organism: Allium sativum; assembly: GCA_030737875.1. Lineage (NCBI taxonomy): Eukaryota > Viridiplantae > Streptophyta > Magnoliopsida > Asparagales > Amaryllidaceae > Allium > Allium sativum. Next base: position 227,113,373 of record CM060919.1, on the reverse strand, counting down.
TCCTGAGCTATGCTATGGCTGCATTTCTGCTAGCTTTGGGGAATTAAGCTACTTTTGATATTTTAAGTTTATGCTTCTTTATTTATGCAAGACAAAATTTGTTGTAATGGAAAATAATGACCTTGGCTATTTGATGTAAAAGGTTTTGACTCTTTTGAAAGTAATGAAATTTAGCTCTTGAATCTTCCGCTGTTTTATTTATGCTCTGTCTTGTAATAATTCTGTGATTGTTTACCTCGATAATGCTCCTTCAAAACTAGTGCATTCCCTTTGTGAGTGACCCTAGCGGAGGTGGGGTGTTACAAAAACTGAGCTAAAGTCGCAGGTGAGAGATGGAGGCAAGAAGAAGTGGCCTATCAAGAATAAGAGGAATCCCTTCTAAGCCAAGGATGGGAAGAAAAAGAAAGCTAAGGGCGAATTCGAGTGCTATTGCTATGTCAAGAAGGGTCGCTATTGCTATGTCAAGAAGGGTCATCTTATCAAGAATGTAGGTCAAAGCCGGAGGGAAGGAAGTGCTTTAAATTTGGTCAGGGAGGACATTTCCAAAGAGACTTCTCAGAACCTCGAAGGTAGAAGTAGTTGGTGAAAGCATATGCCCTTAATGTTGTTCCTTTTTGGGCTAATGCCCCAACGGCAGAGAAGGGAAAGGGTATCGTCATTCAAGGCATGCTTTCAGTTTATGATAATCCTTTTTGAGTTTTATTTGATACTGGAGCTTCCCACTCCTTCATATCCAGCGACCTGTAGATAAGTTGGGATTGGAACCCAAGATTATTGATTGACTATTAGTTGCGACGAACCCGATTGGTGTAACTACTAGCCTTTACATGATTTGTCGTGGGTTGGCCTTATCGAGTCATGATTGCATGTTTGATTGTGTTTATTTTTTCTTAAGTTTATGGGGTTTGGCATTATTATGGAGTCAATTGACTCTAAAGATATGGGATACTGGTGGAATGTGAGAAGTCTTCGGTGACCATCGGGGAGGATGATGGGCATATAGAGGTGTTGTGCTATCTACCTGGTGATGAGGTGATGGCTAGTTTTGTATATTCGCTTGATATTCTGCATAATGAGTTATCCATTGTACCTATTGCGAGGAGTATCTGAACATCTTTGAGGAAGTGACCGGACTTCCACCACGTAAAGAGATCAGGTTTCATATCAACTTAGTGAAAGATGCTAAACCTATAGTGATGCCTCTTAGAAGGATGACACCAAGAGAACATTGGGAACTCGAAGTGCAAGTCAGTGATCTTTTGAAAAAGATATTTATTCGAAGGAGTATATCCATGTGGGGAGCATCGATCGTATTGTCAACCAAGACAGATGGTTCCCTTCGGTTATTTGTTGATTACCTCGAGCTGAATAAGGAGACTAGGAAGAACAAGTCTCCTCTTCCGCGTATCGATGATAAGTTTAATAAGCTCAATGGTGCTAAGATATTTTCTTAACTTGATCCTATGACGGGTTTCCATCAGTTACAGGTAGAAAAGGATAGCATACCCAAAACAGTATTTCGAACACAGTCGGGTTCCTATGAGTGGTTGGTTATGAAGTCGGTTTAACCAAAGTTTGTGGATCTCATGAACCGAGTCTTCAGGGATCAACTTAATAAGTTTGTACTTGCGTTTGTTGATGATATGTAACAGTCAACATATTACATATCGGAGAATCATAAAATATTTTTATTTAATTCCCCGCGGGTTGGATCATTATCACATTTTGATATGTTTGTTATGGGGATGTAAGACATGTGAATAATTTTTACCAATTTTAATTGTGACCATTTTGCCCCTATCAGTTTTGTATAGGGTATAACTTTTGATTGAGATCGAATCAGGTGCTGAGATCGAGTTCATTGAAAAGAAAATGGTGTTGCCGATTCCATAGAGTGGTCACTTAAAGATTTGGTTCAGCGATATAGGAGGAATCGATGTTTTAGTGCTGCACAATTTTTGTACGGGTTTGGCTAGCTATTAATGGGCTGATTTCCATTAGTGGGCTGGTTTGAGGATATAAATAGGGGTTAGAGGCATGGACAAAGGGTTATTTTTCTTAATTCTCTCATTTGGTCCCATGATCCTCCTTACTTAATCAAATATGCCTTTCCACCATTAAATTCTATATCTACGTGAGAAGATTGAAGATCTACATCAAGCATAGCTAGATCTATAGCAAGTAAAGGAAGATTGCATTAAATTGAGAGGTTTGAAGAGTGTTCTTCACTGTCCGGATTAGGAATTTAGTGATTTTGAGTTAATTCGAAGATTTGTGAGTGATAACCATCTCTTACACAGCTTCAATCAAGTATATGGGTTGTTTGATCTTATTTTCATCATTTTAAGTTTTTTTTCACCAAGATCTACATCTTGGTAAGTATTTTTTTTCATTTGAATCACCATAGGATCTAATCTAGGCACTTAAATAGGTAATTCTTATGTTAATTCATATGTTTATAAAAGTTTAGATCCATTATTTTTGTTTATTCATTGATTTATCATGATTTGGTGAATGATATATGGTTGTTGATGAATAATTGTCATTTTGGTATTGTGGATGATTTCATGATGGTTGAATTGGATGAGTTGGGTGCATAGATATTGTCGTATGGTGATGGATTGGCTGAGATTTGAGTTAAATTGGTCAGCTCTGGAGCGGGTCGTTTTTGCATAGGTCATTGATGACGTGGTAGGCTCAGACCATGTGGCTTATTGCTAAAGAAATGGATGGGTCGAAGGCTTCAGGTTGTTGGAGCCCAGGTCGTTCGTGCATAGCTCGGGTCATAGGAAGCATGCAAGTGTGATGCAAAGATGGATCGTTGGTGTGGGTCGATCAAGTCAGGTCGCGAGGAGTCGGGTCGACCTGTGTTGGTGGAAAGAGGCGATGCGATGGATTGGGTCGTCCAATGTTAGGTCGTGACTAATGGGTAGCGTGGGGTATTCAGGTCGGCTTACAAAGTCAGGTCGTGCAAAGCTCATTAGGTCAGCTTGAGGGGGATGGGTTGTTGGTGATAAAGGTTGGTCGCGGCCTGGGAAAAATGACCTAGTGAATGGTGATCCAAATGAAGTTATTTTTGGTTCAGAAATGGATGTAGCTTCAATGTGAGTTCAAGGTGGAATGTCGAAATGTTGTGATGTGTTCATTGATCATCGAAATGCAACGAATGTGAAGACGACTCAAAGTGATGAGTTTTTGGATAATGGTACTCGAGTAGTGGCTTGAGCTTATGAGCAGTCATCGGGTTAGATGGCTAGATATATCGAAGGCCGAGGAATTATCGTTGTTATAACGGACTAAAAGCAGGGGTATACAGGGGACGCCCAAAGGCTAGAAGTGGCTGGTCGAGTACCCTGGGCAGCTCGATGGGCCTAGATACGTTTCATAGTATGGCATATGTAGTTTTGCTAGAACTGAGGTTTACCATTAGGCCTTGACGTACGACAAGGTGTTTAGACGGTCATACGATTAATGATGGTTTCGAAGCAGGATTGGCGGTGATAGCCAGAGTCATGGATGAATGATTGTTTGCTTGTATCTTCTTGTGTATATTATTTGACATCGAAGGAGATATCTCTTGGGTGATTGTCCGATGTTGATTTAGGCCTTCGGGGCTTGTGCTTGGGAGATGTCGATATCGATTGGAATGGTCTATGTTTGATAACTTATTGCCACGAAATTACTGTTATTCCTACTTGGGTGCTTGTAAAGGCTATTACTGTCAGATGTGGGAAAACGGGTGTGAGTTCTTCTCTGTTGGCGTTGGTAGATTAGTTGATTAATCACTATTCTCATTTATTTTATTGATGATGTTAGATAGTTGTTTTATCGCTCACTAAGACGGTTGTCTGACTATGGTTTTATGTCTCCCTCTTATTACCTTAGGCTGTTCATCCGGTTGTGGATGGGCAGACTAAGTAGCATGTGATAGGTGATAGATCTTGATGAAGACGATGCTGCCGAGTGATGACGAGCAGGAGGCTAGCGTATTATTTTCTACTATCTAGTATTTCTTGTTTTCCGCTATATGATGTATTCTCTGAGTGCTTGTAGTGAGGCTTATTGTATAGACTCTTATTGCGTAATCCAAGATTGTATAGATATTTTATGGTGATATGAAAAGTTTAAGATTCTTCTCAATTCTGTTTCATTGTTATTGCTTGTTATCTTACCTTGATGATCGTCCATGGCTGCCTAACACCTATCAGCGCATTATACCTCTTGTTTAGTGCAGGAGTTGTGGGCGGTCGTCACATTTGATATCAAAACTTTGGTTATCGACTGTATCAAAATTTCACTGACGTAATTACATATGAGAGACGTATTTATAGATTTCTAATGGACGTATACTATATATTAGTGTATAGTATAATAGTGTTTGAACTCCATTTGCAGTTTTTCTTTTACATGGACTAATCATTTTATATTGCGGATTTAGAATGAGTCGTTGACCATTGAGACACACTGCTAGGGAGGATACTGTTCTTGTAGGGTGTAATGACGGTATACCAGACTACCCAGCTATGTTCGTTGCCATGATGGCAACGATCATCAGGAGGGTACCCTCTCAGGAGACAACCGCGATAGATATAACAGTTTAAGTGCAGGTTCCTAGGGCCATAGACTTCGCAAAGCTGTGCAAGTACTTCATCACTGTAGGAGGGAAGCAATTTAAAGGAATAGAGCCGGCTGAAAAGATTCAAGGGTCACTTGATACTTACATTTTGATCTTTAGAGACTTGCAAATTGATGATGCGCCTAAGAGGCAGCTTGCATCGAGACAACTACAGGGTAGAGCTACTGGTTAGTGTAACTCTATCACTTTAGAGACTCTAGAAGATGAGATTTCATTGGAGCAATTCAAAGTCAAATTTGAGACGAAGTTTATCTCTACCATTCATAAGTCTATTCTCTTTAAAAGGTCTGTCGAGCTTAAACAGAATTGTAGACTAGTGCTGAAGTAAGTTTCTGGCTTCGAAGCTTTGTCGAAGTATGCTCGTTCGTATGTCGAGACTCCTTGTCAGAAGAACGAGAAGTTTGTCATGAGATTAGACAAGTAACTTAGGAATCATCCGGTTGATCATCTAGATGACACTTATGAGAAGATCGTCGAGAAAACTCTAAGGCATGGGAGTTTGTTTCCCAAGGAAGAGACTGTTGTTGCAGCTAAGGAAGAACCGAAACAACAGCAGGGTGGTAATAACAAAATAGGAAGCAGCAACAGTAAAAAGGAAAAGATGGTTAGAAAAAGCAGAAGGGAGAAGTGACTTGCTTTAACTATTGGAAGACAGGCCATTATTCCAAGGATTTTAAGAATCCAAAAGCTGAAAAGAAGTGCTTTATATGTGGAAAGCCTGGATATGACAAGAAGGATTATCCAGAACTAGCTAAGGGTAAGCAGGTTGTGATCGCGTATGATTTAGGGGATGTGCCATTGTCTTCAAGGGCTCCTACGAAAGAGGAGAAGGGGAAGAGTGTCATTATTCAAGGTATTTTTTCCGCTAGAGATGTTTCAGTTTGTGTATTGATTGATACTGAAGCATCACATCCTTTAATTTGTAATGAGCTTTGTGTCGATTGGGTTTGGAACCCGAGATTTGTGATAGACCTTTCGTTGTGACTAATCCAGTTGGGGGTTTGTCCAGTTTGTGTATGATTTGTCGTGATCTTGTGTTGTTGTGTCATGGTTTCTCCTTTGTGTGTAATTTATTTGTTTTGAACTTCGCTGGGTTTGGGATTATCTTGGGTATGGACTGGCTCAAGAGGTATGCGGTAAAAGTGGATGGTGAGAAGCTAGAAGTAACGGTCAGGAATGTGAAGGGGAATGGTTGTGATTCGGTGTAAGCCCGAAGATGGTGTCTTCTTGAGCTATTTATATTCGCTTGTGTTTCCACGGGAAGACTTTTCATCGTTGTCGATCGCTAGGAAGTTCAATGGTGTCTTTGACGAGGTCAAAGGGTTGCTGCCGCATCGTGAGATTGAATTCAGAATTGATTTGGTCGAAGGTGCTAGCCCTATCGTTATGCCTCTTAGAAGGATGGCGCCTAAGGAACGACAAGAGTTAGAGGTGTAAGTACGTGACCTTTTGGGAAAAGGATTCATTTGGAGAAGTGTGTCTGAATGGGGTGCACCTGTTATGTTTGCAACCAAGGCCGATGGATCTTTGAAATTGTGGTGGACTATTGTGAGTTGAACAAGGTGACCAAAAAGAACAAGTATCCGTTGCCGAGGATACAGGACTTGTTCTATCAGGTTCATGAGGCCAAGGTGTTTTCTCTGATGGATTTGGCAACGGGATTCCACCAATTGAGGGTGGCAAAGGATAGTGTGCCAAAGATAGCTTTTAGGACACCATCCGGATTTATCGAATGCTTAATGATGTCTTTTTGGTTGACAATGCACCAGCGTATTTTGTGGATCTTGTGAATAAAGTTTTCAAAGATCAGTTGAATAAGTTTGTGCTTGTGTTCGTGGATGATATTCTGGTTTACTCCCGGAATGAGGAAGAGCATAAGATGCACTTGCGAGTTGTTTCGAAAATCTTGTGAAAGCATCATCTAAGAGCTAAGTCATTGAAGTATCAGTTTTGTAAGAGTGAAGTGAGGTTCTTAGGCCATGTTATTTCTGGAAATGGAATTCTGTTTGACCCCGCTGAAGTGGCAACAATCCAGGATTAGGATAGACTTAAGAATGTGACGGATGTTTGGAGTTTCCTTGGGTTGGAGGGATATTATCGTCGCTTTATCAAGGATTTCTCCAAGATAGATGAACCGTTAACAGGATTGACAAAGAAGAATCAAGTGTTCACTTGGGATGCGAAGTGTGAGCAACCTTTCGGAATCATGGAAGAGAGACTGACGAGTGCTTCTATTTTGCCATTCCAAGTAGGAATGAAGAGATGGTTGTATACACCGATGCATGTGGTACTAGACTTGGAGTAGTCCTGATGCAGAAGGAAAGAGTTGTGGCCTACACGAGTCGACAGTTGAAGCTGCATGAAAGGAATTATCCAAATCATGATTTGGAGTTGGCGACGATCGTGTTTGCTCAGAAGATTTGGAGACATTACCTGTTGGGAGTTCGATTCGTGTTGTCTACGGATCACAAGTCATTAAAGTAACATTTCTCCTAAAAGTATTTGAATCATCGGTAGCAACGGTGGTTAGAGTTTCTGTCATCGTATGATTTTGGTATAGCCTATACTCCTGATAAAGGCAATGCAGTGGCATATGTGTTGAGTCGAAGACATGCAAGTTTGGAAGCGATGTTTTCAGAGTGGAAACACCTTGAGTATTTGGCATAATTGGATTTCAGACCACAGTGTGAGTTAGAACCTGAAATGTTGGCAAGCTTATCAATAAGACCTACTCTCATCAAAATGATTGGTGAAAGCCAAAAGCGGGATGCAAAGCTTGTCGAGATTATCCAGAAGTTGGAACCAGAGGATAAGGAATTCGAGGTCAATCAAGAGGGTTGGCTTCGAAAGAAAGGACGAATGGTTGTTCCTGATATCGATCGGATTGAGAGATGAGGTTCTGAGGAATGTCATCACTCGAAATTGACGATTCATTTCAGTGGTAATAAGATGTATAAGGACATGAAGCGATCTTACTACTAGGAAGGGATGAAGAGGGATGTTGAAAAGTTTATTTCCAAGTGTATGATTTGTCTACTGGTGAAAGCAGAATAGAAGAAGCCGAGTGGGTTTCTACAACCATTGGAAATTCCAACATGGAAGTGGGAGAAGATATCAATGGACTTTATCGATGGACTACCTAAACCAGGGCAGGAAACGAAGGAATTTGGGCCATTGTGGATCGCTTGACCAAAAGTGCAAGTTTTATTCATGTTAGATCAACTAGGACAGAATCGAAGTTGGCTGAGCTTTATATAAAATGGAATGTTCGATTCCATGGTATCCCGAAGAGCATAGTGAGTGATCAAGATCCATTGTTCACCAGTGTATTTTGGGAGAGTTCACAAGAGACTTTGGGAACCAAGTTGTGTGTGAGTACGTCTTATCATCCCCAGACTGATGGTTAAACCAAGAGGGTTAATCGAGTTTTGGAAGATCTTATAAGAGCTTGCGTATTGGATTTTGGGAGATCATGGGAAGACCATCTAGTTGAGTTTGCATATAACAATAGCTATCAGTCAAGAATTAGGATTGCACCATACGAGGCAATGTATGGTAGACCGTGTACTTTTCCGGCTTATTGGTTAGAGACTGAAGATAAGTTGATCCTTGGGCCAAAAATGATAAGAGAGACATCGGGTTGTATCGAGATCGTTTGGCAAAGAATGAAGGCAACCCAAGATCGTCAAAAAAGTTACACTGAAAAGCGTCATAAGGATTTGAAATTCGACATTGGCGATATGGCTTTCATGAACACTTCACAGTTGAAGCATGTTGTTCAGTTCGGAAGCAAAGGAAAGTTGGCCCCAAGGTTCATTGGACCGTTTCTGATAGTTGAGCAGATTGGAAAGCTCGCGTATAGTTTGGAGTTACCCGAGAAGATATCGAGTGTGCATAATGTTTTCCATGTGTCGTTTCTATGGAAGTGTGCGCATGATTCGAATGTGGTGGTATCTCCAGAGCAGGGCGAAGACCTAGAAGTTGAGATCATAGTTTCGAAACCTCGTAAGCCGCTTCGCGTTATGAGGAATGAAACGAAACAACTTAAAAGGAAGATAAGCTTGTCAAGATGTAATCGAGTGAGGATGATTACGATTGTACGTGGGAGACAGAAGAGAGTATGAAGAAGACCCATCTAGAACTCTTCATTGATATGACCCATAACGTCGTGTCACCTTACATCATTGTAACTTGTGGTATCGTTGCTATAATTCCATGTGCAAGGATAAGGCTATGGATGCACGGCTTGATGGATGCTAGTTTGGATGGTATATTGGCTGTTTATATATGATAGGCATGCGGAATGGTTTTGGTTGCTTGTGTTTGCTTGATGGATGATAGGCAGGCGGAATGGTTTTGGTTGTTTATGGATGGGCCACTTCAAAACCATAGCTGATTATCAACTAACAATCACCTGTACTAAACTATATTTTATTATTAGCTATAATAAAGGTTTTCGCGGTTACCTTAAAAACTGGTCGGCTTTGCCAAATTTTTTATTAATTATTATTATTTCATTATCAATTATAAATATCAGTTTATAATAATTAAATTTTATTATTAATTAATAATTATTGAATTTGATCTTAATTATTGTTTAATTACTAATAGTTAATTATTTAATTGTAATTATTTAAAATCAATTATTAAAAATTAATCATTGAAAACCACTAATATTTATTGATAGTTAATTATAAGTAATCATTTATGACTTAATTAAAAACTGCTAGTTTTTAATAGTACGTTTTTTTTGCAATTGCCTTTACTAGTTACAAAAAAATACAGTTATCGCAAGTGGCAAAAATAGTTGCTAAATATATTTTTTGCAACAAGTGTGGAAGCGCAGTTGCAAATAATATATTTGTTGCAACTTTTGTGGAAGCACATTTCCTAAAAGTAGGTTTTTGCAATTGGAAGAGAAGCGCAGTTTCTACAAATATGGTTTCCACAAAAGAAAGAAAATTCTTGTTGCTAAATCTCATCTATCGCAACTGCTAGAAAGGTTTATTGCTAAATATTATTTACTGCAACTGCCATTTGTCGCTAGTTACAAATAACTAGTTGCAATAGGGTATTTTTCTTTTAGTGTTTAAGTTTTGTTAATCTTGATATTTAAGGAGGCCAAAATAGCAATGCTTCCCCTTATCTTGTATTTAACCATGCTTTATTAGTCTAGATGTTGCATGAATGTGTTTGGAATGTTCGCATGATGTCTAAGAATGTTAGAATGAATGAAAATGCCGTCAAATGGAAAAATAGAATGACATTAGAAATTATGGAAGTGCTTTAGGTCTTAGGTTGACCAAAGTGGGTCCAACCAAACCGTGTTAGGAAAACTTCGCCGGAATTGCATGAAATTTTATGGGGATGGTAAGGAAGGTCTTAAGAACTCTAGGACAAAGTTTCAAGTAGTTTGGGACAAAGGAAGGTCAAGCTTTAGCACATATTAGCTTAGGTCGATGTGGTCCCGGGTCGACTTTGAACTGAACCAAGCTCAAGATGGGACGCGGCTTAGCAACAGATAGAAAGTGGAGGCGTAGAGGCTTGACAGGGAAGCTGGGCTCGGGTCAAATAAGGCCTGGATCAACTAAGTTGACTCGGGCATGGCAGTTGTGTCTGGGTCGACTCGGATAACTTGGGTAATCCCAGGTCGACTAAGTAAACCTGGGAAGAGCAAATGAGCTCAGGTCGACCAAGTTGACCCAAGTACGTTCACTTAGACTGGGTCAGCTTTGTCAGACTGGACTAATTCGATCGGACCTACCATATGTTACAAGTAAGTGGGGTGAGCACCTTTGGGGATTCGGGCAATGGCGGGCGACTTCTTCTCTTGGCGACCAACTCATTCTTTGAAGGATAAATCCCAATATGACTGGCCTAGACCAAGACGCGAAGAAGGTCTATATGGAAACTGATTATGAAGGATCCAAGTGGGAACCATCATGGTGATTTCCAAAGTAGGTATTGTAGCGGATGCACGTGCTAAGGAGTTAGCAATACTCATGGCTCTGATATACCTTAAACGAAGAGGCATGAGAGTGATTCAGAGCCAGTTGCAGTATGGACTGATTCAACCTGGACCCCAGCGCCAGCTATTATATGGACTAGGTAGGGCATTTGGGTAGAGCCCATTGAAGTAGGGACTACCAAGCGATCGAGAGATTTAGTAACCAAAGTAATTAGTATTGTACACTCAATGCACTGAGTGATGTGCGAAATGGATGTTATGATTTAAAATTTATTGCTAACTTATCTAACACTGCTTTCCCTTATACTTGTGATATAATGACCATACAGTAGAAGTACATTATTATTATGTCTAACTCTTTGGATGTAGGGACAGATGAGGTATGATCCCTTTCATACCTGTGTTATTTATTTAGTGGTTTTGATGTTATCACTCACACTTGACTTTGTCTAACTTGGGGTTTTATGCTTTGCTTCTTATTACTCTAGGTGCTCCTAAATGAGCAGACTAGAGACAGGATAGTACGCTAGAGTAGCTTCCCGGAGACGAGTAGGAGGCTTCCACATATTATATATATACACTCTTATCCCTGTTAATCTTTTTGATCACTACTTTGGGCATTTGAGTAGAGACAGTAATTGTTGACATGCTTTTTGGTCAAAGCAGTCATATGTGAAATCTCTGGTTAACAATACGCTCAAGTATTGAGAACATCGTCAGAAGACATTGAGCGATTTGGTTGAAGTCACATCGCAAACATAGAATGGCCCGAAAGTCCTAACATACAACCTCTTTTGGGCCCAAAAACATCAATTGCGGAGCTTTTCTCCATAACCTTTGTAGCCCTCTAAATTAGCTTCAAGTAGAGCTTTCGTTTGGTCAAAACGGACTTACGGTTTAGAATTTATTTTTCCGTGAATATGCGTAGAATAGAAATAACTTGGACTCGGCATTGATTAGACTCCGAATCGGATCAGGTGGCCCGGATCGAATCGGGGTAGGAGGACCCGACCCGCTTGGAGTATTCTGCACTGAAGTGCTTCTCGTTTCGGTTCGAGGGCTCTGCACCGGTTCGGATCGGAGGAGGCTGAGTCGACCCACCTGGACCTGCTCCTACACAATTGCTTTGACTGATTCTCAAGGAGTAACTACCTTCTATTCTCACGGATTTAACTCCACATGGCAAAGCGCTAATTGGAGAGGCTTTCTCCACATTTTCCATGACATTTCGAGATTAAAGGGATGCCCGGCACGTGGCATCCGACCCGGAGCATCTCCACAGCTATAAATACTCCACTTGAAGGCAAATGAAGGGATCTTTTGGCCACTCTCAGTCTCGACCTCCATTGCTACAACACAAGTGTATTGCACTTCATTCAAAAACGAAATTAAACACGTGGATTACGTGTACAAACTCTTGTAATCTCATTCAACACATGGATTGTGTGTCTTAATGTAACCGATTCTTGCAATCTGTCAGTACAACAATAAGATTATAAAGTGGACGTAGGCTTGGTTTGGGCTGAACCACTATAAAAACCTCGTGTGTCTCCTCTTATTTTACTGTTATCTACGTTCTATGATCTGTGATTGTGAGGACTTCACACTGCATTTGGGTGTTAGTACCAAATTTCGGTCTAACAATAATAATGTTGGAGATGTTCTTGTATTTGACCACTTGATAATTTGCTTTGGATCTATTAGTCTGATGATTATGGCTTATTACAACTCATACTATATTGCTTGTTCTATACCAGTCTTATGTTTATATTATATTTTGTACCATGCACTGTGAGATATACGATGGGTTTTGGGTTCTTTTTATTTCAACTTTGATGATCATCTTACATTAGTCGAGCACCACCACAACATAACTCCTTAGGCGTTGGCCGGTACAGGGAGGTCGCCATAAAGAGATGGAGGTTTCCAAGTGTTGGAGAGGCTAGGGAAGTATGGAGAAGCAGTGAGTGGAGAAATTTGAGGAGAGGTGGGTTTTGGGGATCGAGAAGGAAAATGAAGTAAGGTTCTGGCAATATGCTTGCGACTTAGCATCGGCTAACAAAGGCAGCCAACGATTTTATATCAATGGGTTCCAATAGCTTCCAACGTAATTATTTTTATTTAAAAAATTCTAAAATGTACTGGTCGTTGGAAGCCGTTGCACTTAAGCCAATGGCGGCAGATACCCCATGTCGTTAGTATATAATGTTTTTTAGTAGTGACGGTGCATTAGAAACATATATAAAACATAAAAATGTTTGGAAATAAAAATTGAAAAAAAAATCCATCACTATAATATTAGAATAATAAAACCAAGGTAACTTGGATTTGAATGCTTTCAATGAAAGAGTAGTGGGTCCAGTTCGCAATTATAGTAGCACGACTCGACTCCTCGCTAGTTGATCAAGCTTAGGTTATTAGACTATCATTATGTAACAATGCCCCAGCTTACTTTGTTTGTTACCTGGCTACACCACATGCCACATCTTGTTTCATTGTATTTGAACCCATCAATTCTCAATTTCTTCACCTTGCAACGTCCAAGTCATTTCAACATGCCCAGTTCCTTTAGCCTTTTACATTGTAGGCCTAACCACTGCCTATATTTCAGCCACACACCAAATTTTCAGCATGTTATCTCTTAATTTCAGTTACCATAGCTAATCTGAGTTACAACCACACATTAGATCTCAGCATCATGTTCCATCTCAACCACATCACCTTGCAACACATCTCTCTATGTCTGCACTAATAATTTACCTTGCATATGTCATCCAAGCTACAATAGCGTTTCAGTATTATCTCGGATGTTGCATGTGCATTTGCTTCAACCTACACCTTTAGGCCAATGTGAACATAGAATATTATTCTTGTAGTAAAAAATAACCTAAAATGGAGAGAAGCTCTAGACCATGTAGAACACAAGATTTTCCTTATTTGTTTTACATACGGATCACATATGAAACACCTTCTGTTCAACATTTTGATATCATTTAAATAAAGTTTGGAACAATCAAGTCCTGAAAGTACATCATATGATGTATATTTATATATTTATTTTATTGATAATCTCTGCATATATAAGTACAACTTGTAAAGGAGGAAAAAGAATTGATAAACATATTATAGCTGAAGTCAAGTGATTAAGAATTGCCCATCGTTCAACTAAGGAGGTATGCAAAATTGGTGTTTTATGAAGAAAACCATAATGCATGTCAACTATAGCATAAAATTACTATGCAGAAACAATTTTCGAGTATCTCTTTCTCTAATGTACGTGCAATAATGAGGCTAATGGTGAAGACTTGATGCAAAGTTGGTGTTTTATGAAGAAAACCATAATGCATGTCAACTGTAGCCTAAAATTACTACGCGGACACAATTTTTGGGTATATCTTTCTCTATTGCACATGCAATAATGAGGCTAATGGTGAAGACTCGTACCGCATTACTTAAAACATTACTTGAGATGGACAAGCAACCAATTACTCAACCTCATTTGTTCTAGTTGAAATATGTTGAAATCGAAGGAAAAGGAATCAACCATAGCTGTTTATGCAATTTCATAATTGCAAATAGGGTAAAATTTGTTTTTTGTAAAAGTAAAAAGAATAATATTTATATAAACTTGGATATTTATGCAAAAAGGGTTAAAAGATGATTATTTTTTATAGAACTATTTTTGTATATTTTGTTATAAACGTTAACTTATATATGAAACACATCCATTTCAGATAGAAATGCATGAACACAAAAAATGAGTCGATGCCTATGACCTATTGGTTTTTCAAAAGTTTGTTTTATCTTCTAACTATAAGCTCAAAATTTCTTTATCTATGTAATGATCCAACTTTTTAGGTCTTCGAAATCAACATTAATACGTCCTCTACATTCATGTATCTAAAATCAAGGGTCAAAAAGACTGATTGTTAGGGGAAAGAAAGGAGATAAAATGATAGAAGAAAGAAGATATAGAATATAGTCTCACAGTAGAATGATTAATCTATAATCTAAACAATGTTTTTAGAAAAATAGAAAAACTTTAATATGCATACATAAATCAGTGTACAATAAATCAGCCTGAACAATTATACTAACCTGTCCTAACAATTGCTAATACATACAACAACCCATAGAGCGTAATAAATAAAAGAATACGAGCACAGGTCTTGACACCAGCTTCTCTTTTGAAGATCTAAAGTAATCCAAACTTGATCTGGAAAAAAAACTCAGTCTGGCTGGAGTATTATAATAAAATAACACCCAGATTAGGCTAGATAACCCCGTAAGACAACTCAACATATATGTGACATATCAATATAATTTGAAGATGTACAAATGTCTGTACCGGTTATCCCCTCAAAATCATTCAATTATTTACTTGGCAAAGTATAGTTCTATAATAGATAATGTCTAAGTGTAGAATATAAATAAATCAAATAGCTAGAATGGTTACCTTGGTTACATTCGACGACTATCAAGGTACAATCAAACCCACGAAGGTACGTTTGCATATTGGATTTTCCATTGGAAACCTCTCTGTATGGGTAAAAACTACATGAACAAGGGTCAAAACCTACCTCGAGCATTGTATCGTATATCTCTAGATAAGATATACCATAAGATAACCAAAATTAGCCCATGCACTAAAACATCAATGTACACCATATGGAACCAAATATATCTAACTCTTGCGCACAACTTCGATGTGTTCCCGCACATATTGATAATAAGCATACACAAGATATGGAGTCAATACACCCTGTCGTGGGTTAGTAAACCCCAGATTTTGGCACTACTCTGTTTTCTACCATTTCTGATGTCGAAGCAACATTCGTCATCATCACACGAGTCTTTCTTACTCGAATAGAACAAGAATCCCCGATTGGAATCCCATAGCTCAATATATCTTGGAATCACTCATAGATTCCTCAATAATTCTCGAAATCATTACGTGTGCTCAACCATCTCAAGAGATCTCAAATTGCCTCATAGACTTTGCTTCACAAACACTTCCAAAACATAGAACCATATACTAGTTTTGAAGTGGTTTTCGATGAGTAAAACAATTACTGTAACACCCCGCATTTTTAATGACAATTAAAAATATGCATATATGTATATATTGTACGCATAGACATATTTAAAGGAAAAACTAAATAATATTAATATGATTGCATGTAAAAAGTTCATGTAGTGAAATAAAGAAAAAGATTAATAGAAGAAATTACATGCAACATATGAAACGAGAAGAAATGCAATGTAATGCAATTGAAATTACATGCGAACATTTAAAAAGAAATTAAGAGGAAAATTTGAAAAGCTTCCAGAATTTGGTCACGAGATTAGTGTCATTGCATTCGTGGCGATTTTATGGTCAATTTAGACCTATGGTTTATATTTGTTGGTTTTAAATTTGAATTTTTTCGCATATAAAAGATTAGCATACGCGCAAGAGTTGAATACATATGAACATAATTCAAAATAGAGGTTGCGCATGAACAAAGAAGCAAGCAAAGAAAGGATGTTTGAAATTTGATTTATACGCAAATAAATAAATCAAATTTCAAATAAATAAATAAGTAAACAAAAATAAATAAATAATATATATATATATGAGGGACGACACCTTGCGCGTCATACTGTACACGTGGACTGTTTTGGTTGGTGGACGCTGCACGTTATATTGTACACGTGGACTGTTTTGGTTGGTGGACGCTGCGATGTGGCCAATTCCTATTGGTCGGATGACGTAGCTAGCTCTGATGGAGTTTTAAATCAGATCTAAAGGCCCACAGCTTGATGCCACACCTATAAATAAACCTCTAGACCTAACCCTAAACCTCACAATTTGGCGGCTACGCTGGGGCTCTGTCATGGCTTCCTCTCTCTCTCTCTCTCTCTCTTCTCAAATCTCTTCTTAAAATAAAAAAAAAGATCTAGAATTCCTCTACTCCAAAATAAAAGGAAAGAGTTCAGATGCCTATATCTATGCTGCACAAAAAGGGAGAAAATCATGGATCAGATCTAGAATTGGGAGAGCATACAAGTGAGTGGATTTAAAATTCGTTTGCCATTCTCCATTTACACACGTAATAAACCATCGAAAGATCTAATCTGATAAAGTTCACCTATGCCTAATATTGTTGTCATATGCTTAATTATGATCAGTCATTTTATGCCTACGTTGGGTTTCCTCCTTTTATTCTTCCCTTTTTATTTTTATATAGCTAGGCTATCTTCGAGCCTATGCCTATTGTGAATTTATGTAATTGAACGATACAGAGAATAAAAGGGAAAAGGTTGATTTTGGTATTATATGTGATTGGGAGGTTTGGGGGCATAATTATAATGGGATATGGTCATAACTATACTTGGAATTATGAATAAAACTATAGTGGGATTTATGTATATAAATCAAATTGAGAATATAAGACTGTAACTTAGGGAAAAAACTGATGGTTGGAATTTGGGGCATTATTGCAATAAAATATGAACAATTGGAAAAGTTTGGGAAAATATGTAATAAAATGAAAGTTGGCATAAATTGTGGAAATTGATTTGGGCATAATTGGGCGTAACTTGTATACGTAGGATTATAGGTATAAATTGGATTAGAATTATAAGCATAAATTTGAATTGGAATTTATGGATAACTGGAAATCATAATAATCCAAGACTTGAAATTGGGCATGAAATAAGAAAAAGATATTCAACGCCTAAGACACGAGGTTAGATTTGGTTTTCGATAGAAGTCTTCCCGGAATCGCCCGGCATATCCAACAACCGCAAACGGTAATCTAAAGTGAGAGGTCTTAGGTGGAAATTGGACCCGTAATGGTGTCAAGACACGAGGTTATATTCGGATGCAGTAGAAGTATGCCCGGAACCGCTTGGTGTATCCAGCAACCGCAAACTCTAATCTAATGTGAGAGGTCTTGCGCGTTTACGGACATCATAAATAATAACGAACACTTAACCAAGACCACACATGTAAGGTTGATATGGATATAATAAAGGGGTTAAGTGGGTAATATGGGTAGCATTGATAATTTGATAAATTAGAATACTTAACCCAACTAAATCTGTAGTGGTGTTACGAACCAGTTGAATTGAGTAGGGGTTAAGTTAATGTGTTAAAGAAGTGGGAAGGGTTAAGTAAACCTTAATTAACGCTAAAATGGGGAATGATAAAAATCTATTAGGAATGAACTTGAATAAGAAGAGGAAAGATAATAGGTAGGCTTGCCCTAGGGATAAGAGGGAATTATAACTTAAGAAATAAGTTAAGTTATAATAAACGATAGGGGAAGATGAAACAACTTATGTAATAAAGTTGTACTTAATCGAAGATTAAGTAATTAGCGAGAAAAAGAATAAATCCATAAATGAGGATAACATAAGTTATATGAAGGAAAAGGGAAACTTATTAGTAAACCTTAGTTAAGAGAACTAAGTTAATAAGTAAATTATGATAAATTGTAATGGCGCTGTATGACAAGATTATGATTAAATGAGAAATAAGAAGACAAACTTATAGAGATAAATAAGTTGTATTTAGTCATAAATGTTGAATGACAGAAAACATGTAAATTAAGATGTACTTAATTATAAATTAAGTAGAACATGTTATGGCAACCATGAGATGGGACATGAATATTGAATTACAATATAGAGAATAACATGTTGTAGGCTTATTAATGAACTTAAATGGATTAAGTTATAAATGGAATTAATAAGCAAGGATAACTTGGTTAACTTGAAAAGGAAGTAAATGTGAATAACCAAGTTGAATGAGAAAACTGATGATGTGGCGCAAGCGCGTAATTAATGATTAGACGTAGGGTCTAATGACAACTAAAACTAAGGCGCTTGAAGCATCCCGTATGTTATAAGATGAATAGCCCAACGAGGTTAATCATCATGGTGTCATAAGGCATGAGGGTAGCGCACGTTCATTATTCTAGTGGTTCCAACGGACTGAAAGGGGAGGCAGACCGCTTCCTGAGACATTAAAGGTGCTCCTGGTAATCCTCTGTGGTGGATTAGCTTCGGGATAGGATTACAGAAGTTGGGTCTGCGCGGAACTACCAGGAGGGTGGGCCTTGACTGTACAAGAAGGGGGGCAGTCAGAATGCTGTATGCGGTGGCATTAAGGGTGATTCGGCGGTTGCTTCAAGCGGAGGTGGAGGGTCAAGACCAAACGATAGTAAGATCATCGAACACCTGTCACCGGCAGCCTAAGGAATGCGAAAAGACAAGAGATAACCCCTAGAGATCGTTAACCTTTGCTACCAAGGGACAAGTGCGGGGAGACCCCACATGGATGTTTAGATTGTTTGCTTATTAGGGGTGGTCGCTTAGCTCGTGTGGTCTTTACTAGTTGAGGGAGGGGCTGAGGTGGGGCCATAGCCACCATAGAAAAATGTAACAACCCGAAAATATGGGCCAGTTTAAAATTTTTATTTTGGCAATTTTATCGAATTTTGAATATTTAAAATGAATTATTTTAAATAATATCGGCGAGAAATTTATTTTGAATATAAATCGAACGTATATATTATATACGTCGTCGTTAGAATATAAATATTTATATATAATTATAAATAGAATTGAAAATGGCGCGGTAGTTCGATAATTCGATTTCAAACTTCAATTGAATGTACCGGGTGCAAAACAATCCGGATTTTAGTGAAACCAAAAATGATAGGATCTAATTGATAATATCTTTCCAACGAATCCGAAAAATCAAGATTTCATAGCGGGAACCAAAAGGTATGTCCAGTTGAAAATTCTGAATAGTCGCTATGGAATTCAGGCCCTTAAAAATGGACATTTTGCAAACGACCTCGGATTTCGACGAAACCAGTTTTGTTAGGACCGTATCGTCAATACGAAGTTAGAAATAATTTTTCTGTAATTTTTCGAGTCCGTATGTGGCCCCGGTAAATGGAAATGCGCGTTCAAATTCAAATATAATAGATTTATATGTTGATTTTGACAAAAACTGATCGAAATGATCGAACCAGCCCGCGATACATATCCCATTGTGTTCGGAATGGGGGTGAAACGCTAGGGACGACAGGCGGTGGGTCTCGTTTCGAGTTCGAAAATAAAAGTTGCTTTTTGGCAATATAAAGGAATAAAATATATATATTTAAATAAAACCTCCTGTACCCTTCTCTCCCTTCATTATTGGTCAACGCCCTTTAAGGCCCCCCCTCACATCGTTTATTTCAGATCTGAGGAAAAAAAAATATAAAATAAAAACCCAAATCGCTAGAACCGCTTCCTCGCTAATCTCTGTCACTGTCGCCCTCTACCAGTCCCCCTCCGCCGCGGCTCCGACGCCAACCGCCCCTCCTTATGTTCCCGTCGCCCTCTTCGATCTTCCCCCCCCCCTCATCGCACAACCCCAGACAACCTCACACTCGTTTTTGGGGTGATCGGAGCTCCGATCTCCATGCTGTTCAAGGCATTAGAAGGAGGAGGAGGTGGCTACCTAGTGGCGAATTCAGATCGTCGGTTAGGGGCTCCTAGGCCTGTGCGATTTTGGGTGTTGGTGAAGAACTCGGGTTCGTTATATGCTGGAAGAAGACGAAGATGGATTGGCCGTTAATTTCTCCAATAATTAAGGTAACTAATTTCTTTAATTAATTAGTTATTAATTAAATTAGTTTAGATAAAAATATCACATTTTTGTATAAATAATATTGTTTTAAAAGCATAGATTTTGAATAGAAAAGAATAGATTTTTAATTTAAAAATATGATTTTTAATTTACATATAGCATTGATTTTAGAATATAAGAAATGCAGTTTTTAACATATAAGAAATGCAGTTTTTAACATATAAGAAATGCAGTTTTTAACATATAAGAAATGCAGTTTTTAACATATAAGAAATGCAGTTTTTAACATAAAAGAAATGCAGTTTTTAACATATAAGAAATGCAGTTTTTAACATATAAGAAATGCAGTTTTTAACATATAAGAAATGCAGTTTTTATCATATATGAATGCAGTTTTTATCATATATGAATGCAGTTTTTTTTTTAACATATGTAAATGCAGTTTTAAAATATATATAGAGTGATTTTAAAAATATGATTTTTATATAAGGCGTGAAATAGAAATGTGATTTTTATAACGTCGAAATAAAAATTCGATCTTTATAGAGGTAGCAGAAATATAAAAATATACGATCTTTATATATGAAATGTCATTGTAAAAATGTGATTTTTAATGTGAACAGCGTGAAAGGGACTGCATTGGAATTTCAAACAAATCCAAACGGTTTAGCAGTTCAGCAGCAAAGCACAGCGGAGTGGAACCCTCTGTGAGAATTTCTCACCTTTCAATTTCTTTTCTAATTATATATATATACTAGGATGCAGACGGTGCTTAGTAGCACCCGACACAATCGTCCACAGACCATGGACTTGTTTGTTTTGTTGCATAGATTAGTTATATGATTTGATTTGAATTTGGTTGTTTGGTGATTTTGATTGATGTGTGAATGGCGTGGGCCTTCACTAGACCGGGGATAAGGCTAGGCCTCGTCCCGTTTCTAGTATCGTGCCGTTATGCCGCCGAAATTTTCTAAAATAAGTTAGAAAATAAAAATATCATTTTATTTAAAGAATGAACTGAATAGAAATTCATATGTTAAAATAAAATGTTTTATCGTTAAAAATATAATTTTTAACGTGAATATGAATATAGTGAATGTGAATAAAATAAAATATTCATTTACAAACCGGACGGTTTGTTTATGTACACCTATTTGAATGACATTGATTGGGACGATAAATTTTACACATCGCCCAACTGCACAAATAAAATCTGTGTTTGATTGTTTGAAACCCCACACGGGTGTTGGGATGAAATTTGAAGTTCACTCATCCTGATTGATTAAATATGTCGATCGATTGATTGACAGGCTGTTATAAGCGTTAGATATCTATATGTGATGCTTATACAGTGTAGTGCACTTTGGTTGATGGTTGATTATTTTCAATGCTATTATATGGGTGTAATGTATGAAAATCCATATAATTAACATTATATGGTGATTGATTGGGCCTCATTCCAATTTAGAAAATAAAGAATAATATAAAATAAAGGTTCATGTGTTGACAGTACTCATCCATTGAGATTGGTCATGTGTTGAACGAAATATTTTAGTAATAAAATTTACATCTTTATCAATATAAAATAAAGGTTCATGTGTTGACAGTACTCATCCATTGAGATTGGTCATGTGTTGAACGAAATATTTTAGTAATAAAATTTACATCTTTATCAATATAAAATAAAGGTTCATGTGTTGACAGTACTCATCCATTGAGATTGGTCATGTGTTGAACGAAATATTTTGATAATAACAACTATTTTGAAAAAGAAATATTTGAAATAGAATATTTGAAAATAGAAATTTATGAAGCCGTGTTGATTAGATTGACGCCATTTTGACGTGAACGATATTTATATCGATTTTATTCATTTTGAAATGAATTGAATTAAAAACGATTTCGAAATGAATTGAATTAAAAACGATTTCGAAATGAATTGAATTAAAAACGATTTCAAAATGAATTGAATTAAAAACGATTTCGAAATGAATTGAATTAAAAACGATTTCGAAATGAATTGAATTAAAAACGATTTCGAAATGAATTGAATTAAAAACGATTTCGAAATGAATTGAATTAAAAACGATTTCGAAATGAATTGAATTGAAAACGATTTCGAAATGAATTGAATCGAAAACGAATTCAAATTGAATTGAAAGCGAATTGAAATGAATTCAAATTGAATTGAAATTTGAATTGAATAGAAATGAATTTTAAAACGAATTTATAAAGAAGAATTCAATTTGGATTTGAATTGAAAAGGAAGTTGAAATTGCTTTTGAAACGAATTTTAAAACTATTTATATAATTCGTTTTAAATAGAAATCGACGAAATATATATTATATATATATAATATAATGGCCTGAATAGAACGCGCCGCGCCGTGGCAGTTCGTGAATTTCGACCATTTACTTCAAACGGACATTACAGGAGATCCGACCGTCGGATTCTCCTAAAACCCGAACCGTTGGGTTCGTATCGAAAAGAGCTTTCTAACGAATATTAGAAATCTGAAATCTAACGGTTGGATTTGGAGATACGTCCAAATCAAATTCGAAAAAGGTCGTTGTAAGTGCAGTTCGATGGCCGTTGATGGAAATCGACTGTACGGGCCTTGATAAAATTATTAAAAATATCAATAATTTGTGTAAAATCATAAGAAATGATTTAGAAAGAATTGGGATGAAAAACTCCATATTTGAAAAGATAAAAATAGATTTTTTATCGAAATGAACTAGTTTTGAACTAGAACTATAATTCTATTTATTTTTAAATAAATAAATTGAATTTGAAAAGGGTTTTGAAAATAACCAGAATTTCCAATGATTGCATTGGAATGGATTTGAATCGAAATTGCCTTCGGAATATTTCGATGTTGGATTTCGTGATGATACAGATATTGTTATGGGAATTTGAAAGATATATATATATATATATCGTTATTTCCAATGCGATATTTGTTAGTCGTAGAATTTGATATTGAATATAAGCCGGTATATTTTCTATTCAGAGCCTTGTATTGAATATCAAATGTGATTTGGGTTTGTCGTGAGTGGCGTCTTCACTAACACTGTTCTTGAACCCAGTTGAGAAAAGATTAAATCTTTTTATTTAGATTTAATGAAGTGTACCAATTCAATAATATTTAATTGGAATTGAATTGATATTGATTTTTGGGTTTATCGTGAACAGTGTTTTAAATAACACTTGTTCTTTAACCCGATAATTAATGGAATGATTTTTGGGTTTATCGTGAACAGTGTTTTAAATAACACTCGTTCTTTAACCCGATAATTAATGAATGTGATTTTGGGTTTATCGTGAACCGTGTTTTAAATGACACTGATTCTTTAACCCAGTCGAAGATTAAAACTAAGTGAAGTTTTAATGAATCTTTAATTAGATTGAAATGATCGAAAATGGAGTATCACCAGTTTTGCTCCAGGCGTTAGTTAAATCTTTAATTAGATTTGAACGTGAAATGGTAATTGAATTTACCGATAACACTGTGGTGTTAGATATGAAGTATTACCAGTTTTACTTCATGGGATGAATAGGTTGGGATGGGGAAATTAAAATAAATAATTACTTCGGTAAGGTTCGCTAATCCCGACTAGTTTGAATTGAGATTCAAAAATAGAATAAAGAATAAATTCAAGGAATTTATCTTGGATAAAATTAATGGGAACCTTTCCCTATGAATGTGAAATTTAGAAACTAACTGTCGGTTAGCCAAGCAGAATGGTTTTCTGAATATTGATCTGATGTTGGTTTCGGCCTTCGGGGTTAATATTTGGGGAATTATTCTCTTAATTAATTTACGGTTAGTGACTAATGAATTGGAATGAGGCGTATGTTGTGTTTGTGTAACACTTTTATAATATATACGCGAGTTATTCAGAAAGACCGGGTTTATCCCATTCTGAATAACTGATACGACGATAAGTCGAAGATGAAGACGATGGTCGAAGACCGGAGGTCTTCACGTCGTTTGGGTGATTACTGATGATCTTGATTGGGCTGTACACCCAAGAAGATGGAAACAGTTGGTGATCGTCCAGACGTACTTGGAGATCGATGGATATGCGGGGTACTAGGTGCCTCCGGTTTCGTTCAGACCCAGAACGGACTTGTAAATGGACTGTGTGTCTGACATTGGATTTTAGTCCGTGTGATTGATCTCTATTAAATATATATCTGTTTGGCGGCGGAGAATTTATTCTCTTGCTTAACGCCCTTCTCTGAGACGTACGAGCTCAGGGGTTATATATTGATGGATATCAATCGCATGGAGTGAATTGCCTGTGTGGCATGCTAAGATGCAAATGATCAAGGCTTCTGTTGAAAAGCAAAGTCTTGTGGTGATGATCAAAGCACGGCCTTTGTGGCGTAGCTTTGTGTAACGTTTACTTCGCGAGTTTCACACCCGGTATGAACCAAAAACGGGAGACGGACCTCAGGGAGGGCATGCGTTTCCTTCTAGCTAAAAAGTGGCGTCAGTGGTTTTACACGCCCTGACGAGTTTGACTTATGTGGTTGTTGCTGTTGCGAGGCGCCTCGGATTGATCGGTCGTTCTCGAACCGATGGAGTCATTTAGTTGGCTCACTTACGCCCCAAAGGGCGGGGAAACGTAGTGTTCAGGCATAATAATCCACATCGGTGGACCAGCCCTGACGATCTAAAGGGTTGATGCGTTCTGATCCTGAGACATGGGCTAGATTGTCTCGAATCGGTTGAGGACCTTGCCCCTAGCCTCGGTTCATACCATAAATGATAACCCAACTTCCAATACGACGTCTTGCGATTTTGATTGTAAACTTATATATGGCGACATAGTGTTATGGGCCATTCATGCCGCCTATGATTGATACTTATGATTTGAAGTTGTTTTATACACTATGCACTTATTATAGTACCAAATGATTTGTTTCAAACGTATCAAGCATTCTTTGGCTGTTATAAGGGAAAACCCTATCCTCGGCTGCGTTGCATTGTGTGATGGGACCTGGGTCTTATAACAGCTTCATTTTTCTTTATTTAGCATTACGCTGTTTGTTTTATGCACTGGTATTCTTGGGAGGAAACCCGTTCCGTGTTATACGGCGTGGTCCCTTGATTTACCTAACTTTAAAAATAAAGATTAATAACTGTTATAGTTCTCACACCAGTCACATGACTGACCTGGATTTTATTGTTTTAACCTAAACTCTGGGTGCCCCTATTTTGACACGGGCAGCTAGTAGTTTTGGTTTTGCAGATTTATATTCACAGGATCCTGGTTTACAGCTGGAGCGATATCCGGAAAGCTTTGTATCCGTATATCTACTTCTAGTTGTGTATTGTATTATTTTCCGCTGCTATGTATTTAAATGTAATTTAAATCTCTGATATTTCTGTGTAATATTCATTTTTACTCTGTATATTCTTGTAATCTGATGCATTGTTGTAATATACAGTGAAATGTTCTTTTATATGCGTTCTGTTGTGGTTTGTTCTCGAACTATCCGACACTTTCCTTTACGGGGAAGTTACGGGTTTTCACAGTTGGTATCAGAGCTTTGGTTTACAAAGCTCAGAGAACAAGACACATTAGAACCATACGGAAGAATTCATCAGATATTGGATTAGTAATATCCAATTAGAATGACTCGTTAGAGATGGGATCAGTAGTATCCTAGAACGAGTGTGAAGAGTATATTTTTCAAATGAAAACAATTTTGTTTCAAGAAAATTTAAATCAATTATTCGTATTTGATTATCTATTTATATTGATTTGGACAATGCAGTATATAAAGATTTTGCGTATACGTCTGATCCGCGTGTATTCGAAGTTTTAATATACTGGATAGATATAGAATCACACTATAGTCGCCCGGAGACGAATCTGATGATAGTCTAGACATCATCAGAATTGGTATTCGAGTTTCGAAAGCGAGATTTCTATATATTTCCTATAGACTGGTGTGAGAACCAAAACTAATATAGCTAGAATACATTGTTGTGATTTGGCATCAAAACATGATTTTCTTTAAATATATCAAAATTATCAATTTGAAACGTTAAATTCACTAATTGATTGATGTTTGTGTTGTTTGTTTATTTGTTTGATAATTTTGAACCATTTAGCCTAATTGAAACAAATATTGAATTGTATTGAAATTTGGTCGCATTTGCTTGCATATATATATACTTACATTGAACAGGTCATAGCAAGGAGGCTAGAGCAGAGAATAAAATTTGTTTGCCCGACAAATAGGTACATGTTTACTACACAATTTCCTGTTTGTTTGGGTGATGATGATTTTATGAGCCTATTGGCTAGCCGCTTGGCTTTTTCTTTTTCTTTTTGAGATCTGAAGGACCGGGGAAGCTATTTGAAATTCCCCGATGCTCCCGGTGCAGGGGAGGTTATGGCGAAATTTTTCGAAAATTTAGGGTGTTAGCCAAATTTTTGAAGAATTAGAAAATTCTCAGAAACTAAAGAGTTGGAGAATGGAAGCCAGATCGAACGTAGAGTTGATTAATCAAACCACTTTCGACTTTGTTCCTTTTCGGGGACGAAAAGTTTTAAGTGGGGGAGATTGTAACAACCCGAAAATCTGGGCCAGTTTAAAATTTTTATTTTGGCAATTTTATCGAATTTTGAATATTTAAAATGAATTATTTTTAATAATATCGGCGAGAAATTTATTTTGAATATAAATCGAACGTATATATTATATACGTCGTCGTTAGAATATAAATATTTATATATAATTATAAATAGAATTGAAAATGGCGCGGTAGTTCGATAATTCGATTTCAAACTTCAATTGAATGTATCGGGTGCAAAACAATCCGGATTTTAGTGAAACCAAAAATGATAGGATCTAATTGATAATATCTTTCCAACGAATCCGAAAAATCAAGATTTCATAGCGGGAACCAAAAGGTATGTCCAGTTGAAAATTCTGAATAGTCGCTATGGAATTCAGGCCCTTAAAAATGGACATTTTGCAAACGACCTCGGATTTCGACGAAACCAGTTTTGTTAGGACCGTATCGTCAATACGAAGTTAGAAATAATTTTTCTGTAATTTTTCGAGTCCGTATGTGGCCCCGGTAAATGGAAATGCGCGTTCAAATTCAAATATAATAGATTTATATGTTGATTTTGACAAAAGCTGATCGAAATGATCGAACCAGCCCGCGATACATATCCCATTGTGTTCGGAATGGGGGTGAAACGCTAGGGACGACAGGCGGTGGGTCTCGTTTCGAGTTCGAAAATAAAAGTTGCTTTTTGGCAATATAAAGGAATAAAATATATATATATTTAAATAAAACCTCCTGTACCCTTCCCTCCCTTCATTATTGGTCAACGCCCTTTAAGGCCCCCCCCCCTCACATCGTTTATTTCAGATCTGAGGAAAAAAAATATAAAACAAAAACCCAAATCGCTAGAACCGCTTCCTCGCTAATCTCTGTCACTGTCGCCCTCTACCAGTCCCCCTCCGCCGTGGCTCCGACGCCAACCGCCCCTCCTTATGTTCCCGTCGCCCTCTTCGATCTTCCCCCCCCCTCATCGCACAACCCCAGACAACCTCGCACTCGTTTTTGGGGTGATCGGAGCTCCGATCTCCATGCTGTTCAAGGCATTAGGAGGAGGAGGAGGTGGCTACCTAGTGGCGAATTCAGATCGTCGGTTAGGGGCTCCTAGGCCTGTGCGATTTTGGGTGTTGGTGAAGAACTCGGGTTCGTTATATGCTGGAAGAAGACGAAGATGGATTGGCTGTTAATTTCTCCAATAATTAAGGTAACTAATTTCTTTAATTAATTAGTTATTAATTAAATTAGTTTAGATAAAAATATCACATTTTTGTATAAATAATATTGTTTTAAAAGCATAGATTTTGAATAGAAAAGAATAGATTTTTAATTTAAAAATATGATTTTTAATTTACATATAGCATTGATTTTAGAATATAAGAAATGCAGTTTTTAACATATAAGAAATGCAGTTTTTAACATATAAGAAATGCAGTTTTTATCATATAAGAAATGCAGTTATTAACATATAAGAAATGCAGTTTTTAACATATAAGAAATGCAGTTTTTAACATATAAGAAATGCAGTTTTTAACATATAAGAAATGCAGTTTTTAACATATAAGAAATGCAGTTTTTAACATATAAGAAATGCAGTTTTTAACATATAAGAAATGCAGTTTTTATCATATATGAATGCAGTTTTTATCATATATGAATGCAGTTTTTTTTTAACATATGTAAATGCAGTTTTAAAATATATATAGAGTGATTTTAAAAATATGATTTTTATATAAGGCGTGAAATAGAAATGTGATTTTTATAACATCGAAATAAAAATTCGATCTTTATAGAGGTAGCAGAAATATAAAAATATACGATCTTTATATATGAAATGTCATTGTAAAAATGTGATTTTTAATGTGAACAGCGTGAAAGGGACTGCATTGGAATTTCAAACAAATCCAAACGGTTTAGCAGTTCAGCAGCAAAGCACAGCGGAGTGGAACCCTCTGTGAGAATTTCTCACCTTTCAATTTCTTTTCTAATTATATATATATACTAGGATGCAGACGGTGCTTAGTAGCACCCGACACAATCGTCCATAGACCATGGACTTGTTTGTTTGGTTGCATAGATTAGTTATATGATTTGATTTGAATTTGGTTGTTTGGTGATTTTGATTGATGTGTGAATGGCGTGGGCCTTCACTAGACCGGGGATAAGGCTAGGCCTCGTCCCGTTTCTAGTATCGTGCCGTTATGCCGCCGAAATTTTCTAAAATAAGTTAGAAAATAAAAATATCATTTTATTTAAAGAATGAACTGAATAGAAATTCATATGTTAAAATAAAATGTTTTATCGTTAAAAATATAATTTTTAACGTGAATATGAATATAGTGAATGTGAATAAAATAAAATATTCATTTACAAACCGGACGGTTTGTTTATGTACACCTATTTGAATGACATTGATTGGGACGATAAATTTTACACATCGCCCAACTGCACAAATAAAATCTGTGTTTGATTGTTTGAAACCCCACACGGGTGTTGGGATGAAATTTGAAGTTCACTCATCCTGATTGATTAAATATGTCGATCGATTGATTGACAGGCTGTTATAAGCGTTAGATATCTATATGTGATGCTTATACAGTGTAGTGCACTTTGGTTGATGGTTGATTATTTTCAATGCTATTATATGGGTGTAATGTATGAAAATCCATATAATTAACATTATATGGTGATTGATTGGGCCTCATTCCAATTTAGAAAATAAAGAATAATATAAAATAAAGGTTCATGTGTTGACAGTACTCATCCATTGAGATTGGTCATGTGTTGAACGAAATATTTTAGTAATAAAATTTACATCTTTATCAATATAAAATAAAGGTTCATGTGTTGACAGTACTCATCCATTGAGATTGGTCATGTGTTGAACGAAATATTTTAGTAATAAAATTTACATCTTTATCAATATAAAATAAAGGTTCATGTGTTGACAGTACTCATCCATTGAGATTGGTCATGTGTTGAACGAAATATTTTGATAATAACAACTATTTTGAAAAAGAAATATTTGAAATAGAATATTTGAAAATAGAAATTTATGAAGCCGTGTTGATTAGATTGACGCCATTTCGACGTGAACGATATTTATATCGATTTTATTCATTTTGAAATGAATTGAATTAAAAACGATTTCAAAATGAATTGAATTAAAAACGATTTCGAAATGAATTGAATTAAAAACGATTTCGAAATGAATTGAATTAAAAACGATTTCGAAATGAATTGAATTAAAAACGATTTCGAAATGAATTGAATTAAAAACGATTTCGAAATGAGTTGAATTAAAAACGATTTCGAAATGAATTGAATTGAAAACGATTTCGAAATGAATTGAATCGAAAACGAATTCAAATTGAATTGAAAGCGAATTGAAATGAATTCAAATTGAATTGAAATTTGAATTGAATAGAAATGAATTTTAAAACGAATTTATAAAGAAGAATTCAATTTGGATTTGAATTGAAAAGGAAGTTGAAATTGCTTTTGAAACGAATTTTAAAACTATTTATATAATTCGTTTTAAATAGAAATCGACGAAATATATATTATATATATAATATAATGGCCTGAATAGAACGCGCCGCGCCGTGGCAGTTCGTGAATTTCGACCATTTACTTCAAACGGACATTACGGGAGATCCGACCGTCGGATTCTCCTAAAACTGGAACCGTTGGGTTCGTATCGAAAAGAGCTTTCTAACGAATATTAGAAATATGAAATCTAACGGTTGGATTTGGAGATACGTCCAAATCAAATTCGAAAAAGGTCGCTGTAAGTGCAGTTCGATGGCCGTTGATGGAAATCGACTGTACGGGCCTTGATAAAATTATTAAAAATATCAATAATTTGTGTAAAATCATAAAAAATGATTTAGAAAGAATTGGGATGAAAAACTCCATATTTGAAAAGATAAAAATAGATTTTTTATCGAAATGAACTAGTTTTGAACAAGAACTATAATTCTATTTATTTTTAAATAAATAAATTGAATTTGAAAAGGGTTTTGAAAATAACCAGAATTTCCAATGATTGCATTGGAATGGATTTGAATCGAAATTGCCTTCGGAATATTTCGATGTTGGATTTCGTGATGATACAGATATTGTTATGGGAATTTGAAAGATATATATATATATATCGTTATTTCCAATGCGATATTTGTTAGTCGTAGAATTTGATATTGAATATAAGCCGGTATATTTTCTATTCAGAGCCTTGTATTGAATATCAAATGTGATTTGGGTTTGTCGTGAATGGTGTCTTCACTAACACTGTTCTTGAACCCAGTTGAGAAAAGATTAAATCTTTTTATTTAGATTTAATGAAGTGTACCAATTCAATAATATTTAATTGGAATTGAATTGATATTGATTTTTGGGTTTATCGTGAACAGTGTTTTAAATAACACTTGTTCTTTAACCCGATAATTAATGGAATGATTTTTGGGTTTATCGTGAACAGTGTTTTAAATAACACTCGTTCTTTAACCCGATAATTAATGAATGTGATTTTGGGTTTATCGTGAACCGTGTTTTAAATGACACTGATTCTTTAACCCAGTCGAAGATTAAAACTAAGTGGAGTTTTAATGAATCTTTAATTAGATTGAAATGATCGAAAATGGAGTATCACCAGTTTTGCTCCAGGCGATAGTTAAATCTTTAATTAGATTTGAACGTGAAATGGTAATTGAATTTACCGATAACACTGTGGTGTTAGATATGAAGTATTACCAGTTTTACTTCATGGGATGAATAGGTTGGGATGGGGAAATTAAAATAAATAATTACTTCGGTAAGGTTCGCTAATCCCGACTAGTTTGAATTGAGATTCAAAAATAGAATAAAGAATAAATTCAAGGAATTTATCTTGGATAAAATTAATGGGAACCTTTCCCTATGAATGTGAAATTTAGAAACTAACTGTCGGTTAGCCAAGCAGAATGGTTTTCTGAATATTGATCTGATGTTGGTTTCGGCCTTCGGGGTTAATATTTGGGGAATTATTCTCTTAATTAATTTACGGTTAGTGACTAATGAATTGGAATGAGGCGTATGTTGTGTTTGTGTAACACTTTTATAATATATACGCGAGTTATTCAGAAAGACCGGGTTTATCCCATTCTGAATAACTGATACGACGATAAGTCGAAGATGAAGACGATGGTCGAAGACCGGAGGTCTTCACGTCGTTTGGGTGATTACTGATGATCTTGATTGGGCTGTACACCCAAGAAGATGGAAACAGTTGGTGATCGTCCAGACGTACTTGGAGATCGATGGATATGCGGGGTACTAGGTGCCTCCGGTTTCGTTCAGACCCAGAACGGACTTGTAAATGGACTGTGTGTCTGACATTGGATTTTAGTCCGTGTGATTGATCTCTATTAAATATATATCTGTTTGGCGGCGGAGAATTTATTCTCTTGCTTAACGCCCTTCTCTGAGACGTACGAGCTCAGGGGTTATATATTGATGGATATCAATCGCATGGAGTGAATTGCCTGTGTGGCATGCTAAGATGCAAATGATCAAGGCTTCTGTTGAAAAGCAAAGTCTTGTGGTGATGATCAAAGCACGGCCTTTGTGGCGTAGCTTTGTGTAACGTTTACTTCGCGAGTTTCACACCCGGTATGAACCAAAAACGGGAGACGGACCTAAGGGAGGGCATGCGTTTCCTTCTAGCTAAAAAGTGGCGTCAGTGGTTTTACACGCCCTGACGAGTTTGACTTATGTGGTTGTTGCTGTTGCGAGGCGCCTCGGATTGATCGGTCGTTCTCGAACCGATGGAGTCATTTAGTTGGCTCACTTACGCCCCAAAGGGCGGGGAAACGTAGTGTTCAGGCATAATAATCCACATCGGTGGATCGGCCCTGACGATCTAAAGGGTTGATGCGTTCTGATCCTGAGACATGGGCTAGATTGTCTCGAATCGGTTGAGGACCTTGCCCCTATCCTCGGTTCATACCATAAATGATAACCCAACTTCCAATACGACGTCTTGCGGTTTTGATTGTAAACTTATATATGGCAACATAGTGTTATGGGCCATTCATGCCGCCTATGATTGATACTTATGATTTGAAGTTGTTTTATACACTATGCACTTATTATAGTATCAAATGATTTGTTTCAAACGTATCAAGCATTCTTTGGCTGTTATAAGGGAAAACCCTATCCTCGGCTGCGTTGCATTGTGTGATGGGACCTGGGTCTTATAACAGCTTCATTTTTCTTTATTTAGCATTACGCTGTTTGTTTTATGCACTGGTATTCTTGGGAGGAAACCCGTTCCGTGTTATACGGCGTGGTCCCTTGATTTACCTAACTTTAAAAATAAAGATTAATAACTGTTATAGTTCTCACACCAGTCACATGACTGACCTGGAGTTTATTGTTTTAACCTAAACTCTGGGTGCCCCTATTTTGACATGGGCAGCTAGTAGTTTTGGTTTTGCAGATTTATATTCACAGGATCCTGGTTTACCGCTGGAACGATATCCGGAAAGCTTTGTATCCGTATATCTACTTCTAGTTGTGTATTGTATTATTTTCCGCTGCTATGTATTTAAATGTAATTTGAATCTCTGATATTTCTGTGTAATATTCATTTTTACTCTGTATATTCTTGTAATCTGATGCATTGTTGTAATATACAGTGAAATGTTCTTTTATATGCGTTCTGTTGTGGTTTGTTCACGAACTATCCGACATTTTCCTTTACGGGGAAGTTACGGGTTTTCACAAAAAACCAGACCCGAGGGATATTTGTACATTGGACACTCTTAGAGGCGGGCCCATACAGGTATAGAAAAGTCCCAACCGAGTTTCGTGTTTTCTGGTGTAGCCCTGCCACGGAACTCAGGTGCACAAGGAGAGGTTACATGCAATAGAGACATCGAGTACGATTAATGATACGTACATGGTAAAGTCTAGGTACAACCATGTCTGCTCTAGGTGGTATATCATAGACTGAGGGCATTATTCGGTGATGGAACCAAACTCAATCGAATAGTTCAAGGATAGCAGTCAGTACGCTTACATTGCACAGCGATAGTGGTTCTATGCAGATGTAGCGTTGTACGTCACTATGACATAGGATGAGGGACTGCGCATATTACTGTGGCGATACGGAGGAGACCGTGTGAGTGGGGTACCACGGGGTGTACCTTAATTTAGGGGTAGCTACATATACATTATATTAGGTTATTCTACTAGAGGGTAGATGGGTGCGATGTGTGTGTGAAAGCCTTGAGTGCTAATAACATAGATAACCTAATAAATGAGAAAATGTAATTGAACAATATATGTAGGATTATTCAAGAGGTGTAGTTTAAATTCATTCACACAGAACTTATGTTCTGACCCCGTCCTCATAACATTCACAGGTTAGGTTCATGACAGAGACTGTATAGCTTTCGATATTGGTTTAGCAGTATTGTTATTAAGGTAAAACTATGTTTTAATTATATTACATTTTGTTCATTCCGCTGTGAGATGTTTTCCAAACTTTGACATGTTTTATGTCTTTGTCTTTTCTGCAGGATACCAGAGAAAAGCAACACGGGTTTCGATGTATTAGGTTTTTGAAAAAAAAATCGGTCCGTCGGAACGTAGGTTGTTACATTTGGTATCAGAGCTTCGGTTTAGGATACCTATGTAGATAATGAGTGAATGTATTTGTATTTTCTAAAATATAAATATATTATACATAAACCTAGATCCATAAGGAAGCCCAATAGATAGAAAGAGTGAAAGATGGAAAGAAATGGGATATCTATTTTGTACACTAAAGGAATGAATATAGAAATTTTGAGACTCGTAGGTGGTTTGGTTGGAAAGTGTACAATATGTTTGGTATTAGAGAAAGATGTATCCCATATGATAGAAAC
Source organism: Allium sativum (assembly GCA_030737875.1). Lineage (NCBI taxonomy): Eukaryota > Viridiplantae > Streptophyta > Magnoliopsida > Asparagales > Amaryllidaceae > Allium > Allium sativum. Next base: position 227,078,635 of record CM060919.1, on the reverse strand, counting down.
GGAAATGTTAGTAATTCAGATTAGTGGGTTTAGAAGTGAAATCTTATAAGTTAGAAAAAGGTTAAAAAGTGGAAAATTGATTAGGAATATATATTGTTGAGAGAATTGACTTTGGGAAAGTGTCTAGGAAAGCCCTGTTGTGTTGGAGACCCACTTTGAGACTAACCCATTTTTTTTTTACTTTTAAGAACTTGAAATTGTAAAAGTTTTTGACAAAATAGTTTGGGGTGTTTTCAAGTTTTAATCTTAAAAGAATTTTTGATGTTTGAATAAAATATGTAGAAAAACATATTTGAAAATGTATATTGGGTTTTAAAGTAAAGTGGGGTATACTTTGTAAAATAATGATTTCTTGTTTTAAAAAGAAATTTTGTTGGGTGGACAAAATAAGTTGTAGAAAGTAAGAATAGAGTAGATGTTTGCACCTTGTAGATAGCAACCAAATTAACATTGTAAGTAGAAACAATGTAAACCCAATAGTTGTCCTTGTCTACTCCATTTTTTTGATTTGAAAAAAAATTGTTTTGCATTTTTATGTTGTAACATGTTTTACGGTTTGGAAAAAGTAAGTTTTGGAAAAGAAAATAAGTTTTAGTACTTTTAATTTTTAGAAGAAAAATGTTATGAAAAAAAGAGAGGCCAAACCATGTTTTGAAAAGAATGGAATAGGTAAGGATTAGTGCCTAGAAAGAACGAGAAGAAGTTTGATGCTATGAAGTAAATAGCAAGGACCATCTTGGAATAATGGAAAATCCCCTTAGAATGCATAAGCATTGTGAGGCCTAGAGTTGTTGCTTGAAAAAATGTAGGAAGGACTAGTAGTGACTACTGGATAGTGGAAGGGCAAGTAAGTGTTGAGAGTTTATGGTTGGACTTTTTCTTTAGTGAAATAGTCTTATGATTCTTGGCCCTTAGTAGTAGCTGTGTGGGATATTAAAAGATGGTAAAGCTTATTTGAAAAAAAACAAGCTGAGGAGAAAAAAGAGAAAAAAACCCTATCTGAAAAGAAAATAATAAATTCAGAGAAGCAACAAACATGATGAGAAAAGAAAATAAAAATCTTACGAAAAGATGAATAAAAAATGAAAATTTTCCAAGATAACTTGAAAAGAAAAGGAAGTTTTCTTATGTAGTTGTGCTTGGGTAAGAAAATAGGAAATCTTTATAGAATAGTTATATAAAATCCAAGTACAATTGGAAAAGATACATAAAAGAAAAACGGAAGATGTAAAATTTTCCGTTTTGAACCTTTTAGTAACATAAGAAATCGAATTTAGAAAATTAGTTTTTTCTATAATTCAGAATTTAAATATGGTTGGTAGAATTTTGGATGCAACAACTGGATGAAATACACTCTTATTCGGTAAGAGTGTGGGAAAATTCGGATGAAAAAGGTGTTTTGATTTTCAAAATATTGCATTCATATTGAACTGCCAATATATTTAGGATGTGAGCATCATATTTTAAAAGGATTTGCATACATATAGGAGGTACCGCTTAGGCATACATGTATTATTGTGATGTATTGCACTATGCACATGTGCACAATGGTTGAGAAAATTGGATGTACACTTGATGGATGTATATTATGCGAGGGATTATTTGATATTACCCTTACCAAATTTCGGGAACGAAATTTCTTAAGGGTGGGGGAATGTAACACCCCGCATTTTTAATGACAATTAAAAATATGCATATATGTATATATTGTATGCATAGACATATTTAAAGGAAAAATCAAATAATATTAATATGATTGCATGTAATGAAGAAAAAGATTAATAAAAGAAATTACATGCAATATATGAAATGAGAAGAAATGTAATGTAATGCAATTGAAATTACATGCGAACAATTAAAAAGAAATTAAAAGGAAAATTTGAAAAGCTTCCATAATTTGGTCACGAGATTAGCATCATTGCATTCATGGTGATTTTCTGGTCAATTTAGACCTATGGTTTGTAAAAAACCGATTTAAAATGAAAGAGATATCTTTAATTTGAATAATGTAACAAACGTGAAAAAGAGGAATGAGAAAAATGATAATATATAACATTGTCATAAGTCTTGTTAACAAAAAACTTTGTAGCTTAGTTGGTTAGAACATGTGACTTGTATACAAGAGGTTCTGAGTTCGATCCCTGCTAGCGCCATATTTTTTTATTTGGGGGGGGGGGGGTGGGGATGGCTAAAAAAGTGGCTTAGTGTGAAAGCAGTTAAAAAGTGGCTTAGTATGAAAAGGGTTAAAGGGGGTTTAATTGAGAGAATGTTTCAAAAGAGGAAAAAATATATATTAATTGGTTTGAAATTTGAAACTGTTCACATATAAAAGATTAGCATATGCGAAAGAGTTGAATACATATGAACATAATTCAAAATAGAGGTTGTGCGCGAACAAAGAAGCAAGCAAAGAATGGATGTTTGAAATTTGATTTATACACGAATAAATAAATCAAATTTCAAATAAATAAATAAGTAAATGATATATATGTATGTGGGGGACGACACCTAAGCGCATCATACTGTACACGTGGACTGTTTTGGTTGGTGGACACTGCGCGCCATACTGTACACGTGGACTGTTTTGGTTGGTGGACGCTGCAGCGTGGCCAATTCCTATTGGTCGGATGACTTGGCTAGCTCTGATGGAGTTTTAAATTAGATCTAAAGGCCCATAGCTTGATACCACACCTTTAAATAAACCCCTAGACCTAACCCTAAACCTCACAATTTGGCAGCTACGTTGGAGCTCTGTCATGGCTTCCTCTCTCTCTCTCTCTCTCTGTTTTCTCAAATCTCTTCTTAAAATAAAATGATAGATCTAGGATTCCTCTACTCCAAAATAAAAGAAAAGAATTCAGATGCCTAGATCTATGCTGCACAAAAAGGGAGAAAATCATGGATCAACTCTAGAATTGGAAGAGCATACAAGTAAGTGGATTTAAAATACATTTTTTGTATAATAATTGATCTATCATTTACCATTACCCATTTACACATGTAATAAACCTATTGAAAGATCTAATCTGGTAAAGTTCACCTATGCCTAATATTATAGTCATATGCTTAATTATGATCAGTCATTTTATGCCTACGTTAGGTTTCCTCCTTTTACTCTTCCCTTTTTATTTTTATATAGCTAGGCTATCTTCGAGCCTATTCCTATTGTGGATTTATGCGATTGAACGATACTGAGAATAAAAGGAAAAAGGTTGATTTGGGTATTATATGTGATTGGGAGGTTTGGGGGCATAACTTATATTGGGATTATGAGCATAACTATACTTGGAATTACGAATAAAACTATGGTGGGATTTATGTATATAAATCAAATTGAGAATATAAGACTGTAATTTAGGGCAAAAACTAATGGTTGGAATTTGGGGCATTATTGCAATAAAATATGAACAATTGGAAAAGTTTGGGAAAATATGTAATAAAATGAAAGTTGGCATAAATTGTGGAAATTGATTTCGGCATAATTGGGCGTAACTTGTATACGTAGGATTATAGGTACAAATTGGATTAGAATTATAAGCATAAATTTGAATTGGAATTTATGGGTAACTGGAAATCATAATAATCCAAGACTTGAAATTGGACATGAATTAAGAAAAAGATACTGAACGCCTAAGACACGAGGTTAGATTTAGTTTGCGGTAGAAGTCTGCCCGGAACCGCCCGACATATCCAGCAACCGCAAACAGTAATCTAATGTGAGAGGTATTAGGTGGAAATTGGACCTGTAATGGTGTCAAGACACGAGGTTATATTCGGATGCGGTAGACGTCTGCCCGGAACCGCCCGGCGTATCCAGCAACCGCAAACTGTAATCTAATGTGAGAGGTCCTGCGTGTTACGAACAACAAATAACGAACACTTAACCAAGACAACACATGTAAGGTTGATATGAATGTAATAAAGGGGTTAAATGGGTAACATGGGTAGCATGAATAATTTGATAAATTAGACTACTTAACCCAATTAAATCTGTAGTGGCGTTACGAACCAGTTGAATTGAGTAGGGGTTAAGTAAACGTGTTAAAGAAGTGGCAAGGGTTAAGTAAATCTTAATTAACTCAAAAATGGGGAAGGATGACAATCTATTAGGAATGAACTTGAATAAGAAGAGTAAAGATAATAGGTAATCCTGTCTTTGGGACAAGTGGGAATTATAACTTAAGAAATAAGTTAAGTTATAATGAACGATACGGGAAGATGAAATAACTTATGTAATAAAGTTGTACTTAATCGAAGATTAAGTAATTAGTGAGAAAAAGAATAAATCCATAAATGAGGATAACATAAATTATATGAAGGAAAAGGGAAACTTATTAGTAAACCTTAGTTAAGAGAACTAAGTTAGTAAGTAAATTATGATAAATTGTATTAGCGGTGTACGACAAGATTATGATTAAATGAGAAAGAAGACAAACTTATGGAGATAAGTAAGTTGTATTTAATCATAAATGTTGAATGACAGAAAACATGTAAATTAAGATGTACTTAATTATAAATTAAGTAGAACATGTTATGGCAACCATGAGATGGGACATGAATATTGAATTACAATATAGAGAATAACATGTTGTAGTCTTATTAATGAACTTAAATGGATTAAGTTCTAAATGGAATTAATTAGCAAGGATAATTTGGTTAACTTGAAAAGAAAGTAAATGTGAATATCCAAGTTAAATGAAAAAATTGATGAGGTAGTGCAAGCCCGTAATTAATTATTAGACGTAGGATCTAATGACAGATAAAACTATGGATCTTGAAGCAGTCTGTATGTTATAGGATGGATAACCCAACGAGGTAGATCATCATGGTGTCATAAGGCACGAGGGGAGCGCACGTTCATTATTCTGGCGGTTCCAACTGACTGGAAGGGGAGGCAGGCAGCTTCCTGAGACGTTAAAGGTGCTCCTGGTAGTCCTCTGTGGTGGTTTAGCTTCGGGCTTGGATTACAGAGGTTGGGTCTGCATGGAACTACCAGGTGGGTGGGCCTTGACTGCACAAGAAAGGGGCAGTCAGAATGCTGTACGCGGTGGCATTAAGAGTGGTTCGGCGGTTGCCTCAGGCAGAGGTGGAGGGTCAAGACCAAACGATAGCAAGATCGTCGTACACCTGTCACCGACAGCCTAAGTAATGCGAAAAGACAAGAGCTAACCCCTAGAGGTCGTTAACCTTTGCTATCAAGGGACGAGTGTGGGAAGACCCTACATGGATGTTTAGATTGGTTGCTTGTTAAAGGTGGTCGCTTAGCTCGTGTGGTCTTTACTAGTTGAGGGAGGGATGAGGTGGGGCCATAGCCACCATAGAAAAACCAGACCCAAGGGATATCTGTACATTGGAAACTCTTAGAGGCGGGCCCGTACAGATATAGAATAGCTCCCAAACGAGTTCCGTGTTTTCTGGTGTAGCCCTTCCATGGAACTCGGGTGCACAAGTAGAGGTCATGTGCAGTAGAAACATTGAGTATGATTGATGATATGTATGTGGGAAAGTCTAGGTACAACCATGTCTGCTCTGGGTGGTGTATCGTAGACTAGAGGGCATTATTCGATGATGGAACCAAACTCGATCGAATAGTTCGAGGATAGCAGTCAGTACGCTTACATAGCACAGCGATAGTGGTTATATGTGGATGTAGCGTTGTACGTTTCTATGGCATAGGATGAAGGACTACGCATATTACTGTGGCGATATGGAGGAGACCGTGCGAGTGGGGTACCACGGGGTGTACCTTAATTTGGGGGTAGCTACATATACATTATATTACGTTAATCTACTAGGGGTAGATGGGTGTGACGTGTGTATGAAAGCCTTGAGTGCTAATAACACCGATAACCTAATAAATGAGAAAATGTAATTAAACGGTAAATGTAGGATTATTCAAGAGGTGTAGTTTAAATTCATTCACACAGAACTTATGTTCTGACTCCCTCCTCATAACATTCGCAGGTTAGGTTCATGAGGGAGACTGTATAGCTTTGGATACTGGTTTAGCAGTATTGTTATTAAGGTAAAACTATGTTTTAATTATATTATATTTTGTTCCTTCCGCTGTGAGATGTTTTCCGAACTATGACATGTTTTATGTCTCTGTCTTTTCTGCGGGATAACAGAGCAAAACAACACGGGTTTCGATGGATTGGGTTTTTGAAGAAAAAAAAAATCGGTCCATAGGAACACGGGTTGTTACAATTATCAATCCCGATCACCTTAAAATAAGTCGTTAGATTTAAGGTCATGTTCAATATTCGATTAATCGACTATCAAGTCACACAATAGACGATTGTACATGGAAAATAGCCTCGCTTAATTTCCATAATAAGCGAATAGGAATCCAAAGCACTATCAAGTCAGAAAGCATGGTATATAATCAAAGTACGATTTACTCATATAAACGACTTAGTACTATTTACTCATATAAACGGCTTCTAATCCCTTTCCCATTTTATTAGTCCTTCATTAATTAAATCTTCATTTATTAGTAATATTTCTTTTATCTGATAAAACTTCATTTGTCCAATAAGACTTCATGTGTTAATAAACAACCTCTACACGATTAATATTCCTTTATATACTTGTGTATATGTTCAATTTCTATATGTAAAAGATATATGCATGTATTTTACTATTTCCCTATTCATTTATAGTCTTCAATACTTCAAAAGTTATTCATATACTTATCCCTTTAGTATACGCATATGCGTAATTCATTTCCAATATTTTCTTTCTTTAAAATATAATCAAAGAGGTTAAAACTATAGTTCAATAAGAACATCGACTCTTTATAAGTTAAAGACATCTTCAATGTCTTTGTCCTAAAAGATTTAATACTTGTTTCTTTCTTCACAATCCATTATTAAAGATTTGAGTATATTCAAAAACTGTTAAACAGTATGTTCCAATTTAATCATATTCCACGAATTCAAAAGCAAATGTTGCTAAAACACTGTTTACGACAAACCAAAAGCAATTCCTTTTATAATTATCTTTAAAAGTGCATTTAGAGATCCAATTATACGAACTTTATTGATATAATATGAGAGGGTTAAAGATGAATATAATTAAAACATTGTCACGACAAACCCAAAACCATTTCTATACTTATTATTATCTTCAAAATATCCATTTAAAGATTTAAGTATCGATAAATATATAACAAAGTAAAATACTTGTGGTTTCTAAATCATTTGTTATAACAGGGGTTATAATCCAAAACCATTTCTAAACTTTATAAACGAACTAAATTTACATCAAAAAAATATATAGTAAAAATAACTTAAAATAGGTTTTAAATAAAAGAATTAAATGTCTGTTTATCATAAAGCCATTTACTTTCAATTTTCCCAATTCCTGTTTGATTTATATAATTTTCCAATTTAGTTTAGTTATGCCAAAACACATCAAAATGTGTGAAACAGACATACTTAATATTTATATATAATAATATATTTACTTCACCACAATTTCACATATAATAATGTTATATAACCAATAGGGTCCACTATCAGGTTTAATGTCCAATCAATTCATGTAACATCATATGAATATAATTACTATAATAATCATATTGAAAAATTCTAATGGGCCCCTCAAACATGTCCCTCTGCATCACAGCTCATACGTCAGACATATTCAAGTGATACAATTCATATAAGAGGAATCTTCTGCTACAACGCATGTAGTGTTAAAGGTCACCCGCTCCTGGGATGGGTATAAACAACCACAAACCAACTGGTTAAGCAGTAAATCATCCAAACAACTGATCACACATATAAATATATAAATAACAGTCAATGCTATTATAAGATATAATAGTATATTAAGAGCATGAGTTAAACTTACAATCCATTCCAAGGGACGATTTCACGTTTCTTTTACCTAATTTCAAACAAGCGTTTAAATTAGACAAAGTTCCAAACTATCCATAATGATATCAATCCACTTTATATGTGTACCATTCTCTGATACAAACCCAATGCAATCGACGACATATGAATCATACGTCATATGAACTTTATACGGGTGTTACAAGTTAATATAAGATTATGACTTAGTTACTTTAATTTAGTTAAATCATTCTCCCCCCAGCATATGACAACCCCCTTCTCCTTCCTCTTTCAAAAATTCATTCCCCTATAGCCTGCATCATCATTGATTTTACTTCCTCAACCTCATTTTCCCTAATCTCACTATGGAATCATGTAAAACCACCACTACTCTTCATCTCCATGCCAACACTTCCTTCCGAACACCACCATCTTCAATTTGCTATCCCCTCTAAGCTTTTGACTTCAGCCCAACAACAGGACCATCCACAAAACATGCGATAGTTTTCTTCACAAAATCCTACCAAACTCCACCACCCGAAGCTCCTTGCAAGCAAATATCTCATTGCAACATTGAACTGGCCTAACTCCCACCTTTCTCAAAGCTGCCAGCCCTAGCTCGTTGTATAGGGATGTTAACGGATACTTTCGGATACAGATAGTGCTATATCCATATCTGTATCCGAAATCATTTTCGGATATCGGATATCCGTATCCGCGGATACGAACGGATATCGGATAATTATCCTATCCGCCAAAGATCGATAGATTAAGAAATATAAATGAAAATTTATAGTTTAACATAATTGTTTTTCAATTTCTTTGATCACTAAAGTATTAAAAATAAACATATATGATGAAATTAAATAGATTTGGGTAACTAATATGCATTTAGTGCATATGATATAAACATTCGACTTATTAAAGCAATAAATAAATCCGATTCATTGTATTAAAACCCATACAATTTTGAGCATAATGTTAAAAATATTCGGACGGATAATTTTCGGATGTAGATATCTATGTATCCGCATCCGTTTTTTCAGATATCGGATATTTATCCCTTTTTCGAATACGGATGCAGACGGATATCGGATTTTTCGGGTATCTGTTGCCAGCCCTATCATTGTACAAAAATTAGAGCAATCTAAAATTTAAGCACCCAAAACGAAGGCTACTGGAGTGAAGCACTCGAGAACTGGAGACCAACGGATCCAACGCCGTCCGATTTCATTTTGTATAGCACATGATTTAACGAACTAATTTGAAGAGTGGTGGCTGTTTCATTTGTTTATTAAAGATAGAATGAAGATGATAGGTCTTTGAGGGGGTACTTATAGTGAAGATATTTTTATATATTATATTCTAATATATTCACGTCGAGAGTATTATTCTCGCATGACCACACCAGAGCTCCAATTGCCACAAAACTTGACATTCTACTATAATTCAATATTCCAGACTCGATGTAACTGGTTTCATCAAATTCTAAGAATGCTTACAAAAACACTATTTCATGTATTAATAAAATCGAATAAATATGAATTGATTTTAAAACACTTTAATCATGTGACAATAGTTTATTATTGTTGTCCACATTCAAATAGAATTTACATAAGTTTAGAAATTAATTTAATTTCATACTTAATTCTAAATACACTAAAAAGAGTAATTTCAATAGTCAAATTTGTAACAACCCGTCCGGAATGGGACTAAGTTAGGGCCATCGAAACTTAGAGTCATCCTAAATGGGTCGTTGGTTACTGTAAGGATTACATTTGCACACATAATAATAACATATACTTCGAATGGAAATCTCACAGCGGAAAGAGAAAATATAATACCAAAAATAAGATGTACCATTTATTTCAAAACCACAGAAATACACAGTCGTAGTTACATTGGTTCAATAGGTACATCAAATAGTTCACTATCATTAGATTCCAAAAGAAGTAAAGCAATAACTACTAATAATATCATAATAACTTCGTCTTCTGCATGGTCTTCAATCACGACTTCATCCATGGCTTTACCCCATCTACCGATCTGCTTGATGTTAAGGAGAGAGGGTCTGCACATAAAGTTCTGTGTGACTGAAATATAGTGTTACTTAATGTCCATACCCTATATTTTTAGCAAGTTACATATGTCAAGGTATGTCTATGCAGCACACAACAAACACCAAATTTCTAACCAATGGGGTGGATATCCAAGACAATCGCCCATTAGTGTTTTTAGGGTAAAGACCCAACGAGGTGGCATTCTCGGTCACTTATGGCCTTACTAAAGGTGGATTCTTATAGTCTCTTATAACCCTGAGGTGGGCCCTTATCCCTTTCATACCCCATCCTAGTAAGTCAATGTTTTCAAGTCTATTCTCTCATTTGTAATATGAGAAGTAGTATTGCGGATGTTACTACTTAACTGGTATTACCCGGTAGGACACCTATGTCGCTTAAGACTTCCCTTAGACAGTTGGTGAGATGCAATGGCCATATATTCTTCCAGTTACCAGTTTTTCCCTAGTTAAGCCCTTACAAGCTTCTAAAGGAAGTGGAAATTCCCGTGAACTACCCTACTCCGTTACCATTGTATGCCTAACAACTTTTAAAAAGTAGGACCTAATGACCTAGCTTAACTCTAATAAGGGCGAGTCCCATGACTTCGGTTCCTCTCCAAGGAATAAACCTTCGAAGGGATCCTAGTCCTAACCACTTAAGACCCAAACTAGATAAAAAGGGGAGTCAACCACTTAAGACCTTCTCAAAGCGTAGTAAACCTATATGTTTTCACACATCAGACTTATATACATATAATTATATATATACACACACACTAGACCTCTCACATTAAAGCGTATACCTATAGATGTTGGATATTGGCTCAATTCTGGTGTAATTTGGCTCAGTGATGGTGTGACTTCGAAGTGAATTCAAGTAGGAAGGTACGAAATGTTGAAATTTGTTCGTTGATCGGTGTAGAACAACCAATGAGGTGACAACTCAAAGGTTGTGAGTTGGTGGATAATGGATTGCTCGAGAAGGTTGCTTGAACTATGAAAAGTCAACGGGTCAGATGATTAGAGATGTGAAGGCCGGGAGAATATTGTTGTCGTAAGTTCTAGACGCTCAAAGCAGGGGTACCTAAAAGCCCAGAAGGTTGCTGGTCGAGTACCTTGGGTATCGTTGAAAGGCCTAGTTGTCCAGGTTGGACAAATATACGTATCGTTGAACGCGTGTAGAGTTTATGCTAGAACTGGGGTTACCATTAGCCCTTGACATATAGCAAGGTTGGTCGTCATACGATTAACGATGCTTTCAAAGCAGGATTGGCAGTGATAGCCAGAGTCTGTCATGGTTGATTAGTTGCCTTGTTTGAACCGTCTCATGTAGACTGTCCAACATCCAAGGAGATATTCCTTGGGAGCTTGTCTGATATTGGTTTAGGCCTCTGAGGCATGTGCTTCAGGGATGTTGAGTTTGATTAGGATGGTTTACATAAGTTATATAATTTGGATGTCATAAGTGCTTTGCCATGATTGAATGGGTGTTCTGATTTCCATGGATGTATGGTTAAAAATGTTATTGTAAAGGCTATCACTGTCTGATATGGGGAGATAGGGTTGAGTTCTTCTCTGGAGTTGTGGGTAGATTAGTATGTTTATCTATCCATTCTCATTTACTTTATTGTTGATGTTCGTTAGCTATTTTATAGCTCACTAAGACTGTTTTCTGACTCAAGGTTTTATGTTTCCCTCTTATTACCTTGGGCTGTTCATCCGGTTGTGGATGGGCAGACTAGGTGGCAGGTGATAGCTTAGTGGGGACGATGTTGCAGTTCAGAGGCGAGCAAGAGGCTGGCGTACTACCTTTCCTATTATATAGTATTTCTATTACCGCTGTTTGAGTTGCCCTTTGAGTGTTGTAGTGAGGCTTCATGTACAGACTTTGATATTCCTATGATGTATTGATAACCTTTCAGGATGTTGTGAAAGGTTTCAAAAGTTTGTTATATGATGCTCCACTATTTCTACCTGTTGTGTATGTTCTATTATATTTTTTCCTTGCGCTATGAGTTTTAGGACACGTTCTTCTTGTGTCATCATACCTTGATGATCATCCATAGCTGCCTGGAATGCCTTTCAGCGCATTATTCCTCTTGTTTAGTGCAGAGGTTATGGGTGATCGACACAAGGTCTCTCTCTTTACCACTTTCTCCTTTATTCCTCTTAACTCTTTGTCAATGTCTTCTACGCTTTGGACTCTTTCTCTTAGGGTAGGTTTAATTATCATAGCCCCAAGAAAACCATTAGAAGTGGTTAGTGAGGGTTGCAAATTAAAATTTGCGAGGAACTCTAACTGTTTCCATTCTGAGATCGCATTCAAAATCGTAGGTTTCCTGCTTAAAGCATCTGCAACAACATTCCCTTTTCCTAGGGTATACTGAATCGTGAAGTCAAATGAGGAAATATACTCCATCCATCTTTGTTGTCTCAAGTTTAGGTCACGTTGAGAAAATAAATACTTAAGCGATTTATGGTCGGTAAACAGTTCAAACTTCTGCCCTAAGAGATATTGCCTCCACATCTTAAGGGCAAACACTACTGTGGCAAACTCAAGGTCATGGACCAGATATCTTTTCACTGGATCCTTGAGTTGTCTACTAGCATAGGCAACTACTCTTCCTTCTTGCACAAGGACTGCTCCTAATCCGACACCACATGCGTCAATGTAAATGGTAAATGATTTTGAACCGTCAGGTATAATTAGGACTAGCGCGCTAGTTAATGCTTCCTTTAATTTCTAGAAGGATGTATCACTTTTATTACTCCAAGTGAACACCAAATTCTTCTTTGTCAATTGGGTCAATAGAGTAGCAATCTTTGCGGAATCTTTTATGAATTTCCTATAATACCCGGCCAATCCAAGGAACCTTCATACCTCTGTAGCATTTTGAGGTATCCTCGATTCCTTGATTGCCTCGATCTTTGCAGGGTCTATGACTAAGCCTTTATTTAGCACATTGTGTCCTAAAAATCTCACTTCTTCCCTCTAGAAATGGCACTTCTAGAATTTTGCTTTTAGTTGGTTTTGTCTTAATATCCCTAGCACTTGTCTCAAGTGTTTCTCATGCTCTTCACGATCCTTCGAAAATATAAGGATATCATCTACGAAGACTACCACAATTCTTTTTATAATGCCCCTAAACACTCTACTCATGAGGTTTACAAAGAAAGCGGGTGCATTTGTTAATCCATAGGGCATAATTTCCCATTGGAACAATCCATATGGCGTCCTAAACGCAGTTTTATCCTTGCTGTCCTCCGCAATTCATAACTGGTGAAATCCCGTAGCACGGTCTAGTTGGGAAAATATTTGGGCTCCTCCCAAGTGGTCAAAAATGTCATCGATTCTTGGTAAAGGGTACTTATTCTTTGTAACGACCCGCATTCTACGCATCATAGGATCGTAGAATATTTATTTTATCGTTATAAAGAGTCGTATGGTCATGTAACTTTGGGAGACAACTATTGGGGTCATTTCCCATGTTCATGATTTTTCCCGACTTTTAAATGACCATTTTGCCCCTAGTTGATCTTGTTTAGACCATAACTTTTGACTGTAACGGAATTTTGACCTGAAACCACCTCCATTGGATCCGGATGATGGTTTACAATTCCGTAGAGTGGTCACATTAGCCAAACGGACAAACTGTTTGGGAGATATGGCTGAAACAAGTTTCAGATAGTGAAAAACAGCTTAATTGGGCTTAACCGGGTGATTAACAACTAGGCCCAAAGGGGGATTTCGGGATTTGGAGTATTTAAGGGCTTTTAGGGTTAGGGATTTCGGTTTTTAGACATTTTCCAGCCGCCATAGACATTTGTCCAGCCCTAACAATGGCCTCCAACATCTAAAACAACCCCAAACCACTTTCTAAATGAAGATTAGTCTTAGCAACAACAAATTAAGGAGAAATAGCACCAAAGCAAGGTTAGAGCTGCTGTTAGACATCAGTATTCGCGCCAGACAGAGATGCATTTCAGATCTGAGTTTTATTTGTGGCAAAGGTGAGTGATTAGCATTGTTTTGACACTAATTACAGTTAATTAGGGTGATTAGTGTTAATTGGTGAATTTATGCATAAATAAATTCTGGAAAAATATTTATAAATTCTAAAACATTATTTTAGACCTTTGTTATAAAATTTGGCTAATTTGGTTTATCCTATCATTAGTTGTTCTTAACATGATTAAGGGGGAAATATGGGTTTTTGGGTATGTTTGATCCATTTTATATGCTATGATTATTGTTTTGGTGTTTGTGGTCGATACTACATGTGGCTATGAATATATGGTATGCCTTGTGATTGATTATAACAATTAGAATGGTCGAAAACGCCGTCGAATGGCATAAGATAGTCGCTGGAAAAGTAGCAAAAAGTTGTGCAGGGACCAGATCGGATCGCACCCATGTGTCACGAGTTGACCGGATTGAGTCCACGTGCCACGAGCCACAAGATGTTCCTCATCCCTTCGAGTTTGGTCACCACGAGCTGCTCGCGCCTGAAGCACGATCTGAACTGAAGCTCCACCATGACCCGAACCGTATGCAGCAGCCCGATCCGAACCAGAGAAGATACTACGAACTGAACCAGGAAGCTTGAACGTGAGGCAGGAGCTATGAACTAAATGAAGATTGATCTGGAGGAGGAGACCAAAACCCGAGATGCAAAGGTAGTCCAAGTGGCAAGTTTGTACTTAGGATCCAGTTGGGAACCAAAGAGTTAACTTCATGAGTTGGGCTTTGCTGCGGGACGTGTGGTAAGGAGTTGTCGATGTCTATGACTTTGGATCACTATGTATGGGAGGTACGTGGACGGATTCAGGGCCACAGTGGCCCAGGTACGACTAGTGGGCTATAGACCAATGAAGGGGATCATTTGAAAAGGGTTGGTCATGATTCCATGGAGTAAGCTTGGTGGTAGCAGTAGTTGTACAAGTCGAACTCCGTCATTACCTCAATGGGTCTAGTGATCGAAGTGGTGGACATCGTATGCTTTACGCACTGAGTGAGAGATGTGAGGATGGTTGCTATGCTTGATTTGTTTGCCATAACTACGGCACGCACACCCCCACCCCCGTATTCTTTACACCATATGTTAGTGGCACCTTAGAGTATTGTAAGGTATGTAGTGCTAACTCTTTGGTTGCAGGTCCAGGTTCAAGTATGGGTTAGTATACCTGTTATTGTTCTGTTCAGCTGCTTATCGCTCATACCAGACTTTTTGTCTGACCCAAATTTTTATGTCTCTTCTAACTACTCTGGGTGCTCTCACGAGCAGACTAGAGACAGGTTAGGTGGGATGCACGAGTAGCTGTACCGGAGACGAGCAGGAGGATTCCACGTATAATATATAGATATTCTCCCTGTGTCGCTGCTGGTCACTACTTGGGCGTTTGTAGTGTACCCTTCCTTTCTTTTACTTTAGAGACAGTTTTAAAGTTGTAATAATGATGATGTGGAACATAAGTTGTATTTGGATTTTTCGCTGCTATGATGTTTAGTTTTCAGCTTATGCACTGTCTCGCCTGTTTTATGTCAAGTATGTTGTTATTATATTTTATCCCATGTGCTGTGAGACATTCTACAGGTTTTCAATTAGTTCACTCTCTTCTTTCCTTTCTTTGGCGACCGTTCCGTGCTAGTCAGGCATGTGTACATCGCACTTTCGGAGGAAATGCCGGCTGATGCGGGGCGGGCCGTCACACTTGGTATCTGAGCTCTAGGTTGCGTAGTTAACCTAGGGAAAGACACCAGGGAGAGATAATACGTATATGAGAGCACGTATTTGTGATTGTTTTGGTTTTCAAAAGCTATATATATATTATTAGTATAGTTAAGGATGAAGTCGCACTGCACTGGCACCACTATGGGGATAGTTAATCGTTTTCTCTATGCAGATTAAACGATGAGCCGATACACAAGGGGTACCGGTAGAGGAGCCAATAATGGGAATGTTGCTGAACTGAGGACGATGTTTACTGACCTCATGAGAGAGATGCTTAGGGATGTTCAGAGGGCATCTCCCAATGCTGGTAATGGAGATGGTCCAATAGTGCAGGCGCCTAGGGCCGATTTCGCCAAGCTGAACAAGGACTATACTAGTCTTGGTGGGAAGCCATCCCACGGAACGGAATCGGCTACGGATGTTCAGGATTGGTTGGATAGCTGCGAGCGTATCTTCGGAGACTTGGGTATCGAGGATGCGATGAAGAGAAGGCTAGCATCCTGTCAGCTACAAGGACGGGCAATGAATTGGTGGAATGCTATAAAGGCAGCTACTCCCGAGGATCGGATTACTTGGGAGAAGTTTAAGGCTTGCTTTAGCGATAAGTTCATTGCAGCTACTCAGAAGTCAGTGTTGTCTAAGAAATTCTTGGAACTCAAGCAAAATGGCATAGCTGTCTCGGAGTACATTGCCGAATTCGACACTTTGTTGAAATATGGGTTATCCCTAATAGATACTGCCGAGAAGAAGAATGAGAAATTCATAACTGGCTTGGATGGATACTTGGGGGGAAAGGTTATTAACCACAGCGATGAGACGTTTGAATCGATTATGGGGAAAGCTTTAAGATCGGAAAGTCTTTAGCCTAAGCCGAAGACTGAAGTCGCATCTGCAGAGGAGCTAAAACCACAAGCAAGCGGTGGATGCAAGAGTGGTTCTCAGAATAAGAGGAAGTAAAACCAGAATAAGGATGGCCAGAAGAAGAAGAAAGATGTTGAGTGCTTTAGCTGTGGCAAGAAGGGCCACTATGCTAGTAATTGTCGAGCAAAGCCAGCAAACAGGAAGTGCTTCAACTGTGGCCAAGTGGGACATCACAAGGACAAGTGTCCGCAACCCCCTAAAGAAAAGCAGATGGTGAAAGCATATGCCCTTAATGCTATTCCTTCTTCTTCGAATGCCCCAACTGCGGCGGAGAAGGGAAAGAATGTCGTTATTCAAGATATGCTTTCTATTTATGATGTTCCTATTAGAGTTTTGTTTGATACCTGAGCTTCCAGTTCTTTCATATCTAGTGACCTGGTAGATAGGTTGGGATTGGAGCCCGAGATTGTCGATAGACCTTTAGTAGTGACGAACCCGATTGGTGGTTCGACTAACTTTAGCATGATTTGTCGTAATGTGGTCTTATTGAGTCATTGATGCATGTTTGTTTGTGATTGCTTAGTTTTGGGCTTTACTGGGTTTGGCATTATTTTGGGAGTCGTTGGCTCCAAAGATACGGGGTGGTGGTAGACTGTGAGGGCTTTTTGGTGAAAACTAGAGCAGATGATGGGCAGAGGGTAGTGTTTGGTGGTCTACCTAGTGATGGGGTAATGGCTAGTTTTCTAAATTCCCTCGACATCCCGCATGGTGAGTTGTTAGGTTTGCCCGTGGTTGGCCTGTATCCGGACGTCTTCGAGGAAGTGATCGGGCTTCCACCACACCGAGAGATTCAGTTCCGTATTGATTTGGTGAAAGATGCCAGACCTATAGTGATGCCACTTCATCGTATGGCACCAAGGGAGAAGCGAGAGCTCAGGGTGCAAGTCGGCGATCTTTTGAAGAAGGGATTTATTAGAAGGAGTGTTTCTGAATGGGGAGTACCATTTGTGTTTGCTACCAAGGCCGATGGTTCCCTTTGATTGTGTGTAGACTACCGTGAGTTGAATAAGGTGACGAGGAAGAACAAGTATCCTCTACCGCGGATAGATGATTTGTTTGATCAGTTGAGTGGAGCGAGAGTGTTTTCTCAGTTAGATCTCGCGATAGGTTTTCATCAGCTTATAGTGGAAGCTGAGAGTATAGCTAAAACGACATTTCGGACGCTGTCTGGATTTTATGAGTGGTTGGTTATGCCATTCGGGTTGACCAATGCGCCAACATATTTTGTGAATCTTATGAATAGGGTATTCAGAGATCAGTTGAATAAGTTTGTTCTTGTGTTCGTGGATGATATACTTGTTTATTCAAAGACAGGGGAAGAACACAAGGAACATTTGAGGATAGTGATGGAGGTGTTGAGAAAATACCAATTGAAAGCAAAGTTTTCTAAGTGTCACTTCTGGACGAGGGAAGTGAGATTCTTGGGCCTTGTTGTTTCAGAGAATGGTATTGCCGTGGATCCTGCGAAGGTGGTTACGGTACAAGATTGGTCTATGCCCAAGAATGCAACAGACATAAGAAGTTTCTTGGGATTAGCCGGATATTATGGTAAGTTTATCCAAGACTTCTCCAAGATAGCAGCACCGTTGACTCAGTTGACCAAGAAGAATCAAGCTTTCGTCTGGGATGAAAAGTGTGAGAATGCAATCAAGAGTCTAAAGGAAAAGTTGGCATGTGCACCAGTGTTAGTCATTCCAAAGGGTAATGAAGAGATGACGGTATATACGGATGCATGTGGTACCGGACCAGGTGCTATGTTAATGCAAGGAGGTAGGGTTGTAGCTTATGCAAGTCAGCAACTGAAACCGCATGAGATAAGATACCCTACCCATTACTTGGAATTAGCAGCGATCGTATTCGCATTGAAGATGTGGAGACATTATCTCTTGGGAGAAAGATTTGAGCTGTTTACCGATCATAAATCGTTAAAGTATCTTTTCCCTCAAAAGGCTGATGCCTTGAGTAGGAGACATGCCAGTTTAGGGCCTATGTTTCTAGAACGGAAGCAACTGGAGTACATCGCTGGGTATGATTTCAGACCGAAGTGCGAATTGGATCCAGAAATGTTAGCAATTTTGACGATCAGACCCACTTTGATTGAGCGGATTGGTTCCAGTCAGAGGGATGATCCTAACCTACTGGAAATCATCTCAAAGTTATAGGTGGGAATCGACGGAGAGATGAACAAGTATGGGCTTGATCGAGACGGATGGCTTAGAAAGAATGGAAGACTAGTTGTACCCAATGTCAATGGATTGAGAGATGAAGTGCTTAAGGAATGTCATCGCTTAAAACTGACTATACATCCCGGTGGTAACAAGATGTATCAAGACATGAAGCAGACATACTACTGCGAAGGGATGAAAAGAGACGTTGGGAAGTTTACATCCAAATGTATGAATTTCCAGCTGGTTAAAGCTGAGAAAAAGAATCCTAGTGGTTTGTTGCAATCATTAGAAGTTCCAGAATGGAAATGGGAACAAGTCTCAATGGATTTCATTGATGGGTTTCCAAGGACTAGGTCGGGCCATGATAGCATTTGGGTGATTGTGGACCGATTGACCAGGAGTGCAAGATTTATACCCATCAAGTCGAACACGACGGCAGCTAAGTTAGCTGAACTATATATGAAGTGGGTAATAAGAATTCATGGAATACCCAAAAGCATTGTGAGTGACCGAGATCCGTTGTTCACTAATGGGTTTTAGAAGAGCTTACCAGAGGCGTTAGGATCAGAATTGCATCTCAGTACCGCGTATCATCCTCAAACCGACGGTCAAACAGAGAGGGTGAATCGAGTGTTAGAGGATCTCTTGAGAGCTTGCATATTGGATTCTGGTGGATCATGGGATGACCATTTACATCTAGTGGAGTTCGCATATAATAATAGTTATCAATCCAGTATTGGTTTGGCTCCATTTGAAGCTTTGTACGGAAGATCGTGCAACTCACCGTCATGTTGGTTAGAAACTAGTGAGAAGTTTGTGCTTCGACCATATGTGATAAGAGAAACTTCAGCTAAGATTAAGGTTATCCAACAGCGAATGAAGGTTGCCCAAGATAGGCAGAAGAGTTATGCCGATAAGAGGAGAAGAGAATTAAAGTTCTCCATTGGCGACTTGGTGTTTGTCAAAATTTCTCCGCTGAAGAGCGTGATACGATTTGGCAGGAGAGGCAGGTTGACACCAAGATTTATTGGACCATTCCCAGTTCTCAAACAAATTGGGAATTTGGCATATAGAGTTGAATTATTAGAGAAGATGGCAGGACTTCACAATGTATTTCATGTTTCCCAGTTAAGGAAGTCCGTACGCGACCCAGATGTGACTATTTCACCTGATCAGTTGGATGATATCGAAGTTGAACCCGAGGCGGTTCAGAACCGCATGCCTATGAGTATCGTTGGAAACGATACGAAGCAACTTCAAAGGAAAGTGGTGAAACTAGTCAAAGTTCATTGGGGCGAAAATGAAAATGATTGTACTTGGGAGACAGAGGAGAGCATTAGGAAGACGTATCCAGAACTCTTCGCCTGGTAAGATTACAGTTTCAATTTAGTCTTTCTGCATGCTAGGATAGGTTTGTTTTGTTTGTTTTGCATGATTGATTGTTGTATATGGCTGGTAGGCATGCGAGATCCTTTGTATGTTTTGGTTTAAGGAATTTTGATGATGAAATTTCTTAAGGGGGGGAGAGTGTAACGACCCACATTCTACGCATCATAGGATCGTAGAATATTTATTTCATCATCATAGAGAGTCGTATGTCATGTAACTTTGGGAGACGACTATTGGGGTCATTTCCCATGTTCATGATTTTTCCCAATTTTTAAATGACCGTTTTTCCCCTTGCTGATTTTGTTTTGATTATAACTTTTGACTGGAAAGGAATTTTGACCTAAAACCACTTCCGTTGGATCTGGATGATGGTTTACAATTTCATAGAGTGGTCACATTAGCCAAACGGACTCACCATTTGGTAGATATGGCTGAAACAAGTTTCAGATAGTGAAAAACAGCTTAATTGGGCTTAACCGGGTGATTAACAGCTGGGCCCAAAGGGGGATTTCGGTATTTGGAGTATTTAAGGGCTGTTAGGGTTAGGGATTTCGGTTTAAAGACATTTTCCAGCCGCCTTAGACATTTGTTCAACCTTAACAATGGCCTCCAACATCTAAAACATCCCCAAACCGCTTTCTAATTGAAGATTAGGCTTAGCAACATCAAATTAAGGAGAGATAGCACCAAAGCAAGGTTAGAGCTGCTGTTAGACATCAGTATTCGCGCCAGACAGAGACTCATTTCAGATCTGAGTTTTATTTGTGGTAAATGTGAGTGATTAGCATTGTTTTGACACTAATTACAGTTAATTAGGTTGATTAGTGTTAATTGGTGAATTTATGCATAAATAAATTCTGGAAAAATATTTATAAATTCTAAAACATTATTTTAGACCTCTGTTATAAAATTTGGCTAATTTGGTTAAGTTTTGTTAATCCTATCATTAGTTGTTCTTAACATGATTAAGGGGAAAATATGGGTTTTTGGGTATGTTTGATCCATTTTACATGCTATGATTATTGTTTTGGTGTTTGTGGTCAATACTACATGTGGCTATGAATGTATGGTATGCCTTGTGATTGATTAGAACAGTTAGAATGGTCGAAAACGCCGTCGAATAGCGTAAGATAGTCCCTGGAAAAGTAGCAGAAAGTTGTGCAGGGACCGGATCGGATCGCCCCCATGTGTCACGAGTCGACTGGATCGAGTCCACGAGCCACGGTCCACCAGATGTTCCTCATCCCTTCGAGTTTGGTCACCACGAGATGCTCGCACCTGAAGCACGATCTGAACTGAAGCTCCACCACGACTCGAACAGTATGCAGCAACCTGATCCGAACCAGAGAAGCTACTACGAACTGAACCAGGAAGCTTGAACGCGAGGCATGAGCTATGAACTGAATGAAGACCTATCCGGAGGAGGAAACCAAAACCCGAGATGCAAAGGTAGTCCAAGTGGCAAGTTTGTACTTAGGATCCAGTTGGGAACCAAAGAGTTAACTTCATGAGTTGGGCTTTGCTGCGGGACGTGTGCCAAGGAGTTGTCGATGTCTATGACTTTGGATCTCTATGTATGGGAGGTACGTGGACGGATTCAGGGCCACAGTGGCGTAGGTACGACTTGTAGGCTATAGACCAATGAAGGGGGATCATTTGAAAAGGGTTGGTCATGATTCCATGGAGTAAGCATGGTGGTAGCAGTAGTTGTACAAGTCGAACTCTGTCATTACCTCAATGGGTCTAGTGATCGAAGTGGTGGACATCGTATGCTTTACGCACTGAGTGAGAGATGTGAGGATGGTTGCTATGCTTGATTTGTTTGCCATCGCTATGACACACACCCCCACCCCCGTATTCTTTACACCATATGTTAGTGGCACCTTAGAGTATTGTAAGGTATGTAGTGCTAACCATTTGGTTGCAGGTTCAGGTATGGTTTAGTATACCTGTTATTGTTTTGTTTAGCTGCTTATCGCTCATACCAGACTTTTTGTCTGACCCAGAGTTTTATGTCTCTTCTTATTACTCTGGATGTTCTCACGAGCAGACTAGAGACAGGTTAGGTGGGATACAAGAGTAGCTGTACCGGAGACGAGCAGGAGGCTTCCACGTATGATATATAGATATTCTCCTTGTATCGCTGCTGGTCACTACTTTGGGCATTAATAGTGTACCCTTCCTTTCTTTTACTTTAGAGACAATTTTAAAGTTGTAATAATGATGATGTGGAACATAAGCTGTATTTGGATTTTCCGCTGCTATGATGTTTAGTTTTTAGCTTATGCACTGTCTTGCCTGTTTTATGTCAAGTATGTTGTTATTATATTTTATCCCATGCGCTGTGAGACATTCTACAAATTTTCGATTAGTTCACTCTCTTCTTTCCTTTCTTTGGCGACCGTTGCGTGCTAATCGGGCATGTGTACAGCGCACTTTCGGAGGAAATGTCGGCTGATGCGGGGCGGGCCGTCACATTCTTCTTGGTCAATTTATTAAGTTCCCTATAGTCCACACAAAGTCTCAAAGATCCGTCTTCTTTAATGGAAAATACAACAGGTGCACCCCATTCCAAGGTACTTCGACAAATAAAACCTTCTTGTAACAACTCCGAAATCTATTTATCTAACTCTCTTCTTTCCTCGGGCGCCGTATGCCTCAAGGGCAGTGCTACAGGTCTAGCGTCCTTTTCTAGGTCAATAAGAAAGAAGATTTCCCTGTGGGTTGGAAGTCCCTTGACTTCCTCGAAGACTTCCAAAAACTCATCGACTATAGGGACCGAAGATTGTCCTTCAGAACTAGGAGATAAGGAATAAAATAAGGCATTGTCCTTGTTTCTAACATTACAAGGAATATTTAGGTTGCGTCCTCCTTGGCTCCTAAGACGAACGAGTCTCTTATCGCAATCTAGAACGACCCCATAAAACGATAGCCAGTCCATACCTAAGATAAGGTCATACCCCATAAAATCCAATGCATACGCTTCGCAATGGAACTCGACATTTTCGACCTTCAATACTAGGTCTTTACACAACAACTCAAGATACTTAGATCCTCTGATAGGGTTGGACACCTGTATTGGATTATCCGAGATGGATATGGAAAGATTCAACAGATTTACTAATTGCTTGGAGATAAAATAATGGGTCGCTCGGGAATTAAGCAAGGTGTATGTTGAATTTTCTAAAATAACGATTATACCTTCGAGTGTGGGATGCCCTTGGTCTCTTGGGGTTAGGCTTTGAACTGGGGTTGCTTCAATTGCATAGTTCTATCCACTCTTGGCAACTTTGGGCTTTCGGCAGTCTTTAGACATGTGTCTTTCTTCGTGGCAGTTATAACATTTTCCCTTAAAGTCCTTTATCGCTAACGAGGTCCTACAATCCTTGGCCTCATGGCCCATGCGGTTGTACCTCATACAAGTCTTTGCGTCCTTTTTGAATTTGTTCTTTTTGTGTTCTTACACCACTCTTTCTTCTTATTTTTACTAGAACCTTCTCTTTTATCTCCTTCTTTATCCTCCTTGGAGCTTTCGGCCGCACAGAGGGTAGCCGTGTCAACTAGAGTCTCGAAGGTTTCCCCAAACATTACTTGGGCTAATAAGGTCTCCTTCAATAGGGAGTTTAGTCCTTTGACAAACCTAAGGGCTTTGTTCATGGGAGTCTCTACCAACCCTCTCCCAAACTTACATAACTCAATGAATTTGGATAAATACTCTTGCAGACTCAAGCTTCCTTGCTTGAGGTATGAATTTCTCTAGCTGAATAGTCACTTCTACCTAGGGCAAAAACTTTGCTTCAAACCGGGTTGAACTCGGCCCACGTAAAGATTCGGCCTTTTTTTTCCATTGATATTAAGTCCACCACTCTAGGCTTCATCCTTCAAATTCTAGGCCGATATACTTCTTTTTTACTTTGTCGGGCCAGGCTGTGGCCTCAAAGATTCTTTCACAATCCATAACCCAAGATTAGGCACTAGAATGCCTTTCTTTCCAGAAAGCGATTTCCCTCCAAGATTCATAAAGGTCTTACAAAAGCGGGATAAGTCGAAGGCCACTTCAGCGGCATGAGCTGCAGAAGAAGCCGCTGGGGCAGGATTCATGACAAGGACCGGTTCCATAGTACGGAGGTACTGCTGGAACCATTCGGGAAAGTATCTGGGCCTTGCCTTGTTACCCTGCTCATTTTGATTTTCATCCATCCTACAATCTGAAAAGAAAAGGAAGAATCCCTTGGTGGATACTCCAAAGGTAGTATTTATCCTGAAAACAATAAAGATGCATAGTATAAATGTGTATGATTATTAGGAGTAAATGTATACATTATATATATAGTTTGAAAAAATCTTTTTCAAATCACAAATACGCCTCTCATACATATATTTCCCTTATAATCGGGTAACCTATGCTCTGATACCAAATGTAAAAACCCGCCCGGAATGGGCCTAAATTTCGACCCAGAAAAGGCCCATCGAAACTTAGAGCCATCTTAAATGGGTCATTGGTTCCTGTAAGGATTACGTTTGCACAAATAATAATAACATATACTTCGAATGGAAATCTTACACAGCGGAAAAAGAAAATATAATACCAAAAATAAGATGTACCATTTATTTCAAAACCACAGAAATACATCGTTGTAGTTACATTGGTTCAATAGGTACATCACATAGTTCATTCTCATATGATTCCAAAAGAAATAAAGCAATAACTGCTAATAATACCATAATATCTTCGTCTTCTTCATCGCCTTCAATCACGACTTCATCCATGGCTTTACCCCATCTACTGACCCGTTGGTTGTCAAGGAGAGGGGGTTGGAACATAAAGTTCTATGTAACTGAAATATGGTGTTACTTAATGTCCATACCCTATATCTTTAGCAAGTTACATAGGTTAAGGTATGTCTACGCAGCACACAACAAACATCAAATTTCTAACCAATGGGGTGGATATCCATGTCAATCTCCCATTAGTGTTTTTAGGGTAACAACCCAACGAGGTGGCATTCCCGGTCACTTATGGCCCTGTTAAAGGTGGATTCTTACGATCTCTTATAACCCTGAGGCGGACCCTTAGCCCTTTCAGACCCTGTCCTAGTACGTCAATATTCTTAAGTCTATTCTCTCATTTGTAATATGGGAAGTAGTATTGCGAATGTTACTACTTAACTGATATTACCCAGTAGGACATCTATGTCGCTTAAGACTTCCCTTAGACAGTTGGTGCACATGCAATGACTACATATTCTTCCAATTACCAATCTGACCCTAGTTAAGCCCTTACAAGCTTCTAGAGGAAGTGGACATCCCCGTGAACTACCCTACTCCATTACCTTTTTATGCCTAACCACTTTTAAAGAAGGAGGATCCAAAGACCTACCTTAATTCTAATAAGGGTGAGTCGCATAACTTTGGTTCCTCTCTAAGGAATAAACCTTCAAAGGGATCCTACTCCTAGCCACTTAAGACCCAAACTAGATAAAAAAGAAAGTCAGCAACTTAAGACCTTCTCAAGTCGTAGTAAACCTATCTGTTTTCACACATCAGACATATAAGTATATATAGTTATATATATACACACTAGACATCTCACATTAAACCGTATACATGTAGATGCTGGATATGCCGGTCGGTTCCGGGTAGGACTCTACTACAAATCGGTTTAACCTTGTGTCTAGTGTACTAAGTTTATGAATGGCCCATGATACCTAGACATCTCACATTAGTTGGGCATACTTGCTAGATTGCCGGTCGGTTCCGGGCAGGCTTCTACCACAAATGGCAACTAACCTCGCGTCCATGTGTCACTTACTTTTATATATATATAAAGCCATTCTATATATATGCACATACTCGGAAACAAATATATATGTCTATTTGTTAAGGGAACATTTCAAATTCCAACTTAATCACATTTATTAGGTTAATAAAATGTTAATTACGTTTATATAAGTAAAATAATAATAGCACCTAACTAACATAAACATTCGTATAAACAGGGAAACGTTCTAACAAGGTGGCAAATTGTCAATTTATCCAATTTAAGGCATATAAGTTAGTTTTTTGACATATTTTTACTGCTACAACATAGGCATGATGGCATAATGAACATATACAAATAGCAGTGAATGGAAAACATATATACAAAATAATTACAACTTGTATCCTAGGCATGTAGAAATGATTTAAATACCGAATTAAAATAAAAGCATTACATGCACCTACATATGTATGTTTATAATTCATATTTCACCCAATTCACCTGGTTTGGTGTTATGCCCCTAAAAATGTTTACCTCTGAATTATTTCACTTGTGAATGCGTTTGGATCCAACAAAGGATCCATACCCAATTCAAATCATGAAACACTCAATCCAAACCTTTTTAGGATACAATCAAATGATAATAAAGGTGAATCACATAAAATATAAATAATAGTACAACACTCATATTTACTTTTAATCAAATACAAAAACCACAATTCCACAAACCCAATTCCTCACGATAATTTCATACGTAATTACAAGATAGAAGATTAGGGGATTTTCACGTTCATATTATCAAATATCCAAATTTTCCTAGGCATATCAATTCATATGACAAACTATTAAAAACATGAATATGCCTTTAAGCAAAACTAGATTCCACTCACAAATTATGCTGAGATATGGTAGAATTGCAAGATATGCAATGGTTCTTAATGTTCAAGCGAGCTCTGATTATTCTCCTAACAATATACATATAAGAAACATACAATTAGAGGCTTATACATATATGTTTATGCAAAATTCTGAAATCCTAAACTTATATAAATTGAAATAGAGAGATGTAGAATAGAGTTAGAGAAGTAAAAGAAGCCTTCACCCTATTCTCTTTGTTTTTCTATGAAATTAAGCAACATGGAGGTAGAGATGTAGATTGACTAGGGTTTCAAGTGTGTGGTATGAGGGGTTACTTATACTTGCTTATGTGAGTGTTAGCCGCCGGACTAATAAAAATTAATCCAAGCCTACCATATAAATATAACCTCTTAAAAAACCCTCATCCACGTAGGCTGATTGGGCCTTCCAGCCGCCTAGTGGTCCACAGCTGGTCGACACCCCTTAAGGGGGAGCATTCGACCCCTTTGGGATTGGAACGCCCAATTTCGCTGCGTTGCTGAGATTTTTTTTATTAATTACGTTATTTATTTGCTTCATTCTTTTCCATATATCCAATATACGCTGTCTCCTAGATCTTATCTCAAAATTCAAATTTTGAATTTCCCTCTCTTATTTTAATTTATAATTTGGACAATATATATAATATTCACATAATTATATATATATTTTCTTTGTACATTGTCCAAATTCATTTGTTTATAATTTCTTCATACATTAACCGTTTTCAGCATATTTTATATGAAAATGATTTAGAATTTCGCCACGAATCCAAATAAAAGAGTTTCATAGCCAAATTCCTAAAGCTGCAAAATCTCATTTTCCAGCCATATAATTTAATTGCTTGTTTTTATTTATTTATTTATTTGTTAATACTTATGAATTTTACGAGGTGTTACAAAATTACTATTTCACGATTCAGTTATATTAAATAATGTATGTATGAATTCAAGTTGTTCAACTTCTAAAATAGTCACTTTCATATTTAAATAAATTAAGTATTCTTGTACTGAATGTCCAGGTTATTACAATTTATGATAAAAAAGAACTACAATAGGAATGGCAATGGGGTGGGTTGGGGCGGGTGTCTCGTGCCCCAGACCCGACCCGGACTTTTTAAACCTCACCCCGGACCTGCCCCATAGACCCGGAGCGGGTCTGGAATTTCGTCCCGTACCCGAAACCTATACGGGTAAGGGTAGACTCGACCCGCCCCATAACCCGATAATATTGTATTCTAATGCACACAAATTTATATTCTTATATTTTTTTATCACTAAACGTTAAATTATATACATATTATAATGTATTCACAATGACAAGAGAATATAATAAAATGAGATATAAGATAATAGTGCAAAATGTATGCATTTGTTATTGTATGATTATAATTGATGCAACTTGATAATATGAAAATTTTATAGTTTGTTGGTTGAAAGAATATAATATTCAGGTTACAACCATGTATACCTAATAAGATTAATAAGTAATTATTATAGTTATAAAGTGTTTTAATGATGTTTCAATCATGTGGGTCGGGTTGGGGCGGGTTAGCCATACCCCAGACCCGACCCTAGGCCCGGACCTTCAAAAGGGGGTCATAGGTCTACCCGCCCCGAAGACCCTATGGGGCGGGTCTAAATGGGTCAAAACAAGGGTGAGTCAAGCGGGTTTGGACCCTAGACCCGCCCCATTGTCATCCCTAAACTACAATTTGAGATCGATGATATACATGTATGTTACGCACACGTGATACAACTGCACATAGTAGTAAAAGAGCTTTTGGTACATACATATATGGTTTCTTTAAAATATGAAATTAATCAACTGAATGCATACATCTAGTTGTACTTAGTTTAAAAGAAGAAGTTTTCCATAGTTAATATTTTTCAAATGTTTTCCTAGTGCAATGATTGTATAGGAAGCATTTAATAATCTCATACTTCTTTTAGGTGGTGCATAGATATATTAGTGTAATACTTTTAAATTTTATGATGGTACTATATGGCAGATTGGAGAGGTTGAAGATAACTTGGAATCGGGAAAGATGGCGTGTGATTTGGAGTTCTAGAACTTAAGATATCTCAATATGAAGCAAGAAGGTGCAAAAGGATGGAGTTGCAGTGGCTATAACTCAATCTAGATGTCTAAATTGGATCCAAACGTATGGATTTTTCATAAATATATCCCGAGATCTGATCTAGATGTCTAGTTCAAAATCTAGACATCTGGATTTCTAAGGCTTTGAAAATGAGCATAGGCTAGTTCTAGCTGCTTTTTGGAGAATTTTCTTGATGGTTTGAAGGGGAAAAATGTTAATTTTCTTGGATGGAATCCTTATTTATATGAGTTATTTTTAGATTTGAAGTCCCAAAGTGCTCGCTTGATCGCGGGTTCTTCTTAAGAGAAAATTTGAGTTTAGAACCTAGTTTTTAATTCTTTAATTCTATTATCCACAAACTCAATTCTATATTGATTATTGGTGCTTATTCTATCAATGTCTCGTACTCTGCTCATTGTGATAATAAAATTCTCTCTTTAAAGTGAATGTAAATCAACAGATGGTTAGTGAAACCACTATAAATTTTGTATTATGATTTATTTCGTTGTTATTGGTTATTATTGATTATTTGTGATTGAGATTGTTTGCTTTTGGACTAGTTATTGACTGTTTTGGTAATTAAGATATTATGATTAGTTGCTTTCGCAAATCTATCAATGATTTGTTTTCCACATCGCTCGTGGCTCTCGATTTGAACTTGTAACAATGCGGAAAATCAGAACCAATTTAAAAAAAAATAAGAAAATTTTGTTAGAAAAGTGCGTCAAAATTTAAAAATTCCATTATTAAATTATTGTATATATGATAATAATAGTAATAATACCGTAAAACTTTTGATGTTATCTATGTAGTAACACATGATGTTTAATACTATATGTTTTGAAAATTTAAAGGTTGCAAACTTTCTAATAATTATCATTATATAATCTAGCATTTATCTCATGTATTTATTCTCTCCTCTTTCTACTCCTTGATCTATCATTCAAATTCATTTAGAAACAAAGCTATTCCCTTTATTTCTCCTTTTCTTTATCCTTTCTCTTTATATCTACAATCTTCAAATCTCAAAATAAAATAAAATAAAAGCCTACAAAACTATATGCATATTTCTATGATTTATTCTTATTAATCCAATTAAATATGTCCCCTAAATTACGTTATTTAATATTACGTGTTTTGAAATTTAAAAAGTCACATAACTTTCTTATAGTCATTAAAACAATAAATTATGCATTCATTACTTTCTGTTATTCACTTTCTTTATTTAATTTTCTTTTGAATTTTTAATTAGAAATAAAGGTTAATAATGTTGATTAGATTAACATGACATGTCTAGTCAACTAATTTATTCACTTATAACCTACTACATATGTAGAGACTCAAGTGAGGAATAAAATAAAGTATACAACCAAATATATATATATATATATATACACACATTATATGAAAATATGTATATGCGTTATATGAAAATATACATATACAATATATGAACATACATAAATGCAATATATAAAATGGTCATGAAATGAAATATTCATTAGTTAGTTAAAATTATATTTTGTTAGACAAAAGCATCGCTATTAGCATATTAGTGAAATATAAAATCATAATAAAGGAAAGTCGCCTCTTTCATAAAATAAAAAAAATTTGAAATCATATTCAATGAGGCATGTCATTCATTGCAAGGAAAATAAAAAAGGAAAAGAAAAAATAATAATGACAATGATAACAATATTTGCCGCATGCGTTTCATACATATCCTTTAATTCTTTATGTTCTCTATCTTCTTTTCATATACATATATGCCATACTATATACCTTTTATGAATACAAGAGTAAAAAAGAGAAAAAAGGGATAAGATAGACAATTATTAAATTAAATATTATTTAATATATTGTTATTATATATTGACCTTTATCTCGCATAGATTAACACCTCATCCCTATCAATTAATTTAATTCTTTTGTAACGTGCAATATATGGTTAGCGGGTCTTTTCTGAATTAAAGAAGTAAATAATTAATTTATTTATAAATACCATAGAATAATCAAACCCTAATTCATATCATAGCCACCGCCACCCTATCCTTCAATGGACACTCTTCTTCAAATTTCCTTCATCAATTTCTTCTAATCCATCACATAATTCATGAAAATTATAAAGCCAATATTGGAGAGCACCACGAGACCTCTCTAGTGAACGGTCAAGATCATTGAAGGTGGGCTCAATCAGAGTGCAACTTGGAATGAGGAACGACAGTTTTGGGTTGAGCGGTTTTAAAAAGAGAACAACGGGTTTTGAGAATAAAGGTTAAGGGATTTTAATTTTTAATTAATTATATAATTAATACAATCAATGTTCGTAACGTCGTATCTCTCTCATACAAGGTAGGAATCGGACGAAACGAAATGCGTTGGAATCACGACGATGAGATCTGCAATATGGAACTGACTAAAGCTGAAATAGAGCACATTGGAAATTCTAACAAAAATCGATGTGAGAACTCTATTTTTAAATAAATTTAATTATTAATGTTTGTCAATTGAAATTGTTTGTTTGTGATTACGATGAACATCTGAATTGAATTGTGAATATTCAAGTTTGTCAAAAATTTGTGTATACAATAAAAACCATATTTTTATTATATATATATAAATAGAATATACATGTTCGTCAAAATTGGTGCATACAATAAAATCCATTATTTTCATTGTATATAGATGAGCATAAATAAAATGTTGCACGAGAATAAAAATAACATTTTTGTTATAAAATGTTGCACTAGAATAAAAATACCATTCTGTAATAAAATGGTATGTTAGATAAAAATTGTCATTTTGTTAGAAATGTTTTATTAAAACAAGTATTTCATTTTTGTAAAATAATGTTTTATTAGAACAAATATGTCATTTTTGTAAAATAATCTTTTATTAGAACAAATATGTCACTTTTGTAAAATAATGTTTTATTAGCACAAATATGTCATTTTTGTAAAATCATGTTTTATTAGGACAAATATGTCATTTTTGTAAAATCATGTTTTATTAGATTAAAATGTCACTTTTGCTAGAAAGGTTACATAGAATAAATATGTCATTTTAGTTAAAAATGTTACAATAGAATTGAATTGTCATATATGTAGATATGTTCATGTTACATTAAACAGTTCATGTTAATATAAAAAATATCATTTTTGTTAGAAATGTTACATTAGGTTAAAAATATCATTTTGCTAGAAATGTTACATTAGATTAAAAATGCCATTTATGTTAGTGATAAAAATGTCATTTATGTTAGGGATAAAAATGTTGAAACTTCAAATTTCACATTTTTAATGTAAAGAAAAAATATATAAAATATTCATTGAATGGATAATAATGTGGAACATTAAAATTTACATTTTTAATGTAAAGCATGATTTATGTAAAATGATCATTGGTTGAAATATAAAATGTTTAACAATAAAAAGTCTACATTTTTATTGTAATTGAGAAAATATGAAAAATGAACATTTGTTTTAAAAGATTCAAGTCAATAAAAATTACATTTTTAATGTAAGTATGAATCATATAAAAGGATTCAAGTTAATAAAATTTTGTTCACATTAAAATTTACACTTTAATGTATATATGAGTCATATTAAAAAGATTCATTGTTTGTAAATTGTTTTCACATTAAAATTTACAAGGTTAATGTAAAAATGAATTATCAGAAAATGGTTCATTGCTTGGAAAATGTTTTTACATTAAAATTTACATTTTTAATGTAAATGAATCATATGAAAAAAAGATTCATTTTGTAATAAAAAATGTTTTGACATTGAAATTTACATTATATTTTTAATGTAAATAAATCATTAGAAAAAATTTCAATGTTTAATAAATTATGTTAACATTAAAATTAGATCTTTAATGTAATAAATGATTGATTATAAAGATTAAACTTTGATAAAAATGTGTTAACATAGGAAAATACACTTTTAATGTACAAATGATTATATAAAAAGATTAAAATTTGATTATAATATGTTTACATTCAAAAGCTCATTTTTAATGTATAAAAGGATTCAATAAAAAGGGCACTGTTTGATAAAAAATGTTTTTACATTAACAATTACACTTTTAATGCAAGTAGGAATAATTAAAATATGCATTGTTTAATATTAACATTTACATGTTATAGAAGTAGAAATGTTCATTTGTTTGATATCAACGTTAACATGTTAGAGAAGTAGAAAATGTACTTTTGTTTAACATTATCATTATTATGTTAGCGATATTAGAAATAATTCAAACTGAATTATAATTGGTTAAATTTATTAAACATTGATTTATGTATGTATGATTAACATAGAAATGCATTTATTTTATGCTCTTATATTTTATCTTTTGTAAATAAATAAATGATACTTTGGGTACTTTTATGTGTTTTTACAGGTTGTCAAGTAATGCCTCCTTCGTTTCAAATTAAAGGCCAACTACAAATAAAAAGCTACTTCCCCGTATTAAAGCCATCTCAATTACAAAAGACGTTGTAGCTCGCTGGTAAATGCTTAGAGATTTGTATTGAGAGACCTGAGTTCGATCCTTGTCAAGCTCACTTTTTGCCAAAGAACGGAACTTTCACACTGCCCCTTTTGCTATGAAGAATATATTAATTAGTGTTATATTATATATATACATATTCATGTGTATGTATGATATTCACTAATAGACATTTCAGGAGTAGTCATGGAAATCAATTCAGAACATTCATTTTTCAATTTCCAATTTCCAATTAGAAGAATTTCTGATTGAATTATTGCCAAGAAAAGATCAATTTTGAAGATTTTATCCTTTGTTGCCTTTGGAGTCTAATGAGTATCCTTGTTTGGAAGAATTAATCACACGGAATCTGCTCATCAATCAATCAATCAATTTGCTACATGGAAGATAGGAAGATTTGGAAGATATTCACCATGTTTTGCTTTCTAATCAAGCTTGGTCAAGGAAGGCAAGTGATATAATGGATGATGAGGCCCAGTTATTCGTAGACTTAATTAGGGCTTCCAGTTTACCTATAAAAGCACATGTATATCCCATTGTAAAGGGGACAATTTTTCTGTATTCTCATTTTATTAATAAAAAGTTTTCTTCGCTTTAGTTTACTGTCTTTTCTTTCATAACAATTTGTGTATCTATCCAATTAGTTTTGGTAGAATACATATTGTTATTTTCTTTTATTATCGCATGTAGGACTGTCCGTTATCTATACAATTTGTGTATCTATCCTTTTTTTTAATTTTCTGTGTGTTGTGTACTTGTTATTTTCTTTTTATAGCAATTGGTACCTTCCTTTTCAGTTGTTGAATTGATATCGGTCTGATTAGATTCAGATTCCTAGTAATTTCAATAACATTAATTCAAAAAAAAAACTGTCAAGATTTGTCTAACTCGCCTAAGAATAGATAAAGAATCATTTTTAATTACACCTCTCTGTGTTCGACCTGTATGCTACACACCTGTACGCTTGCAGTATTTAATTTAAATATCGCGCTTTTCTGATTCATTAGAAAGCGATGATCAAGTTTTTGGCGCCGTTGCCAGGGAGGTAATGATTAAATTTTATTATTTATTAAATTTCCGATTCGTGTTAGTTTTTATTTTCTTTTGTTTTCTTGTGTATAGATATAGAAAAAAAAATCTTGATTGATTGATTTGGTATTATGAGTTGATACCGTAATCTTCTAAACCAAGAGAAAAAAAAATCTTGCTATTTTTTTTTAATTTGTTTCCTCTTCTCCCATCTATTTCTTTCCTTTCTTCTTTGTAAATTATTTTTCTTTTCCACTTTACATTTTTCTAAAAAAAAAATACAAATTTCTTCTCTTTGCTGTGTCTCCTTCTCACCGCAATAACATCTTGCCAATTTTTCTTTGATTTATTTCCTGCTTTCAGTACATAGCATATCTTCCTCTTCAAGTCTTAAAGAGAAAAAAAAATTCTCAATCTTCCCTTATTTCTTTCCATCTTTTCAACTTTCTTCTCATTTTACATCTCTTCTTTATTTTACAAATTCCCCAAAAAAAAAAACTTTCTTTCCTTTTTTATTTCTTCCTTCTATATATCTCCTTACCAATCCCTTATCAACTCCCAAACCACACCACACGAAGTCCAGCAAATTTCCCCTCAAACTTACATCATACCCACGTTCATTTGACCACCATTCATCATCAGCCTACCTGAAACTATTTCGCACAATTTCCACGAACCACTCCTCTACAAAATAACAAAAAAAAAACAAAAAAAAATTGCCTGATTATCATACACCAAAAATCTATTCGCCAAAATCCCACAGTTCAGCCGGATCACATCAGTTCATCAACGTCACAACTTCAACAACCAACACAGTCCCTTTCTACCCTTCTTCAATCACTAGAAAATCATTATCCCCTTACCTATCGCACAGTCCAACTCTCCACTTTCCAAACCACCAACCCAATTAGCTGCTTCATACACACCCAGATCCAACTCCGCATCTTCCAATTCCAGAAACCAAGAACTCTTGCACCGCAAGCCTTCAACAAACACCTCCACGCCCCTTCCTCAATCAACTCCTGTTTTTCTCCACTTTCTAACATCCAACACCCTCCGTCCAACTTCCAATTACAGACTGCAAATTCGAAGACCGAACGCTCAAATTGCGATTAAAAAAAAAAACAAAAGAACCACCCAAACACGATTCACTGAAGTACACCACACCCGAAGCCGATCATCAATCTCCCAACCCGTCTCCTAGTCCCCTCACAAACGCCCTTCTCCTCATCCTCACCTGCGCTATCATCACAGCACCGTACCCCAGCCCTCATCAGATCATCAATACCCATACTATCTTAGAATACCAATCAGCCTCCCAACACCTGAACACAAATCCACAACCTACTCCATAATCGCATCCTTGAGACAACACCATCCATCATCTTCAACTTCCACAAATCTCAGCCTCACTGAACCCCTTGTCGATCTCCACAAAATCACCACAGTCCTTCCATATCTTCAGCAATTCACCAACACACAAACGAGAAATTCACGAATCATCACAAACAATTCGAACAACACTCCTATTGACATCGCCTATCTCAGCCTCGAAACCCCAACCGAAATTCACGAACCCGAACAGCACACCAATTCAAAAAAATCCAACCTCGCACCACCAGTTCAATCTGCAAACAGCCAAAAACTGAAACCTTGTGTTCAAATTAGGATCCTTTGAAAAGAAAAAAAAGAAAAAGATAGAAAGGGGCGAGTTGATTTGGACGTGAGAAGCTGGGACTGGCTGTTCCCTTTTATTGAGGGGGTTCTAATTCATGGCCTTGTTTGAGAGATTGTTAGTTTTCTTTTTTTTCTATTGCATTGGCTGTGGAACTTTGGCATTCTACTGCGTGATTTTGTACTGTGCAAGGGTTGAGCCTATTTTGTTTCTATCATTTTGCTGAGTCTGGTTTTTGTTAACCCTACCATTTTATTTATTTTTAGCTTAGTTTAGATTTTATAGTTGAGTTTAGTATTTAGAGTTGAGTTTTGCTTTGTTTTATATTTTTTTTAGGCTAGTCAATTTGTTATTTTAGTTTTTTGCCCTTCCGATTTAGTTTTATCTTCTTGTTCAATAAAAAAAAAGGGAAAGGAGAGAAGAGGCCAAAGTGGAGGAAAAGAATTTAAGCGTCAAAGAAAAAAGTTCAATCAATCAAAGGCCGTTGGAAAGAAAGGAGTTTAAGCAACACAATCATTCTAGACGGACAGCCATACCCCACTGTAAATTTCTTTTAACTCTACAGGTGCTCTGCTGCAAAAAAAATATATATAGACAATTGTTGTAAAAAAATTCTGCAGGGGCAGCGGCTTGAATGTACAATTTTTAATTTCTGCAATTAAATTGTGTGATTGTTGTTATTTCTGCACTTTTTATTCATTCTGTTACGAGCAATACCCCAATTCACATAAGGTGAGGGATTTCTTCACCCTTTCCTTAGCCCACAAATTGCATTTCATCGTAGAATCTGACTAATAATAACGGCTAGACGTTGGACTTAAGGGAGTCACGGGCTCATCTAGGGCTTAATTGTATTATGATAGTTGATTCATTTGGAACGAATTATTTCTTGGTGTCTAGACTACGACAGAGAAATAGCCATTTATAAATATTACGGTGATTCGTTTCGGCTGCATTGCTAGGGTGATTCCTGGTGCACCGATAACTCCTGTCCGTTAACTGGCTGAGAAATCTTTTGATCTAAGTAATCAAACGCATCACTTATAATTTTGGGTTAGGAGCCATTAAGGACAGAAAAATTCATTGTAGCAGATTTCTGTGCTTGCATTTAACAACAATGAGTGAAAAAAGTGTTAGCCAACAAAATTCTCCTAGGGGTTCTCGAATCAACCAAAATTTTCCAACCTAGTTGGATCAAAATCGAGTGAATCAAAACTTTCCAAACTTTGGAGATCAAAATCAAATAAATCAAAATTTTCAAAATCTCAATATCCAAATGGATAGACCCTTGTCTCTTCGTGATCGATGTTATCCGACTAGGACCGTTCAACCCTCTGTCATCGTGTTCCCACCAGCTGAAGGAAACAATTTTGAGCTTAAACATTCTTTTATTCAAGGGGTACCAAAATTTACTGGGTCTGAAAATGCTTATGAATTTCTAAGTGAATTTGAATTGTATGCGTCCACAACGAAAATGCAACAATTGTCTAACGAATCGATCAAGCTGAGGCTAATTCCATTTGCGCTACTTGAAAGCGCTAAAAGATGGCTAAATTCTCTTCCAAAACATTCCATAAGAAGTTGGGATGAATTTGTCACTGCATTCTTGAAAAAGTTTTTCCCTTTCCATAAAACTCTCAAAATTCGAACCGAGATAAATCAATTTTGTCAAAATGAGGGGGAAACTTTTTCAAAATACTTTGAAAGATTCAACCAACTATTATATAGTTGTCCTCATCATCGAATTCTAAAAGACCACTTATGTCAAATTGCATATGAAGGGCTAAACTATCGGACTAGAACTCAATTAGAGTCAATGTGTGGAGGAGACTTTATGTCTAAAACAGCCGATGAAGCTTGGTGGTTCTTAGAAGATTATTCTGAAAAGGACATGCAATGGGAATCAATTCGTGTTCCCATTCGTACTTCTACTAGAGGAGTGCATGTCGTGGACCCAAGTTAAATTCCCTTAGAAAATCAAACTCCTCATGCCGGAGAAGGGCTGCCCCACTATTACTCTCAGGACCAAGCCAATGCTATAGCTCAAAATAATCCTTACTCATCCACATACAATCCTGGTTGGAGGAACCACCCAAATTTTTCTTGGTCAAACCCCAATAATTCGGCTAACCCATCTCACGTGCAACCCTTTATTCCAAATCCAAACTATCGAGCTCCACCTCCAATTTCTCAAACCTCTCAAACAACATCTCAATCCAAACAACCTTATAGGCACCCCAACTTTCAATCATTAAACCAATCCTCTCAACCTTCTCAACCGCCACAAGATATTGTGCGTTTAGAGAAACAGTTGAACTCTCACGAAGCTAAAATGAACTCACACGACGCTAAACTCGACCAAATGATGAGTATGATGAAAGAACTAATGAAAAATAATGAGAAAGGAAAGTTGCCTAGTCAACCTGAGGTGAATCCAAAATATAACTCTCGTGCTGTAAATTCTTGCGAGGACGAAAACCATAATCCAGTCAACGCTATTACAACCCTTCGATTTGGAAAGAGGATTGATAATAACGAGGTCAACCCTGGAAAACCTTCTAACTCGACCCCAATCCCTAATCTTGATGATCACCCATTGGATTCGAATGTCAATTCTTCTAAACCTCAAGTTTCCTTAAATGTTGGCAATCCCAACAATTCTTCTTCCAGTGTCGGCAAACCCGACCCACCTTCGAAAATTAATGTTGGCAATACCAACATTCCATCTTCTACGACCTTACCACCTTCTATTTCCTTGGATAAACCTTCTTCCTCGAATGATGAAACTCATCACAGAGTCGAAAAACCAATAGCTCCATTTCCCCATAGACTCAATAATAAGAAGAAAGTGGCAAATTTTGATAAAATTTTGGAAATTTTCAAACAAGTCCATGTGAACATTCCTATTTTAGACACCATTGAACAAATTCCTCAATATGCTAAATGTCATAAGGAATTGTGCACACAAAAACGTGCGACTAATGTCCCAAAAACCGCCTTTCTAACTGCTAATACGAGCTTTGTTCTTTCAAATCTTGCCCCAGTCAAGTACAAAGACCCTGGCTGCCCTACGATTGATTGCAAAATAGGAAACACCCATATCTCTCGTGCCCTACTCGACCTTGGTGCCAGTGTCAAACTTCTTCCTTATATTGTTTATTGTCAACTTGGGTTAGGGGAAATTAAACCAACAAACATCACTCTTCAGTTAGCCGATCGATCTGTCAAAAAGCCATTGGGAATTATCGAAGACGTCTTGATACAGATCGAACAGTTTTAATTCCCTGTCGATTTCATAGTTTTAGAAACAGAGCCTGTCTCAAATCCCAAAGTTCAAATACCGTTGATTTTAGGACGACCCTTCTTAGCAACCTCAAATGCTGTCATTAATTGTAGGAACGGTCAACTTCGACTTTCCTTCGGGCACCTAACCATTGAGCTAAACATCTTCAATCTCAAAAAACAACCTAGGGATTTCGAGACCGATGAAATCGACATGATTCAAACCATAGTTTATGAAACCTCAAATGACACTTCTGAAGCCTTGAAAATGTGTCTGGAACATTTCGACTCCGATATCGACGAACTTGAATACATTTCTGAACTGAATGAATTTCTTGACTTAAATCCTTCGTCTTCTGAATCTAACCAAGGAATGTTAACCAATGTTAACACTCAAGAACATCCTAAGTTAGATCTCAAACCCTTTCCACAAGACCTTAAGTACGCATACTTAGACTCCTCAGAAACTCTTCCCGTAATCTTGGCCTCTGATCTTACCGAGGACCAAGAAGAAAAACTCTTAGAAATTTTGCGGGAAAATAAAGATGCCTTGGGGTGGGAACTGAGCAATATAAAAGGAATTAGCCCGTCAATTGTGGAACATCGCATACATTTAGTTGATGAGGCTAAATCCACCAGTGAGGCTCAAAGGCGATTAAACCTAAACATGAGAGAAGTGGTCAAGGAGGAGATAATCAAATGTCTAGACAATAACATCATCTATCCCATCTCTGATAGTACCTGGGTAAGTCCGGTACAAGTCGTACCAAAGAAATCGGGAGTCACAGTGATTAAAAATGAAAATAATGAGCTCATCCCAACAAAAATCAAAACAAAATGGCGTGTGTGTATCGACTATCGAAAGCTCAACTCAGCCACACGTAAAGACCATTTTCCCTTACCTTTTATTG
The DNA here is from genome assembly GCA_030737875.1 of Allium sativum. Lineage (NCBI taxonomy): Eukaryota > Viridiplantae > Streptophyta > Magnoliopsida > Asparagales > Amaryllidaceae > Allium > Allium sativum. The sequence goes on along the minus strand of CM060919.1, from coordinate 227,038,360 downwards.
ACCAAATGATCGAACACTTAGCGGGTCATGAGTATTATTGTTTTCTCGATGGATACTCTGGCTATAACCAAATCCCTGTTGCTTTAGAGGATCAACATAAGACCACCTTTACTTGCCCCTTTGGAACCTTTGCTTATCGTCGCATGCCTTTTGGTCTTTGTAATTCCCCCACGACTTTCCAAAGGTGTATGATGAGTATTTTCTCTGATATGGTGGAAGAATTCTTGGAAATATTCATGGATGATTTTTCAATCTATGGATCATCTTTTTCCCAATGCCTCATTCATTTAGAACTTGTCCTAAAACGTTGTAAGGAAAAATCACTCGTGCTTATTTGGGAAAAATGTCACTTCATGGTAAAAAGGGGAATAGTTCTAGGTAATGTCGTCTCCAAAGATGGCCTTGAAGTCGATAAATCTAAAATCGATTTGATTGCTAATCTGCCTCCTCCTAAGTCTGTTAAAGATGTTCATTCATTTCTTGGCCACGCGGGATTCTATAGAAGATTCATTAAGGATTTCTCAAAAATTTCAAAACCTCTCTCAAATTTACTTGCCAAAGACGTTAAGTTCGATTTTCCAATGACTGCAAAACATCTTTTAAAACTCTTAAGTCAATCTTGACCACAACTCCCATCATTCAACCTCCTGATTGGACTCAGCCCTTCGAACTTATGTGCGACGCCTCTGACTTTGCAATTGGAGCCATCTTAGGTCAGCGTATCGATAAACTCCCTCGAGTCATTTATTACGCTAGCAAAACCTTAAACGAGGCGCAATTGAATTACTCAACTACTGAAAAGGAATTTTTGGCAGTTGTCTTCGCTCTTGAGAAATTCAGACCATATCTCATAGGATCCAAAGTCATAGTTTACACTGATCATGCTGCCCTACGATATTTGCTTTCTAAGAAGGATGCTAAGGCCCGCTTGATTCGTTGGATCCTTCTTCTTCAAGAATTTGACATAGAAATACGAGATAAAAAGGGTTCTGAAAATGTGGTAGCTGATCATCTCTCTCGAATTGTGCACGAAAATGTTGATGACACCCAAATCGATGACTATTTTCCAGACGAACAAATTCTTTCCATCTCTAACAACCCTTGGTACGCTGACATTGTGAATTATCTTGTCACATAGCAAACACCCGCTGAATGGTCGAAACAAGATAAACAAAAATTTCTCTCGAAAGTTCGAAACTTCTATTGGGACGACCCATATCTTTTCAAGTACTGTCCAGACCAAATCATTCGAAGGTGTGTGCCCGATCATGAACACCAAAGTATTCTCTCTCTTTCTCACATGACCATGCTTGTGGCGGTCATTTTGGAGCAAGAAAAACTGCTGCAAAAGTTTTGCAAAGCGGTTTTTATTGGCCCACACTCTTCCGTGACGCTTTCGAATTTTTCTCTAAATGTGATCGATGTCAAAGAACGGGTCGAATTACTAAGCGAAACATGATGCCTCTCAACCCCATTTTAGTGATTGAGTTATTCGATGTTTGGGGCATCGATTTCATGGGATCTTTCCCTAACTCATTTGGAAATCTTTACATCTTGCTTGCGGTAGACTATGTCTCAAAATGGGTTGAAGCCATCCCGGCCAAAACCAATGATAACAAGGTTGTTATCAAATTCCTCAAAGAAAACATCTTTTCACGCTTTGGCACACCTCGAGCTATCATTAGCGATAATGGCACTCACTTCTGTAATTGTGCTTTTGAGTCCTTGCTCAAGAAATACTCAATCACACACAAGCTGTCAACCCCTTACCATCCACAAACTATTGGACAAGTAGAAGTTTCCAATAGACAAATCAAACAAATTCTTGAGAAAACCGTGAATTCCAATAGAAAAGATTGGTCCTTAAAATTGATTGATGCACTTTGGGCTTTTCGCACTACTTATAAAACCAATCTAGGGATGTCACCATATCGATTAGTCTTTGGAAAGGCCTGTCACTTGCCTCTTGAATTAGAGAATCGTGCTCTTTGGGCCATAAAATTTTTGAATTTTGACTTAGAGAAAGCCGGCTCACATAGGAAGTTACAAATTTCTGAATTAGAGGAATTAAGAAATGAGGCGTATGAAAATGCGAAAATCTACAAAGAAAGAACCAAAGCCCAACACGACAAAAACATACTTCGTAAGGAATTCAACGTAGGTCAAAAAGTTCTTTTATACGACTCTAGACTTCACTTGTTTCCAGGAAAATTCAGATCTCGATGGACTGGACCTTATATTGCGAAAACAGCATATCCTCATGGAGCAGTTGAAATTGAAAATACTAGGGATGGAAAAGTCTTCGAAGTAAACGGTCAACGACTGAAACCATTTTTTGAATTCGAGCAATATGACGAAGATGACCTTATCGATCTTTATGAGCCTGATCATCCACCGTGAAATCAAGTGATACACGTTCTTTTTCTTTTATTTTTCTTTTTCATTTTTTTATTTTTGTTTTTCTGCCGTTTCGGTCTGCATACCTTAGACAGTTGGGACACTGTCTCAATCTAGTGTGGGGGAGTCAAGTCTGCATCACATCTTCTCCATTTTTGTTTGAAAAAAAACACACACACACACAATCACACCGACACGACTCATTTTAGAGTGATACCACGAAATAAGTTTACAACTTTTAGTCAGTTGATAGTATTTTTTTCTCTCAACTTAGATCAAATAATAAATGTAATGAAAAGTTTAATTTTGAGGGACAATAGTGTAACCGGTACATAGGGAGATTCTTAGGTGATGGCCATGAAATCTATTCTATATTGTAGACTTTGTTTAAATAAGTGGAGGAATTAAAATACTTATATTGGCTCTTCGAATCTTTAAAACTAAGTTGTGTTAAGTTGAATTCGCGTAACTCTCTTTTGTGCTTATATTTTCAATAATAATAATAATCATCCAAGGGTATCCAACATTGCTTGTATATCAAGCGTTGGTGTGCAAACCCGCCAAGCTCTATCTGACATGTTGTTGACAAAGTCAGTGTTGGAATATCTTGGTCTCATTTTATGAGATTGGACACCTAAGGATTACTGACACGTTGTTGACAAAGTCAAAGTCGGCCTGCACAATCCGCCAAGCTCTTTACCCACTCTCCGTTAGTCCACGAGGCAGTGCATGGGTGGTAAACCTTGGTCTTCTAAGTTAGGTGTATGTACTTAATCATAAATTTTAAAATTTTATAGAATAAAGAATAAGCGATGATGCCCAAGCACTTCTTGACCTTATTGATTTGACTAGCCATACATAAGAAAATAATAATACCACTTTGCAAACTGTGCCAAGCAAACTAAGAATTTATTTCATGGCTGCACTATGTTATCGACCGAACTAAATGGCCAAACTGGAATTTAACATTTGAAAACTTCATTTATATTGAAAATTTGTGACAAGTTGAGGTATCTAAAATAAAATCAACTGACTAGAAATTGTTAACTTAATTTGTTGTACCACTTTCCTGAAACAAGTCGTGTTGTCATTCTTGTTTTCTTTGTTTTTTGTATATAACCATTGCATTCATATAGTTACATTAGATCCACACATACTGCATTTGGATTTTGTGGGTAGTATCCGCTGAAAACCCTCACGAGACACCACTCGTCCTACTAGGGACACTTAGAGGTTTAACGGCTTGTTGCATACGCTCAATGCAATCGTGTTTCCTACGAAAGTGTGACCTATCTAGTTAGTTTTTCATTTTCTTTTTACTCGAGGACGAGTAAAAGATAAGTGTGGGGGTATTTGATTAACATAGAAATGCGCTTATTTTATGCTCTTATATTTTATCTTTTGTAAATAAATAAATGATACTTTGGGTACTTTTATGTGTTTTTACAGGTTGTCAAGTAATGCCTCCTTCGTTTCAAATTAAAGGCCAACTACAAACAAAAAGCTACTTCCCCGTATTAAAGCCATCTCAATTACAAAAGATGTTGTAGCTCGCTGGTAAATGCATAGAGATTTGTACTGAGAGACCTGAGTTCGACCCCGTCAAGCTCACTTTTTGCCAAAGAACGGAACTTTCACACTGCCCCTTTTGCTATGAAGAATATATTAATTAGTGTTATATTATATATATACATATTCATGTGTATGTATGATATTCACTAATAGACATTTCAGGAGTAGTCATGGAAATCAATTCAGAACATTCATTTTTCAATTTCCAATTAGAAGAATTTCTGATTGAATTATTCCCAAGAAAAGATCAATTTTGAAGATTTTATCCTTTGTTGCCTTTGGAGTCTAATGAGTATCCTTGTTTGGAAGAATTAATCACATGGAATCTGCTCATCAATCAATCAATTTGCTACATGGAAGATAGGAAGATTTGGAAGATATTCACCATGTTTTGCTTTCCAATCAAGCTTGGTCAAGGAAGGCAAGAGATATAATGGATGATGAGGCCCAGTTATTCATAGACTTAATTAGGGTTTCCAGTTCACCTATAAAAGCACATGTATATCCCATTGTAAAGGGGACAATTTTTCTATATTCTCATTTTATTAATAAAAAGTTTTCTTCGCTTTAGTTTACTGTCTTTTTCTTTCATAACAATTTGTGTATCTATCCAATTAGTTTTGGTAGAATACATATTGTTATTTTCTTTTATTATCGCATGTAAGACTGTCCGTTTGATTAGATTCAACGACACATCCTTTTTTTAATTTTCTGTGTGTTGTTTACTTGTTATTTTCTTTTTATAGCAATTGGTACCTTCCTTTTCAGTTGTTGAATTGATATCGGTCTGATTAGATTCAGATTCGTAGTAATTTCAATAACATTAATTAAAAAAAAAAAACCGTCAAGATTTGTCTAACTCGCCTAAGAATAGATAAAGAATAATTTTTAATTACACCTCCCTGTGTTCGACCTGTATGCTACACACCTGTACGCTTGCAGTATTTAATTTAAATATCGCGCTTTTCTTATTCATTAGAAAGCGACGATCAATGTAAACTATTGTTATTTGAAAACCCCACACGGGTATTGGGATGACATTTGTCATACACTAGTCCCAATATTTAGTTGTATGTCAACCGATGGATTGACAATCTGTAATGAGCATTATTTATTTATTTATTTTAATGCTCACATAGTCATAAATTTCACTCCGGATGTGAATTTTGTTTATTGATTATTTCTCATTATTGTTATATACATGCGATGTATGAAATCCATATATCTATAATTATATGATAATTGATTGAGTCGCATTCTGATTCAGAATATTTTTAATGCAAAATATATTTAAAATAAAGAATCTTTTGGAATAAAGAATATTTTAAAATTATGAATATTTTTAAAGAATATTCAGTGTAAAATAAAATTATGATTTCTATTTCCCTTTTTAGACGAATATGAAAATATAAAAATGTGAAGCCGAATTAAGATGCAACCGTTATTTTAACCCAAACGGGTTTATCGATCGATTTATTTTACTTTCTAATGAACATCAAAAGAAGTGATTTCAAAATCTAATATTTTGAAATTATTAATATTATAATATGATAAAGATATAGAATATTCAATTTTTATTTAAAATTGAAAAATGAAGTTAAAATTATATTAAAATGAATTTATAAATAATTTATAAAATAAGTTTTAAAAAAGAAATCGAGCAAATATTTATAATATATTATATATTTATATAATGGCCTGAATAGAACGCGTAGCGCAGCGACCGTTCGTGAATTTCGACCATTAACTTCAAATTGATGTATCGGGAGATCCGACCGCTGGATTCTCCTAAAACCGAAACCGTTTGGTTCGTATCGAAAAGAGTTTTCCAACGAATATAAGAGGTTTGAAATCTAATGGTTGGATTTGGAATTATGTCCAAATCAATTTCAGAAAAGGTCGCTATAGATGCAGTTCAGTGGCCGTTATTGGAAACCGACTGTATAGGCCTTATTGAAATCATTAAAAATATTAATAAATTGTGTAAAATCATAATAATGGTTTGGAGAGATTTTGGATGAAAAATTCCATATTTTAAAAGATAAATATATACTTTTATCGATATGAACTAGTTATTAACTAGAATAAATCTTTAAATTAAGATTTAATGAAGTTTTCCAATAAATTAATATTTACTTGGAATTAAATAAATAAATTGTATTCTTGGGTTTATCATGAATGGTGTCTTCAACAACACTATTATTGAACTCAGTTGAGAAAAGAATCAATCTTTTAATTAAGATTATTAGAGTTCCCAATTATATTTAGTAATTGGAATAAAATGAAATGTGAATTGGGTTTATTGTGAACTGTGTTTTAAACGACATTTGTTCTTTAACCCAATTAATAGTGAAAATATAATTTGGAATTTTTAAATCTTTTATTAAGATTTAATGTTAGTTTTCCAAAGCAGAGTTTTTCCAATTTAATATATTAAATTGGAACTGAATGGGATTCGATTTAATAATAATCGAGATGAGATTCTGTAAAAGAAGACCATTACTATATATGGAATTTAAAAGGCTTTGCCTTTATTCCATATATATTATTAGTCTGATACGGGAACTTATATCGATTATATATTGATTCATTTTCTGTGGAAATTCCATATTTAATTGTAACGACCCGCATTCTACGATCCTATTCTACGCATCATAGGATCGTAGAATATTTATTTCTTTCACATATGGAGTCGTATGGTCATGTAACTTTAGGAGACGACTATTGGGGTCATTTCACATGTTCATGATTTTGCGATTTTTAAATGACCATTTTGCCCCTGGCTGATCTTGTTTTGGCTATAACTTTTTATGGGAAAGGAGTTTTGACCTAAAACCACTTCCATTGAATTCGGATGATGGTTTACAATTCCGTAGAGTGGTCACATTAGCCAAACGGACTCACCATTTGGGAGATATGGCTGAAATAAGTTTCAGATGGTGAAAAACTGCTTAACTGGGCCAAAGAGGTGATTAGTAAATGGGCCCATAACCCATTTCAGGATTAGGGTTATGGGGAGGCTGAAATGAGTTAGGTTTTTATTTCATTTCAATTTTCTAGCCGCCGCTTACCTCCTAAGAACCCTAATAATGGCCTCCAACCTTTAAAACATCCCCAAATCACTTTCTAATCAAGGATTAGGCTTAGCAACATCAAATCAAAGAGGATTAGCACCAAAGCAAGGTTAGAGCTGCTGTTAGACATCAGTATTCATGCCAAACAGAGATTCATTTCAGATTTGGTATTTTATTTGTGGCCAAGGTGAGTGATTTGCATAGTTCCTCACTAATTATGGTTAATTAAGGGTAATTGGTGTTAATTAGCGAATTTATACACTAATAAATTCTGGAAAAATATTTATAAATTCGAAAATAATGTTTTAGACCTCTGTTAGGAATTTGGATTAATTTGGTTAAGTTTTGCTAATCTTATCATTAGCTTTGCTTAAACATGCTTAAGGGAAAATATGGGATTTAGGCTATGTTTGATCCATTTTGCATGCTATGATTGTTGTTTTGCTGTTTGTGGATGATTATACATGTTGCTATGGCTGTATAGTATGCTTTGTGATTGCCTATAAGGGTTAGATTGGTCGAAAACGCCGTCGAGTGGCGTAAAATAGCTGCTGGAAAAGTTGCAGGGTTTCAGATCGGATCGGGATAGGAGGCTCGGATCGGATGGTGGACTGGGCAGAGAAACCGAACCGGATTGGAACTTCGCACTAAAGGATACTTGGCGAGAAGGAAGGCCATTTTCTTAGAGTTGGAGTTGGGCTGAGGATCGGATCGGAGGGACAAAAAGGGGATCGGATCGGAGCTAAGGCATGGGATCGGATCGACTACCGAACCGGAGCTGGCATCTTTTGAGGCGTGCAAATGAAAGAGACAGCAAGGAAGGTTGGATCGGATAGGAACTTGACACTATAAGGAGGACTTTGGCACTTTAACACCGGACCGGACCAAGCCACATGTGAGAAGCCGAACCGAACCGCATGTAGGAGATGAACCCGAACCTAACCGAGCATGGGTGACCGAACCGAACCGAGCGTGTACTTCTATTTCTACATGACAACTCTTCTGAAGGCCAACTCCAAATCGATCAAAACCCGAGATGCAAAGGAATTCCAAATAGGAAGTAGAACTCAGGATCCAGAGGGGAACCAACGAGTTGACTTCATGAGTTGGGCTTTGCTGCCGGACGTGTGCAAAGGGGCTGTCGATGTCTGTAACTTTGGATCACTATGTGTAGGGAGTACGTGAACAGATTCAGGGTTGCAGCGGCCTAGGTACGACTAAAGAGCTATAGACCAATGAAGTGGGGTCATTTGTAAAGATTTGGTCATGACTCCATGTGGTAAGCTTGGTAGTAGCAGTAGTTGTACAAGTCGAACTCCATCACTACTTCAATGGGTCTAGTGATTGACAGTGGTGGACATCGTATACGCACTAAGTGAGGTATGTGAGGATGGTTGCTATGGTTGATTTGTTTTCCATCATTATGACATGCACACCCCTGCCCCCATTATCTTTACACCATCTGTTCAATGGCACCTTAGAGTATTGTACGGTATGTAGTGTTAACTCTTTGGTTGCAGGTCCAGGTTCAGGTTTTGTTTAGTATACCTGTTATTGTTCTGTTTAGCTGCTTATCGCTCATACCAGGCTTTTTGTCTGACCCAGAGTTTTATGCCTCTTCTTATTACTCTGGGTGCTCTCACGGGCAGACTAGAGACAGATTAGGTGGCATGCACGAGTAGCTGTACCGGAGACGGGCAGGAGGCTTCCACGTATGATATATAGATATTCTCCCTGTGTCGTTGTTGGTCACTAATTTGGGAATTAGTAGTGCACTCTTCCTTTCTTTTGTTTAGAGACAGTAATTTGAAAAGTTGTAATAAGTTGTATTTAGACTTCCGCTACTCTGATGTTGATGTTGGTTTTAGTTATCAGCTTATGCACTGTCTCGCCTGTTTTATGTCAAGTACATTATTATTATATTTTGTTCCCTGCGCTTTGAGACATTCTACAGGTTTTTGATTAGTTCATTATCTTCTTTCCTTTCTTTGGCGACCGTTCTGTGCTAGTTGGGCATGTGTACAGCGCACTTTCAGAGGAAATGCCGGCTGGTGCGGGGCGGGCCGTCACACTTGGTATCAAAGCTCCAAGTTGCGTAGTTAACCTAGGGAAGTCATCAGGGAGAGATAGTACACGTATATGAGAGCGCGTATTTGTGATTATTTTGGTTTTCAAAAGCTATATATAAACTATTAGTGTATCTAAGGATGAAGTCGCACTATACTGACACCACAAAGAGGATGGTTAATCGTTTTCTCTTTATAGATTGAACGATGAGCCGATACGCAAGAGGTGCCGGTAGAGGAGCCAATAATGGGAATACTGCTGACATGAGGACGATGTTTACTGACCTCATGAGAGAGATGCTTAGGGATGTGCAAAGGGCAGCTCCCAATAATGGTAATGGTGGTGGTCTAATAGTGCAGGCGCCTAGGGCCGATTTTGTCAAGTTGAACAAGGATTATACTAGTCTTGGTGGGAAGCCGTTCCATAGAACGAAGTCGGCTACGGATGTTCAGGATTGGTTGGGTAGCTGCAAGTGTATCTTCGAAGACTTGGGTATCGAGGATGCGATGAAGAGAAGGCTAACATCCCGTCAGCTGCAAGGACGGACAATGAATTGGTGGAATGCTATAAAGGCAGCTACTCCCAAGGATCAGATTACTTGGGATCAGTTTAAGGCTCGCGTTAGCGATAAGTCTATTCCAGCTGCTCAGAAGTCGGTGCTGTTTAAGAAATTCTTGGAGCTCAAGCCGAATGGCAGAGCTGTCTCAGAGTATATTACAGAATTCGATACTTTATCGAAGTATGGACTATCTCTTATTGATACTGCAGAGAAGAAGAATGAGAAGTTCATAACTGGCTTGGATGGATACTTGGGGGAAAGGCTTATTAACCACATCGATGAGACGTTTGAGTCGATTGTGGGAAAAGCATTGAGGTCCGAGAGTCTTTACCCTAAGTCGAAGACTGAGGTTGCATGTGCAGAGGGGCCAAAACCACAAGCAAGTGGTGGAGGCAAGAGTGGTCCTTAGAATAAGAGGAAGCAGAACCCGAATAAGGATGGCCAGAAAAAGAATAAGAAAGATGTTGAGTGCTTCAGCTGTGGTAAGAAGGGCCATTATGCTAGTAATTGTCGGGCCATGCTAGCGGATAGGAAGTGCTTCAACTGTGGCCAAGTGGGACATCACAAGGACAAGTGTCCGCAACCCCCTAAAGAAAAGCAGGTGGTGAAAGCATATGCCCTTAATGCTATTCCTTCTTCGTCGAATGCCCCAACTGCGGCGGAGAAAGGGAAGAATGTTGTTGTTCAAGGTATGATTTCTGTTTATGATGTTCCTGTTAGAGTTTTGTTTGATACCGGGGCTTCCAGTTCTTTCATATCCAGTGACCTGGTAGATAGGTTGGGATTGGAGCCCGAGATTGTCGATAGACCTTTAGTAGGGACGAACCCGATTGGTGGTTCGACTAACCTTAGCATGATTTGTCGTAATGTGGTCTTATTGAGTCATGGATGCATGTTTGTTTGTGATTGCTTTGTTTTGGGCTTTACTGGGTTTGGCATTATTTTGGGAGTCGATTGGCTCCAAAGATACGGGGTGGTAGTAGACTGTCAGGGCTTTTTGGTGACAGCTAGAGTGGATGATGGGCAAAGGGTAGTGTTTGGTGGTCTACCCGGTGATGGGGTAATGGCTAGTTTTCTGAATTCTCTCGACATTTCGCATAGTGAGTTGTCAGGTTTGCCCGTGGTTGGCCAGTATCCGGACGTTTTCGAGGAAGTGACCGGGCTTCCACCACACCGAGAGATTGAGTTCCGTATTGATTTAGTAAAAGATGCCAGACCTATAGTGATGCCACTTCGTCGTATGGCACCAAGGGAGTAGCGAGAGCTCGGGGTGCAAGTCAGCGATCTTTTGAAGAAGGGATTTATCAGAAGGAGTGTTTCTAAATGGGAAGAACTAGTTGTGTTTGCTACCAAGGTGGATGGTTCCCTTCGTTTGTGTGTAGACTACCGCGTGTTGAATAAAGTGACGAGGAAGAACAAGTATCCTCTACCGTGGATAGATGACTGTTTGATCAGTTGTGTAGCGCGAGAGTATTCTATTAGTTGGATCTCACGACAGGTTTTCATCAGCTTAGAGTGGAAGCTGAGAGTATAGCTAAAACGGCATTTCGGACGCCGTCTGGATTTTATGAGTGGTTGTCATGCCACTCGGGCTGACCAATGCCCTAGTGTACTTTGTGGATCTTATGAATAGGGTATTCAGAGATCAGTTGAATAAGTTTGTCCTTGTGTTCGTGGATGATATTTTGGTCTATTCGAGGACAGAGGAAGAACACAAGGAACATTTAAGAATAGTGATGGAGGTGCTGCGAAAACACCAATTGAAAGCAAAGTTTTCTAAGTGTCACTTCTGGAGGAAGGAAGTGAGATTCTTGGGCCATGTTGTTTCAGAGAATGGTATTGCCATGGACCCTGCGAAGGTGGCTACGGTACAAGATTGGTCTACGCCCAAGAATGCAACGGACATAAGAAGTTTCTTGGGTTTAGTTGGATATTATCGTAAGTTTATCCAAGGCTTCTCCAAGATAGCAGCACCGTTGACTCAGTTGACCAAGAAGAATCAAGCCTTCGTCTGGGACGAAAGGTGCGAGAATGCATTCAAGAGCCTAAAGGAAAAGTTGACACGTGCACCAGTGTTAGTCATTCCTAAGGGGAATGAAGAAATAATGGTATATACGGATGCATGTGGTACCAGATTAGGTGTTGTATTGATGCAAGGAGGTTGGGTTGTAGCTTATGCAAGTCGGCAACTGAAACCGCATGAGAAAAGATACCCTACCCATGATTTGGAATTGGCAGCGATCGTGTTTGCGCTGAAGATGTGGAGACATTATCTCTTAGGAGAAAGATTTGAGTTGTTTACCGATCATAAATCGTTAAAGTATCCCTTCTCTCAGAAAGATCTAAATCTCCAACAGGAAAGATGGTTTGAATTCTTAGCTTCCTATGATTTCGACATCGCATATACACCAGGAAAGGGAAATGCGGTGGACGATCCTAACTTATTGGAAGTCATCTCCAAGTCAGAGATGGGTATCGACGAGGAGATGAACAAGTATGGGCTTGATCAAGATGGATGGCTTAGAAAGAATGGAAGACTAGTTGTACCCAATGTCAATGGACTGAGAGATGAAGTGCTTAGAGAATGCTATCACTCAAAACTAACTATACACCCCAGTGGTAACAAGATGTACCGAGACATGAAGCAGGCCTACTACTGGGAAGGGATGAAAAGAGACGTTGGGAAATTTATATCTAAATGCATGAACTGCCAGCTAGTTAATGCTGAGCAAAAGAAGCCTAGTGGGTTGCTACAACCATTAGAAATTCTAGAATGGAAATGGGAACAAGTCTCAATGGATTTCATTGATGGGTTACCAAGGACTAGATCGGGTCATGATAGCATTTGGGTGATTGTGGACCAACTGACCAAAAGTGCAAGGTTTATACCCGTCAAGTCAAACAGGACGGCAGCTAAGTTAGCGGAACTGTATATAAAGTGGGTAGTGAGATTTCATGTAATAGCCAAAGGCATTGTGAGTGACCGAGATCCGCTCTTCACTAGTGGATTTTGGAAGGGCTTACAAGAGGCATTAGGATCAGAATTACATCTCAGTACCGCGTATCATCCTCAAATCGACGAACAGAGAGGGTGAATCAAGTGTTAGAAGATCTCTTGAGAGCTTGCATATTGGATTTTGTTGGATCATGGGATGACCAGTTGCATCTAGTAGAGTTTGCATATAATAATAGTTATCAATCCAGTATTGATATGGCTCCGGTTGAAGCTTTGTACGAAAGACTGTGCAACTCACCGTCAAGTTGGGAAGAAACTGGTGAGAAGTTTGTGCTTGGACCCGATGTGATAAGAGAAACTTCAGACAAGATTAAGGTTATCCAACAACGGATGAAGACTGCCCAAGATAGGCAGAAGAGTTATACTGATAAAAGGAGAAGAGAATTAAAGTTCTCCATTGGAGACTTGGTGTTTATCACGATTTCTCCGTTAAAGAGCGTGATACGATTTGGTAGGAGAGGCAAGTTAGCATCATGATTTGTTGGTCTATTCCCAGTTCTTGAGAAAATTGGGAATTTGGCATACAAAGTTGAATTACCAGAGAAGATGGTAGGAGTTCACAACGTATTTCATGTTTCCCAGTTAAGGAAGTTCGTACACGACCCAGATGTGACTATTTCACCTGATCAGTTGGATGATATCGAAGTTGAACCCGAGGCAGTTGGGAACCGCAAGCCTAAGCGTATTGTTGGGAACGAAACAAAGCAACTTCGAAGGAAAGCGGTGAATCTAGTCAAAGTTGAGTGGGGCGAGAATGAGAATGACTGTACTTGGGAGACATAGGAGAGTGTTAAGAAGTCGTATCCAGAACTCTTCGCCTGGTAAGATTTCATTTTCGGTTTAGTTTTCCGCATGCTAGGATAGGCTTGTCTTGTTTATTCTGCCTGTTTGTTTGTTGTTTGTGGCTGGTAGGCATGCGGGATCCTTTGTATGTTTTGGGTTAAGGAATTTCGGGGACGAAATTTCTTAAGGGGGAGAGTGTAATGACCCGCATTCTACGCATCATAGGATCGTAGAATATTTGTTTCTTTAACATACAGATTCATATAGTCATGTAACTTTGGGAGACGACTATTGGGGTCATTTCCTTTGTTCATGATTTTTGCCGATTTTTAAATGACCATTTTGCCACTGGTTGATCTTGTTCTGGCCATAACTTTTGATGGGAAAGGAGTTTTGACATGAAACCACTTCTATTGAATCCGAATGATGGTCACATCAGCCAAACGGACTCACCGTTTGGGAGATATGACTGAAACAAGTTTCAGATGGTGAAAAACTGCTTAACCGGGCCAAATGAGGTGATTAGTAAATGGGCCCATAACCCATTTCAGGATTAGGGTTATGGGGAGGCTGAAATGAGCTAGGTTTTCATTTCATTTCAGTTTTCTAGCCGTCACTTACCTCCTAAGAACCCTAATATCGGCCTCCAACCTTTAAAACATCCCCAAATCACTTTCTAATCAAGGATTATGCTTAGCAACATCAAATCAAAGAGGATTAGCACCAAAGCAAGGTTAGAGCTGCTGTTAGACATCAGTATTCACGCCAAACAGAGATTCATTTTAGATTTGGTACTTTATTTATAGCCAAAGTGAGTGATTTGCATAGTTCCTCACTAATTATGGTTAATTAAGGGTAATTATTGTTGATTAGCGAATTTATACACTAATAAATTCTGGAAAAATATTTATAAATTCGAAAATAATGTTTTAGAACTCCGTTAGGAAATCGGATTAATTTGGTTAAGTTTTGCTAATCTTATCATTAACTTTGCTTAAACATGTTTAAGGGAAAATATGCGATTTAGGCTATGTTTGATCCATTTTACATGCTATGATTGTTGTTTTGCTGTTTGTGGATAGTTATACATGTTGCTATGGCTGTATATTATGCTTTGTGATGCCTAGAAGTGTTAGATTGGTCGAAAATGTCGTCGAATGGCGTAAAACAGCCGCTGGAAAAGTTGCATGAAAATGTGTAGGGTTTCGGATCGGATCAGGATAGAAGGCTCGGATCGGATGGTGGACTGGGCAGAGAAACCGAACCGGATCGGAACTTCGCACAAAAGGAGATTTGGCGAGAAGGAAGGCCATTTGCTTGGAGTTGGAGTTGGGCAGAGGATCGGAGGGACAAAAAAGGGATCGGATCGGAGCTAAGGCATAGGATCGGATCGGCTACCGAACCAGAGCAGGCATCTTCTGAGGCATGCAAACGAAAGAGACAATAGGGAAGGTTGGATCGGATCGGAACTTGACACTATAAGGAGGACCTTGGCACTTTACCGCCGGACCGGACCGAGCCACATGTGAGAGGCTGAACCAAACCGCATGGAAGAGATGAACAGAACCGAACCGAGCATGGGTGACCGAGCCGAATCGAGCGTGTACTTCTATTTCTACATGATGACTCTTCTGAAGGCCAACTCCAATTCGATCAAAACCCGAGATGCAAAGGAAATCCAAATAGGAAGTAGAACTCAGGATCCACAGGGGAACCAACGAGTTGACTTTATGAGTTGGGCTTTGCTGCGGGACGTGTGCAAAGGGGTTGTCGATGTCTGTAACTTTGGATCACTATGTGTAAGGAGTACATGAACGGATTCAGGGCCACAGTGACCTAGGTAAGACTAAAGAGCAATAGACCAATGAAGTGGGTTCATTTGTAAAGATTTGGTCATGACTCTATGTGGTAAGCTTGGTAGTAGCAGTAGTTGTACAAGTTGAACTCCGTCACTACTTCGATGGGTCTAGTGATTGACAGTGGTGGACATCGTATGATTTACGCACTAAGTGAGAGATGTGAGGATGGTTGCTATGGTTGATTTGTTTGCCATCATTATGACATGCACACCCTTGCCCCCGTTATCTTTACACCATCTGTTCAGTGGCACCTTAGAGTATTGTACGGTATGTAGTGCTAACTCTTTGGTTGCAGGTCCAGGTTCAGGTATGGTTTAGTATACCTGTTATTGTTTTGTTTAGCTGCTTATCGCTCATACCAGGCTTTTTGTTTGACCTAGAGTTTTATGTCCCTTCTTTTTACTCTGGGTTCTCTCACAAGCAGACTAGAGACAGGTTAGGTGGCATGCACGAGTAGCTGTACCGGAGACGAGCAGGAGGCTTCCACGTATGATATATAGATATTCTCCCTATGTCGCTGCTGGTCACTACTTTAGGCATTAGTAGTGCACTCTTCCTTTCTTTGTTTAGAGACGGTAATTTGAAGAGTTGTAATAAGCTGTATTTAGACTTCTGCTACTCTGATGTTGATGTTGATTTTAGTTATCAGCTTATGCACTGTCTCGCCTATTTTATGTCAAGTACATTATTATTATATTTTGTTCTCTGCGCTGTGAGACGTTCTAAGGGTTTTTGATTGGTTCATTCTCTTCTTTCCTTTCTTTGGCGACCGTTCTGTGCTAGTTGGGCATGTGTACAGCGCACTTTCGGAGAAAATGCCGGCTGGTGTGGGGCGGGCTGTCACATTAGTGGAAGATGATTTTGGGTTTATCATGAACTGTGTTATAAATGACATTGGTTCTTTAACCTAGTTAAAGATAAGATTAATTTCTTAAAATTGAATAATCATTAAATAATGATTTTTCATATTAAAACCACATTGGAGTTTTAAAGAATCTTTAAAAAGAAGGTTAAAGAATAAATATAAAAGAATTTATCTTTGATTAAAATTAATGGGAACCTTTCCCTAATAATGTGAATATTTCATTAAAAGAATGTTCTAAATTGGAATGAGGCGTTTGATGTGTTTTTATAACACTTAACTTTTGATTATAAAATACGCGAGTTATTCGTAAAGACCGGGATTAACCCATTCTGAATAATTAAACGACGATTAAAAGTCGAAGATGAAGACGTTGGTTGAAGACCTGTAAAAACCCTTAACTTCCCCGGTGAGGAAAGCGCGGATAGTTCGAGAACAAGCCACAACAGAACGCAGACGGAAGAACATTTCATTGTATATTACAACAATGCATCAGATTACAAGAATATACAGAGTACAAATGAATAAATATTACACAGAAATATCAGAGATTACAATAAATTACATAGCAGCGGAAAATAATACAATACACAACTAGAGGAGATATACGGATACAAAGCTTTCCGGATATTGTTCCAGCTGTAAACCAGGATCCTGTGAATATAAATCTGCAAAACCAAAACTACTAGCTGCCCGTGTCAAAATAGGGGCACCCAGAGTTTAGGTCAAAACAATAAACTCCAGGTCAGTCATGGGACTGGTGTGAGAACTAAAACAGTTATTAATCTTTATTTTAAAGATAGGTAAATCAAGGGACCACGCCGCTAACGCGGAACGGGTTTCCTCCCAAGAATACCAGTGCATAAACCAACAGCGCAATGCTAAATGAAGAGAAATGAAGCTGTTATAAGACCCAGGTCCTATCACACAATGCAACGCAAGCCGGGGGATAGGGTTTTCCCTTATAACAGCCAAAGAATGCTTGATACGTTTTAAAACAAATCATTTGATACTATAATAAGTGCATAGTGTATAAAACAACTTAAATCATAAATATCAATCATAGGCGACATGAGCGTCCCATGCCACTATGTCGCCATATATAGGTTTACAAATAAAACCGCAAAGTCACGTATTTGGAAATTGGACTTCCGTCTATGAACCGAGGCAAAAGATAGTCCTCAACCGATTCGAGACGCTCTAGCCCGTGTCTCAGGAACAGCCGCAACTGCCCCTTGGATCGTCAGGGCCGGTCCACCGATGTGGATTATTATGTCTGAACAATACGTCTCCCCGCCCTTTGGGGCGTCAATGAGCCAAAAAATGACTCCATCGGACCCGGATCGTCCGATCAAACCGAGGCGCCTCGCAACAGCAACAACCACACAGGTGAAAAGTATATAAATGTCAGGGCGGGTAGGTCACTGACACCACCCTAGCTAGAAAGAAACGCATGCCCTCCCTGAGGTCCGTCTCCCGTTTTTGGTTCACCACCGGGGTGTGAGGCTCGCGAATTCACGTTACACAAAGCTGTGCCACACAGGCTGTGCTTTGATCATCACCACAAGACTTTGCTTTTCAACAGAAGCCTTGATCAATTGCCACTTAGGCATGCCACACAGGCAATTCACTCCATGCGTTTGATATCCATCAATATATAACCCCTGAGCTCGTACATCTCAGAGAAGGGCGTTAAGCAAAAGAATAAATTCTCCGCCGCCAAACAGATATATATTTAATAGAGATCAATCACACGGACTAAAATCCAATGTCAGACACACAGTCCATTTACAAGTCTGTTCTGGGTCTGAACGAAACCGGAGGCACCTAGTACCCCACATATCCATCGATCTCCAAGTACGTCTGGACGATCACCAACTGTTTCCATCTTCTTGGGTGTACAGCCCAATCAAGATCATCAGTAATCACCCAAACGACGTGAAGACCTCCGGTCTTCAACCACCGTCTTCGTCTTCGACTTATCGTCGTATCAGTTATTCAGAATGGGATAAACCCGGTCTTCCCGAATAACTCGCGTATATTTTAAATAAGTGTTACACAAACACAACATACGCCTCATTCCAATTCATCAGTCACTAACCGTAAATTAATCAAGAGAATAATTCCCCAAATATTAACCCCGAAGGCCGAAACCAACATCAGATCAATATCCAGAAAACCATTCTACTTAGCTAACCGGCAGTTAGTTTCTAAATTTCACATTCATATGGAAAGGTTCCCATTTATTTTATCAAAGATAAATTCTTTATATTTATCTTTGATCTATCCTTTTGAATTTCGATTCAACTAGTCGGGATTAACGAACCTTACCGAAGTAATCATTTGTTTTAATTTCCCAATCCCAACCTATTCATCCCATGAAGTAAAACTGGTTATACTTCATATCTAACACCACGGTGTTATCGGTAAATTCAATTACCATTTCACGTTCAAATCTAATTAAAGATTTAACTAACGCCTGGAGCAAAACTGGTGATACTCCATTCTCGATTATTTCAATCTAATTAAAGATTCATTAAAACTCCACTTAGTTTTGATCTGTGACTGGGTTAAAGAATCAGTGTCATTTAAAACATGGTTCACGATAAACCCAAAATCACATCACATTAATTATCGGGTTAAAGAACAAGTGTTATTTAAAAACACTGTTCACGATAAACTCAAAAATCAATATCAATTCAATTCCAATTAAATATTGTTTAATTGGTACACTTCATTAAATCTAAACAAAAAGATTTAATCTTTTCTCAACTGGGTTCAAGAACAGTTTTAATGAAGACACCATTCACGACAAACCCAAATCACATTTGATATTCAATACGAGGCTCTGAATAGAAAATATATCGGCTTATATTCAATATCAAATTCTACGATTAACAAATGTCGTATTGGAAATAACGATATAAATATATATCTTTCAAATTTCCATAACAACATCTGTATAATCACGAATTCCAACATCGAAATATTCCGAAGACAATTTCGATTCAAATCCACTCCAATGCAATCATTGGAAATTCTGGTTATTTTTAAAACCCTTTTCAAATTCAATTTATTTATTTAAAAATAAATAGAATTATAATTCTAGTTCAAAACTAGTTCATTTCGATAAAAATCTATTTTTATCTTTTCAAATATGGAATTTTTCATCCCAATTCTTTACAAATCATTTCTTACAATTTTACACAAATTATTACTATTTTTAATAATTTTATCAAGGCCCGTACAGTCGATTTCCATCAACGGCCATCGAACTGCACTTACATCGACCTTTTTCAAATTTGATTTGGACATAATTCCAAATCCAACCATTAGATTTCAAATTTCTAATATTCGTTAGAAAGCTCTTTTCGATACGAACCCAACGGTTCCGGTTTTAGGAGAATCCGACGGTCGGATCTCCCGTAATATCCGTTCGAAGTCAATGGTCGAAATTCGCGAACTGCCGCGACGCGGCGCGTTCTATTCTGTCCATTATATTATTTATATAATATATATAATATATACTTCGTCGTTTTCCTTTTAAAACGTATTTTATAAATCGTTTTAAATTCTTTTTCAAAACGATTTCAACTTCTTTTTCAAATTCAAATCAAAATTAAATTTTCCCTTACTAATTCGTTTTAAATTCATTTCAAATTGATTTCAATTCAAATCGATTTTTAATTCAATTTCAGTTCGTTTTCAATTCAATTCAATTTCAATTCGAATTCATTTATATTCAATTTCAATTCGAATTCATTTATATTCAATTTCAATTCGAATTCATTTCAAAACGATTTCAATTCTATTTCAATTCTATTCGAATTTCAAACCACTTCAGTTTATTTCGAATTTCAAATCAATTCAATTAAATTCGAATTTCAATTCACTTTAATACTCACTTCAATTTGAATAAAATCGATATAAATATCGTTCACGTTAAAATGGCATCAATCTATCAACGCGGCTCCATATATTTCGATTTTTAAATATTCTATTTCAAATATTTCTAATTTTCAAATATTCTATTTCGAATATTTCTTTTTCAAATATTTCTTTTTCGAAACTAGAATGACGCTCAATCAATTACCATATAATGTTGATTATATGGATTTTCTACAACACATGTACACAATAACAACGATGAATAATCAACCATCATCCAAAGTGCATTCTACACTGTATAAGCATCGAATATAGATATTTAACGCTTATAACAGTATGTCAATCAATCGATCGACATACAACTAAACAATCGGGATTAGTGTACGTCAAATATCATCCCAATACCCGTCTGGGGTTTCAAGCAATCAAACACAGATTTTTATTTGTGCAGTTGGGCGATGTGTAAAATTTATCGTCCCAATCAATGTCCTTCAAATAGGTGTACATAAACAAACCATCCGGTTTGTAAATGAATATTTATTTATTCACATTCACGTTAAAAATTATATTTTTAACGATCAAACTATTTTATTCAACCTATGAATATTCTATTCGGTTCATTTATTAAATAAAATGTTATCTTTATTTTTCTAACTTATTTTTAGAAAATTTCGGCGGCATAACGGCACGATACTAGAAACGGGACAAGGCCTAGCCTTATCCCCGGTCTAGTGAAGGCCCACGCCATTCACACATCAATCAAATCAATTTCATTTCACCAGACAATTAAATTCAATTAAATTATCTAACCAACTACACAACCAAACCATTAAACAAACAAGCCATCCATGGTCTGTGGATGACGGGTGTCGGGTGCTGCTAAGCACCGTCTGCATCCTAGCATATATATAACTAGAAAAAGAAATTGAAGAGTGAGAAGTTCTCACCAATAGCTATCCTAACTCCACGGCACTTCTTTTGCAGAAACCTTCGTCGTTATCGCCTTTTTGTCATCTTCGTTGCCCGTAGCCACGACATATGTAAAAATCGAATTTTTACTTTGTTATTCAATATATAAAAATCGAATTTTTATTATACTATTCAATATATAAAAATCAAATTTTTATCTTGTTATTCAATATATAAAAATCGAATTTTTATTACGATGTCATATAGATAAAAATTCCATTTCAAAAATATAGATTTCGCCTTTTCTATTATAAAGATTTCGCCTTTTCTATTATAAAGATTTCGCCTTTTCAATTTCACCACTATAAAAATCACCTCTTTATTTTGCTATACATATTAAGATGATATTTCTAATATTCCTATCATGTAAAAATTATATTTTTAATTCTCTACATAAACAAAAATCATATTTTTACACCTTCTACATAATAAAGATTATATTTTTAATACTTAAAAATATAAAAATCATATTTTTATTACTTTAAAAATATAAAAATCATATTTTTATACCACCTTTCAACACTAAAAATCGTATAATTACCGGAATAAAAATCGCATTTCCTTTACGAAGTTATATATATGAAGAGCAAGCTATTTACTTCAATAAAAATCAAATTTTTAAATGAATTAAGCTGAACAATTAAAGTAAAACTTACATTGGGCGTTGACGAGGCGAAGTGGTGGTCCGGGATGGTCGGAGGGTGTTGGCAGGGGGGGTGCTGCTCTGACGTGGCGGATGAGGAGGGGGTGCGATGCGAATTGGGGAAAACCGAAGGGGGGGGGTCGATGAGGCGGCGCGGCCTGCGAGTAGGTGGCGGGTGGTAGGGCGACGGAGGTGGGGGAGCAACAGGGGGGGTGCGGTGGTTCGGAGGTGGCGATGGGGAGGCGAGGCCCTCTCCTGGACGGCGGCACGTCGATAGTTTAGGTTTTTTTTTTCTGGAATGAAAACGAGAAGGGGGGGGCAGAACGTATAGGAGAGGAAGAAAGAGAAAAGGATTTTAAATTTTTAATTATTTTATTTTGCAAAAAGTTGACTTTTACATACGACCTCGAAACGAGGCCCACCGCCTGTCGTCCATAGCGTTTTACCCCCATTCCGAACACAATGGGATATGTATCATAGGCTGATTCGATCGTTAATAATCAGTTTCTGTCAAAATCAACATATAACTCTATATATTGATTTTGAACGCGCATTTCAATTTACCGGGGTCACATACTAACTAGAAAAATTCCAAAAAAATATTTTCTAGCTTCGTATTGACGATACGGTCCTAACAAAACTAGTTTCGTCGAATTCTGAGACCGCTAGAAAAATGGCCATTTTCCAGTCGATTAAAATCAACTGAAATTGGTGAAACACGTTTTCCTTTGCCACGCTCACATATTGATTCGAAAAATTATGAAATTTGGAATCTAGCAATAACTTGACATCGCAGATCCAACAAAAGTGGTTTCGTCGAAATCCGAGGTCATTTGCAAAATTCCCATTTTTAAGGGCCTGAATTCCATAGCAACTATTCGGAATTTTCAACTGGACATATCATTTGATTTCCGCTATGAAATTTCGATTTGTCGGATTCGCTGGAAAGATATTCACAATTAGATCCCATTATTTTTGGTTTCACTAAAATCCGGATTGTTTTGCACCTGGTACATTCAATTGAAGTTTGAAATCGAATTATCGAACTACCGCGCCATTTTCAATTCCTTTTATATTTATAAATAATTATTTATATTCTAACGACGGTGTATATAATATATACGTTCTAAATATATTCAAAATAAATTTTTCGTCGATATTATTTAAAATAATTCATTTTAAATAATCAAAATTCACTAAAATCGCCAAAATAAAAATTTTAAACTGGTTCAGAATTTCCGGGTTATTACCATCTCCCCCACTTAAAACTTTTCGTCCCCGAAAAGGAACAAAGTCGAAAGTGGTTTGATTAATCAACTCTACGTTCGATCTGGCTTCCGTTCTCCAACTTTTCAGTTTCTGAGAATTTTCAAAAATTTTAAAAATTTGGCTAACACCCTAAATTTTCGAAAAATTTCGCCATAACCTCCCCTGCACCGGGAGCCACGGGAAAATCCTGAAATTGCCATATAGGCCTTCAGATCTCAAAAAAAAAGCCAAGCGGCTAGCCAATAGGCTCATAAAATCATCATCACCCAAACAAAACAGTAAATTATGTAGTAAACATGTACCTATTTGTCGGGCAAACAAAATTTATTCTCTGCTCTAGCCTCCTTGCTATGACCTGTTCAATGTAAGTACATGTATATGCAAGCAAATGTGACTAATTTTCAATACAATTCAATATGTGATTCAATTAGGCTAAATGGCTAAAAATTAGCAAACAAATAAACAAACAACACAAACATCAATCAATTAGTGAATTAGAGTTTCAAATTCATAATTTTGATACATATACAAAAATCAGATTTTTGATGCCAAATCACAACAATAGGTCCTATCTAATTTTGGTTCTCACACCAGTCAATAGGAAATATATAGAAAGTCCACCTTCGTCACACGAACATAAATTCTAATGATGGAGCTCCATCATCAAAATCATCTCCGGGCGATTTGAGTGTAATTCTATATCTATCCAGTATATTAAAACTTCAAATACACGTTTGCAAGGCGTATATGCAAAATCTTTATATACTGGACTGTCCAAATCAATACAAATAAATAATCAAATACGAATAATTGATTTAAATTTCAAAACAAAATTGTTTTCATTTGAAAAATATACTCTTCACACTCGTTCTAGGATACTACTGATCCTATCTCTAAAGAGTCATTCTAATTGGATATTACTAATCCAATATCTGATGAATTCTTTCGTATGGTTCTAATGTGTCTTGTTCTCGAGCTCTGTAAACCAAAGCTCTGATACCAACCGTAAAAACCCTTAACTTCCCCGGTGAGGAAAGCGCGGATAGTTCGAGAACAAGCCACAACAGAACGCAGACGGAAGAACATTTCATTGTATATTACAACAATGCATCAGATTACAAGAATATACAGAGTACAAATGAATAAATATTACACAGAAATATCAGAGATTACAATAAATTACATAGCAGCGGAAAATAATACAATACACAACTAGAGGAGATATACGGATACAAAGCTTTCCGGATATTGTTCCAGCTGTAAACCAGGATCCTGTGAATATAAATCTGCAAAACCAAAACTACTAGCTGCCCGTGTCAAAATAGGGGCACCCAGAGTTTAGGTCAAAACAATAAACTCCAGGTCAGTCATGGGACTGGTGTGAGAACTAAAACAGTTATTAATTTTTATTTTAAAGATAGGTAAATCAAGGGACCACGCCGCTAACGCGGAACGGGTTTCCTCCCAAGAATACCAGTGCATAAACCAACAGCGCAATGCTAAATAAAGAGAAATGAAGCTGTTATAAGACCCAGGTCCTATCACACAATGCAACGCAAGCCGGGGGATAGGGTTTTCCCTTATAACATCCAAAGAATGCTTGATACGTTTTAAAACAAATCATTTGATACTATAATAAGTGCATAGTGTATAAAACAACTTCAATCATAAATATCAATCAAAGGCGACATGAGCGTCCCATGCCACTATGTCGCCATATATAGGTTTACAAATAAAACCGCAAAGTCACGTATTTGGAAATTGGACTTCCGTCTATGAACCGAGGCAAAAGATAGTCCTCAACCGATTCGAGACGCTCTAGCCCGTGTCTCAGGAATAGCCGCAACTGCCCCTTGGATCGTCAGGGCCGGTCCACCGATGTGGATTATTATGCCTGAACAATACGTCTCCCCGCCCTTTGGGGCGTCAATGAGCCAAAAAATGACTCCATCGGACCCGGATCGTCCGATCAAACCGAGGCGCCTCGCAACAGCAACAACCACACAGGTGAAAAGTATATAAATGTCAGGGCTGGTAGGTCACTGACACCACCCTAGCTAGAAAGAAACGCATGCCCTCCCTGAGGTCCGTCTCCCGTTTTTGGTTCACCACCGGGGTGTGAGGCTCGCGAATTCACGTTACACAAAGCTGTGCCACAGAGGCTGTGCTTTGATCATCACCACAAGACTTTGCTTTTCAATAGAAGCCTCGATCAATTGCCACTTAGGCATGCCACACAGGCAATTCACTCCATGCGTTTGATATCCATCAATATATAACCCCTGAGCTCGTACGTCTCAGAGAAGGGCGTTAAGCAAAAGAATAAATTCTCCGCCGCCAAACAGATATATATTTAATAGAGATCAATCACACGGACTAAAATCCAATGTCAGACACACAGTCCATTTACAAGTCCGTTCTGGGTCTGAACGAAACCGGAGGCACCTAGTACCCCGCATATCCATCGATCTCCAAGTACGTCTGGACGATCACCAACTGTTTCCATCTTCTTGGGTGTACAGCCCAATCAAGATCATCAGTAATCACCCAAACGACGTGAAGACCTCCGGTCTTCAACCACCGTCTTCGTCTTCAACTTATCGTCGTATCAGTTATTCAGAATGGGATAAACCCGGTCTTCTCGAATAACTCGCGTATATTTTAAATAAGTGTTACACAAACACAACATATGCCTCATTCCAATTCATCAGTCACTAACCGTAAATTAATCAAGAGAATAATTCCCCAAATATTAACTCCGAAGGCCGAAACCAACATCAGATCAATATCCAGAAAACCATTCTACTTAGCTAACCGGAAGTTAGTTTCTAAATTTCACATTCATATGGAAAGGTTCCCATTTATTTTATCAAAGATAAATTCTTTATATTTATCTTTGATCTATCCTTTTGAATTTCGATTCAACTAGTCGGGATTAACGAACCTTACCGAAGTAATCATTTGTTTTAATTTCCCAATCCCAACCTATTCATCCCATGAAGTAAAACTGGTTATACTTCATATCTAACACCACGGTGTTATCGGTAAATTCAATTACCATTTCACGTTCAAATCTAATTAAAGATTTAACTAACGCCTGGAGCAAAACTGGTGATACTCCATTCTCGATTATTTCAATCTAATTAAAGATTCATTAAAACTCCACTTAGTTTTGATCTGTGACTGGGTTAAAGAATCAGTGTCATTTAAAACACGGTTCACGATAAACCCAAAATCACATCACATTAATTATCAGGTTAAAGAACAAGTGTTATTTAAAAACACTGTTCACGATAAACCCAAAAATCAATATCAATTCAATTCCAATTAAATATTGTTTAATTGGTACACTTCATTAAATCTAAATATAAAGATTTAATCTTTTCTCAACTGGGTTCAAGAACAGTGTTAATGAAGACACCATTCACGACAAACCCAAATCACATTTGATATTCAATACGAGGCTCTGAATAGAAAATATATCGGCTTATATTCAATATCAAATTCTACGATTAACAAATGTCGTATTGGAAATAACGATATAAATATATATCTTTCAAATTTCCATAACAACATCTGTATAATCACGAATTCCAACATCGAAATATTCCGAAGACAATTTCGATTCAAATCCACTCCAATGCAATCATTGGAAATTCTGGTTATTTTTAAAACCCTTTTAAAATTCAATTTATTTATTTAAAAATAAATAGAATTATAATTCTAGTTCAAAACTAGTTCATTTCGATAAAAATCTATTTTTATCTTTTCAAATATGGAGTTTTTCATCCCAATTCTTCACAAATCATTTCTTATAATTTTACACAAATTATTACTATTTTTAATAATTTTATCAAGGTCCGTACAGTCGATTTCCATCAACGGCCATCGAACTGCACTTACAGCGACCTTTTTCAAATTTGATTTGGACATAATTCCAAATCCAACCATTAGATTTCAAATTTCTAATATTCGTTAGAAAGCTCTTTTCGATACGAACCCAACGGTTCCGGTTTTAGGAGAATCCGACGGTCGGATCTCCCGTAATATCCGTTTGAAGTCAATGGTCGAAATTCGCGAACTGCCGCGACGCGGCGCGTTCTTTTCAGGCCATTATATTATTTATATAATATATATAATATATACTTCGTCGTTTTCCTTTTAAAACGTATTTTATAAATCATTTTAAATTCGTTTTCAAAACGATTTCAACTTCTTTTTCAAATTCAAATCAAAATTAAATTTTCCCTTACTAATTCGTTTTAAATTCATTTCAAATTGATTTCAATTCAAATCGATTTTTAATTCAATTTCAGTTCGTTTTCAATTCAATTCAATTTCAATTCGAATTCATTTATATTCAATTTCAATTCGAATTCATTCATATTCAATTTCAATTCGAATTCATTTCAAAACGATTTCAATTCTATTTCAATTCTATTTGAATTTCAAACCACTTCAGTTTATTTCGAATTTCAAATCAATTCAATTAAATTCAAATTTCAATTCACTTTAATACTCACTTCAATTTGAATAAAATCGATACAAATATCGTTCACATTAAAATGGCGTCAATCTATCAACGCGGCTCCATATATTTCGATTTTTAAATATTCTATTTCAAATATTTCTAATTTTCAAATATTCTATTTCGAATATTTCTTTTTCAAATATTTCTATTTCGAAACTGGAATGAGGCTCAATCAATTACAATATAATGTTGATTATATGGATTTTCTACAACACATGTATACAATAACAACGATGAATAATCAACCATCATCCAAAGTGCATTCTACACTGTATAAGCATCGAATATAGATATTTAACGCTTATAACAGTCTGTCAATCAATCGATCGACATACAACTAAACAATCGGGATTAGTGTACGTCAAATATCATCCCAATACCCGTGTGGGGTTTCAAGCAATCAAACACAGATTTTTATTTGTGCAGTTGGGCGATGTGTAAAATTTATCGTCCCAATCAATGTCCTTCAAATAGGTGTACATAAACAAACTGTCCGGTTTGTAAATGAATATTTATTTATTCACATTCACGTTAAAAATTATATTTTTAACGATCAAACTATTTTATTCAACCTATGAATATTCTATTCGGTTCATTTATTAAATAAAATGTTATCTTTATTTTTCTAACTTATTTTTAGAAAATTTCGGCGGCATAACGGCACGATACTAGAAACGGGACAAGGCCTAGCCTTATCCCCGGTCTAGTGAAGGCCCACGCCATTCACACATCAATCAAATCAATTTCATTTCACTAGACAATTAAATTCAATTAAATTATCTAACCAACTACACAACCAAACCATTAAACAAACAAGCCATCCATGGTCTGTGGATGACGGGTGTCGGGTGCTGCTAAGCACCGTCTGCATCCTAGTATATATATAACTAGAAAAAGAAATTGAAGAGTGAGAAGTTCTCACCAATAGCTATCCTAACTCCACGACACTTCTTTTGCAGAAACCTTCGTTGTTATCGCCTTTTTGTCATCTTCGTTGCCCGTAGCCACGACATATGTAAAAATCGAATTTTTACTTTGTTATTCAATATATAAAAATCGAATTTTTATTATACTATTCAATATATAAAAATCAAATTTTTATCTTGTTATTCAATATATAAAAATCGAATTTTTATTACGATATCATATAGATAAAAATTCCATTTCAAAAATATAGATTTCGCCTTTTCTATTATAAAGATTTCGCCTTTTCTATTATAAAGATTTCGCCTTTTCAATTTCACCACTATAAAAATCACCTCTTTATTTTGCTATACATATTAAGATGATATTTCTAATATTCATATCATGTAAAAATTATATTTTTAATTCTCTACATAAACAAAAATCATATTTTTACACCTTCTACATAATAAAGATTATATTTTTAATACTTAAAAATATAAAAATCATATTTTTATTACTTTAAAAATATAAAAAATATATTTTTATACCACCTTTCAACACTAAAAATCGTATAATTACCGGAGTAAAAATCGCATTTCCTTTACGAAGTTATATATATGAAGAGCAAGCTATTTACTTCAATAAAAATCAAATTTTTAAATGAATTAAGCTGAACAATTAAAGTAAAACTTACATTGGGCGTTGACGAGGCGAAGTGGTGGTCCGGGATGGTCGGAGGGTGCTCGCAGGGGGGGGGGGGTGCTGCTCTGACGTGGCGGATGAGGGGGGGGGTGCGATGCGAATTGGGGAAAACCGAAGGGGGGGTTCGATGAGGCGGCGCGGCCTGCGAGTAGGTGGCGGGTGGTAGGGCGACGGAGGTGGGGGAGCAACAGGGGGGTGCGGTGGTTCGGAGGTGACGATGGGGAGGCGAGGCCCTCTCCTGGACGGCGGCGCGTCGATAGTTTAGGTTTTTTTTTTCTCGAATGAAAACGAGAAGGGGGGCAGAACGTATAGGAGAGGAAGAAAGAGAAAAGGATTTTAAATTTTTAATTATTTTATTTTGCAAAAAGTTGACTTTTACATACGACCTCGAAACGAGGCCCACCGCCTGTCGTCCATAGCGTTTTACCCCCATTCCGAACACAATGGGGTATGTATCATAGGCTGATTTGATCGTTAATAATCAGTTTCTGTCAAAATCAACATATAACTCTATATATTGATTTTGAACGCGCATTTCAATTTACCGGGGTCACATACTAACTAGAAAAATTCCAAAAAAATATTTTCTAGCTTCGTATTGACGATACGGTCCTAACAAAACTAGTTTCGTCGAATTCTGAGACCGCTAGAAAAATGGTCATTTTCCAGTCGATTAAAATCAACTGAAATTGGTGAAACGCGTTTTCCTTTGCCACGCTCACATATTGATTCAAAAAATTATGAAATTTGGAATCTAGCAATAACTTGACATCGCAGATCCAACAAAAGTGGTTTCGTCGAAATCCGAGGTCGTTTGCAAAATTCCCATTTTTAAGGGCCTGAATTCCATAGCGACTATTCAGAATTTTCAACTGGACATATCATTTGATTTCCGCTATGAAATTTCGATTTGTCGGATTCGCTGGAAAGATATTCACAATTAGATACCATTATTTTTGGTTTCACTAAAATCCGAATTGTTTTGCACCCGGTACATTCAATTGAAGTTTGAAATCGAATTATCGAACTACCGCGCCATTTTCAATTCCTTTTATATTTATAAATAATTATTTATATTCTAACGACGGCGTATATAATATATACGTTCTAAATATATTAAAAATAAATTTTTCGTCGATATTATTTAAAATAATTCATTTTAAATAATCAAAATTCACTAAAATCGCCAAAATAAAAATTTTAAACTGGTTTTGAATTTCCGGGTTATTACAATCTCCCCCACTTAAAACTTTTCGTCCCCGAAAAGGAACAAAGTCGAAAGTGGTTTGATTAATGAACTCTACGTTCGATCTGGCTTCCATTCTCCAACTTTTCAGTTTCTGAGAATTTTCAAAAATTTTAAAAATTTGGCTAACACCCTAAATTTTCGAAAAATTTCGCCATAACCTCCCCTGCACCGGGAGCCACGGGAAAGTCCCGAAATTGCCATATAAGCCTTCAGATCTCAAAAAAAAAAAGCCAATAGGCTCATAAAATCATCATCACCCAAACAAAAAGTAAATTATGTAGTAAACATGTACCTATTTGTCGGGCAAACAAATTTTATTCTCTGCTCTAGCCTCCTTGCTATGACCTGTTCAATGTAAGTACATGTATATGCAAGCAAATGCGACTAATTTTCATACAATTCAATATGTGATTCAATTAGGCTAAATGGCTAAAAATTAGCAAACAAATAAACAAACAACACAAACATCAATCAATTAGTGAATTAGAGTTTCAAATTCATAATTTTGATACATATACAAAAATCAGATTTTTGATGCCAAATCACAACAATAGGTCCTATCTAATTTTGGTTCTCACACCAGTCAATAGGAAATATATAGAAAGTCCACCTTCGTCACACGAACATAAATTCTAATGATGGAGCTCCATCATCAAAATCATCTCCGGGCGATTAGAGTGTAATTCTATATCTATCCAGTATATTAAAACTTCAAATACACGTTTGCAAGGCGTATATGCAAAATCTTTATATACTGGACTGTCCAAATCAATACAAATAAATAATCAAATATGAATAATTGATTTAAATTTAAAAACAAAATTGTTTTCATTTGAAAAATATACTCTTCACACTCGTTCTAGGATACTACTGATCCTATCTCTAACGAGTCATTCTAATTGGATATTACTAATCCAATATCTGATGAATTCTTTCGTATGGTTCTAATGTGTCTTGTTCTCGAGCTCTGTAAACCAAAGCTCTGATACCAACCGTAAAAACCCTTAACTTCCCCGGTGAGGAAAGCGCGGATAGTTCGAGAACAAGCCACAACAGAACGCAGACGGAAGAACATTTCATTGTATATTACAACAATGCATCAGATTACAAGAATATACAGAGTACAAATGAATAAATATTACACAGAAATATCAGAGATTACAATAAATTACATAGCAGCGGAAAATAATACAATACACAACTAGAGGAGATATACGGATACAAAGCTTTCCGGATATTGTTCCAGCTGTAAACCAGGATCCTGTGAATATAAATCTGCAAAACCAAAACTACTAGCTGCCCGTGTCAAAATAGGGGCACCCAGAGTTTAGGTCAAAACAATAAACTCCAGGTCAGTCATGGGACTGGTGTGAGAACTAAAACAGTTATTAATCTTTATTTTAAAGATAGGTAAATCAAGGGACCACGCCGCTAACGCGGAAAGGGTTTCCTCCCAAGAATACCAGTGCATAAACCAACAGCGCAATGCTAAATAAAGAGAAATGAAGCTGTTATAAGACCCAGGTCCTATCACACAATGCAACGCAAGCCGGGGGATAGGGTTTTCCCTTATAACAGCCAAAGAATGCTTGATACGTTTTAAAACAAATCATTTGATACTATAATAAGTGCATAGTGTATAAAACAACTTCAATCATAAATATCAATCATAGGCGACATGAGCGTCCCATGCCACTATGTCGCCATATATAGGTTTACAAATAAAACCGCAAAGTCACGTATTTGGAAATTGGACTTCCGTCTATGAACCGAGGCAAAAGATAGTCCTCAACCGATTCGAGACGCTCTAGCCCGTGTCTCAGGAACAGCCGCAACTGCCCCTTGGATCGTCAGGGCCGGTCCACCGATGTGGATTATTATGCCTGAACAATACGTCTCCCCGCCCTTTGGGGCGTCAATGAGCCAAAAAATGACTCCATCGGACCCGGATCGTCCGATCAAACCGAGGCGCCTCGCAACAGCAACAACCACACAGGTGAAAAGTATATAAATGTCAGGGCTGGTAGGTCACTGACACCACCCTAGCTAGAAAGAAACGCATGCCCTCCCTGAGGTCCGTCTCCCGTTTTTGGTTCACCACCGGGGTGTGAGGCTCGCGAATTCACGTTACACAAAGCTGTGCCACACAGGCTGTGCTTTGATCATCACCACAAGACTTTGCTTTTCAACAGAAGCCTCGATCAATTGCCACTTAGGCATGCCACACAGGCAATTCACTCCATGCGTTTGATATCCATCAATATATAACCCCTGAGCTCGTACATCTCAGAGAAGGGCGTTAAGCAAAAGAATAAATTCTCCGCCGCCAAACAGATATATATTTAATAGAGATCAATCACACGGACTAAAATCCAATGTCAGACACACAGTCCATTTACAAGTCCGTTCTGGGTCTGAACGAAACCGGAGGCACCTAGTACCCCGCATATCCATCGATCTCCAAGTACGTCTGGACGATCACCAATTGTTTCCATCTTCTTGGGTGTACAGCCCAATCAAGATCATCAGTAATCACCCAAACGACGTGAAGACCTCCGGTCTTCAACCACCGTCTTCGTCTCTGACTTATCGTCGTATCAGTTATTCAGAATGGGATAAACCCGGTCTTCCTGAATAACTCGCGTATATTTTAAATAAGTGTTACACAAACACAACATACGCCTCATTCCAATTCATCAGTCACTAACCGTA
This sequence comes from Allium sativum, assembly GCA_030737875.1. Classification (NCBI taxonomy): domain Eukaryota; kingdom Viridiplantae; phylum Streptophyta; class Magnoliopsida; order Asparagales; family Amaryllidaceae; genus Allium; species Allium sativum. Next base: position 227,005,302 of record CM060919.1, on the reverse strand, counting down.
AATTAATCAAGAGAATAATTCCCCAAATATTAACCCCGAAGGCCGAAACCAACATCAGATCAATATCCAGAAAACCATTCTACTTAGCTAACTGGCAGTTAGTTTCTAAATTTCACATTCATATGGAAAGGTTCCCATTTATTTTATCAAAGATAAATTCTTTATATTTATCTTTGATCTATCCTTTTGAATTTCGATTCAACTAGTCGGGATTAACGAACCTTACCGAAGTAATCATTTGTTTTAATTTCCCAATCCCAACCTATTCATCCCATGAAGTAAAACTGGTTATACTTCATATCTAACACCACGGTGTTATCGGTAAATTCAATTACCATTTCACGTTCAAATCTAATTAAAGATTTAACTAACGCCTGGAGCAAAACTGGTGATACTCCATTCTCGATTATTTCAATCTAATTAAAGATTCATTAAAACTCCACTTAGTTTTGATCTGTGACTGGGTTAAAGAATCAGTGTCATTTAAAACACGATTCACGATAAACCCAAAATCACATCACATTAATTATCGGGTTAAAGAACAAGTGTTATTTAAAAACAATGTTCACGATAAACCCAAAAATCAATATCAATTCAATTCCAATTAAATATTGTTTAATTGGTACACTTCATTAAATCTAAATAAAAAGATTTAATCTTTTCTCAACTGGGTTCAAGAACAGTGTTAATGAAGACACCATTCACGACAAACCCAAATCACATTTGATATTCAATACGAGGCTCTGAATAGAAAATATATCGGCTTATATTCAATATCAAATTCTACGATTAACAAATGTCGTATTGGAAATAACGATATAAATATATTTCTTTCAAATTTCCATAACAACATCTGTATAATCACGAATTCCAACATCGAAATATTCCGAAGACAATTTCGATTCAAATCCACTCCAATGCAATCATTGGAAATTCTGGTTATTTTTAAAACCCTTTTCAAATTCAATTTATTTATTTAAAAATAAATAGAATTATAATTCTAGTTCAAAACTAGTTCATTTCGATAAAAATCTATTTTTATCTTTTCAAATATGGAGTTTTTCATCCCAATTCTTCACAAATCATTTCTTATAATTTTACACAAATTATTACTATTTTTAATAATTTTATCAGGGCCTGTACAGTCGATTTCCATCAACGGCCATCGAACTGCACTTACAGCGACCTTTTTCAAATTTGATTTGGACATAATTCCAAATCCAACCATTAGATTTCAAATTTCTAGTATTCGTTAGAAAGCTCTTTTCGATACGAACCCAACGGTTCTGGTTTTAGGAGCATCCGACGGTCGGATCTCCCGTAATATCCGTTCGAAGTCAATGGTCGAAATTCGCGAACTGCCGCGACGCTACGCGTTCTATTCATGCCATTATATTATTTATATAATATATATAATATATACTTCGTCGTTTTCCTTTTAAAACGTATTTTATAAATCGTTTTAAATTCGTTTTCAAAACGATTTCAACTTCTTTTTCAAATTCAAATCAAAATTAAATTTTCCCTTACTAATTCGTTTTAAATTCATTTCAAATTGATTTCAATTCAATCGATTTTTAATTCAATTTCAGTTCATTTTCAATTCAATTCAATTTCAATTCGAATTCATTTATATTCAATTTCAATTTGAATTCATTTCAAAACGATTTCAATTCTATTTCAATTCTATTCGAATTTCAAACCACTTCAGTTTATTTCGAATTTCAAACCAATTCAATTAAATTCGAATTTCAATTCACTTTAATACTCACTTCAATTTGAATAAAATCGATATAAATATCGTTCACGTTAAAATGGCGTCAATCTATCAACGCGGCTCCATATATTTCGATTTTTAAATATTCTATTTCAAATATTTCTAATTTTCAAATATTCTATTTCGAATATTTCTTTTTCGAAACTGGAATGAGGCTCAATCAATTACCATATAATGTTGATTATATGGATTTTCTACAACATATGTATACAATAACAACGATGAATAATCAACCATCATCCAAAGTGCATTCTACACTGTATAAGCATCAAATATAGATATTTAACGCTTATAACAGTCTGTCAATCAATCGATCAACATACAACTAAACAATCGGGATTAGTGTACGTCAAATATCATCCCAATACCCGTGTGGGGTTTCAAGCAATCAAACACAGATTTTTATTTGTGCAGTTGGGCGATGTGTAAAATTTATCGTCCCAATCAATGTCCTTCAAATAGGTGCACATAAACAAACCATCCGGTTTGTAAATGAATATTTATTTATTCACATTCACGTTAAAAATTATATTTTTAACGATCAAACTATTTTATTCAACCTATGAATATTATATTCGGTTCATTTATTAAATAAAATGTTATCTTTATTTTTCTAACTTATTTTTAGAAAATTTCGGCGGCATAACGGCACGATACTAGAAACGGGACAAGGCCTAGCCTTATCCCCGGTCTAGTGAAGGCCCACGCCATTCACACATCAATCAAATCAATTTCATTTCACCAGACAATTAAATTCAATTAAATTATCTAACCAACTACACAACCAAACCATTAAACAAACAAGCCATCCATGGTCTGTGGATGACGGGTGTCGGGTGCTGCTAAGCACCGTCTGCATCCTAGTATATATATAACTAGAAAAAGAAATTGAAGAGTGAGAAGTTCTCACCAATAGCTATCCTAACTCCACGACACTTCTTTTGCAGAAACCTTCGTCGTTATCGCCTTTTTGTCATCTTCATTGCCCGTAGCTACTACATATGTAAAAATCGAATTTTTACTTTGTTATTCAATATATAAAAATCGAATTTTTATTATACTATTCAATATATAAAAATCAAATTTTTATCTTGTTATTCAATATATAAAAATCGAATTTTTATTACGATGTCATATAGATAAAAATTCCATTTCAAAAATATAGATTTTGCCTTTTCTATTATAAAGATTTCGCCTTTTCTATTATAAAGATTTCGCCTTTTCAATTTCACCACTATAAAAATCACCTCTTTATTTTGCTATACATATTAAGATGATATTTCTAATATTCCTATCATGTAAAAATTATATTTTTAATTCTCTACATAAACAAAAATCATATTTTTACACCTTCTACATAATAAAGATTATATTTTTAATACTTAAAAATATAAAAATCATATTTTTATTACTTTAAAAATATAAAAATCATATTTTTATACCACCTTTCAACACTAAAAATCGTATAATTACCGGAATAAAAATCGCATTTCCTTTACGAAGTTATATATATGAAGAGCAAGCTATTTACTTCAATAAAAATCAAATTTTTAAATGAATTAAGCTGAACAATTAAAGTAAAACTTACATTGGGCGTTGACGAGGCGAAGTGGTGGTCCGGGATGGTCGGAGGGTGCTCGCAGGGGGGGTGCTGCTCTGACGTGGCGGATGAGGGGGGTGCGATGTGAATTGGGGAAAACCGAAGGGGGGGTCGATGAGGCGGCGCGGCCTGCGAGTAGGTGGCGGGTGGTAGGGCGACGGAGGTGGGGGAGCAACAGGGGGGTGCGGTGGTTCGGAGGTGGCGATGGGGAGGCGAGGCCCTCTCCTGGACGGAGGCGCGTCGATAGTTTAGTTTTTTTTTTTCTGGAATGAAAACGAGAAGGGGGGGCCACAACGTATAGGAGAGGAAGAAAGAGAAAAGGATTTTAAATTTTTAATTATTTTATTTTGCAAAAAGTTGACTTTTACATACGACCTCGAAACGAGGCCCACCGCCTGTCGTCCATAGCGTTTTACCCCCATTCTGAACACAATGGGATATGTATCATAGGCTAATTCGATCGTTAATAATCAGTTTCTGTCAAAATCAACATATAACTCTATATATTGATTTTGAACGCGCATTTCAATTTACCGGGGTCACATACTAACTAGAAAAATTCCAAAAAAATATTTTCTAGCTTCGTATTGACGATACGGTCCTAACAAAACTAGTTTCAATCGAATTCTGAGACTGCTAAAAAATGACCATTTTCCAGTCGATTGAAATTTGGAATCTAGCAATAACTTGACATCGCAGATCCAACAAAAGTGGTTTCGTCGAAATCCGAGGTCGTTTGCAAAATTCCCATTTTTAAGGGCCTGAATTCCATAGCGACTATTCAGAATTTTCAACTGGACATATCATTTGATTTCCGCTATGAAATTTCGATTTGTTAGATTCGTTGGAAAGATATTCACAATTAGATCCCATTATTTTTGGTTTCACTAAAATCCGGATTGTTTTGCACCCGGTACATTCAATTGAAGTTTGAAATCGAATTATCGAACTACCGCGCCATTTTCAATTCCTTTTATATTTATAAATAATTATTTATATTCTAACGACGGCGTATATAATATATACGTTCTAAATATATTCAAAATAAATTTTTCGTCGATATTATTTAAAATAATTCATTTTAAATAATCAAAATTCACTAAAATCGCCAAAATAAAAATTTTAAACTGGTTCAGAATTTCTGGGTTATTACAAGACCGGAGGTCTTCACATCGTTTGGATGATTATTGTTGTCTTGATTGGGAGGCATCCCAAGACAAGGTAATAAGTGGTGATCGTCCAGACGTACTTGGAGATCGACGGATATGCGAGAACCTCTCTCCTGTATTGGACATATGGGACGAGGAATAAGGTGTTTTCGGTTTCGTTCATACCCAGAACGGACTTGTAAATGGATGGTATGTCTGATGTTGTATTCCTTTATGTTGTATTCGTTGATCTCTGCTAAATATATATATATATATGTTTGTTGGCAGATAATTTATTCTCTTGCTTAACACCCTTCCCTGAGACGTACGAGCCCAGAGGTTATATATTAGTAGAAATCAATGGTATGGACTGACAATGTGGCAGGCTAAGATGCAAATGATCAAGGCTTTTGTTGAAAAGCGGAGCCTTGTGGTTGATGATCAAAGCACAACCTGTTTAAGTGTAGCTTTGTGTATAGCGTTACTTCGCGAGCCTCACATCCCGGTTGGAGTAAGAAACGGGACAAGAGAATGCAGGGAGTGCACACCTTTCTTTCTAGCTAGAAGTGATGTCAGCGTTTACATGCCTTGACATTTTTACTTATGTGGATGATGGATTACGAGGCCTCGGTTATATTAGTCGATAGTGACCAATTTATAGGTTCAATAGGACCAGGAAGCGTGTGTTCAAGAATTGCCAATCCACTAAAATATTTGTGGACCGGCCCTTCAGGATCCGAGGGTTCGCCAGCGTCCGAATCTTGAGACATTGCTAAAGTGTCTCGAATCGGTAAGGAGATCGTCCCTAGCCATGACTCGTGGTTGAAATCCAACTTCCATTACGACATCATGCGGTTTTGATTGTAGAACTAGTATGGCGACATAGTAGGATGGGGTACTATGCCGTCTTTGATTGATACATAATGATTGAATTTTTTTTTGAAACATATATACACTAGTAATAATATCAAATCCGATTTATCGTATCAAGCATTTTTGACCATTATACGGTAAAACTCTATCCTCTGGTTTGCATTGTATGATAGGACTTGAGTCTTATAATGGTTTCATTTTTCTAAAAATCATTGCATTGTTTAACGATTTACTTTATTTATGCACTGGCAATCCAATGGAGTAAACCCGTTTCGCGTTAGCGGCGTGGTCCTGCGATTGACCTTATTATTAAATAGGTTAAGTAAGATTTCTCATACTAGTCCCATAACCGACCTATAGTTTGTTTCACTTTGCAAACTCGGGTGCCCTCTTTTCCTCACGGGCAGTCGAGTAGCTTATTTTGCAGATATATTGAGTAGGATTCTGGATCAAAGCTTAATGTTGTGTCCTGATTGATAGACTTCCGCTATATCAGTTTTTTGTTTTTCACTGCATTGTATTAAGTATATTGTAATTTAATCTTCCGCTGTACTATAATTTGATGTACTCTGATATATTCTGTACTCTGATGTTACATTATTGTAATGTTTATAAAAGTCTTCTGTTATTTGTTCTAATGTGTTGTATGCCCAAAGTTAGCGTATTCGGGTTTTGAACGGTCTTGGCCGGTTTAGCGATCGATTAAGTCCGAGCAAAATTCAAGTCGTTACAGTTAGTATCAGAGCTTTGGTTAGCTCAAATCTTTGGGGTACAACTCGTTAGAACTGAACATAAGACTCATCAGAGTTTGGATTAGTAATATCCTATAAAAGAATACTCATTAGAGATAGGACAAGTAGCATCCTAGAATGAGATACTCGATAGAGATGGGGTCAGTAATGCCCTAGAATGAGTTGAGAGTGGCAAGTTTGTAATTAACGTATTTGTGATTATATATATAATCCGATCTTAGAAAATATGATTTTTGAATATATAAAAGTTATATATTTTTGAAAAGTTAATCAACTGATTGATTGATGATTGTGTTGTGCGATTATTAGTTCAACTAATAAAACTATGGAAACCAATAAAAAAATGAAAATTGAGTTGATTAATTAAACAACTTTCAGCTCCGTTCCTTTCGAGAAGATCTTAAGTGGGGGATATTGTAACAAGTCGGAAAATCAGAACCAATTTAAAATTTTATTTTAAAAATTTTTTGTTACAAAATGCGTCAGAATTTAAAAATTCCATTATTAAATTATTGTATATATGAAAATAATAATAATACCGTAAAACTTTTAATGTTATCTATGTAATAACACATGATGTTTAATACTATATGTTTTGAAAATTTAAAGTTTACAAACTTTCTAATAATTATCATTAAATAATCTAGCATTTATCTCATGTATTTATTATCTCCTCTTTCTGCTCTTTTCTCTGTCATTCAAATTCATTTAGAAACAAAGCTATTCCATTTATTTCTCCTTTTCTTCATCCCTTCACTTTATATCTACAATCTTCAAATCTCAAAATAAAATAAAAGCCTACAAAACTATATGCATATTTTGATGATTTATTCTTATTAGTCCAATTAAATACGTCCCCTAGATTACGTTATTTAATTTTACGTGTTTTGAAATTTAAAAAGTCACATAACTTTCTTATATTCATCATTAAAACAATAAATTATGCATTGATTACTTTCCGTTATTCTCTTTTTATGTAATTTTCTTTTGAATTTTTAATAAGAAAAATAGGATAATAAATGTTGATTAAATTAACATGACATGTCTAGTCAACTAATTTATTCACTTGTAACCTACTACATATGTAGAGACTCAAGTGAGGAATAAAATAAAGTATATAACCATACATATATATACATTATATGAAAATATGTATAGGCGTTGTATGAAAATATACATATACAATATATTGAACATACATAAATGCGATATATAAAATGGTCATGAAATGAAATATTCATTGGTTAGTTAAAAATATATTTTGTTAGACAAAAGCATCACTATTAGCATATTAGTGAAATATAAAATCATAAATAAAGGAAAGTCGCCTCTTTCATAAAATAAATAAAATTTGAAATCATATTCAATGAAGCGTGTCATTCATTGCAAGGAAAATAAAAAAGGAAAAGAAAATAATAATAATGAAAATGATAATAATAATTGCCGCATGCATTTCATTCATATCCTTTAATTCTTTATGTTCTCTCTCTTCTTTTCATATACATATATGCCATACTATATACCTTTTATAAATACAAGAGGAAAAAAGGGATAAGATAGACAATTATTAAATTAAATATTATTTAATATATTTTTATTATATATTGACCTTTATCTCACATAGATTAACACCTCATCCCTATCAATTAATTTAATTCTTTTATAACGTGCAATATATGGTTAGCTGGCCTTTTCCGAATTAAAGAAGTAAATAATTCATTTATTTATAAATACCCTAGAATAATCAAACCCTAATTCATATCATAGCCACCGCCACCCTATCCTTCAGTGGCCACTCTTCTTCAAATTTCCTTCATTGATTTCTTCTAATCCATCGTATAATTCACGAAAATTATAATGGAGAGCACCACGAGACTTCTCTAGTCAACGGTCAAGATCATTGAAGGCGGCCTCAATTAAGGTGCGACTTGGAATGAGGAACGACAGTTTTGGGTTGAGCAGTTTTAAAAGAGAACGATGGGTTTTGAGAAGAAAGGTTAAGGGATTTTAATTTTTAATTAATTAATTAATTTTATAATTAATATAATCAATGTTCGTAATGTCGTATCTCTCTCATACGAGGTCGGAATCGGACGAAACGAAGTGCGTTGGAATCACGACGATGAGATTTGCAATATGGAACTGACTAGAGCTGAAACAAAGCACCATGGAAATTCTGACAAAAATCGATGTGAGATCTCTATTTTTAAATAAATTTAATTATTAATCGTGATGTGAAATTTATATTTATACTATATAAAATTCACGTTGGTGTTGTATAGAATTGAAATTGTTTGTTTGTGATTACGATGAACATCTGAATTGAACTATGAATATTCATGTTTTTCAAAAATTTGTGTATACAATAAAAACCATATTTTATTGTGTATACATATATAAATAGAATATTTATGTTCATCAAAATTGTTGCATACAACAAAAACCATTATTTTCATTGTATATATATGAGAATAAATAAAATGTTGCATGAGAATAAAAACAACATTTTTGTTATAAAATGTTGCATTGGAATAAAAATACCATTTTGTTATAAAATGGAATGTTAGATAAAAATGTCATTTTGTTAGATATGTTTTATTAGAACAAATATGTCTTTTTTGTAAAATAATGTTTTATTAGAACAAATATGTCATTTTTGTAAAATAATGTTTTATTAGAACAAATATGTCATTTTTGTAAGATAATGTTTTATTAGAACAAATATGTCATTTTTGTAAAAAAATGTTTTATTAGAACAAATATGTCATTTTTGTAAAATCATGTTTTATTAGATTAAAATGTCACTTTTGCTAGAAAGGTTACATTAGAATAAATATATCATTTTAGTTAAAAATGTTGCATTAGAATTAAATTGTCATATATGTAGATATGTTCATGTTACATTAAACAGTTCATGTTAATATAAAAAATATCATTTTTGTTAGAAATGTTACATTAGATTAAAAATATCATTTTCTTAGAAATGTTACATTAGATTAAAAATGTCATTTATTTTAGTGATAAAAATGTCATTTATGTGAGGGATAAAATGTTGAAACTTCAAAATTCACATTTTTAATGTAAAGATAAAATATATAAAATATTCATTGAATGGATAATAATGTTAGAACATTAAAATTTACATTTTTAATGTAAAGGATGATTTATGTAAAATGATAATTGGTTGAAATATAAAATGTTTAACAATAAAAAGTCTCGATTTTTATTGTATATGAGAAAATATGAAAAACGAACATTTGTTTTAAAAGATTCAAGTCAATAAAAATTTTGTTTACATAAAAAATTACATTTTTAATGTAAGTATGAATCATATAAAAGGATTCAAGTTTATAAAATTTTGTTTACATTAAAATTTACACTTTAATGTATGTATGAGTCATATTAAAATATTCATTGTTTGTAAATTGTTTTCACATTAAAATTTACAAGGTTAATGTAAAAATGAATTATCAGAAAAAGGTTCATTGCTTGAAAAATGTTTTTACATTAAAATTTACATTTTAATGTAAATGAATCATATGAAAATAAAAGATTCATTTTGTAATTAAAAATGTTTTGACATTGAAATTTACATTTTTAATGTAAATAAATCATTAGAAAAAGTTTCATTGTTTAATAAATTATGTTAACATTAAAATTACATCTTTAATGTAATAAAGGATTGATTAAAAAGATTAAACTTTGATAAAAATGTGTTAACATAGAAAAGTACATTTTTAATGTACAAATGATTATATAAAAAGGTTAAAATTTGATTATAATATGTTTACATTCAAAAGCCCATTTTTAATGTATAAAAGGATTCAATAAAAAGAGCATTGTTTGATAAAAAAAATGTTTTTTACATTAAAAATTACACTTTTAATGTAAGCAGGAATAATTAAAATATGCATTGTTTAATATTAACATTTACATGTTATAGAAGTAGAAATGTTCATTTGTTTGATATCAACATTAACATGTTAGAGAAGTAGAAAATGTACTTTTGTTTAACATTATCACTATTATGTTAGCGATATTAGAAATAATTCAAACTGAATTATAACTAGTTAAATTTATTAACCAATGATTTATGTATGTAAACTATTGTTGTTTGAAAACCCCAAACGGGTATTGGGATGACATTTGTCATACACTAGTCCCAATATTTAGTTGTATGTCAACCGATGGATTGACAATCTATGGTGAGCATTATTTATTTATTTATTTATTTTAATGCTCACACAGTTATAAATTTCATTCTGGATGTGAATGGATTGTTTATTGATTATTTATCATTATTGTTATATACATGCAATGTATGAAATCCATATAACTGAAATTATATGGCAATTGATTGGGTCGCGTTCTGATTCAGAATATTTGTAATGTAAAATATATTTAAAATAAAGAACCTTTTGAAATAAATAATATTTTAAAATTATGAATATTTAAAATAATATTCAGTGTAAAATAAAATTATGATTTCTATGTCCCTTTTTAGACGAATATAAAAATATAAAATGTGAAGCCGAATTAAGTAGGAAACGTTATTTAACCCGAACGGGTTTATCGATTGATTTGTTTTACTTTATAATGAACATCAAAAGAAGTGATTTCAAAATCTAATATTTTGAAATTGTTAATACTATAATATGATAAAGATATAGAATATTCAATTTTTATTTAAAATTGAAAAATAAAGTTAAATCATTTTAGAATGAATTTATAAATATTTTGTAAAATAAGTTTCAAAAAGGAAACCAATAAAATATATATAATATTATTATATATTTATATAATGGCCTGAATAGAATGCGTCGCGCAGCGACCGTTCGCGAATTTCGACCATTAACTTCAAATTGATGTAACGGGAAATCCAACAGTCGGATTCTCCTAAAACCTGAACCTTTGATTCTTATCGAAAAGAGTTTTCCAATGAATATGATAGGTTTGAAATCTTAAGGTTGGATTTGGAATTATGTCCAAATCAATTTCAAAAAAAGTCACTATAGATGCAGTTCGGTGGCCATTACTGGAAACCGACTGCATAGGCCTTAATGAAATTATTAGAAATATTAATAAATTGTGTAAAATCATAATAAATGGTTTGGAGAGATTTTGGATGAAAAATTCCATATTTGAAAAGATAAAAATATACTTTTATCGATATGAACTAGTTATTAACTAGAATAAATCTTTAAATTAAGAGTTAATGAAGTTTTCCAATAAATTAATATTTACTTGAAAATAAATAAATAAATTGTATTCTTGGGTTTGTCGTGAATGGTTTCTTCAATAACACTGTTCTTAAACTCAGTTGAGAAAAGAATAAATCTTTTAATTAAGATTATTAGAGTTCCCAATTATATTTTGTATTGGAATAAAATGAAATGTGAATTGTGTTTATTGTGAACTGTGTTTTAAACGACATTTGTTCTTTAACCCAATTAACAGTGAAAATATAATTTGGAATTTTTAAATCTTTTATTAAGATTTAATGTTAATTTTCCAAAGTAGAGTTTTTCCAATTTGATATATTAAATTGGAATTGAATGAGATTCGATTTAATAATAATCGAGATGAGATTCTGTAAAAGAAGACCATTACTATATATGGAATTTAAAAGGCTTTGCCGTTATTCCATATATATTATTAGTCTGATACGGGAATTTATATCGAATATATTGATTTGTTTTCTGTGGAAATTCCATATTTAATGGAAGATGATTTTGGGTTTATCGTGAACTGTGTTTTAAATGACATTGAATCTTCTACCCAGTTAAAGACAAGATTAACTCCTTAAAGTTGAATAATCATTAAACAATGATTTTTGATATTAAAACCACATTGTAGTTTTAAAGAATCTTTAAAAAGAAGATTATATAATAAATTTAGAAGAATTTATCTTCGATTAAATTAATGGGAACCTTTCCCTAATAATGTGAATATTACATTAAAAGAATGTTCTGAATTCGAATGCAGCGTTTGATGTGTTTTTATAACACTTAACTTTTGATTATAAAATAAGCGAGTTATTCGGAAAGACCGGGATTAACCCATTCTGAATAATTACTACGACGATTAAAAGTTGAAGATGAAGACAGTGGTTGAAGACCGGAGGTCCTTACATCGTTTGGATGATTACTGATGTCTTGATTGGGAGGCATCCCACGACAAGGTAATAAGTGGTAATCGTCCAGACGTACTTGGAGATCGACGGATATGCGAGAACCTCTCTCCTGTATTGGACATATGGGACGACGAATAAGGTGTCTCCGGTTTTGTTTAGACCCAGAACTGACTTGTAAATGGATGGTATGTCTGACGTTGTATTCCTTTATGCTGTATTCGTTGATCTCTGCTAAATATATATCTATTTGGTGGCAGAGAATTTATTCTCTTGCTTAAAACTCTTCTCTGAGACGTACGAGCTCAGAGGTTATATATTGGTAGAAATCAATGGTATGGTATGAACTGACGATGTGGCGTGCTAAGATGCAAAAGATCAAGGCTTTTGTTGAAAAGCAGAGCATTGTGGTTGATGATCAAAGCACAACCTGTTTAGACGTAGCTTTGTGTACAGCATTACTTCGCGAGCCTCACACCCTGATTGGAGTTAGAAACGGGACAAGGGAACGCCGAGAGTGCACGCATTTCTTTCTATCTAGAAGTGGTGTCAGCGTTTACAAGCCCTGACATTTTTACTTATGTGGATGATATGTTACGAGGCCTCGGTTATATTGGTCGATAGTGACCAATTTATAGGTTCAATAGGACCGGGAAGCATGTGTTCTGGAATTTCCAATCCACTAAAGTATTTGTGGACCGGCCCTGTAGGATCCGAAGGTTCGCCAGCGTCCGAATCCTGAGACATTGCTAGAGTGTATCGAATCGGTAAGGAGATCGTCCCTAGCCTTGACTCATGATAGAAATCCAACTTCCAATACGACATCATGCAGTTTTGATTGCAGAACTAGTATGGTGACATAGTAGGATGGGATACTATGCCATTTATGATTGATACATTATGATTGAAATTGTTTTTGAAACATATATACACTAATAATAATATCAAATCCGTTTTATCATATCAAGCATTTTTGACCATTATAAGGTAAAACTCTATCCTCCGGTTTGCGTTGCATTGTGTGATGGGACTTGAGTCTTATAATGGTTTCATTTTTATAAAAAGCATTGTGTTGTTTAACGATTTACGTTATTTATGCACTGGCAATCCAATGGAGTAAACCCGTTCCGCATTAGCGGCGTGGTCCTATGATTAACCTTATTATTAAATAGGTCAAGTAACATTTCTCATACCAGTCCCATGACTGACCTATAATTTGTTTCACTTTGCAAACTCGGATGCCCTCTTTTCCACACGGGAAGTCGAGTAGCTTATTTTGCAGATATATTGAGCAAGATTCTGGATCGAAGCTTAAAACTATGTCCAGAGCATTGATAGACTTCCGCTGTATCAGTTTATTGTTTTCCGTTGCGTTGTATTAAGTCTATTGTAATTTAATATTCCGCTGTAATATAATTCGATGTACTCTGATATATTCTGTACTCTGATGTAACATTATTATAATGTTTATTAAAGTCTTATGTTATTTGTTCTAATGTGTTGTATGCCCAAAGTTAGCGTATTCGGGTTTTGAACGTTCTTGGTCGATTTAGCGATCAATTAGGTCCGGGAGAAATTCAAATCATTGCAGAATTTGTGCTTCAATTTGAATTATGCAACAACAAATGTATCTAAAAGTAAATTGTAATAAATATTATTGATAGAACGAAATAACAAAATGTGAAAACGATGATTAAGAAGGTTACATAAATTTTTCATTATTTATGTTATAATTGCTTATGTTTTTTAATGCATAAACTAACATGTCGAGTGGATTAATAACATTTACCTTTTTTCATCTATTGGTTGATTGGTTGGACACAAAGAAATGAACTTAGTAAAAACAAATTGTATTTATAAATATGATAGAAACTACTGTATGATACATAGGTAATAGAATAGTGCAATTATAACGAAATTAAGCATACTAAAATGGCTAAGGTAAAAAATGAGTGAAGGTTTACATCAATGAAATTGTTGATTTTTACTGCATAAAACTTAGTATGCACTTATGAACAAGAAAATTCATTCATATATAGTGTTTCCAGTGTTTAGGTTAAGTGATTCTAGTGGAGGTGTAGTTCCTCTTTACATGCATTCAACTAACTATATTCACATCAAAATCAAATGAATGGATTGAGATTAAATTGAAGGGTGAAATGAAATAAAACTAATATGAGAGAATATGCTTATAAGTTATCTAATAAAAATACATGCAAACCGACAGTATGCGATTTTTAGGAAATACGCAGTGCATCATCAAAAGTTGCAAAGAATAAACTTTAAAAAACATTTGCAGACCAATACAAAGTATCTTGAAGTTGAAAAAACTCTTACACTGAAGAGCCATTAGAAAATGCTATCTTTTTTCATTATCTAAGGAAATACGTTCCATGTCATGTCATGATACTGTAAAACACTCATATCAAATGGCCTAAAGGTAGAAGTGGTCAGTATTTACACGAAATTGATAAAACTTTAAAAACTATAGACTTGGTAGTGCCTATATAAGAAGAAAATCCAAATTCATATATCCTTGACACATTTAAGAAAGCAAATGAATATGGTGACCATCATATTCCAATCATAAAATACCCCCAACATACAGTAATTGTTACGTCAATTTACATAAACTAACTAATTTGGAACCTAAGTTACATTAATATTTGAAATTATCAAGTTTCTAAATAGGTTAATAACATCATGGAAAATGTTTGATAACATAATCTGGTTTCTTAGTATACAATTTGAATTTAAAAAGTAATTTCTACTTTAATATTAAATTAAGTTATGAACTTTAGTAGCTATTGAAACCAATTCCTCTTTCACATTCGAACCCAATAATCAATGCAATGAAACACAATACAAATACAACTAAACTGAAAGCTAAAATGAAAAGCAAGACAACATTAAAATATGTTCATATAAACAACTTTCTAATCATGTTGTAAAAAATATTTCAAATAGTGGATAAACTCCAAACAAAAAGGATCAAAATTTAAAATTGAATGCAAGCGGATAAGATGCGACTATCCAAACCCCCATGCCACGGAAGCAAGGATAATCAGTGGAATATAACACATAAACAATAACAGCAGAATAGAAATATAGCATTACACCAGATAATGCACATCAAGTTACACTGTTAATAATATCAACATTAGAGTTACACAGCATAACATGATCATATTTAGTAAGAATACTGTTTTGCTTAATATAAAATGTCTAAAGTGGAATCAAACATAATATACATAATACAGTCTAAGATAGTATAACAGAAATGATAATAGTCCGTCTTCAGCTCCATAGCTATCCAGAATGAGCCTGCTAAAGCCTGAACACAAGGTTGCCCGCGTAGAAAATAGGAGCACCCGAGTTTGCAAGTGAAAACAAACTACGAGTCAGTCATGGGACTGGTATGAAAAATCTTACCTAACTTATTTAATAATAAGGTCAATCACAGGACCACGCCGCTAATGCGGAACGGGTTTACTCCATTGGATTGCCAGTGCATGAAATAAATTAAATCATTAAACAACGCAATGCTTTTTAGGAAAATTGAAGCCGATATAAGATTGAAGTCCCATCACACAATGCAACCCAAATCGGAGGATAAGTTTTACCTTATAATGACCAAATATGCTTGATACGAATAAAACAAAATCATTTGATACAATTATTTGTGTGTATATGTTTCAAAAACAATTTCAATCATAATGTATAGGTTCAAAAACAATTTCAATCATAGTAGGATGGCATAGTACCCCATCCTACTATGTCGTTTTATAGGTTTACAATCTAAACCGCACAATGTCGTATTGGAAGTTGGATTTCCATCATGAACCAAGGCAAGGGATCGTCCTTACTGAATTCGAGACAATCTAGCCCATGTATCAGGATACGGCTGCAACTAGGAAAATGCAGGGTCGGTCCTCTCTTACTTTTGAGGATTGGCAATTCCTGAACAATACGTTTCCCCGCCCTATGGGGGGTAAATCAAGAGCCACTAGGGACTCAAATCTGAGGTACCTCGCTTTCCAACATCCACGTAATAAAAATGTCTAGGCTCCATACCATGACACCAATCCTAACTAGAAAGAAACGCCTGTCCTCCCTGTCGTCCATTATCCCATTTCTGGTTCATACGGGGGTGTGAAGCTCGCGAATTAACGCTATACACAAAGCTATGCTATTTAAAGTCGTGCTTTGATCATCAACCACAAGACTCAGCTTTTCAAAAAAAGCCTTGATCACTTGCATCTCAGAATGCCACACTGACAATTCACGCCATGCGACTGATATCCATCAATATATAACCTCTAAGCTTGTACTTCTTAGAGAAGGGGGTTAAGCAAGAGAATAAATTCTCCTCCACCAAACATATATATATTTAATTGAAATCAGTCAACATAAAACGAAATCCAATGTCAGACAAACATTCATTTACTAGTCCATTCTGGGTCTGAACGAAACCGGAGGCACCTTATTCCTTGTTCCATATGTCTAATATGGAAGAGAGGCCCTTACATATCCGGACAATCAACAAATACGTCCAGACCACTACAACTGTAACCTCATCAAGGGAGCTACCCATATCGAAGGCATCAGTAGTAGTCCATTCGATATGAAGATTACTGGTCTTGCACCATGTTCATTATCTTCGACTTTTAGTCGCCATTCAATTATTCGAAATGAGAATTAACTCGGCCTTTTCAAATAATTCACGTATATGTAGAATTCAAATCAATTCTTTCCATGGTTAAACTATTTGACATTCATGATTCAATTCAACATAATAATTTCATGTCAAATACATCTAACCATCAAAAATATCTGATAACCAAGTAAAATTGGTTTATTTCCATTGCACATCGTTTACAATATTTTGAACGATTTACACTATTTTTATTTATATAAAAATAGCCCATTTTAAATAAACAATGCTTCAGGTCATTACGCGGCCCTGGCGCCGTTTTCATTCAGATTTGAATTACACATTTCTCAAAAATTAATCATTGGATCTTAATAAATTTAATATAATCGTAAATATCTTTCCAAAGCGAACCTAACGGTTTTGGTTTTGGGAAAATCCGACGGTCGGATCTCTCGGTATAATCGTTTAAAGTTATGATTCTGAAACGTGAAATATCGCGCGCGATTCATTTTATTTTATACATACATACATACATACATACATATATATATATATATATAATTCATTGGATGATTTTTAAACCATTTTCACTTCAAAAATTTGGCTAACGCCTTTAAATTTCGGAAAATTTCGCCATAGCCTTCTTTGTTCGGAGGGCGTTTTGGAAATCGGATTGGGCTGTATTAGGCACCCAATAAAACCAGAAAAAGCATATACAATTTTTGGCGACCTGTCTATGCCCAAGGGAGAGTGTAAAGATCATGTCTCTAGAGATTATATCTCGTCACCTCGTGTAATGTTGGAAATAATTAATCCATATGTCGTATCTAAAATCAAGAGAGACGTGAATTATTGTCATCTCCAGACCCATATGGGATTTTTATTAATTCCTGCAATTTACCGTTGTATTTTGTATAGTCCATATTAGTCCTCAGTTCAACCTGTAATTCCATCATCGTCATACAAGCGTCTCTCTCGTATGGTAATCTCAACCTCATCATATAAGCTCCAAATTTTTATATGGAATATGACATGCTATGATACCAATAGTCCGTCTTCGGTTCTACTTGAAATGTAGTCATCGCCATACAAGTCTCTCGCTTGTATGGTAATTCCAGCCTCGTCATACAAGCTCCAAATGCTTATATGGTATATGATAGAGTATGCTATCTTAACGTAGTATGCCATGTAGGGTAGTTCAAAATTAATTATTACTATCCTATGGCGTAATTTATAATCTCACACAGAACAACCAGCACACCGTATCCAATGACATTCACAGGAGTTTATAATAATAAAATTGCGTATCCATATCATTAAGGTTTACCTATTTGTCGGGCATGCAAATAAATTCTTTACTCCACAGCAAATCCATTTACCTATTTAGCATGTGTATATATATGCATATCTAAGCTAAAAATAATATTTTCAATGAACAAACATTTATTTCAACACATGGTTATTTTTAACACTTCATATACATGTTAAAAATAATATTTCTAATGAACAAACATTTGTTTCACTACATAGTTAATTTTAACGCTTCATATACGTGTTAAAAATAATATTTCCAATGAACAAACATTTATTTCACTACATGGTTATTTTTAACGCTTCATATACATGTTAAAAATAATATTTCCAATGAGCAAACATTTATTTCACTACATGGTTATTTTAATGCTTCATATACATGTTAAAAATAATATTTCCAATGAACAAACATTTATTTCACTACATGGTTATTTTTATCGCTACATATACATGTTAGAAATAATACTTCCAATGATCAAACATTTATTTCACTACATGGTTATTTTTAATGCTTCATATACATGTTAAAAATAATATTTCCAATGAAAAAAAAAATATTTCACTACATGGTTATTTTATAGTTCATTAACACATTAAAAATGATGTTTTTATTGTACAAATATTTATTCCTACCAATGACTATTTTATATAATTAGTACATATAATAAATATGTTATTTTTATTGTTCAAATAATTTATTCAACACACGAATATTTTTAGCGGTTCAAACATACAAATAAAATGTTATTTTTATTGTTCAAATGATTTATTGAACACAACAACCATTTTATATAGTTCATTTCAGAAAATTCAGCATTACAATGGCAGGGTGTTGTAGCACCGACATAGTGTCTGAGCACTGCTCCTCTTCTAACCTAGGCCTTGCAACCTTACAACAATTGCATTTCAATGATTTCCACAATACAATTCATTTTCACAACACAATGAATTTACCACAAACTTAATCAATTTTGTTGCAACCACAATCGATCATTCACAATTTTATACAACGCATATATGTATTTTATATAGCGTGTATATATATATATATATATTTAGTATCACAATCCCAATCCATTTAAATCGTCCATGGTCTATGGACGAGGGAGGTATACATATATAAATATATATATCCATTTCAATTTCATTCAGCGCATATATGATTTATACAACATATGTACAATTTATACATCGCTTATATAATTTATACAACATTTATATATATTATATACAACGCTTATATAATTTATACATCGCTTATATAATTTATACAACACTTATCCATTCCAATTTGAATTTAGAAATCTCACATTGGATTCCACTCCTCCTTAATTGACGGCTAGCTCTAGAATTCCTCCGGTCACTTCTAGAATGTAGTGTACGATGTCACAGTCCCAATGCTTCCTGTTTCATCGCATTTCGACATTGTATCAAAAAGATATGATTTTTATAAATCAATTTAAATTACAATGCTTTTTAACTGTTGTAAATCATTAAATTATATACCTTCTTCCCCCAAATTACGCAGGCCATTGAAACCCAAAACCGTTGATTTCTACGGCTGGATTTTGCTAAAAAAACGAGACACCTGGAGATGATCGGACTACTCCCCCTTGTCGGGTTACGCAAGCCGCACCTCCCACACCCAATCACCTCGAAGTCGATCGAGTTCCTGGCTCCAGAAATCGAAAGGAACGACAACTATTTGAGAGTGCCAATCGAGATGAATACGCCATGATAAACAACTCCACCCGTTGGATTTGTAGATTGTATTGAGCTCTTTAAAATTGCTTCAGGAATTGTTGGAATTCATTGTGAGGATATGAAGATCGAACGGGTTCTTTTCTAGACGATTTATCGCGTTGAACGAAGAAGGGAGGCGGCGTTGATTTTTCTGAGGAAATAGGAGAGGGTTTGGCTAATTTTGATTGGCCCTTTTAATATTAAATTTTATTATTTAATTCATTAAATTCCAAAAATGCCCGCTAATCCATATGAACCCCGAATCAAACCCAGTGAGTGTCGTCCCTAGCTAAATACCCCCATTCCGGACACAATAGAATATGTTTCATGAGCCCATTTGACTGTTTCAGTCAGTTTTTCTCAAAATTAAAATATATAACATTCAATATTAGATTTGAATGTACATTTTAATTTACCGGGGCCACATACTGATTCCAAAAATTCCCGAAAAATAAATCTATCTATGTTTTGACAATACGGTCCTAACAAAACTAATTTCGTCGAATTTGGAGACCATTTGAAAAATGGCCTTTTTAATGGTCGATCCAACTCAACAGTTATCTAATGCGTTTTAGTTTACCACGCTCACATATCAATTCCAAAAATTATGGAATTTTAAACCTAGCAATAATTTGACACTCTGGATCCAACAAATTTTGTTTCATCATAAACGGAGGTCGTTTGCAAAATGGCTATTTTTAAGGGTTTTGTTCTAATTTAAAAATCGAATTTTTAAATTCTGATGCCTTTTTTTGACAAAATTTCCTTAAAATAAAATTTTAAATTGATTCTGATTTCCGGTTTGTTACATAAGAATTCATACAAAACTAGAGTCGAGATCTTTTATTATAGCAAAGTAACATAGTTCCCTACGTCAAGATGGAATGAAGAAGAAGAAATTGCAGATCCCTTTCGATTGAAATAGGATGAAATGTAATTTGTGGTTGTGATAAATGGATGAGTACATGCAAATGTGAATTACAATATCAAATTGAAGTGATTAAATCTAGGAAGTAAATACAAACCACAATCATAAATTAAAATATAAATCATCAACTATATCTTAAATCTGAGAAAATGTTCAATAGTAAACCCACCAAATCTGAGAAGATCAGCGATACTATTCACAACGAGAAAAAAAAATTCATCATACCATATTTTCTATTGTCGTTGAGCTTACTTTGTGGCTGGGGAGGAAGGTTGTAGTTTCGAATACTGAGGAGATGGGACGATTGTCATGACTTACGATATTGAGGTGGTAGGTTTCCGTGAACAAATTGGGTTTTTTATGGTATTGAGGAGTTGGGAAGAAATCTCAATTAACGATTTGTGTAGCTGAGAAGTAAGAGGGTTAAAGCGTAAATTAGATTGTCAATACGAGAAGATAACGATGGAAAGCCCGGAAGAAATCTAAGGTCACATATTAATTTGTTTAGCAGAGGAAGAATCGGAGGAGGACAAGGGTTGAAGAAATTGTCAGGTGTGAATTAGATTACCAAGCCAAATATATTGGGCTTTAGAGCCTTCTATTTTGCCAGATTTTTACAGTAGACAAAACTCCTATGGTCGGTTTGATTAACTCAAAAAAAATACCATGAAAGCACCCATATACTGGTTATGTAAAACATAGTACATAAAGTATCATATAAATTGCATAAATAAACACTACTAATGAAAGAAAACAAAACCCTAATTAAAAAATATAGTAATAGCTTCTCTGTTATTAATTAATGAAAGAACATATGAAATTAATAATGTAAATAAAACATTTTTTGTTTTTGAATAAATTGTTGTACCAATTTTTTGTCTTTATATTATTATCAATGTTGGCTATACTAGATAAGATAAATCGCTCCCAGAGATGAGAAAATCGTCTTCTTTCAGGAATATTTTCCTCTTTCTTTATCACAATGGGTTGATTGAAAACTTTTTTCAGGATAAAATGGATATTATCTTTACAAGTTTGATTACTTCCATATATCAAAAAAACACTCATAAGTTTATCGAATGATGCTTATTGTTTCTTAATTGCAAAATGAAAAATAAATAATTATGTTGAAGGAATGTGTATTTATTGAGGGAATGAAATATCTATTTTTCAATAGTTGTTTTTTTAGCAATCGTGACTATTTTTCAACGGATATTACTATTGTCTTTTGAATTCAAATTCAACAGCCAACAAAATATACCATCCCGAATGGGGCACTTCTCTTGGATCCATGATACCTGACCTGACAGGTTGAACCCTATTAGCGGGGGCATTTCCCACGCTCCCCAACCTTATGGTGCCGTCACCCAGGACCACCTCCTTCATAGGAAACAACATTTGACAATTTTATTTGAAGATTTTCAACATTCGCTACATTTTTAACATTTAAACAATAAAAACAATATTTTAAGCATCGTCATAGAAATTAGTATATGTATGAAGGTAGCTTGCGGCTTTAAACTTTCATTTAGTGCAAACAACTCAAAGTTTTGTCAAGGTGCTTTGGCGAATGTGTCTTGAACCAAGGACCTTATTAGTGACCTATCGAAGTCGTCACATATACTATTTTTTATAGTGGAGTACAATTCTTTGTTCCTACGCGTTTAACGGTTTTGTTTAATATCTTGATTTAATGTAAGATCCAGTAACTTCCCCGGTAAGGAAAGAGCGGATACTTCGAGAACAACACACAAAAGAACGCAGACAGAAGAACATTTCATTGTATATTACAACCATTCCATCAGAATATAAGAATATACAGAGTATGAATAAATATTACACAGAAAATAACAGAGATTTAAATTACATTTAAATACATCGCAGCGGAAAAATATACAAAACACAACTAGAGTAATACACGGATACAGAGCTTTCCGAGTATCGTTCCAGTTGTAAATCAGGATCCAATGGATATAAATCTGCAAAACCAAAACTACTAGCTGCCCGTGTCAAAATAAGGGCACCCAGAGTTTAGGTTAAAACAATAAACTCCAGGTCAGTCATATGACTGGTGTGAGAACTAAAACAGTTATTAATCTTTATTTTAAAGTTAGGTAAATCAAGGGACCACGCCATATAGCACGGAACGGGTTTCCTCCCAAGAACACCAGTGCATAAAACAAACAGCGCAATGCTAAATAAAGAAAAATGAAGCTGTTATATATAAGACCCAGGTCCCATCACACAACGCAACGCAAGCCGGAGGATAGGGTTTTACCTTATAACAGCCAAAGAATGCTTGATACGCGAAATTTTATCTTTTGATTCTTAATCAGACTCCAACCGTAAATTAGTAAGAGAACGATTCCATAAGTATTAACCCCGAAGGCCGAAACCAACATCAGACCAATACCCAGGAAACCACCCATTAGCTCGTTTCCAGTTAGTTTCTGATTTTATATACAATCATAAATATCAATCATAGGCGGCATGGGTACCATATATCATGTCGCTGTACTAGGCTATACAATCAAAACCGCAAGTCACATAATTGGAAATTGGATTTCCATCTGTGAACCGAGGCAAAAGATAGTCCTCACCGAATTCGAGACGCACTAGTCCGCCCATCAGGCAAGCATGCAGGCAAGCCTTGGATCGTCAGGGTCGGTCCACCGATGTGGATTATTATGCCTGAACACTGCGTTTCCCCGCCCTTTGGGGCGTAAATGAGCCAAAGAATGACTCCATCGGCTTCACATAGTCACCGATATATCTGAGGTGCCTCGCAAACCAACCACATAAGTCAAACTCGTCAGGGCGTGTAAAACCACTGACGCCACTTCTAACTAGAAAGAAACGCATGTCCTCCCTGATGTCCTCTCCCGTTTCTGGTTCACAATCGGGGTGTGAGGCTCGCGAATCAACGCTACACAAAGCTACGCCACAACGGCCGTGCTTTGATCATCAACCACAAGACTTTGCTTTTCAACAAAAGCCTTGATCATTTGCATCTTAGCATGCCACACAGGCAAACCACTCCAAGCAACCGATATCCATCAATCACAAAGAATGATATCCAATGTCGGACACACAGTCCATTTACAAGTCCGTTCTGGGTCTGAACGAAACCGGAGGCACCTTGTACCTCGCTTATCCATCGATCTCCAAGTACGTCTGGACGACCACTAACTGATTCCCTCCTCTTGGGTGTACGGCCCAATCAAGATCATCAGTAATTATCCAAACGACGTGAAGACCTCCGGTCTTTAACCACCTTCTTCATCTTCAACACCACGTCGAATCAGTTATTCAGAATGGGATAAACCTGGTCTTTCTGAATAACTCGCGTATATAATAAACAAGTGTTACACAAACACAGCATATGCCTCATTCCAATTCATCAGTCTCTAACCGTAAATTAGTAAGAGAACAATCCCCAAATATTAACCCCGAAGGCCGAAACCAACATCAGATCAATACACAGGAAACAATTCTTCTTAACTAACCTCCAGTTAGTTTCTAAATTTCACATTCTTAGGGAAAGGTTCCCATTAATTTTATCAAAGATAAATTCTTTAATTTTATTCTTTAATCTCCTTTGAATACCAATTCAAACCAAATTATGGTTTATCCAAACTAGCCGGGATTAACGAACCTTACCGAAGTAATCATTTGTTTTAATTTCCCAATCCCAACCTATTCATCCCATGAAGTAAAACTGGTAATACTTCATATCTAACACCACGGTGTTATCGGTAAATTCAATTACCATTTCACATTCAAATCTAATTAAAGATTTAACTATCGCCTGGAGCAAAACTGGTGATGCTCCCTTCTCGATCTTTTCAACCTGATTAAAGATTCATTAAAACTCCACTTAGTTTTAATCTTTATCTGGGTTAAAGAACCGATCTCATTTAAAACACGGTTCACGATAAACCCCAAAATCAGATCACATTTCAATCAGTCCCTAACCGTAAATTAGCGAGTGAGCAATTCCCTAAGTATTAACCCCGAAGGCCGAAACCAACATCAGATCAATACCCAGAAAACCATTCATCTTAGCTGATCTCTAGTTAGTTTCTGATTTTCTTAACTCCTTTGGGTCTAAGAACAGTATTATTGAAGATACCGTTCACGACAACCCAAAATCACATTCCATTAATTATCGGGTTAAAGAACAAGTGTTATTTAAAACACTATTCACGATAAACCCAAAAATCAAAACCAATTCAATTCCAATTAAATATTATTTAATTGGTACACTTCATTAAATCTAAACAAAAAGATTTAATCTTTTTCTCAACTGGGGTTAAGAACAGTGTTAATGAAGACACCATTCACGACAAACTCAAATCCAGTTTGATATTAAATACAAGGCTCTGAATAGAAAATATATCGGCTTATATTCAATAACAAATTCTACGACCAACAAATATCGTATTGGAAATAACGATATAAATATATATTTCAAATTTCCATAACAATATCCGTATAATCCCGAAATCCAACATCGAAATATTCCAAAGACGATTTCGATTCAAATCCATTCCAATTCAATTATTGGAAATTCTGGTTATCATCAAAACCATTTCAAATCCAATTTATTTATTTTAAAAATAAACAAATTATTATTCTAGTTCAAAACTAGTTCATTTCGATAAAAATCTACTTTTATCTTTTCAAATATGGAGTTTTTCATCCCAATTCTTCCCAAATCATTTCTTATGATTTTACACAAATTATTACTATTTTTAATAATTTTATCAAGGCCCGTACAGTCGATTTCCATCAATGGTCATCGATCTGCATTTACAGCGAGCTTTTCCAAATTTGATTTGGACATAATTCCAAATCCAACCGTTAGATTTCAAATTTCTAATATCCGTTAGAAAGCTCTTTTCGATACGAACCCAATGGTTCCAGTTTTAGGAGAATCAGACGGTCGGATCTCCTGTAATATCCATTCGAAGTCAATGGTCGAAATTCGCGAACTTCCGCGGCGCGGCTCGTTCTATTCAGGCCATTATATATATATATTATATATTTCGTCGATTTCCTTTTTAAAACGTATTATATAAATCGTTTTAAATTCGTTTTCAGCACGATTTCAACTTCCATCTCAAATTCAAATCAAAATTGAATTTTCCAATATAAATTTGTTTTAAATTCATTTCAACTCGATTTCAATTCAAATCAATTTCAATTCAAATCGGTTTTAATTCAAATCGATTTCAGTTCAATTTCAATACGTTTTAAATTCAATTCAAAATTATTTCAATTCTATTTTAATCTAATTCGAATTTCAATTCTATTCAGTTTAATTCGAATTTCAATTCTTTTCAATTTAATTTAAATTTCAATTCATATCAATTTAATTCGAATTTCAGTTCATATCAATTTAATTTGAATTTCAATTCATTTCAATTTAATTCGAATTTCAATTCTTTTCAATTAAATTGGAATTTAAATTCTTTTCAATTTAATTCGAATTTCAATTCATTTCAATTTAATTCGAATTTCAATTTATTTCAATTTTATTCGAATTTCAATTTATTTCAATTTAATTTGAATTTCAAATCTTTTCAAAATATCAGATTTTGAAATCACTTTCGATATTCATTGTAAAATGAATAAAATCAACAAAATTCCCGTTCGTGGTAAAATGGCGTTTAACTACTTAACACGGCTTCACATTTCAATATTCACTGAAAATTATTTTAAAATATTCGATAATTCTGAACTGGAATCAGACACAGTCAATTACCATATAATGTGATTATATGGATTTCACACAACAAATGTGTATAGCAATAATGAAAACAGTAATCCATCATCCAGAGTGCATTCTACACTGTATAAGCATTGAATATAAATATTCAACGCTTACACAGCCTGTCAATCAATCGATCGACATACAACTAATTATTGGGATTAGTGTATGTCATATTTCATGCCAATACCTGTGTGGGGTCTTCAAACAACAAACACAGGTTCTATTTGTGTAGTCGGGCGATGTGTAAAATTTATCGTCCCAATCAATATAAGTCAAATCAGTGTATATAAACAAATCGTCCGATTTGTTTATAAATATTTATTTTATATACACGTTAAAAATTATATTTTTAGCTATAAAATATTTTCCACTATAAAATATTTTATTTCACATCACACAATCCAATTTCACAACACAACAATCAAACAGACAAGTCATCCATGGTCTGTGGACGACGGGTATCGGGTGCTACTAAACACCGTCTGCATCCTAGTATATAGTTCAACTAGAAATAAATTTAAAAGTGAGGAGTTCTCACAGAGGGTTCCACTCCGCCGTGCTTTGCTTTTGAACTGCTGATCCGTCTGAATCTGTTTGAAATTCTAATGCAGTCCTTTTTCCGCTGTTCATAATAAAAATTATATTTTCATCACTTTATTCCAATAAATAAAAATCATACTTTTATGTCTACTTCTTATATTTTTTTTACAACGCTTCTTTCTATATAATAATTATATTTTTATATCTGGCTATTACTTATATTTTTAAAACAACGTTAATTTTAATTTTAAGGCAATGCAAATTTTATTTTAAAATCAATGCTATCTTCATTTTCAAAAAGATTGTTATATATATATATATTCAAAACAATGTAAATTTTCCCCTTTAAAACAATGCTGACTTTATTTACAAAAATAATGTTACTTCTATTTTTAACTATAAATTATTTTTAAATCAAAGAAATTTATATTTTAAAAACAATACCTTTTTATATTTTTCAAAAGTAATGCTATTTTTATTTTTGACTATAAATGCTATTTTTATTTTTATTTGAAACAATACTTGTTTTTAAAACAATGCGATTTATTTTTACAAAATTAATGTTATTCTTATTTTTCTTTCCAAAAATATATTACTGCTTGATATACTAAATTACACTGACTAATATAAATGAAAAGAAAATTAACCTTTTCCCAACGTTCATAAGCGTTATCGCCTTCTTCTTCTATCAGGAAGCATAGGCCGCGGTCTTCAAGCTTCTGCTCGAAATTAGGGTTGATATTTGCACGCTGCACGAGACGTTGTAGCCCGATCGACCCTGCCCTGTGAAGCGCCCACGGGAGCCGGTCCTCCTCCCCAAATCCCGGCAAACTCGGTGGTGGCTGGTCAGAAAAATCCTGACGCGAGCGACGCGAGTTTATGGGGCCCATTCGAGCAAAACACTGAACGTTAGATGCTCAATCTCGTATTGATTTGGAGAGGATGGAAATCTCCATAAAATTACTTCAGAAATTTTTGATTCCACTGAGAGGATCGAAATTTAAGGAAGGAGAAAGATTGGAGCTCCTCCATCGATCACTTTCCTGAAGGAAGTGAGTTTTAGATTAATGAATTAGGTTAAACGAGAATTCCCATTGGCCGGTAAATATATATATATATATATATATATATAATTTTAACTTCCGTAAATAGTAACTTTTCCATTCGACCTCGAAACGAGACCCACCGCCTGTCGTCCCAAGCTAATTACCCCCATTTCGAACACAATGGGATATGTATCGTAAGCTGATTCGATCGTTTCGATCAGTTTCCATCAAAATCAAAATATAAATCTATATATTGAATTTAAACGTGCATTTCAATTTACTAGGGCCACATACGGACTCTAAAAATTCTCAAAAAATATTTTCTAACTTCGTATTGACGATACGGTCCTAACAAAACTAATTTCGTTAAATTCGGAGACCGTTTGACAAATGGCCATTTTACAGTCGATTAAAATCAACTAAAACTGTCAAAACACGTTTTCCTCTTCCACGCTCACATATTGATTCAGAAAATTATGAATTTTGAAATCTAGCAATAACTAGACATCCTGGATCCAACAAAAGTGGTTTCTTCGAAAACAGAGGTCGTTTGCAAAATTTCCATTTTCAAAGGCCTTTATATATATTAAAAAATATATAAATTCCACAGCGACTTTTCTGAATTTTAAACTGGACATATCTTTCAACTTCTAAAGTGAAATCTCAGTTTCTTACATCCGTTAGAAAGATATCGTCAAACAGATTTAGATATTTCTGGTTTCGTCCAATTCCGACTTAAAACGAATTCTGTATATTCATTTGAAATTCGAAATCGAAATTTCAAAGTACCGCGCCATTTCAGGCTCGTTATATAATTAAAATAAATTTATTCATTTTAACTTCATCGAAAATAAATTTTTCGTTGTTATTATTTAAATAACTCATTTTAAATAATCAAAATTCATTAAAATAGCCAAAATAAAATATTTAAATTGGCTCAGAATTCGGGGTTATTACAATCTCCCCCACTTAAAACTTTTCGTCCCCAAAAAGGAACAAAGCCGAAAGTTGTTTAACTAATTAACTCAACTTCCATTATTTCCATTACGGCTTAAGTTCTTCAACTTTTCAGTTTCTAAGAACTTTTCAATTTTTTCAAAAATTTGGCTAACATCCTAAATTTTCGAAAAATTTCGCCATAACCTCCCCTGCACCGAGGACTTCGGGATATTTCATATAGCCTCCCATGGCCTTCTTCAATCCAAAAGTAAAAGAAAAAGCCAATCGGCTCATAAAATCATCATCACCCAAACGAAATAGTAAATTATGGTAAACATGTACCTACTTGTCGGGCAAACAATTTTATTCTTCTGCTCTAGCCTCCTTGCTATGACCTGTTTAAAGTAAGTACATGTATATGCATGCAAATGCGACAAATTTTCAATATAATTCACTATTTGGTTCAATTTAGCCTAAATTCACCGTTCATTCACATAATGGTTTAAATGAATAATCATACAGCACCACCATCAATCAATTAGTGAATTTAACGTTTCAAATTCGTAATTTTGATATATAGTCATAAATCACATTTTTGATGCCAAATCACAACAATAAGCCCTATCTAATTTTGGTTCTCATACTAGTCTAATGGAAATATATAGATATCACACTTTCGAAGCTCGAACATAAATACTGATGATGAGATCTCAATCATCAGTATCATCTTCAGGCGTCTAGAATGTGATTCTATATCTATCCAGTATATTAAAACTTCGAATATACATTTGCAAGGCGTATATGCAAAATCTTTATATATCGGTTTGTCCAAATTAATTTAATATAAATATTCAAATACGTATAAAACGATTTAAATTTCAAAACAAAACTTGTTTTCATTTTAAAAATATACTCTTCACACTCCTTCTAGGACACTATGGATCCTATCTCATTCTAATTGGATATTACTAATCCAATATCTGATGAATTCTTTCGTACGGTTCTAACGTGCCTTGTTCTCCGAGCTTTGTAAACCAAAGTTCCGATACCAAATGGAAGAGCCAGTAACTTCCCCGGTAAGGAAAGAGCGGATACTTCGAGAACAACACACAAAAGAACGCAGACAGAAGAACATTTCATTATATATTACAACCATTCCATCAGAATACAAGAATATACAAAGTATGAATAAATATTACACAGAAAATATCAGAGATTTAAATTACATTTAAATACATCGCAGCGGAAAAATATACAAAACACAACTAGAGTAATACACGGATACAGAGCTTTCCGAGCATCGTTCCAGCTGTAAATCAGGATCATGTGGATATAAATCTTCAAAACCAAAACTACTAGCTGCCCGTGTCAAAATAAGGGCATCCAGAGTTTAGGTTAAAACAATAAACTCCAGGTCAGTCATGTGACTGGTGTGAGAACTAAAACAGTTATTAATCTTTATTTTAAAGTTAGGAAAATCAAGGGACCACGCCATATAACACGGAACGGGTTTCCTCCCAAGAACACCAGTGCATAAAACAAACAGCACAATGCTAAATAAAGAAAAATGAAGCTGTTATATATAAGACCCAGGTCCCATCACACAACGCAACGCAAGCTAGAGGATAGGGTTTAACCTTATAACAGCCAAAGAATGCTTGATACGTGAAATTTTATCTTTTGATTCTTAATCAGACTCCAACCGTAAATTAGTAAGAGAACGATTCCCTAAGTATTAACCCCGAAGGCCGAAACCAACATCAGACCAATACCCAGGAAACCACCATTCTTAGCTCGTTTCCAGTTAGTTTCTGATTTTATATACAATCATAAATATCAAACATAGGCGGCATGGGTACCATATATCATGTCGTTGTATTAGGCTATACAATCAAAACCACAAGTCACGTAATTGGAAATTGGATTTCCATCTGTGAACTGAGGCAAAAGATAGTCCTCACCGAATTCGAGACGCTCTAGTCCGCCCCTCAGGCAAGCGTGCAGGCAAGCCTTGGATCGTCAAGGTCGGTCCAACGATGTGGATTATTATGCCTGAACACTGCGTTTCCCCGCCCTTTGGGGCGTAAATGAGTCAACGAATGACTCCATCGGCTTCACATAGTCACCGATATATCTGAGGCGCCTCGCAAACCAACCACATAAGTCAAACTCGTCAGGGCGTGTAAAACCACTGACGCCACTTCTAACTAGAAAGAAACGCATGTCCTCCCTGATGTCCTCTCCCGTTTCTGGTTCACAACCGGGGTGTGAGGCTCGCGAATCAAAGCTACACAAAGCTACGCCACAAAGGCCGTGCTTTGATCATCAACCACAAGACTTTGCTTTTCAACAAAAGCCTTAATCATTTGCATCTTAACATGCCACACAGGCAAACCACTCCATGCAACCGATATCCATCAATCACACAAAATGATATCCAATGTCGGACCACAGTCCATTTACAAGTCCGTTCTGGGTCTGAACGAAACTGGAGGCACCTTGTACCTCGCTTATCCATCGATCTCCAAGTACGTCTGGACGACCACTAACTGATTCCCTCCTCTTGGGTGTACGGCCCAATCAAGATCATCGGTAATTATCCAAACGACGTGAAGACCTCCGGTCTTTAACCACCGTCTTAATCTTTGACACCACGTCGAATCAGTTATTCAGAATGGGATAAACCCGGTCTTTCTGAATAACTCACATATATAATAAACAAGTGTTACACAAACACAACATACGCCTCATTCCAATTTATCAGTCGCTAACCGTAAATTAGTAAGAGAACAATTCCCCAAATATTAACCCCGAAGGCCGAAACCAACATCAGATCAATACACAGGAAACCATTCTTCTTAACTAACCTCCAGTTAGTTTCTAAATTTCACATTTTTAGGGAAATGTTCCCATTAATTTTATCAAAGATAAATTCTTTAAATTTATTCTTTAATCTCCTTTGAATATCAATTCAAACCAAATTATGGTTTATCCAAACTAGCCGGGATTAACGAACCTTACCCAAGTAATCATTTGTTTTAATTTCCCAATCCCAACCTATTTGTCCCATGAAGTAAAACTGGTAATACTTCATATCTAACACCACGGTGTTATCGGTAAATTCTATTACCATTTCACGTTCAAATCTAATTAAAGATTTAACTATCGCCGGGAGCAAAGCTGGTGATACTCCCTTCTCGATCTTTTCAACCTAATTAAAGATTCATTAAAACTCCACTTAGTTTTAATCTTTAACTGGGTTAAAGAACCGATGTCATTTAAAACACGGTTCACGATAAACCCCAAAATCACATTACATTTCAATCAGTCCCTAACCATAAATTAGCGAGTGAGCAATTCCCTAAGTATTAACCCCGAAGGCCGAAACCAACATCAGATCAATACCCAGAAAACCATTCATCTTAGCTGATCTCCAGTTAGTTTCTGATTTTCTTAACTCCTTTGGGTCTAAGAACAGTATTATTGAAGATACCGTTCACGACAACCCAAATTCACATTCCATTAATTATCGGGTTAAAGAACAAGTGTTATTTAAAACACTGTTCACGATAAACCCAAAAATCAAAACCAATTCAATTCCAATTAAATATTATTTAATTGGTACACTTCATTAAATCTAAACAAAAAGATTTAATCTTTTTCTCAACTAGGGTTAAGAACAGTGTTAATGAAGACACCGTTCACGACAAACCCAAATCCCATTCGATATTAAATACAAGACTATGAATAGAAAATATATCGGTTTATATTCAATATCAAATTCTACGACCAACAAATATCGTATTGGAAATAACAATATAAATATATCTTTCAAATTTCCATAACAATATCTGTATAATCCCGAAATCCAACATCGAAATATTCCAAAGACGATTTCGATTCAAATCCATTCCAATTAAATTACTGGAAATTCTAGTTATCATCAAAACCATTTCAAATCCAATTTATTTATTTTAAAAATAAACAAATTATTATTCTAGTTCAAAACTAGTTCATTTCGATAAAAAACTACTTTTATCTTTTCCAATATGGAGTTTTTCATCCCAATTCTTCCCAAATCATTTCTTATGATTTTACACAAATTATTACTATTTTTAATAATTTTATCGAGGCACGTATAGTCGATTTCCATCATTGGTCATTGAACTGCACTTACAACGACCTTTTCCAAATTTTATTTGGACATAATTCCTAATCCAACCATTAGATTTCAAATTTCTAATATCCATTAGAAAGCTCTTTTCGATACGAACCCAACGGTTCCGGTTTTAGGAGAATCCGACGGCGGATCTCCCGTAATATCCATTCGAAGTCAATGGTCGAAATTCGCGAACTGCCGCAGTGCGGCTCGTTCTATTCAGGCCATTATATATATATTATATATATTTCGTCGATTTCCTTTTTAAAACGTATTATACAAATCGTTTTAAATTCGTTTTCAACACGATTTCAACTTCCATCACAAATTCAAATCAAAATTGAATTTTCCAATATAAATTTGTTTTAAATTCATTACAACTCGATTTCAATTCAAATCAATTTCAATTCAAATCGGTTTCAATTCAAATCGATTTCAGTTCAATTTCAATACGTTTTAAATTCAATTCAAAATTATTTCATTTCTATTTTAATCTAATTCGAATTTCAATTCTATTCAGCTTAATTCGAATTTTAATTCTTTTCAATTTAATTCGAAGTTCAATTCATATCAATTTAATTCGAATTTCAATTCATATCAATTTAATTCAAATTTCAATCATTTCAATTTAATTCGAATTTCAATTCTTTTCAATTAAATTCGAATTTCAATTCTTTTCAATTTAATTCGAATTTCAATTTATTTCAATTTAATTCGAATTTCAATTTATTTCAATTTAATTTGAATTTCAATTTAATTCGAATTTCAAATCTTTTCAAAATTTCAGATTTTGAAATCACTTTCGATATTCATTGTAAAATGAATAAAATCGACAAAATTCCCGTTCATGGCAAAATGGCGTTTAACTACTTAACACGGCTTCACATTTCAATATTCACTGAATATTATTTTAAAATATTTGATAATTCTGAACTGGAATCAGACACAGTCAATTACCATCTAATGTGATTATATGGATTTCACACAACAAATGTGTATAGCAATAATGAAAACAGCAATCCATCATCCAGAGTGCATTCTACACTGTATAAGCATTGAATATAAATATTCAACGCTTACACAGCCTGTCAAATAATCGATCGACATACAACTAATTATTGGGATTAGTGTATGTCATATTTCATCCCAATACCCGTGTAGGGTTTTCAAACAAAAAACACAGGTTCTATTTGTGCAGTTGGGTGATGTGTAAAATTTATCGGCCCAATCAATATCAGTCAAATCAATGTATATAAACAAATCGTCCAATTTGTTTATAAATATTTATTTTATATACACGTTAAAAATTATATTTTTAGCTATAAAATATTTTCCACTATAAAATATTTTATTTCATTTCACATCACACAATCAAATTTCACAACACATCAATCAAACAAACAAGTCATCCATGGTCTGTGGACGACGGGTGTCGGGTGCTACTAAACACCGTCTGCATCCTAGTATATAATTCAACAAGAAATAAATTTAAAAGTGAGGAGTTCTCACAGAGGGTTCCACTCCGCCGTGCTTTGCTTTTGAAATGCTGAACTACTGAATCTGTTTGAAATTCTAATGTAGTCCTTTTTCCGCTGTTCATAATAAAAATTATATTTTCATCACTTTATTCCAATAAATAAAAATCATACTTTTATGTCTACTTCTCAAAAAAAATTTACAACGCTTCTTTCTATATAATAATTATATTTTTATATCTGGCTATTATATATATTTTAAAAACAACATTAATTTTAATTTTAAGACAATGCAAATTTTATTTTAAAATCCATGCTATCTTCATTTTCAAAAAGATTGTTATATATATATATATTCAAAACAATGTATATTTTCCCCTTTAAAACAATGCTGACTTTATTTACAAAAATAATGTTACTTCGATTTTTAACTATAAATTATTTTTAAATCAAAGATATTTATATTTTAAAAACAATACCTTTTTATATTTTTCAAAAGTAATGCTATTTTTTATTTTTAACTATAAATGCTATTTTTATTTTTATTTAAAACTATACTTTTTTTAAAACAATGCAATTTATTTTTACAAAATTAATGCTATTCTTATTTTTCTTTCCAAAAATATATTACTGCTTGATATACTAAATTACACTGACTAATATAAATGAAAAGAAAATTAACCTTTTCCCAACGTTAAAAAGCGTTACCGCCTTCTTTTTCCATCAGGAAGCATATGCCGCGGTCTTCAAGCTTTTGCTCGAAATTAGGGTTGATATTTGCACGCTGCACGAGACGTAGTAGCCCGATCGGACCCTGCCCTGTGAAGCGCCCACGGGAGCCGGTCCTCCTCCCCAAATCCCGGCGAACTCGGTGGTGGCTGGTCGGAAAATTCCTGACGCGAGCGGCGCGAGTTTAGGGGGTCCATTCGAGAAAAACACTAAACGTTAGATGCTCAATCTCCTATTGATTTGGAGAGGATGGAAATCTCCATAAAATTACTTCAGAACTTTTTGATTCCACTGAGAGGATCGAAATTTATGGAAGGAGAAAGATTGGAGCTCCTCCGTCGATCACTTTCCTGAAGGCGGCGATTTTTAGATTAATGAATTAGGTTAAACGAGAATTCCCATTGGCCGGTAAATAAATATATATATATATAATTTTAACTTCCATAAATAGTAACTTTTCCATTCGACCTCGAAACGAGACCCACCGCCTGTCGTCCCTAGCTAATTAACCCCATTTCGAACACAATGGGATATGTATCGTAAGCTGATTCGATCGATTTGATCAGTTTCCGTCAAAATCAATATATAAATCTATATATTGAATTTGAACGTGCATTTCAATTTACTGGGGCCACATACGGACTGTAAAAATTCCTGAAAAGTATTTCTAGCTTCGTATTGACGATACGGTCCTAACAAAACTATTTTCGTCAAATTTCGAGACCGTTTGAAAAATGACCATTTTCCAGTCGATTAAAATCAACTAAAACTATCAAAACACGTTTTCCTCTGCCACGCTCACATATTGATTCAGAAAATTATGAATTTTGAAACCTAGCAATAACTAGACATCCCGGATCCAACAAAAGTGGTTTCGTCGAAAACAGAGGTCGTTTGCAAAATTTCCCTTTTCAAAGGCCTTTATATATATATATATCAAAATATATATAAATTCCACAGTGACTTTTCTGAATTTTAAACTGGACATATCTTTCAACTTCTAAACTGAAATCTCAGTTTCTTACATCCATTAGAAAGATATCGTCAAACAGATTTAGGTATTTCTGGTTTCGTCCAATTCCGACTTAAAACGAATTCTGTATATTCATTTGAAATTCGAAATCGAAATTTCAAACTACCGCGCCATTTCAGGTTCTTATATAATTAAAATAAATTTATTCGTTTTAAATTCGTCGAAAATAAAATTTTCATCGTTATTATTTAAAATAATTCATTTTAAATAATCAAAATTCATTAAAATAGCCAAAATAAAAAATTTAAATTGGCTCAGAATTCCGGGTTATTACATTTTATGAATGTTGTAGAGATGGTTCATTCTCATAGAAAGCGCCCAGACTTTCTCATCCATTCATGTGGGTTTTAACTAAAGTGATTCTGGGTGTCACTCCTCCTTATAATTGAACCTATTGAAAAACTTATCGCCCTCTATCCTATAGAAATTATAGAATGAATATTTTGAATTGGAATCGTTGTTGTACTCTATATTATCTCCAATTTCACGCCACATCCTATTTGTACCCTTTGAACTTTGTTTTTTTTTCAAAACATAAGCAGAGCTCCTATTGAAGAATGAATATACACTGTCCTTAATCCCATTCTTATTGATTTTTCATGATCATCTCTCTAGTTGGTCCTTTTATCAAAGGATCTGCTAAGTTATTCTTTGATTCAATAAAGTCAACTGTAATTATTCCTCATTTGAGTAATCCTCATAGAAATTAATAGATGAGGCTAAGATGATTTTTCTTACCATTGTAAGTCTTTTGTGCCACATTGTACAAAATAGCTTGACCAATGTACCTTAATAGCGAGACTAGGTTTCATCCAAATCAAAATTTCTATCAATAAATATCTTTACCAATCAGCCTTTTTACATGCATTTGCAAGTGCTATAAATTCTGCCAACATAATAGAATCAGAAATGCGTGTTTCTTTCTTATAACTCTATGATATAGCTTCCCCACCTATTGTAAATATCCACCCTTAAATGGATTTATAGCTTGACTCTATGTTACTCCAACTTGTGTTACTGTAGCCTTCAAATACAATTGGTTCTCCCTTGAAAACTAAACCATAATTCATAGTCCGTTTCAGATATCTTGGGACCTTGAAATTGCATTCTAATGTTCTCTTCCTGGATTACTAGTGAATCGACATAAGATTCCTATAGCAAATGATATATTTTGTTTGGCATATGCATAACATACATAAGACTACCAATAATACTAGCATCAACTGATTACAACATAAACCATTATTTTTAATTAACCTGACCTTACGATGATAGGCATTTTTGTTAAATGGAGATCTAAGTGATCATATTTCTTAAGGATACTTTCATATAACGAGATTTTTATAATATGGTCTATTTTTATTTTCTCATTATTTTAATTTCTAATATTATATTTTCTATTCCTAAATCGTTCATGTCAAAATTAGATTTTAGAAACTTTTGACCTTTTATTACGCTTTCTATATTTAAACCAAATATTAGCAAATCATCTACATACAAACAAACACTTACACATATTCCATCTTTGTATGTGAAATATATGCACTTATCTGCTTCATTTACTTTGAACTCTTTTGACAGCATGACTTTGTAAATTTTTCATGCAACTACATTAGATCTTTTTTTGATCCGTATAGAGATTTTAGAAGTTTACAAACTTTCTATTCTTGTCAAATTAAATAAATCCTTCAAGTTGCCCCATATACACTTCTTTCTCTAAATCACCATTTAAATAGGCAGTTTTTGTATCCATTCGATGGATAATTAATTTGGGAATTGAAGAAAGTGGTAATAATGGGCATATCAAAGATATTATTGCCATTAGAGCATTTGTGTCAAAGTAATCAATACCATGATGCTATTTATAACCTTTAGCAACTAATCTTTCCTTGTTTTATTAACGGAAACATTAGTATTTAATTTTCTTTTGATAACCAATTTGCTTCTTATTGGTTATGATCCCGGTGGTGGATCAATCAAATGCCCAAGTTTAATTTTCATCTCATCGTTAATCGCATCTTTCTAAAAATATGCACCGCTACAAGTTACTTCTTCTTTTACGTTGGTGTACCTCCATCATTACTAAGATTTATCTTAGTCTGGTGTATAATTTTATTTACATCTCCTTCCACTAGGTATGTCAAAAAATCTAAAACAAAATTCTTTCATCCCTTTGCCTCTTGCTTTTGCAGGGTTTTATATATGAACTTGGTGATCGATTCTTTATGAGTCACTTTAATAGTATCATGAAATTATCTTCCAAGAAAGATTTAACACATACTTGGAATATTCTGCATCGATTAATTCATAATTTCATTTGTTTCTAATTTCAAAAATCAATATAAAAAACTATTCTTAGCATATACAATAAACGACATTCTTATGCTTTGCTTCCTGACTTAGTCATTTATGGGTGTGGTTTGCTCCCATAAGCCTAATATCCACATATCTTTAAATGACTAAGATTAGGTTTTCGGTTAAACCATGGTGCATAGGGAGTTTCGCAAAATCTTTTAACAGTAACTCTATTTAAGAAATACCATACACTTAAAAGTGCTTTTCTCCACCAACGATCAGATAAGTCAAAATACAATAACATACAATTAGCCATATTCATTGTAGTTCTATTTTTTTCCATTTAGTAATACCATTTGATTATGGTGAACGTGAGTAGTGTAAATTCATGGACCAACCCCTTAGATTCACAATACTTTGAAAGTTCAGTTAATTTATACTCATTACCTCTTTTAGATCTTGTACTTTAATTTTACAGTTTAATTGATCTTCAACTTCTGCTTTATGTATACAAAACTTGCTTAGAACTTCATCCTTACCTTTTTAAGTGTATATAAATATATTTTGAATAATCATTAATAAATTTTACAAAATATTTGCTTCCTCCTTATGAACCTTTACTATGTAAATCTACAACATCTGTATGTACAAGACCAAGCATTAATTCTACTTTATACATATTTTACAGTTTTTTACATTATTAGCATTACATTTGGATATAAGCTCCAGATTATGCATATTGTGAGAAAAAAATATTGTTAATATGGCCTAATCTATTGTGCCATAATGTTAAAGATTCAACCATATAAGCAGAAACTAATTTTGTTAAGTTCATTTTGAGCATTTCATTACATGAATACCATTTTCCAGCAAATACATTGTTTTTGAACATAACAACACCGTTTGATTCGGTGACTAACTTAAACCCTTTTTGTTGAGATGATCTCTAGAAATTAGATTCTTAGTCATTTCTGGAGCATGAAATACGATCTCCACAGTTAGAACTTTTCTTGAAATAAACTTCAGAGTATTGTACTTAATACCAACAACTTTGGCACGAACATTGTTATCCAATTTTACTTCTTTTAGTTGCTCCGTTCTTTACAGAATTGTGATTTATCATGTAGATATGAATCATTGCTTCTGTGTCTAACCCCCATCTGTCTTCAACTCCAACAGAGTTTTCTTTCTCTACTACAACGAATAATTTATGTTCATTTTCAAAATCAGCAACAATGTTAACTTGTCTACTCTTTTCTTTCTCATCTCTAATGAGAACTCAACATTCTTGGGCATAGTGACCAAGATTCATACAATAAAACCAATCATCTTTAGGCCTTTGGGACTTCACATGTTTATTCCTTTTGGAATTGATCTTTCTTTTCATCACATTATTGGGATTCTAGGAGAATTCTCTCTAAACCACATTTGCCTTTTATGTCTTCTGATCTTCTTTTTTATCCGTCTTGCGAGATTCTTTCTCAATAAATATCATATGAGGGATTCCAGAGAGTGTGTTTTTCTTCATGCATCGGTTTATTTCTGTACTCATTCCATGTACTATGAAAGTTTGCAATTACAACACCTACTTGAAATGCTTCAAGAAGTTCTATTTTCACATCCATTAGTTTTTTTTTGAATTTGTTCAGGAGGAAAACCGACCAGAGTCGTAAAACCCTACATAATGCACCTAACCTGGTCCGCGAGCACCACATAAGTGGCTGATCTTAGTGAATGAGCATGGTAAGCTCTTAGCATGCCATTCTGGGTTTCGAACTCACGCCATTATTACCATGGCGCAAAGTCCTTAACCGCTGTGCCACTGCTGTGGACCGCATCCTTTAGTTTACCAACAATCAGATTTAGTTTAGGGGTATGGGAATCAATATCAGCATCATCATTCATCTTAAACTTAAGATAATTATTTATTAGAAACTTCTTACATGCCTCTTCAACGCAGTATTTGATATCCAGATCCATTCGTAGAGCTTTCAAGCCATCAATAGTTCAGCATGCACTATATATTAAATCTGAAAGTGGATTGAGAATGTTCCCTCGACAAAGGGAGTCTTCATTCTTTCACTTTTTCCTTATTTCGTTAAACTCTTTCTTTCTTGTTCAGAATCCATAGCCCTTTCTTCAGGAATTGTTTCTAAGTCATCACTTATTATGTAGTTCAGACCAATAGCAGTGAGAAAAAATATAACTATTTCCTGCTAGCAAGTAAAATTATTTCCAACAAATCTTTCAAGAGAGGTGATATCTTGATTCATTACTTAGACTGATTGCATTGTAGTTCTGTTGAGTGTCGAATCTTGAACAAAAGACATTCTTGAAACTATTAACTATAGTAGATAAGATAAATTGCTACAAGGCATGAGTAAATCACTGTCTTTCAAGAATGCCTTCCCTACTTTTTATCACAATGTGTTGATTGAATACTTCCTTTCAAGATATAGTGGAGATTGTCTATGCAAGTTTTAATTACACGCACAAACCAGAAAAGCACTCAGAAGTTTATTTGAGGGCGCTTATTGGTTTGAAATTTCAAAATGAAGAATGATAGTGAATATCTATATTGAACGAAAAAGTATTTATAAAGGGAATGATATATACGTTTGCCAATAGATATATTCTTGGTCGAACAGTCGTGACTGTTTTCCAATAGACATTATTGTTGGATTTTAAAGTAATATTCAACAACCAACAAAACGTAAGCAGGAGCGTTGCCCATGCACCCCTACCTTGGCGGGTTGCCATCCACCTGGATTCCGTAAGGGACAACATCTGATAATTTTTTCAAAACTTTCAGTAATTCAAAATATGCTAAGTACATAATTTTGTCGTAGTCTCAATGAATTATATTTGAAATCATAATGGTTTTGTCACTATTTTTTTTTCTAAAATAGTATGTATTATAAATTTTACTTGTTCCGAATAGTATCACATGGGTTAATTTAATTTAGTGAAAAAATGATTCACGAATCAAATAATTTAGTAAAAATATTCTTTTTTGAGTTGTAGTAGTTTTTAAATCGTTCTCACTCTTTAGATTTGGGTGAAATTTTATTTAAGGGATGAAATATAATATTACAAAGTTGTTTTTTCTAAAAAGAGAAAAACACAGGATGGAAAATAAAAATAAAAATTTGTGGATGTTGGAGGGTGTGTGCAATAATTTAGTATGTGAGAAATGATTGTGTGAGGCGTGTATAT
Organism: Allium sativum; assembly: GCA_030737875.1. Taxonomy (NCBI): domain Eukaryota; kingdom Viridiplantae; phylum Streptophyta; class Magnoliopsida; order Asparagales; family Amaryllidaceae; genus Allium; species Allium sativum. The sequence continues at coordinate 226,963,175 of CM060919.1, read as the reverse complement.
TAGATGTGTGTGGATAGTAACACCTAGATATAATGAAATGGTTTTAAGTTTGTTATAACTAGAGTAGGATATGAGTTAATTAGATAAAGAATGTGCAGAAATTGTATATATCAGATCTAAACAAACAATACAATTAGGCTCTATCTATAGGCATGTCATATAAATTGAAAATTGCAATTATACCCTCTGGAAAATGACCACAAGGACAAACGATAAGGCTTTTTAACCATAAGGACAACCCATTAAAATTTTAATCCAAAGGACAAACCTGTTAATAATTTAACCACAAGGAAATTACACTTTTTTTAATACCCTAAATCACGCACGTCTTATCCTTCTTCGTCATTTTATTCATTAGATCCATTTTTTCAGCCGCCACCATGACAAGAACGTGTGCCTAATCCTTCTTCATCACTTCTTCCTCAGATCCATTTTTTCAAGTGCCACCACGACAAGAACGATAAAGAAGATCCAGATCTGGTACAAAAAAAGAGCGGAAGAAAGAAAAGAGATTGTCGAAGTTGGAATATCTGGTGATTATTACGGCAGGTCGTGAAATGAATCAAAGAATATGAAAAGAAAGGAAGATCCAGGGAAGAAACTGGAGGATATTGCGGCAGTTTGATGTGGTAGTGATTGTGTGTATGTTGATGGCAGAAATTAATAGAGAAATAAAAAATGTAGTTTTTTTGTGTTTTTCCATTTGATCTCTCTTCTCTCCTCATCAAATTCTAATGTCTTTTTGGTATGATATGATGTTGTTATGATCACTTATATGAGATTTGCATGTTATGTATCAGTTTTAGCCTCTTGTATGTATTAATTTAATGTGTTTTTTGTTTCAGCTGCTGGGTATTAGTTATATGTCTCTGTAGATATCAGTTCTGTGTTATTTTCATGCTTGCAGTTTTTAGATATCAGTTTCACATATCGGTAGGTATCATTTTTAGTGTTATTATTGTTTTCAGGTTATGGGTATCACTTTTGCACTACAGTAGGTATCAGTTTCGTTTTTTTATTTACTTTAGTGGTTGGATATCAACTTCATTGTAGGTATCAGTTTTTTTTTTCCAGTTTGTAGATACCAGTTTTATACCAAAGTAAGTATCAGTTTTTATTATTTTCTTTCTTTACGGTACTCAGGTATCATTTTTCGATAAAATTCCGTTGTAAAACATATAGTTTTTGCTGTAACTTCATTATATTTGGTGTAAATTCAATATAATATTCGGTGTAATACAAGTAATGAATTAATAACAGTGGGTATTATTGAGAATAAATATTATTTTTGTGAGAATTGAATTGAGTTGATGGGTGTAATTTCTTTAATTAGTGGGTATCAGTTAGAATTAATGTTGTGTGTCAAAAAATTCATTTGCCAAATCAAACAATTCAAAACAGATACGCACTTGTCATAGTTACAATACCCAAAGTCATAAGACTGATACTTAAAAAAATACAAAAATGATACCAAAAAACTGCTACAATATTTTAACAACAAAAGTAATACAGAAAATGTTTGCATCACAATTTGATTGATAAAAATTTAATAATTTCGTTTGAGTAGCAAAGTTGAGGCAACAATACAACTGCAAAATTAAGACAACAACAAAATCACATGAAAAAAACATAACACTGGTACTTAAAAAAAAGTACAAAAATGATACCTAAAAACTGCTATAATATTTTAATGACAAAAGTAATAAGAAAATGTTTGTTTCACAATTTGATTGATTAAAATGAAATAATTTCGTTTCAATAGCAAAGTTGATGCAACAATACAACTACAAATTAAAACAGCAACAAAATCACATGAAAAAAAACATAACACAGTTAAAACAAGAAAACCGATACCTAAAAAAATAAAACTGATACCTAAAAACTGCTAAAATATTTTAACGAAAAAAAATAATACAAAAAAGTTTGAATCACAATTTGACTAAAAATGAAATAAGTTCGTTTGAGTGGCAAAGCTGATGCATTAGTACAAAAACAAAACTAAAATAGCACCAAAACTATAAACAAAGCATCATAACACAGTTAGTACAAGAAAACTGATACCTAAAAAAATAGCAAACTGATACCTAAAAACTGCTACCATGCATGTTTTTTTTTTTAAAAAAAATCAAAATCTATTTCTTCCAATATTTAATCGTTAGTTCGATTTTGAGCTCCATCTCTTTGCTGCACATCACGAATTAGGGTTTCAACATTCATTGTAATTTTTCATCATATTCGTTTAGGGTTTCGGTTAGTTTTAAATTTGTACATCGAAATCACAACAAAAAAATGAAAATAGAAGATCATTTCTTGAATTGGTTGCACAGATTTTGGATCTGTGTTTCTAGAAAAGATGATTTCATAATTTTGTATTTCGCGATTTCGTTATTTCACGGTGGGAAATTGAACGAGAGTTATATCTGTCCTTCTGAATAAAACATTAGACGCGGTTGTCCTTCTAAATAAAATATTATGCGCATGTCCTTATGGTTAAATTTTTAGTGCTAATTGTCCTTGTAAATTAATTTCTCTTATACCCTTATAATATAGCATATTCATCATTATAAATTTGCAAATATTATACCACTCCCCTTTGAATATGCATCTTTAAAATATTTGATGCTTATACGGTAATTTGAAGTTGTCCCACTTGAAGCATATGTGATCACTGTTTTCCCATATTATTATAATATTAACATGTTTATTAGTCAATATAAATATTGTCCCTTGCCCATTAAAACCTTAGAAAAAAGACATAGTATGAAAAAAAATTAATGCAAGAAAAAGAAGACAATGCAATATTTTAACATTTTATATATCCACCAAATGAAATTAAATATATCTTCGGGATAACTAATGTAATATCCTGCTTTTTCTTACCATTTAAGTTGATAATGAAACCAAATCAAATTGTTTGAAAAATAAGTTTTTTTTAACTATGGGGTTTAATAAAATCGAATCTCAGAACACTGACAGATCAAAAATAACAGAATTACTCAAAGCAGAATATATAATTTAGTAGTTCATGAAGCTTCACAAATCTTAAAAATCTTAATACATAATATCAGAGTCATAAATCAATACATTAGAAAATATGAAAGTCATAAATATCTAGTATATAAACAAATGGTGAAAATGGGATAACTTAATCACCAAGATAGCAAAGTTGAATCTTCAATAAATATCCATCTCTTAGAGGATGAATCGCCAAAACTGGACTGCTTAGTCTACCCGAGCATAAAATAAAAACAAAACACTAGAATTATGAGTAACCATCTCAGCAATAAATCAAATCAAGTAAAATGTTCAATGAAATGCATCAGTAACTTAAAGAATGTTTAGAGTTCCATTATTTATGGGTCCATTATACTTGATATCATATAATACATTATGCTATTATAATAGTGTTTATGGATAAATAAAATATTCGAAATGCCATAAGCGGGATTGCATTTTTACCTTTACACTGTTTATAAGCATTGTAGTCTATATAGTCCTGTAAACTCACTGTAAATTAGTGGCATTAGGAAGCACTCCATAGGTACAACGCCAAATCAAAATCATATGGGCTCGATCAGGATAATATGACAAGGCACATGAGACTATACCCAAGGTAGAATTCTACCAATTGCACGCCTGGACCAGTGGTAATGCATAGCCACAACTACCGCCCACCTCCACACACACTCCCATAATCAAAGGCTCCCACAAATCAATCACAAAATAATAGAGATGTTATCGAAAAGATGTGTCCGATAGGACGTGCGACCACTCTTGATCATGGTATAGCACATGTTTCAGTCATTCTAATTATTCCCCGAAGGTTAAGGCTATCCATCATTGTTCTCTTACTTCATTCACCAAATCAACCTACTTAATTCAGGATTCCCTACCATGTGTACATTTGTTAAAGTGGTTCCCAGTATTAGCAGAGAGTATGGAAATTTCCGGCCTCGATCTCTTTAACAACAAATGCTTATATCATACCATGGTCATTTGTGTTTGAAATCGTATTTAAAATATCATAAATCATCTAATAATAGTACCGATTTCTATTCAAATAATTATAATCATATATTTCAATTTCATAAATCATATATCCATGTCAATTCAATATTTGATTTAGGTTGAAGATTCAAAATTTGTATTTATAAACAGTTTATTAATTAAATTACATTTCAATTTCACATTTTTATATCTCATATTTCATTATTTCAAATTCTTTACATTATCATTTTGGATCCAATAGCTCTTATTGGAACAACCTTTATTTGAAACAGTTAATATAATATGAAACGGCCTTATATATAAAAAATAATAATTTTTTTTACATAAATTAAATGTATTTTGAATAATTATAAAACAAATAATAGTTAAATTTAAAATAAAATTATATAATTGAAATGGTTATAGAAGGTATAATAATTAAGTTAAATATATATGTGAAATAGTTATAAAATAATAATTGGCTTTAAATAATGTACCTCAAAATAGTTTAATGTAGAATAATACAAATTTCAAATGATTTAAGATTTTTCAATCCAAACAACTCGTCTATATTTCTAAAGTTCATTTATTATTAATTCAGATCTAGAACATCAATTCAAATCAATTAAACTTTAATCAGTATATTCTTAAGCTGGATTATTTGATTTTATTCTTAAAGATGTCATTACCACTAAATCACGTCTTAATAAAGTTCCTATCAAATAAATATAAAATTTCAACTTAATCGATTACATAATTTTCAATTCAATTATACATTTAGATTTAAAACTTTTACTTAATAAATTATTATCGGATTAATTTTATTAAGTTTCATAATCGTAGCAAATTCATCAGAACCCGTTAATTATTAAATTCACATCTTAGAATCAATTTATCTTACTCGATAAATTACATTTTAGTTTTTATCATTTGACAAATTAATTTATCGTTAAGTTTCCAACTTCTCTTTAACCCTTTTATATACTTATATTTTACAAAAAATTATATTTTTAAAATTATCTAAATTTAAAGCTTTACTAAGTTATATAAAAATATATAGGTTTACATAAAGTTCTAAATTTAGATTTTCAAAATACTTTATTAAATCAGAACATTTTATCAATCCACATATAATTATCAAAATAGACCACCAGTGTTCGTATATTATTTTCTACCTAGGCCAAATGATACAGTAATATCATTTCAATCTGTGATTTAAAATTTATGGGTATTTATAACTTCAACCCACATCCTAATAAATTCAGCTTTATATTCCTAAATTTGTCCAATTATTCAGGTATATATGTATATCATTTCAACCCATAATGGTTTTACGCATGAAATAAGAACTTGTAGTGTGGGAGTAAAATAAATTGTAGCCTTTCAAATAACATCTATAAATCAGCACATATCATCATAACAATCAAATTTGTGTCATATATGTCAAAAGTGTGCGTGTCACATGTGCGCCAAAAAATAATCGGTTTTTCTAAAGCAATCCTAACATTTCATACGTCATTTCAATTAATATCAATTTACATATTAAAACTATTACTAACTGAGGATTCTCACCTTGTATGGGAACATATAAGTAGATGGCATAGGCTGAAACAGAGAAAGAAGTTGACACAGAAGTTGACATAGTACAATTAAATCAAATAGATAGAATCTCAACTTGAATCAACCCAAACTCAAATCATCAAATTCCAAATCAGCACTCTTTTATCGTTTTATAATATATATATATATATATTCACATGAAGCAATATATACATTTGTATATAATACTCTAAACCAGAAATATATCTAATTGGCTAAACTTAGGACCGAACACCCTACCTCGAACTTAACATCTCTATGTCTTACCACCTCACCTATGCAATTATTAGTTTCCAAACAAATTGCAGTCACATATTAATGGATACAGCATAAAAACTCAACCCACGCACACAAACACAGAAAGGTATGGATTCAGGCGGATTTTGAATTTCACAAAATTTATAAAATACAACAAAATTTTGGATATGTTAACCATTGAATTTGGAAAAATGGTCAGAAGCAAAGTTTTACGAAATTCTGTTCGCATCAATTTAAAAAACTTATAAACTAATTTTGCATAAAATTTCAAGAATATAAGGTCAAAACAGTGATAGACAAATTTTTGGATCAGAAATATGGGTCCAAAAATGCATTTGAAAGATCGGCAATTTCAACCTGGAAAAATTCGAAACTCGAAAACGTTTGAAGACAAAATTTGTAGCTATTTCAATTTGATCCAATCTAAGAAAAAAATGTTTTCAATAAATTTTGAGGGAGATATGAATGAATTAATAACACCCATCTTTCAAATTAGAAATCTAGTCCGAAAATAGGTCCTAAAGTTCCATGACATCAACATGGAAGATTTCAAATCTGAAAAGTCTTCAACATGAAAGTTGTAACTATTTTTTTTTTTTTGAAAAACCTACCGGTTTTATAGTGGCCATTTCACTTTGTATTTCAGTAAGAAATAGGTGTTCTGCACATGCACAAAACAACTATGTTCATTTTATTATATACAACGCACAAACTTGGTTTGAAGTGCCAGGACACTGTATATATACAAACAGAAGTGGAACAGAGTTCTCCTACTGCTAAGTGTAATGGGCTAAGGTTCCACCACATCTGGTATTACAGTGCCCCCCATAGAAAGTATTAAGTCTAATAAATGTAATAAATAATAAGTGGAAATCCGCTCAGGAGGCATAGGCCTAAATAAAGAAAGTAAGTAGCCAATTATGAGCTAATGATCCAAGTAACTTGAATAAAAAGTGAATATGTGGACAATCAAGTTAATTAGAAATGTGATGAGATAAAGCAAGTTCATGATTAAAAGATTAGAAATAATATCAATAGGCATTACAAGACTGTAAATAAAATAATGATAGAGAAAAGGATAAAGAGGAAGAATTTACATATAAATAAATAACAACAGAAAAGTAAAAAGCAATAGACAATAAATAAAATGAACAATAACTTGTAAAAGATAAACTTATAAATACTGTAATTGTCAAACTTTCAGATCTAATCTATTTTACTGTCTTAATCTTTTTTATTTAGATTGCTAATCTAAAAATAACATAGAACTCACAGAGAATTGTTTTAGATCCAGAAAGGGCTTTTGAAATCAAAGAAGAAGAACAAGCAGAATATACTTTCAGATCTATAATTTGACAGCACCCTAACTTTTCTCCAATTTTATTTTTATTTCAGAACATAATGGAATGGTGGTGAAGAAGATGAAGAATAATAAGTGTGGGAAGAAGTGAAGAGTGGTAGGCTAATTATAGGTGTGTAAGGATAATTTAAGCCATTGTATATTATTAGATTTTTAATTTAAACCATGAAAGAAACCTCAGCATTACATTAGAAAGGAATTATCTAGAAACTGACATCATTGGACAAATACAGGCTCGTGCCTAAGTCGAAGTGGATCGACCCACCTTCTATGTGGTCGACACATGGGTCGATCCATATATGGGCTAGGTCACCCTTTTTACAGTTGTTTATTCTGATTTATTTAGTTAAATTATTTGATTTAATCTTAAACTTTGATTGATCGTAACTTGTTCATTTTAGTCTGATTTACACAAACTAAAAGCCTATCTGAATGATAATTTTATAACGAACGCAACGGCTAATTCCATTTTACCCAATTCAGAATGTTATCTTAATTAATACTCGATTTTTTAATCCTCTTTGTGTAATTATTATTTATTAAAATTTAAGGTGTTACATGGAATTCTTAGTCTAACTGAGCATAAAGTCAAAACATAACACTCGAATTATGAGTAACCATCAATCCAGTAAATCATCTCAGGTAAATTGTTCAAATGAAATGCATCGGTAACTTAAAGAAAGTTTGGGGTTCCATTCTTTAAGGATCCGTTAAACTGGATATCATATAGTATGCAGGCCCGGCCCTTAGCACAAGCGATAAAAGCAATGGCTTAGGGCACAAAAAAAGGGGAACCAACGATCAATTCATACCCTGAAGAAAAAGAAGAAGGATGAAATCGCGATTCTTAAATCAACGCCAGCGGAACCTAAAATCGAATTGGTAATCACCAAATCTGAAGGGTCGGAAATCGACTCCAATACCGCGATCCAAATCGCATTCTTCAACGTTCTTAAACTGCAAGCACTGATTCTTCAAATCTGGAAATCCAAGAAACTTGAAAGGAAGGTGCAGGCCGCACTTCTTCCTTAAACTACAGGCTTGCAGCTGCCTTTTTCACGATTGTAAGCTTTTATGTTTTAGCCCCTAGCTTTCAATTTCTGTTGGATTATTTATTTTTAATTTGAGCAGTGACAGCTTTCAATTTTGTTTTTTGGTTTGTAAGGCTATGACAACTGCATGCCTTGATTCTTCAAAGCTTTTATTAAGGATTTGATTTTTTTCCATACTTTTTTGTTCTATGATAACCTGATTTGGAAGCTGAAGTCATCTTGCCATTCTTTTGTTTTATGAATTATGAAAACGGGAACTAGCGATAAATAAGGTTACAACGCTTTTAGTGATGGAACTAGCGATGTACTTTGTTACTTCCTAATATTTATTGGAGCTGTTGGGTAATTTGTTGATTTTATAGTTTCACTGGCCACAATATTGGTTGATTTTATTTTGTTGTGTATGTTCATGTTGATTCATGGGTTGTTAGTTGATGTATTCAGTGATGGAAGTTGTAACTACAAAATAACTTATAATATTTATGAATGTCAAAAAAAAAATGATTACAATGCATAGAAAATATCTTCAATTTTGTTCGTGCATATAAATGTGATTTTTCTTAACTTTCTTCTAAATATTGTTTCATTGATAAAAACATGCTTACAACTCTCTTAGAGCTATTTGAATCTGGATGCCTTTTTTTAATAATAGTATTTTCACTATCTTTAATTTAAAATTCAATATTTATTTATGTTCTTACATATTGCTATTCAAGTTTTTTTAATCTTTTCGTTATTTTTAAAAAGTATACAGTATAAACTGTTTTAATGTCATACATTAACATATGCAATGGGGCCTCTTTTCATTTTCCGCTTTAGGTACCAAAAGTTCTAGGACCGGCCCTGATAGTACGATTCCCTATTATAACAATGTCTATGGTTAAATATAATATTCAAAATAGCGTAAGTAGGATTATATTTTTACCCTTACACAAATAAGGTTCATCCACATATTAACCTTTGCAAATGAAAGTAAAGTAACAAATAACATTTTCCAAAATAAGATATGTAACATTGGGTTTTTAAATATTCAGTAAGAGCATATCAACATATATGCAACCAAATAGGGAGATTTCTCCCAATAACAAAACCAGAGGGTCAGAGCCATCTGCATAAATAAATAAATTAATAAAGTATGCCACTCTATCACTCATTAAGCAGGGCATACCAATCTCGATGCTCAATTTTTAGTCATGGGTTACCTGAATCATTGTTAGCACAACAAATCATTTTCCATCCCGAACTGGCAAATCATTTCGTATTCATAATTACAAATATCCCCAAATCTTAATGTTGTTGTTTTAAAAAACTTTTTTAAACGTCAGTATTTAAGTTGTCGAAATTATATTCATTTGTAAAACACTTGTATAAACTTTTTATCATCTTCAATATATTTATTTCCAGATATTTCTATTTCTATAAAATAAAACATTTCATTGGAACAATTTGTTAAAATTTGCATTCACAAATTAAATGAATAAATATTATTAGTAAACATTTTTCAATCAAAAGGCGAAATAAATCGCAAGGTGTTAGATTATAAATATTTTTCTATCGTATCCAATGCTAAATAGAAACGTATTTGCTCATAAACTGGTCGAGCACAAATCATACAATTAATCAAACAATAATAACCAACGATAAATGACAATCAATAACTAACATAATATTTATCAATACTGATTCACTGACACATAAATAATTTCCATGTTATTATGATAGCATAACGGTGTGATTCTGCTAAATGATGTCAATAATCTATTCAACAATAGTATACTAAAACTTTTTAAAGTTCTCAACTCAATTTTAGGAGTTTTCTCTCTTCTCCTTAATTCTCTCTAGATATTTTGTTTTTAAAATTATTTATCACTTTACACTTATTTATTGTTTCTCTTGCATTATTTTACTTTTTCTATCATTAAGGAATAATCTTTGGATAAGCATTTCGGAGCAAAAAAATATTCTTTCGCTTTAGGACCAAATGCTGCTTCCAAGCTGGTTCACTGAGCAACTGAAGCCAGCGTGTCTATAGATTCCGCATTCCCCCCTTTGCTGACCACAATTATTTATTAATAGTTAGCTCCTAACATTTTAAGTCCCAGGTATTAAAATTAATTTAAATTTCCAAAATTCAAGTAATTTAAATTTATCTCATTAACCAATATTTCTTTTAAATACTGAAAATGACAAAATTGTGTTTTTTGTCTTTACATACCTACACTTCAATTTTTCTATAATCACTTAAGTCTCTCTCAATTGTTTTCTAATATTTTACATTTAGTACCATATTTTACAATTAATTACATAATGTTAAAATCGTTTAAATAATTTTAGCAACCTATTATACATTGATTTCCTAATAAATCACATCTAGATTAACCATGTTCATATTAACAATAATGAAAAAAAATCACATATATAAGCAGTCAATCACATAAGAAAATAATACGCATAAATAATTATCACAAGATCAAAGTTGAACTCATTCACATCAATATATTTGTCGTGTATTGCATTGTATTATTATTGTCAATGCGTACATTTTAAAATTTATTTAGCTATTTACAAAATATTGCACAATATCACTTAACATTGTACATTTATTTTGACATGCATAAATTAGTTATGTGATTTTGAATTATGAATCCAAATAGCAAATTGTTGTTAATTCATATAATTAACAGTAAGTGTGATGTTTTAAAATGTGCACCATGTTTGTATCAACAAAAATGATAAAAAAAATTCTTCCAAATATAAAGTTAAATAAATCACATATTTTAAATAATATATAAAAATAATAATAAATATTTATTACATTATACACTTACCTAAATAAATTTATCATAAATTAAACTAAAAATGCCACTTTAAATACCTGCATTTTTGCATTCCTACACTTATTTGCTGAACCTCCTCAATTCTTTCATGTAATTTATAACAATTGAGAATTCCGCTCGATCCTAATTGATCGCTAAACTGACCAAGACCGTTCGAAACCCCTGACTGTTTTGAGAACACGACAAATTGGAACGCAAACAGAAGAACATTTCATTGTTTATTACAACAATTCCATCAGAATACAAGAATATACAGAGTATGAATAAATATTACACATTTGACAAATATCAGAGATTTAAATTACATTTAAATACATAGCAGCGGAAAAATAATACAACACACAACTGAAAGAAATACACGGATACAGAGCTTTCCGAATATCACCTCAGCTATAAACTAGGATCCTGTGAATATAAATCTGCAAAACCAAAACTACTAGCTGCCCGTGTCGAAAATAAGGGCACCCAGGGTTTAGGTTAAAACAATAAACTCTAGGTCAGTCATGTGACTGGTGTGAGAACTAAAACAGTTATTATTCTTTATTTTTAAAGTTAGGTAAATCAAGTGACAACGCCATATAACACGAAACGGGTTTCCTCCCAAGAATACCAGTGCATAAAACAAACAGTGCAATGCTAAATAAAGAAAAATGAAGCTATTATAAGACCCAGGTCCCAACACACAATGCAGCGCAAGACGGAGGAAAGCGTTTTCCCTTATAATAGCCAAATAATGCTTGATACATTTAAAACAAATCATTTGATACTATTATAAGTGTATAGTGTCAAAACAACTTCAAATATAAATGTATCAATCCAAGACGGCATAGCATCCCATGCTACTATGTCGCCAATACTAGGCTCTTCAAATAAAACTGAAATGTCACGTATTGGAAATTGGATTCCCGTCATGAGTCGAGGCAAGAGCAAGCTCCTCTCCGTTCGAGACAATCTAGCAAATGTCTCAGGATCACACACAGCGATCCTGGATCTTCAGGGTCGGTCCTCTCTTATTTTTGAGGGTTGGAAATTCCCGAACACACGTTTCCCGGTCCTTTCAGACCCATATCCTAGGCGCCTCGCATCCAACAACCACACAGGTAAAAAGTATGTAAATGTCATGGCTGGTAGGTCACTGACATCACCCATAGCTAGAAAGAAACGTCGTGCTCTCCCTTTAGTCACTATCCCGTTTTTGACTCATACCGAGGTGTGAGGCTCGCGAATTAACGCTATACACAAAGTTGTGCCACATAGGCCGTGCTTTGATCATCAACCACAAGACTTTGCTTTTCAACAGAAGCCTTGATCATCTGCCACTTAGGCATGCCACACAGGCAATTCATGCCATGCGATTGATATCCATCAATATACAACCTCTGAGCTCGTACGTCTCAGAGAAGGGCGTTAAGAAAGAGAATAAATTCTCCGCCGCCAAACCGATATATATTTAATAGAAATCAATCACACAGAATAAAATCCAATGTCAGACACACAGTCCATTTACAAGTTCGTTCTGGGTCTGGACGATACTGGAGGAACCTTATTCCTCGCATATCCATCGATCTCCAAGTACGTCTGGACGATCACCAACTGATTCCCTCCTCTTGGGTGTTCAGCCCAATCCAGATCATCAGAAATCATCCAAATGATGTGAAGACCTCCAGTCTTCAACCACCATCTTCATCTTCGACTTATCGTCGAATCAGTTATTCAAAATGGGTATAAACCCGGCCTTTCCGAATAACTCGCGTATATAATAACTATGCTACACAAACACAACATACGCCTCATTCCAATTTGGAATATTCTTTTACTCAAATATTCACATTCTTAGGGAAAGGTTCCCATTAATTTTATCAAAGATAAATTCTTCTAAATTTATTCTTTAATCTTCCTTTGGATATCATTTCAAACCATATTAAGGTTTTCCAAACTAGTCGGGATTAGCGAACTACACCGAAGTAATCATTTATTTTATTTCCCAATCCCAACCTATTCATCCCATGGAGCAAAACTGGTAATACTCCATATCTAACACCACGGTGTTATCGGTAAATATTAATTACCATTTCACATTCAAATCTAATTAAAGATTTAACTATCACTTTGGGGAAAACTGGTGATACTCCATTCTCGATCACTTCAATCTAATTAAAGATTCATTAAAACTCCACTTAGTTTTAATCTTCCCAAAAATCAATATCCTGTCTTTAACTGGGTTAAAGAACCAATGTCATCTAAAACACGGTTCAAGATAAACCTAAAATCACTTTCCATTATTAATCGGGTTAAAGAACAGGTGTTATTCAAAACACCGCTCACGATAAACCCCAAAAACCAATTTAAATTCAATTCCAATTAAATACTAATTAACTGGACAATTTCACTAAATCTTAATTAAAAGATATATTCTTTTCTAAACTCGGTTCAAGAATAGTGTTATTTAAGACACCATTCACGAAGAACAAAAAATCTCATTTGATATTAAATACAAGGCTTTGAATAGAAAATATATCGGCTTATATTCAATATCAAATTCTGAAACCAACAAATATCGTGTTAGAAATAACGATATAAATACATCTTTCAAATTTCCACAACCATATATGTACAATCACGAAATCCAACATCGAAATATTCCGAAGATAATTTCGATTTAAATCCATTCCAATGCGTATATTGGAAATTCTGAATATTTTTAAAACCACTTCGAATCCAATTTATTTATTCAAAAATATTGGATTATAATTCTAGTTCATAACTAGTTCATGTCGATAAAAAAATATTTTTATCCTTTTTAAATATGGGAATTTTCACCTCCATTCTTTCTAAATCATTTATTATGATTTTACACAAATTATTGATATTTTTAATAATTTTATCAAGGCTCGTCCAGTCGATTTCCAATAACGGTCGTCGAACTGCACTTACAACGACCTTTTCCAAATTTTATTTGGACATAATTCCATATCCAGCCATTAGATTTCAAATTTATAATATTCATTGGAAAGCTCATTTCGATATGAACCCAATGGTTTCAGTTTCAGGAGAATCCGACGGTAGGATCTCCCGTAACGTCAATTCGAAGTCAACGGTCAAAATTCACGAACTATCGCGGCGCGGCGCGTTCTATTCAGGCCATTTAATATATATAATATATATATATATATATTATATATATATATTTCGTCGATATCAATTCTAAACATATTTTATAATTCGTTTAAATTTGTAACGAAAAGGAATTTCGCTCGATCTGAATCGATCGCTAAACCGACCAAGACCGTTCGAAACCCCTAATTGTTTTGAGAACACGACAAATCAGAACGCAAACAGAAGAACATTTCATTGTTTATTACAACAATTCCACCAGAATACAAGAATATACAGAGTATGAATAAATATTATACAATAGTAAATATCATAGATTTAAATACATTACTGCAGCGGAAAAATAAAACAATACACAACTAGAAGTAATACACGGATGCAGAGCTTTTCGAATATCGCTTCAGCTGTAAACCAGGATCCTGTGAATATAAATCTGCAAAACCAAAACTACTAGCTGCCCGTGTCAAAATAAGGGCACCCAGAGTTTAGGGTAAAAAAATAAACTCTAGGTCAGTCGTGTGACTGGTGAGAGAACTAAAACAGTTATTAATCTTTATTTTAAAGTTAGGTAAATCAAGGGACCACGCCGTATAACACGAAACGGGTTTCCTCCCAAGAATACCACTGCATAAAACAACAACGCAATGCTAAATAAAGAACAATGAAGCTATTATAACTCGCAGGTCCCATCACACAATGCAACACAAGCCGGAGGATAGGGTTTTTACCTTATAATAGCCAAAGAATGCTTGATACTCTAAAAACAAATCATTTGATTCTATTATAAGTGCATAGTGTATAAAACAATTTCAATCATAAGTATCAATCATAGACGACATAAGTGCCCCATACCAATATGTCGCCATACTAGGCTCTACAAATAAAACTGCAAAGTCATGTATTGGAAGTTGAATTTCCATCTGTGAACCGAGGCAAAAGATAGTCCTCTACAGATTCGAGACTGTCTCGCCCGACCTCAGGAACAGCCACAACTGCCCCTTGGATCGCCAGGGCCGGTCCACCGATGTGGATTAAAATGCCTGAACACTGCGTTTCCCCACCCTTTGGGGCGTAAATGAGCCAAATGACTCCATCGGCTCCACACAGTCACCGATATACTCGAGGCGCCTCGCAACAGCAACAACCACACAGGTGAAAACAATATAAATGTCAGGGTTGGTAGGTCACTGACACCACCCTAGCTAGAAGGAAACGCATGCCCTCCCTGAGGTCCTCTCCCGTTTCTGGTTCACAACTGGGGTGTGAGGCTCGCGAATCAACGCTACACAAAGCTATGCCACACAGGCCGTGCTTTGATCATCAACCACAAGATTCTGCTTTTCAACAAAAGTTTTGATCATTTGCCACTTAGGCATGCCACACAGGCAATTCACTCCATGCGATTGATATCCATCAATATATAACCCCTGAGCTCGTACGTCTCAGAGAAGGGCGTTAAGCAAGAGAATAAATTCTCCGCCGCCAAAAAAATATATGTTTAATAGAAATCAATCACACAGAATAAAATCCAATGTCAGACACACAGTCCATTTACAAGTTCGTTCTGGGTCTGAACGAAATCGGAGGCACCTTGTACCTCGCATATCCATCGATCTACAAGTATGTCTGGACGATCACCAACTGATTCCCTCCTCTTGGGTGTACAGCCTAATCAAGATCATCAGTAATCACCCAACTGATGTGAAGACCTCCGGTCTTCGACCACATCTTCATCCTCGACACCACGTCGAATCAGTTATTCAGAATGGGATAAACCCGGTCTTTCTGAATAACTCGCTTATATAATAAACAAGTGTTACACAAACACAACATATGCCTCATTCCTATTCAGAATATTCTTTTATTCAAATATTCTTATACTTTGGGAAAGGTTCCCATTAATTTTATCAAAGATGAATTCTTTGAATTTATTCTTTAATCTTCTTTTGAATATCAATTCAAACTAGTCGGGATTAGCGAACCACACCAAAATAATAATTTATTTTATTTCCCAATCCCAACCTATTCAACCCATGAAGTAAAACTGGTCATACTTCATATCTAACACCACGGTATTATCGCTAAATTCAATTACCATTTCACATTCAAATCTAATTAAATATTTAACTATCGCCTGGAGCAAAACTGGTGATACTCCATTCTCGATCAATCAATCTAATTAAAGATTCATTAAAACTCCACTTGGTTTTAATCTTCCCAAAAATCACTATCAATGATTAACTTGGGAAATCATATCCTTTTAAGTATAAAAATCATATCTTTATGTAGATAAAAACCTAACCTTTTCTAAACTAAAAATCTAATCTTTTTATACATTCTCTTTCTATAAAAATCATGTTTTTATACTTCTAATCTATTTATATACTTATAAATATATTCTAAAACACTGCTTTTATACTCAACATCAGATTTTAAACCACCATTTATTTTACTAAATTATTTACCTCAAAAAGAAAATAAAATAATTAAAATAAAACTCACCGGGGCTGACTGGATGGGGAGGAGGTGACCAGGGATTTTCAGGCGGCGGGGGGAGGGGGGTTTCTCTGGTGGTCGGCGGGGCCAATAGGGTGGAGACAACGAGGTTTTAGGGATGGGGTGCCTTCAGGTTTTGGAGAGAAAGGGGAGGAGAGGTGAGATGAGAGAGAACGATAGCCGACGACGGGGGAGATGGGTAGCGGAGGATCGCCAGCGGAGGCGGAAGACCCAAGGGGGCGCGACATCGATCTACGGGGTTATTTATTTATTTATTGAAATCTGAGATCCATCATGGAAAACAACAGGGGGGCTGAGCGGATCTCTAGTTTGACCAAGGACCTAGTGTTTAGAATTTATTTTATTATTATTTAATTATCCCCAAAAATCAACTTTTTAATATGAACCCCGAACGAGACCCAACGACTGTCGCCCCTAGATAAATATCCCTATTCCGAACGCAATGGGATATGTATCGCAAGCCAATTTGGCCATTTCGATCAGTTTTCGTCAAAATCAAAATATAACTCTATATATTGAATTTGAACTCACATTTCAATTTACCCCGGCCACATACGGACTCTAAAAATTCCCGAAAAATATTTTCTAGCTTCGTATTGACGATACGGTCCTAAAAAAACTGATTTGGTCAAATTCTGAGACCGTTTGAAAAATGGCCATTTTCCAATCGATTAAAATCAACCGAAACTGGTCAAACGCATTTTCCTTTGCCACGCTCACATATTGATTCAGAAAATTACAAAAATTGGAATCTAGCAATAATTCTACATCCCGGATCCAACAAAAATTGTTTTGTCGAAAAACGAGGTCGTTTCCAAAATGGCTATTTTTAAGGGCCAAAATTCCATAGCGACTATTTTGAATTTTCAACTGGACGTATCTTTTTATCCCCGCTATGAAATTTCAATTTTTCGGATTCGTTGGAAAGATATTCTTAATTAGATTCTAATATTTTTGGTTTCTCCAAAATCTGGTTTATTTTGAATCCTGCACATTCCTTTTAACTTTGAAATTGAATTTTCAAACTACCGCGCCATTTCAGGCTCGTTATATAATTAAAAATAAATACTTATATTCTAACGACGATCTATATAAATATATACGTTCTATTTCTATTCAAAATAAATTTCTCGTCGTTATTATTTAAAGTAATTCATTTTAAATATTCAAAATTCATCAAAATTGCCAAAATAAAAATTTTAAATTGGCTTAGATTTCCAGGTTATTACAAAATTCGTTTTAAAAACTATTTCAACTTCATATTCAATTTTAAATCAAAATTCAATGTTCCATATCATAAATATATAAAGGATAATATTTTCAAAACATTATATTTTGAAATCACTTCCTTTTCTATATTCATTATAAAACGGATATATAATCGATATAAATATCGTTTGCATCAGAATGGCGCAAAACTAATCAACACGGCTTTATATATTTCAATAACTTCGTTATTCTATTCAACAAATGAATATTTTCTTCAACACATGAATATATTGTATTCAACATATGAATATTTATTCATTCTTACTTACAATAAAAATGTGAATTTTATTGTATAAATATTTCGCTCAACACATGAATATTTTCAACCCATGAATAGTTTCAACACATGAATATTCTCAACACATGAGTATTGTCAACACATGACTATTTTGTTTATTCAACACATGAATATAATTTATTTTCTAAATTGGAATAAGACCCACTCAATTACCATATAATGTTATTTATATGGATTCCATACAACACATGTATATAATAGCAATGATAAATAGTCAACCATCATCCAAAGTGCACCACACAACTGCATAAGCATTAAATATAAATAATTAACGCTTGCACAGTCTGTCAACCAATCGATCAATATACAACTAAATAGTTGGGATTAGTGTACGCCAAATATCATCCCAACACCCGTGTGGGGTTTCAAATCAATAAGCACTTAATATTATTTGTGCAGTTGGGGGATGTGTAAAATTTATCGTCCCAATCAATATCAGTTAAATCAGTGTACATAAACAAATCGTCTGATTTGTAAATGAATATTTATTTATTCACGTTAAATTTATATTTTTAACGATAAATAATTTATTTCAAAACATGAATATATTTCCATCCATTCCACATCACAATCAATTTTCACCACACAACAAAATCAAACAAGTCATCCATGGTCTGTGGACAACGGGTTCGGGTGCTGCTAAGCACCGTCTGCATCCTAGTATATATATTTAACTAGAAAACAAGAGTTAAACTGAGAAGTGCTCGTCGAGAGATAAACCAAACGCCACGACTCTTCATATGTTCGTCGTGTTTCCAACGAGATCTGTTTCACGTGTTTGTATTAAAAATCACATTTTTAAATAACGCTTTCCGTCTAATAAAAGTCATATTTTTATTATGCTAAGAATATAAAAATCATATTTTTATTTCGCTACATATATAAAAATCATATTTTTACACAACAAAAAAATCGAATTTTTATATAACTAAAAATCGTATCTTTTCACGTTTAAAAATCTTATCTTTTCTAAATTAAAAATCGAAGCTTTGTTTATAAAAATCAAGCCTTTCTAAATATAAAAATCAAATCTTTGTAGCGATGTTCATATAATAAAAATCGAATTTTTACCTAACTAAAAATCTTATCTATCCTATAATAAAAATATAAACTTTCCTATAATAAAAATATAATCTTCACTATAACAAAAATATAATCTTTACTATAATAAAAATATAAACTTTACTATGTTAAAATCACCATGCTATTACATTTTATAAAATTCAGTTTTACATATAAAAATCTCATTTTTAAAATTCAGTTTTACATATACATCTCTAAAGAAAAATAAAATAAAAAATATGTTGTTTATATGTAAAAATATAAAGTAAAAATAAAAAATAAGATAAAAAATAAGTTAAAAAAATAAAACCAACATGAACACTCACAGCGCTTTCAAGGAATGGGGGTTCCACAGACTGAGGTGGCAGTCGAGGATGGTCGGCACGGGGACTGTGGTGGTCGGCGCGTTCCTTTCTGGTGGTTTGTGGATTTGAGGGGGGTTTAGCGGTGCGGGTTTCATCAGAGTATAGGAGGGAGGCGGACCGGAGGAGGGGGAAGAAGGTATCGCTGGAGGCGATGGGTGACAGAGGCAAGCGCGACCGCCGGCGGCGGCGATTAGGTTTAGGATTTTATTTTATTTTTCGTTTTCTGAATTGGTGGTCAGGGAGAGAGAAAAGGAAGGAAGGGGAGAAGTTAAGGTATTTAAATATATATATTATATAATAATTTAATATTATCTTTCCATTAAAAGTTGACTTTGTATATGAACTCCAAACGAGACCCAACGACTGTCGCCAATAGCATAATACCCCCATTTCGAACACAATGGGATATGTTTCATAACCCAATTTGATCGTTTTGATCAGTTTTCATTTAAATTAAAATTTAAATCTATATACTCAATTTTAAACGTACATTTCAATTTACCGGGGCCACGTACGGACTCTAAAAATTCCCGAAAAATATTTTCTAGCTTTGGATTGATGATACGGTTCTAACAAAACTAACTTCATCGAATTCTGAGACCGTTTGAAAAATGGTCATTTTAAAGGGGCAGAATTCCATAACGTCTATTCTGAATTTCCAACCGGACACAACTTTTTATTCCCGCTATGAAATTTTGATTTTTCGGGTTCGTTGGAAAGATATTTTCAAATAGATTCCAATATTTTTGGTTTCGCTAAAATCGGTTTATTTTGAATCCTGTACATTCATTTGAAATTTGAAATCGAATTTTCGAACTACCGTGCCATTTTCAATTCCGTTTATAATTAAAAATAAATAATTATATTCTAACGACGATCTATATAAATATATACGTTCTATTTCTATTAAAAATAAATTTTTCATCGTTATTATTTAAAATAATTAATTTTAAATATTCAAAGTTAATCAAATTTGCCAAAATAAAAATTTTAATTTGGCTTAGAATTTCCGGGTTGTTACAATCTCCCCCACTTAAAATCTTTTCGTCCTCGAAATAGAACAGAGTTGAAAGTTGTTCAACCAACAACTCAACTTTCGTTATTTTCTTTACGGCTTAAGTTCTTCAACTTTTCAGTTTCTAAGAACTTTTCAAATTTTTCAAAAATTTGGCTAACAACCTAAATTTTCGAAAAAATTCGCCATAATCTCCCCTGCACCGGGAGCTTCGGAATATTTCAAATAGCCTCCCAGGGCCCTCACTAATCCAAAAGAAAAGGAAAAGCCAAGCAGCTAGCCAATCGGCTCATAAAATCATCAAATCCCCAAGAAATACAATAAACATGTACCTATTTGTCGGGCAAACAATTTTATTCTTCTGCTCTAGCCTCCTTGCTATGACCTGTTCAATGGATCATGAAATTGTAATCAATTTTCAATTTAGTTCTAAATTTGGTTCCATTAGGCTAAATGGTTCAAAATTTTAATAAATGAAACCAATAATCAAAGAACACAATCAGCAATCAATTAGTGAATTATCGTTTCAAGTTCATAATTTGTTATATATACTAAAATCATGTTTTTGATGCCAAATCGCAACAATAGATCCTATCTAGTTTTGGTTCTCACACCAGTCAATTGGAATCATATAGATACCCCACTTTCGAAACTTGAACATAAACTACTGATGTCGTACGTCATCAGTAGAATCATCTCCGGGCGACTACAGTGTGATTCTATATCTATCAAGTATATATAAAACTTCGAATACACATTCATGACGCATATATGTAAAATCTCTATATATTTGATTGTCCAAATTCAATACAAATAAAATATTCAACTATGTATAAAATGGTTTAAATTTTCTAAAACAAAACTTGTTTTCAAATTTTTATTTCAAAAATTTCACTCTTTACACTCGTTCTAGGACACTACTGATCCCATCTCTAACGAGTTATTCTGGTTGGATATTACTAATCCAATATCTGATGAATCCTTTCGTTTGGTTCTAATACGTCTTGTTCTCGAGCTCTGTAAGCCAAAGCTCTGATACCAAATGTAGCAATTGAGAATTTTGCTCGATCCTAATTGATCGCAAAACCGACCAAGACCATTCAAAACCCCTGATTGTTTTGAGAACACGACAAATTGGAATGCAAACAGAAGAACATTTCATTGTTTATTACAACAATTCCATCAGAATACAAGAATATACAGATTATGAATAAATATTACACATTTGACAAATATTAGAGATTTAAATTACATTTAAATACATAGCAGTGGAAAAATAATACAACACACAACTAAAAGAAATACACGGATACATAGCTTTCCGAATATCATCACAGCTATAAACCAGGATCTTGTGAATATAAATCTGCAAAACCAAAGCTATTAGCTGCCCGTGTCGAAAATAAGGGCACCCAGAGTTTAGGTTAAAACAATAAACTCCAGGTCAGTCATGTGACTGGTGTGAGAACTAAAACAGTTATTAATCTTTATTTTTATAGTTAGGTAAATCAAGGGACCATGCCGTATAACACGGAACGGATTTCCTCCCAAGAATACTAGTGCATAAAACAAATAGCGCAATGCTAAATAAAGAAAAATGAAGCTATTATAAGACTCAGGTCCCATTACACAATGCAACACAAGCCAGAGGATAGGGTTTTCCTTTATAATAGCTAAATAATGCTTGATACGTTTAAAACAAATCATTTGATACTATTATAAGTGTATAGTGTCAAAACAACTTCAAATATAAATGTGTCAATCCTAGATGGCATAACATCCCATGCTACTATGTCGCCAATACTAGGCTCTACAAATAAAACCGAAATGTCATGTATTGGAAATTGGATTTCCGTCATGATTCGAGGCAAGGGGCAAACTCCCCTCCGGTCGAGACACTCTAGCAAATGTCTTAGGACCAACACAGCGATCCTGGATCTTCAGGGGCGGTCCTCTCTTAATTTTGAGGATTGGCAATTCCTGAACACACGTTTCCTGGTCCTTTCAAACCTATATCTGAGGCGCCTCGCATCCAACAACCACACAGGTAAAAAGTATGTAAATGTCAGGGCTGGTAGGTCATTGACATCACCTATAGCTAGAAAGAAACGTCGTGCTCTCTCTGCAGTCACTATCCCGTTTTTGACTCATACCGAGGTGTGAGGCTCGCGAATTAACGTTGTACACAAAGCTATGCCACATAGGGCGTGCTTTGATCATCAACCATAAGACTTTGCTTTTCAACAGAAGCCTTGATCATCTGCCACTTAGGCATGCCACACAGGCAATTCATGCCATGCGATTGATATCCATCAATATACAACCTCTTAGCTCGTACGTCTCAGAGAAGGGCGTTAAGCAAGGGAATAAATTCTCTGCCGCCAAACAGATATATATTTAATAGAAATCAATCACACAGAATAAATTCCAATGTCAGACACACTGTCCATTTACAAGTTCGTTTTGGGTCTGAACGAAACCAGAGGAACCTTATTCCTCGCATATCCATCGATCTCCAAGTACGTCTGGACGATAACCAACTGATTCCCTCCTCTTGGGTGTACAGCCCAATAAAGATCATCAGTAATCATCCAAACGATGTGAAGACCTCCGGTCTTCAACCACCGTCTTCATCTTCGACTTATCGTCGAATCAGTTATTCAGAATGGGTATAAACCCGGCCTTTCCGAATAACTCGTGTATAATAAACAAGTTCTACACAAACACAACATATGCTTCATTCCAATTTGGAATATTCTTTTACTCAAATATTCACATTCTTAGGGAAAGTTTCCCATTAATTTTATCAAAGATAAATTCTTCTAAATTTATTCTTTAATCTTCCTTTGGATGTCATTTCAAAGCATGCTGAGGTTTTCCAAACTAGTCGGGATTAGCGAACCACACCGAAGTAATCATTTATTTATTTCCCAATCCCAACCTATTCATCCCATAGAGCAAAACTGGTAATACTCCATATCTAACACCACGGTGTTATCGGTAAATATTAATTACCATTTCACGTTCAAATCTAATTAAAGATTTAACTATCGCTTTGGAGCAAAACTGGTGATACTCCATTCTCGATCACTTCAATCTAATTAAAGATTCATTAAAACTCCACTTAGTTTTAATCTTCCCAAAAATCAATATCCTGTCTTTAACTGGGTTAAAGAACCAATGTCATCTAAAACACGATTCACGATAAACCCAAAATCACTTTCCATTGTTAATTGGGATAAAGAAAAGGTGTTATTCAAAACACTGCTCACGATAAACACCAAAAACCAATTTAAATTCAATTCCAATTAAATACTAATTAACTGGACAATTTCACTAAATCTTAATTAAAAGATTTATTCTTTTCTAAACTGGGTTCAAGAATAGTGTTATTTAAGACACCATTCACGATGAACCCTAATCCCATTTTATATTAAATACAAGGCTCTGAACAGAAAATATATCGGCTTATATTCAATATGAAATTCTAAAACCAACAAATATCGTATTGGAAATTACGATATAAATATATCTTTCAAATTTCCACAACCATATCTGTACAATCACGAAATCCAACATCGAAATATTGCGATGATAATTTCGATTCAAATCCATTCCAATTCGTATATTGGAAATTCTGATTATTTTTAAAACCACTTCGAATCCAATTTATTTATTCAAAAATATTGGATTATAATTCTAGTTCATAACTAGTTCATTTCGATAAAAATATATTTTTATCCTTTTTAAATATGGGAATTTCACCCCAATTCTTTCTAAATCATTTATTATGATTTTACACAAATTATTGATATTTATAATAATTTTATCAAGGCTCGTACAGTCGATTTCCAATAACGGTCATCGAACTGCACTTACAGCGACCTTTTCCAAATTTGATATGGACATAATTCCAAATCCAATTGTTAGATTTCAAATTTTTAATATTCATTGAAAGCTCTTTTCAATACGAACCCAACGGTTCCGGTTTCAGGAGAATCCATCTGTCGGATCTCCCGTAACGTTAATTCGAAGTCAATGGTCGAAATTCGCGAACTGCCGCGGCAAAGCGCGTTCTATTCAGGACATTAAATATATATTATATATATTTCATCGATTTCAATTCTAAACGTATTTTATAATTCGTTTAAATTCGTTTTAAAAACGATTTCAACTTCATATTCAATTTTAAATCAAAATTGAATATTCCATATTATTAATATATAAGGGACAATATTTCCAAAACATTATATTTTGAAATCACTTCCTTTTCTATATTCATAATAAAACGAATATATAATCGATATAAATATCGTTCGCATCAAAATGGCGCAAATCTAATCAACACGGTTTATATATTTCAATAACTTTGTTATTCTATTCAACAAATGAATATATTCTTCAACACATGAATATATATTTTATTTAACATATGAATATTTATTCATTCTTACTTACAATAAAAATGTGAATTTTATTGTATAAATGTTTCGCTCAACGCATGAATATTTTCAACCCATGAATAGTTTCAACACATGAATATTCTCAACACATGAGTATTGTCAACACATGACTATTTTGTTTATTCAAAACATGAATATAATTTATTTTCTAAATTGGAATGAGACCTACTCAATTACCATATAATGTTATTTATATGGATTCCATACAACACATGTATATAATAGCAATGATAAATAATAAACCATAATCCAAAGTGCACCACACAACTGCATAAGCATTAAATATAAGTAATTAACACTTACACAGTCTGTCAACCAATCGATCGACATACAACTAAATAATTGGGATTAGTGTACGCCAAATATCATCCCAACACCCGTGTGGGGTTTCAAATCAACAAACGCTGATTATTATTTGTGCAGCTGGGCAATGTGTAAAATTTATCGTCACAATCAATATAAGTCAAATCAGTGTACATAAAAAATCGGCTGATTTGTAAATGAATATTTATTTATTCACATTCACGTTAAATTTATATTTTTATCAATAAATAATTTATTTCAACACATGAATATATTTCCATTCATTCCACATCACAATCAATTTTCACCACACAACAAAATCAAACAAGTCGTCCATCGTCTGTGGACAACGGGTGTCGGGTGCTGCTAAGCACCGTCTGCGTCCTAGTATATATATTTAACTAGAAAACAAGAGTTAAAGTGAGAAGTTCTCAACGAGAGCTAAACCAAACGCCGCGACTCTTCATATGTAGAAAATCTTCGTCGTGTTTCCAACGAGATCTGTTTCACGCGTTTGTATTAAAAATCACATTTTTAAATAACGCTTTCCATCTAATAAAAGTCATATTTTTATTATGCTAAGAATATAAAAATCATATTTTTATTTCGCTACATATATAAAAATCATATTTTTACACAACAAAAAAAATCGAATTTTTATATAACTAAAAATCGTATCTTTTCACATTTAAAAATCTTATCTTTTCTAAATTAAAAATCGAAGCTTTGTTTATAAAAATCAAGCCTTTATAAATATAAAAATCAAATCTTTGTAGCGATGTTCATATAATAAAAATCGAATTTTTACCTAACTAAAAATCTTGTCTATCCTAAAATAAAAATATAAACTTTCCTATAATAAAAACATAATCTTTACTATAATAAAAATATAATCTTTACTATAATAAAAATATAAACTTTATTGTGTTAAAATCACTATGCTATTACATTTTATAAATTCAGTTTTACATATAAAAATCTCATTTTTAAAATTCAGCTTTACATATACATCTCTAAAGAAAAATAAAACAAAAACTATGCTGTTTATATGTAAAACTAAAATAAAAAATAAGATAAAAAACAAAACCAACATGAACACTCATGGAGCTTTCAAGGAATGGGGGTTCCACAGGCTGAGGTGGCAGCCGAGGATGGTCGGCATGGGGACTGAGGTGGTCGGTGCAGGGACTGAGGTGGTCGGTGCGGGGACTGAGGTGGTCGGCGCGTTCCTTTCTGGTGGTTTGTGGATTTGAGGGGGGTTTAGGGGTGCGGATTTCATCAGAGAATAGGGGGGAGGCAGATCGGAGAAGGGGGAAGAAGGTCTCGCCGGAGGCAATGGGTGACATGGGCAAGCGCGACCGCCGGCGGCGGCGATTAGGTTTAGGATTTTATTTTACTTTTCGTTTTCTGAATTAGTTGTCGGGGAGAGAAAAAAGGAAGGAAGAGGAGAAGTTAAGGTGTTTAAATATATATATTATATAATAATTTAATATTATCTTTCCATAAAAAGTTGACTTTGTATATGAACTCCAAACGGGACTCAATGACTGTCGCCCATAGTGTAATACCCCATTTCGAACACAATGGGATATGTTTCGTAACCCAATTTGATCGTTTTGATCAGTTTTCATTTAAATTAAAATTTAAATCTATATATTCAATTTTAGACGTACATTTCAATTTACCGGGGCCACATATGGACTCTAAAAATTCCGAAAAACTATTTTCTAAATTCGTATTGACGATACGGTCCTAACAAAACTAGCTTCATCGAATTATGAGACCGTTTGAAAAATGGTTATTTTAATGGGCCAGAATTCCATAACGACTATTCTGAATTTTCAACTGGACACAACTTTTTATTCCCGCTATGAAATTTTGATTTATCGGATTCGTTGGAAAGATATTTTCAAATAGATTCAAATATTTTTGGTTTCGCTAAAATCCGGTTTATTTTGAATCCTGTACATTCATTTGAAATTTGAAATCGAATTTTCGAACTACCGCGCCATTTTCAATTCCTTTTATAATTAAAAATAAATAATTATATTCTAACGATGATTTATATAAATATATACGTTCTATTTCGATTAAAAATAAATTTGTCATCGTTATTATTTAAAACAATTCATTTTAAATATTCAAAGTCCTTTAAATTCGCCAAAATAAAAATTTTAAATTGGCTCAGATTTTCCGCGTTGTTACATAATTTATATTCCAATCCATCAAATTAGGAGAAAAACTTTATTTCTCTTGTGGCTCACAAAAATGGACCCAGGGTATATATCATGTTTTCGAGTTTGAAGCAAAACTAAGCACACAGCAAAAATTGACATAAAGACATATGTTTGAGCTACTTGTAAATCATTTGTATAATTTGATAGGTTATTTAGTCCATTTTTATAATATCTCTTAAAAATATATGCCAAATTTATTATGTATATTAATATTATAAAATGTATTTTTCATGCAGTTATAATGATGCATATATCACATAAGATGAACTAGGTATATCAACTATAATGACAAAGTTGAATTGTAAATTATTTATGATTTATTTATATTAAGAGTTTACCATATATTTATCATAAAATTCTTTTTTAACATCAATAAATACACAACAAATTTATGCGTCTTTTTGTAATTTTCTTTTCCATTTTTCCTGCTATGTTACACAATTAAACTAACTACTTAACTATTTAAACAAATTCTATTAAATAATATTTTCTAATTCATCAAAAAATTAACATACACTAATTTCAACGTGTATATTCATATTAATAAAAATGATTAAAAAAATTCTATAATACACATGCATACATATTATTTTTGTAAGCTATAGAACATAAATTATACATAAATACTAATAATAATTTTAATTAGTAGTTTATGCATTTCACATCAAAATTTATCATACTGCATAACAAATTTCTCACTTTAAAATTAAAATAATTAATATTATTTTTAATAGTATTATCCTGTGCAACACACGGATTACACACTAGTAAAACATAATTATTTAGTTATGTTAAATGCAATTAAATCCACGACAAATATTTTATCATTATTTTACACTTAACCAACTATGTCAAACACTTATAGTAACATACTGTACTCGTTAAAACAAACCTAATGTTGAAAATTGCGCACAAAATGGATTTTGTATTGGTGAGACAAACACGTTTGAAACTAAAACGCTTCAACTAACTAGTCAAACTAAGTAAAATAAATAAGTAAATAAAATCTCACCTTAGCCCATTAGGCCCAAACCCGTTCCTCAACAATCGAAGCCCAAAATTGAATCATTATTCCTCATGTTGTACATGTTTTTTCCAAAACAAAAGCATCTTCTTCCTTTCCAAACTTCATGCATGCAACACTACATGCTTTCTATTTTCTTCTAAATGACTGTTCCACTTCCAGACTATAACGATTCGGATTTTGCTCGGACCTAATCGATCGTTAAATCGACTAAGACCGTTCAAAACCTGAATACGCTAACTTTTGGCATACAACACATCAGAACAAATAACAAAAGACTTTTATTACATCATAATATTACAACATCAGAGTACAGAATACCAGAGTACATCGAATATAATAATACAGTGGAAGATTTATCTACAACAAATGTAATACAATGCAGCGGAACTATTAAAATAACACAAGGAAAGACTATCAATGCTCTGGACACAGCTTTAAGCTTTGATCCAGAATCCTGCTCAATATATCTGCAAAATAAGCTGCTCGACTTCCTGTGTGGAAAATTGGGCACCCAAGTTTGCAAGTGAAACAAACTACGAGTCCGTCATGGGATTGGTAAGAGAAATCTTTACTTAACTTATCTAATAATAAGGCTAATCACAGGATCACGCCACTAACGCGGAAGGGGTTTACTCCATTGGATTTCCAATGCATAGACTACTACCATAAATAAAGATATGGATCTACAATGCATCAATTAACATGCAATTCCTTAATCTACCCATTTAGGCTTAATCCATAAACTTAGATTTCAAAATCAATATCACTTTACAGAAATTATTTCTTTGGACTTTATTCCTTGATTTCTTTTATTTCAAATCATTTGAAATACATATATGGCTTTTATAATAAAGTAGATTTCACTTCGGTATTTCAAAACAAAACATTTGGAAATATGAGTTTCAAAACATAACAATGCATACAAAACAAGTATGTGAACCAAATATCGGTCATGTTCCCTCAGGACCGGGCAGTACGCACCCTAACCGAATCAATATATATATGTGCACCTAATGGCTACACTGACAATGCACCATCCCACCAATTGGGGAAGACATGCACGCCCTCGCACTGTAAGTCAATCTCGGGTCACCCGCATCTTTGGCTACGTACTTGCTAAATCATTTTATATCCCGAAGTAGGGAAAATCATTTCACAACATAATCACAAGTACTTTCAAATCTATATAGATATCTACTTACAAATCATATTGAAATCATTGGGTATAGCCCTCAAAATCCTTTCTGTTTTATAAAACGTTTTTATGAAACATTCCCTGTCCAAAATCGGGAATAACATTTCTTTTTACTTAAGAAAACTCATTTCAAAATCATTTATTAAATTTTGAAATAAACAACATCACTAACCACCTTATAGTCAAATCATGAAGTGTTTCACAAGATTTTAACACATAGACATTTTTACCCAACCCTATGCTAAATGTAAAAAACACATTTTGCTCATAAACTGGTCAAGCATAATCCAAACAATCAATCAATCACAATCCATATCAGTAACAAAGTATATTTGGTTCAATAACATTTCACGTTACAATAAAAGAGTATTTTATTGTCTACACTTTTACTACATTTCCTATGTATACAATAAAAAGATATTATATTTTCTATACAATTTCTACATTTCATATGCATATAATAAAAGAATATTTTATTATTCACACATTTTTACATTAACAAATGTAATTTCTTATGTTAACATATTTTATCAAACGATACATCTTTTTGATGATTCATTTTACATTAACAAATGTAATTTCTTATGTTAACATATTTTATCAAACGATACATCTTTTTAATGATTCATTTTACATTAACAAATGTAATTTCTTATGTTAACATATTTTGTAAAACAATACATCTTTTTAATGAATCATTCTTTACATTCAATAAAAATGTAAATTTTCAATGTTGAACTGTAACATCCCGCTATTTTTAACGATTTAAATTCTGATTTAAATCGATAATTTTATTTTGAAAATATTCTATAGTTTTTCATAATAGGTATTTGAATTTTTGAATATGTACAGTGAGGTGTAGCAACTGTGAAAAATTCGTCGAAAAATTTGAATGTTTGTCGGTCGCG
This sequence comes from Allium sativum, assembly GCA_030737875.1. Classification (NCBI taxonomy): domain Eukaryota; kingdom Viridiplantae; phylum Streptophyta; class Magnoliopsida; order Asparagales; family Amaryllidaceae; genus Allium; species Allium sativum. The sequence continues at coordinate 226,932,309 of CM060919.1, read as the reverse complement.
AAATTTTCAGTGCGAAGCTGCGCATAACAGTTCAAAATTTAACGATTTTATAATCTCGCCGAATCCAGTTCGGACAAACATGAAAAATATTATACTCGTTGTCACGAATCCAACGGTAAAATTCGTTTCGCAAATTTCGGACATTTTGATCCTCGTTTGATTGTTTTATCGTGCCATTTTTCCTTTTAAAAGCGGTCCGTAATGTCTTTTTGAACGGTGCATCCTGACACTGCAAACTGTATATCGTTGCGACCGTCTCATCGAGCTGATTTCCGATATATATTCATTTGTCAGTTTCGGTGCTCGGTTCGCAATGTAATTGCGAAAAACCTTGCACGGTTCATTTTTGAAACAAAGTCATTTGAGTTCAACGTGTCCCTATTTGAATTCAGCACATTTTTCTAGATATTTTGGGTCTGCAAAACCTGTCATTTCACTTTTGTAAATCATCCGTTTAGTTTTTTTATGTAAGTGGACACTTCTAAAATACATGCATTGACATTTTTTCCATGCGTTCATTTTATTTACATGCATGCATTCCTTTTGTCTTCCAAATGAGCAAGTGTACTTTTCATCTAACATGCACGTCTGCTTTATTTCCAATGCTCTTCCGTTTGTTATATTTCATTCTTCCCTTTTAAACCATTCCTTTTCTTTTATTTACTTATTTTTGTTCCCCGGATTTTTCAGAAAATAAATTTAATTCCCTCTTTAAAATCCATTCATGTTCCAACTAGATACATGCATTTGTCGTCCGCATTCAATGCAATTCACTACCCTTCACGTTTTGTTTCCAATAACTTTCCATTTGCATTCATTCATTTTCTTGCATTCATTCATTTTATTCATGCATGCGCCACCTATTCCATTTTTAAAGCATACGTTACTTTCCAAACCATCCAATTAATACATGCGTTACTTCTTTTCATTTTTCATGCATATAACTCATCCCACCTTCTTTCTTGACATCTTCCATATTTTTTTTCTCTTATCTTCTCTATAACATCGTTCTCTTGCAAACAAATGAAGCCAACACCTGAATAAGCCACAAAAATATTCCAAAAGCCATGCCTTTATATATTGCATAACCTGTAGCACCATCCTCCTCTCCATTTCTCTATTTCTTTCTTCTCATATTGTCTATTATGCTGTGAAGCATGTTCATCTTCCCAAACCTATCTTCATTTTAGTACAAAGACCCATTACTTTATTTTATTTTACCATGTTGTTCATCTACATCGCCTATGCTTGTCACACCTCCACCTCTAGGTCCACCTGCAACCACCCTCCAAATCAGACCTGTTAGCCTTCCAAACCCGACCCGTTAACTCAATACCCGAACGCGTTTTCATCCCTAGGACCCATGTGTTTTGCTATGAAATTTCCGACCCCTCCCTTAGCAACCGACCGTCTCCTACTTCAGCATGCCGCCTTCGTTCATCCCTTGATGCCCGAACCATGTCTGTCCATCTTGATATTCCTCCTCTTCTTCCCTATCAGCATGTGCGACTGGGCTGAGGCGTGGTGTCTGCGTGAGTAGCGTGCGTGTCTTGTTTGTATATATATATATAAAAAAAAAATTGCGTTCAAAGTTTTAAACAGTTACTGAGATTCATGTGCGTTTCCTGTAGCATGACATGTTGTTGTGTTGCCTTCCTATTTTCGAATTCTGGGGAGGCGTGTATTTTCTTGGGTATGTTTAAACTTGTGTTGTGTGGTTTAAAAAGAAAACTTGAATTTTATGTCACTGTTTGCTGAGTACATGATGGTGTTTTTCCATACTACTATAAGCCTTGTTAGGAGCCTTTGCGCCTGAAATCAGTTCTTGTTTGTTGTGCTGATTTTCATGTCGGGTTATGAGAAAATCCACCTCCTTCTTCTTTGATCTTTGCTGAAAAATTTCCTCTTCTTAATGAAATATAATATTGAGTGGTTATCGAGTTCTAATCCATGCTGAATTGTGCCTGGAAGTCGGTGTTTCGTTCTATGTCAATTCGTCTGCTGTCTCCAATCTATACCACAAAAAGTGAGTTTATCTCACACCTGACTCACATTACTTCATAGATGTTAGATCAACTAAATGAACTGTTATGAAATGTATAGGATTGTCAGTAGAAATTTCTTGTTTAAAATATACACTTTCATATGTGACACGATATTCATATGACATGTATGTACACTGATTTTATATGACTATGATGTGATTGATGATATGTGATGATTTGTTATGTTGTAGACACCCCTAGTTTAGGAAAATCACTAAGGGTTGAAATGATACATACCCGAACGGATATTAGATTAGGGAAAAATCGTTATAGGTTGAAATGATAGACCTGAATGATTTTTACTGAATTTGGGATTGCGGGTTGAAATGATAAACACGTAGAAATTTTATGAATTGCGGGTTGAAATGATAAATATCTGTATCACTTGACCATAGGATAGAAAATTTTATACGGACACCGTTGGTCATGTTTTTGAATTAAAACGATTTGGAAAATTTGATTGTAATAATATTAATTTAAGATCTTATATTTTATATTTATATTTTATAAGATTTATACTTAAATTTTGTAAATTATAAATTATATGTTTTAAAATGATTTTATGAGTAAAAATGTATTTAAATGCTTATTTAAGGTTTTACTTATAATTTATTTATTTTAAACTATATAATTTAATCATATATGTATTTTTAACTTTAAATTAATATATTATAATAAATTATTCTATTTAAACATATTTATAAGTTAATTTAAACCTATATATGTTTATAAAGTTATTTTCTATATAAATTTATGATTTATAAATAATATTTTCAATGCTTATTTTATATATATTTTATAAACTTTAATAATAAACTCAGTAGGTGGATAAGTTTTGATTTTGCGATTTAAATTTGAGGTTTAAAGATTTGAATTTATATAACGATATTGGTTTAATAAATGAACTCATGTAAGATGAGAATTTGAATTTGAATTTAATTCGGACTTAAGAGGTGAACTTGAATTGTGAACTTGTTTTGAAATTGAATTTCCTAATTAAGGAATGAATTTGATTTTAAACCAACTGAATGCGAATTTGAATTGATTTAAATTATGAACTTTTATAAGAAATGAACGTAAATTGTGTAAATTGGTTTTATTTGAATTTATATTTGATATGAAGTGAATTCGATTTTAAGTAACTGAATATGAATCGGTATATATATATAATTTTATATATGAAATTGATTCATAAACTGTTTGGTTTGAATTAAAGAAATTTCTTAAATCAATTTATTTCAAGATATGATTTTATTAAAATGGCCACGGTGTGAAAAATGTAAACGTTTAGTTGTTAAAGAGACCGGGATCGGATATTGTCATACTCTCTGCCAATACCGAAAACCACTTTAACAACTGTGTACGCGGTGGAGTTTCAGAATGAAGTAGGATGGTTTGGTGGCGATTACTGGATTGAAGAAAGAGAACGTTGATGGATAGCCTTGACCTTCGGGTCATAATTAAAATGACTAAAACAGGTGCTATACCGTGATTAAGTGAGGTCGCACCTCCATCGGACACACTTCTTCGAACCATATTTATTACTTTGTGATTTGATTGGTGGCCACCCTTGATTATGGGAGTGTTGTTCGAGGTGGGCGGTAGTTGCGGCTATGCGTTACCACCGGTCCGGGCTTGCATCGGTAGAATCCTACCGTGGGTATTCCTCGTGTGCCTTGTCATATTATCCTGATCGAGCTTCCTACGATTTTGCTTTGACGTTGTCGTATAGCGGCGCATCACTATCCACCGACCTTTACTGGTGTTTTATATGCAATGTTTACGCCAATGTTTATAAACAGTGTGAGGGAAAAAATGTAATCCCGCTTATGGTATTTTAATATGTTATATTTAACCATAGTCACTATTATAATAGCGTATTATATTATATGATATTAGTTTGACGGATCCTTAGAGGATGGTGATCCCAAACATCCTTTAAGTTACTGATTGCATTTCATTGAACATTTCATTTGAGTTGACTTACTTCCATGAGAATGTTAGTCCTGATCCGAGTTGTTTTGTTTTGCATTATTGCTCGTGTCAGATCGAGTATTGCAGTGTTGAGATTTCTCCTTTTGAAGCTGGAGATTATTGAAGATATCACCTCTACCTGTTGATCCTGGCTATTTCTCCATTGTATTAGAAACTCTTGTATTTAGAATTCCGCTGTATTTATTTTGTAACTCTGATATTTTGTATAAATTTTGATTTCTATTTAGTAGCTTCATGAACTACTATTGTATAATTTATTTATTCTGCTGCGAGATATTCTGTTTTTCTGTGTCTGTGATTCTGTGATTTATTCTATTTACCTCAGAAGCTAATAACATTCTGTCTTGTCGAACAGTTTGAGTTGGTTTAATTACCAGCTTGAAGTGGACGAAAGACGGTATGTTACATTTGGTATCAGAGCTTTGGTTTTTCAAAACTTTAGCTTATGGGGAAAAAGCTCATTAGAGATAGGGTAGTGATACCCTAGAATGAGTAGAATCAATCGCAGAATCCTTCTTGAGAGAGAGCGTATTTTGAAAGTATAAATATTTTTTTAATGGTTTCTAAATGTTTTAATACAAATATTTTCGTATATAAAATTTCGTTTAACATCTGAATCCTTTTCTGAAATTTCTTTTCCATTCGAATCCATCTTCCTTCGTAGATCCTCTTTGCTTAGGTTCTTTCATTCGTTCAGCTTTCAACTTGAATTCTATAATTTATCCTTGTCACTAACAAGATAGAAAGTAGAAGGAGCGTATAAATTTTCTAGCGAGTTCATTCTAATTGAATATTGGTTTGAAATTGATATTTTCTTGATATAATTTTGATATATAGTTGTAAATAACATTATGTTTGGTAAAACCTATATTTTAAAAGAATTGATGTTTATACTTTAAGATTTTTTATAAACCATATATTTTATATAAATTTTATAAGAAAATGATTTCTCTTGATTGAAATCTATATCCCTATTGCTTACAAATGTATATATGTATATATTTATATATATAGGAATTTGTAAATTTTAATTGGTTTATAAAGATTTTATTTTGTGATGTTTATATATTAAACTTATGGAATTTGAAAAGTTTTATAAGGCAAATATAGAGAACATAGGTTTGAAAATATTTTAATTTTTGATTTACACATATTTCAAAATTTATATATGTATGTGAATAAATATGAACCATCTGGTTTAAATATTAATTATTTAATTTCTATTTCTCTGCATCGTTCCTTTTCGAGGACGAAAAGTTTTAAGTGGGGGAGACTGTAACATCCCGCAATTTTTAACGATTTAAATTCTGATTTAAATCGATAATTTTATTTTGAAAATATTCTATAGTTTTTCGTAATAGGTATTTGAATTTTTGAATATGTACAGTGAGGTGTAGCAACTGTGAAAAATTCGTTGAAAAATTTGAATGTTTGTCGGTCGCGAAATTTTCAGTGCGAAGCTGCGCATAACAGTTCAAAATTTAATGATTTTATAATCTCGCCGAATCCAGTTCGGACAAACATGAAAAATATTATACTCGTTGTAACGAATCCAACGGTAAAATTCGTTTCGCAAATTTCGGACATTTTGATCCTCGTTTGATTGTTTTATCGTGCCATTTTTCCTTTTAAAAGCGGTCCGTAATGTCTTTTTGAACGGTGCATCCTGACACTGCAAACTGTATATCGTTGCGACCGTCTCATCGAGCTGATTTCCGATATATATTCATTTGTCAGTTTCGGTGCTCGGTTCGCAATGTAATTGCGAAAAACCTTGCACGGTTCATTTTTGAAACAAAGTCATTTGAGTTCAACGTGTCCCTATTTGAATTCAGCACATTTTTCTAGATATTTTGGGTCTGCAAAACCTGTCATTTCACTTTTGTAACTCATCCGTTTAGTTTTTTTTTATGTAAGTGGACACTTCTAAAATACATGCATTGACATTTGTTCCATGCGTTCATTTTATTTACATGCATGCATTCCTTTTGTCTTCCAAATGAGCAAGTGTACTTTTCATCTAACATGCACATCTGCTTTATTTCCAATGCTCTTCCGTTTGTTATATTTCATTCTTCCCTTTTAAACCATTCCTTTTCTTTTATTTACTTATTTTTGTTCCCCGGATTTTTCAGAAAATAAATTTAATTCCCTCTTTAAAATCCATTCATGTTCCAACTAGATACATGCATTTGTCGTCCGCATTCAATGCAATTCACCACCCTTCACGTTTTGTTTACAATAACTTTCCATTTGCATTCATTCATTTTCTTGCATTCATTCATTTTATTCATGCATGCGCCACCTATTCCATTTTTAAAGCATACGTTACTTTCCAAACCATCCAATTAATACATGTGTTACTTCTTTTCATTTTTCATGCATATAACTCATCCCACCTTCTTTCTTGACATCTTCCTTATTTTTTTCTCTTATCTTCGCTGTAACATCGTTCTCTTGCAAACAAATGAAGCCAACACCTGAATAAGCCACAAAAATATTCCAAAAGCCATGCCTTTATATATTGCATAACCTGTAGCACCATCCTCCTCTCCATTTCTCTATTTCTTTCTTCTCATATTTTCTATTATGCTGTGAAGCATGTTCATCTTTCCAAACCTATCTTCATTTTAGTACAAAGACCCATTACTTTATTTTATTTTACCATGTTGTTCATCTACATCGCCTATGCTTGTCACACCTCCACCTCTAGGTTCACCTGCAACCACCCTCCAAATCCGACCTGTTAGCCTTCCAAACCCGACCCGTTAACTCAATACCCGAACGCGTTTTCATCCCTAGGACCCATGTGTTTTGCTGTGACATTTCCGACCCCTCCCTTAGCAACCGGCCGTCTCCTACTTTAGCATGCCGCCTTCGTTCATCCCTTGATGCCCGAACCATATCTGTCCATCTTGATATTCCTCCTCTTCTTCCCTATCAGCATGTGCGACTGGGCTGAGGCGTGGTGTCTGCGTGAGTAGCGTGCGTGTCTTGTTTGTATATATATATATATATAAAAAAATTGCGTTCAAATTTTAAACAGTTACTGAGATTCATGTGTGTTTCCTGTAGCATGACATGTTGTTGTGTTGCCTTCCTATTTTCGAATTCAGGGGAGGCGTGTATTTTTTTGGGTATGTTTAAACTTGTGTTGTGTGGTTTAAAAAGAAAACGTGAATTTTATGTCACTGTTTGCTGAGTACATGATGGTGTTTTTCCATACTACTATAAGCCTTGTTAGGAGCCTTTGCGCCTGAAATCAGTTCTTGTTTGTTGTGCCGATTTTCATGTCGGGTTATGAGAAAATCCACCTCCTTCTTCTTTGATCTTTGCTGAAAAATTTCCTCTTCTTAATGAAATATAATATTGAGTGGTTATCGAGTTCTAATCCATGCTGAATTATGCCTGGAAGTTGGTGTTTCGTTCTATGTCAATTCGTCTGCTGTCTCCAATCTATACCACAAAAAGTGAGTTTATCTCACACCTGACTCACATTACTTCATAGATGTTAGATCAACTAAATGAACTGTTATGAAATGTATAGGATTGTTAGTAGAAATTGCTTGTTTAAAATATACACTTTCATATGTGACACGATATTCATATGACATGTATGTACACTGATTTTATATGACTATGATGTGATTGATGATATGTGATGATTTGTTATGTTGTAGACACCCCTAGTTTAGGAAAATCACTAAGGGTTGAAATGATACATACCCGAACGGACATTAGATTAGGGAAAAATCGTTATGGGTTGAAATGATAGACCTGAATGATTTTTACTGAATTTGGGATTGCGGGTTGAAATGATAAACCCGTAGAAATTTTATGAATTGCGGGTTGAAATGATAAACATCCGTATCACTTGACCATAGGATAGAAAATTTTATACGGACACCGTTGGTCATGTTTTTGAATTAAAATGATTTGGAAAATTTGATTGTAATAATATTAATTTAAGATCTTATATTTTATATTTATATTATATAAGATTTATATTTAAATTTTGTAAATTATAAATTATATGTTTTAAAATGACTTTATGAGTAAAAATGTATTTAAATGCTTATTTAAGGTTTTACTTATAATTTATTTATTTTAAACTATATAATTTAATCATATATGTATTTTTAACTTTAAATTAATATATTATAATAAATTATTCTTTTTAAACATATTTATAAGTTAATTTAAACCTATATATGTTTATAAAGTTATTTTCTATATAAATTTATAATTTATAAATAATATTTTCAATGCTTATTTTATATATATTTTATAAACTTTAATAATAAACTCAGCAGGTGGATAAGTTTTGATTTTGCGATTAAAATTCGAGGTTTAAAGATTTGAATTTATATAACGATATTGGTTTAATAAATGAACTCATGTAAGATGAGAATTTGAATTTGAATTTAATTCGGACTTAAGAGGTGAACTTGAATTGTGAACTTGTTTTGAAATTGAATTTCCTAATTAAGGAATGAATTTGATTTTAAATCAACTGAATGCGAATTTGAATTGATTTAAATTATGAACTTTTATAAGAAATGAACGTAAATTGTTTAAATTGATTTTATTTGAATTTATATTTGATATGAAGTGAATTCGATTTTAAGTAACTGAATATGAATCGGTATATATATAATTTTATATATGAAATTGATTCATAAACTGTTTGGTTTGAATTAAAGAAATTTTTTAAATCAATTTATTTCAAGACATGATTTTATTAAAATGGCCACGGTGTGAAAAATGTAAACGTTTAGTTGTTAAAGAGACCGGGATCGGATATTGTCATACTCTCTGCCAATACCGAAAACCACTTTAACAACTGTGTACGCGGTGGAGTTTCAGAATGAAGTAGGATGGTTTGGTGGCGATTACTGGATTGAAGAAAGAGAACGTTGATGGATAGCCTTGACCTTCGGGTCATAATTAAAATGACTAAAACAGGTGCTATACCGTGATTAAGTGAGGTCGCACCTCCATCGGACACACTTCTTCGAACCATATTTATTACTTTGTGATTTGATTGGTGGCCACCCTTGATTATGGGAGTGTTGTTCGAGGTGGGCGATAGTTGCGGCTATGCGTTACCACCGGTCCGGGCGTGCATCGGTAGAATCCTACCGTGGGTATTCCTCGTGTGCCTTGTCATATTATCCTGATCGAGCTTCCTACGATTTCGTTTTGACGTTGTCGTATAGCGGCGCATCACTATCCACCGACCTTTACTGGTGTTTTATATGCAATGTTTACGACAATGTTTATAAATAGTGTGAGGGTAAAAATGTAATCCCGCTTATGCTATTTTAATATGTTATATTTAACCATAGTCACTATTATAATAGCATATTATATTATATGATATTAGTTTGACGGATCCTTATAGGATGGTGATCCCAAACATCCTTTAAGTTACTGATTGCATTTCATTGAACATTTCATTTGAGTTGACTTACTTCCATGAGAATGTTAGTCCTGATCCGAGTTGTTTTGTTTTGCATTATTGCTCGGGTCAGATCGAGTATTGCAGTGTTGAGATTTCTCCTTTTGAAGCTGGAGATTATTGAAGATATCACCTCTACCTGTTGATCCTGGCTATTTCTCCTTTGTATTAGAAACTCTTGTATTTAGACTTCCAATGTATTTATTTTGTAACTCTGATATTTTGTATAAATTTTGATTTCTATTTAGTAGCTTCATGAACTACTATTGTATAATTTATTTATTCTGCTGCGAGATATTCTGTTTTTCTGTGTCTGTGATTTATTCTATTTACCTCAGAAGCTAATAACATTCTGTCTTGTCGAACAATTTGAGTTGGTTTAATTACCAGCTTGAAGTGGACGAAAGACGGTATGTTACATGAACTTTTCTATTTCAAATAATGATCATTTCTCATTACTTCTTACATACAATAAAACTGTAAATTTTTATTGTTAAACTTTTTTATGTATTCTAATGACAACTAAAAGAATAATTTATTTGTACACATTTTTCTATGTATTCTAATGACAAATAAAAGAATAATTTATTTGTACACATTTTTCTATGTATTCTAATGACAAATAAAAGAATAATTTATTTGCATATATTTTTCTATGTATTCTAATGACAAATAAAAGAATAATTTATTTATACACATTTTTCTATGTATTCTAATGACAAATAAAAAATAATTTATTTGTACACATTTTTCTATGTATTCTAATGACAAATAAAAGAATAATTTATTTGTACTCATTTTTCTATGTATTCTGATCTAATGACAAATAAAAGAATAATTTATGTGTACACATTTTTCTATGTATTCTAAGGACAAATAAAAGAATATTTTATTTGCATAACAATTTCTATGTTAACACAGTTTTATCAAACAAGCATCTTTTATCACTTTGAACCTTTTAAATGATTCACAATTACATAAAAATGTAAACTTTTATGTTAAACATTTTATCACTTTTGAATCTTTTTAATGGTTCACTGTTACATAAAAATGTAATCTCTTATGTTAAAACATTTTTATCATTTTTGAAGCTTTTTAATGATTCACAGTTACATAAAAATGTAATCTTTTATGTTAAAACATTTTTAACAAAGTGTGAACATTATTAATGAATCATTATTACATAAAAATGTAAATTTTTATGTTACATCATTTTAAACAAGCTATGAATCATTTTAATGAATCATTATTACAGAAAAATGTAAATTTTTATGTTACATCATTTTTAAACAAGCTATGAATCATTTTAATGAATCATTATTACATAAAAATGTAAATTTTTATGTTACATACAAATTTCCTATAATGTATTTTTTAATATGATCCATGCATACATTAAAATGTAAATTTTAATGTAAACACAACTTTATTTACTTTTCTATTTAAACGAATGTTTGTTTTTCATATTTTCCCCTTTACAATAAAAATGTAAACTTTCTATTGTTTAACTTTTTAATTGGATAAATGAATCATTTTTCATATTTTCTCATTTACAATAACAATGTAAACTTTTTATTGTTTAACTTTTTAATTCAACAAATGATCATTTTTCATATCTTCTCGTTTACAATAAAAATGTAAAAAAATTATTGTTTAACTTTTTAATTCAACAAATGAATCATTTTTCATATCTTCTCATTTACAATAAAAATGTAAACTTTTTATTGTTTAACTTTTTAATTCAACAAATGAATCATTTTTCATATTTTCTCATTTACAATAAAAATGTGAACTTTCTATTGTTAAACTTTTTAATTTGACAAATGAATCATTTTTCATATTTTCTCATTTACAATAAAAATGTAAACTCCTATTTTATCCAACGAATCACCACAAACAGAATAAATCAATTCAAATCTCGTGTCACAAACAACTGAATTTTTAACGGCGTATACATAAATAAATTTATCAACACAGTTATAATTAATTTTAATTTTAAAAAGAAATCTCACATAGATTTACTCCTTATGAATTTATAGCTAGCTCCGTTTTTGTTTTACTCAGTATCTCTTTTCTGTGATTCCAACGGATTCAAAATCGTTCGATTCTGTTTCCGTATGAACAAGATATCATTAATTAAACATTTTGATTAAATAATTTATTAATTAATTATAATTAATCAAACATAATTACATGATTAGGGCTTAACCTTTCTCTCTATCGCTCGTTTTACTGTAACCATCAAACCTAAAAGCTCCGTCCATCTCTCTAAATCGCACATCACCAGAACCTCTCGGTACCCGATCTGAATACACCACATCGAAGGCCTTCTTCTTCTCCATCTTCACCATGAATAGCTTTGAATTTGAGCTCCCCCATAGCCATAAATTTGCAGCCAAACCGCAGCCATTGGGGCCTTAGATTCATGAAAAATACTACCCAAAACATGATCTTAACCATATGAATTTGTAGAGCATGTGAATCTCTACAACTTTCATGTAGAAATCATCTTCTAATTCTTGATGGATTGAGAGAAAAGAGGGAAAGAAATCCGAATTATTTCAGCCATGAAATGAAACCGGCGGCTAGGGTTTTGATAGTGAGGGTTTGGGCTGAAGATGGGCTATTTATACCCTATTTTATATTATTATTTAATTCCATTATCTCCAAAAAGTGAAATTTTGCGTCCGAACTCCAAACGTGTAATGGCCCGAATTTCCGTACCCTTTGAGCTGACTACTTAGACCACACGTCCAACCCAAATTGCACAAAAACATGAATCATTAATAGAAAGAAGTGAGAGGATGAGAAATAGAAAGAAAGAGAAATTAGAATAGAAGAAAACGAAGAACATAAATTTCACAATGGAACGAATAAATATATTATATAACATAATTTTTGAAATACAAATTAGTAATTGTTTATACATACCGTCATCAGGGCATAACGGTTATTCCTGGAACATTTATAAACACCTGTTTCCAGAGACAACACAGTACACAGCTGAAAATATGACAGTCTATAGCTAGTTGATGAAGCCTCCAGCTTCAAGTCCTCCAAGTGAATCAGCAAAATCCCGACTACTTGACTGCCCGTACAAATTTGGGCACCCAAGAGTTTAGGATAAAATAAAACAAAATAAACTCTGGGTATGTCATGGGACTGGTGTGAGTAAACTCCAACCATTGGTTTAACTTTTAAAAATCCTTTCGAAAGAAATGATAATCGTAAGGCCGATCCACACATAAACACGGGTGGTTTTTACCTTACGATAACCAAAAATATTTTTGATATCAAATCCAGTGATATTATAATAGTGTCTAAATCAAATAAATAGAAATCTACCCGGACGCTTGCATCTCATGCTCCATATATAATATTAAATCGTATACCGCAGGGCGCTTATTGGGGATTGGATTTCCAACATGACAAGGTATAGAACCACCTTCCGATAGTGTATCTCTAGAGGGGTATACACTGGGTTCAATAAGAACGTCTTGCAACCCGACCCACACATGGCTGACCACTCATTTAACTTGAGTGTATCGAGCATATTATCACCAACGGTTGTGATCAGCAACCGTTACCGAAAGCATACAGCAGCGAATATAATAAGAAGCAAATGAATTTTCAATAAATTAGGTGATAATACCCCTAATGGGAATGACCCACATGGCCATGCTGCCTGCCCGATTTCTGTCATTTCTCAGGTGATGAGGCTTGAGGTCACGATTATGTTTCAAGAACATCCTGCCACAATTTCCTTTGAAGGCCACATCATCAGATCCGTCCATATACGTTGTCCTGGGACTGGACAAACCGAAGGCACCATTCTATTAATCCATCTTGGGAAATTTCTACCTAGGATTAACAGAACAGCCCTTGCACTTTACTCCGTCTTCAATCATCTTTAACATAAGTTGATTCGTAACGCTTATGCCCATACGGAGTGGTTTTCAGATAATAAATCTGATCCCAGTCTCTCCATATTGACAACGGAGGTAAAAAATAAATCAAAACTTTGATAGTCGGTGATTTAACTATCAAATAACATCCATACAATCAACGGTCCTATTTCCAATTGGAAATTCTACCGATCAACCATCAAAAAAACTGGCCCCTTTTTATATTAATTCCTTATCATATTATCGATTCTAAAATCCATTTTCAATCTTCCATATCCTTTCAAATCTCAATCTCGATTCTTGGAAGACATTTCCAACGTCATTATTTCGTTATTCGAGAAGATATCTCTTATTCCAATTTGAAAACATTTCTATATATTCATATATCCTTATTTCTATATTTTAGAAAATATACTTTTTTAAAACTGAAAAAGAAAAATTCCAGTTATCATTCCTTACTTCTAGTTATCCCAAATCATTTCATTTTCTATACTTAGAAACCACCTCTGATTTATTCTGGAAAATGTTTCCAAGACCTTTTCATTTATTTAAACCCATGTTATATAATAAACATTGTTGCTATAACTCAATTTATTAATTATTCATTTACTAATCGGATCCCTAACCAATCTTCATTACCAAACCTTAACCATTCCTTAGTTAATTATGAAGTCAATCAATTTGGGGTATAATTATCTCTCAGACCTTAACTGAACAACATTCTCAACTTTGAAACAGTCAAAGCTCACAACTTCAAACAAAACATCGCTTACACGACACTCGGATTCAAGCTAAGAATCCACTTCCTGTACGGAAAAACATTGATTATAACAATAGTGTTATAATCGTTGTTTCCAAGTGTTTGATTTACAAGACATTTATTATAATGGAAGCGTTAAAATTGCTGTTTAGATTTACAAAACATTTATAATAATGATAGCGCTAAAATTGCTGTTTAGATTTTTAAAATAATTATTATAACAGTAGCATTATAATCGATGTTTAGATTTTTTAATGGTAGCGTTATAACCGTTGTGAAACGACCCGAACATCCCCGGTCTCCGAAGAGAAGAGAAAGGACAGATTGCTTTGAGGACAAGTCAAATCAGAAGGCAAACAGAAGAGCATTTCATGGTTTATTACAACAATTCCGTCAGAATACAAGAATATACAGAGTATGAATGAATATTACACATTGTAAAATATCAGAGATTTAAATACATTACTGCAACGGAAAAATAATACAAAACATAACTGAAAGAAATACATGGATACAGAGCTTTCCGAATATCACTTCAGCTATAAACCAAGGATCCTGTGAATATAAATCTGCAAAAACAAAACTACTAGCTGCCCGTGCGGAAAATAAGGGCATCCAGAGTTTAGGTTAAAACAATAAACTCCAGATCCGTCAAGTGACTGGTGTGAGAACTAAAACAATTATTAATCTTTATTTTAAAGCTAGGTAAATCAAGGGACCACGCCGTATAACATGGAACGGGTTTTAACCCCAAGAATACCAATGCATATAAAAACAGAACAATGCTAAATAAAGAAAATGAAGCTATTATAAGACCCAGGTCCCATCACACAATGCAACGCAAGCCAGAGGATAGGGTTTTCCCTTATAATAGCCAAAGAATGCTTGATACGCGAAATTTAATCTTTTATTATTACCGTAAGTGAAGAAAACAACTTGAAATATAAATGTATCAATCATAGACGGCATGGGTACCATATATCATGTCGCCATACTAGTTCTACGACCAAAACCGCAAAATGTCGTATTGGAAGTTGGATTTCCAACTGTGAACCGAGACAAAAGATAGTCCTCACCGTTTCGAGACGCTCTAGCCCGCCCCTTAGGAATAGCCGCAACTGCACCTTGGATCCTCAGGGCCAGTCCACACGGAGTGGATTAAACTTAAAACCTGAACATGCGTTTCCCCGCCCTATGGGGCGTAAATGAGTCAACGAATGACTCCATCGGTCCCGGATCGACCGATATAACCAAGGCGCCTCGCATTCCAACAGCCACATAAGTCAAACTCGTCAGGGTGTGTAAAACCACTGACGCCACTTCTAGCTAGAAGGAAACGCATGCCCTCCCTGACGTCCTCTCCCGTTTTTTGTTCACACCGGGGTGTGAGGATCACGAATTAACGCTACATAAAGCGACGCTATATTAAAGCTATGCTTTGATCATTAACCACAAAGCTCTGTTTTTCAATAAAAGCCTTGATCATTTGCATCTCATCATGCCACACAGGTAATTCACTCCATGCGACTGATGCCTATCGATGTACAACCTCTGATCCCGTACGTCTCAGAGAAGAGTGAAGTAAGGGAATAAATACCCTCCACCAGGCATATGTATATTTAATAGAGATCAATCAACACAAGAATAAATCCAATGTCAGACACACACTCCATTTATAAGTCCGTTTAGGGTCTGAACGAAACCGGAGGCACCTTGTATCTAGCATATCCATCGATCTCCAAGTACGTCTGGACGATCACCAACTTATTCCCTACTCTTGGGTGTATGGCCCAATCAAGATCATCAGGAATCATCGAAACAATGAGAAGACCTCCGGTCTTCAACCACCGTCTTCATCTTCGACTTATCGTCGTATTAGTTATTCAGAATGGGATAAACTCGGTTTTTCCAAATAACTCGCTTATATAATAAACAAGTGTTACACAAACACAACATACGCCTCATTCCAATTCATAATATTCTTTTATTCAAAGATTCACATTTTTAGGGAAAGGTTCCCATTAATTTTATCAAAGATAAATTCTTTAAAATTTATTCTTTAATCTTCCTTTGGATATCATTTTAAACCATATTAAGGTTTTCCAAACTAGTCAGGATTAGCGCACCTTACCAAAGTAATCCTTTGTTTTATTTCCTAATCCCAACCTATTCATCCCATGAAGCAAAATGGTAATACTCCATATCTAACACCACGGTGTTACCGGTAAATTAATTACCATTTCCTGTTCAAATCTAATTAAAGATTTAACTATCGCTTGGAGTAATACTGGTGGTACTCCATTCTCGATCATTGTCTTGAATTAATAATTTTAACTATCACATTCTCATTTCAATCTAATTAAAGATCCATTAAAACTAAAATTCAGTTTTAATCTCAAAATCATTGCTTAATGATTTTTAGAGTTAAGAAATTAATCTTATCTTTGCCTGGGTTAAAGAACCAATGTCACTTAAAACACGGTTCACGATAAACCCAAAATCACATTCCATTGATTATGGAATCTTCACGTAAAACAGATCAATATATATAAACGATATAAACTTCCGTATCCAACCAACAATATAAATGGAATAACGGCTAAGCCTTTTAAATTCCATATATAGTAATGATCTTCCGCCACATAAGCTCACTTTGATTATTATCAAATCGAATTCCATTCCATTCCAATTTAATTAAATTAAACTGAAAAACTTTACTTTGAAAAATCCCATAAAATATTAATAAAAGATTTATATATTCCAAATCACATTTTACCGCAAATCGGGTTAAACAACATGTGTTATTTAAAATGTAGTTCACGATAAACCCCATTCACATTTCCTTGTTAGTCGGGTAAAAGAACAAATGTCATTTAAAACACTGTTCACGATAAACCCAAAAATCCAATTCAATTCAATTCCAATAAATCTTAATTAAAGGATTTATTCTTTTCTCAACTGGGTTAAGAACAGTGTTATTTAAGACACCATTCACGACAAACCCAAAATCCCATTTGATATTAAACACAAGGCTCTGAATAGAAAATATATCGGCTTATATTCAATATAAAAATCTGAAACCAACAAATATCGTATTGGAAATAACGATATAAATATATCTTTCAAACTCCCATAACAATATTTGTATCATCACAAAATCTCACATCGAAATACCCCAAAGATAATTTCGATTCAAATCCATTCCAATTTAATATATTGGAAATTCTGGTTATTTTTAAAACCACTTTAAATCCAATTTATTTATTTAAAAATAAATGGATTTTAATAAGTTCGTTTCGATAAAATTTTTTTTTAATCTTTTCAAATATGGAATATTTCATCCCAATTCTTTCTAAATCATTTATTATGATTTTACACAAATTACCAATATTTTTAATAATTTTATCAAGGCCCGTACAGTTGATTTCCATAAACGGTCATCGAACTGCACTTACAGCGACATTTTCCAAATTTGATTTGGACAGAACTCCAAATCCAACCGTTAGATTTCAAATTTCTAATATTCATTGGAAAGCACTTTTCGATACGAACCCAACGGTCCCGGTTTCAGGAGAATCCGACGGTTGGATCTCCCGTAACGTCAATTCGAAGTCAATGGTCGAAATTCGCGAACTGCCGCAGTGCGGCGCATTCTATTCAGGCCATTAAATATATATAATATATATATTATATATATTTCATCGATTTCCTTTCAAAACGTATTTTATAAATCGTTTAAATTCGTTTTCAAAACGGTTTCAACTTCATATTCAATTTCAAATCAAAATTGGATATTCCATATCATTAACCTATAAATGATAATACTTTCAAACATTAAATTTTGAAATCACTTTATTTTCAATATTCATTATAAAAATGAATAAAATCGAAATAAATATCGTTCACGTCAAAATGGCGTTAATCTAATCAATACGGCTTTATATATTTAAATATATTTGTGTCCATCTCAAATCAGACATCAAAATCAGATTTTGATCCTTTACTGGATATTATTTTAAAAATATTCATTATTTTAAAATATTCATTATTTTCAAATATTCATTCCTTCTGAACTGGAATCAGACACAGCCAATTACCATATAATGTTATTTATACGACACATGTATAGTACAACAATAATGAACCATCAACCATCATCCAGAGTGTATTCTACACTGTATAAGCATTGAATATAAATATTTAACGCTTACAACAACCTGTTAACCAATAGATCGACATACAACTAAACAATTGAGATTAATGTACATCAAGTATCATCCCAACACCCATATGGGGTTTTCAACCAACAAATACTGAATACTATTTGTGTAGTTGGGCGATGTGTAAAATTTGTCGTCCCAATCCATATCAGTCAAATGGGTGTACATATACAAATCGTCTGATTTGTAAATGAATATTTTATTTTATTCATTTATCTAATAAAATGATATTTTTATTTTTCTAACATATTTTAGAAAATCTAGGCGGCATAACGGCACGATACTAGAAACGGGATAAGGCCTAGCCTCATCCCCAGTCTAATAATGGCCTGTGCAATACACATACCAATCTAATCAATTCCATTTCATTTCCCAAACCAAATTCAACCAAACAATCCAATCAACCAAACAAAACAATCACACAAGTCGTCCATGGTCTGTGGACGACGGGGAACAGTTCATATATGCAGCTATAAATAAATAACTGTATAAATAAATTCAGTGAGAGAGTTCTCACCCAGAAGCTAAACCAAATGCCGCGATTCTTCAAATGTAGAAAATCTTCGCCGCGTTTCCAATGAGATATGTTTCACGCGGTATTATGTTAGAAATCACATTTTTATTTCTCTACTACATATATAAAAATCATATTTTTATTTCAACCCCATATGTATATGGATCATACTTTTATATCGCTCTCCTCATAATAAAAATCGCATTTTTATTATGTAACTTCATGTATAAAAATTATATTTTTATATCGCTATACATATATTAAAAATCTCATTTTCTTTTCACCATCTTCATAATAAAATCTAATTTTTATTTCAAAGTTATGTGGATAAAGAAAATCATATTTTTATATAAATGAAAATCATAACTTTTTATAAACAAAATCATCTCCTTCATAAAAACAAAGATCATAACTTTCATATGAATTAAAATCAAGTCTTCATAATATTAAAAATCATTTCTTTTATATTAAAAATCATTCTTTTATATTAAAAATCCACATTTAAAGAAACAAATAACATTATAATAAACAAATAAAGTGAAAACTTACTTTGATTTCGATTTTTAGAGGAGTGGGGGGGGGGGTTACTGGTGATCGTCGGAGCTTGCAGGTGGCGGGGAGGCGGCGGTCAGGTGCGGTGATGGTGGCATAGCGCGACGATGGTGGTCTCAGGTGGAGTTAGGGTTTTGAAAGGGGCGGCGCCGGTTTTTGTGATCGCGGTGGCCTGGGTGGAGGTTTAGAGGGAGGAGACGGTCGCTGGTGGAAGGGGAGGGCGGCGCAGTGCTATGGCGGAGCTCCGGTGGGCGAAAGGGGGCGATTCGATCGAGGTTTTATATTTTTTTCCTCTTTCTGAAATTCAACGGGGAGGAAGGAGTGACGTGGAGAGAGAAAGTGAGGGAGGGGGTGTGTGGTATTATATATAATTATATTATATTATTTTTATTTTTAATTCTAAAATGTAACTTCTCCATACGAATCCCAAATCCAAACCACCGACTGTCGTCCTTAGCTAAATCCCCCCATTCCGAACGCAATGGGATATGTATCGTGACCCAATTCGGTTGCTACGATAGGTTTTCATCAAAATTGAAATATAAATATATATATATTCAATTTGAACGCACATTTCAATTTACCGGGGTCACATACGGTCTTTGAAAATTCCAGAAAAAATATTTCTAGCTTCGTATTGACGATACGGTCCAAACAAAACTAATTTCATCAAATTTGAAGGCAGTTTGAAAAAGGGCCATTTTCTGGTCGATCCAAATTGACTGAAACTATCAAAACACGTTTTCTTTCGCCATGCTCACATATTGATTCAGAAAATTATGCAAATTGGAATCTAGCAATAATTTGACATCCCGGATCGAACAAAAGTTGTTTTATCGAAAAAAGAGGTCATTTGCAAAATGGCTATTTTTAAGGGCTTTATATATATTAAAATATATATAAATTCCACAGCGACTTTTCTGAATTTTAAACTGGACATAACTTACACTCTATCAAGTGAAATCTCTGTTTCTTACATCCGTTAGAAATATATGATTAAACAGATTCAAATATTTCTTGTTTCGTTCAATTCTGACTTATATTGAATTCTGTATATTCATTTGAAATCAAATTTTCGATCTGCCACGCAATTTCAGGCTCGTTTTATAATTAAAATAAAATATTTATATTCTAACATCGATTCAAATAAATATATTCATTCTAATTCTATTCAAAATAAATTTCTCTTCGTCATTATTTAAATAAATTCATTTTAAATATTCAAAATTCATCAAAATTTCCAAAATAAAAAATTTAAACTGGTTCGGATTTCCGGGTTATTACAATCTCCCCCACTTAAAACTTTTTGTCCTCAAAAAGGAACGAAGCTGAAAGTTGTTTAATTAATCAACTCAACTATCATTATTTTCATTCTGGCTTAAGTTCTTCAACTTTTCTGTTTCTAAAAACTTTTCAAATTTTTCAAAAATTTTGTTAACACCCTAAATTTTCGTAAATTTTCGCCATAACCTCCTCTGTACGGGAGCACCGGGAAAATCCCGAAATTGTCATATAGGCCTCTCCAATCCAAAAAGAAAAGGAAACAGCCAAGCGGCTAGCCAATCGGCTCATAAAATCATCAAAAACCCCAAGAAATGCAATAAACATGTACTTATTTGTCGGGCAAACAATTTTATTCCTCTTCTCTAGCCTCCTTGCTATGACATGTTCAACGTATATACATGTACATATATGCATTTCCAAACAATTTTCAATTCAGTTCAACATTTGATACAATTTGGCTTAATGGTTCAAAATTTTAATTAATCAAAACAATCATCTAACAACACAATCAGCAAATAGTTGATTAACGTTTCAAATTCATAATTTTGATATATATAAATACAGAAAATCATGTTTTTGGTGCCAAATCACAACAAATAAACCCTATCTAGTTTTGGTTCTCACACCAGTCAATTGGAAATATACAGATATTCCACTTTCGAAACTCGAGCACAAATACTGATGATGAGATCTTAATCATCAGTGTCATCTTCGGGCGACTAGAGTGTGATTCTATATCTTTCTAGTATATTTGAGACTTCGAATACACGCTAGCTAGGCATATATCCAAGATCTTCGTATACTTAATTATCCAAAATCAATATAAAAATAATATTCAAATACGTATAAAACGGTTTAAATTTTCAAAATTTTTTTTTTCTATTTTTAAAAAAAATAACACTCTTTCGACTCATTCTAGAATGCTACTGATCCCATCCCTAACGAGTCATTCTTACTGGATATTACTAATCTAATCTCTAATGAATTCTTTCGTTCGGTTCTAAAATGTCTTGTTCTCGAGCTCTGTAAACCAAAGCTCTGTTACCAAAATGAAACGACCCGAACTTCCCCGATCTCCGAAGAGAAGAGAAAGGACGGATTGCTTTGAGGACAAGACAAATCAGAAGGCAAACAGAAGAGCATTTCATGGTTTATTACAACAATTCCATCAGAATACAAGAATATACAGAGTATGAATGAATATTACACATTGTAAAATATCAGAGATTTGAATACATTACTGCAACAGAAAATAATACAAAACAAAACTGAAAGAAATACACGGATGCAGAGCTTTCCAAATATCACTTCAGCTATAAACAAAGGATCTTGTGAATATAAATATGCAAAACCAAAACTACTAGCTGCCCGTGAGGAAAATAAGGGCACCCAGAGTTGAGGTTAAAACAATAAACTCTAAGTTAGTCATGTGACTGGTTTGAGAACTAAAACAGTTATTAATCTTTATTTTAAAGTTAGGTAAATCAAGGGACCACTCCGTATAACACGGAACGGGTTTTAACCCTAAGAATACCAATGTATATAACAATAGCGCAATGCTAAATAAAGAAAATGAAGCAATTATAAGACCCAGGTCCCATCACACAATGCGACGCAAGCCGGAGGATAGGGTTTTCCCTTATAATAGCCAAAGAATGCTTGATACGCGAAATTTAATCATTTATTATTATAATAAGTGAAGAAAACAACTTCAAATATAAATGTATCAATCATAGACGACATGGGTATCATATATCATGTCCCCATACTAGTTCTAGAACTAAAACCGCAAAATATCATATAGGAAGTTGGATTTCCATCTGTGAACCGAGGCAAAATATAGTCCTCACCGTTTCGAGATGCTCTAGCCCGTCCCTCAGGAATAGCCGCGACTGCACCTTGGATCCTCAGGGCCAGTCCACACGGAGTGGATTAAAATTAAACCCTAAACATGCATTTCCCCGCCCTATGGGGCGTAAATGAGTCAAAGAATGACTCCATCGGTCTCGGATCGACCGATATAGCCGAGGCGCCTCGCATTCCAACAACCACATAAGACAAACTCGTCAGGGCGTGTAAAACCACTGACACCACTTCTCACTAGAAGGAAACGCATGCCCTCCCTGACGTCCTTTCCCATTTTTGGTTCACACCGTGGTGTGAGGCTCACGAATTAACGCTACACAAAGCGGCGCTATATTAAAGCTATGCTTTGATCATCAACCACAAGGCTCTGTTTTCAACAAAAGCCTTGATTATTTGCATCTGAGCATACCACACAGGCAATTCACTCCATGCGACTGATGCCTATCGATATACAACTTTGATCCCGTACGTCTCAGAGAAGAGTGAAGTAAGGGAATAAATTCCCCTTCACCAGGCAGATGTATATTTAATAGAGATCAATCAACATAGGGAAAAATCCAATGTCAGACACACAGTCCATTTACAAGTCCGTTCTGGGTCTAGATGAAACCGGAGGCACCTAGTACCTCGCATATCCATCGATCTCCAAGTACGCCAGGATGATCACCAACTTATTCCGTCCTCTTGGGTGTACGGCCCAATCAAGATCATCAGGAATCATCCAAACGATGTGAAAACCTCCGGTCTTCAACCACCGTCTTCATCTTTGACTTATCATCGTATCAGTTATTCAGAATGGGATAAACCCGGTTTTTCCGAATAACTCGCATATATAATAAACAAGTGTTACACAAACACAACATATGCCTCATTCCAATTTAGAATATTCTTTTATTCAAATATTCACATTCTTAGGGAAAGGTTCCCATTAATTTTATCAAAGATAAATTCTTTAAAAAAAATTTCTTTAATCTTCCTTTGGATATCATTTCAAACCATATTAAGGTTTTCCAAAGTAGTCGGGATTAGCGCACCTTACCGAAGTAATCCTTTGTTTTATTTTCCAATCCCAACCTATTCATCCCATGAAGCAAAACTGGTAATACTCCATATCTAACACCACGGTGTTACCGGTAAATTAATTACCATTTCCCGTTCGAATCAAATTAAAGATTTAACTATCGCTTGGAGTAAAACTAGTGGTACTCCATTCTCGATCATTTTCTTGATTTGATAATTTTAACTATCACATTCTCATTTCAATCTAATTAAAGATCCATTAAAACTCTAATTAAGTTTTAATCTCAAAGTCATTACTTAATATTTTTAGAGTTAAGAAATTAATCTTATCTTTACCTGGGTTAAAGAACCAAAGTCACTTAAAACACGGTTCACGATAAACCCTAAATCACATTCCATTGATTATGGAATCTTCACGGAAAACAGAACAATATATATAAACGATATAAAGTTCCGTATCCAACCAATAATATAAATGGAATAACGACTAAGCCTTTTAAATTCCGTATATAGTAATGGTCTTCCACCATAGAAGCTCACTTCGATTATTACCAAATCGAATTTCATTCCAATTTAATTAAATTAAACTAAAAAACTTTACTTTGGAAAATCCCATTAAATCTTAATAAAAGATTTATATATTTCAAATCACATTTTACCGTAAATCGGGTTAAAGAACATGTGTTATTTAAAATGCAGTTCACGATAAACCCCATTCACATTTCCTTGTTAATCGAGTTAAAGAACAAATGTCATTTAAAACACCGTTCACGATAAACCCAAAAATCCAATTCAATTCAATTCCAATAAATCTTAATTAAAGGATTTATTCTTTTCTTAACTGGGTTAAGAACAGTGTTATTTAAGATACCATTCACGACAAACTCAAAATCCCATTTGATATTAAACACAAGGCTCTAAATAGATAATATATCGGCTTATATTCAATATAAAATTCTGAAACCAACAAATATCGTATTGGAAATAATGGTATAAATATATCTTTCAAATTCCCATAACAATACCTGTATAATCACGAAATCCCACATCGAAATACCCCGAAGATAATTTTGATTCAAATCCATTCCAATTTAATATATTGGAAATTATGGTTATTTTTAAAACCACTTCAAATCCAATTTATTTATTTAAAAATAAATGGATTTTAACTAGTTCATTTCGATAAAATATTTTTTTATCTTTTCAAATAAGGAATTTTTCATCCCAATTCTTTCTAAATCATTTATTATGATTTTACACAAATTATCAATATTTTTAGTAATTTTATCAAGGCCCGTACAATCGATTTCCATAAACGGTCGTCAAACTGCACTTATGTCAATTCGAAGTCAATGGTCGAAATTCGCAAACTGCCGCGCGGCGCATTCTATTCAGGCAATTAAATAATTATAATATATATATATATATATATATTATATATATTTCATCGATTTCCTTCCAAAACTTATTTTATAAATTGTTTTAAATTTGTTTTCAAAATAGTTTCAACTTCATATTCAATTTCAAATCAAAATTGAATATTCCATATCATTAACATACAAATGATAATATTTTCAAACATCAGATTTTGAAATCACTTTATTTTCAATATTCATTATAAAAATGAATAAAATCGATATAAATATCATTCACGTCAAAATGGCATTAATCTAATCAACACGGCTTTATATATTTAAATATATTCGTGTCCATCTCAAATCGGATATCAAAATCAGATTTTGATCCTTTACTGAATATTACTTTAAAAATATTCATTATTTTCAAATATTCATTCCTTCTGAACTGGAATCAGACACATCCAATTACCATATAATGTTATTTATACGACACATGTATATTACAACAATAATGAACCATCAACCATCATCCAGAGTGTATTCTACACTGTATAAGCATTAAATATAAATATTTAACGCTTACAACAGCCTGTTAACCAATAGATCGACATACAACAAAAGAACTGAGATTAGTGTACATCAAGTATCATCCCAACACCCGTGTGGGGTTTTCAAACAACAAATACTGAATACTATTTGTATAGTTGGGCGATGTGTAAAATTTATCGTCCCAATCCATATCAGTCAAATGGGTGCACATATACAAATCGTCTGATTTGTAAATGAATATTTTATTTTATTCATTTATCTAATAAAATGATATTTTTATTTTTCTAACATATTTTAGAAAATCTAGGCGGCATAACGGCGCGATACTAGAAACGGGATAAGGCCTAGCCTCATCCCCAGTCTAATAATGGCCTGCGCAATACACATACCAATCTAATCAATTCCATTTCATTTCCCAAACCAAATTCAACCAAACAATCCAATCAACCAAACAAAACAATCACACAAGTCGTCCATGGTCTGTGGACGATGGGGAACAGTTCATATATGTAGTTATAAATAAATCCAGTGAGAGAGTTCTCATCCAGAAGCTAAACCAAACGCCGCGATTCTTCGTAGGTAGAAAATCATCGCCGCGTTTCCAATGAGATCTGTTTCACTCGGTATTATGTTAAAAATCACATTTTTATTTCTCTACAACATATATAAAAATCGTATTTTTATTTCAACACCATTTGTATATGGATCATATTTTTACATCGCTCTCCTCATAATAAAAATCGCATTTTTATTATGTAACTTCATGTATAAAAATTATATATTTATATCGTTATACATTTTTTTAAAAATCTAATTTTCTTTTCACCATCTTCATAATAAAATCACATTTTTATTTCAAAGTTATGTAGATAAAAAAAATCATATTTTTATATAAATGAAAATCACAACTTTTTATAAACAAAATCATCTCCTTCATAAAAACAAAGATCATAACTTTCATATGAATTAAAATCAAGTCTTTATAATATTAAAAATCATTTCTTTTATATTAAAAATCATTCTTTTATATTAAAAATTAACATTTAAAGAAACAAATTACATTATAATAAACAAATAAAGGGAAACCGTACTTTGGTTTCGATTTTCAGAGGAGTGGGGGGAGGGGGGTTTACTTGTGATCGTCGGAGCTTGCAGGTGGCTGGGAGGCGGCGGTCAGGTGCGGTGCTGGTGGCATGGTGCGACGATGGTGGTCTCAGGTGGAGTTAGGGTTTTGGAAGGGGCAACGCCGGTTTTTTGGATCGCAGTGGCCTGGGTGGAGGTTCGGAGGGAGGAGACGGTCGTCGGTGGAAGGGGAGGGCGGCGCAGTGCTACGGCGGAGCTCTGGTAGGCACGGGGGGAGGGGGGATTCAATTGAGGTTTTATATATTTTTTTCCTCTTTCTGAAATTCAATGGGGAGGAAAAAGGGACGAGGAGAGAGAAAGTGAGGGAGGGGGCGTGTGTGTTATTATATATAACTATATTAATTTATTTTTATTTTTAATTCTAAAAAGTAACTTCTCCGTACGAATCCCAAATCCAACCCACCGACAATCGTACCTAGTTAATTACTCCCATTCCGAACGCAATCGGATATGTTTCATGACCCAATTCGGTTGCTACGATAGTTTTTCTTCAAAATTAAAATATAAATGTATTTATATTCAATTTGAATGCACATTTCAACTTACCAGGGTCACATACGGCCTCTGAAAATTCCAGAAAAATTATTTCTAGCTTCGTATTGACGATACAGTTCCAACAAAACTAATTTCATCAAATTTGAAGGCCGTTTGAAAAAGGGCAATTTTCTGGTCAATCCAAATTGACTGAAATTGTCAAAACACGTTTTCTTTCTCCACGCTCATATATGGATTCAAAAATTATGCAAATTGGAATCTAGCAATAATTTGACATCCCGGATCCAACAAAAGTGGTTTCGTCGAAAACAGAGGTCGTTTGCAAAATGGCTATTTTTAAGGGCTTTATATATATTAAAATATATATAAATTCTACAACGACTTTTCTGAATTTTAAACTGGACATATCTTATAATATATCAAGTGAAATCTCCGTTTCTTACATCCGTTAGAAAGATATGATTAAACAAATTCAAATATTTCTTTTTTTCGTTCAATTCTATCTTATATTGAATTCTGTATATTCCTTTGAAATTTGAAATCGAATTTTCGAACTACCGCGCCATTTCAGGCTCGTTTTATAATTAAAATAAAATATTTATATTCTAACGTCGATTCAAATAAGTATATTCATTCTAATTCTATTCAAAATAAATTTCTCGTCGTCATTATTTAAAATAATTCATTTTAAATATTCAAAATTGCCAAAATAAAAAATTTAAATTGATTCGGATTTCCGGGTTATTACAAGTTGTTCTCAAATATTTGGTATATAAAAATATAACTTGTACTTATTAATTCAATAAATAAATAAATGAATAAATAAATTTGATTCAAAGGGGAAAGTAAAAATAACTACTTCCTTGATTCGATATAATCGTATTCCAATAAATAACTCTCTCTCGAATAATGTCTATTCGATCAATATTCCAAACTTCGAGATAAATATATCCTTTTAGATTAACTCAAGTTTCACTTATAATCATTTCCATTTGCAAACCAATTTAAATCGTTGTTTCCTTTCAAATATGAATAACATTCCTTAAATAGGAATCTATATTTGATTTATGAAATCAACTTGATTTTACATGCATATATCATTACAGATTCAGATTAAGTCATTTGATGATTCCACATTATATTTATAAAATCTTGTTTATAAAACTGCTACTAATACCTTCCTATTTATATTAAACAATTTCCTATTCCCATTTTAAAAACATATTCATAAGCATAACTTATGAAATCAATTGTATTTGATTTCTATCATTCCCTTCTCGTTTAATAATTCCACATAAATAATATTAAATTATTTCAAACATAAACAATATTAAATTATTTCAAACATAAATAATATTAAATTATTTCAAAATATAAATAATATCACCGAGTTGGATTTTCGTGGCTATAAATATTGAAATACTAGTTTCTTAACATGTTTCAATTAAATAATATAATTTAAGTATCCTTTTTGAAAATAAACCATTAAAATTTTACATGGTGGAATTCTAATTACACATCCCTTTGGATTTATCTCAATTTAGTTTATATTCCAAATTTTGAAATAAAACCCATCATTTCTTCCAAAAACGATTTCTCATTCCCCTTCTCTTTTAATTTCCATTTAACTCTATTTTTCCCAATTTAAATATCTTTTATAACTACTGCATTTAAATCTCACTTCAAATATCTGTGTCAACACTGGTTTCCACTTTACTCGTATAAATTCAACTTGAATTTTTATTTTTATTTATCCTATGATTTTATCAAATTTGTAAACATCGTTACAATCAACTTCTTGTTTAATCCCATTAAAACAAGTTTCTATTTCCAATTCATTTGAAATTTAATTTCTAATTTGGAAATAAATTTCCTTTTAAATTCTCAACTCCCTTTTCTATATTCTAAAATATTTACGGTATTTAAATATCAAATTTTAGGGAGTGTATAACTTAAACACAACATAACCAATCATCAATTGTATATCACATCAAATAATACAATCAATGAAACAATAATATAAATGTTGAGGAATCCAGTTGGATACCTCCAACCTGTTTCCTTGCATCCACAGATGTTAATCACGAAAATATCATCAATTCCATTTAAATATGGTATTAGAATCAATATTCAATCAGTGGTTCCTATATCAGCCATTTCAATCAATTTTATCAACCATCCATCTAATTAACAATCACATAGCATAACATTTATATATTTAAAACTCATTTATATAGAAATATAAACGAAGCAGAGTTTGTGAGTTTTACTCACCTTGTTTTGCATTCGACGATTCTGCCGTTTAATTAGTTTTAACCAAACAACGCTCAAATTTATCATGAATGTCCAGTAGCTTCATTTTCAACTGTGCCACAATGTAAAATTTGTTGTTATCGATCCAACATGATTGATTTTGTGAAACTCTGTTAGCATAAACCAAGTTATAAAGCTTATAATTTTATATGTTTTAAAATTTAATATACATAATGATTAATTATAAAATAAATATATTGATTACCAATTTTGCTAATCGCCCCTTTTTTCCATTACCACGCGTTTAACATTTCCTTCCCAAATATCTACTCCTCTCAGTCCATAAGTCAAAACCTACAACACTGCCATAACCTCAACACCACTACCCTATAGTATACCATCAACCAAAATGAAGAGAAACTTCCCATTAGCTTACTTTAATCACTACGTTAACCCACCCTAACCACTGTTAAGCCATCCGACTTCTCTCCACTTAAACTATTCGAAACCTGCTCCTTTTTGGCACTCTAACAGCCTCCACACGCCATGGAATCACAACGTGGTTTCATTAGCATCTCCACTAATATACTCAACGCTTCAAACCTTATATTTCCAACCAGTTCTCACCGCAAAAATGCCCATGTTTTATAATTTTCATACCAGATTATATGGCCATTAGCAAATTAAAACTTATCATATCTGAATATACTTCCCAGACAACATCGAATAAAACTCCCCCTCGATAACCAATCACCACCACTTTTATAGATTATCGGATCTGACATCAACCATCACAGTATCCGACCCCCACCGAGAATACCAGCGCCAACGACCATGGAACCCCCAGCCTCCCATATCGCCCAGAAATAGGTTTCGAACCTCCACCGTTCAAACAGCTTTTGCCGGAGCTCCTCCCCATCTAAAACTCCTCCGACCCTTTTCTTAGATGTGCCACATCATCCTCTTCCCCTTCCCTTTAGCAACTAACCCCCCTCTTCGCCTGTACCTCTCACAAACCGTGCCCTAGGAAGCGGTTGCCATGAACCCTAATTGTAACACCCCACGTCCATTAATGTCACTCACAAAGGGAATGCATTAACTTCCATGGAGGTTTTAAGTGAATATAGAACAGAAAAATTACAACAAGACAGATAATAAGTAGTACTTGGAAATTTAAAACTTCATTTTATTGCAGCAGAATTTAAACATGTTTGTTACATCACAAAACCATAAATCAGAGTCAAGTACAATATCCATCTTGATAAAACAAAATACATAATCCCATTACATAAATAGCCATTAAAGAAGATAACATGCTGGACTTTACTTCAACGGTCCATGCTTTCCAAAAGAGAGATAAAGCAATCCAATCAAACTCCGCTAGAGCTGGGCCCAACCTGAGGACCTGGTGGGGGAAAAAGATAGAAATGGAGGGGGTCAGACATAAAGTCTGGCGAGTATGATAATTCTAACAATACTATTATCAAAATAACTAGACTAAGGCATAAGATGGAAAACAAGGAAATGTCTATGAACTATTGGGTATGGAAGAGCAGATAAAGATAACGTTAAAGGCACACCTAAATTACTAATGAATAATTACTACACTTCACCACACCAGTCACCCTCAAAGTTGATCCCACTTTCTTCACTTAGAAATTATATAAATAGCCTTGCGTACCCCTAGCTGACTACATAGGTGCTGCCTGCCCCTATCTCCACTAGGTGTACCCCACTATCCACTTTCGATCGGCTCCCTACTCGTAGATACCCGTGCTGGCCCCATAGTGGGGTGTATCACTCCCCTAAAGTGGCAACCCGATACAACTTGATAATGCACGGCTTATACCTACACGATGCAACAATGTCTTACCTACCAGCCCGGGTCCACACACGCATATGAAACCCGTTGGACTTGCGTTGCCACCACTACCCCGTTTGGCCTCTTATAGTCAAACCCAGTATGCGTGTCCCATCCTCGACTTGGGTCGAGCCCACAAAGATACGTTTGGGTTACTGGTTGAAATGGCCCCCCACAAGCTATCCACCTAAGCTTGTCCCCACTAGTATATCCTACCTAACCCTCTTAGTCATGTTCATTTACATGTGTGTTTGGTTAAGTCTTACTAATCGTGTAACAACCCGAATTTTTAATAACGCGTTAAGAAAAGAATCAAGGCAGAATTAAATTTTAAAATAAGAATCAAGGGAAACGGGCTATGCCATTGCGTTCGTCTCGGAAAAATACGCGAAATAGAGTCCGAGTTTTCGAAAATCGTAGTCCGTATGAAGAAGATATTTACGAACGAAGTTAGGCAGAAAAACAGAAAACAAGCCAGAATGCACTGGCGCACTTGTGAAGTGCGCCAGTACAAAAATGCACTGGCGCACTTGTGAAGTGCGCCAGTACAAAAATACACTGGCGCACTTGGCAAGTGCGCCCAGGCCGAGCAGCAGCCTGCACAGCTTTCTGGTTTGACCTTGGCTGGCCTGGTGCACCTGTTTTGGTTCTCTGGTCTGTTCTGCTGGCCTGTGACGATTTTTTGATGGTTTAGATCTAAACTAGGGTTGATCCTATGGCCTAAACTAGCTCCTACTTCTATAAAAACACCCTAAGACCTAACCTAAATCACTAAAAATCATTCTAGCAACAAAGTGCGGCCTAAATCTCTCTTGATCATGGCCTCCATCTCCAACTTCAAGGGCTTGAGCATTCAACTAGATCCATGTCAAAGGAGCAAGCTTTCTACATCAAATCAATGGAGCTACTTATATTCTCAAGGCTTCTAGTGTTGCTACATCATTCCTAGAGCTTCTACAACAAATCAAGAGAGTAGATCAACATCGCTACAACGATTCTATGACGATGCTTGCCCCTAATTCACTAGCCATGCTTTGTAAGTTCTAGATGCTTTTAGATTGAAACGATAACATGAATATGACATGTGATAAAGTTGAAATTGGGTCTATGCATGATATTCAATCCATGTTCTTTCTTGTTCATTTTTGATATTGACCTTTGGGGATGTTGCTATAGCATTAATTTGAACCTATGCATGTTGCAAATCACTCTTTCATGTCCTTATCATGCATGTAATGATGTTTTTCTCTCGGATCTTGTTTTGTGCAAAGTTTCTACCCTCCCCTATTTATTTTCTTTTGATAAACCTTGGTCGATTTCGGACCTAGGCCTAAACTACGATTTACATGCGATTTGTATACGGGGAAATTTGGGGTATTGCCAATGTAATTTGCAAGTTTGGGCATACATGAATTGGCATATGAATTAAATCACGGGTTTTGAGACTATGCAAGTTAAATCAAGGGATTGGGCTTATGTAAATTATGCATAAGTGGGATTGGGGAACATGAACCATGATGTGGGTTTATTTGGGCATGAACTTGACAACATGTAACTTTGGCTAGAACTTGGTAGCGTTGGGATGTCATAAACTTGGCATACATGCAAATATAGGCAAGAATTAGACATATGTAAAGTGGCTAGAATTGGGTACACATTTTCATGGGCATGTAAGGTGGAACTTGGGCATATGCTTAGTAATATGTAAAGTGGGGATCTTGACTTAGATGACACATATGTAATTAACAATCTAACGGATGCCTTCGACACGAGGTTAGACTTGAGTTGTGGTGTAATTCTGCCCGGAACCGCCCGACATATCCAGTGACCACAACAATAGTAGTCTAATGTGAGAGGTCGTAGGCAAAGATTAGATTGTGGTAATGCATGAACCCGAGGTTGGAATGGATTTGCGGTGTAATTCTGCCCAGAACCGCCCGGCATATCCAGTGACCGCAAATAAGTCCAATGTGAGAGGTTGATGCATTAGTAAATAATAAAAGAATATGACATGGACGGGTGGGTTAAGTAACTTGATTAGACTAATAACACTTAACCAATATGACATGGACGGGTGGGTTAAGTAACTTGACTAGACTAATGACACTTAACCAATATGACATGGACGGGTGGGTTAAGTAACTTGACTAGACTAATGACACTTAACCAATATGACATGGACGGGTGGGTTAAGTAACTTGACTAGACTAATGACACTTAACCAATATGACATGGACGGGTGGGTTAAGTAACTTGACTAGACTAATGACACTTAACCAATATAACGTGGATGGGTGGGTTAAGTAAAACCGGACTTGATCTCTAGATGACACTTAACCATATAACACGATTAGAGGATGGGTTAGTTTAACCTGAATGGGTCGATAACACCCGACTAGTATAACGCGAGACACGGTAAGGTTAAGTAAACTCACGAGGGTAACACTTAACCATTATAATTTGACTAGTGGATGGGGTTAAGTCATGAATCACTTGAATATACTTAACCAATCTAACATGATAACTTGATGGGGTTAAGTCATGAATCGCTTGAATATACTTAATTAATCTAACATGGTAACTTGATGGGGTTAAGTCATGAATCACTTGGATATACTTAACCAATCTAACATGATAACTTGATGAGGTTAAGTCATGAATCACTTGGATATACTTAACCGATCTAACATGATAACTTGATGAGGTTAAGTCATGAGTCACTTGAATACACTTAACCAAACCAACACGGAAATTTGATAGGGTTAAGCTTAAATAAACTTAACCGATTTGACACGATGACTTGGGTAGGGTTAAGGCATGAACCGCTGGAATACGCTTAACCAACTTGACACGTGATTCGTAGGGCTAGGTCATGAACGTGAGTGACAACACTTAGCCAATCTTGACATGACATGTAGACGGGTTAAGTCACGAACTTGAATGACCACACTTAACCAACTGGACATGCTAGACTGATAGGGGTTAAGTCTTGAATTTAGATGACAACGCTTAACCTGCTAGACGGGAACCCTAGTTACGCAGTCCTTTTCAGCAGTAACCCTCTTGGATGTATCAACGATACCCTAGGGACTAGGCTAGGGTGGGGCACGATTACTGGGATGATTGTAAGCGACCAAAACGACGGCTGAGTTTGGTGCGCCATTGTAGGTTCAGGCGGACTATGGTCGTGCACGTAGTCCGGAGTTGAAAAAGCAGGCGTGGGCACCAGTAGTTTTACACTGTGCGTGCTTGGAATGGTGTCAGTGGTTGACACCCTAGGACTTGATACACCCTAGGGTGGACCTAGCACAGAGTAGCTACATTCGTGATTGGGCCGTATGACATCGACACACACGAGTTAGGACTTGTAGGGAGCCAATCGATTAGATCGTTACGTGGAAAGAAAAGGGCGTTGTTCGATAGGTAGCATAATCCCTAGTGGTCCTAGGTGGCATAAACCCTGATCGAATCTTGGAAACGTCCAATAGGTAGCGTAATCCCTAGTGGCCCTAGGTGGCGTAAATCCTAGTTGAACACATGATAATTCATGAAGAGGAAACCTGGCCAGAACAAGGATGGCAGTCCGAGTGACTTCAAGGATGGTGACACTACGTTGTAGTAGTATAGAATAACGTGATGGAACCCGTATGATATACGGCAAGGGACTATACATATACATGGAAGGGATGATACGAGTTAGGATGCTAGTACGGTTGGTGCAGAGGACGTTAGACATGCGATGCTATTCCGAGTTTACCTTGGTTATCCTGTTACCTTGGTTATCTTGTTACTTGAGTTTATCCTGTTATCTTAGTTTGATCTGTTTACCTTGTCATCATGCTTATATTTACTTTCGGTTTATACATGTCATGTTACTCTTACGGGTTTTTAAGCTGAAAGTCACTAGGACTTACTCAGTCTTTATGACTGACCCTGTTTTGTTTTGCCTCTTTTTCTTCCCCCCCCCCAGGTTTACAGGGAGGAAATGTTGATACTTAGTGCGGATTTTTCTGCTTCAAGATTATCGTCTATGGCTTGGACTTTTCTTGGCTATGGCTATTTTACTGCTTTACTTGGGGAATAATTTATGACTATGGTTTTATGCTTCTTTATTATTGCAAGACAGGTTTCGATGTAAGTAATTTAATGGCACTTTGATGTAAAAGGTTTTAAGTAATGAAATCATGTTTTCTTCCGCTTTTTTTATATGTTCTGTCTTGTAATATTTCTGTGCATGTTTACCTAGATAATACTCCACCAAAGCTAGTGCATTCCCTTTGTAAGTGACCCTAGCGGAGGTGGGGTGTTACAAATCGTATTTCAAATGCCACTAAAGGCAACCACTAGATTCCTCATGCCACCCAAGGCACCTACTTAACCCCCATGTCCCACCTTACATGTTTATCTGGTTAAGTATTTCTTAATTCATTCAAGCCATAACCTCATAAAGACCTCTCACATTAGACTGGCATTTATGGCAGCTGGATTTGCCGTGCGGGTCCGGGCAGTCTTACACCATAAAAGAGTCTAACCTCGTGTATTTACAACTGTTATGCTTTAATTTAGGCCTAGGACCTCTCACATTGGGCTGACATTTGTGACTACTGGATTTGTCGGGCGGGTCCGGGCAGGTTTACGTCACAAACGAGTCCAACCTCGTGTCCTAAGCATTGATTATCACTTATAATCTTTTACCCCAGTTTTGAATATATCCCTATTCAAATCATTAATTACTTCCAATTTTAATGATGTCCATAATTGACTCAATTATGGGCATCCACTTATGGTATGCAAAATCATATCAATTGCACCCCAATTTCTTAATATTAAATCCTTAATATTACCCCTACCCCACGTTATACGTTCGCTTATTCAACGCAAAATTTACGTTAAACTCGAATAGTCTAACTCATAGCACAAAGATAACTTATCACAGCATATAGACAAATAAAATAAATCTAATCATAATAGGGGTGAAACTTGCATGTGTGATAGATGTCCAACGCCTAAACTTGCATAGGCAAAAACTATAACTTGCATAAAGCTACACATATCATGGATCTAAAGGTGTCAACTTGTTTGGTAAAATGTCACAACTTAAATGATATGATCATAACCCAAATTCATGTATAAACTTGCATATGGGGTTTTATGCAACATAATGATGGTGTGAACTAGCATCTAATACATAGAATTCACATATGTCATAGCATAATTCTAGATGTCATAATTCTAGATCTAAATAGATGTCATGGCATATGTTCATAATCTTTACTAATCAATCTAAACTTGCATACATGATTTGTCATATTGATCAACATAGCCCAAACATTATGATTTGATTAACATGAACTAATTAGCATAGATAATAACATCATGACTTTATAACATGTATGATTTATCACAACTTAGCATAGAAAATTACAACCTATACAATATCATCATGGCATGATTTACAACATATATGATATCATCATCACATAACATAGGATTTATAACATACATGATAGCATAAGGTTTACAACAACGTATATGGCAATCCACATCATTTACTTATAATCCATTCATAACTTAATCTAATTAGTTTAATAATAATCTTGTTAAGATCATCATACTCACAATTAGAAGAGAAAGAGAGTCTTGATTTGCTTTAGAGTTGAGTAGAATTAGTATTTTGATAAGCTTTTCTTCCTTCTTAGTTGGCGGCGGCTACACTGAGTTCCATGGCGGCGGTATGACGGTGGCTATTCTATTTTTCATGTGAATTAGAGTGAGAGACTCCTATGTATTTATAGAGTTTAGGATTTATTTAGACCGTCAGATTAACTCAGAACTAAACTGAACCGTTAAATTAGCCAACTCAGCCCTAAAGACACATCAGCAGCTCAAGATTGGGCTCAGTCAAACCCTAGCCGACTGGACCAGGTCGACACCCAGGTCGACTGCCCAGTCGACCTGGGGGGGGGGGGGTTGTCGACTGCCTAGTTGACTCCCCTGTTGACCTGGGGTGCTGGGCGGGAATTTTTCCCGCCTAGCCTGTTTGACTTCGAATTTTGAATTTTAAATTTTCTGAAATCTGTTTTGAATTTTCTGAAACTTCCGATGGCCATAACTTCTTCATACGAAGTCCAATTCACGCAAACTCGGACTCTATTTCAACCAGAATTCTGAGACGAACACAATGGCGCAACCCGTTTCCTACAATTCTCACGTTTGAGATTAGTTATTCTTTAATTTGTGAATATTAATATTAACAGAATTATGGGGTGTTACACGAATACTAAGAAAGTGATCGCACCAGATAAACTAATTCGAGATTGAAGCTATTGTTTCCAGCAGTTAATTGAATCAAGAATTGATTTTTATATGTAGTCATTGATTTTTTTTAATTAATTGAGGAAGTCACGAGATTTTTGGTTTTCAATGATTACAGAAATTTTCAAATTTTACTTTCGTTTTTTATTTGCTTGAAGATGGAAAATGGGGATGACCAGTATTTAAAGAGGAGATGCTTGGAAATTACGAAACTGAAATTCCTTGGGACACACGGTTTTCAATTTCTTGGCACGCATGGTTTAAAGACGTGCAATGCACGCTGCTGTGAAACTTGGTTGGCACACCTTCAACCGTTTGGATAGTATGTTGGTTAATGCTTGGTGATCGCATGTGAGTGCTAATTTTTATTTAATTGTTGAACTGTATCATGCAATGTAGTGTTAATTGAATATTAACCGAAATTTAGTACTAACAGATTAGCATGCCCCTTAGCATATAAAGAAATTGAATACAAAGTTCAGTGTTAATTTGTTCTATATGGGTTTACTTATGACATAACTATTTGGTTAAAACAAAGTGTGTTTGGTTAAGTCTTACTAATCGTATTTCAAATGCCACTAAAGGCAACCACTAGATTCCTCATGCCACCCAAGGCACCTACTTAACCCCCATGTCCCACCTTACATGTTTATCTGGTTAAGTATTTCTTAATTCATTCAGGCCATAACCTCATAAAGACCTCTCACATTAGACTGGCATTTATGGCAGCTGGATTTGTCGGGCGGGTCCGGGCAGTATTACACCATAAAAGAGTCTAACCTCGTGTCTTTACAACTGTTATGCTTTAATTTGGGCCTAGGACCTCTCACATTGGGCTGACATTTGTGACTACTGGATTTGCCGGGCGGGTCCGGGCAGGTTTACGTCAAAATTGAGTCCAACCTCGTGTCCTAAGCATTGATTATCACTTATAATCTTTTACCCCAGTTTTGAATATATCCCTATTCAAATCATTAATTACTTCCAATTTTAATGATGTCCATAATTGACTCAATTATGGGCATCCACTTATGGTATGCAAAATCATATCAATTGCATCCCTATTTCTTAATATTAAATCCTTAATATTACCCCTACCCCACGTTATACGTTCGCTTATTAACCTCAAAATTTACGTTAGACTCGAATAGTCTAACTCATAGCACAAAGGTAACTTATCACAGCATATAGACAAATAAAATAAATCTAATCATAATAGGGGTGAAACTTGCATGTGTGATAGATGTCCAACACCTAAACTTGCATAGGCAAAAACTATAACTTGCATAAAGCTACACATATCATGGATCTAAAGGTGTCAACTTGTTTGGTAAAATGTCACAACTTAAATGATATGATCATAAATAAACTTGCATATGGGGTTTTATGCAACATAATGATGGTATGAACTAGCATCTAATACATAGAATTCACATATGTCATAGCATAATTCTAGATGTCATAATTCTAGATCTATATAGATGTCGTGGAATATGTTCATAATCTTTACTAATCAATCTAAACTTGCATACATGATTTGTCATATAGATTAACATAGCCCAAACATTATGATTTGATTAACATGAACTAATTAGCATAGATAATAACATCATGACTTTATAACATGTATGATTTATCACAACTTAGCATAGAAAATTACAACCTATACAATATCATCATGGCATGATTTACAACATATAGGATATCATCATCACATAACATAGGATTTATAACATACATGATAGCATAAGGTTTACAACAACGTATATGACAATCCACATCATTTACTTATAATCCATTCATAACTTAATCTAATTAGTTTAATAATAATCTTGTTAAGATCATCATTCTCACAATTAGAAGAGAAAGAGAGTCTTGATTTGCTTTAGAGTTGAGTAGAATTAGTGTTTTGATTAGCTTTTCTTCCTTCTTAGTTGGCGGCGGCTACACTGAGTTCCATGGCGGCGGTATGACGGTGGCTATTCTATTTTTCATGTGAATTAGAGTGAGAGACTACCTAGGTATTTATAGAGTTTAGGATTTATTTAGACCGTCAGATCAACTCAGAACTAAACTGAACCGTTAAATTTGCCAACTCAGCCCTAAAGACACATCAGCAGCTCAAGATTGGGCTCAGTCAAACCCTAGCCGACTGGACCAGGTCGACACCCAGGTCGACTGCCCAGTCGACCTGGGGGGGGGGTGTCGACTGCCTAGTCGACTCCCCAGTCGACCTGGGGTGCTGGGCGGGAATTTTTCCCGCCTAGCCTGTTTGACTTCGAATTTTAAATTTTCTGAAATCTGTTTTGAATTTTCTGAAACATCCGATGGCCATAACTTCTTCATACGAAGTCCAATTCACGCAAACTCGGACTCTATTTCAACCAGAATTTCGAGACAAACACAATGGCGCAACCCGTTTCCCACAATTTTCACGTCTGAGATTAGTTATTCTTTAATTTGTGAATATTAATATTAACAGAATTACGGGGTGTTACATTCTCCCCTCCTTAAAGGATTTCGACCTCGAAATCTTCAAGTCAAGAAGAATGTATATCCTAACATCCAAACAACCATCTAATCAACCATCAAACACTGGCATCCATTGTCCTTATAGACTTCTAATGCTTTCATGTTAAAATGCACTGTGTGTGTATATGTCCATATCTAATGCAAAATCAGGCGGTCCACTGATTCAGTTGACCTCCTTAATGCAAATCATGATAGTGCCACGCGTCCATTATGTATGCAAAAGTTCCTTAATGCTACATATTATCTCTATATGCATGCACAGTCATCATATGAATGCAGCATCCATATGATAATACAATCATCATACATCCATTTTACTAAATACAGCCATTTATATGCAATATGCATTATGAAGTGACTGAGCCGATCTAGTGCCTAACAGTGTGTGTATATGCGTTCACAAGCAACCACTAGCAAACACTTGCATCCACTTTGCATCCATCATACATAACATGTCTCAAACACATGTTTCAACCATAGGATTATCCTAACTAAAGGTCAACGATACTAGCGAGAGGATACTCTAAAGGTAAGATAAGTACAAGATAAATGATAAAGGAGAAATTAAAGGACATACCCTCAAAAAGAAAAGGGTACGACGAACGCATCTTCTCTTCCGTCTCCCAAGTAGCGTTGCTCTCATCATTTCCCCATTGTACTTTGACTAGTTTGACCTCTCGATTCCTCAACTTCTTAATCTCTGACCCAAGAATGCATGTAGGAGCTCGTCGAATCACGCTCTATCTCCACCTCTCTAAGCAAGTTCGGCTCTACCACTTCCGCGGTCTCGTGCAAGCACTTCCTCAAATGAGACACATGGAATACGTCATGTACACCACTAAGTCTCTCAGGCAACTCCACTCTATACACTATCTGTCCAATCTTCTCCTTAATAGGAAACGGCCCTACGAACCTTGGTGCTAATTTCCCAACGGATCCAAAGCGAACAACGTTCCGTAATGGAGACACTTTGATAAAGACCATGTTCCCAACATCAAACTCAAGATCTGTCCTCCTCTTGTCCGCATAAGATTTCTGTCTATCTTGCACTGCTTTCATCCTCCTTCGAATCAAGTCGATCTTCTCCGAAGTCTCCCTATTCATATCGGGCCCAAGTAAGATCTTATCCGTAGATTCCCACCAACATGTAGGTAAACGACAAGGTCGTCCATAAAGAGCTTCGAAAGGTGCCATGCCAATGCTGGACTGAAAGCTATTATTATATGCGAACTCCACCAACGGAAGATGCTCTTCCCATGTACCCCCAAAGTCTAGGATACATAGCCTCAAAAGATCCTCTAGAATGCGATTCACCCTCTCGGTCTGGCCGTCCGTCTGAGGATGATATGCGGTGCTCAAACATAACTGAGTCCCTACCGCCTCTTGCAAGCTTCTCCAAAATTCGCTAGTGAAAACAGGGTCGCGGTCGCTTAATATGCTAGAAGGAACACCGTGCAAACGAACTATCTCTCGAACGTATACGGAAGCTAACCATGGAGCAGTCCTCTTACTCTTCACAGGAATAAAATGGGCGCTCTTAGTAAGTCTGTCTACTATAACCCAAATCCCCGTATTACCCTTCCTTGATCTTGGTAATCCATCCACAAAGTCCATCGAGACACTCTCCCACTTCCATAGTGGAAACTCCAATGGGTGAAGCAACCCACCGGGTTTCTTTTGCTCCGCTTTTACTTGTTGTCACACCAAGCATCTAGCGACATACTCGGCCACATCCCTCTTCATACCGGCCCAAAAGAAAACTCGCTTCATGTCTTTATACATCTTGTCCCCGCCGGGATGAATGGTCATCTTCGAACGATGTGCCTCGTCAAGAATAGCCTTCCTCAAACCTTCGTCTCGAAGTACACAAAGTCTACAATCCCGACGTAACCAACCCTTATCATCTAGGGTATACCTACGGAGATGGCTTGATGACTCCCCTCTTTTGAGCTTTTCTACTAACTCAACCAACTGTGGGTCGTCTCGCTGTGCCTCGCCAATCCGTCCCAAAAGCGTAGGTCTACCTCTAAGGATGCTAGCAAACCGGGTACAATGTCAACGGAAGGTCTGAAGTCAAACGTAGAATTGAACTCTATACTTCGCCGCTCGACAAACAAAGGACTTAAG
Source organism: Allium sativum (assembly GCA_030737875.1). Lineage (NCBI taxonomy): Eukaryota > Viridiplantae > Streptophyta > Magnoliopsida > Asparagales > Amaryllidaceae > Allium > Allium sativum. The sequence continues at coordinate 226,890,054 of CM060919.1, read as the reverse complement.
GATAATCTTTTTCTACTTAAGGCACCGGCCACCACGTTACACTTGCCAGGGGTATATGCTATTTCGAAGTCGTAGGACGCTAAGAACTCCATCCACCTTTGCTGCCTTTAGTTCAAGTCCTTCTGAGAGAACAAGTATTTTAACGATTTGTGATCAGTGAATAATTCGAATTCCTCGCCAAGAAGATAATGACGCCAAGACTTAAGCGCGAAAACAATAGCGGCCAACTCTAAGTCATGTGTAGGGTAATTTTTCTCATGCGCTCTCAACTGTCTTCCTCCATAGGCTATTACCCTGCCCTCTTGCATTAAGACTGCGCCTAGACCTGTCCCACAAGCATCGGTATAAACAGTAAACGGCTTACTCCGGTCTGGCAGCACTAAGACTGGAGCTGAGGTCAAAGCTCTCTTTAAACGTTGGAACGCATCATCACAATCTACGTCCCACGCGAAGACTAGGTTCTTCTTCGTCAGGCGTGTCAGTGGAGCTGACATTTTTGCGAAGTCTTTGATAAACTTCCTATAGTAGCCAGCCAACCCCAAGAAACTCCTTACTTCGGTAGCATTTTTAGGGACCTTCCAATCTTGGAAGGCCACCACCTTCGCGGGATCCACAGCTATCCCTTCCTTGGAAACCACGTGCCCTAAGAATCGTACTTCCTTCCTCCAGAAGTGACACTTAGAAAATTTAGCTTTAAGGTTATGCACTCGTAGGGTCTCCAACACTTCCCTAAGATGTAGGGCATGCTCTTCTTCATCCTTAGAAAAGATCAAGATGTCGTCTACAAAGACTACCACGAATTTGTTAAGGTACTCCCTAAACACCCTACTCATCAAATCAACAAAGTATGCGGGGGCGTTTGTCAAACCGAAGGGCATCACTAGCCATTCATAGAAACCGTCCGGAGTCCTAAAGGCAGTCTTGTCTATGCTATCCTCAACCACTCTCAACTGATGGAAACCAGTGGCTAAGTCCAACTGCGAAAACACTGAGGCGCCAACTAACTGATCGAAGAGATCGTCAATCCTCGACAGTGGGTGTCTGTTTTTCTTAGTAAGTTTATTAAGCTCTCTATAGTCCACACAAAGTCTAAGGGCCCCATCCGCCTTCGTGGCAAATACTACTGGAGCACCCCACTCCGATATACTTCATCTTATGAACCCCTTCTCAAGTAACTCCTTCACTTGCTTATCGGGTTCCCTCCTTTCACGTGGGCCATGTGGCGTACTGGCAAAGATACTGGTTTTGCATTATCCACAAGATATATTCGAAAATCTATCTCCCGCTTCGGAGGTAAGCCCTTCACCTCCTCAAACACATCCGAGTATTCTCGGACCACTCTAACAGATCGTAGATTCTCCACAGACGCGTCAAGCGATTCTAGATAACTTAGCATAATGGAATTTATGGGATTACAAAAGATTTCGAGAGAATTACCAAGGCGAGTCATGAGCCTAACTACTCTCCTTTCACAATCAATAACGACCCCATTTCTAGATAACCAATCCATTCCTAAAATTAGCCCATAGCCTGTGAAGCCCAAAACATAAGCATCACATCTAAACTCAACGCTAAGTATAGAAATTTTCAAATCCAAACACATCATGGACAAATAAGCTGAGCCCCCAATTGGATTCGAAACAACTAAGGGATCCTCTACTAAAATGGTGTTTAAGTGCAGTGATTCAACTAATGATGTAGAGATAAACGAATGCGATGCGCCCGAATCGAATAAAGTACGGACAGGATGATCAAACAGAAAAACTAAGCTTTCAACAGAAATGGTTCTACCTCGTTCTTGCTGCGGTGGGACCGCGAGAGCCTGAACTTGTCCCCTTGCCTGCCCTGGTGCCATAAGAGCCTGCACCTGTCCTCCTGAGGTAGACCCTGCCCTCTGCCCCTTCTTTGGGCAGTCCTTAACTAAATGTCCCGCTTCGCCACAGTGAAAACAGCCAGTCTTCTTTTTCTTTCGGCAATCCTTGCTGAGATGGCCTGGTGTCCCACGGTTAAAGCATTTCTTCTTTCCCTTGCCATTATTGTCTTTACCACCCTTCTTGTTTTGTTGTTGTGGTTTCTTCTGATCCCCTTTCTTCTCGGGTGCCTTATTAGCATTAGCGCCTTTCTCCTCGTGCATGAGTGCCATGTCTACTAGCTTCTCAAAGGTGGCCCCCATAGGGATGTGGGTCATAGCCAACCCTTGCAATATCTCATTCAATCCATTAACGAACCTCAGAGCCTTCTTCTCCGGCGTGTTCACTAAGTCCAAGCCAAACCTTGCTAATTGATTAAATTTGTTGACATATTCTTTCACTGATGAGCTTCCTTGCTTTAACGTCAAGAACCTTTCCATATATAGATTCTCTTCTGCCCTTGAGAGAAACTTCGCCTCAAACCTACATCTGAAATCCGCCCAAGAATCAACAGGGCGCTCCCCATTAGTGACCTCCCACCAAAACGAGGCCTCTCCCTTCATTAACCAAGCTGCTAATTTGACTTTCCTCCCTTCTTCTACTTCAAAGATTTCTAGCAATTCTTCCACCTCCTTAAGCCAATCTCTAGCTTCCACAAACGTTTCTGACCCTTGAAAAGGTTTTCCACCCATAGCCTTAAATTCCTTGCACGTCTTTGCAAAAGTATCAGCGCAAGGAGGAGGAGGAGCGGGTGCAACTGGTGGTGGAGGAACATTGGCTGGACCTGCAGCGACCCTAGCCTCTAATAACCTCCTATACCATCCTGGTATCGTTACACCATCCGGAAGGTTAAGATCTTCAGCCATGCTGAAACAAAAAAGGAAAGATTCAAAATGGAGAATTCGAAAGATAAAGATATGGCTATTGGGGATTATGTTTTTCTTAAAAACTTTCCTCTTTAAATTACTCATTAAGACATGTTTTGAAAACACTTCTTCCAAAAATACTTTAGAAAAAATAGTTTTTCTAAAAAAAATATCTGTTCTGGTAACCTTAAGCTCTGATACCACGTGTAACACCCCACGTCCATTAATGTCACTCACAAAGGGAATGCATTAACTTCCATGGAGGTTTTTAGTGAATATAGAACAAAAAAATTACAACAAGACAGGTAATAAGTAGTACTTGGAAATCTAAAACTTCATTTTATTGCAGCAGAATTTAAACATGTTTGTTACATCATAAAACCATAAATCAGAGTCAAGTACAATATCCATCTTGATAAAACAAAATACATAATCCCATTACATAAATAGCCATTAAAGAAGATAACAAGCTGGACTTTACTTCAACGGTCCAAGCTTTCCAAAAGAGAGATAAAGCAATCCAATCAAACTCCGCTAGAGCTGGGCCCAACCTGAGGACCTGGTGGGGGAAAAAGATAGAAATGGAGGGGGTCAGACATAAAGTCTGGCGAGTATGATAATTCTAACAATACTATTATCAAAATAACTAGACTAAGGCATAAGCTGGAAAACAAGGAAATGTCTATGAACTATTGGGGATGGAAGAGAAGATAAAGATAACGTTAAAGGCACACCTAAATTACTAATAAATAATTACTACACTGCACCACACCAGTCACCCTCAAAGTTGATCCCACTTGCTTCACTTAGAAATTATATAAATAGCCTTGCGTACCCCTAGCTGACTACATAGGTGCCGCCTGCCCCTATCTCCACTAGGTATACCCCACTACCCACTTTCGATCGGCTCCCTACTCGTAGATACCCGTGCTGGCCCCACAGTGGGGTGTATCACTCCCCTAAAGTGTCAACCCGATACAACTTGATAATGCACGGCTTATACCTACACGATGCAACAACGTCTTACCTACCATCCCGGGTCCACACACGCATATGAAACCCGTTGGACTTGCGTTGCCACTGCTACCCCATTTGGCCTCTTATAGTCAAACCCAGTATGCGTGTCCCATCCTCGACTTGGGTCGAGGCCACAAAGATACGTTTGGGTTACTAGTTGAAATGGGCCCCCACAAGCTATCCACCTAAGCTTGTCCCTACTAGTATATCCCACTTAACCCTCTTAGTCATGTTCATTTACATGTGTGTTTGGTTAAGTCTTACTAATCGTATTTCAAATGCCACTAAAGGCAACCACTAGATTCCTCATGCCACCCAAGGCACCTACTTAACCCCCATGTCCCACCTTACATGTTTATCTGGTTAAGTATTTCTTAATTCATTCAGGCCATAACCTCATAAAGACCTCTCACATTAGACTGGCATTTATGGCAGCTGGATTTGTCGGGCGGGTACGGGCAGTATTACACCATAAAAGAGTCTAACCTCGTGTCTTTACAACTGTTATGCTTTAATTTGGGCCTAGGACCTCTCACATTGGGCTGACATTTGTGACTACTGGATTTGCCGGGCGGGTCCGGGCAGGTTTACGTCATAATTGAGTCCAACCTCGTGTCCTAAGCATTGATTATCACTTATAATCTTTTACCCCAGTTTTGAATATATCCCTATTCAAATCATTAATTACTTCCAATTTTAATGATGTCCATAATTGACTCAATTATGGGCATCCACTTATGGTATGCAAAATCATATCAATTGCACCCCAATTTCTTAATATTAAATCCTTAATATTACCCCTACCCCACGTTATACGTTCGCTTATTAACCTCAAAATTTACGTTAGACTCGAATAGTCTAACTCATAGCACAAAGGTAACTTATCACAGCATATAGACAAATAAAATAAATCTAATCATAATAGGGGTGAAACTTGCATGTGTGATAGATGTCCAACACCTAAACTTGCATAGGCAAAAACTATAACTTGCATAAAGCTACACATATCATGGATCTAAAGGTGTCAACTTGTTTGGTAAAATGTCACAACTTAAATGATATGATCATAACCCAAATTCATGTATAAACTTGCATATGGGGTTTTATGCAACATAATGATGGTGTGAACTAGCATCTAATACATAGAATTCACATATGTCATAGCATAATTCTAGATGTCATAATTCTAGATCTAAATAGATGTCATGGCATATGTTCATAATCTTTACTAATCAATCTAAACTTGCATACATGATTTGTCATATAGATCAACATAGCCCAAACATTATGATTTGATTAACATGAACTAATTAGCATAGATAATAACATCATGACTTTATAACATGTATGATTTATCACAACTTAGCATAGAAAATTACAACCTATACAATATCATCATGGCATGATTTACAACATATAGGATATCATCATCACATAACATAGGATTTATAACATACATGATAGCATAAGGTTTACAACAACGTATATGACAATCCACATCATTTACTTATAATCCATTCATAACTTAATCTAATTAGTTTAATAATAATCTTGTTAAGATCATCATACTCACAATTAGAAGAGAAAGAGAGTCTTGATTTGCTTTAGAGTTGAGAAGAATTAGTGTTTTGATTAGCTTTTCTTCCTTCTTAGTTGGCGGCGGCTACACTGAGTTCCATGGCGGCGGTATGACGGTGGCTATTCTATTTTTCATGTGAATTAGAGTGAGAGACTACCTAGGTATTTATAGAGTTTAGGATTTATTTAGACCGTCAGATCAACTCAGAACTAAACTGAACCGTTAAATTTGCCAACTCAGCCCTAAAGACACATCAGCAGCTCAAGATTGGGCTCAGTCAAACCCTAGCCGACTGGACCAGGTCGACTGCTCGTTCGACTGCCTAGTCATCCTGGGGGGGTGTCGACTGCCTAGTCGACTCCCCAGTCGACCTGGGGTGCTGGACGGGAATTTTTCCCGCCTAGCCTGTTTGACTTCGAATTTTGAATTTTAAATTTTCTGAAATCTGATTTGAATTTTCTGTAACATCCGACGGCCATAACTTCTTCATACGAAGTCCAATTCACGCAAACTCAGACTCTATTTCAACCAGAATTCCGAGACGAACACAATGGTGCAACCCGTTTCCCACAATTCTCACGTTTGAGATTAGTTATTCTTTAATTTGTGAATATTAATATTAACAGAATTACGGGGTGTTACATGAATACTCAGAAAGTGATCGCACCAGATAAACTAATTCGAGATTGAAGCTATTGTTTCCAGCAATTTAATTGAATCAAGAATTGATTTTTATATGTAGTCATTGATTATTTTTTAATTAATTGAGGAAGTCACGAGATTTTTGGTTTTCAATGATTACAGAAATTTTCAAATTTTACTTTCGTTTTTTATTTGCTTGAAGATGGAAAATGGGGATGACCAGTATTTAAAGAGGAGATGCTTGGAAATTACGAAACTGAAATTCCTTGGGACACACGGTTTTCAATTTCTTGGCACGCATGGTTTAAAGACGTGCAATGCACGCTGCTGTGAAACTTGGTTGGCACACCTTCAACCGTTTGGATAGTATGTTGGTTAATGCTTGGTGATCGCATGTGAGTGCTAATTTTTATTTAATTGTTGAACTGTATCATGCAATGTAGTGTTAATTGAATATTAACCAAAATTTAGTACTAACAGATTAGCATGCCCCTTAGCATATAAAGAAATTGAATACAAAGTTCATTGTTAATTTGTTCTATATGGGTTTACTTATGACATAACTATTTAGTTAAAACAAAGTGATGAGTCTTTTCCACTATCGTATTTGTACTGGTATGACATTGGCAACGCTATGTCAAAACAAAACTAAAGAAACGCCACTCTTAAAGAAGATGGAAAACGCTTTGCTTATATGCCAGTTCCATAAATTATAACTTAGCATACCTAAATGGTATGGTTACCCCTTAGCTTTCAACTGTCCTCGTTTTATATTTATATTATAAATTATACGTTAAAAGTTTGATCTAAAAAAATTCGTTTTATAATTCAAATAAAATATTAAAACCAATTTAAATATTCAAAATTAAATGGCTCAAAAATCCGGGTCGTTACAAAACGAACTCCAACGACTATCGTTCCTAACCAAATATCCTTATTCCGGACAATGAGATATGTTTCGGAAGCCAATTCTACTGTTCTGATCATTTTTTATCAAAATTAAAATATAAATTAATATAACGGTCAATATTGAATTTGAACATACATTTTTAATTTATCGGGGCCCCTACTTACTCCAAAAATTCTCGAAAAATAAATCTTGTTATGTTTTGACGATACGATCCTAACAAAATTAATTTCGTCGAAGTTGGAGACCGTTTGAAAAATGGTCTTTTTAATGGTCGATCCAATTTGACTAAAATTGACAAACGCACTTTAATTTACCATGCTCACATATTAATTCCAAAAATTATGGAAATTTAAACCTAGCAATAATTTGACATTCCGGATCCAACAAGAGTGGTTTCATCGAAAACAGAGGTCGTTTGCAAAATGGCTATTTTAAGGGCATTGTTATAATTTAAAAAACCAAAATTTTAAATTCTGACTCAATTTCTGTTAAAATTTCTAAAAATAAAATTATTAAATTGGTTCCGATTTTCCGGGTTGTTACAATCTTCCCCACTTAAAAACTTTTCGTCCTCGAAAAGGAATGGAGCTTAAAGTTGTTTTAACTGACCAAATCAATTTTCATTCTTTTATTGGTTTCAATAATTTTATTAGTTGAACTAATAATCACACAACACAATAATCAATCACTTAGTTTATTAGCTTTAAAAATATATATAAATTTTAAATATTCAAAAATCATATTTTCTAAGATCAAATTATTTATTTTATCACAAATACGTTAATTATAAACTTGTCTCTCTCAAGTCATTCTAGGGCAATACTAACCCCATCTCTAACGAATTTTCTCATTCTAGGATGCTACTGATCCTATCTCTAATGAGTATTCTTTTATAGGATATTACTAACCTACCTCTGATGAGTCTTTTGTTCAGTTCTAACGAGTTGTATCCCAAAGATTTGAGTTAACCAAAGCTCTAATACCAATTGTAACGATTTGGATTTTGCTCGGACCTAATTAATCGTTAAATCAACTAAGACCGTTCAAAACCCAAATACGCTGACTCTAGGCATACAACACATCAGAACAAATAACAGAAGACTTTTATTACATCATAATAAAGCAACATCAGAGTACAGAATATCAGAGTACATTGAATATAATAATGCATCTGAAGATTTATCTACAATAAATGTAATACAATGCAACAGAACTATTAAAATAACACAGGGAAAGACTATCAATTCTCTGGACACAACTTTAAGCTTCGATCTAGAATCTTGCTCAATATATCTGCAAAATAAGCTACTCGACTACCCGTATGGAAAATATGGGCACCAGAGTTTGCAAGTGAAACAAACTACGAGTTAGTCATGGGACTGGTATGAGAAATCTTTACTTAACTTATATAATAATAAGGCTAATCACAGGACCATGCCGCTAACGCGGAATGGTTTACTCCATTGGATTTCCAGTGCATAGACTACTACCATAAATAAAGATATGAATCTACAATGCATCAATCAACATGCAATTCCTTAATCTACCCATTTAGGCTTAATCTCTAAACTTAGATTTCAAAATCCAATTCACTTTACAGAAATTATTTCTTTGGACTTTATTCCTCGATTTCTTTTATTTCAAATCATTTGAAATACATATCTAGCTTTTATAATAAAGTAGATTTCACTTTGGGATTTCAAAACAAAACATTTGGAAATATGAATTTCAAAACATAACAATGCATACGAAACATGTATGTGAACCAAATATCGGTCATGTTCCCTCAGGACCGGGCAGTACGCACCCTAACCGAACCAATATATATATGTGCACCTAACGGCTACACTGACAATACACCATCCCACCAATTGGGGAAGACATGCACGCCCTTACACTGTTAGTCAATCTCGGGTCACCCGCATCTTCAGCCACGTACTTGCTAAATCATTTTATATCCCAAAGTAGGGTAAATCATTTCACAACATAATCACAGTACTTTCAAATCTATATAGATTTCTACTTACAAATCATTTTGATATCATTGGGTATAGCCCTCGAAATCCTTTCTGTTTTATAAAACGTTATTATAAAACATTCTCTGTCCAAAATCAGGAATAACATTTCTTTTTACTTAAGAAAACTCACTTCAAAATCATTTATTAAATTTTGATATAAACAACATCGCTAACAACCTTATAGTCAAATCGTGAAGTGTTTCACAATGTGTTAACACATAGACATTTTAACCTTATGCTAAATGTAAAAACATATTTTGCTCATAAACTGGTCGAGCATAATCCAAACAATCAATTAATCACAATCCATATCAATAACCAAGTATATTTGGTTCAATCACATTTCACATTACAATAAAAGAGCATTTTATTGTCTACACATTTTCTACATTTCCTATGTATACAATAAAAAGATTTTTTTTTTCTATACAATTTCTGCATTTCATATGCATATAATAAAAGAATATTTTATTGTTCACACATTTTTACATTAACAAATGTAATTTCTTATGTTAACATATTTTATCAAACGATGCATCTTTTTATTGATTCATTTTACATTAACAAATGTAATTTTTTATGTTAACATATTTTATCAAACAATACATCTTTTTAATGATTCATTGTACATTAACAAATGTAATTTCTTATGTTAACATATTTCATAAAACAATACATCTTTTTAATGAATCATTCTTTACATTCAATAAAAATGTAAATTTTCAATGTTGAACTGTAACATCCCGCTATTTTTAACGATTTAAATTCTGATTTAAATCGATAATTTTATTTTGAAAATATTCTATAGTTTTTCGTAATAGGTATTTCAATAAAATGTAAATTTTCAATGTTGAACTTTTCTATTTCAAATAATGATCATTTCTCATTACTTCTTACATACAATAAAAATGTAAATTTTTATTGTTAAACTTTTCTATGTATTCTAATGACAAATAAAAGATAATTTATTTGTACACATTTTTCTATGTATTCTAATGACAAATAAAAAAATAATTTATTTGTACACATTTTTCTATGTATTCTAATCTAATGACAAATAAAAGAATATTTTATTTGCATAACATTTCTATGTTAACACAGTTTTATCAAACAAGCATCTTCTATCACTTTTGAACCTTTCTAATGATTCACTATTACATAAAAATGTAATCTTTTATGTTAAACATTTTATCACTTTTGAATTTTTTTATGATTCACTGTTAAATAAAAATGTAATCTCTTATGTTAAAACATTTTTATCACTTTTGAATCTTTTTAATGATTCACTGTTACATAAAAATGCAATCTTTTATGTTAAAACACTTTTAACAAGCTATGAACATTTTTAATGAATCATTATTACATAAAAATGTAAAATTTTATGTTACGTAATTTTAAACAAGCTATGAACCATTTTAATGAATCATTATTACATAAAAATGTAAATTTTTATTTTACATCATTTTTAAACAAGCAATGAATCATTTTAATGAATCATTATTACATAAAAATGTAAATTTTTATGTTACATACAAATTTCCTACAATGTATCTTTTAATATGATCCATACATACATTAAAATGTAAATATAAATGTAAACACAACTTTATTTACTTTTCTATTCAAACAAATGTTCATTTTTCATATTTTCTCCTTTACACTAAAAATGTAAACTTTTTATTATTTACTTTTTAGTTGGACAAATGAATCATTTTTTGTATTTTCTCATTTACAATAAAAATGTAAACTTTTTATTGTTTAACTTTTTAATTCAACAAACGAATCATTTTTCATATCTTCTCGTTTACAATAAAAATGTTAACTTTTATTGCTTAACTTTTTAATTCAACAAATGAATCATTTTTAATATTTTGTCATTTACGATAAAAATGTAAACTTTTTATTGTTTAACTTTTTAATTCAACAAATGAATCATTTTTCATATTTTCTCATTTACAATAAAAATGTGATCTTTTTATTGTTTAACTTTTTAATTCAATAAATGAATCATTTTTATATTTTCTCACTTACAATAAAAATGTGAACTTTTTATTGTTTAACTTTTTAATTCAACAAATGAATCATTTTTCATATTTTCTCATTTACAATAAAAATATAAATTCCTATTTCATCCAATGAATCACCACAAACAGAATAAACCAATTCAAATCTCATATCACATACAACTGAATTTTTAACGGTGTATACATAAATAAATTTATCAACACAGTAATAATTAATTTTAATATTAAAAAAAAAATCTCACATAGATTTTACTCCTTCTGAATTTGTTGCTAGCTCCGTTTTTGTTCCAGTCAGTTCCATGTTGTAGATCCCTTTTCTGCGATTCTAACGGATTCGAAATCGTTCGATTCTGTTTTTGTATGAACAAGATATCGTTAATTAAACATTTTGATTACATAATTTATTAATTAACTATAATTAATCAGACTTAATTACATGATTAGGGTTAACCCTTTCTCTCCATCGTTTGTTTTACTATAACCATCGAACCCAAAACCTCCGTCCATCTCTCCAAATCGCACATCACTAGAACCTCCCGGTACCCGATCTGAATGCACCACATCGAAGGCCTTCTTCTTTTGCATCTTCACCATGAATAGCTTTGAATTTGAGCTCCCCCATGGCCATGAATTTGCAGCCAAACCGCAGCCCTTGGGGCGTGAAATTCGCGGAAAATACTACCCTAAACATGATCTTAACCGTATGAATTTGTAGATCGTGTGAATCTCTACAACTTTCATGCAGAAATCATCTTCTAATTCTTGATGGATTGAGAGAAAAGGGGGAAAGAAATTCAAATTATTTCAGCCATGAAATGAAACCGGCGGCTAGGGTTTTGATAGCGAGGGTTTGGGCTGAAGATGGGCTATTTATACCCTGTTTTATATTATTATTTAATTCATTATCTCCAAAAAGTGAAATTTTGCGTCCGAACTCCAACGATTGTCATTCCTAACTAAATACCCCCATTTCGGACACAATGAGATATGTTTCGGAAGCCAATTCTACTATTTTGATCATTTTTTTTCAAAATTAAAATATAAATTAATATAACGGTCAATATTGAATTTGAACGTTGATTTTTAATTTGTCTGGGCCACATACTGACTCCAAAAATTCTCGAAAAATAAATCTAGTTATGTTTTGATGATACAGTCCTAAAAAAATTAATTTCATCGAATTTGGAGACCGTTTGAAAATTTGTCTTTTTAATGGTCGATCCAGTTTGATTAAAATTAAGAAACGCATTTTAATTTACCATGTCACATATTAATTTCCAAAATTATGGAAATTTAAACCTAGTAATAATTTGACATTCTGGATCCAACAAAAGTGGTTTCGTCGAAAATGGAGGTCGTTTGCAAAATGGCTATTTTTAAGGGCATTATTATAATTTAAAAAATCAAAATTTTAAATTCTATCTCAATTTCTGTTAAAATTTCTAAAAATAAAATTTTAAATTGGTATCGATTTTCCAGGTTGTTACACCGGCACACACATATGCATTCATAGATACACACACTCATTTCTCCTACTTCACATGCCCAACCCTACCCTCTATATGACACGCAAAACTCTTCATTCACTCTCCTTGCCAAATACCCTTCACCTCATTTTCATGAAAACTCTAAACACTTTGCAAAGCAACACTTGCACCACATATACATTTCCATACTCAAAACCACATATACGTGTACAACATGCACACAACACCTAAATAATAATGTGCTATCCCTTTATAAGCATGCCACTATCATGCCTAGCAAATGAAACCCAATCCTGTTTCACACGATATCCTCCTATTAATTCCTCTGTCCATGCACTGGACTATAGAAATGGAGAGGTGAGATATATGTGCTCCATGCATTTATATTTGTAGAGAAAATGAAATGTTTCTAGAGATGGAAAGGCGGAAAGAAGATGTGTTGGGTGTAAATAAATGAGTTAGAGGTGAAAATGGATAGGTGTGTGTTTGTAGAGAAGAAAAGTGAAAAGAAAAAAATGTGTTGCTAGGAAATAACATGAAGAATGAATGTTTATCCACTTTCATGCATGATCATGAATGAATATATATATATATATATAAAATTGGTAACTTTATTGCAATACCAATCATATACTTTGTTTATATGCCTCATCAAAACATTATTCCACCTAACCTAGATCGGTGCGACATAAGGAAAAGAGTACATATAAACTCCATATTTACAATACAAAAGCAAAACACAGTTTGAAAAATACAACATATCATCCCTCACTCTCACATCAACACTCTCCTTATATAATCATAGAAAAAACACACTCAAAACAATCACTCAAACAAAAAAAATGATCTGCACCATACTATTCTACATTAAACTTTAACCACTATCCAATAGTTTGACTCCTCGCCTCCTCAGGAAATCAGAATTAGCTTGGATTCTTTGAGTTTTGCTTCCATTGTTATTAACTAGATAAACTATCCCTCTTACAATCATCTTTAATCTAACTTCCTTTGTAATACTCCTTCCATTAAATTGCCTAGAGTTTCTCTCCTACCATATTTTATATACAGTGACTGTGTATGCTGCACATGCTACATAAGTTAATTGGTTCTTTGCTTTAAACACTTGCATGATTTTTGCAGCTTCCTCCTCTATATAACCATATGTAACAGATCCATAAACAAGCTTAAGTGAAGTACATTCCCATAGAAACATTGAATAATCACATGAAAAAAAAGAGATGATGTACCAATTCCTATTCATTGTTACAATGCAAACAATAGTTATCTTCCACCACACAAAATCCTCTTAGTCAGTCTTTAGTATTAAGCCTATCATTATATGCCAAAAAGGAAATAAGAGACATTCTATTAGCATTTTTCTTATGCCAAATCACCTTATATATGTCATTAACTGGTTTCCTCTTCCTTATACTTTCCCATGCCTTATGAAATGAGAATTCTCTCCTATCTGACCACTCACTAAAATTAACATTAACTCTAGTGTTTAAAGTCACAACATTAACCAAATGATGCACCTCTTTAGTTGCAGCATGTAGCGCAACATGACTATCATTAAATGCATTGCCGACCCTTTAACAAAGTGGTCTAAGCCAATTATTTGGGCCTATGAAAAGGTAGGGCACCATATACGAATAGGAAGTCAAAGTTGGAAAAATAAAAAATCGAATCTAGGGCATCACCGTGACTTGAGAAATTTGGGATCGAACTCCCTGAAGATTGATAGGCCTAAGGCATAGCTGCAAGGTCCTCTCTCCTTGGTCCTTACCTATAGGGTTGTACATTACAGTGATTAATATGATTAGATTTAGCGATTCATGATTGTTTATTGCTCAGCCTACCACTTGTTCTGAAAAGGCATATCATATTTTTGAAAAGATGTTTGTTGACATGTGGAATTGGTCAATGCATTCCAATACCGAACGAGTAATGAGTCACACAACTAATCCACTCACACGGTATTGAACAGTAAATAACATCGAGTTTATAGTGGTTCGACGAGTTATGCATGTGTCCACTCCGAGATAGCTTTATATATTATGCTTTACAGAGTTACAAGTACAATTCTTCCCCTCATCAAGTGTTTGCAAAGCTATGTATCGAGAATAATGAAGTCCTTGCTAATTCTCTTTCAATCCCAAATAGCCATTATCATCCTCATATGCCAAAATGTTCCAAGTAGGCTCCAGTGTCCAAATGTGTCCAAAAGAGCAAACCAAGTGCCAAAATGTAGGAGGTAATCTTCTATGTGAAGTTCACAAGTCCAAAAGAGTGTCTAAAGCCGTAATAACCATAAAGGAAACCATTAATTGGATCTAAACCAAGCTTTCCTCGTGTAGAATGACCAACCAAAAAAGAGGGAAGAAAATGACCGAGTCTAGGGTTATTTATAGGTGAGGGGATATGAGAATTCATATACTTAGAAATTCATATCTCGAGTCGGTACCGACCATGCGATTGGTACAGATCCCGAGTGTTAACCAAAATATGCTTCTTCTTTGATGCATCCATCCTTAATCCAACTTCGTCTTTAAGTTTTCCAGATACAAAATGAACTTTCGTATCCTAAAAGATGATGAAATCTGAGCCACCTCCTTCGTTAACCGAACACGAAAATCCTGCAAAGAAGTAGATACTTAATATCACAATGCCTTACACAAATTCATGAAGCTCTCACCGTCTCGCATCGTATCCGAGGATACAAAACATGACATCCCCGCTCCCAAGTCTTAGATAAATTTCCATTGTGGATTAGGACACGAAATACACTAAAATCCAGGCATGCTGATCCAGAAGCTAGGAAATGGGGGCACGAAGAATCATATCATGTGAGTACCGAGCCCAAGGTTGGTTGGTGCAATACCGAACCCTGATAACCAATTTTTCCAATTCCAACTCTGCGAGTTATACCGATCCGAAGGATTTTCAAGGATTCAAATTGACCTAAAACTACTTAGCCAAAAACATTATTTTTTGCAAAGTTTCACGGCTTTGTCCAAATCACCTCAAACCTTCGTGAGTTCGTGCTCGAGTTTCGAGCACTCCGAGTAGTCATAAATCGACATATGTCTTCCTTTTAAAAAAGGTGGTCTAACACCCCACGTCCATTAATGTCACTCACTAAGGCATTAACTTTCATGGAGTATTATAAGAGTATAGAACAGAATATCACAAGACGGATGTATAAAATGGTACTTAAGAAAATTCAAAATTTATTCATTGCAGTGGAAAAGCAAAACATGTCTGGTTACAACATCAAAACCATATACTAAAGCCAAGTACACAAATATCCATCTTCTACAAAATTATTATCAGAGTACATAAACGTAAAACCATAATCGCACCCCAAATAGCCACAATGGAAAAGAGATAAAGCTGAGCATTACTTTCAACACTCAAGCACTTCAAGAAGAAAGGAATCCAAGTCAAACTTCACTAATCCCACCCTAAGGACCTTGGGGGGGGGTTAGAAAGAAAAGAGGCGAAATAAAAAGGAGTCAGACATAAGTCTGGCGAGTCTAGTGACTTTAACAATATAATCATTAAAGTAACAGGATAATAACATAAATTGGATATAAGAGATGACTTCAACATAAGCAAATATGACAAGGTAAACAAGGTAAGTAAGATAGAACATCGGATGTGCTCCTAACCACTATAAGATATGCTCTGCACCGTACCACATACTAGTTACATACTAAAAGATGATCCCTCTCTACTAATCATAATAATGGTAGCTTCGTGTACTCCTAGCTACTCTCGTAGGCACCCAATTGCTCCTACCAACACTAGTTGTACCCACTACCCTCCTCATTCGATCGGCTCCCTAACCTCATAGATACCTATGATGGTCCCATAATAGGGTGTATCACTCCCTAAGGTGGCAACCCCGATACTACAGAAATGCACAGCTTATACCTACACGATGCAACAACGTCTTACTTACCAACCCAGACCCACGCACGCACATGACTCCGTTGGACTTGCACTGCCATCGCTAGCTCTTTATTGACCTCTTACAATCAACCCCAGTAAGCGTGTCCCTGTCCTTGACCTAGTTCGAGCTCATATAGATACTAAAATGGGTTACCATTGAAAAGGGTTCACCCACTTGACACAAGCTTCCCTCCTAAACTTGGTCCCCACTAGGAATTCCCACTTAACCCCTTTTTATCCCTATGTCATATCACATGTCTCATCTTGGTTAAGTGCTTTAATTATGTTTCACATGCTACCTATGTTACACACTTAACCCTTTATTATCCCCATGTCTAATCACGTGTCATATCTTGGTTAAGTTTTCATTAATTCATTATAACCGTAATCTTGCAAGACCTCCCACATTAGATTACCATTTTGCGGTTGCTGGATTTGCCAGGCGGTTCCTGGCAGGCTTATACCGCAATCCGAATCCGACCTCGTGTCCTTGCATTATTACGCATTTAATTTCTGCCTTTGACCTCTCACATTAGATTACCAAATTGCGGTTGCTGGATATGCCGGGCGGTTCCGGGCAGGTTTATACTGCTATCCGAATCTAACCTCGTGTCTTAGTGTTAATTATCACTTTCTTGATTCATGTCCCAATTTCAAATTTTTGGATTACAATATATATTCCAATTACCCATAATTTCCAATCTAAATTATGTTTATAATCTCATGTACCAAATTATGCCCAAACCCATTTTCATAGTTATTAACATTTTATGCCAAGTCTCATGTATACAAGTCATACACAATTATGCCCAAACCAAATTTCCATATTCATCAACAATTTATTCCAAATTTCATTTCATTGCATATTTCCCAAACTTTTCCCAATCTTTCCAATGTTATTCGCACGTAATTCTCAACGCAATATGGAAGGGAATCAAAACTGGCATAAACATAAGAACATGCGTATGAAATATAAACAGGCATATAACGATAAAATGGATCAGAAAGGCATATGACAGATTTATAGGTATGAATCTGAAAGATAATGATTTACAAGCTTGATAAGATTCATTTCAGTCACAAGCATATACATTAGGTACAATTTACAATCCTATCACAATTACTTTTTAATTTAATTATATGTGAAAGTAACATAGACTCACAGTGATAGGATTCTTAGAAAAGAGAATCAGGCGTTGTTGTAGTGAATCTGATCTTGAATAATCTCTACTTTGATTGTTTGTAGATCTGATCTTCTAATTTGAATACTCGTATTCTGATTTTCTTTGGTGGAGAAGAGAGCTTAGATTTAATTTAGATTAGGGCATCTTGGAGGCACCATGGATGAAAACAATGAGAATAGGGTTAGGTTTAGGGGTATTTTATAGTTGCTCTAGATGAAATAGGACCCTTAGATTAGATTAGGATCCATCTGAACCATCCAGACCAGAAAAACACGTCATCCCGTCATTAGATCGACCACAAAACACGTCAGGCCAGATCTGGGCCAATGGGGTCGACACCCCTATAGGGGGTTCGACACCGCTGTCGACACCCCATGGGGGGGTCAGCACCCATATCGGCACCCTCTGGGGGGATTCGACCCCCACGAGCGGGAAATTTCCCGTGCAGCCCGCTTTGCCTAAATTTTGATTTTTGAACAGTTTTAGTTATTTAATTATTATTTGAATAAATTCTGCTTTAAACTGAAATCTTCTAAGCTTCATAACTTCTTCATATGATATCCGATTTATGCAAATTCGGACTTTACTCCAAGCAGAATTCCGAGACGAACGAAATGGCGCAGCCCGTTTCCCTTAATTTTTCTTATAAAAATTAAGTATTCTTTAATTATCTCTTATGTCATGTTTTAAAATCACAGGTTGTTACATTCTCCCTTCCTTAAAGGATTTCTTCTCGAAATCTTCAAGTTAAGAAGAATGTATCCTACCATCCATCATCCATCTACTCATCCATCATTAAAAAGCATCCATTTTCCTTAAAAGATTTCTAATGTTATATGAACATATGCAAAAGTGTGTGTATATGTCCCTTATCTAATGCAAAGATCAGGCGGTCTGCTGATTCAGTTGGCCTCCTTAATGCAAAACATGATAATGCCATGCATCCACGTATGCAAAAGAATCCTAATGATACATATCATTTCTATACGAGTGCACAACCATTCATTCAAATGCAACGTCCATATGATAACACATTCAATATACATCCATTAACTTAAATGTGCAAACTCATTCATATGCAATATGAAAGTGATTGAGCCAATCTAGTGCCTAATGTGTGTGTAAATGCATCCACGAGCAACCACTAGCAAACACTTACATCCACTTGCATCCACCAAACATAACATGTCTCAAACACATGTTTATAACCATAGGATTTTCTACCTAAAGATCGAAGATATAATCGAAAGGATACACTAAACGATAGAACAAGTATAAACAAAGCAGTAGAAAAAGGAGAATTTAAGAACATAACCTCAAAAAGGAAAGGGTACGACGTACGTATCTTGTCTTCTATTTCCCAAGTCGCGTCTCCTTGATCATCTCCCCACTGGACTTTAACCAACTTGACCTCTCGGTTGTGTAATTTCTTGACCTCCGGTCCAAGGATGCATGCAGGAACTCGTCTAACCATGGCATCTCGCTCTACTTCCGCTTCTCTAAGCATGCTCGGCTCTACTACTTCCACGGTATCATGTAAACACTTCCTCAAATGCGACACATGAAATACGTCATGAACACCACTAAGATTCTCAGGCAACTTCACTCTGTAGGCCATCTGTCCAATTCTTTCTGTAATGGGGAATGGCCCTACGAACCTTGGTGCCAATTTCCCTACAGATCCAAAACGAACTACATTCCTCAATGTTGACACTGTAATAAAAACCATGTCTCCAACATCGAACTCAAGATTGTTCGTCTCTTATCAGCGTATGACTTTTGCCGGTCTTGTGCCGTCTTCATGCGTCTTCGAATCAGGTCTATCTTCACCGAAGTTTCTCTAACCATCTCGGGCCCAAGCAAAATCTTATCCGTAGATTCCCACCAACAAGTCGGTTATTGGCAAGGTCGTCCATATAGAGCTTCAAAAGGTGCCATGCCAATACTAGTCTAATAGCTGTTGTTGTTGGCGAACTCTACTAATGGAAGATGTTCCTCCCATGTCCCTCCAAAATCCAAGATGCATAATCTCAAAAGATCTTCTAGAATCCGATTCACTCTTTCTGTTTAGCCGTCCGTCTGAGGGTGATAAGCATTGCTCAAACACAATTGCGTTCCTACCGCCTCTTGCAATCTCTTCCAAAACTCATTAGTGAAAATGGGATCTCAATCGCTTACGATTCTAGAAGGTATGCCATGTAGACGAACTATCTCTCGAAGATAAATAGATGCTAACCATGCCGCTGTCCTTTTACTCTTAATGGGAATGAAATGGGTGCTCTTGGTAAGTCTATCTATACGACCCAAATCCCCGTATTACCCTTCGTTGACCTTGGCAACCCGTCGATGAAATCCATGGAAACACTTTCCCATTTCCACTATGGAACCTCTAAAGGGTGAAGCAAACCACCAGGCTTCTTTTGCTCGGCCTTGACTTGCTGGCACATTAAGCATTTAGAAATGAACTCAGCCACATCTTTATTCATCCCGGCCCAAAAGAAAACTCGCTTCACGTCCCTATACATCTTGTCACCACCGGGATGTATGGTCATCTTAGAACGATGTGCTTCTTCAAGGATTGTCCTCCTCAAACTCCCGTCTTGTGATACGCAAAGTCTCCCGTCTCTACGCAACCAACCTTTGTCATCTATAGTATACCTACTAAGATGGCTCGAAGACTCCCCTCTTATGAGCTTGTCTACTATCTCTATCAACTGTGGGTCATCTCGCTATGCCGCATATATCTATCCCAAAAGCGTAGGTCGCACCTCTAATGATGCCAACAAATCGGGTACATAATCGACAGATGGTCTAAATTCAAAGGTAGGGATATACTCTAAACTCTGCCGCTCGACAAACAAAGGATTCAAAGTCAAATTCTTTCTACTCAAGACATCAGCTACAACGTTACCCTTGCCAAAGGTATATGCAATCTAAAAATTGTAGGATGCTAAGAACTCCATCCACGTCTGTTGCCTTAAGTTTAGATCTTTTTGAGTGAACAACTATTTTAGTGACTTATGGTCTGCATACAACTCAAACCTCTCTCCAAGAAAATAATGGCGCCAAGACTTAAGCGCAAAAACTATGGCAGTTAATTCTAAGTCATGGGTAGGGCAATTCTTCTCATGGACCTTCAACCGCCTTCCACCATAACATATCACCCTTCCCTCTTGCATCAAAACTGCGCCAATCCCTGTCCCGCAAGCATCGGTATACACTGTGAACGGTTTACTCCCATCTGGCAAAACTAAAACTAGAGCTATCATCAATGCCATCTTCAATCGTTGAAAAACATCGTCACAGTCAACGTCCCAAGAAAAGGTCAAATTCTTTTTCATCAACCGTGTAAGTGTAGCCGATATCTTTGCAAAGTCCTTGATGAACTTTCTGTAATAGCCCGCCAAACCAATAAAACTTCTTACTTCCGTTTCGTTCCTATGAATCTTCCAATCTTGGATTGCTACCACCTTCACGAGATCCACTGTTATCCCTTCCTTAGAGACTGCGTGCCCTAAGAACCTCACTTCCTTTCTCCAATATGACATTTGAATAACTTAGCTTTGAGTTGACGCGCTTGAAGGGTCTCTAAGACTTCCCTAAGATGTAGGGCATGTTCTTCCTCGCTTCTAAAGAATACCAAGATATCATGCACAAAGACTACCATGAACTTGTTTAGAAACTCCCTAAACACCCCACTCATCACGTCTACGAAATAGGCGGATGCATTCGTCAAAGCAAAAGGAATGACGAGCCATTCGAAGAAACCGTCGGGAGTTCTAAAAGCAGTCTTATCTATACTATCCTCAGCTACCCTTAACTGATGAAATCCTGTAGCTAAGTCCAACTACGAGAAAACCGAAGCACCAACCAACTGATCGAACAAATCACCTATCCTCGGCAATGGGTGTCCGTTCTTCTTCGTTAGTTTTTTAGCTCCCTATAGTCCACGCACAATATAAGCGAACCATTAGCCTTTGTAGCAAAAACAACAGGAGCATCCCACTCCGAGATACTTCTTCTTATGAACCCTTTCTCAAGAAAATCTTTCGCTTGTTTACTAAGCTCCCTCCTTTCTCTTGGAGCCATGTGGTGCACAGGCAATGCAACTGGCTTTGCATTATCCACCAAATATATACGAAAATCTATCTTGCGTTTTGAAGGTAAGCCCCTAACCTCCTCAAAGACATACTCACGGACTACTCGAACAGATTGCAATTCATCAATAGATGTGTCAAGAGATTCTAGGTAGCTAAGCATAATAGAACCCTTAGGATCGCATGAGATATCAAAAGTATTACCTAAACTAGTCAACAGTCTAACTACCCTCTTTTTACGGTCGAGAATGGCACCATACCTGGCTAGCCAATCCACTCCTAGAATCAACCCATAGCCCGAGAAGCCAAGCACATAAGCATTGCATTCGAACTCAACGCCATACACATATATTCTCAAATCTCGACATAACATAGAAAGATGAGTCGTACCCCCAATAGGATTTGAGACAACAACGGGATCCACTATTATACTAGTATCTAGGTGCAGATACTCAACAAAAGAAGCAGATATAAACGAATGTTAAGCACCAGAATCAAACAAAATACGTACAGGATGATCGAAAAGGAAAATCAAACTTTCAACAGAAATGTTTCTACCTCTCTCTTGTCTAGGTGCCATGAGAGTGTGAACCTGCCCTCCAGAAGTAGATCTTGTCCTCTGTCCTTGCCCTTGTCCTTTCCTCCTTGGGCAGTCTTTAATCATATTTCCTGCCTCACCACATTGGAAGCAACCAGTCTTCTTCTTCTTCCTACAATCCTTCTTCAAATGGCCAGGTATTCCCCAATTATGACACTTCCTTTTCTCTGAACCGTTGTTATCTCTGCCACCCTTCTTTTGCTGTTGTTGTGCCTTTTTTGGATACCCTTTCTTATCCTGTGCCTTATCCACATTAGCACCTTTCTCCTCTTCATGCATCAGTGCCATATCAACAAGATTCTCGAAAGTAGCCCCCATAGTAATGTGGGACATAGCTAACCTGTGTAAAGGTTCATTCAGACCCTTGGCAAATCTCAAGGCCTTCTTGTGCAGTGTATTAACTAATTCTATACCAAATCTTGTTAACCAGTTAAACTTGCTAACGTACTCCTTCACAGACAAACTCCCTTGTTTCAAAGCTAAGAACCTCTCCATGTATAAACTCTCCTCCGCTTATGAAGGAAATTTCAACTCGAACCTTTGCCTAAAATCCGTCCACGTCTCCACTACACGTCCTACATTAGTTACTTCCCACCAAAAGGAAGCTTCATCCTTCATTAACCAAGCAGCTAGCTGAACTTTCCTTTCTTCGTCTATCTCAAAGATACCAAACAAATCCTTCACTTCCTTGGGCCAATTTCGAGCCTCAACAAATGTCTCAGTTCCATAAAATGATTTTCCGCCCATCGCACGAAAGTCTTTGCATATCTTAGAAAAAGCGTCTACACGAGGAGGAGGAGGAGGAGCGGCTACAGCTGGGGGAGGAGGAATGTCTGCTGGGCCTGCGGTGGTAGCCCTAGCCTCCAAATGCCTTCTAAACCATCCTGGTATCTGTACGCCCTCGGGTATAATGGGTTCCCCAGACATGCTGAAAGGAAAAAGGAAGAGGTTCAAAATAGAGAACCGAAAGATAGATATATGACTTTTGGGGATTATGTTTTCCTCAATAAACTTTTCTCTCGAAAATACCCTCTTTTAGACATGTTTCTGAAAATACTTCTTTCTAAAAATGCTTTTGAAAATGGTTTTCAAAATCTTTTATCTGTTCTGGTAACCATCAGCTCTGATACCACATGTAACACCCCACATCCATTAATGTCACTCACTAAGGGAATGGATTAACTTGCATGGAGTATTATAAGAGTATAGAACAGAATATCACAAGACGGATATATAAAATGGTACTTAAGAAAATTCAAAATTTATTCATTGCAGCGGAAAAGCAAAACATGTCCGGTTACAACATCAAAACCATACACTAAAGCCAAGTACACAAATATCCATCTTGTACAAAATTATTATCAGAGTACATAAACGTAAAAACATAATCCCACTCCAAATAGCCATAATGGAAAAGAGATAAAGATGAGCATTACTTTCAACACTTCCAAGCACTTCAAGAAGAAAGGAATCCAAGTCAAGCTTCACTAATCCCACCCTGAGGACCTGGGGGGAGGAAGAAAGAAAAGACGCGAAATAAAAAGGGTTAGACATAAGTCTAGAGAGTCTAGTGACTTTGACAATATAATCAATAAAGTAAAAGGATAAGAACATAAACATGATATAAGAGATGACTGCAACATAAGCAGATATGACACGGTAAACAAGGTAAGTAAGATAGAACATCGAATGCGCTCCTAACCACTATAAGATATGCTCTGCACCATACCACATACTAGTTACATATTGAAAATGATTGCTCTCTACTAATCATAATAACAGTAGCTTCGTGTGCTCCTAGCTACTCTTGTAGGTGCCCACTTGCTCCTACCACCACTAGTTGTACCCACTACCCTCCCTGTTCGATTGGCTTCCTAACCTCGTAGATACCTGTGCAGGTCCCACAATAGGGTGTATTACTCCCTAAGGTGGCAACCCCGATACAACTGAAATGCACAGCTTATACATGCACGATGCAACATCGTCTTACCTACCAGCCCGGACCCA
The DNA here is from genome assembly GCA_030737875.1 of Allium sativum. Lineage (NCBI taxonomy): Eukaryota > Viridiplantae > Streptophyta > Magnoliopsida > Asparagales > Amaryllidaceae > Allium > Allium sativum. The sequence continues at coordinate 226,865,761 of CM060919.1, read as the reverse complement.
CGCACGCACATGACTTCGTTGGACTTGCATTGCCATCACTAACTCTTTATTGACCTCTTACAATCGACCCCAGTAAGCATGTCCTTGTCCTCGACCTAGTTTGAGCTCATATAGATACTAAAATGGGTTACGGTTGAAAAGGGTCCACCCACTTGACACAAGCTTCCCTCCTAAGCTTGGTCCCCACAAGGAATTCCCACTTAACCCCTTTTTATCCCCATGTCTTATCACATGTCTCATCTTGGTTAAGTGCTTTAGTTATGTTTCACATGTTACCCATGTTACCCACTTAACCCTTTATTATCCCCATGTCTAATCACATGTCTTTTCTTGGTTAAGTGTTCATTAATTCATTATAACCGTAATCTTGCAAGACCTCCCATATTAGATTACCGTTTTGCAGTTGTTGGATTTGCCGGGCGGTTCCGGGCAGGCTTATACCACCATCCGAATCTAACCTCGTGTCTTTGCATTATTACACATTTAAGTTATGCCTTTGTCCTCTCACATTAGATTACCAAATTGCGGTTGCTAGATATGTCGGGCGGTTCCGGGCAGGCTTATACCGCTACCCGAATCTAACCCTATGTCTTAGGCGTTCATTATCACTTTCTATTCAAGTCCCAATTTAAAATCTTTGGATTACAATATATATTCCAATTGCCCATAATTTCCAATCTAAATTATGTTTATAATCTCATGTGCCAAATTATGCCCAAACCCATTTTCATAGTTATTAACATTTTATGCCAAATCTCATGTATACAAGTCATACTCAATTATGCCCAAACCAATTTTCCATGTTCATCAACAATTTATGCCAAATTTCATTTCATTGCATATTTCCCAAACTTTTCCCAATCGTTCCAACGTTATTCGTACGTAATTTTCAATGCAATATGTTAGGCTCGAAGTTAGCCTAATCTCATAAAGAAAAAGGAAAAGAAGAAGGGAAGGGAATCAAAACATCAAAACTGGCATGAACATAAGAACAGGCATATGAAATATTAACAGGCATATAACGATAAAATGGATCAGAAAGGCATATGACAGATTTCTAAGTATGAATATGAAAGATAATGATTTACAAGCTTGATAAGATTCATTTCAGTCACATGCATATACATTAGATCCAATTTACAATCCTATCATAATTACTTTTTAATTTAATTATATGTGAAAGTAATATAGTCTCACAACGATAGGATTCTTAGAAAAGAGAATTAGGTGTTGTTGTAATGAATCTGATCTTGAATAATCTCTACTTGATTGTTTGTAGATCTGATCTTCTAATTTGAATACTCGTATTCTGATTTTCTTTGGTGGAGAAGAGAGGCTAGAATTGATTTAGATTAGGGCAGCATGGAGGCGCCATCGATGAAAACAATGAGATTAGGGTTAGGTGTAGGGGTATTTTATAGATGTTCTAGGTGAATTAGGACACTTAGATTATATTAGGATCCATCTGAACCATCCAGACCAGAAAAACACGTCATCCCATCATCAGATCCATCACAAAACACTTCAGGCCAGATCTGGGCCGATGGGGTCGACACCCCTGTCGACACTCCATGGGGGGTCGACACCCATGTCGGCACCCTCTGGGGGGAGTCGACGCCCACGAGCGGGAAATTTCCCGCGTAGCTCGCTTTGCCTAAATTTTGATTTTTGAACAGTTTTTGTTATTTATTATTATTTAAATAAATTCTGCTTTAAACTGAAATCCTCTAAGCTTCATAACTTCTTCATATGATATCTGATTTACGCTAACTCGGACTTTATTCCAAGAAGAATTCCGAGACAAACGAAATGGCGCAGCTCGTTTCCCTTAATTCTTCTTATAAAAATTAAGTATTCTTTAATTATCTCTTTTGTCATGTTTTAAAATCACGGGGTGTTACAGGTGGCACGACACTTTCCCCTTGAAATATGACTTTCTGTTGGAAGACATGTATTGAAGATTCCAAAAATTCGAGAATCTAGAAGTCGCGAATCAAGAAAAATCCAAATTAGAAATCCAATTGCCGAAAAGCAAAAGCGACAATATTGCCGAATTGTGTTAATCGAAAACCAAAAATCCAGAAAACCAATTAAATCCCTCGATCACTTCAGATCGCATTATAGAAGATAACCAGAATAAGGAAACAAGAATAACCAATAATTGGGAAACTGAATAAACCTAAAATGTAGAAAACCATAGTGGCCAATAACAAGATAACCAGATTTTCGGATAAATTTGAAAGCCATAGCAACTAGATGCGATAAAGTCCATACCTGCAAAAACCCAATGATAAAGGAGGATGGCCTATCGTCAAGAAAAAGTGCATGCCTAGGGTTCTCAGCAGTCATTATACATGGGTAGGTCGACTCAATCATCTTAATCTAAAAATAATGAGTTGTCTGCCAAGTCCTAACAGTACAACCTAGAACCAAATGGGTAATGCCTTACCCACCACTGGACTTAGGACCTTGCCAAGTCCTGTCAAGATGCCCATCCCATCCCAAGCAACAACGTTACTTGGGGACCAGATTTTTATACTTAGCGAGTAAAGTCCTTCTTGTGCCAAGCCCTTAAAGTATGAAATTCCAATTCTAGATTTCATACTTTGCTAGCAGTGTCTTACGAACAAAGTAATTTTATTAAAGTTATCAAGGTTTGGAGTTTTTAAGAAAGCCAAAGGAAAGCCTAATGGTTTATCATGCGTATAAAGCACGCCTTCAGGTTAAGGACGAATCCTATATGTGGGTGAGTCGGCTTAGCCATTCCCGAAATCAAGTTTATTGAGTTCTTAAGTATGAAGGGGATGGTCTATCGTCGGGTACAAAGCGTTTCTAGGTGTCGCACAAGTCCTTGTACATGGGTAGGCTGATGTAGCCAAACTAAGTTTGAAAATGAAAAATAGATAAAGGATATTGGATAGTTTATCGTTCACAAAGATCATAACTAGGGATTAAGATTTAATCATGTAAATGGGTAGGTAGGTTTAGCCTTCCAAACTCCCAAGCTAGATAACTAGAACTGAATGAAGGAAGTCGAGCTGTTTATTGTCTACAAAGAGCATGAATAGGGATTAAGACCTAATCTCGCATATGGGTAGGCATATTTAGGCCTTTCGAAATCCAACTTGGATAATGAAGGAGATTAGACGGTTGATCGTCCACAAAGAGCATGCATAGGGATTAAGACCTAATCCCGTACATGGGTAGGCAGACTTAACCCTCCAAAATCCCAAGCCAGGTAATTAGAGATGAGTGTCATAGATTGGAAGGTTTATCATCTACAAAGAGCTTGCCTAAGGATTAAAGACTAATGTTGTATGTGTAGGTAGATGTTGGCCCTCCTCAATCCTATAATCATGAAAACGAAAGAGATTAATTAACTATAAGGCGGATGGTTTATAGTTCGGACGAAGCATGCCTAGGGCTTAAGACCTAATCCCATAAGTGTGAAAGCTAAATTAAAATCATCTGAAGCTAGAAAATCGGAGATATAATATGCAAAATCACAATATCCAGGAGGTTGGAGCCAATACAACCAAAGCCAGAATTCCCAAGCCAGAGTTCCAAATACCTCATAACCAAAATATATAAGCTAAGAGCTTCAAATCCAGGGAGAACCAAAGAAATCCACATCAATTGATGATCATACCACAAGGGTTGGACCCCGGTCCATTCCTACTCTGAGCCGAAGTAGGTAGCTGAATCTGTCCCGATACTTCAACTTGATTACGAGCATATTTTACCAGCTCGCCACGTCTGACACGTTCTTCAATAATATACTGAAGTTGCCTACAGTCATTTGTATTATGACCAACCAAGTCATGAAATAAATAATGCCTAGCAGAATCCCTCTCCTTTTGAGTCGACTCCCTCGCGGAAGGCTTACTGAAAGGGGCAACTTGATGAACTTCCAAAAATATCTCTTCTAGCAAATAATTAATCTTTGTGTATAAGGGGAAGATGGGCTAATTCCAATACATATTTTGATCATTCCGAGAAGCAGCCTTTTCCTTATCTTGTAACAACCCATAATTTCCATATATTTAAAGTTTACATTTGGTATAAATAAATTGAACAATAATGGTTAAAATGTGAATCTTGTTGATTTTGATAATAATAATTATTTGAATAGAATATATATATATATATATATATATATATATATATATATTTTAATTTAGCTTATATTTAGAAATGCTGTAATTTGGAATTTAATATTTAAATATTTAAATAAATTTGAGTTGACTAATTTAAAATTGGAATTTAAATTTAATTTGGTATGTGTTGGAATTCAGAATTTAATATTAGAATAATTGAAGATAAAGGGAATTCATCCATCTATAAGTGCAATTTCAAACTTAATTATTCGAAATAATCGAATTTGGGAAATTAGAATTTGTCAAATTAGAATTTGTCAAATGAATTTATAAAGTTTATTTAAGTTGTAATTGGATTGAAATGGAATTTAATAAATATTTAGATTGAAGTAAAAACAGTTGAATAAATAATTAAATATTTTATTAATAAATTAATTGTGAAATTTAGCTGTTGTGGCGACTATCTCGGAATTCGATGGAATTAGTACCATCGGATCCAGAACAGTGAATTATTATTGAGTTTCAAATTTCGTTACAATTGGACTTGTCAGTTGAGTGTACGGAATAAAATGTGAATGGAATCTATGTAAATTGATAATTGTTCATTTACCCTATTGGACCTTCTATATATAAATAAATTTTATTTCCATCTCACCAGCTCATTTCTCAGTTACGTATAGTTTACATATGTCTGTTCTTTTTCCTCTAGTGGCAGAAACCAAATCCCAAACCCTAGCTGAAATAAAAATTCAAGCTTTAAATTCAAAGCTCCTCAAACTATATCGAATTATATATCAAAATGAAGCTCTCGATGATACAAACTACGGGTACAAGTTATTTCGACATGAAGTGGTTGGATTTGGTGGAAATGGGCAGTCAAAGTTGTTGATTTTGAAACCCTAAACTCTAATTTGGAGGTTCTCGATTCTGTAGTTAATTGAAGATTTGGTGATATGGGTTTTGCAGATGAGGAGGATTCAAGTGCAACCATGGTGTTATGGAGGTCTGAAAGTTGTCGTGGCGATCGATTTGGGTGTTTACACATCGGATTTGGCTTCCATTTGGGTTCGACGTTGGGGGTCCCGTGTGCCACCGGAGGCAGTGGAAATCGTGAGGCGGTGCGGCCGGAGTTGACGGAGCCAACGGTGGTGGTCTCGCGCCTTATGTTGGTTGGAGCTCGTTACAATTGTTGGTCAAAGTGGCAGCTGAAAATGGGTTCCGTGCTATGTACTGTAGCAGCGGGTTACAGGAGCGGGAAGGAGAGGTTTGGGGTGCTGACGTGGCATGGTATATTTGTCCATTAATTATTTAAATTAATTAAATTGTTGTATATTCTAACACGAATTACTTGCACATACGAGGTCAGATTCGAGTGTGGTTTGTTGCGTTGGGATCGTGGCGAGATTGCGAACGTTTTGAAACCAATTTGGTTGCGTTTGGAGACTGTAAATTTTTGGCCTTTGGTTGGACGTTTGATCCAGTAAAGACTCAAAGATGAGTGATTTTCTCGCTCACGATTAACTGAATGATTCCCATATTTATTAAATTAACTTATGAAATAAGTTTGGTTGCATGGTTGTGTTGATTGTTGATTTGTTGCTTAAACGGACATACAAGTGTGTTAATCTAAAATTCAAGTTGATAACTAGTTATTTTAGTTCAACTAAATTGCTAGTTAGGAATCCCGACCCTTCTTAACTAGTGAAATGATTTAATATTTACCGTTTGAATAAAATGGTTGTGATGGATGTATTGGTTTATTTGGTTACTGAATTGATATTGATACTGAAATGTTCCTTTATTCAGTACATAGATGTTGTATGCTTCTTGTGATGATTAATCCCATTTTACCCCTGATGTTATGGGCATCGAATCAACCCAGGATTAATTGATTTAAAATAAATTAAGAACACAGGTTGAAACGATAGATATCCGTGACCCTAATTTGGATTGAAATGATATATATCCATCCCTGAAATGTCGAATAATTAAATTTGATATCAGTTGGCCATAGGATAGAAAATTATATACGGACATCAGATGGTTAAAATGATTATTTTATTCGATAATTTTATTCGATGGAAATTTTTATTTAAAGGAAATGTGTCGATGTTTAATAAGTTATGTTTTCCTTTAAACTTGAACCATGAATGCTTAATGAATTTATTAAGGGAATTATCCAAAACAAATTGAGAATTGAAAATTTGGATATTTAAGTATGTCTTGGAAATTTCAAATTTATGGTAAGATGCGAATTTAAAGATCCTCCCTGAATTAAACTTTGGAAATAGAGTTATTTGATGTTTACTCGTAATTGCTTCAAATTTAGTATGAATATGGATTTGAAATTGTCTAAATCGAATGGTTAGTTTGAATGATGTTTGAAACGAGATATGGATGCTAAATGAATTCCATCAAGATCGGAATATAGATTTCAAGTTATTGAAATTTGGAAGGAAGAAACAACTATGGTTTAAATCTATTTATATATATACCACTGTTTTCAAATAAATTATATTCTATTATTCAAAAGTAATCTTATTTAATTTTGTAACCAATATACTATTTTGTTATAAATAAGTTTTATCATATTCTGTTATTTAAAATTATTTAGAAATTCTTTATTTATATGTATATTCATAGTGGTTTAAATTGTCTTATTTTACTCTAACTATTTTATTATGTATAAATTTATATCAAGGTTTTGTTTTATAATTATCTATTTTTCCTAGTTATATAAAATGATTGTGATTTCTTCCTAAATGAAATTGTTTTGATTTGAACCGTGATTCAAATGGAGTTTTGGTATAAAGTTATATTCTAGTTGAATACAAATCGATTGTATAACGATTATAATATTTCAATGGAAAATATATTCTACTTGAATATAAATGGGAGCGCCTAAAAGATGAAAATGAGTTGATATGAAATATGTATACTTTATTTGAATATGAAATAGATTTCAAACAGAAATCGATTTGGAATAACTATAATCTTTTGAGATGAAGTATATTCTACTTGAATATAAATCGAATTTGAAATATTATATGATTATAATATACTAATATGGAATATATTCTAGTTGAAATATAATCGGTTTGGAATAATTGCGATATGTTGATATGAAATTTTATTCTATTTTGAAAATAAATAGGGTTCGTAACAAACATGATATTTTGGATATGAAAGCGAACCTTTGTGAAAAGTAAAATAATCGACCAATGCGAAAAGTGTAAGCGTTGGTTGTTAAAGAGACCGGAGTCGGTAAGTGGCATACACTCTGTCAGTGCCGATACCACTTTAATAACTGTGCAAGTGATGAAGTATCCGGTACAAAGCATGTTGACTTAGAGGCGATGACTGGACTAAGAAAGGCGAATGATGACGAAACCTTTGGACGCACTTCTTCGATACTATTTCTATGACTATGATGATGATTTGGTCCCTTTGATTTGGGAGTGTGTTCCGAGATGGGCGGTAGTGGCTGCTATGCGTTATCACCTGTCCGGGAGTGCAAATGGTAGAATCCTACCCAGGGTATTGCCTCAAGTTCCTTGTCATATGTATCCTTACCGAGCCTATACGATTTTGAATTAGTGTTGCTTTCTATGGAGTGCCCTCTGATAACACCAGTACGGTGAATTTACGGTACTGTATAGATTGTGATGCCTATAAATGGCGTAAGGCATATGGTAATCCCGCTTACGCTATTTTTATTATATTTATTTTACTGGATAAACACTATCATAATAGCATACTATACTATGTATTAGTTTAACGGATCCTTGAGAGATGGAAAAATCCCGTAACATCTCTTGAGTTACTACACCCATGACACTTATGTTATTTTGTATTTTAATTTGACTAATATGAGGATGATTTAGTGATGATCCGAGTGCTTGTTGTGTTTTATTTTTATGCAATACGCTTGGTTCAGCAGAAGTTTGCAGTTAGCGAAGATTACTTTGCCTTGGAGATCGAAGATGAAGATTTGGTATACATCTATTATATATATGTGTGTTTTCCACTGCCTTGTTATGTATATTTGTATATTTATAACTTTGATAATCATTGTATGTTATAGCCAAATGTATATATTTCAACTACTTTTAAACTGTTAATTTATTAATATATGTTGTCCTTCCACTGTGAGATCTTTGTTATTGTTTTTCTTTTCCCCAATAACTACCTGTATTTGTGTTTTGTTTGGGTCGACATGTGTGGATTATTATCGCTTTAAACAGTCAAAATTCCAGGTTGTTACAAGTTGGTATCGGAGCTTTGGTTAGCGATAACCTTGCCTTTGTTTGGGAATTAACTCATTAGATATAGAGTTAGTAATGCCCTAGAATGATCTCGAGAGTGTATACATGAGAGAGAGTACTTATATTTTCATATAAAATGGTTTTATATTGTGTTGGTTTGTTCCGTTGAATATTTATAGACTTTGGTCGATATCTGGGACGCCACGGTATCGATAGGAATTTCTAAATAATTGAACAGAATGGATCGACATAATATGTTTTTCGATTATATTAAGAATATATCCAATATATTATTGGTTTTAAGTGTATATGCATTGGTCGTTAGTAGGTAATAATATTAAGTTATTATCAATATGGTTAGCGAGTAATAAATCTAATAAGGTTTGATCACAAAATATAATCTGCAATTGAAATGAATGTAAATCGAAATGTGAAAATGAAAAGAACTTGAAGAATTTGATTTCGGAGCTTTAGAAATTGGATTTTCAAAGACTTGAAAAAATATGGAATTTTGAGTGAATAATTTCAATATGGAAATGGATTTCCAAGGATTTTAAAGGAACAATTGTGTAATCCCTTCTCAGATATCAGAAATGATTTTGGTAATGAGTGCACGCATTATTGACGTTTGTTCTGAAGCGTCTGAGGGGGGGAGACCACTCAATACTCACATAATTAGTTTTGATAAAGGATTAGATTTAAATGTTACATGGTAAGATTTTCTATAATATGGTATAAGTATATGAATATATTATTTAAAGCTTGGTTTATAAACCCAGAATCAAAGTATTTAAGTTCATCTTAATTAATAATATTGATTTATATACTAAGCTAACTCGATTCATTGGAGTTTTAGATTTTGAAACCAGGAAATGGACATAAGTTTTAAGACAAAGAGAAATCACCATTTAACCTCTTAAACATGGATGATAATTAAGTTCAACAAATTCCAAGTTTGGTCGATAGAAGTGTTGGAGGAAATTTAAATTAAATGTGAAACAAGATTCAATTGAGACCGAAAAGGAAAAATAAATTAGGAAATTTTATTGTGTGAGTAAAGAGGTAACAACTCATGACTTAGGTATTAATGAGTATTTTAAGTTAGTTCGAGAAAGCAATTTAAAAGAACTTAAGTTTGTTTGTAAAATGTGAATTAGAGATAAATTATAAATAAAGAAATTAAAAGGTGAATCTGCGTAAATGTGAAATGAAGACATGGAAAATGTAAATGAAAAAAAAAAACCTAATTAAGACAAAATATAAAATGTGAATCTGAGTACGAACAAAGAAATGAATGAAATGCAAATCCTTTTATTGGGTGAAATATAACTTAATTTGAGTAAAGAAAGCGAGTTAAATAAAGTTTAACTTAGGAAATCGAATAAAAATGGTTCCAGAAATAAGTATAAATTTGAGTTATGAATAGTCATTAATTCAATTTATGATTTGTTCGTCGAATAAATAAATTGAGTTAATGGAATAAGATTTAATTTAAAATGAAAATTGGAATAAGTGAATAAGGAACGGGTAATGAATGAAGAGAAGTGTCAAAACAAGATAAATGTGAAGCAAATATAAAATTTGGCTTATTCGGAATAAGATAGTAGTTAAACGAATTCTAATTTGAGAATTAGAGATATTGAAATGAGAAGAAAAAAAAGCTCAATCTGAGTTGGATAGATTTAAAAAAATGAAATTAACTTAGGAAAATTAAATAAGTCGATTTAGATTGCATGTAGATTGTTGGATTGAGTAAGTAAAATTTGATCCATACGAACGACTAATGGGTGAGGTATTATATATTAATTTTATATATATTTGAATTCAAATAATAAAACGCTAATAACTTTTACATATGATCTCGGAATGGGTAAGTAAATAAAATTTAGAAAACAAGATAAAGTAGAATGGTTTACATAAAAACCATAATTGACCTTAACACGTGGTTATAGCTTCGGAAATAACTATATAAAACAAGGAAATGGAATAAACCGGGATTTAGAAATTTGAAATAAGGTATAGGTAATATAAAACCGAGGTCTAATTTATTAAATTAGAATATCGAAAGAAATTGAACTAAGTGTATTCAATTAAGTCAAAGGAATTTGAATAGATGGAAGTATACTCGAGAAATTTAATTTGGTCGATTTTGAACCAAATATAAATGAAATGAGGTGAGGATGAACTTAAATAATGTCGGATTTAATTCAGATGAATGGCTAATCGAATATGGACAATTAGAACGACAATTAATGTAAAATGGATGATGTAAATAGGAATAAGAATGAAATTTGGAAATTTGATCCATGTTAATGGATTAAAGATCTAATGTAATTAAGTTCGTTGGAAAATTTTAAAACGAATTCAAGTTTTACTCGAAATTTAATACTTGGAATGAAATGGGAAATTGAATAAAAGTATATTGGAATGAAGTAACCCATTAAGTGTAAACCCAATTCTCGGATAATGTAGTGAATGTAATAATTGAATGGATGAACGTGAACAAATGAAATGGGTAAGTTGAAAATGAACTTAAGTAAGATGGACAATAATGGGATATAAATGAAATTGAAGTTATTTTAAATAAAATGAATATGAATATATATTTAAGTAATAAAAGGGGTAAATCATATTATGAACATAATGGAACGATAATCCACCTTGATGGTAAAGCCTTGCTTAAATTTTGGAATCCGAAAGTTTGAACTCTAAATCAAATAAATTGACATTTATGCGAAAACCTGAAATATTCGATAAGCCGAAACAAAATGGCCATAACTTTTGAATGAATGACCAGAATTCGACGATTCTAGACTTTTTGGAAACCTTAGGAACTGAACTAAAACTTTTGTCAATAATGCCTTGTCTAATTTTCCAGTTTACTAGGTTAAAATTCAAGAATTTGTCGTAGTTTTATGCGTAGAAAATGGAAACCTAGCGTATATCAATATTATTTTGACCATAACTTTCTAATGGCGCATCGGATTTTGATGTGCTTATACAATTCGGAAAGACCAGAATCTGAACTAAAACATCCTTCAATATGCTTTGAAGAATTTTAACGTTTAAAAGGTTGAAAACTGCATTGAAAAATTCAGGCCTGCATTTTATTTGTTTAGGCTGAAGCGTTCGCTCTCACAAAAACAGTCATAACTTTTGAACGGATTATCTGAATTCGACGAATCCGGGCAATTCAGAAAGCCTGAAAAGAATGCAACAACTTTTGCTTGTGATTTACTTAAATTCCAACATTTAAAGGGTGATAAACCTCATTTTGTTCGCTGGCCTGTCGTTAACATTATGGTTTTTAAAGTTGAAATGTTTATATGTTGTGTAAGTTGTATACATTTTCTATGTATTGTATATATATTTAATTCTTATGCGTATGCGAGTATGTAGCAGGGTGTAAGGAAGTCGCACTACTCAAGGGAGCACGCTTTGCGATAAATGCTAAACTGCTAAATAAATAAAATTACTAAAATGCTAAAGAAGGTACGTATTTGTGTTATATAGTTTGTGGTTATATATATATATATATATATATATATATATATATATATATATATATATATATATATATATATATTGATTTTTCCCATTTTTGGGATGTCTCATCGTGCGATGAGATGTATATTTGGATCTATAAATGTATTATGATTTTTCCAGACCTCTCCATACAGAGGAGATCCTCGGGAGTTAGAAAATTTATGAGATTTTTCAACTTGAAAACTTATTTTATAAATGTTATTCTATAAGTTTGGATTTGAAATTATATATGTGCTCAATACCTTATTTTGTTCTCTTTCGAGGACGAAAAGATTTGAGTGGGGGAGAATGTAACAACCCATAATTTCCATATATTTAAAGTTTACATTTGGTATAAATAAATTGAACGATAATGGTTAAAATGTGAATCTTGTTGATTTTGATAATAATAATTATTTGAATAGAATATATATATATATATAATTTAATTTAGCTGATATTTAGAAATGCTGTAATTTGGAATTTAATATTTAAATATTTAAATAAATTTGAGTTGTCTAATTTAAAATTGGAATTTAAATTTAATTTGGTAAGTGTTGGAATTCTGAATTCAATATTAGAATAATTGAAGATAAAGGGAATTCATCCATCTGTAATTGCAATTCAAAGTTAATTATTTGAAATAATCAAATTTGGGAAATTAGAATTTGTGAAATCAATTTATAAAATTTATTTAAGTCGTAACTGGATTGAAATGGAATTTAATAAATATTTAAATTGAATTAAAAACAGTTAAATGAATAATTGATTAATTAATTAATTGTGAAATTTAGCTATTGTGGCGACTGTCTCGGAATTCGACGGAATTAGTACCATCGGATCCAGAATGGTGAATTATTATAGAGTTTCAAATTTCGTTACAATCGGACTTGTCAGTTGAGTGTACGGAATAAAATGTGAATGGAATCTATGTAAATTGATAATTGTTCATTTACCCTATTGGACCTTCTATGTATAAATAAATTTATTTCCATCTCACTAGCTCATTTCTGAGTTACGTACAGTTTCCATCTGTCTGTTCTTTTTCCTCTAGTGGCAGAAACCAAATCCCAAACCCTAGCTGAAATAAAAATTCAAGCTTTAAATTCAAATATCCTCAAACTATATCGAAATATATATTAAAATGAAGCTCTCGATGATACAAAGCTACGGGAACAAGTTATTTCGACATGCAGTGGTTGGATTCGCCGGAAATAGGCGATCAAGGTTACTGATTTCGAAACCCCAAACTCTAATTTGGGGGTTTTCGATTCTAGAGTAAATTGAAGATTTGGAGATATGGGTTTTGTAGAGGAGGAGGATTCGAGTACAATAGTGGTGTTCTGGAGGTCTGAAAGTTGTCATGGCAATCGATTTGGGTGTTTACACATCGATTTGGCTTCCGTTTGGGTTAGACGTTGGGAGTCCAGCATGCCACCAGAGGCGGTGGAAAATGGTGAGGAGGTGCGGTCGAAGTTGACGGAGCCAACGGTGATGGTCTCGCGCCTTCTGGTGTTCGAAGCTCGTTACAATTGTTGGTCAAAGTGGCTACTGAAAATGGGTTCCGTGCTACGTACTGTAGGAGCGGGTTAGAGGAGCGGGAAGGAGAGATTTGGGGTGCAGACGTGGCACGGTATATTTGGTAAATTAATTATTTAAATTAATTAAATTGTTGTATATTCTAACACGAATTACTTGCACATACGAGGTCAGATTCGAGTGCAATTTGTTGCGTTGGGAACATGGCGAGATTGCGGACGTTCTAAAGCCAATTTGGCTGCGTTTGGAGATCGTAAATTTTTGGCCTTTGGTTGGACGTTTGATCCATTAAAGACCCAAAGGTGAGTGATTTTCTCGCTCACAATTAACTTAATGATTCCCATATTTATTAAATTAAATTATGAAAAAAGTTTGGTTGCATGGTTGTGTTGATTGTTGATTTGGTGCTTAAACGGACATGCAAGTGTGTTAATCTAAAACTCAAGTTGATAACTAGTTATTTTAGTTCAACTAAATTGCTAGTTAGGAATCCTGACCCTTCTTAACCAGTGAAATGATTTAATATTTACGGTTTGAATAATATGGTTGTGATGGATGTATTGGTTTGATTTGGTTGCTGAATTGATATTGATACTGAAATGTTCCTTTATTCAGTACGTAGATGTTGTATGCTTCTTGTGACGATTAATCCCATTTTACCCTTGATGTTACGGGAATCGAATCAACCTGGGGTTAATCGATTTAAAATATACTAAGAACACAGGTTGAAATGATATATATATCTATGACCCTGATTTGGATTGAAATGATATATATATATATATCCATCCCTGAAATATCAAATAAATAAATTTGATATCACTTGGCCATAGGATAGAAAATTATATACGGACATCGATTGGTTGAATGATTTTTTTATTAGATAATTTTATTTAATGGAAATTTTAATTTAAAGGAAATGAGTCGATGTTTAATAAGTTCTGTTTTCCTTTAAACTTGAACCTTGAATGTTTAATGAATTTGTTAAGGGAATTCTCTAGAACAAATTGAGAATTGAAAATTTGGATTTTTAAGTATGTCTTGGAATTTTCAAATTTATGGTAAGATGTGAATTTAGTGATCCTCCCTGAATTAAACTTTGGAAATAGAGTTATTTGATGTTTACTCGTAATTCCTTCCAATTCAGCATGAACATGGATTTGAAATTGTCTAAATCGAATGGTTGGTTTGAATGTTGTTTGAAACGAGATATGGAAGCTAAATGAATTCCATCAAGACCGGAATATGGGTTTCTAGTCACTGAAATTTAGAAGGAAGAAATAACTATGGTTTAAATTTATATATATATATATACATATATATATATATATACATATATATACCGTTGTTTTTAAATAAATTATATTCTATTACTCAAAAGGCATCTTAGTAAATTTTGTAATCAATATACTATTTTGTTATAAATAAGTTTTATCATATTCTGTTATTTAAAATTATTTAGAAACGCTTTATTTATATGTATATTCATGGTGGTTTAAATTATCTTATATTACTCTAACTATTTTATTATGTATAAATTTATACCAAGATTTTATTTTATAATTATCTATTTTTCCTAGTTATATAAAATGATTGTGATTTCTTCCTAAATGAAATTGTTTTGATTTGAATTGTGATTCAAATAGAGTTTTGGTATGAAGTTATATTCTAGTTGAATACTAATCGATTGTATAACGATTATAATATTTCATTGGAAAATATATTCTATTTGAATATAAATGGGAGCACCGAAAAGATGAAAATGAGTTGATATGAAAAATGTACACTCTATTTGAATATGAAATGGATTTTGAACATAAATCGATTTGGAATAACTATTATCGTTCAAGACGAATAATATTCTACTTGAATATAAATCGAATTTGGAATATTATATGATTATAATATACTGATGTGGAATATATTCTAGTTGAAATATAATCGGTTTGGAATAATTGCGATATGTTTATATGAAATTTTATTCTATTTTGAATATAAATGGGGTTCAAAACAAACATGATATTTTGGATATGAAAGCGAACCTTTGTGAAAAGTAAAAGAACCGACCGATGTGAAAGATGTAAGCGTTTGTTGTTAAAGAGACCGAAGTCGATAAGTGGCATACTCTCTATCAGTGCCTGTGCCACTTTAACAACTGTGCACGTGATGAAGTATCCGGTACGAAGCATGATGACTTGGAGGCGATGACCAAACTGAGAAAGGCGAATGATGACAAAATGGCCTTGACCTTCGGGTCATAATTAAAATGACTAAAACAGGAGCTATACCGTGACTAATTGAGGTAGCACCTCTTATCAGATGCACTTCCTCGATACTGTTTCTATGACTATGATGATGATTTGGGACCTTTGATTTGGGAGTGTTTTCTGAGGTGGGCGGTAATGGCTGCTATGCGTTACCACCGGTCCAGGAGTGCAAATGGTAGAATCCTACCCAGGGTATTACCTCGAGTGCCTAGTCATATGTATCCTTATCGAGCCAATATGATTTTGATTTAGTATTGCTTTCTATGGAGTGCCCTATGATAACACCAGTACGGTGAATTTACGGTACTGTTTAGATTGTGATGCCTATAAACGGCGTAAGGCATATAGTAATCCCGCTTACGCTATTTTTATTATATTTATTTTACTGGATAAACACTATCATAATATCATACTATACTATGTATTAGTTTAACGGATCCTTGAGAGATGGAAAAATCCTGTAACATCTCTTGAGTTACTGCACCCATGACACTTATGTTATTTCGTATTTTAATTTGACAATATGAGGATGATTTAGTGCTGATCCAAGTGCTTGTTGTGTTTTATTTTTATGCAATACGCTTGGGTTAGCAGAAGTTTGCAGTTAGCGAAGATTACTTTGCCTCAGAGATCGAAGATGAAGATTTGGTATACATCTATTATATACATGTGTGTTTTCCGTTGCCTTGTTATGTATATTTGTATATGTATAACTTTGATAATCATTGTATGTTATAGCTAAATGTATATATTTCAACTGCTTTTAAACTGTTAATTTATTAATATATGTTGTCCTTCCACTGTGAGATCTCTGTTATTGTTTTTCTTTTCCCCAATAACTACTTGTATTTTTGTTTTGTTTGGGTCGACATGTTTGGATTATTGTCGATTTAAACAGTCAAAGATCCAGGTTGTTACATATCTTTTCTTGAGTTGGACGATCCTTCGCCCTTATCTGAATTAATCTTGAGAACTTTCCTATCAGTTCTCGCATCCTCCTCCCTCAAAAATCGATCTTCATTGAAGTAGAACTCACCAAGGTCCCTTAGTGGATCCCGTTGAAGCGAGATCTTGAAATCTGTCTTATTCGTTATTATTTTTTACTTAGTTAGTTTACGAGCTAGCTCCTTCATAACTAGCATGAGTTGGGTAGACATAGATGTTGTTAAACATTATTACGAACACGCTATGAATTTAGTTTCATGATTTGACAATGAGGCATTCGATATCAATGTTGGGTTAGGATATAAATTTATCTGGAAAGGGAGTTTTTTTATTAGGAAAGCATTTAGAACTGAGAATTTGAGGACTAAATCCCAATGATTTGAAAAAAATTATTCTCAAAGGTTTTGTGTAAATACAAAATATATTATTGTTTAATGATTTTGATTATCAAAAGAGGATTTCTATGGAAAGAAAAGCGTTGAACCACTTTGGTTGTTAGAAATAATTTTGGTGAGGACTGCATAACATCATTGGTGTTCATTTTTCGAGCTTCCAAGTGAGGATTGCTGCTAATGGAGAATTTGGTTTCAAAACATTCTAAAAAATGAATTTTTGATTTAATATACTAAGCATAAGTATATATGGGAAGTATGATTTTAAAGAGTTAAAATATAACTCAAGTGTTTAAACTCTTAAATTTTTGGTTAAAAATTATATGGGCTCATATAGTCTATGCATTAGGATATGATTAGTTCTACATTTTGAATGGTAAATCGAATTGATTTCCATGGTTAAAATGAATTGGAATGCATAATGATTTCAGACAGTCAAGATTTCCAAGTTAAATATTGAAATTCAACTGAGTGTTGGTGAGTTAAGAAGAAGTAAGTTTAAATAACTTGACTAAATTTGCAGAAATTAAAAATAGAAATTGGTATAATAATAAACAACGGAGATAAGCACGCAAGTTGTTGTTGGGCAATTTATTTGCAGTTGTTCTATAATTTAAGATTTGAATACATAGCTTTGATGTGTTTTCACACCGATCTGAATAAGAATTAATTACTCAATTCTTGACGGCGAACACTTGACGAGAGTTCTTAGTAAGGAACTAAAATTTTCTGTCATAGTATTTAGCTATGCAAGGGGAATAGGGGTTCTTAAACCATAGTCTGCAATAGAGATGTCAGATGAATGATACTAGTTCGAAAGGAAAGTTACGCATTCAAATATTGGTCGAATCGGGTACGGTATGTAGATGATCAATGTTCATCGCATGAATTTAAGCAAGTATTAAATAAAATTGGTAGATAAGCTTGGGTATTGTTTCTAGATGTGTTGGAGATGAAATTTTGAGGAAAAAATTCTTTTTTGGATAGACCAGTGTAACAACCTGGAATTTAATCAATTTAATTTTAGAATATTTAATGTATTTAAATATCCATTATGTGCTTTTAATGCTTTAAATTTCAATTTTAATGATTATTTAATGATAGATAGTTCATTTTAAATTTTCAAATAAAGACTTAGTGACTTAATGGTTTTAAAGGGGTTTCATAATCTTGTCAAATATATATATACATATATATATATAATTTTAATATAGAAAAAATAGTTTTAATTATGTTATAAATAAAGATATGTATTTTAAACCAAAAATTAATTTTGGAAATGTATTTAGATGATAAGATTTAATATTTTTATTTTAAAATATATAATTTAGTGTTTAGCACTTATATTTACATAATGAAGATAGTTTTATACTATATTTTATAATATATGAAAATGTGATTTGAAGTTTACTTGTAAAATAAGAAAAAGTATATACTTAGATTTTGGAAAATACATAAATTTATATGTACATATAAAAATAATAAGATTGGATTCTAAAAGGTTATATTTTGTAATATATAAAACTATGATTTGATGCTTACTTATAAATTAAGTAAAGTTTTATTTTACTTAAATTTTATTTTGAAAAGGTACTTTGAAGTGATGTTTAAAATAAATAAATAAATAAATAAAATGAAAAAAGTGATGCTTTAGTACATAAAAGAAATGCGAGTTCCCATACAAACATTAATTACTTTGTAGTTTTTGACTTAGGCTAAAAGTTTTGAATTGATTTAGGTATTTTGGTCGTTTTTCTAACTTTGTTTTTTTATAAAAATATATTTCACCTTATTTGAATATGAGCTTATGATTTTGTAACGTCTCGCATTTTACATATCAAAGGATTGTAATTTTTTTATTTAATTCTATGAGGGTCGGATCATTCTCATATTTTCATATGTTGTTTATGGGGATGTGAGACATATCCATAATTTTTAATTGTGAGCATTTTAAATTTTATAATACCTTTTTAAAATAAAATTGTAAGTAAAATTATAACCATTTTGGCCCCTGTCAATTTTGTAAAGGGAATACCTTTGACGTGGATTGAATCAAGTGATGGGATCAATCTCATTCGAAAGGAAATGATGTTTCCAATTCCGTAGAGTGGTCACATTAAAGATTTGGCTAAGCGGTTCGGAAGAAATCGATGTTTTAGTGTTACACAATTTCTGGACAGACTAATTAGTCATTATTGGGCTAATTAGTGAGACCCATTAAGGCTAGGGGCTTTTGGCTATAAATAGAGGGATAAAGGTAAGGAGAATGGTTTAGTTTCTTCATTTCTCTCATTTGGTTGAACTCGAGATTCTCCTTGCTCAATTAAATACATCTCCACTCCATTAAATTCTTAGATCTACATAAAAAGACTGAAGATCAACATCAAGGAAGAGTATATCTCATCAAAGAAGTTGATTTGAAGACCAATCTTTGCTTTTCGGATTAGAGATTCATTGATTTCAAGCTATTTTGTGGATTTGGTGAGTGATAAGCATCTCTCACACAGGTTCAATCAAGCATATGGGTTGTTTGATCTTATTTTCATCGTTTACAAGTTGTTTTCACCAAGATCTAATGGAGGTAAGTATATATTTTATTCAGATCACCATATATTCTAATCTAGCAAGATTATAATGGTAAATTCATATGATAATTCTATGTTTATGCAAATTTAGGTCCATTTATTGATTAATCATGATTTGGTGATTTTCATATGTTTTGTTGATGATTGTTTGTTGTGTTAGTGCTTGTTTGATGATCGCTTGATTGCGTTATTGAATGGTTGTTTGGAATCGGGAGATTTGGATCGTAATATGATGGATCAGATGTATGCTGATCAAGTTTAAGTCATGATAACATGGATCGTTTGATGTATTTGATGGATCGTGGCTTGTGATACAAGAAAGGAGAATGGATCGAGTCGTTCCAAAGATGATGGATCGGGCAAGCATGGCAACCGATGGATCACAACACAAATTGATGATCAGGAATGGTATTGATCAACAAGGATGGATCGGGATGGAGCGCATGGTATTTTGTTGGATCGAGTGGGGCGACACTCGATGGATCGGTGAGAAATGCGGAGCGATCTAGTGATGGATCGGGGGCACATAACATGGGATCGGGAAAAGGCGACATTCGGTTGATCGCATGGTTTGGCAGAGGGGCGCGTGTATGGATCAATGATGGAGCGCCTGGTATTTTAGATGGAACAGGTAGGAGCGATCCATGGGGATCAGACCGAAAAACTATGAAGTGCACATGGGGAAAAGAAGGATCGGGATGATGTGCATAGTTAAGGATCGTGGGCGATCCATAGATGGATCGGTGGCCGATCAATCGAATGGTTCATGAACGATTCATTCTATTTTGACTGAACAAAGCTTGTTTTTGGTTCAGCAATGGCCATAGCTTCGACGTGAATTCAAGGTGGAATGTTCGAAGCATTATGAAGTGTTCGTTGATCGATGAAATGCAACGAATATGAAGACGACTCAAGGATGTTTGAGTTTGTAGATATGGTTGCTCGAAAAGGCGCTTGAGCTTATGAATGGCCGTCGATGATGATGACTAGAGATATTGAAGGCCGAGGGATTATCGTTAGTCGGAGATTCTAGAGGACTCAAAGCAAGGGTATAATAGGGACGTCTAAAAGACTAGATGATTAATCGAGTACCCTGGGTAATGTTGAAAGGCCTAGATATGTAGATGGTGTATGGAGTTTTGCTAGAACAGAGGTTACCATTAGCTTTTGACAAATGGCAAGTTAGGCCAGTCATACGATTAATGATGGTTTCACGGCAAGGTTGGCATGATAGCCAGAGTCGTGGATGCTACTGTTTGTTCGTATCATCTTGTGTGGACTCTTCAACGTCAAGGGAGATATTTCCTAGGTGCTTGTCTGATGTTGGTTTAGGCCTAGAGGTTTGTGCTTGGGATATGTTTAACTTGATTAGACTAGTTCATGCTTGGTTATTGGTTACTATGAATGCTACTATTTGTTTCATTCTGTATGGTTGGGAGGCTATCACTGTCAGATATATAGGATACGGGTTATTGTTCTTTTCTGATGATGTATTGATAGATTAGATGATTAACCTGCCTATGTAACAACCCTGATTTTTGGGGTAAATTTAAAAATTCATTTTAAGTGATTTTAATGAGTTTTGATATTTAAAATAATATATTTTAAATAATAATGATCACAAATTTGGTTCAAATCGAAGTTAGAATGAATAATTTAATTTTAATTATAAAAAGAGTTAGAAATGGCGCAGTAGTTTGAAAAGTCAAACTTGAACTTTGACTGACCATACAGGACGCAAAATTTAACGGATTTTAGTGAAACCAAAAATATAAGAATCTATTTAAAAATATCTTTTCAACGAATCCGAAAAATCGAAATTTCATAGCGGAAATCAAAAGTTATGGCCAATTCAATTTTTAGAAGGTCGCTATGAAATTTATAAGGGTCAAAATGCTACTTTTTGCATATAAAGGAATTTCGACTCGAAACCACTTCCATTGAGTTCGAAATGATGTTTCTGCATTGAAAAACAGTAAACACTTATATATTTCGAGTTTCGGAAATTATTTGTTTCAAAATGTATTTTTAATATTAAATATATAGCCATTTTTCAAACAGTCTCAGAATTCGACGAAAATAATTTTCTTGGGTTCGTATCGTCAAAACAAAGCTAAAAATTATTTTTCGGCAATTTTTAGAATTAATATATAATTATGATTGATTTTTTTCAGGGTAAACGGGCAAATTTTTGACTTTAAAAAATTCATTAAAAATCCATACGGGCTCAGAATCGAACGAAATTAATTTTCTTAGGTCCACAGCATCAAAACATAGCTAAATATATTTTTCGAGAATTTTTGAAGTTAATTTGTGACCTCGGTGAATTTTCACGTACGATATACATTAAAATATTAATAAAATAATGTAATTATTCCAAAACTCGTAATAGACCTCGGAATTGGACCCCGGGACATAGCTCATTGCGTTCAGAAGGTGTCAAAGCCTTAAGAACGACAGTAAGCAGGCCTGAATCGGAGTTCGGACCAAAACGGGCTTTAACGGGCTAATTAAATAATTAGATAACCCTAATATAATATTATAAATACCCCGAAAACACTGTTCATCGTCTCCTAAGTCCTAACCCGTCATTTGCTGAGCCGCCTAAACCCATGAGTCTTCAAAACTTCAAACTTCGATTTCTCCTCCGTTTCTCAACGAAATTTAGCGTATGAGTACTCATTTCGAAGCTCTTCGCGAGCTCTTCGATTCTAGATAAGGAGCATCCGTCCCCGTGCCTCGAGGAAGCCGCCATACCCCCGCAAACAGCCGTCGTTCGCACCCCCCTGGGCCCCACCGCCGCCGCACCCTCCCCTCTTCTGGCCGATCGTAGCTCCCTCCAAGACGGTCCACCACCAACAAACGGTTCGTCGTTTCATCAACCGTAGCTCCCGCAATCTGAAAACAAAGATTTGAACCTCTCTTGAAGGTAAAAGCTTCAGATTTAGTCACGCTTATAAGCGTCGCAGAGTCAGTTGTTAAAGGCTAATTTCTAATTTTTCATATGAACTTGAATGCTAATTGTTTCAGAACCGCAACCGTCTTGAATTCGTACACCAAATCTGACCAAACTCGATTCATCTCAGAACCAACAGCGGTGAGAATTTATTTTTAATTAAATTTAATTTATTTAATTATTTATTAATTCTTTGTTATTAAAGAATATTGACTGATCTGCTATGTAGCAATATTGAAATACGGATCTAAGTTGTTTATGACTGTATGATGTTAGATCCGCGAATCTAAACGCTAGATCTGAAATTATTGGCTAATTAAAATAGATTATTTGTTAATATTATTGAATTATGCCTCGCCGATTTGTCATATACCAAAATGTACATCACCCTGTATGTTATGTTGATTTGAACTGTTAGATCTAGACCTCTTGGATTATTTGAATGTTGTGAATTTTTGATAACATGAAATTTACATTTTCTTATGTAAATAAAAGTTGGAATGTTGTGATGACATAAATTTTACATTTTATTATGTAAATAAAGTTAGAATCGTGCGTTGACATAGAATTTACATTTTTATTTGTAAATTATAGTTAGAATGTTGCGTTGATATAAAATTGACATTTTATTATGTAAATTAAAGCTAGAATTGTGCGATGATATAAAATTTACATTTATTTATGTAAATTAAAGTTAAAATTTTGCGTTGACTTGAATATACATTTTTATTTTGTAAATTCAATATTAGGATTGGCGATGACATGAATTTACATTTAATTTTGTAAATTCAATATCAGAAATTGCGATGACATGAAATTTTCATTTTTATTATGTAAATAGAGTATTTTCACCGCATGTATGAATTTACATCATTTTAATGTAAATTAAATAGTGAATTAAACTGTAGAAATTGTTAACATTATTCTTAATGTTAACATATGAAAATTTGACCGTAGAAATTGTTAACATTATTTTTAATGTTGATATATGTAAATTTAACCGTAGGATTTGTTAACATTATTTCTAATGCTAATATATAAAAAAAATTCACCTTAGGGAGAATTACATTAATTTTAATGTAATAAAAAGAATGGACTTTACATTGTGTTTAAAGAGTAAATTTTACATTGTGAAGAAGAATGGATTTTATATTGTGACTTGAGAATAGAAGTTTACATTTTGTTAAGGCAAATTCAATAAAAATGTGACAAGCATGAGAATTTACATTTTTCTTAATGTGAATATATAAAAATTTCACCGTATGTTAAATTTACATTTTTTTTATGTAAATATATATGAGTCTCACCGTATGTACATCTTACATTATTTTTAATGTACATTATATAGTAATTACAACGTAGGATAACATTGCATTATTTATAATGGAAATAAAAAGGGGAATTACACTGTAAGAAAATTAACATTATTTATAATACTAATATAAATGAAATTAGACCGCATGACATGAATTACATTTATTTATGTAATTTATTAATGAAATTACACCGCATGACATGAATTACATTTATTTATGTAATTTATGAATGAATTAAGACCACATAGAATAAATTACATTTTTATATGTATTTTATGAATGAATTAACATCGCATGAAATAAAATACATTTGTATATGCATTTTATGAATGAGTTAAGATCGCATGAAATAAATTATTTTATTTTATGAATGAAATTAGTCCGCATAAAATAAATTACATTTTTACATGTAATTTATGAATGAATTTTCATCGTATGAAATAAATTACATACTATTATGTAAATTATGAATGAATTTAACCCGCATGAATGAAATTTCATTTTATTCTATGAAATGAATGTATGGATTTACATTGTAAACAAAGATTACATCTTTATAATGTAAATAAAAAGTAGGATTTACATTTGTAAATAAAATTTATATTTTTATATGTACTTAAGAACGATGAATTATAAATTACATTTTACATGTAAGGATGGAATTAAAAGAAGGAATTGGACGATGAAATAAAATTTACATTTTACCGTAAATTAAAGAAATTAAAGGAATTAAAAAGGAAGAATTCACCATTCAAGTATGATTTACAATTTACTTTATAAAAAGGGATGAAAGGATAAAGAATGAGAATATTCATTATAATAAAGATTTAAACGGTTTATGTTTATATATTTATATATAAATGTAATTAAAACTAAACGAATAGGGCGTGGTAGTTCGCGTTTTGAAATCGTACTTTTAAATGACTATACAAGAAGATCCGACCGTCGGATTTTCTTGAAACTGAAACCGTTAGGACCGTCTTGGAAAAATCTTTCCAACGATATATATTACGTTAAAATCCAATGGTTAGATTCTGAGAAATGTAAAAATCAAAATTAGTTGAATGCAGCGCCATAGTCGCCCATGGACTTAAGGCGTCGTTATATAAAAACTTAATTATTTTAAATAATTAAAATAGGAATGAATCGTTAATAAAAACAATTATTAATGTGTAAGAAGGATTTTCAATATATATATATATATATACGAGGATTATTTGGAAAGTCCGAGTTTATCTCATTCCAAATAATTAAACGACGTTTAAAAATCCAAGATTGGAAGACGGCGATTGAAGACCGTCAGATCTCCACATCGAATGGACGATGATGACTGTTGCCTTAGAATGGCTCGCTACCATGATAAGGTAATAGTAGGAGTTGCCCAGACGTAGTGTTGATTTGTACGAATTTGGCTTTCGCTCAGACCCAGAGCATAAGCTTATAAATGGATGGTGTGTCTGACATCGTACTCCATTATATATCATGTTATTAATCTTCTGTCGAATGTATGGATGTTTGGTGGCGGAGAATTTATTCCCTTGCTTAACACCCGTTCATATATTTCGGCAAAGGGTTGGTAGTACGGTATGGAGTGATGATGTGGCATGCTAAGATGCATATGATCAAGGCTTTGTTGAAAAGCAGGCCTTGTGGGACGATCAAAGCATAGTCTGTTTAGGCATAGCTTTGTGTATAGCGTGACTTCGCGAGCCTCACACACCGGCGGAGTCTAAAACGGGAGAAGGGAACGCAGGCAGAGCAGCACGTTTCTTTCTAGCTAGAGTGGTGTCAGTGACCTACCAGCCCTGACATTTTACTTATGTGGATGATGGAATGAGGCGCCTCGGATAGGTCCTATAGGACCGGGAAACGTGTGTTCAGGAATTGCCAATCCGCTAAGCTGTATTTGCGGACCGGCCCTGCAGCTATCCAAGGGTTCACTGCGGGGGATCCTGAGACACTAGCTAGAGTGTCTCGAATCGGTAGGAGCTCCTCCCTAGCCTTGACTCATGATGGAAACCAATTTCCAATACGCGCCATTCGGTTTTGATTGTATTACTAGTACGGAGGCATATCATATGGTACCTATGCTTCCTAGGATTGATACATTATGATTGAAATTGTTTTTAAAACATATACACACTAATAATAATATCAAACTCGTATTTGCCGTATTTATCATGTTTGATCACCATAAGGTAAAACTCTATCCTCTGGTGTGCGTTGCATTGTGTGATGGGACCTGAGTCTTAATGTGATTTCATTTTTCTAAAAAGCATTGCATTGTTTTACGATTTACTTTAAGTTATGCACGTCAATCCATTAGAGCAAACCCGTTCCGCGTTAGCGGCGTGGTGTTTGGATTTGTCCTATTAATAGTGATTAATTAGTTAAGAATTCTCACACCAGTCCTTGTTTAGCATGCCGGGAATAGGATGCAACATGATGGGGGGTTCTCGCTTCGCGGTTTGGTGGCGAATGGGAGACTCTTACCCCCACATGTCCTTGTTGAGGGTTGGTAGGCTGCGGCCGGGGGATCCCGAAAGGGTCGCCGTTAAACAAGGTGTCTGGGGTACAACTGTAAGCCACGGTGGGTTTTACCTGCTGCACTAGGGGATGAAGGGATGGTTGCAAAGCCTACCGGATTTCGGCATGTCGTTACAGTTGGTATCAGAGCTTTGGTTAGCTCAAATCTTTGGGGTACAACTCATTAGAACTGAACAAAAGGCTCATCAGAGATTGGATTAGTAAAATCCAATAAGAATACTCATTAGAGATAGGATCAACAGTATCCTAGAATGAGAAAACTCATTAGAGATAGGGTTAGTAATGCCCTAGAATGAGTTGAGAGTAGCAAGCCTATAATATACGTATTTGTGATTAATTATACTCTATTTTGGAAAATATGATTTCGAATATATAAAAAGTTATATATTTGAAAGTTAATCAACTAATGAAATTATTTAAACCAATAAGAGTGGAAAAATGGGGTAGGATAATTAAACACTTTTAGCTTCGTTCCTTTTCGAGGACGAAAAGTTTTTAAGTGGGGGAGACTGTAACAATCCTGATTTTTGGGGTAAATTTAAAAATTTATTTTAAGTGATTTTAATGAGTTTTGATATTTAAAATAATCTATTTTAAATAATAATGATCACAAATTTGGTTCAAATCGAAGTTAGAATGAATAATTTAATTTTAATTATAAAAAGAGTTAGAAATAGCGCGGTAGTTTGAAAAGTCAAACTTGAACTTTGACTGACCATACAGGACGCAAAATTTAACGGATTTTAGTGAAACCAAAAATATAAGAATCTATTTAAAAATATCTTTTCAACGAATCCGAAAAATCGAAATTTCATAGCTGAAATCAAAAGTTATGGCCAATTCAATTTTTAGAAGGTCGCTATGAAATTTATAAGGGTCAAAATGCTACTTTTTGCATATAAAGGAATTTCGACTCGAAACCACTTCCATTGAGTTCGAAATGATGTTTCTGCATTGAAAAACAGTAAACACTTATATATTTCGAGTTTCGGAAATTATTTGTTTCAAAATGTATTTTTAATATTAAATATATAGCCATTTTTCAAACAGTCTCAGAATTCGACAAAAATAATTTTTTTGGGTTCGTATCGTCAAAACAAAGCTAAAAATGATTTTTCGGCAATTTTTAGAATTAATATATAATTATGATTGATTTTTTTCAGGGTAAACGGGCAAATTTTTGACTTTAAAAAATTCATTAAAAATCCATACGGGCTCAGAATCGAACGAAATTAATTTTCATAGGTCCACAGCATCAAAACATAGCTAAATATATTTTTCGAGAATTTTTGAAGTTAATTTGTGACCTCGGTGAATTTTCACGTACGATATACATTAAAATATTAATAAAATAATGTAATTATTCCAAAACTCATAACAGACTTCGGAATTGGACCCCGGGATATAGCTCATTGCGTTCAGAAGGTGTCAAAACCTTATGAACGACAGTAAGCAGGCCTGAATCGGAGTTCGGACCAAAACGGGCTTTAACGGGCTAATTAAATAATTAGATAACCCTAATATAATATTATAAATACCCCGAAAACACTGTTCATCGTCTCCTAAGTCCTAACCCGTCATTTGCTGAGCCGCCTAAACCCATGAGTCTTCAAAACTTCAAACTTCGATTTCTCCTCCGTTTCTCAACGAAATTTAGCGTGTGAGTACTCATTTCGAAGCTCTTCGCGAGCTTTTCGATTCTAGATAAGGAGCATCCGTCCCCGTGCCTCGACGAAGCCGCCATACCCCCGCAAACAGCCGCCGTTCGCACCCCCCCTGGGCCCCACCGCCGCCGCCGCACCCTCCCCTCTTCTGGCCGATCGTAGCTCTCTCCAAGACGGTCTACCTCCAACAAACGGTTCGTCGTTTCATCAACCGTAGCTCCCGCAATCTGAAAACAAAGATTTGAACCTCCCTTGAAGGTAAAAGCTTCAGATTTAGTCACGCTTATAAGCGTCGCAGAGTCAGTTGTTAAAGGCTGATTTCTAATTTTTCATATGAACTTGAATGCTAATTGTTTCAGAACCGCAACCGTCTTGAATTCGTACACCAAATCTGACCAAACTCGATTCATCTCAGAACCAACAGCGGTGAGAATTTATTTTTAATTAAATTTAATTTATTTAATTATTTATTAATTCTTTGTTATTAAAGAATATTGACTGATCTGCTATGTAGCAATATTGAAATACGGATCTAAGTTGTTTATGACTGTATGATGTTAGATCCGCGAATCTAAACGCTAGATCTGGAATTATTGGCTAATTAAAATAGATTATTTGTTAATATTATTGAATTATGCCTCGCCGATTTGTCATATGCCAAAATGTACATCACCCTGTATGTTATGTTGATTTGAACTGTTAGATCTAGACCTCTTGGATTATTTGAATGTTGTGAATTTTTGATAACATGAAATTTACATTTTATTATGTAAATAAAAGTTAGAATGTTGTGATGACATAAATTTTACATTTTATTATGTAAATAAAGTTAGAATCGTGCGTTGACATAGAATTTACATTTTTATTTGTAAATTATAGTTAGAATGTTGCGTTGATATAAAATTGACATTTTATTATGTAAATTAAAGCTAGAATTGTGCGATGATATAAAATTTACATTTATTTATGTAAATTAAAGTTAAAATTTTGCGTTGACTTGAATATACATTTTTATTTTGTAAATTCAATATTAGGATTGGCGATGACATGAATTTACATTTAATTTTGTAAATTCAATATCAGAAATTGCGATGACATGAAATTTTCATTTTTATTATGTAAATAGAGTATTTTCACCGCATGTATGAATTTACATCATTTTAATGTAAATTAAATAGTGAATTAAACTGTAGAAATTGTTAACATTATTCTTAATGTTAACATATGAAAATTTGACCGTAGAAATTGTTAACATTATTTTTAATGTTGATATATGTAAATTTAACCGTAGGATTTGTTAACATTATTTCTAATGCTAATATATAAAAAAATTCACCGTGGGGAGAATTACATTAATTTTAATGTAATAAAAAGAATGGACTTTACATTGTGTTTAAAGAGTAAATTTTACATTGTGAAGAAGAATGGATTTTATATTGTAACTTGAGAATAGAAGTTTACATTTTGTTAAGGCAAATTCAATAAAAATGTGACAAGCATGAGAATTTACATTTTTCTTAATGTGAATATATAGAAATTTCACCGTATGTTAAATTTACATTTTTTTATGTAAATATATATGAGTCTCACCGTATGTACATCTTACATTATTTTTAATGTACATTATATAGTAATTACAACGTAGGATAACATTGCATTATTTATAATGGAAATAAAAAGGGGAATTACACTGTAAGAAAATTAACATTATTTATAATACTAATATAAATGAAATTAGACCGCATGACATGAATTACATTTATTTATGTAATTTATTAATGAAATTAGAATGCATGACATGAATTACATTTATTTATGTAATTTATGAATGAATTAAGACCACATAGAATAAATTACATTTTTATATGTATTTTATGAATGAATTAACATCGCATGAAATAAAATACATTTGTATATGCATTTTATGAATGAGTTAAGATCGCATGAAATAAATTACATTTTATGAATGAATGAAATTAGTCCGCATAAAATAAATTACATTTTTACATGTAATTTATGAATGAATTTTCATCGTATGAAATAAATTACATATTATTATGTAAATTATGAATGAATTTAACCCGCATGAATGAAATTTCATTTTATTCTATGAAATGAATGTATGGATTTACATTGTAAACAAAGATTACATCTTTATAATGTAAATAAAAAGTAGGATTTACATTTGTAAATAAAATTTATATTTTTATATGTACTTAAGAACGATAAATTATAAATTACATTTTACATGTAAGGATGGAATTAAAAGAAGGAATTGGACGATGAAATAAAATTTACATTTTACCGTAAATTAAAGAAATTAAAGGAATTAAAAAGGAAGAATTTACCATTCAAGTATGATTTACAATTTACTGTATAAAAAAGGATGAAAGGATAAAGAATAAGAATATTCATTATAATAAAGATTTAAACGGTTTATGTTTATATATATATATATGTATATGTAATTAAAACTAAACGAATGGGGCGTGGTAGTTCGCGTTTTGAAATCGTACATTTAAATGACTATACAAGAAGATCCGACCGTCGGATTTTCTTGAAACTGAAACCGTCAGGACCGTCTTGGAAAAATCTTTCCAACGATATATATTACGTTAAAATCCAACGGTTAGATTCTGAGAAATGTAAAAATCAAAATTGGTTGAATGCAGCGCCATAGTCGCCCATGGACTTAAGGCGTAGTTATATAAAAACTTAATTATTTTAAATAATTAAAATAGGAATGAATCGTTAATAAAAACAATTATTAATGTGTAAGAAGGATTTTCAATATATATATATATATATATATATACGAGGATTATTTGGAAAGTCCGAGTTTGTCTCATTCCAAATAATTAAACGACGTTTAAAAATCCAAGATTGGAAGACGGCGATTGAAGACCGTCAGATCTCCACATCGAATGGACGATGATGACTGTTGCCTTAGAATGACTCGCTACCATGATAAGGTAATAGTAGGAGTTGCCCAGACGTAGTGTTGATTTGTACGGATTTGGCTTTCGCTCAGACCCAGAGCATAAGCTTATAAATGGATGGTGTGTCTGACATCGTACTCCATTATATATCATGTTATTAATCTTCTGTCGAATGTATGGATGTTTGGTGGCGGAGAATTTATTCCCTTGCTTAACACCCGTTCATATATTTCGGCAAAGGGTTGGTAGTACGGTATGGAGTGATGATGTGGCATGCTAAGATGCATATGATCAAGGCTTTGTTGAAAAGCAGGCCTTGTGGGACGATCAAAGCATAGTCTATTTAGGCATAGCTTTGTGTATAGCGTGACTTCGCGAGCCTCACACACCGGCGGAGTCTAAAACGGGAGAAGGGAACGCAAGGAGAGCAGCACGTTTCTTTCTAGCTAGAGTGGTGTCAGTGACCTAGCAGCCCTGACATTTTACTTATGTGGATGATGGAATGAGGCGCCTCGGATAGGTCCTATAGGACTGGGAAACGTGTGTTCAGGAATTGCCAATCCGCTAAGCTGTATTTGCGGACCGGCCCTGCAGCTATCCAAGGGTTCACTGCGGGGGATCCTGAGACACTAGCTAGAGTGTCTCGAATCGGTAGGAGCTCCTCCCTAGCCTTGACTCATGATGGAAACCAATTTCCAATACGCGCCATTCGGTTTTGATTGTATTACTAGTACGGAGGCATAGCATATGGTACCTATGCTTCCTAGGATTGATACATTATGATTGAAATTGTTTTTAAAACATATACACACTCATAATAATATCAAACTCGTATTTGCCGTATTTATCATGTTTGATCACCATAAGGTAAAACTCTATCCTCTGGTGTGCGTTGCATTGTGTGATGGGACCTGAGTCTTATGGTGATTTCATTTTTCTAAAAAGCATTGCGTTGTTTTACGATTTACTTTAAGTTATGCACGGCAATCCATTAGAACAAACCCGTTCCGCGTTAGCGGTGTGGTCTTTGGATTTGTCCTATTAATAGTGATTAATTAGTTAAGAATTCTCACACCAGTCCTTGTTTAGCATGCCGGGAATAGGATGCAACATGATGGGGGGTTCTCGCTTCGCAGTTTGGTGGCGAACGGGAGACTCTTACCCCCACATGTCCTTGTTGAGGGTTGGTAGGCTGCTGCCGGGGGATCCCGAAAGGGTCGCCGTTAAACAAGGTGTCTGGGGTACAACTGTAAGCCACGGTGGGTTTTACCTGCTGCACTAGGGGATGAAGGGATGGTTGCAAAGCCTACCGGATTTCGGCGTGTCGTTACAGTTGGTATCAGAGCTTTGGTTAGCTCAAATCTTTGGGGTACAACTCATTAGAACTGAACAAAAGGCTCATCAGAGATTGGATTAGTAAAATCCAATAAGAATACTCATTAGAGATAGGATCAACAGTATCCTAGAATGAGAAAACTCATTAGAGATAGGGTTAGTAATGCCCTAGAATGAGTTGAGAGTAGCAAGCCTATAATATACGTATTTGTGATTAATTATACTCTATTTTGGAAAATATGATTTCGAATATATAAAAAGTTATATATTTGAAAGTTAATCAACTAATGAAATTATTTAAACCAATAAGAGTGGAAAAATGGGGTAGGATAATTAAACACTTTTAGCTTCGTTCCTTTTCGAGGACGAAAAGTTTTTAAGTGGGGGAGACTGTAACAACCCTGATTTTTGGGGTAAATTTAAAAATTTATTTTAAGTGATTTTAATGAGTTTTGATATTTAAAATAATCTATTTTAAATAATAATGATCACAAATTTGGTTCAAATCGAAGTTAGAATGAATAATTTAATTTTAATTATAAAAAGAGTTAGAAATAGCGCGGTAGTTTGAAAAGTCAAACTTGAACTTTGACTGACCATACAGGACGCAAAATTTAACGGATTTTAGTGAAACCAAAAATATAAGAATCTATTTAAAAATATCTTTTCAACAAATCCGAAAAATCGAAATTTCATAGCTGAAATCAAAAGTTATGGCCAATTCAATTTTTAGAAGGTCGCTATGAAATTTATAAGGGTCAAAATGCTACTTTTTGCATATAAAGGAATTTCGACTCGAAACCACTTCCATTGAGTTCGAAATGATGTTTCTGCATTGAAAAACAGTAAACACTTATATATTTCGAGTTTCGGAAATTATTTGTTTCAAAATGTATTTTTAATATTAAATATATAGCCATTTTTCAAACAGTCTCAGAATTCGACGAAAATAATTTTTTTGGGTTCGTATCGTCAAAACAAAGCTAAAAATGATTTTTCGGCAATTTTTAGAATTAATATATAATTATGATTGATTTTTTTCAGGGTAAACGGGCAAATTTTTGACTTTAAAAAATTATTTAAAAATCCATACGGGCTCAGAATCGAACGAAATTAATTTTCATAGGTCCACAGCATCAAAACATAGCTAAATATATTTTTCGAGAATTTTTGAAGTTAATTTGTGACCTCGGTGAATTTTCACGTACGATATACATTAAAATATTAATAAAATAATGTAATTATTCCAAAACTCATAACAGACTTCGGAATTGGACCCCGGGATATAGCTCATTGCGTTCAGAAGGTGTCAAAACCTTATGAACGACAGTAAGCAGGCCTGAATCGGAGTTCGGACCAAAACGGGCTTTAACGGGCTAATTAAATAATTAGATAACCCTAATATAATATTATAAATACCCCGAAAACACTGTTCATCGTCTCCTAAGTCCTAACCCGTCATTTTCTGAGCCGCCTAAACCCATGAGTCTTCAAAACTTCAAACTTCGATTTCTCCTCCGTTTCTCAACGAAATTTAGCGTGTGAGTACTCATTTCGAAGCTCTTCGCGAGCTCTTCGATTCTAGATAAGGAGCATCCGTCCCCGTGCCTCGACGAAGCCGCCTTACCCCCGCAAACAGCCGCCGTTCGCACCCCCCCTGGGCCCCACCGCCGCCACCACACCCTCCCCTCTTCTGGCCGATCGTAGCTCTCTCCAAGACGGTCTACCTCCAACAAACTGTTCGTCGTTTCATCAACCGTAGCTCCCGCAATCTGAAAACAAAGATTTGAACCTCCCTTGAAGGTAAAAGCTTCAGATTTAGTCACGCTTATAAGCGTCGCAGAGTCAGTTGTTAAAGGCTGATTTCTAATTTTTCATATGAACTTGAATGCTAATTGTTTCAGAACCGCAACCATCTTGAATTCGTACACCAAATCTGACCAAACTCGATTCATCTCAGAACCAACAGCGGTGAGAATTTATTTTTAATTAAATTTAATTTATTTAATTATTTATTAATTCTTTGTTATTAAAGAATATTGACTGATCTGCTATGTAGCAATATTGAAATACGGATCTAAGTTGTTTATGACTGTATGATGTTAGATCCGCGAATCTAAACGCTAGATCTGGAATTATTGGCTAATTAAAATAGATTATTTGTTAATATTATTGAATTATGCCTCGCCGATTTGTCATATGCCAAAATGTACATCACCCTGTATGTTATGTTGATTTGAACTGTTAGATCTAGACCTCTTGGATTATTTGAATGTTGTGAATTTTTGATAACATGAAATTTACATTTTATTATGTAAATAAAAGTTAGAATGTTGTGATGACATAAATTTTACATTTTATTATGTAAATAAAGTTAGAATCGTGCGTTGACATAGAATTTACATTTTTATTTGTAAATTATAGTTAGAATGTTGCATTGATATAAAATTGACATTTTATTATGTAAATTAAATCTAGAATTGTGCGATGATATAAAATTTACATTTATTTATGTAAATTAAAGTTAAAATTTTGCGTTGACTTGAATATACATTTTTATTTTGTAAATTCAATATTAGGATTGGCGATGACATGAATTTACATTTAATTTTGTAAATTCAATATCAGAAATTGCAATGACATGAAATTTTCATTTTTATTATGTAAATAGAGTATTTTCACCGCATGTATGAATTTACATCATTTTAATGTAAATTAAATAGTGAATTAAACTGTAGAAATTGTTAACATTATTCTTAATGTTAACATATGAAAATTTGACCGTAGAAATTGTTAACATTATTTTTAATGTTGATATATGTAAATTTAACCGTAGGATTTGTTAACATTATTTCTAATGCTAATATATAAAAAAAATTCACCGTGGGGAGAATTACATTAATTTTAATGTAATAAAAAGAATGGACTTTACATTGTGTTTAAAGAGTAAATTTTACATTGTGAAGAAGAATGGATTTTATATTGTAACTTGAGAATAGAAGTTTACATTTTGTTAAGGCAAATTCAATAAAAATGTGACAAGCATGAGAATTTACATTTTTCTTAATGTGAATATATAGAAATTTCACCGTATGTTAAATTTACATTTTTTTTATGTAAATATATATGAGTCTCACCGTATGTACATCTTACATTATTTTTAATGTACATTATATAGTAATTACAACGTAGGATAACATTGCATTATTTATAATGGAAATAAAAAGGGGAATTACACTGTAAGAAAATTAACATTATTTATAATACTAATATAAATGAAATTAGACCGCATGACATGAATTACATTTATTTATGTAATTTATTAATGAAATTAGACCGCATGACATGAATTACATTTATTTATGTAATTTATGAATGAATTAAGACCACATAGAATAAATTACATTTTTATATGTATTTTATGAATGAATTAACATCGCATGAAATAAAATACATTTGTATATGCATTTTATGAATGAGTTAAGATCGCATGAAATAAATTATATTTTATGAATGAAATTAGTCCGCATAAAATAAATTACATTTTTACATGTAATTTATGAATGAATTTTCATCGTATGAAATAAATTACATATTATTATGTAAATTATGAATGAATTTAACCCGCATGAATGAAATTTCATTTTATTCTATGAAATGAATGTATGGATTTACATTGTAAACAAAGATTACATCTTTATAATGTAAATAAAAAGTAGGATTTACATTTGTAAATAAAATTTATATTTTTATATGTACTTAAGAACGATGAATTATAAATTACATTTTACATGTAAGGATGGAATTAAAAGAAGGAATTGGATGATGAAATAAAATTTACATTTTACCGTAAATTAAAGAAATTAAAGGAATTAAAAAGGAAGAATTTACCATTCAAGTATGATTTACAATTTACTGTATAAAAAAGGATGAAAGGATAAAGAATAAGAATATTCATTATAATAAAGATTTAAACGGTTTATGTTTATATATATATAGATGTAATTAAAACTAAACGAATGGGGCGTGGTAGTTCGCGTTTTGAAATCGTACTTTTAAATGACTATACAAGAAGATCCGACCGTCGGATTTTCTTGAAACTGAAACCGTCAGGACCATCTTGGAAAAATCTTTCCAAAGATATATATTACGTTAAAATCCAACGGTTAGATTCTGAGAAATGTAAAAATCAAAATTGGTTGAATGCAGCGCCATAGTCGCCCATGGACTCAAGGCGTAGTTATATAAAAACTTAATTATTTTAAATAATTAAAATAGGAATGTATCGTTAATAAAAACAATTATTAATGTGTAAAAAGGATCTTCAATATATATATATACGAGGATTATTTGGAAAGTCCGAGTTTATCTCATTCCAAATAATTAAACGACGTTTAAAAATCCAAGATTGGAAGACGGCGATTGAAGACCGTCAGATCTCCACATCGAATGGACGATGATGACTGTTGCCTTAGAATGGCTCGCTACCATGATAAGGTAATAGTAGGAGTTGCCCAGACGTAGTGTTGATTTGTACGAATTTGGCTTTCGCTCAGACCCAGAGCATAAGCTTATAAATGGATGGTGTGTCTGACATCGTACTCCATTATATATCATGTTATTAATCTTCTGTCGAATGTATGGATGTTTGGTGGCGGAGAATTTATTCCCTTGCTTAACACCCGTTCATATATTTCGGCAAAGGGTTGGTAGTACGGTATGGAGTGATGATGTGGCATGCTAAGATGCATATGATCAAGGCTTTGTTGAAAAGCAGGCCTTGTGGGACGATCAAAGCATAGTCTGTTTAGGCATAGCTTTGTGTATAGCGTGACTTCGCGAGCCTCACACACCGGCGGAGTCTAAAACGGGAGAAGGGAACGCAGGGAGAGCAGCACGTTTCTTTCTAGCTAGAGTGGTGTCAGTGACCTACCAGCCCTGACATTTTACTTATGTGGATGATGGAATGAGGCGCCTCGGATAGGTCCTATAGGACCGGGAAACGTGTGTTCAGGACTTGCCAATCCGCTAAGCTGTATTTGCGGACCGGCCCTGCAACTATCCAAGGGTTCACTGCGGGGGATCCTGAGACACTAGCTAGAGTGTCTCGAATCGGTAGGAGCTCCTCCCTAGCCTTGACTCATGATGGAAACCAATTTCCAATACGCGCCATTCGGTTTTGATTGTATTACTAGTACGGAGGCATAACATATGGTACCTATGCTTCCTAGGATTGATACATTATGATTGAAAATGTTTTTAAAACATATACACACTAATAATAATATCAAACTCGTATTTAATTGCCATGTTTGTCATGTTTGATCACCATAAGGTAAAACTCTATCCTCTGGTGTGCGTTGCATTGTGTGATGGGACCTGAGTCTTATGGTGATTTCATTTTTCTAAAAAGCATTGCGTTGTTTTACGATTTACTTTAAGTTATGCACGGCAATCCATTAGAGCAAACCCGTTCCGCGTTAGCGGCGTGGTCTTTGGATTTGTCCTATTAATAGTGATTAATTAGTTAAGAATTCTCACACCAGTCCCACGACTGACCCGTTGTTTGTTTCCACCTTTTTGCAAACTCGGGTGCCCTCTTTCCACACGGGCAGTCGAGCAATTGTCTACAGGTTTATCTCTTTAGCAGGATCCTGGATTGAAGCTTAAAGCTGTGTCTAGAGCATAGTTGTCTTCCGCTGTATCTATTTTATTTCCGCTGCACTATATTAAATTTATTGTAAAATTTTCTTCCGCTGTATTTTAATTTCGATGTACTCTGATATATTCTGTACTCTGATGTTATATTAATGATGTAATAAAAGTCTGCTGTTATTGTCCTGATGTTGTTGTATTCCCAAAGTTAACGTATGTGGATTTTGAACGGTCTTGGTCGATTTTGCGATCGATTAAGGTCGGGCGAAACCCGTGTCGTTACAGCCTATTTCTCATATACTATATTGATAATGTTAGATGGAAGTTTTATCGCTCATTAAGACTTTTGTCTGACTTAAGGTTTTATGTCTCCCTCTTATTACCTTGGGTTGTTCATCCGACTGTGGATGGACAGACTTAGTAGCAAGTAATAGGTGGTAGATGTTAATGAGGACGATGCTGCAGAGCGAAGACGAGCAGGAGGCTGACATATTATATCCTACTATCTTCTATTAGTTGTTTCCACTGTTATGATTGATATGATTCCCTGAGTCACTTTGTAGTGAGGCTAATTGTAAAGATTCTATTGATGAATTTCAGTTGATGTATGGATATTTCATGATGATATTAAAGTTTATGATTATGCTCAATTATGCTTCACTATTTTTGCCTATTGTATATGTCCTATTATATTTTATCCATGCGCTGTGAGTTACACGACTTGTTTCGCTTGTGTTTTCTCCTTCGATGAACGTCCCGTATCAACCTGGCACGTAATACAGAGCATTTCATCCTTGGTTTATACGGGAGGTATGGGGCGGCCGTCACAGATTTCCTTCATTTTGATTTTCATTTCCTTCCTCTTTTTAAAAAATAGGTTTGCTCTTCTTTATATTCTTAATGGCAGCCGCAAAAAAAGTAAAATCAAAAGCTTGGAAACTTCAAGAGAAAAAAACAATTTTGAGTTACAAGCTTATTATTAAGTTCTGTAATGAAGCTAGTTGGGTTTGTTTGAGTGTATTCTTTGTTCTGGAAGCATTTTGAGAGGTGCTAATCGGTTTTGATGAGGCATGGGGATGCGCAGTAAGCCATGGCCACTGGTAGCTAGCTAGGGTTTGAATTTTCCAACCATAGAAGAAACAAAGAGGCGATCTGAGCATAAAGCGGTGTTTTTGGAATGAAATGACGGTCGTGGTGTAACGACCTACCTTTTCGACCACTTCAAGTCGGTAAGTAAACCAACTCAAGCCATTCAAAATGACAAATTGTTATTTATCTTATATGGGTTAATAGAATCAAACACAATAATCACATAACACAATGACTTGCAACGGAATAGTTTTTATACAAAATATAAGAGTTGTACAATAAATTCTACACAAGGGAAAAATAAATAGATTTAATGAATAAAATTTCAGGATTTTTGACCCAAAGCGCGCGCGTCTTCACGTGCCTCTCTAACTTCGATAGTTGAAACCTGTAAATCTGTAATGCTCGGGTCTGACTTGAGCATTTCATGCAAAACACTCGAGCCAGAATTAACTTTATTCAAGTAAAACAACATCAATAAAATACTAAAATTAAAAGTTAATCCTATAAATTATTAACTATTCGAGCGTATCAAATATCCAAATTTAAACTTCCTAACATATATGACAAAATCGAGCATCTCGGACTAGAAAACATGACAACATAAAAATATATTTGTTTCAATGCCTAAAGGCAGCAATAGCATATAAATATACAGTTTTAGGGATTCATAAGCTTTGCCACAGTAGTAGATAGGCATATATAAATATATGATTTCACGCATCAAATAGTAAGCAAAGGTACACTTAGGTGAATATAGTGACATGGGAATATAATCAAGGCGTAGAAAACAAGGATGGTTATATAGAAGTTTTCATACAAATACAGGCAGTGCAAATTTTTGTGTGGGCTATAGAAAAGGTGACTCCGGCGCAAGTGACGAGAATGGATTTTGTAGACATACATGTGCAACAAAACACAAAACAAGAGGACAATATTTATGCAAATTGGTTTTGTAAAATAAGAATACATGTGTGTGTATAGAATCAAATACGCATAACAATTCAAATATGATCAACCATGGTGTATACAACCATGTTCCGGGCCTTTATAGTAAAGGAATAATATAACGATTCAATATTCAATAGGGTACATGTATACACATATATCTATATACACATACATTTAGAATTTGCAAGTGAATAAACAATCAATGAAGTATTGGAACAATGTACAAATCAAACACACCTGCCTCAATATTCAGGGCATGTCATCACCCATCAATCAAGCATTTTAATTTCAGTTTGAATTGATGTTGGAAAACTTGAAATACAGTAAATCATGAGCATAAAACTCACCTTAAACGTTGCGCAGCAACGAAATAAGGATGCAGGAGAGCTGCTCGGAGGGGGTTGCAATGGTGGGGAGGTGTACAATCCTTGGTGGTGCGCAGGTTGGAGAAGAGGAAAAAGACTAGCACAATATTTGAAACAAGGTGGCATAATATACTTTAATAATTTGCATGGCTTCCTAGTAATGATCATAACCCATGCGCCATTTATGGTTTTCATGGAAGTCTGAAGCTCTTCCTTTTTCTTTTTGGTTCAATCCATTTTTTTTTTTTTGCATCAACGAAAATGACATAAGAAATAAGATGGAGAAGGGGAAGGAATAATATGTGAAAGAAGAATGGAAGGTAAGAGGAGTGATGTGAGGAATAAATAGAAGAAAGAGAAAGGAGTTAAAATGGGAAGAGGAGTGCATATTGTCTTACTGCGTTTTTTTTAAGATTGGTAAGGTTAAGTAATGAAACGTGCTGCACATTAAGAAGGTAAAGAAGAGGGAAGAGAGAAAGGTGTAGTTCAAATAAAAAAACATGCTTTCCATTTACTGGTTTTGGCATATTATTATAATATTCCCTTTTTTTGCATGAATAGTTTGGGAAGGTAGAAAGGCATTTATGGGAAACGTGAATAGTTATAAATGGAGAATGACGTATTTTTTTATGAAGGAATAGGCAAACTGAAGGGAAAGAAAAATAGTGTATAAGGAATAGTTAAGGACGTGTTATAACCTTTTTACCTATTTACTAGTCAATGAATGTGTTAGCTTTTAATCAGGAGATGAGCTACATATGAAAAGAGTAATTACTGCATTGGAAGTCGAAATATAAGAGTTTGAAATCTGAATAATACTGTAGATGAAAGTTGAAAGGTGACAATAGAAATTTACATCACTATAACATAGAATTAACATTTATATTTATAACATTCCTTTCTTATGTTACAAATAATCCAAGGTTAGTTTTATGGTATCGTGTTGATACTTGCAGAAAGTATATGCCATGAGTAAATTTATGGTATAAAATAAAATAAAATCCAAGAATTAATTTAGATAGCTACCACTACATTTGTTGTCATTTCATTTTGCTGCCATTAAGGAAATTTTCTTATATGTTTTTCCTTGTAACATGCATAGCTAAAAGAAGGGATGCATTCAAATCTCAAATAGAAAAATTCAAAAGAGGTAATGAACTCGCACAATATTCTACTAACAAAATTAGATTCATTCATTGATTTTAGAATTTGAGTTGCCTTTAACGTAGGCCCAACAACTATGCTCACACTTATAATTTAAAGTTAGCACTTATATGTTATTGCTTGCATGAAATTTTATTAATGACCATTATCATCCATAAATTGATATAAACTATTTAAATGAAAGTGCCAAAAATCAAAATTCAATAAAATAGACGTAGACATATTGTATTTAAACATTTCAAGTGTCATTTATGTAAAGTGATTAAGATCAGAGAACCCTTTTTTCTATTATTGTTATTTGATTATAAATTTCAACATTAGATCGTTGTTAACTACGCTAGTTTAAATATACGTTATTCCAGACCATTTAAACTTCCATTATATGTAAAATTTTATAGCGATGTTCCTTAATATATTATTTGCTGTCGCATTAATTCCTATATTAACCATTAAAACAAAATCAATGATTCAATTATTAAATTTTATCGATAATAACTCAAAGTTAATAATTCTAAACGCACATACAATTTGATAATTTTCATTATTATCAATCATAATTTAACCAATTATAAATTGTTGTTTATCACAAATAAATTTTTAAATCATTCATTAATAACATCATAATTTTATTTAGAAACCATTTTAATTTCAATAATTTAATTTAATTCAATAACATAAATGATTAAATTTTATGGGATGTTACAATCTCCCCCACTTATAACTTTTTATCCTCGAAAAGGAGAGATTATTAAAAGTATGCTTATGTATATGACAAAAATATTCTTACTTATACAAATTTTACAAAGTTTGGAACAAAATAAATTATAGGATTTTAAATTCGAAAATTCATCGTTACATTATTAATTAAATTCATTTGTTATAAATCTATTTAATAACATCAGAATTATTATTTCAGACACTTTTTATTAAAGTTTAAGTTTTCTTATAGTCACAAAATTAGTTATTTATAACAAACCTGTGACGACCCCAAACTTCCGTGGTGCGAAAGCAAGGATAATCATTGGAGTATAACATAATTACAACAATAACAGATCTCAGATAATAGCATAACACATAAATCATCGTTGCGGAAATAGAAAATGTCATCACATCATAACATCAAAGACATCAGAGTACGTAGTTACAGGATACACTTAGCAAATAGAAGTCTCAACAAAAAGAGAAATAAGTCTCAACTCCATCAAATACATCAAAGGTAAATATTGTTTATATGTCTCAAGTAGCAATAAAAAGATAAAAGGAAAATATTCTTCATCTTCTTCCTTAAGCAAGCTCCAATCCAGAATGTATCCATACCTAAGCCTGTCACTTGGCTGCCCGTGTGAAAAAGGGCACCCGAGTTTGCAAAGTGAAACAAACTACGAGTCAGTCATGGGACTGGTATGAGAAATCTTTCTTAACTAACAATATGGCTAGTCATAGGACCACGCTGCTAACGCGGAACGGGTTTACCCCATTGGATTGCCAGTGCATATGTTTAATAAATTTTATTTTAAAAACAACGCAATGCTTTTTAGAAAATGAAATCATTATAAGACTCAAGTCCCATAGCACAATGAAACGCAAACCGAAGGATAGAGTTTTACCTTATAATGATTAAACATGTTTGATACGTAGAAAATAATATTTTAATATTATTATTAGCGTCTAATCAGTTTTAAAATACTTCAAAGTAAATGTATCAATTCTAGGCGGCATAGTACCCCATCCTACTATGTCGCCATATATAGGTTTACAATCAAAACTGTAATGTCGTATTGGAAATTGGGTTTCCGTCATTGTGACGACCCCATTCCCCGATAAGACGGTGGCAAGGGTAATCTTTGGAATATAACACATAAACAGATAACAGCAGAACATAAATAATTAAATACACCAGATAATGT
This sequence comes from Allium sativum, assembly GCA_030737875.1. Classification (NCBI taxonomy): domain Eukaryota; kingdom Viridiplantae; phylum Streptophyta; class Magnoliopsida; order Asparagales; family Amaryllidaceae; genus Allium; species Allium sativum. Next base: position 226,822,258 of record CM060919.1, on the reverse strand, counting down.
ACAATAGAATACACTGGATAAACATAATCATCAGAGTTACACAGTATATAGGATCATACTTAGTACAAATACAGTTCAGATATACATAAATGTCTACAACGGAAAACAAAACATAATATGTACAACAAGAACTGAACAACATAAAAAGAGATAAATGATAGAATCCATCTTTAGCTCCAGCTATCCAGAAAGAGCCTGCTAAAACCTGAATACAAGGCTGCCCGTGTAGAAAAAGGGGCACCCAAGTTTGCAAGTGAAACAAACTACGAGTCAGTCTTACAATATGGCTAATCACAGGACCACGCCACTTTCGTGGAATGGGTTTACTCCAATTGATTGCCAGTGCTTTAAAACAAATAAATCTTTTAAACATCGCAATGCTTTTTATAAATATGAAGCCATTATAAGACTCAGTTCCCATCACACAATGCAACACAAACTGGGGGATAGAGTTTTTCCTTATAATGGCCAAAATATGCTTGATACGAGCAAAACAAATCATTGGATATTATTGCTAGTGTATATATGTTTCAAAAACAATTTCAATCATAAGTATCAATCATAGACAGCATTAATGCCCCATGCCACTATGTCGCCATATATATATATATACAATCAAAACCGCACAGTGTCGTATTTGGAAATTGAATTTCCGTCATGAACCAAGGCAAAAGATAGTCCTTACCGAATTCGAGACGCTCTAGCCCGCCACTCAGGCAAGCGCGCAGGCAAGCCTTGGATCGTCAGGGCCGATCCACCGATGTGGATTAAAATTCCTGAACACTGCGTTTTCCTGCCCTATGGGGCATCACTGGTCATATCCGACAACACCATCGGCTCCGAAGAGACCGAAGAAAACCGAGACCTCGCTTTCCATCATCCACATAAGTAAAATACCCAGGCGTGCAAAACCCAAAGCACCACTCCTAGCTAGAAGGAAACACATGTCCTCCCTGAAGCCCTTCTCCCGTTTCTGGCTCATACCGGGATGTGAGGCTCGCGAATTCACGTTATACACAAAGCTATGCCACACAGGTCGTGCTTTGATCGTCAACCACAAGACTTTGCTTTTCAGCAGAAGCCTTGATCATATGCCACTTAGGCATGCCACACAGGCAATTCACTCCATGTGACTGATTCCTATCGATATATAACCTCTAAGCTCGTACGTCTCAGAGAAGGGCGTCAAGCAAGAGAATGAATTCTCCGCCACCAAACAGATATATATTTAATAGAGATCAATCAGTATGGAACAAAATCCAATGTCAGACACACAGTCCATTTACAAGTTCGTTCTGGGTCTGAACGAAACCGAAGGCACTCAATACCTCGCATATCCGTACAATCGACAAGTACGTTTAGACGGCTACTACTTCAGCCCCTTCAAGGTAGCTACTCCTCTCATGAGTATCAGTAGCACTGATATACACGTAAATGTGTATATTTTATCCGCTTATTTATCTAATTTTCTATTTAAAATAATTAATATTGTGTATTTATAGCTGTCTTTTCAGATTGTTGATAAAAAGCTTGGTTTAGAGCATTTGATGGATAAAGCATGAAGAATTTTCTTAAAAAGAGTGAAGTTTGAAATTGCTAAAGCCTGAAGAGTTTAAAGCTTGAAGAACGGTTGCAAATAGAGTTCATTTAGAAAGATTTGGCTCAGTAAATACTCATGCCATGTTCACATTGGCTCATTTGAAAGGCCTCTGACTCATATTGCGTTCACATTAGCTCGTTTGCAAGACCACTCACTCTAAAGCTGCGTTCACATTGGCTTATGTGTTAATTGGGTTATTTCTTTAGTCCCACATTATGTAATTAGCTAGCTAGCCTTTGTCATATCAGCTATAAATACCTTGTATCTCATTCATTGTAAAACACATTAGGTTTTATTCTGTAATTCTCTTCTTGGAATAAAATCATTCTCTCCCTTTCTTTTTACTTTTTGTTTATTTTATTTATGTTCATGTTATTTATTTTCTTTTTCTCTTCTTCTTTAGCTATGTCTAGCTAATCCCCTTTGATTAGGGGGTGATGACGCTGATAGTATGATTCAATATGAATCACATAGCCAAAAGATGAGGACTGTATATATGTAGATCTGGATCTGAATTAAGGGTTAGATCTGAACCTTCATATTTTGTGTCGTTTAAGAGCTATGCTCCTTCACAGGATATATTCGTGTTCGATCTAACGTTTATCAGATCTAGATCTAATTTTAGGGTTTTAAGAATTAATTAGTGAATCTGTCCTGATAGTCTATGGTTGTAGAGCTGAGCTCCTGCATAGGCTATGCTTGTCGTTATTTACATATTTGTTTCTAAAAACCTATTATCGTTGATTCATGTTTGTGACAGAAACATGTATTAGATCTGGTTAATCTTTTGGCTATTGATGATTATGAATCTGATCTATGTCATTATCCCCTAATTGCTTTCACTTAGTGTTAAAACTCTCTTTTATTTAATTCCTGCTATTTTCTTTGTTTTCCACCAATCAAAAGTTAGGGATAACTTGATTGGATTTATTAATTAAAATATTTTTGGTCCCAGAGTTCGACACCCTCTACAACAATCCTTGTTGTTTAGGAAAGCCGAACGAATTTTACAGTTGTTTACAGTTGTTAAAACTCTCTTTTATTTAATACCTCGCATATCCGTACAATCGACAAGTACGTTTAGACGGCTACTACTTCAGCCCCTTCAAGGTAGCTACTCCTCTCATGAGTATCAGTAGCACCCCTCCATTCGACGTGAAGATCATCGGTCTTGCACCGTCTTCATATCTTCGACTTTCACTCGTCGATCAATTATTTGAAATGAGAATCAACTCGGCCTTTTCAAATAATTCACGTATATTTAGAATTTCAAATCAATTCATTTCAATGGTTAAATTATTCGATATCACAAATTTTGTTCTTTAATGTAATTTCACGCAAACACATTCAACCATCAAATATCTAAACAGAGCATATTCAGTTTATTTCCTTTCCATATCGTTTATAATATTTTATCACGATTATCGCTATTTTTATTTATTTTAAAAATAGCCAATTCATTCAAACGACGCTTCAGGCCATAACGCGGCTGTGGCGCTGTTTTTCTTCAGATTTGATTTACACATATCTGAAAATCTAACTGTTGGATCTTCATAAATTTTGTATCATTAGAAAGATCTTTTCAAAACCGGTTTCAGTTTTGGGAAAATCCGACGGTCGGATCTCCCGGTACAATCGTTTGAAGTTACGATTTCAAAATACGAAATGCAGCGTCGTTATTCGATTTAATTTAATTATATTTGTATATATATATATATATATAACTATAATCAATTCTGGCACTGTTTTTCTTTAGATTTGAATTTAACATTCCAGACAATCCAACCGTTGGATCTTCACAAAGTGGGTGCTGTTGGAAATACCAACAGCACCCACTTTGTGAAGATCCAACGGTTGGATTGTCTGGAATGTTTAATTCAAATCTAAAGAAAAACAGTGCCAGAATTGATTATAGTTATATATATATATACATATATATATACACAAATATAATTAAATTAAATCGAATAACGACGCTGTAGTTCGTATTTTGAAATCGTAACTTCAAACGATTGTACCGGGAGATCCGACCATCGGATTTTCCCAAAACTGAAACCGGTTTTGAAAAGATCTTTCTAATGATATAAAATTTGTGAAGATCCAATGGTTAGATTTTCAGATATGTGTAAATCAAATCTGAAGAAAAACAGCGCCACGACCGACTGAAACTGGCGCTGTTTTTCTTCAGATTTGAATTAAACATTCCAGACAATCCAACCGTTGGATCTTCACAAAGATAGTGCTGTTGGAAAGATATTTCCATGGCGAACCCAACGGTTTCAGTTTCAGGAAAATCCGATGGTCGGATCTCCCGCACTAATCGTTTGAAATCACGATTTCAAAACACGAACTGCAGCTTCGTTATTCGACTTATTTTAATTATATATATATAAATATAATTCATTCTTCGATTTCAAAACCATATCCACTTTATATATTTGATAAAAATGATATTTTTATCATCAAAAATATTTATTCAACACATGAATATTTTTAGCACTTCATTTTCACAATAAAAATGTAAATTTTATTGTCCAATCTATATATTCAACACATGAACGTTTTCGACTTCACACATACGATAAAAATATGATTTTTATCGTTCTAGTCCTTTATTCAACATATGAATATTTTCTATAGTTTATATATGTAATAAAAATGTGATTTTTATTGTAAAACAATTTATTTCAAAACACGATTATTTTATATAGTTCATACATAAGGTAAGAATGTTATATTTGGTGTTAAAAAAATTTATTTAAAATACTAATATCTTATATAGGCTATATATATAATAAAAAATGTAATTTTTATCTTTCAAATAATTTACTCAACACATGAACTCATTCGACACATGAATTTCTACTCAACACCTGAATTTCTATTCAACACACGATATAGTTTCAACACATGAATATTATTGAAAATTTCGGCAGCATAACGGCAGGGTAGTTAACCGGCACGGTCCCTAGTACGGCTCCTCACTCTACCTTAAGATCTCGCGATTTTTGACAATGGGGATTTTCAATATCTAGTTCACACGTAGGCGAATTTTTCCATATACTAATCCTATTGGGATTTCAATCACAATCAATCATTTCAAATACCATTCATGATATTCACCAAATTTCACATTAACCAATAATCCAAACAATATCACAACCAATATATATCGTCCATGGTCTGTGGACGAGGGGAGTATATATATATATATATTCGTATGTAAATATATTTCGATTTCACTTCAATATCATTTCAATTTACTTCAACGCATATATCAATTTTACAACGCATATATAACTTATACATCGAAACGTACAACTTATACAACGCTTATACATGAGGTGTACAATGCTTATATAACTCATACATCGATTATATAATTTATACATCGTTGTTTTCCATATCGTTTATAAATTAGAAATCTCACATTGGGTTCCACTCCACCAAAAATTGTAGAAGGCTCAGAAAAATATGCGGTCTCTTCTAGAATGTAGTAGACGTCCACACGAGTCCACATCTCTTATTTCACTGGATTTCGTCAACATAGCAAAAGGATATGATTTTTACAGTGAAATCAAAATCCGTAGCGATTTAAAGCGTTGTAATCTATTTAAAATTAACACTACCATACCTTTCTAAATGGGTTCAAATCTAGGTTTGCCGTTTTCGTCTAATTCGTTGCTCGAGACCCAGATCCAGTTGTGCCACAACGTAGGCCTTCGAAAGGGCTTTCCGGCGATGGCCACCACCCTCAGTTCGAACTCCTGCTGGTGGCACCAGGAGGCGCGACGCGGGCCCACTTTGAGGCGGTGGTTCACGATGATGGAGCGATGAGGGTGGACGTGGTCGGCGTTGATTTAAAGAGGAGGACGAGGGCTTCAGAAAACCCCAAAGGGTCGATGGGTTTTATGGCTTGTGGAGAGAGAAAATGAGGAGAGAAGGAGGGAGCACGGTTTCACCGTCGATCAGGAGAGGGAGAGAGAGAAATTTAAATGGGCTAATAGGATTTTTTTAATTTATTTATATATTTTTAAAACTCTAAAATACCCCTCTTCACATACTAGCTCCAATCCAAACCCAACGACTGTCGTCCCTAGCCAAATATCCCCATTCCGAACACAATGGGATATGTTTCATAGGGCCATTCGACTGTTCCAGTTAGTTTTCCTTTAAATTAAAATATAAAACATTCAATATTCGATTAGAACGTACATTTCAATTTTCCAGGGCCACAAACTGATTCGAAAAATTCCAGAAAAATAAATCCAGCTATGTTTTGACGAAACGGTCCCAACAAAACTAGTTTCGTCGAATTCTGAGATCATTTGAAAAATGGCCATTTTCTGGTCGATTCAATTTAACAAAAATTCACCAAACACATTTTCTTTTGCCACGCTCACATATTAACTTCAAAAATTATGAAATTTGAAAAATAGCAATAATTTGACATCCCAGATCCAACAAAAGTGGTTTCGTCAAATTCTTAGGTCGTTTGCAAAATATCTATTTTCAAGGGCGATATAATCTCTATAGCGACCTTTCTGAAAATTCATTTGGCCATAACTTTTGACTTCCGCTATGAAACTTCGATTTTTCAGATTCGTTAGAAAAATATTCACTAACAGATTTAAATATTTTTGGTTTCACTAAAATCCGTTTTATTTTGCACCTAGTACAGTCAGTCAAAGTTTGAATTCAAATTTTGAAACTGCCGTGCCATTTCAGGCCTTGTTTATAATTTAAAATAATTATATTTATTTTCAAACTTCAATTCAAACATACTTTTCATCGTTGTTATTTAAAATATTTATTTTAAATATTTAAAATCCACTAAAATAGCCAAATTAAAAATTTTAAACTGACTCAGATTTTCCGGGTTGCTACAATCATGAGTCAAGTCTAGGGACGATCTCCTACCGATTCGAGACACTCTAGCAATGTCTCAGGATCACACCTATTGGCAACCCTTGGATACTGCAGGGCCGGTCCACAAATATTTTAGTGGATTGGTAATTCCTGAACACATGCTTCCTGGTCCTATTGAACCTATAAAATGGTCAGAATCGACCAATAAATCCGAGGCGCCTCATTTCATCAACCACATAAGTAAAATGTCAGGGCTTGCAAAACCCAGTACCACTTCTAGCAAGAAAGAAACGTGTGCACTCCCTGCGTTCCCTTGTCCCGTTTCTGACTCTTACCGGGTTGTGAGGCTCGCGAGGTAATATTATACACAAAGCTATGACGAAATAGGCTATGCTTTGATCATCATCCACAAGGCTCTGCTTTTCAACAAAAGCCTCGATCAATTGCATCTTGGCATGTCACATTGACAATTCATGCGACACGATTGATAACTACCAATATATAACTTCTGAGCTATGTGTCTCAGAGAAGAGTGTTAAGCAAGAGAATAAATTCTCCGCCACTAACAGATATATATATATATATATATATAATAAAAATCAATTTATATGGAATGAAATCTGATGTCGGACACACTTCCATTTACAAGTCTGTTCTGGGTCTGAACGAAATCAAAGTCACCTTATTCCTCGTCTTATATGTCCAATACGGAAGAGAGGTGCTCGCATAACCGGAAAATCAACAAGTATGTCCGGACAACAACCACTTTAACCCTTTACTGGGAGCTAACCAATGTCGCGCATTAGTAGTTATCCTTTCGATGTGAAGATCGTTGGTCTTCAATCGCCGTCTTCAATATCTTCAATTTAAATCGTCGTATGATCATTTGAAATGAGATTAAACTCGGTCTTTTCAAATGTTTTTCGGATATATATATTAAAACCATTTCATATCGGTAATAGTTTTTAATGATGATTTATCACTATTTTTAAATATATAAAAATAGCTAAATTAATTTAACGACGCTTCTGGTCAATAGGCGGCCCTAGCACTGTTTTTATCAAAATTTGATTTACACTTATCTCAAAATACACCGTTGGATTTTAATAAAGTTTATGTCATTGGAAAGATCTTCCCAAAGCGGTCCTACCAGTTCCAGTTTTGGGGAAATCCGACGGTCGGATCTTTTGATATAATCGTTTAAAGTTACGATTCCGAAACGCGAACTACCGCGCGCGATTCGTTTAATTTTAATATATATATATATATATATATATATATATAAACCATTCGACGATTCCACTAAAGTTTTAATATGCCAAATAAAAGAATGTTTTTGTTGGCAAATCATATCTACGTATTGTCGAACAAAATATATTTTATTTACATGAAAATTGATCCAATGACAAGTAACTTTGCATATAAATTCTAATATATGCAATGTAAATATAAATGTAATTTAAACTATGCATATAAATTCTAATATATGCAATGTAAATATAAATGTAACTTTAACAATACATATAAATTCTAATATATGCAATATAAATATAAATGTAACTTTAACAATGAATATAAATTCCAATATATGCAATGTAAATATAAATGTAACTTTAACAATGCATATAAATTCTAATATATGCAATGATAATATAAATGTAACTTTAACAATGCATATAAATTCTAATATATGCAATGTAAATATAAATGTAATTTTAACATTGCAACATTTTTATTCAAACTGCCAATATTTCCGATAAATCAACCTTTACAATAAAAATTATGCTTTTTATGTTTCAACACTTTTATTCAAATATGCACAATTTTCATATGAATCATTCTTTTATAAAAATGATGTTTATAAATGTTAACATGCCTTTGTTTTAAATGAACATTTTCTAGTGTTTCATTCATTACATTAAAAACAAAGTTTTTAATGTAAACATGTTTTATTTTGAAACATGCATGTTTGTCCAACTTCTATTATTACATTAAAAAGTGAATTTTTAATGTAAAACATGTTTCATTTTAGAACATGAATCTTTTTCTACATTCAATTTATACATTAAAAAGTGAGTTTTTTAATATAAAACATGTTTTCATTTAAAACACGAATATTGTCCAATTTTCTACCATTACATTAAAAGTGAATTTTTAATGTATAACATGTTTTCATTTGAAAACATGAATCTTTGACTGCATTCAATTAATACACTAAAAAGTGAGTTTTTTTAATGTAAAACATGTTTTCATTTAAAACATGCATATTTTTCGATATTTGTATTATTACATTAAAAGTGAATTTTTAATGTAAAACATGTTTTCATTTGAAAACATGAATCTTTGTCTACATTCCATTAATACACTAAAAAGTGAGTTTTTAATGTAAAACATGTTTTCATTTAAAAACATGAATATTTCTCTATATTTCTATTATTGCATTAAAAGTGAATTTTTAATGTGAAACATGTTTTACTTTAAAACATGTACATTTTCTATGTTCTAACATTACAGTAAAAATGTGGTCTTTTTAATGTAATCATGTTCTTATTTTAAAAACATGAACATTTCTATTTTTATATTAATTCCATAAAATGATAAAAATTTATATTTCATATTTTTTTTGAAACTTCTAATTCAATCAAAATGGCAAAAGTGATATTCCATTTTGACTGAAAATTTTAATTCAATCAAAATGACAAAAATGTATGATTCATTTTTTTGTTAAAAATTTTGATTCAACAAAATGTATAAAAGGTGATATTTCATTTTTGGAGAATCTTCTTATTCAACAAAATGATAAATTTGATATCTTATTTTTATTGAAAACTCTAGTTCAACAAAATGAGTAAAATTGATGTTTTCTATTTGTTGAAAATTCTAATTCAACAAACAGACAAAATTTGATGTTTCTTATTTGTTGAAAATTCTAATTCAATAAATAAACAAAATTTGATGTTTCTTATTTTTTGAAATTTCTAATTCAACAAATAGATAAAAAATGGTGTTTTCATATTTGTTAAAAATTCTAATTCAACAAATAGATAAAAATTGATGTTTTCTTATTTGTTGAAAATTCTAATTCAACAAATAAACAAAAATTGATGTTTTCCTATTTGTTGAAAATTCTAATTCAACAAATAAACAAAATTTGATCATTTTATCCAAACAAAAATTATAGATTTTTGTTTTACTCAATTTATTACTACAAATTGATCTATATGTTTCCAACAATTTTATCACTATAGATCAGTATGTTTTAACAATTACATCACCACACAATATCACCAAACAACCAGATCTACATACTACATCCATGACAGAACAAATCATGAATCATAACAAACAGGAATTAACTACAGATTGGTGATAATAAAATAAGAATTATTTCTAATTATTAAAAAAAGAAATAAATAGATTTCTCATAGTCATTTAAATCTAAATAGTTCAGATCTGAAAATTTGGCCAAAATTTGATCAGCTCAGAAATGGTTCTAGTCAGTCCTAGAGTGTAGATCTTAGACTCACGACCGTAACGAATCTGAAATCGATCAATTTCGAGTTCATATGAGTAAGATATGATTTAATTTGTATTAATAACATTTTAAAATAAATTAATTAAATAATATATTTTATAAAACACCTTCTTCCTCATCTTTACAGAATACGTTCGCGACCCTTTTAATGAACCTTCGAACCTAGGGTTCGATTTTTGATCCAAATAGAGAGGCTTCGTCACAATCAAGGATCACCATGCCGGAGAGGAGGATGCGGTGGTCAAGGGGGTCCCACTGGAGGTGAAGTCGGTTGGCTACAGGGGGGCGATGCACGAAACGTTGGCCCTTCGGGGTGTTGGTTCTCGAACTACGAGCAAATTCGGGGTGTGTTAACCGTATAGATTTCAAGAGGATGAAAATCTCTTTGAAATTGTCTAAAGGAGTGGAGGATTTTAATGTGTGGATCAGTGGAAATTAGTGGATGAAGATCGAAGCAATTTCGACCATGAATCAGAAAGGGGGCGGCGGCTACTAGAGTATTAGGGTTTAGGAAGAAGATAAAATGGATTTTAATAATATTATATTTCTAAATTTTACAAATAAATCTGTTATATCTTAGTAATTCCAATTCCAGTCCAACAGAAGTTGTTGCTACCTAATTGCCCCTGTTTCGGAACTAATGGGCTAGGTCGCATCAGCCCAAACGATTGTTTTTGGCCTGATTTCTTTAATTTAAATTTTAAATCCTTTATTATATTGATTTGATTGTATATTTAAATTCACCGGGGCCATATCAGACTCCGAAAATTCTCGAAAAATAAATCTAGCTATGTTTTGATGATACGGTCCTAACAAAATTAATTTCATTGAATTTGGAGACCATTTGAAAAATGGCCTTTTTAACGGTTGATTAAAATCAACAGAAATTATCGAATCATAGTCTAATTTACTACGCTCACAAATTAATTCAAAAAATTCTGGAAAATTAAATTTAGCAATAATTTGACATTACGGATCCGACAAAAATGGTTTCATCGAAAACGGAGGTCGTTTGTATAATGGCCTTTTATATGGGCTATAAATTATACTATATTCCATAGCGACTATTCTGAATATACAACTGGCCATAACTTTTTATTCCCGCTATGAAATTTTTATTTTTCGGATTCGTTGGAAAGATATTTTTAAACATATTCAGATATTTTTGGTTTCACTAAAATCTATTTCATTATGAATCATGTACATTCAGTCAAAATTCAGATTTGACGTTTCAAACTACCATACTATTTCTAGTTCCTTTTAAAATTAAAATAAATATATTCGTTCTAACTTCGATTTAAATAAATTTTTAATCACTACTATTTAAAATAAATTATTTTAACTATTCAAATTTCAATATAATAGCCAAAATAAAAAATTAAAATTGGTTCTGATTTTCTGGGTTGTTACAATCTCCCCTACTTAATAGCTTTTCATCCCTGAAAAGGAAACAATAGTAAAGTAGGAAACAAAATGGAAAATGCAACGTATTGTAAATGTACCTCAACACAAGAGTTACTCGGAGATGTCCACTCTGCACTTAGGATAGGTCTGTTTAATGCTATCCTCAGTCTTCCATGTACAGTCTCTAGGATCCCCGCTCCACTGCATTTTGAATAAGTGGATCCTCTTATTCCTCAGAACTTGGGTCTCTTTGCCAACAATTTTCACTGGGTCCCTCCTTACTGCTAAGCTTGGGGTAATCTCCAAATCTTGTTATGTTGCATCCTCCACAACTAAGTCTGGATCATGAACATGCTTCCGGAGTTAAGAAACATGGAAAACATCATGTACCACTGGCAACCAGTCAGGCAACTGCACCCTATATGCGAGAATTCCAATCCTTTCGAGAATCGGGAATGGACCAATGAATCTCGGCGCCAATTTCCCAGTCTTCCCAAATCGAATTACACCTCTCAATGGTGAAACCCTCAAGTACACAAGATCACCAACAGAGAATTCTAAATCTCTTCTTCATGAGTCTGCATAGCTCTTCTATCGGCTTTGAGCAGCCAGTAGTCCCTTCTTAATAAAATCAACTTTATCTGATGCTTCACGAATCATGTCGAGACCTAATACTAATCGATTGTCAGGTCCCACCCAACATGCGGGAGATCTGCATGGTCTGCCATATAATGCTTAAAATGGAGACATCTGCAAGCTTGCTTGGTAGCTGTTATTATAAGAGAATCCAACCAAGTGCAGATGATCTTCCCATAACCCGCCAAAATCAAGAATGCATGCTCGCAACAAGTCTTCCAATATGCGGTTCACCCTCTCAGTCTGGCCATCTGTCTGAGGATGATAAGAGGTGCTCATATTCAACTTGGTCCCAAGCTCTTCTTGGAATGCCTCCCAGAATTTGCTAGCAAATATCGGTTCGCGATCACTAACGATGCTGTTGGGAACTCCATGCAGTCTGATAATCTCTCTGAAATAAAGCTGCGCCAGACTTCGAGCTGTTCTATTAGATTTGACAGGGATAAAATGGGCAGCCTTCGTGAAGCGATCTACAATCACCCATATACTGTCACTCCCTTTTTTAGTTCGGGGCAAGCCATCAATAAAGTCCATAGAAATTTGGTCCCACTTTCAACCGAGAACCTCTAGCAGTTGCAACAATTTTGCTAGCTTCTGTTGATCGCTTTTAACTTGCTGGCAGGTGGGACATCTAGCAACATATATGGAAATGGCCCTCTTTATCTCCTTCCACCAAAAGGTGTGCTTAAGATCATGATACATCTTGTTTACTCCTGGATGGATGCTGAGCTTAGATTTGTGACATTCATCCATAACTTCTCTTTTTAGCTCAGGAATATCTAGCACACATATTCGCCCTTGCAGTCTAAGGGTCCCCTTGCTGTCTATTTAGAAGCTTGACGCTTCGACCTTTCGAACTCGCTCGCTAATCATCTGAATAAATTTGTCATCCTTCTGAAGAGCAGAGATCTTATCCATTAATGTAGGCGTAATGATAAGACTGGCGATGATAAGATTGGTGTTGGCCGTATTCTTCCTGCTAAGTGCATCGGCTACAACATTGGTTTTTTCTGGAGTATATAAGATGTCCAGGTCATAGGCCGCAAGAAATTCAACCCAACGTTGCTGCCTCGAGTTCAGATCTCTTTGGGTGAACAAATACTTCAAGGATTTGCGATCAGTATACAGTTCTGACTTCTCACCCAAGAGATAGTGCTTCCGTATCTTTAAAGAAAATAGGATGGCCATCAACTCAAGATCATGAGTGGGGTATCTTTTCTCATGCGGTTTCAACTGACGGCTAGCATATGCAACTATTTTGTCCCTTTGCATTAGCACCGCACCAATACCTTAAATGGGTAAAAGGATAACATGTTAAAATAAGATTTGTCATTAAAAATGTCATCTCCGACATGTTTGTTTAGATAAAAGGAATAACCTTCAAACGAAGCATCTGTCCAGACTTTCAAATCCTGGTTTCCATTAATAATGGTCAACACAGGAGCAGTGGTCAACCTCCGTTTTAGCCCTTGGGAAGCTGCCTCACATTCGGATGTCCAAACGAACTTTGTATGCTTCTTAGTCAGCTTCGTCAACGGACAAGATAATTTCGAAAAATCTTTAACGAATTTCCAATAATAGCCACCCAATCCTAAGAAACTTCTGACTTCTGTAGCAGTGCTAGGCTGCTTCCAATCTTGGATGGCTGAGATCATTCCTGGATCTACTGAAATGCCTTTCTATGATACAAAATGGCCGAGGAATTTCACCTCTTTTTGCCAGAATATACATTTAGAGAATTTGGCTTTCAGCACATTCTTTTGCAGAATCTCCAGAACTTCTTTCAAATGCTTTTCATGCTCGGCACAGGTTTTAGAAAAGATTAAGATATCAACGATGAAAACTAACACGAATTTATTTAAAACATCTCGGAATACTCTGTTCATTAGATAAAAAAAAGTATACTGGAGCGTTGCATAAGCCGAAGGGCATCACTAGCCATTCATAGAATAAGTCTGGACCTCTGAAAGATGTTAAAGGAACACATTCTTCAGCAATGCGTAATTGGTGGAAACCTGTTGCTAGGTCCATCCTAAAGAATACTTGTGCTCCATTCAGGCGGTCCAACAGATCATCAATATGTGGCAGTGGATATTTATTTTTCAATGTTTGCTTATTGAGGTCACGGTAGTCCACATATTGTCTGAGGGTACCGTCTGACTTTGGGACAAACACCACTGCTGCGCCCCAATTTGAGAAGCTAGGCCTAATCAGACCCTTCCACAAAAGCTGTTTAGTTTGATTGCTTAGCTCCTCGTTTTCTTTCAGTATCATTCTCCGAATAGGATGAACAACGGGCCTTGCATTAGGAACCAAGTCAATCCTGAAGTCGATTTCTCTGCACGAAGGTAAGCTGTTAACTTCTTCAAACACATCCGCATAATCTCTGATGACAGGAATATCCTCAACAGAAGTAGGAGCGACTTCTAGAGAAGACCAGAATTCTTTCCTATCTGTGGTTGAACCATGGCACGGTATAGCCATAATATTTCCGAATTTGGTTTTAATTCTGACTACTCTTTCAGCGCATAGTAACTCATCCTCATACTTTGTTAGCCAATCTAGCCCAAGTATGATATCATATCCAGAAAAACTCAAAACGATCAAGTCAAAAGGGAACTGGAATTAAGAATAAGAAATAGGCACTCTACAATACCGATCGAGCAAAAGTGAACCTCCTATCGGACTATGGGCCCTTATCGATTCTTTAAGTTTTCTTGGTTTCATTTTTAACTTTTTTATTGTGTCATTAGATATGAAACTTCTTGATGCAACAATGTCAAACAATACTGTAATAGGAATGTTCTTAATATTAAGAGTACCTCCTAAAACATCAGATTTACCTGCTCCTTCGGAAGAAGCCGATGCAGCCGCTCCATCATAGACATGTGCTACCTTAGATTTCTTCAACAGAGGACAATTTCTGATAATGTACCCTGTCTTATGGCAGTTAAAGCACTCCTGAGTGTTCCGAGAATTCTGACCGCGGTTTTGACTCGGTCCAGACTCAATAGTTCTTGGTTTCTTCAGGGATCGGCATTCGTAATCAAAGTGCCCCATCTTCTGGCAATTGAATCATTTCACCTTGGATTTGTCTCTTTTCTTCTCTTAAGGCTTGGCGGTAGAAGAATTGCCCGCCTCTGGTTTCCTGTCAGCTTGCTTTCTTTTATTATTATTCTGTTTCTTCTTACGCTCCTGCTGTGCATTTCTGTAATTATCCTCATAGCAGCAAGTCATCTCGATCACTTCATTAAAGGGGAGCTTGATGTGAGTTGTGACTCTGTTCAGATATTTCTTGGAGAGGCCAATGATGAATCTTTTGTTCTTCTGCACTAGTTCCTGAACTAACTCTGGAGCGAAGCGTGAGAGTTCCTCAAACTTCCGCACATATTCTAAAATAGTCATATCTCCCTGCTGCAGATTGGCAAATTGATCGTGGATCCGCTCTACTTCTTACGGAGGGATATACTTATCGTTGAAGAGTTCTTTGAATCTGGCCCAAGATATGTCGGCCGCATTATTGCCAATTTTGACTGTATCCCACCAATTTTTAGCTTCGTCTTTGAATATCCATGTTGCCAAAAAGCGCTTGCAATTATCTTCCAATTCCATGCTTTCAAATATTTACTTGCAGTTCTTTAGCCATGCATGTGCCTCAATCACTGTCTCTCGCCCGGTAAAGGATACGCCCCCTAAATTTCTGAACTTATTGGACATTTTATCCAAATCAAACGGCTGTGGGGGTGAAGGTGGTGTTACAGCCTCGGGTGTGGGCTACCCTTGAGCAGTGGGAGTCTCATCTCTAGCTCGTCCTCTAGCCCCACCTCTGCCTCGGGCTCTAGCTCTCGCTCTAGTGCTCATTTTCTAGTTAGTACGTACCATCAAGGAAAGAGTCAGACTAACAGAAATGATAATTTTAAAGGAAAGGTTAAAAGTAGAGACATATGATAAGACGATAGTGATGTAATGACTGATTAATATGTGCTATTCTGCTATGCTCATTCAAGGGCATTACTAATCCTATCTCTAATGATCTACTCGTCTTAGAATACTACTGATTCTATCTAGACGAATTGTTCTAAAAATGTTATACTCCGAAGCTAAGGTTAACCTTTAGCTTTGATACCAACTGTAATGACCCCAAACTTCCATGGTGCGGAAGCAATGATAATCATAGGAGTATAACATAATTACAACAATAACAGATCTCAGATAATAGCATAACACATAAATCATTGCTGCAGAAATAGAAAATGTCATCACATTATAACATCAAAGACATTAGGATACGCAGTTACAGGATACACTTAGCAAATAGAAGTCTCAACAAAAAGAGAAATAAGTCTCAACTCCACCAAATACATCAAAGGTCAATAATGCCTAAATGTCTCAAGTAGCAATAAAAAGATAAAAGGAAAATGTTCTTCATCTTCTTTGTTAAGCAAGCTCTAATCCAGAATGTATCCATACCTAAACCTGTCACTTGGCTTTCCGTGTGAAAAGAGGGCACCCGAGTTTGCAAAGTGAAGCAAACTACGAGCCAGTCATAGGACTGGTATGAGAAATCTTTCTTAACTAACAATATGGCTAATCACAGGACCACGCCGCTAACGCGAAACGTGTTTACTCCATTGGACTGCTAGTGCATACGTTTAATAAATTTTATTTTAAAAACAACGCAATGCTTTTAAGAAAATGAAATCATTATAAGACTCAAGTCCCATAGCACAATGCAACGCAAAACGGAGGATAGAGTTTTACCTTATAATGATTAAACATGCTTGATACGTAGAAAATAATATTTTAATATTATTATTAGCATCTAATCAGTGTTAAAATACATCAAAGTAAATGTATCAATCCTAGACGGCATAGTACCCCATCCTACTATGTCGCCATATATAGGTTTACAATCAAAACCGTAATGTCGTATTGGAAATTGGGTTTCCATCATGAGTCATGGCTAGGGAAAATCTCCTACCGATTCAAGACACTCTAGCAATGCCTCAGGATCACACCTACGGGCAACCCTTGGATACTGCAGGGCCAGTCCACAAATACCTTAGTGGACTGGCAATTCCTGAACAAATGCTTCCCAGTCCTATTGAACCTATAAAATGGTCACAATCGACCAATAAATCCAAGGCGCCTCATTCCATCAACCTCATAAGTAAAATTTCAGAGCTTGCAAAATCCTGTTACCACTTCTAGCTAGAAAGAAATGTGTGCACTCCCTGCGTTCCTTTGTCCCATTTCTGACTCTTATCGGGGTGTGAGGCTCGCGAGGTAACATTATACACAAAGCTATGCCGAAATAGGCTACGTTTTGATCATCATCCACAAGGCTCTGCTTTTCAACAAAAGTCTTGATCAATTGCATCTTGGCATGTCACATTGACAATTCACGCCATGCGATCGATAACTACCAATATGTAACCTCTGAGCTCATGTGTCTTAGAGAAGGGTGTTAAGCAAGAGAATAAATTCTCCGACACCAACAGATATATACAAAATAGAAATTAGTTTAGATGGAATGAAATCCAATGTCGGACACACTTCCGTGTACAAGCCCGTTCTAGGTCTGAACGAAACCGGAGTCACCTTATTCCTCGTCCCGTATGTCCAATACGGAAGAGAGGTGCTCGCATATCCGGACAATCAATAAGTATTCCGGACAACTACCACTTTAACCCTTTATTGGGAGCTAACCAATGCTGGGCATCAGTAGTTATCCTTTCGATGTGAAGATCGCCGGTCTTCAATCGTTGTCTTTAATATCTTCGATTTAAATCGTCATATAATCATTTGAAATGAGATTGAACTCGGTCTTTTCAAATGATTCTCGCATATATATAGTTTAAAACCATTTCATATCGGTAATAGTATTTAATGATGGTTTATCGCTATTTTTATTTATATAAAAATAGCTAAATTAATTTAACGAAGCTTCGGTTCAATAGGCGGCCCTGGCGCTGTTTTTATCAAAATTTGATTTACACTTATCTCGAAATCTAACCGTTGGATTTTAAAAATGTTTATATGTTGGAAATATCTTCCCAAAGTGGTCCTAACGGTTCCAATTTTGGGAAAATCCGACGGTCGGATCTTTCGATATAATCGTTTAAAGTTACGATTCCGAAACGCGAATTACCGCGCGCGATTCTTTTAATTTTAATTTATATATATATATATATATATATATATATATATATATATAAACCATTCAATGATTCCACTAACGTTTTAATTAATATGCCAAATAAAAGAATGTTTTTGTTGGCATATCATGTCTACATATTGTCGAACAAAATATATTTCATTTACATGAAAATTGATCCGGTGACAAGTTAACTTTGCATATAAATTCTAATATATGCAATGTAAATATAAATGTAATTTTAACTATGCATATAAATTCTAATATATGCAATGTATATAAAAATGTAACTTTAACAATGCATATAAATTCTAATATATGCAATGTAAATATAAATGTAACTTTAACAATGCATATAAATTCTAATATATGCAATATAAATATAAATGTAACTTTAACAATGCATATAAATTCTATTATATGCAATGAAATATAAATGTAACTTTAACAATGCATATAAATTTTAATATATGCAATGTAAATATAAATGTAATTTTAATATTGCAACATTTTTATTCAAACTATCAATATTTCCAACAAATCAACCTTTACAATAAAAATAATGATTTTTATGTTTCAACACTTTTATTCAAATATGCACAATTTTCGTATGAATCATTCTTTTATAAAAATGATGGTTTTAATGTTAACATGCATTTGTTTTGAAAATGAATATTTTCTAGTGTTTCATTGATTTCATTAAAAACAAAGTTTTTAATGTAAACATGTTTTATTTTTAAACGTGCATGTTTGTCCAACTTCTATTATTACATTAAAAAGTGAATTTTTAATGTGAAACATGTTTCATTTTAAAACATGAATCTTTTTCTACATTCTATTAATACATTAAAAAGTGAGTTTTTTAATATAAAACATGTTTTCATTTAAAACATGAATATTGTCCAATTTTCTAATATTATATTAAAAGTGAATTTTTAATGTATAACATGTTTTCATTTGAAAACATGAATCATTGTCTACATTCTATTAATACACTAAAAAGTGAGTTTTTAATGTAAAACATGTATATTTTTCTATGTTTCTATTATTACATTAAATGTGTATTTTTAACGTAAAACATGTTTTCATTTGAAAACATGAATCTTTGTCTACATTCCATTAATACACTAAAAAGTAAGTTTTTAATGTAAAACATGTTTTCATTTAAAAACATGAATATTTTTCTATATTTCTATTATTACATTAAAAGTAAATTTTTAATGTAAAACATGTTTTAGTTTACAACATGTACATTTTCTATGTTCTAACATTACATTAAAAATGTGATCTTTTTAATGTAATCATGTTCTTATTTTAAAAACATGAACATTTCTATTTTTATATTAATTCCATAAAATGATAAAAATTTATTTTTCATATTTTTTTTGAAGTTCTAATTCAATCAAAATGGCAAAAGTGATATTTCATTTTGATTGAAAATTCTAATTCAATCAAAATGACAAAAATGTATGATTCATTTTTTTGTTAAAAATTTTGATTCAACAAAATGTATAAAAGTTGATATTTCATTTTTGTAGAATCTTCTTGTTCAACAAAATGATAAATTTGATATCTCATTTTTGTTGAAAACTCTAGTTCAACAAAATGACTAAAATTGATGTTTTCTATTTGTTGAAAACTCTAATTCAACAAATAGACAAAATTTGATGTTTCTTATTTGTTAAAAATTCTAATTCAACAAATAGACAAAATTTGATGTTTTTATTTGTTGAAAATTATAATTCAACAAACAGATTAAAATTAGTGTTTTCATATTTGTTAAAAATTCTAATTCAACAAATAGATAAAAATTGATGTTTTCCTATTTGTTGAAAATTCTAATTCAACAAATAAACAAAAATTGATGTTTTCCTATTTGTTGAAAATTCTAATTCAACAAATAAACAAAATTTGATCATTTTATCAAAACAAAAATTATAGATTTTTGTTTTACTCAATTTATTACTACAAATTGATCTATATGTTTCCAACAATTTTATCACTATAGATCAATATGTTTTAACAATTACATCACCACACAATATCACCAAACAACCAGATCTACATACTACATCCATCACAGAACAAATCATGAATCATAACAAATAGGAAATAACTATAGATTGGTGATAATAAAATCAGAATTATTTCTAATTATTAAAAAAAGAAATAAATAGATTTCTCACAGTCGATTAAATCCGAATAGTTCAGATCTGAAAATTTGGCCAAAATTTGATCAGCTCAGAAATGGTTCTAGTCAGTCCTGGAGTGTAGATCTTGGACTCACGATCGTAACGAATCTAAAATCGTTCAATTTCGAGTTCATATGAGTAAGATATGATTTAATTTGTAATAATAACATTTTAAAATAAATTAATTAAATAATATATTTAATAAAACACCTTCTTCCTCATCTTTACAGAATACGTTCGCGACCCTTTTAATGAACCTTCAAACCTAGGGTTCGATTTTTGATCCAAACAGAAAGGCTTCGTCACAATCAAGGATCACCACACCGGTGAGGAGGATGTCGTGCTCAAGGGGGTCCCACTAGAGGCGAACTCGGTCGTGGCTATAGGGGGGCAGCGCACGAAACATTCGCCCTTTAGGGTGCTGGTTCTCGAACTACGAGCAAATTCAGGGTGTGTTAACCGTATGGATTTCAAGAGGATGAAAATCTCTTCGAAATTGTCTAAAGGAGTGGAGGATTTTATTGTGCGGATCGATGGAAATTAGTGGATAAAGATCAAAGAAATTTTGGCCATGAATCAGAAAGGGGGCGGTGGCTACTACGGTATTAGGATTTAGGATGAAGACAAAATGGATTTTTATAATATTATATTTCTAAATTTTACAAATAAATCTGTTATATCTTGGTAATTCCAATTCTGGTCCAACAGAAGTTGTCCCCACCTAATTGCCCCTGTTCTGGAACCAATGGGCTAGGTCCCGTCAGCCCAAACAATTGTTTTTGGCCTGATTTCTTTAATTTAAAATTTAAATCCTTTATTAAATTAATTCGATCGTATATTTAAATTCACCGGGGCTACATACGGACTCCGAAAATTCCCGAAAAATAAATCTACCTATGTTTTGACGATACGGTCTTTAAAAAATTAATTTCATCGAATTTGGAGACCGTTTGAAAAATGGCCTTTTTAACAGTCGATTAAATTTAACAGAAATTATCGAATCATAATTTAATTTACTACGCTCACAAATTAATTCCAAAAATTCTGGAAAATTAAACTTAGAAATAATTTGACATTTCGGATCCGACTAAAATGATTTCATCGAAAATGGAGGTCGTTTGTATAATGGCCTTTTATACGGGCTATAAATTATACTATATTCCATGGTGACTACTCTGAATATTCAACCAGCCACAACTTTTTATTCCCTATATGAAATTTTGATTTTTCGGATTCATTGGAAAGATATTTTTAAACAGATTTATATATTTTTGGTTTCACTAAAATCCGTCTCATTTTGAATCCTGTACATTCAGTCAAAGTTCAGATTTGACTTTTCAAACTACCGTGCTATTTCTAATTCCTTTTAAAATTAAAATAAATATATTTGTTCGAACTTTGATTTTAATAAGTTTTTAATCGCTATTATTTAAAATAAATTATTTTAACTATTCAAGATTCATTGAAATAGCCAAAATAAAAATTTAAAATTGGTTCTGATTTTCTGGGTTGTTACAAAACCTAAATTGTGAAATTAAGATTCTCGTGTTTAAAAGTAACTTTTGAAATTAGAAATAAGTACTTTATTAAAAATACAAAGATGTTGTATTTCTCAAGACATTTAAAACTTTTACTTATTAGTTTATTATGTTGAAGTTATATAAATTTAATTGCAGGTTATTGATTTGTTATTTCATGTTTGAAAATACTTGAGAACTCGAAGTTTAACAAGTTTACTGTCGTTCTTACAGACATTAGGCATACGCTGGCCAGGCGCACGATTAAAATCTATAAGTACTAAATATACTTGTTTCAACTTCCAACGAAAATACTTAAAACATCTAAAATAGATATGGAAAGTACGTTCCCCCATGGATCGCAATAACTCGGCGGTTACGCTACTATCCCGGTAGAATTGCTTGTAACCATAGGTATCACGCCCCTTGAATTTCTCCATCGTTGTCTCCATAAATCGTAGTTATGCAGCAGTTGCACTACTGTCCTAGTGGAATCGCTTGTAACTAAAGGCGTCGCGCACCATCGAACTTCGTTATGGCGTCTAGATTGCAGTTGTGCGACGGTTACGCCACAATCCCAGTGGAATTGCTTGTAATTGTAATGATCATGCCCCTTGAATTTCGCTAGAACAGATAAGTAATGATAATCAAGTGATCTCACTGAGTGAGTTTCCAATATCAATGGATACACCAATCAACGAAGCACCAACGTAGCTACGATTTTCAGTTTTTAATGGAAGGCACTTCCCATATATTCATTTGGAAGACATACGTACTAAATAAATATAGTACTTCATTTCATATTTTGCATATTGCATTAAATAAGTATCTATTTACATAAGATTTCCTTTCCAAATCACGTTTTTCTAACATATCATTCTCACATGAATTCTATTATATAAGACTATTATTTCAATCAATTATCTTTCAAATTAATGGTTTTTGAATTAATCTCATACTTATATAAGTCACATAAATTTCAAACATCTCAAATATCATTATTCATAAGTCGATAAATCCTCAAAATTTTCATTTCAATATCAATTTAGTTTTAATTTCACAATTGATTTGAATATTCAATATCATTTCAATACTAACTCATATTGACAATCAATTCATTATTAAAAATTCCCTTTGGATTTGGGTTACATACCACAAATATCATTATTCAATTAGATCTTTACATTCAATCATTTCACACAAAATTTCTCGGATCGGAATTACATATTTCTATTTGAAAATAATTAAATACAACATAGTTTATGTAAGATAGTAAGCTTAAAATAAAATAGGTTATTGAAAAATAGGTTTGAGTAAATTAGATAGGTTTTGGTGAAAATAGTTTAAATAAATTAGATAGGTTTATAATATAGGTTGGAATAAATTAAATATATTTTAATACAATATAGTTTGCAGAATAGTTAAAAAATCAGAATAATTTTGGTATAGAATAATTAAAAAAGATAGATATATTTAATACTTTAGTTCACATAAAACAATAGTAAAAAATGTAATAGTTGTAAAACAAATAATACTAATTTAAGAAATATTCCAATCCAAATCAATTTCCCTAACTTTACAAAATTTAGCTAACATCGTTTCCAATATCGAAAGCAAACTCAAATTTAACTAAAAATTTAATTGGAAAACTTCTAGTTTGAACTAGTTGTTCAATTTAGATCACAACTCAAATTTCTCATTCAATTATTCATTTTCAATTTTCATTTGAAGTTTGAATTCTTCATTCGTTCCATATAATTTGTTTTTTTAACTAACTTCTGAATTTGTAAATATCAAGTTCATCACTCAAATCAATTCCTTACAAGTTAAATTTTGTCTTTTTAATCTATTCAACCATTTAACTTAATAGAATCCTTTAGTTAATCAATTTAAAATTTAAATTTAAACACCATTCAAACTTTGCATATATCTTCAATAATCAACATACTAAGTAATAAATCAAAGTCATTCATCGAATTAGTTAAGTTAAATTCATACCTTTAATTTAAAATTTTTAACACATTAATCCAAGTTTGCAATTTAATATCAAAACCCTTTGATTTTAAAAGTCAAGCTAAATTTTTTTTTCACAATTATTACTTTTGTTAAAATATTCCTTAACAAAATTTTATTTAAGATATTTCAAATTTCAAACTTATAATATATCCTTTTTCCATTTCCAATATTTAATTAGGTATTTATATTATACTCAACTTAAAATTTAAATCCTGGTCACAAAGGGTTGGATCATTCATATGGTCGAAGAATATATTTTTCAATTTAATAATTGGAAATCATGAGTTCAATCATTTCTTATTAAAACATCTCAAGATGTACAATTACACTGTCCTAATACATGGGATTATCATTCGACCAAACTCGAGAATCAATTATAGATTTTCTTTCAATCATTCAAAATATACATATATGTATATATATCAAATCATGCTTCACAAATAAAACTTCGTTGGATAAACAAATAGCAAAGCTATCAAAGTGGTCTCCCCCACTTTGAGACTCGAGAATAAATTCCAATGAAGTGAAATTATCATTGAAATTATTTTTCTGTGACAAAAGTAGGTTCTCCGTTCATATTTTCCTTTATTTCATAAAATCACTTCAAAAATTTTATTTGAAAATACTTATATATACTACTAGTCTCTTTCTTCAAAAGATTGAAAATAAATTTCATAAATTTCAGGAATCAAATTCTCAAATTTTGGCCAAATGATCTCCTTAGTTTTAACTAAATCATTATGTGATTTTTTTTCATGGTATACATTTCATATTTCATCAATGGTTTAACATTTGTAATTCGTTAATCTGAATATCAGTTATCACCCATTAGTATATCATAAATATACTACAATAAATACAAGCATCAATTTATCCCTACGAATATATTCTTCGAAAATTCGTAACTTTCTTTATACTTAAAATCGGTGTTTTCAATATGAAATTCATATAATAAAACTCATTTGTAGGAATTCAAAAACAATTCTTTTTCAAAACCATTAAAAGATTTCAAAATACTTAATTCAATATTAGATTTCTTAATTATACTCATACTATATTACAAAACATAGCCTTACTTATGAAGGATTATTTAGATTCCTATTCAATTCAAATGATATTTTATTTGATATACAAATTCATTTTGGTCACATTTACGTCCAAAAATTTATTTGGTTTTATTTTTTTTATGCTCAAATTTATTTCAAATGATTTCTCATCATAAGATTTCAAAATACTTCATATTTTAAATTAACTTATATTCCAAAATGTTTTATGTTTCATGTCAATTTATACTTCTGAACAAACTTTATTTCCAAACCAATTTATACTCGAAATACTCTATACTCTAAAAATAATTTATCTCAAATTAATTTATATTCCCAAAATACTTTATACATCAAATCAAATTCTATTTTCAAGGCCATTTATATCCTCATATTGATCTATTTCCTAAAATTGTTCATACCAAATTTCTTTATTTTTGAATCGATTTATATTTCTAAACATAATATATTTTCAAATTAATATACACTTCAAAAGTACTTTATAATTTCAGTTCCAAAATATTTCAAATTAATTTATACTAAAAAAGTAATTCAATTTTCAAAATACGTTGTCCCTAGAGATTCTGGTGACAACTCTTGTTAAACCCCATAAGTTAAGCTTTGTATAAACCAAAGCTCTGATACCAACTGTATCGACCTGCCTTTTCGACCGCTTCAAGTCGGTAATTAAACCAACTCAGACCATTCGAAATGATAGATTGTTATTATCTTACGAGGTTTAATAGAATCAAATACAATAATTACATAACACAATAACCTGCAACGGAATAGTTTCTATACAAAAAATAAGAATTGTACAATAATTTTTTTTTGAATTTGTTCAGGGGGGAAATCGACCGGAGCCATAAAACCCCCCTTAATGCACCTAGCCCGGTCTGCGGATACCTCATACGTGGCTTCGTAGTTTATGCACATGGTAAACACTTTTAGTATGCCATTCCAGGTTTCGAACTCGCATCGTTGTTACCTCGACACAAGTCGTTATCCGTTGGGCTAATGCTGCGGGTACAATAAATTTTACACAATGGAAATATACATAGATTTAATGAATAAAATTTCAGGATTTTTGATCCAAAGCGCACGCGTCTTCACATGCCTCTCTAACTTTGATAGCTGAAAACTTTAAATCTATAACGCTCAGGTCTGACCCGAGCATTTCATGCAAAAAACAAGACACTCTAGTCAGGATTAACTTTATTCTAGTAAAACAACATCAATATACTAAAATAAAAAGTTAATCCTATCAATTATTAAATATTTGAGTGTATCAAATATCCAAATTTAAAATTCCTAACATAGTGACAAAATCGAGCATCTTGTAATAGAAAATAGGACAACATAAAAATATATACGTTTCTATGCCTAAAGGCAGCAACAACCTATATATATACAGTTTTAGGGATTCACATATTTTGCCACAGCAGCAGATAGGTACATGTACATATATGATTTCACGCATCAAATAGTAAGAAAAGGTACACTTAGGTTAATATAATGACATGGAAATATAATCAAGGTATAGAAACAAGGATAGTTATATAGCAGTTTTCATACAAATACAGGCAGTGAAAATTTTTGTGCGAGCTATAGCAAAGGTGACTCAGGTGCAAGTGATGAGAATAGATTTTGTAAAACAAAAGGACATACATATGCAACAAACATAAAACAAGAGGACAATATTTGTGCAAATCGGTTTTATAAAATAAGAAGACATGTGTGTATAGAATCAAATATGTATAACAATTCAAGTATGATCAAACATGGTGTATACAAGCATGTTCCAGGACTTTAAAGTAAAGGAATAATATAACAATTAAATATTCAATAGGGTACATGTATACACCTATATGTATATGTATATACACATACAATTAGAATATGCAGGTGAGTAAACAATCAAGGAAGTATTGGAACAATGTATAAATCAAAAGCACCTGCCTCAATATTCAAGGCATGACATAACACATCAACCAACCATTTTAATTTAAGTTTGAATTGGTTTTGGCAAACTTGAAATACAGTAAATCATGAGCATAAAACTCACCTTAAAAGCAGCGCAACAACGAAGTAAGGATGCAGGAGAGTTGCTCGAAGCGTGTTGTAGTGGTGGGGCGGTGCGCGGTCCCTAGTAAGGCGCAGGTTGGAGAAGAGGAAAAAGACTAGCACAATATTTGAAACAAGGTGGCATAATATACTTTAAGAATTTTCATGGCTTCCTGGTAATGATCATAATGCATGCACCATTCATGGCTTTCAAATTGGAAGTTCGAAGCTCCTCCTTTTTCCTTTCGGTTCAATCCAATTTTTTTTTTGTATCAACGAAAATGACATAGGAAAATAAGATGGAAAAGAGGAAGTAATAATAAGTGAAAGAAGATTGGAAGGTAAGAGGAGTGACGTGAGGAATAGATAGAAGAAAGAGAAAATAGTTAAAATGTGAAACGACCCAAAATCCCCTTTAGGGGAAAGCCCGGATTGCTTTGAGAACACGATTCATCAAAACACAAACAATAGAACATTTCATTGCTATTACAACAATTTACATCAGAGTACAAGAATATTCCAGAGTACGAGTAAATATTACATATTGAAAATACAATATCAGAGTTATACAAATTACAAAACAGCAGAAAATATAACAACTAACACAACTAAATGAAATATACGGATACAAAGCTTTCCGAATATAGCTCCAGCTGTAATCCAGGATCCTAGGGAAAAGAAATATCTGCGAAAACCAAAACTACTAGTTGTCCGTGTGGAAAATATGGGTACCCAGAGTTTAGGTTAAAACAATAAACTCTAAGTCAGTCATGGGACTGGTGTGAGAACTAAAACAGTTATTATCTTGTTTTTAAAGTTAGGTAAATCACGGGACCACGCCGTATAACACGGAACATGTTTATCCTCCATGGATACCAGTGCATAAAACAAACAACGCAATGCTAAAGAGAAAATTTAAGCTATTATAAGACACAGGTCCCATCACACAATGAACGCAGTCGAGGATAGAGTTTTCCCTTATAATAGCCGAATATGTTTGATACGCGAAATTTCATCTTTTATTATTACTATAAGTGAATAAATCAACTTCAAATATAAATGTATCAATCATAGACGGCGTAGGTTCCATTATATTATGTCGCCATATATATATATATATATATATATATATATATATATATATGCAACTAAAATCGTGAAACCACATATTGGAAATTGGGTTTCCATCTATGAACCAAGGCAAGCGGTCCTCCTTACCGATTCAAGACACATTAGCAATGCCTCAGGATCCCCCGCAGTGAACCCTTGGATCCTGCAGAGACAGTCATCCGTCGATGATTAGTTATAACATAAACTATATATTAGTCGGTTCTACCGAACCTCTAAAATGGTCAGTCCAGTCGACCATCTAGAAACTTTTAGTCAGTTCTAGTACAAGAGCCATTACGGACTCGAATCCGAGGTACCTTGCTTTCCATCAATAAAGTTTTCCAACACACACATAAGTAAATAGTCTGGGCTCCATACCATGACGTTACTCGTAGCTAGAAACAAACATATGTCCATTTCCCTGCGTCCCTAATCCCGTTTTAAGTTCATACCGACGAGTGAAGCTCGCGAATTAATGCTACACAAAGCTATGCTAATTAAAGTTGTGCTTTGATCATCAACCACAAGACTTTGCTTTTCAACAAAAGCCTTGATCATTTGCATCTCAGCATGCCACACTGTCCTTCCATACTGTACCACTGATTTCCACCAATATATAACCTCTAAGCTCTTACGTCTCAGACAAGGGTGTTAAGCAAGAGAATAAATTCTCCGCCACCATACAAATATATATATATATGTATGTATGTATGAATGTAAGTATGTATGTATTTATATATTTAGCAGAGATCAACGAATACAGTATAAAGGAAAACAATGTCAGACATACCATCCATTTGCAAGTCCATTCTGGGTCTCAATGAAATCGGAGGCACCTTATTCCTCATCCCATATGTCCAATACAGGAGAGAGGCCCCCGCATATCCAGTCTATCTCCAAGTACGTCTAGACAATCACCACTTATTCTTGGGTGTACATCCCAATCAAGACATCAGTAATCATCCAAATGATGTGAAGATCTTCGCTCTTCAACCACCGTCTTCATCATCGACTTTTAATCGTCGTATCAATTATTCAGAATGGGTTAAACCCAGTCTTTCCAAATAACTCGCATATTTTACAATCAAGTGCCATAAAAACATATCATACGCCTCATTTCAATCCAGAATATTCTTTTATTCAAATATTCACATCCTTAGGGAAAAGTTCCAATTGATTTTATCAAAGATATACTCTTTTAAATTTATTCCTTAATCTTCCTTTGGATATCAATTTCAAAAGATTTTGTTTTATCTTTCCACAATTCTAAACTAAATTAAGGTTTATAAAACTAGTCGGGATTATCGATCCATATCGAAGTAATTATTTAGTTATTAATCCCAATCCCAACTTATTCATTCCCTGGAGAAAAAATGGTAGTACCCCATATCTAACACCCATGGTGTTATCAGTAAATTTAATTACCATTTCACGTTCAAATCTAATAAGAGATTTAATTACCACTTGGAGTAAAACTAGTGGTACTCTATTCTCGATCATTTCATGAATTTGATAAATTTGATTTTCCCATTCTCATTCCAATCTAATTAAAGATTCATTAAAACTTTAATTCAGTTTTAATCTCAAAAATCATTACTATGATTATCCAAATTTAAGAAATTAATCTTATCTTTAACTGGGTTAAAGAACTAATGTCATTAAAAATACAGTTCACAATAAACCCAAATCAACTTCCATCAACTATGGAATCTTCACGAAAAACAGATCAATATATAATCGATATAAATTTCCGTATCCAATCAAAACTATAAATGGAATAATGGCAAAGCCTTTTAAATTCCATATATAGTAACGATCTTCCTTCACAGAAGCTCATCTCGATTATTACCAAAACGAATTCCATTCAATTCCAATTTAATAAATTAAATTTGAAAACTTTACTTTGGAAAATTTCCATTAAATTTTGATAAAAATATTTATAAATTCCAAATCATCTCTTCACTGTTAATTGGGTTAAAAAACAAATGTTATTTAAAACACCGTTCACAGTAAACCCTAAAAATCCAATTTCATTTCAATTCCAATTAAATATTAATTAATTGGTAAACTTCTCTAAATCTTATTTAAAATATTTATTCTTCCTCAACTGGTTTAAGAACAGTGTTTTTAAAGACACCATTCACGACAAACCCGAAATCCAATTCCATTTCAATTCCAATTAAATATTAATTAATTAGTAAACTTCTCTAAATCTTATTTAAAAGATTTATTCATTTCTCAACTGGGTTTAAGAACAGCATTATTAAATACACCATTCACGACAAACCCAAAATCCAATTTGATATTAAATACAAGGCTCTAAATAGAAATTATATCGGCTTATATTCAATATTAAATTCTGAAACTAAAGGATATCGTATTGGGAATTATGATATCTGTATCTTCCAAATTCCTCAACAATATCCGTATAATCACCAAATCTAATAACGAAATATTCCGAAGATTATTTCCACTCAAATCCATTTCAATTCATTCATTGGAAAATTCTTGTTATATTCAAACCCATTTTTCAAATCCAATTTATTTATTTAAAAACATTGGATTTTTATTCTACTCAATAACTAGTTCATTTTGATAAAATTATATTTTTTCCTTTTAAATCTTAATTTTTCACCCAAAATCTTTCCAAATCATTTATTATGATTTTACATAATTTTTTCATATTTTTAATAATTTTATTAAGGCCCATACAGTCGGTTTCCAATAATGGCCATCGAATTGCATCCATAGCGACCTTTTTTGAAATTGATTTGTATATATTTTAAAATCCAACTGTCCAAATTTAGATCTCTTATATCCATTGGAAAGCTATTTTCGATACGAACCCAACGGTTCCAGTTTCAAGCCATTATATATATATATATATATATATATATATATATAATATCGTCGATTTCCGTTCAAAACGTATTTTATAAATCGTTTATAAATTCATTTTAAAACGATTTCAACTTCATTTTCAATTTTAAATCAAAATTGAATATTCTATATCTTTGTCACATTGAAATGATAATATTTTCAAAATATCTAATTTTGAAATCTATTTCCTTTTCGTATCCATTTATAAAATGAATAAAGTAGATATAAAAATTCATTCGAGTTAAAACGTCGCAAATCTACTTAACTCGGCTCCATTCACTTTAATATTTTCGTGTCCATCCAAAATCGGACATCAAATTCACATTATGGTTATTCACTGGATATTATTTTAAAATATTCATTATTTTTAAAATATTCGTTATTGTAACACCCCACGTCTATTAATGTCACTCACAAGGGGAATGCATTAACTTCCATGGAGGTTTTAAGTGAATATAGAACAGAAAAATTACAACAAGACAGATAATAAGTAGTACTTGAAAATCTAAAACTTCATTTTATTGCAGCGGAATTTAAACATGTTTGTTACATCATAAAACCATAAGTTAGAGTCAAGTACAATATCCATCTTCATAAAAACAAAATACATAATCCCATTACACAAATAGCCATTAAAGAAGATAACAAGCTGGACTTTACTTCAACGGTCCAAGCTTTCCAAGAGAGATAAAGCAATCCAATCAAACTCCACTAGAGCTGGGCCCAACCTGAGGACCTGGAGGGGGAAAAAGGATAGAAATGGAGGGGGTCAGACATAAAGTCTGGCGAGTATGATAATTCTAACAATACTATTACCAAAATAACTAGACTAAGGCATAAGCTGGAAAACAAGGAAATGTCTATGAATTATTAGGTATGGAAGAGCCGATAAAGATAACGTTAAAGGCATACCTAATTACTAACGAATAATTACTACACTGCACTGCACATTACTACACTGCACCGCACCAGTCACCCTAAAGGTTGATCCCACTTGCTTCACACAGAAACTATATAAATAGCCTTACTTACCCCTAACTGACTACATAGGTGCCGTCTGCCCCTATCTTCACTAGGTGTACCCCACTACCCACTTGCGATCGACTCCCTACTCGTAGATACCCGTGCTGGCCCCATAGTGGGGTGTATCATTCCCCTAAAGTGGCAACCCGATACAGCTTGAGAATGCACGGCTTATACCTACACGATGCAACAACGTCTTACCTACCAGCCCGGGTCCACACACGCATATGAAACCCGTTGGACTTGCGTTGCCACCGCTCCCCATTTTGGCCTCTTATAGTCAAACCCAACATGCGTGTCCCGTCCTCGACTTGGGTCGAGCCCACAAAGATACGTTTGGGATACCAGTTGAAATGGGCCCCCACAAGCTACCCACCTAAGCTTGTCCACTAGTACATCCCACTTAACCCTCTTAGTCATGTTCATTTACATGTGTGTTTGGTTAAGTCTTACTAATCGTATTTCACATGCCACTAAGGGCACCCACTAGATTCCTCATGCCACCCAAGGCACCTACTTAACCCCATGTCCCACCTTACATGTTTATCTGGTTAAGTATTTCTCAATTCATTCAGGCCATAACCTCATAAAGACCTCTCACATTAGACTGGCATTTATGGCAGCTGGATTTGCCGGGCGGGTCCGGGCAGTCTTACACCATAAAAGAGTCTAACCTCGTGTCTTTACAACTGTTATGCTTTAGTTTAGGCCTAGGACCTCTCACATTGGGTTGACATTTGTGACCATTGGATTTGCCGGGCGGGTCCGGGCAGGTTTACGTCACAAACGAGTCCAACCTCGTGTCCTAAGCATTGATTATCACTTATAATCTTTTACCCCAGTTTTAATAATTCCCTATTCAAATTATTAATTACTTCCAATTTTAATGATGTCCATAATTGACTCAATTATGGCTATCCATTCATGGCATACAAAATCATATCAATTGCAACCCTACTTCTTAATATTAAATCCTTAATATTACCCCTACCCCACGTTTATACGTTCGCTTGTTCAACGCAGAATATATGTTAGACTCGAATAGTCTAAGTCATAGCACAAAGATAAATTATCACAACATATAAACAAATAAAATAAGACAATCATAATAGGGGTGGAACTTGCATAAACTACACATGTTAAGGATCTAAAGGTGTCAACTTGTTAAATGTCACAATTTACATGATATGATCATAACCCAAATTTATGTATAAACTTGCATATGGGGTTTTAGGCAACATAATGATGGTGTGAACTGGCATTGAATTTCACATATGTCATAGCATAATTCTAGATGTCATAATAGATGTCATGGCATATGTTCATAACTTTTACTAATCAACCTAAACTTGCATATGTGACTTGTCATATAGATCAACATAGCCCAAATAGTATCAATATTATAATTTGATTAACATGAATTAATTAGCATAGACAATAACATCATGACTTTAAAGCATGTATGATTTATCACAATTTAGCATAGAAAATTACAACCTATACAATATCATCATAGCATGATTCACAACATACAGGATATCATCATCCCATAACATAGAATTTACAACATACATGATAGCATAAGGCTTACAACAACATATATGACAATTCACATCATTCACTCATAATCCATTCATAACTTAATCTAATTAATTTAATAATCATCTTGTTAAGATCATCATACTCACAATTAGAGAAGAAAAGAGAGTCTTGATTTGCTTTAGATTCGAGTAGAATTAGAATTTGATTAGCTTTTCTTCCTTCTTAGTTGGCGGTGGCTAGACTGAGTTCCATGGCGGCGGTATGACGGTAGCTATTATATTTTTCATGTGAATTAGAGTGAGAGACTACCTAGGTATTTATAGAGTTTAGGATTTATTTAGACTGTCAGATCAACTCAGGATTAATCTCAGCCAACCAGATTAGGTCAAAACCCTAATGGGTCATCACTCAGTCAAAAACAGGCTCAGAACAAAAACTGCTCGGGGGGGGGGGGGGGGAGGTCGACCCCCAGGTCGACTGCCCAGTTGACCCTAGGGTCGACCTGGGCCTGGCGGGAGTTTTCCCGCATAGCCTGTTTTGACTCCGAATTTTGAATTTCTGAAATCTGTTTTGAATTTTCTGAAACTTCCGATGGCCATAACTTCTTCATACGAAGTCCAATTCACGCAAACTCGGACTCTATTTCAACCAGAATTCCGAGACGAACACAATGGCGCAACCCGTTTCCCACAATTCTCACGTCTGAGATTAGTTATTCTTTAATTTGTGAATATTAATATTAATAGAATTACGGGGTGTTACATTTTCCCCTCCTTAAAGGATTTCGTCCCCGAAATCTTCAAGTTAAGAAGAATGTATATACTAACATCCAATCGTCCATCTACTCAACCATCAAACACAGGTATCCATTGTCCTTATAGGCTTCTAATGCTTTTATGTTTAAATGCACAGTGTGTGTATATGTCCATATCTAATGCAAAATTAGGCGGTCCACTGATTCAATTGACCTCCTTAATGCAAATCATGATAGTGCCATGCGTCCATTATGTATGCAAAAGTTCCCTATTGCCAAATATTATCTCTATATGCATGCACAATCATCATCCGAATGCAGTATCCACATGATAATACAATCATCATACATCCATTTTACTAAATACAGCCATATATATGCAATATGCAATATGAAGTGACTGAGCCGATCTAGTGCCTAATAGTGTGTGTATATGCGTCCACGAGCAACCACTAGCAAACACTTGCATCCATCATACATAACATGTCTCAAACACATGTTTCAACCATAGGATTATCCTAACTAAAGGTCAAGAATACTAGCGAGAGGAAACTCTAAAGGTAAGATAAGTACAAGATAAGCGATAAAGGAGAAATTAAAGGACATACCCTCGAAAAGGAAAGGGTATCGTGAACGCATCTTCTCTTCTGTCTCCCAAGTAGCGTTGCTCTCATCATCTCCCCATTGTACTTTGACTAGTCTGACCTCTCGATTTCTCAGCTTCTTAATCGCAGACCCAAGAATACGCGTAGGAGCTCGTCGAATCGTCGCATCACGCTCTATCTCCACCTCTCTAAGCAAGTTCGGCTCTACCACTTCCGCGGTCTCGTGCAAGCACTTCCTCAAATGTGACACGTGGAATGCGTAGTGTACACCACTAAGTCTCTCGGGCAGCTCCACTCTATACGCCATCTGTCCAATCTTTTCCTTAATAGGAAACGGCCCTATGAACCTTGGTGCTAACTTCCCAACGGACCCAAAGCGAACAACGTTCCGTAATGGAGACACTTTGATAAAGACCATGTCCCCAACATCAAACTCAAGATCTGTCCTCCTCTTATCCGCATAAGATTTCTGTCTATCTTGCGCTGCTTTCATCCTCCTTCGAATCAAGTCGATTTTCTCCTAAGTCTCCCTAATCATATCTGGCCCAAGTAAGATCTTATCTGTAGATTCCCACCAACATGTAGGTGAACGACAAGGTCGTCCATAAAGAGCTTTGAAAGGTGCCATGCCAATGCTACACTGAAAGCTATTATTATATGCGAACTCCACCAATGGAAGATGCTCTTCCCATGTACCCCCAAAGTCTAGGATACATAGCCTCAAAAGATCCTCTAGAATACGATTCACCCTCTCGGTCTGGCCGTCCATCTGAGGATGATATGCAGTGCTCAAACATAACTGAGTCCCCACCGCTTCTTGCAAGCTCTTCCAAAATTCGCTAGTGAAAATAGGATCGCGGTCGCTCAC
The DNA here is from genome assembly GCA_030737875.1 of Allium sativum. Classification (NCBI taxonomy): domain Eukaryota; kingdom Viridiplantae; phylum Streptophyta; class Magnoliopsida; order Asparagales; family Amaryllidaceae; genus Allium; species Allium sativum. The sequence continues at coordinate 226,786,443 of CM060919.1, read as the reverse complement.
TATGCCAGAAGGAACACCGTGCAAACGAACTATCTCTCGGACGTATACAGAAGCTAACCATGGAGCAGTCCTCTTACTCTTCACGGGAATAAAATGGGCACTCTTAGTAAGTCTACCTACTATAACCCAAATTCCCGTGTTACCCTTCCTTGATCTTGGTAATCCATCCACAAAATCCATCGAGACGCTTTCCCATTTCCATAGTGGAACCTCCAATGGGTGAAGCAACCCACCGGATTTCTTTTGCTCCGCTTTTACTTGTTGACACACCAAGCATCTAGTGACATACTCGGCCATGTCCCTCTTCATACCGGCCCAAAAGAAAACTCACTTCATGTCCATGTACATCTTGTCCCCACCGGGATGAATGGTCATATTCGAACGATGTGCTTCGTCAAGAATAGTCTTCCTTAGGTCATCATCTTTTGGTACACAAAGTCTACCGTCCCTACGTAACCAACCCTTATCATCTAGGGTATACCTACGGAGATGGCTTGATGACTCCCCTCTTTTGAGCTTTTCTACTAACTCAACCAACTGTGGGTCGTCTCGCTGTGCCTCGCCAATCCGTCCCAAAAGCGTAGGTCTGACCTCCAAGGATGCTAGCAAACCGGGTACAAAGTCAATGGAAGGCCTCAAATCAAGCATAGAGATGAACTCTAAACTTCGCCGCTCAACAAACAAAGGACTTAAGGATAATCTTTTTCTACTTAAGGCATCTGCCACTATGTTACCCTTGCCAGGGGTATATGCTATTTCGAAGTCGTAGGATGCTAAGAATTCCATCCACCTTTGCTGCCTTAAGTTCAAGTCCTTCTGAGAGAACAAGTATTTTAGCGATTTGTGATCAGTGAATAATTCGAATTTCTCGCCAAGAAGATAATGATGCCAAGACTTAAGCGCGAAAACAATAGCGGCCAACTCTAGGTCATGCGTAGGGTAGTTTTTCTCATGCGCTCTCAACTGCCTTCCACCATAGGCTATTACCCTTCCCTCTTGCATTAGGACTGCGCCTAGTCCTGTCCCACAAGCATCGGTATAAACAGTAAATGGCTTACTCCCGTCTGGCAATAATAAGACTGGGGCTGAGGTCAAAGCTCTCTTCAACCGTTGGAACGCATCATCACAATTTACGTCCCATGTGAAAACTATGTTCTTCTTCGTCAAGCGTGTCAATGGAGCTGATATCCTTGCGAAGTCTTTGATAAACTTCCTATAGTAGCCAGCCAACCCCAAGAAACTTCTCACTTCGGTAGCATTTTTAAGGACCTTCCAATCTTGGATGGCCACCACCTTCGCGGGATCCACAGCTATCCCTTCCTTGGAAACCACATGCCCTAAGAATCGTACTTCCTTCCTCCAGAAGTGACACTTAGAAAATTTAGCTTTAAGGTTATGCGCTCGTAGGGTCTCTAACACTTCCCTAAGATGTAGGGCGTGCTCTTCTTCGTCCTTGGAAAAGATCAAGATGTCATCTACAAAGACTACCACGAATTTGTTAAGGTACTCCCTAAACACCCTACTCATCAAATCAACAAAGTATGCGGGGGCGTTTGTCAAACCGAAGGGCATCACTAGCCATTCATAGAAACCGTCCGGAGTCCTAAAGGCAGTCTTGTCTATGCTATCCTCAGCCACTCTCAATTGATGGAAACCAGTGGCTAAGTCCAACTGCAAAAACACTGAGGCGCCAACTAACTGATCGAAGAGATCGTCAATCCTCGGCAGTGGGTGTATGTTCTTCTTGGTAAGCTTATTAAGTTCTCTATATTCCACACAAAGTCTAAGGGACCCATCCGCCTTCGTGGCAAATACTACTGGAGCACCCCACTCCGATATACTTCATCTTATGAACCCCTTCTCAAGCAACTCCTTCACTTGCTTATCGAGTTCCCTCCTTTCACGTGGAGCCATGTGGCGTACTGGCAAAGATACTGGTTTCGCATTATCCACAAGATATATCCGAAAATCTATCTCCCGCTTCGGAGGTAAGCCCTTCACCTCCTCAAACACATCCGAGTATTCTCGGACCACTCTAACAGATCGTAGATTTTCTACAGACATGTCAAGCGATTCTAAATAACTTAGCATAACGGAATTTATGCGGTCACAAAAGATTTCGAGAGTGTTGCCAAGGCGAGTCACGAGCCTAGATACTCTCTTTTCACAATCAAGAATGGCCCCATTTCTGGATAACCAATCCATTCCTAAAATTAGCCCATAGCCCGTGAAGCCCAACACATAAGCATCACATCTAAACTCAACGCTAAGTATAGAAATTTTCAAATCCAAACACATCATGGACAAATAAGCTGAGCCCCCAATTGGATTCGAAACAACTAAGGGATCCTCTACTAAACTGGTGTTTAAGTGCAGTGATTCAACTAATGATGTAGAGATAAACGAATGCGATGCACCCGAATCGAATAAAGTATGGACAGGATGATCAAACAGAAAAACTAAGGTTTCAACAGAAATGGTTCTACCTCGTTCTTGCAGCGGTGGGACCGCGAGAGCCTGAACTTGTCCTCTTGCCTGCCCTGGTGCCATAAGAGCGTGCACCTGTCCTCCCGAGGTAGCTCCTGCCCTCTGCCCCTTCTTTGGGCAGTCCTTCACTAGATGTCCCGCTTCGCCACAGTGGAAACAGCCAGTCTTCTTTTTCTTTCGGCAATCCTTGCTGAGATGGCCTGGTGTCCCACAGTTAAAGCATTTCTTCTTTCCCTTGCCATTATTGTCTTTACCACCCTTCTTGTTTTGCTGTTGTGGTTTCTTATGATCCCCTTTCTTCTCGGGTGCCTTATCAGCTTTAGCGCCTTTCTCCTCGTGCATGAGTGTCATGTCTACTAGCTTCTCAAAGGAGGCCCCCATAGGGATGTGGGTCATAGCCAACCCTTGCAATGGTTCATTCAATCCATTAACGAACCTCAGAGCCTTCTTCTCCGGCGTGTTCACTAAGTCCAAGCCAAACCTTGCTAACTGATTAAATTTGTTAACATATTCTTTTACTGATGAGCTTCCTTGCTTCAATGTCAAGAACCTTTCCATATATAGATTCTCTTCTGCCCTTGAGAGAAACTTTGCCACTAACCTACGTCTGAAATCTGCCCAAGAATCAACAGGACGCTCCCCATTAGTGACCTCCCACCAAAACGAGGCCTCTTCCTTCATTAACCAAGCTGCTAATTTGACTTTCCTCCATTCTTCTACTTCAAAGATTTCTAGCAATTCTTCCACCTCCTTAAGCCAATCTCTAGCTTCCACAAACGTTTCTGATCGTTGAAAAGGTTTTCCACCCATAGCCTTAAAGTCCTTGCACGTCTTTGCAAAAGTATCAACGCGAGGAGGAGGAGGAGGAGCGGGTGCAACCGGTGGTGGAGGAACATTGGCTGGACCTGCAGCGGCCCTAGCCTCTAATAACCTCCTATACCATCCTGGTATCGTTACACCGTCCGGAAGGTTAAGATCTTCAGCCATGCTAAAACGAAAAAGGAAAGATTCAAAATGGAGAATTCGAAGGATAAAGATATATGGCTATTGGGGATTATGTTTTTCATAAAAACTTTCCTCTTAAAATCACTCATTAAGACATGTTTTTGAAAACACTTCTTCCAAAAATACTTTAGAAAAATAGTTTTTCTAAAAAAATTATCTGTTCTGGTAACCTTAAGCTCTGATACCACGTGTAACACCCCACGTCCATTAATGTCACTCACAAAGGGAATGCATTAACTTCCATGGAGGTTTTAAGTGAATATAGAACAGAAAAATTACAACAAGACAGATAATAAGTAGTACTTGAAAATCTAAAACTTCATTTTATTGCAGCGGAATTTAAACATGTTTGTTACATCATAAAACCATAAGTCAGAGTCAAGTACAATATCCATCTTCATAAAAACAAAATACATAATCCCATTACACAAATAGCCATTAAAGAAGATAACAAGCTGGACTTTACTTCAACGGTCCAAGCTTTCCAAGAGAGATAAAGCAATCCAATCAAACTCCACTAGAGCTGGGCCCAACCTGAGGACCTGGACGGGGAAAAAGGATAGAAATGGAGGGGGTCAGACATAAAGTCTGGCGAGTATGATAATTCTAACAATACTATTACCAAAATAACTAGACTAAGGCATAAGCTGGAAAACAAGGAAATGTCTATGAATTATTAGGTATGGAAGAGCCGATAAAGATAACGTTAAAGGCATACCTAATTACTAACGAATAATTACTACACTGCAATGCACATTACTACACTGCACTGCACCAGTCACCCTAAAGGTTGATCCCACTTGCTTCACACAGAAACTATATAAATAGCCTTATGTACCACCAGCTGACTACATAGGTGCCGTCTGCCCCTATCTCCACTAGGTGTACCCCACTACCCACTTGCGATCGGCTCCCTACTCGTAGATACCCATGCTGGCTCCACAGTGGGGTGTATCATTCCCCTAAAGTGGCAATCCGATACAGCTTGAGAATGCACGGCTTATACCTACACGATGCAACAACGTCTTACATACCAGCCCGGGTCCACACACGCATATGAAACCCGTTGGATTTGCGTTGCCACCACTCCCCGTTTTGGCCTCTTATAGTCAAACCCAGCATGCGTGTCCTGTCCTCGATTTGGGTCGAGCCCACAAAGATACGTTTGGGATACCAGTTGAAATGGGCCCCCACAAGCTACCCACCTAAGCTTGTCCACTAGTACATCCCACTTAACCCTCTTAGTCATGTTCATTTACATGTGTGTTTGGTTAAGTCTTACTAATCGTATTTCACATGCCACTAAGGGCACCCACTAGATTCCTCATGCCACCCAAGGCACCTACTTAACCCCCATGTCCTACCTTTCATGTTTATCTGGTTAAGTATTTCTTAATTCATTCAGGCCATAACCTCATAAAGACCTCTCACATTAGACTGGCATTTATGGCAGTTGGATTTGCCGAGCGGGTCCGGGCAGTCTTACACCATAAAAGAGTCTAACCTCGTGTCTTTACAACTGTTATGCTTTAGTTTAGGCCTAGGACCTCTCACATTGGGCTGACATTTGTGACCACTGGATTTGCCGGGCGGGTCTGAGCAGGTTTACGTCACAAACGAGTCCAACCTCGTGTCCTAAGCATTGATTATCACTTATAATCTTTTACACCAGTTTTAATAATTCCCTATTCAAATTATTAATTACTTCCAATTTTAATGATGTCCATAATTGACTCAATTATGGCCATTCATTCATGGCATGCAAAATCATATCAATTGCACCCCAACTTCTTAATATTAAATCCTTAATATTACCCCTACCCCACGTTTATACGTTCGCTTATTAAACGCAGAATATACGTTAGACTCGAATAGTCTAAGTCATAGCACAAAGATAAATTATCACAACATATAAACAAATAAAATAATCCAATCATAATAGGGGTGAAACTTGCATAAACTACACATGTTAAGGATCTAAAGGTGTCAACTTGTTAAATGTCACAATTTACATGATATGATCATAACCCAAATTTATGTATAAACTTGCATATGGGGTTTTAGGCAACATAATGATGGTGTGAACTGGCATAGAATTTCACATATGTCATAGCATAATTCTAGATGTCATAATAGATGTCATGGCATATGTTCATAACTTTTACTAATCAACCTAAACTTGCATATGTGACTTGTCATATAGATCAACATAGCCCAAATAGTATCAATATTATGATTTGATTAACATGAACTAATTAGCATAGACAATAACATCATGACTTTAAAGCATGTATGATTTATCACAATTTAGCATATAAAATTACAACCTATACAATATCATCATAGCATGATTCACAACATGTAGGATATCATCATCACATAACATAGAATTTACAACATACATGATAGCATAAGGTTTACAACAACATATATGACAATTCGCATCATTCACTCATAATCCATTCATAACTTAATCTAATTAATTTAATAATAATCTTGTTAAGATCATCATACTCACAATTAGAGAAGAAAAGAGAGTCTTGATTTGCTTTAGAGTTGAGTAGAATTAGAATTTGATTAGCTTTTCTTCCTTCTTAGTTGGCGGGGGCTAGACTGAGTTCCATGGCGGCGGTATGATGGTAGCTATTCTATTTTTCATGTGAATTAGAGTGAGAGGCTATCTAGGTATATATAGAGTTTAGGATTTATTTTGACTGTCAGATCAACTCAGGACTAATCTCAGCCAACCAGATTAGGTCAAAACCCTAATGGGTCATCACTCAGTCAAAAACAGGCTCAGAACAAAAACTGCTCGGAGGGGGGGGGGCAGGTCGACCCCCAGGTCGACTCTATAGTCGACCTGGTAGGCAGGTCGACTGCCCAGTCGACCCTAGGGTCGACCTGGGCCTAGCGGGAATTTTCCCGCCTAGCCTGTTTGACTCCGAATTTTGAATTTTGAATTTCTGAAATCTGTTTTGAATTTTCTGAAACTTCCGATGGCCATAACTTCTTCATACGAAGTCCAATTCACGCAAACTCGGACTCTATTTCAACCAGAATTCCGAGATGAACACAATGGCGCAACTCGTTTCCCACAATTCTCACGTCTGAGATTAGTTATTATTTAATTTGTGAATATTAATATTAACAGAATTACAGGGTGTTACAGTTATTTTAAAATATTCTTTATTTCTGAATCGGAATGCGACTCAACCAATTACCATATAATTTCAGTTATGTGGATTTCATGAATCGCATGTATTCAACAATATTGATAAATAATCGTTAACCATTAAAACATCATCCAAAGTACAATTTACAAATATATAATCGTTAAAATAAATACATAACGCTCATCACAACCTATCAACCATTGATTGACATACAACTAAATATTGGGATTAGTTTATGTCAAATATCATCTCAATACCCGTATGGAGTTTTCAAACAAAAAATACTGATTATTATCTGTGCACTTGGGCGATGTGTAAAATTTATCGTCCCAATCAACATCACTTAAATAGGTGTAAAAAAACAAGTCGCTCGACTTGTAAATGAATATTTATTCCAATTTCTACTATTTAAATTATAAATGGAAATTTATAATTTTAATTTCAATTTCCATAATAATATTTTAATATGTTAATCATTCTAACATCACAAACAAAACACAATATAGTCAATTAAATCGTCCATGGTCTATGGACGAAGGAGGTGAGCTAACAGGCATCGTGTACAATTTATAATGATTAAAACTGATAAAAATATACACTGGCAATTCTATATATATTTTTATACATGAATACAGTAACATGATAAAATATAATTTAGTGAGATGGAGTTCTCACTTTGGTTTCCATTCCTCCATTCTTTATTTGAGGATTGTATTTTTCAACTAAATTAAACACACGTTTAATTTAGCTGAAAATCCAATTTGCTCTATTTCCATTCTGGTCAGTTCCACGTTGTATCATTCGTTGTCATGATCGCAATGGATCTAAAATCATCGATATTGGACCTCTTATGAAGAAGATACGATAATTAATACCTTAATTACATAATATAACTAATCCAAGATAATTAAATTTAATTAATAACCTAAATTAATTCTAATCCCGTCGTTATCTCCTACCCAGGTATCACGCAACCTTCAGAACCCAAAACCTTGACATCTAAGAAATCGACGCAACCCCTTACTCCGTTGATCGGAGGACCATCTAAGCGTGCCACCACTTCCGTCTTGACTTCCTCCACCGACGTCGCCTCCCTCGTGAAACTCGAACCCCCTTCTAGTGCCGGACCAAAGGTGCAGCTTTGTGCTTCCAAAACTCATGAACCACAAAATTTTAAATCATCACAACCATTAAAACTTTAGATCATGGTCTTCTCTTTGATTTTGTTTTAGGAGTTTTTGAATTAAAGGATTAAATTTCAAGAAAAAGGGGAATGGAAATCGGAGCATATCCACCATTCATTGCAGTGAAGGCGGCGGTTCCTTTTTCTGAGCTAGGATTTGGCTTGGAAATAATATTTATATTTATATTTTAATATTATTTTAATTCAAAAATACTTTTTTATTGTTACGAATTCCAAATCCAACCCAACGACTATCGCCCTAGCTAAATACCCCTATTTCGGATATAATGGAATATGTTTCGTAAGCCAATTAGACTGTTTCGATCAGTTTTTATCAAAATTAAATATAAATTAGTATAACGGTCGATATTGAATTTCAACGTACAATTTAATTTACCGAGGCCACATACTGACTCCAAAAATTACGAATAATGGAATCTAGCTATGTTTTGACGATATGGTCCTAACAAAACTAGTTTCGTCGAATTTGGAGATTGCTTAAAAAATGGCCTTTTTCTAGTTGATTAAATTTAAACTAAAATTACCAAACACATTTAAATTCACTGCGCTCACATATTAATTCCAAAAATTATGAAATTTGAAACCTGACTATAATTTGACATTCCGGATCCAACAAAAGTGGTTTCGTAAAAAACGGAGGTCGTTTGCAAAATGGCTATTTTTAAGGGCTATATAATTATTTAAAATATAATTAGATTCCATACGACTATTTTGACTTCTAAACTGGTCATAACTTTCAAATTATATTATGAAATCTAAACTTTTCACATCTATTAGAAAGATATTGTTAAACAAATTCAAATGTTTCTGGTTTTACTGAAATCTGATTTGTTTTGAATCTTATACATTCAATTGAAATTAGAAATCGAATTTTCAAACTACCGCGCCATTTCAAACTCTATTTATAATTAAAATAAATTTATATGTTCTAACCTCATTTAAAATAAAATTTTAGTTGTTATTATTTAAAACAAATCATTTTAAAAATTCAAAACCCATTAAAATAGCTAAAATAAAAATTTATATTGATTCAGAAATTCTGGGTTGTTACAAAATGGGAAGAGGAGCGCGTTATGTCTTTATACGTTTTATCTTAATGTTTTTTTAAGATTGGTGAGGTTAAGTAATGAAATGTGTTGCACATTAAGAAGGTAAAGAAGAGGGAAGAGAGAAAGGTGCAGTCCAAATAAAAGAAACGTGCTTTCGATTTGCTTGTTTTGGCATATTATTATAATATTCCCTTTTTTGCATGAATAGTTTGAGAATGTAGAAAGGTATTTATGGGAAACGTGAATAGTTATAAATATAGAATGACGGATGTTTTTTTATGAAGGAATAGTTAACATGAAAGCGAAAGAGAAATAGTGTATAAGGAATAGTTAGAGACGTGTTATAACTTTTTTACTTATTTATTAGTCAATGAATGTGCCAACTTTTAATTAGGAGATGGGCTACATATGAAAAGAGTAATTAATGCGTTGGAATTCGAAATATCGCAGTTTGAAATCTAAACAATACTCCAGGTGAAAGTTGAAAGGTGGCAACAAAAATTTACATCACTATAACATAGAATTAACATTTATAACATTCTTTTCTTATGTTACAAATGATCCAAGGGTAGTTTTATGGTATCGTGTTGGTACTTGCAACAAGTATATGTCATGAGTAAATTTATGGTATAAAATAAAATAGAATTCAAACATTAATTTAGATAGCTACCATTGCATTTGTTGTCAAATCCTTTTTCTTCCATTAAGGAAATTTCTTTTGGCATTTTTTTCCATATAACATGCATAACTAAAAGAAGGGATGCGTTCAAATCTCAAATAGAAAAATTCAAAAGAAGTAATGAACTCGTACACTATTCTGCCACACAAAATTAGATTCATTCACTAATTTTAGAATTTGAGTTGCATTTAACATAGGCCCAACAACTATGTTCACACTTATAATTTAATGTTAGTGCATGTGTTATTACTTGCATGAAATTTCATTAATGACCATCAACCATAAAATTGATATAAACTATTTAAATGAAAGTGCCAAAAATCAGAATTCAATAAAATGAACGTAGACGTATTATATTTAAATATTTCAAGAATCATTTATGGAAAGTGATTAAGATCAGAGAACCCCTTTTTCTATTGTTGTTATTTGATTATAAATTTCAATGTTAAATTTTTATTAACTACGCTAGTTTAAATATACGTTATTCCAGTATGTTTAAACTTCCATTATATGTAAAACTTAATAGGGATGTTCCTTAATTTATTATCAGCTATCGCATTAGTTCATATATTAACCATTAAAATAAAATCAAGGGTTCAACTGTTAAATTTTATCGATAATAACTCAAAGTTAGTTATTCCAAATGCACATACAATTTGATAATTTTCATTATTATCAATCATAATTTAACCAATTATAAAGTGTTGTTTATCACAAATAAAATTTTAAATCATTCATTAATAACATCATAATTTTATTTAGAAACCATTTTAAATTAAATAATTTAATTTAATTCAACAATTTAAATGGTAAAATTTTAGGGGATGTTACATGTGGGAAAAATTTGGTGGAATTCCAAGAGAAAAAATGTCGCATGTAACATAGGGAATGCACATGATTCCTGAGGATTGGATTTCATTGTAAGGGTGTAGATTCTATGCTGATGGTGATAGATGGTCGGGCTTATGAAAAGATGCATGATGGTGATCTTGGTTCTAGTGATTGATGGCTGGAGGTAGAGGATGCATTCATGGTTGTGCACTAAAATTGGGTTACATGTATTCGATAGAAGGGGGAAGAAGAAAAGGGAAGGTGGGTGCGGGTTAGAACCGTAGTAGGCGGGTTTAGAAAGTGGGCTTGGCTCATTTTGTGTTGGATGAGCAACTTATTTGTTTAAGTTAAATTACGAACTAAATATATGCTAGTTTGAAAATCCACATCTTGCTCATGCTTAGTCCGATCGATGAATGGATTAATGCGTTGAATTCGTATAAACAAGCTTGACAGTGTAGTGTAGTTTATTTGCAGGTTTGATAAGCTTTGATTTATGACGTACTAAAATGGACAAGAGATGAATGATGTTATTTCCACAATAACATCGTTAAAATTTTCACACCTTAATATGTGATATTTGTTTTTCCAAATAAATACCATCACATGATTTTTAATAGTGTAGATCATTTTAGACATATAATGAGCAGAATAAAACCTCATTATGTGCTTGCTAAGTGATAGTTTAAATTGTGCGATTAATTGCTATCAATATTGGTTATTATTAACGAAATAGTTGTTTAACTATTGATTGTGAACCGTGGATCGCCAGATCCTTTGTAGCTTGGAAGTATTGTATGTGACATTAGTATATAAACCCATTTGGATATGGAAGTATATGGCAACTTATGTAAGTACCATTGTGATCCCTAAGCTTTAGATTTGAAATTTGTTTTCTAAACGGTTAAATTGCTAAACGAAATTGAATCTGTAGCTAATATTCCATTTAGAAATGTTTAAAAAGTTCTTATTAATGATCTTAAGAAGGATTGAATCTTAATTAAAACAATTTCAACCGATATTATTTATTGAGACTAATTTTACTAATTAATTAATTGATTAGGATTTATGACCTAGAATTAGTTTATCAATGATATTTTGATTTCCTAATTATTTCGTAACTTGTTAAAGTATGATTTATACTTAAGCTTTAATCAAGAAGTTAATTATAAATTATCATAATTAATTAAGGTTAAATATTGTTAAATAATTTATTAAATAATAAATCATTTTTTAAAGTATTTGGTTAAGTTTTAAGATTAATTATTTTACAAGTGTTTTAAATACTTATTAATTATTAAAAGAGGTTTTACATTATTATTTATTTATTAAATAAACATGATTTGAGTTATTAAACTTATTTATTTAATGATGAAATATTATATAATTATTTATATAAAGGTTAAATAAATACTTAATTAGTATTTAAGGATAAAAAATTGTTTAACTATTATTTAATGGTAAATTATTATGTAATTAAAAATTGGTTAAGGTCATTATTGTCTTATTTTAAAAATGTTAGGGATGTTTTATATTTATAATGATTATTTTAAGTAAATTAATTATTTTATTTAATGGTAATTTATAGTTAATTAACTATTACGAATAAGGGATTTAAACTAATTAATTATTCTAATAATAACGATTATACTCGTTAAATTCTATTTAAATGTGCTTCAAAAGTCAATCCGGCTATTTAATAGCGAGGTTTAGATTCAAATGAATCATTTTTACTAAATGTATTCAAGATTGTAGCTTGTTAGTTAATTAATTTATTAACTAGCCAGGGTTATGTTAATTTAATTAACTTAAGATTGAGCTTTAAATTCAATAGTTGATCTTGAAGTGGATTTAAAGCTAATGAGTCAATATTGATAAACAAAATTAATTAATTGAAATAAATAAGGTAAAATGTGATTCGAATTCATTAGAGAATGAAAGAATTAATTATAGAACTTATTTTGGAATGAATTTCATTTGAAAATTTGGCAAACTTAAGTTAGATGTTTTATAACTCGAGATAACTAACTTCTATTATTCTGAAAATGAAGGTGACGTCGAGTCAAGGTCTAAAAGGTAAATGAATACCGCATCTTGAACGATTTCATTTATATTTTAAGAATAGTTTAGTTGTGATTGAGAGTTGAGTTTAGGAATTTAAATCGTTATTACCATAAATTATTTGTTACTTCAAAGACAAGACTTAGAAGTTAAGTGAAGTGTTTTAGGTTCTAATAACCCACTAATGACTAAATAGAAATGAGAAACCATTTCAATTGGTTTTGAAATACATATTATATCAAAGGTGTAACGTCCCGCATTTTTATCGATTTGTATTTGAATATCTAAATCAGTTTAAATATTGAAAACCTAATATAAGTGGATTTATATATTAATTGAAACGAAGTTGAACGTATGAAAATATATATTAAATATAATCGAGGCCGTAATATCGCGGCAGTTCGAAATTTAACGTTCTGAACTTCAACTGAGCGTACATGATTCGTTATTAGTCGGATTTCTTCGAAACAAGAAGCGTTGGAATCTGTTGAACTGTATCTTTCTAATGGAAGTGAAAAACCAAGATTTCGTATTTTAAATGGGAAGTTATGTCCAAATTAAATATTCAGAAAAGCAGCGGTATATTCATTTTTGGCCATAATGGTTTATTTGAAATAACTACATACCGGATTCGAATTTGAACAGGGTTCTTTTGAGACATAGTTATAATTTAATTTTTAGAATTTTACTGTAATTTTTAAATAATTAAATAAGCAACTTTTTATTTGGAGTATTTTGCACCCTATATCGATATTTTGGGGTTTCAAAATATGAGTTAAGCTACCAATATTAGTATATTTTCGGGATCGTGGCACCTCATTGGACATGACCGTATTCTTAGTTATGTCCGTACTAGCTCAGACATGAACGTAACATAGTGCGCTTAAATTTTGGAAAAAAAACAAAAGGAGACAAACAAATAGTGTGAAGCTACCATGCGTTTCATTTCCAATATAACATGTCATCAGAACAACTAAAATGGCTCATCTATCCAAAATAAGAAATGAAAGGAAGTGATAAAACATTACACATCTATCCATAGTCTTCATCACATTAATGGAATACATGCTAGCCATACCCAACTCACGTTCTGTCTTATCATTTCGTTTGCATAGCCAAAAAGAAAATATAATCAAATCAAATCCAATATAGTATAAACCTATATGCTGCGTGATGTATATACAATATAGGCTTGCACATGCCTAAATGTACTAAGCTGGTTTTACTCTGAATACTCCATGCCGAAGAAAGCAACAATAATTGTATTTTCAAATCAATCCCCTCTGAAAACCTTAAGCTACAGCCAACCCCCATATACTGACCAAAACAGACCTAAGGAGCCATATTTTCCTATACTTTAGCAGTTCACATCTGAAATCTTATGTATATTCAAATCGTATCCTATCATAAACCCAAAGACAACTCAATACAGCTATGTCCTTCATCGTGCAGATCCTGGGCACCTGCAAATCGATCAACGCAGCTATGAGTTTTCAAATTCACGCAGAACCTATATGAAAAGGCAGACACCCTTGTTTCAAATCCAACGTGACAATAAAAAGGGAACTCATCGCAGTCTATAGCTAATCTACAAGCTACCTATTTGCCTATTCCTTGATGGCCAAGGATTTGCGGATTCTATAAATACAGGGGGTTCGTCGCTCCTGTCTATTTTACTGAACGAAACTCAACAACTGAAAAAAAAACAAGAGTTCTTTTGTGGCCGATCTTTTTCCCTGTAGCCGTGTTAGGGGCTGGTCGACGCAAGGAGTTCGATGCGTGCGAGCAGTTTCACTTGACGGTGGGCGAGCGAATGCAGATTGCAGATATGTCATGAATGCTTGGGGTTAAACGCAAATTACTGGGAGTTTTGGTTTTTCGTTTTATGTTGAAACAAGGGTACAATATGGGGGAAGAAGCAGTAGAGGGGAGGAGTGGTTTTGAAGGGAAGCGGTACTTTTGGGATGCATAAAGAAAACAAGATGGGAGGGAGAAGACTGTGGACGTAGAGTTTGGAGGAGGACTTGGATATTATAAGTAAAAAAAAAAGAGCTTGCGCAGGTGAACGAAATTAAGGGGAAGTGGAGAGCTGGGTGAACTAAGGCAAACGTGTTTGTTATGATGGTTGAAGCATATATATGGTGGAGTTTTGTTTTGAAGCTGTTTGTGGTTTGGTGGTAGGAGGTGTTGCATTACTGGAGTTGATATTTTTGACTCGGGGAGTAGTGTATGGTGAACCGAATGGTGAAGTAGCAGTGAAAAACGTTGATGGAAAAGCGGATCGATGAAGGAGCAGTGTGGGGATAAGTCGGTCGTGGCCTTTGTTTTGTTGGAGTTACGCTAGAAGCAGTTAACGGGAGAGAGGAAGATGATACAGTATGGAGTGGTTTACGGCTCATTAATGGCAGAATTGAACATCTGGTTTGCTTGACTGACGCACATCGCTATTTAACGATTAATGCGCAAAGGTGAGTAAATTCACTAACTCTGTTTTATTTAAAATATTTTAATTATATTTTAAATAATGGCTGAATGCTGTGTGATGGTCGTTTAGGTAAATTACAGTTAAGTTGGTTAAAATTGATATACATTGTTGCATATGTACACATCATTGGTTGGATACTGATTTGACTAACCTCGGTGAATGCAGGAAATCCGATTGGAGGAACCCAACCAGATTCCTCAATATTTATATGTACCATTTGTTTTATATATTCACTGTTTGAACCCAAATGACATATAAATCCTGTGTGATATTGATGTTGAATGGAAATTCAACAACGATTTTGATTTAATCAATAGACTGTATCGATTAAGAAAATGGCAGCAGACGACCGTAAATTCATCTTTTTGTTAAGACGTTGAATTGTCATCAGACGAATCAACGAGGTTAAATTTATAAAAATTATATTTTTATAATTGAGGCAAAGTTTTAAAATCATAATAGAAGTTTTATTATAAATTAATACTTTGTGGTTACTTTTATAAAGTGAATATGAACGATTGTTTTAGACATTCTATATAAGGTTATAAGGAGATAAAAGTTGTAAATTATCCTATGAGTAAAACTTTTTGGATAATAAAGAAATAAATTGTTTTACTTCAGCAATGAATTATTATTATTTAATTTTTAAAGTAATTGTTTCTTAAATGGATTTAATTTAAGATGGCAAGGAGTTGTAATGGTATGTTACTTGAATTAAGTATAACAATTCAAGTAAAAAGTAGAACGACTAAAGATAGAACGTAAACGCGTTTTGGTAAAGAAGTTATAAATGAAATTATATAAAGAAAATGAAATGAAAAGTTAATGTTTAAACAACTGAGTTTTTAAAATAAGGATATGGCGTCATAAAACCATATTTAAAATATAGCAAGAAGTACGTTTTGACGGATTTTAAAGTATAAGGGGTTAGAGTTACGAACATATATCTATTCTAAGATAAGAATGTTGTTGATCAAGGTCTGAGAGGTAATTAAAATACCCCAACTTGAACGGCTTCACTATTATCGAGGGATGGAATTTGTTTGTAGCGGAAAGAGATGTCAAGTTTTTTTTGTAACGGAAAGAGATGTCAAGTTTTTTGTAACGAAAAGAGATGTCAAGTTTTTTGTAACGGAAAGAGATGTCAAGTTTTTTTGTAATGGAAAGAGATGTCAAGTTTTTTGTAACGGAAAGAGATGTCAAGATTTTGGTAGCGGAAAGAGATGTCAAGATTTTTGTAGCGGAAAGAGATGTCAAGATTTTTGTAATGGAAAGAGATGTCAAGATTTTTGTAACGGAAAGGGATGTCAAGATTAGTGTAGGGGAATATGACAGCGTATTGCAAGTCTTAGAACTATAGCAATAAAATAACGCTGTTGACTAGGTTTAAGCGTGACTGTTTATGTCGAGATTAGTTATAAAGGGGAATATCACATCGTATGACAAGTTTTGAAATATAACGATAAATTAGCGTTGTTAACCAAGCTTAAGCGTGATTTTGAGAAATATCTAATTATATATGAGAATTTGAATAATAAAACAAATGCTAAATAGAAGTGTCCGTGATTGTGTAATGTTAGTTGAACATTTGAATGAATGTTGTTTTTACTTCGATAGTTGAATAACCGACTATCGAAGTGTTTTGACCATCGTTGTCAATACGGAGAGACCGGTTGGATTTATTATCCGAAACCACTCCGTATAGGCATAAGCGCTGCGAATTTGATTATGCTGAAGAAAATTGAAGACAGAGTGAAATGCAAGGGTCGTCCTGATCCAGAATGGTGTTTTCTGTTTGTCCAGTCCCAGGACAACTTGTATGGACGAATGTCTGACAAAGTATTCCTAACGGTCACATAAGACGATCTTTTCAAGATATTACGTCTGGTGGCGGAGAAATTCGTTTCTCTTAGATTTTATACCCATAATATTTTTGGGGAGATCAACTAGTGATTTGATGGGTTTGACGATGTGGCATTCAAAGTGTATAGTGGCTAGATGTTCTAAAGGATGGATGTAGCCTCAAGCCTCACAATCAGGAAATGACAAAAATCGGGCAGGCAGCATGGCTATGTGGGTCGCTCCCATTAGGGTGTATAATCGCCTATCTAGAGAAATTCCTTTTGTTTCTTACTCTATCGATTCTGCCCATTCGGGAAACGGTGGTTTGAGCCCAACCGTTGGTGATATACATTCGATACACTCAAGCGAAATGAGTGGTCGGTCATGTGTGGGCCGGGTTGCAAGACGTTCTTGTTGAACCAAGTGTATTCGCCTCTAGAGATACACGATCGGCAGGTGGTCCCATACCTTGTCATAGTTGGAATCCAATCTCCAATAAGCGCCCTGCGGTTTTTGATTTTATACTATATATGTAGAGCGTGAGATGTAAGCGTTCTGCTATTTGGTTATTTACGTGATTAGACATTATTATAATATCACTGGATTTTGATATCAAAATGTTTTGGGTTATAGTAAGGTAAAAACCGTCCATGTATATGTGTGGGTTGGTCTTACTATTATCCTTTTGTTTCGAAAGGGATTTTCAAAGTTAAACTGTATGGTTGGAATTTACTCACACCAGTCCCACGACTGACCCAGAGTTTATTTTGTTTGTTTTCCCTAAACTCTTGGGTGCCCAAATTTGTTCGGGCAGTCAAGTGTTTCAGGAGTTTACAGATTCACTTGGAGGAGCTCGAAGCAGGTGGCTCCACTGATGGTTTTTTAGAGTTATTTCGCTGTATCAAATGATGTACGGTACTCTGATATGGTATGTAAATACAAACAGATTTGTATTTCAAAGTTATGTTATATAATATATGTTATTCGTTCCGCTGTGAGATTCGTGTTTAATCTGATTATGCTCAGTTATCTTCTTCTTCTTTTATTCTATTAGTTCTATCTTTTCTATCTCACCCTCTAATTTCTTTCTATTAATGATCCGGTATTTTCGATGTCTGAACAGTCGACGTTGGGTTTTGTGTCGATTTTCGGAGTCGAAAATCCTGTGGTCGTTACAGTGGTATCAGAGCTGAAGGTTAAGTGATTACCTTGGCTATGTGGTGTGACTCAATAGAGATAAGGTTAGTAGTACCTTAGATTGAGTTTGAGTGTATATATATGAGCGCGTATTTGTAAATTTATATAAAAAACTGTTTTATATTGTGTTGATTGGTTTGGCAAATGGTTTATGAATTCTGGTCGATACTGGATTGCAAACTGTATCGATAGGTGTTCTAAAATCTTGAACAGAGCAATTCAACACAGTATGTTTTGAAAGAAAGGGTAAGTGAAATAATCTTACCAAAAATATATTTGGATATAAATAAAGCATATATATTGTAATTATCTAATATATATTGAAAGTGTTGATTGTTATTATGATCAAATAAGATAATAATTGAGTTGGTTAAATAACCAATCGAAATATTATATAAGTATAATATGCAAAATCAGATGAACTAAATCTGAGTTAAAACCAGAAGTTAAATAAAACTCTGGAAACTTGGAAAGGAGTTGGAAATAATATTTGGATTAAATATATGGGAATTTTAAAATCCTAGGAGATTTGAAATTGTTTTCCAAGTGCTGTGAAAGATATTTTGAAGAAAAATTCAAAATGGGAGTGTTTTAGAAATGAGTTTTTGAAAGTAATATAGTGTTGAACTCACTTTGACCACTGGAAAATAGATTCTGATGATGACGGCCACATTATCAGTGTTCATTTTCGAGTTTCTAAGTGACGGATTACTACCAAAGATTTTGTTTTTGAATTAGTGTGAGAAAATAAGTTGTTAGAAATTCAAATGTTTTAAATAATATATGATTTCAAACTGATTTGAAACAAAACCCAATAATTTTAATTTCGAAATTTAAAATTTACTTACGAAGTAAATAAATAGAAATTTAACGAAGTTGAATAAATTGGAATAGAATTAAACTTGGTAAAGTAAGTGAATTTGTGAAATGAGATATTGGATTGAAAACGAGTTTGGTTATGAAATTGGATTGTTGACCAAGAATTTGGAAGTGAGATGGAACTGGAAGTTGAAACGAAATGGGGCTTGAGTATAAGAGAATTATCGATATAAGGATAAAAGATTCGACGCAAGGATTGAGTTATTGGGATGCGAAGTATGAAATTTTCAACCAACCAGGTTGTGAGGAATTAGAATTAGAGCATCTTCACTTCTTAGCAATTTCGAGGACGAAATTATTTTTAGGGGGAAGGAATGTAACGTCCCGCATTTTTATCGATTTGTATTTGAATATCTAAATCAGTTTAATTATTAAAAACCTAATATAAGTGGATTTATATTTTAGTTGAAACGAAGTTGAACGTATGAAAATATATATTAAATATAATCGAGGCCGTAATATCGCGGCAGTTCGAAATTTAACGTTCTGAACTTCAACTGAGCGTACATGATTCGTTATTAGTCGGATTTCTTTGAAACAAGAAGCGTTGGAATATGTTGAACTGTATCTTTCTAATGGAAGTGAAAAACCAAGATTTCGTATTTTAAATGGGAAGTTACGTCCAAATTAAATATTCATAAAAGCAGCGGTATATTCGTTTTTGGCCATAATGGTTTATTTGAAATAACTACATATCGGATTCGAATTTGGATAGGTTTATTTTGACACATAGTTATAATTTAATTTTTAGAATTTTACTGTAATTTTTAAATAATTAAATAAGCAACTTTTTATTTGGAGTATTTTGCATCCTATATCGATATTTTGGGGTTTCAAAATATGAGTTAAGCTACCAATATTATTATATTTTCGGGATCGTGGCACCTCATTGGACATGACCGTATTCTTAGTGTTGTCCGTGCTAGCTCAGACATGAACATAACATAGTGCGCTTAAATTTTGAAAAAGGAGACAAACAAATAGTGTGAAGCTACCATGCGTTTCATTTCCAATATAACATGTCATCAGAACAACTAAAATGGCTAATCTATCCAAATAAGAAATGAAAGGAAGTGATACAACATTACACATCTATCCATAGTCTTCATCACATTAATGGAATACATGCTAGCCATACCCAACTCATGTTCAGTCTTATCATTTCGTTTGCTTAGCCAAAAAGAAAATATAATCAAATCAAATCCAATATAGTATAAACCTATATGCTGCGTGATGTATATACAATATAGGCTTGCACATGCCTAAATGTACTAAGCTGGTTTTCCTCTGAATACTCCATGCCGAAGAAAGCAACAGTAATTGTATTTTCAAATCAAACCCCTCTGAAAACCTAAAGCTACAGCCTACCCGCATATACTGACCAAAACAGACCTAAGGAGCCATATTTTCCTATACTTTATGTAACACCCCACGTCCATTAATGTCACTCACAAAGGGAATGCATTAACTTCCATGGAGGTTATAAGTGAATATAGAACAGAAAAATTACAACAAGACAGATAATAAATAGTACTTGGAAATCTAAAACTTCATTTTATTGCAGCGGAAATTAAACATGTTTGTTACATCATAAAACCGTAGATCATAACCAAGTACAATATCCATCTTCATAAAAACAAAATACATAATCCCATTACATAAATAGCCATTAAAAAGATAACAAGCTGGACTTTACTTCAACGGTCCAAGCTTTCCAAAGAGAGATGAAGCAATTCAATCAAACTCCACTAGAGTTGGGCCCAACCTGAGGACCTGGAGGGCGAAAAAGGATAGAAATAGAGGGGGTCAGACATAAAGTCTGGCGAGTATGATAATTCTAACAATACTATTATCAAAATAACTAGACTAAGGCATAAGCTGGAAGACAAGTAAATGTCTATGAACTCTTAGGAAGATAAAGATAGTGTTAAAGATAATGTTAAAGATAACGGTAAAGGCACACCTAATTACTAACGAATGATTACTACACTGCACCGCACATTACTACACTACACCACACCAGTCACCCTATTGTTTGATCCCACTTGCTTCACACAGAAACTTTATAAATAGCCTTCCGTACCCCTAGCTGACTACATAGGTGTCGTCTTCCCCTATCTCCACTAGGTGTACCCCACTACCCACTATCGATCGGCTCCCTACTCGTAGATACCCGTGCTGGCCCCACAGTGGGGTGTATCACTCCCCTAAAGTGGCAACCCGATACAACTTGAGAATGCACGACTTATACCTACACGATGCAACAACGTCTTACCTACCAGCCCGGGTCCACACACGCATACGAAACCCGTTGGACTTGCGTTGCCACCGCTCCCCGTTTTGGCCTCTTACAGTCGAACCTAGCATGCGTGTCCCGTCCTCGACTTGGGTCGATCCCACAAAGATACGTTTGGGATACTGGTCGAAATGGGCCCCCATAAGCTACCCACCTAAGCTTGTCACTAGTATATCCCACTTAACCCTCTTAGTCATGTTCATTTACATGTGTGTTTGGTTATGTCTTACTAATTGTATTTCACATGCCACTAAGGGCACCCCCTAGATTCCTCATGCCACCCAAGGCACCTACTTAACCCCCATGTCCCACCTTACATGTTTATCTAGTTAAGTATTTCTTAATTCATTCAGGCCATAACCTCATAAAGACCTCTCACATTAGACTGGCATTTATGGCAGCTGGATTTGCCGGGCGGGTCCGGGCAGTCTTACACCATAAAAGAGTCTAACCTCGTGTCTTTACAACTGTTATGCTTTAGTTTAGGCCTAGGACCTCTCACATTGGGCTGACATTTGTGACCACTGGATTTGCCGGGCGGTTCCGGGCAGTTTTACGTCACAAACGAGTCCAACCTCGTGTCCTAAGCATTGATTAACACTTAAAATCTTTTACCCCAGTTTTAATAATTCCCTATTCAAATTATTAATTAAGTCAACTTTTAATGATGTCCATAATTGACTCAATTATGGCCATCCAGTTATGGCATGCAAAATCATATCAATTGCACCCCAACTTTTTAATATTAAATCCTTAATATTACCCCTACCCCACGTTTATACGTTTGCTTATTCAACGCATTATATAGGCTAGACTTGTATAGTCTAACACCTAGCACAAAGATAAATTATCACAACATATGGACAATTAAAATAAATCTAATCATAATAGGGGTGAAACTTGCATAAACTACACATGTTAAGGATCAAAATGTGTCAACTTGTTAAATGTCTCAAATTACATGATATGATCATAGCCCAAATCTATACATAAACTTGCATATGGGGTTTTTAGGCAACATAATGATGGTGTGAATTAGCATAGGATATCACATATGTCATAGCATAATTCTAGATGTCATAATAGATGTCTTGGTATATGTTTATAACTTTTCTAATCAATCTAACTTGCATATGTGACTTGTCATATAGATCAACATAACCCAAACATGATGATTTAATTAATATGAACTAACTAGCATAGATGGTAACATCATGGCCTTTTTAACATGTATGATTCATCACAACTTAGCATAGAAACTTTCAACATACATAACATCATCATAGCATGATTTACAACATATAAGATATCATCATCACATAACATTGGATTTACAATATACATGATAGCAAAAGGGTTTACAACAACATATATGATAATTCACACCATCTACTCATAATCCATTCATAACTCAACCTAATTAAAATGATAATAATCTTGTTAAGATCATCATACTCACAATTTAGAGAAGAAAAGAGAGAGTTTTGCTTTGCTTTAGGGTTGAGAGAATTAGAATTGAATTTGCTTTTCTTCTTTCTTAGTTGGCGGCGGCTCCATTGATTTCCTTGGCGATGGTATGACGGTAACTATTCTCTTTTAATTAGGTTTAGGGTTAGCATTAGGATGTATTTATAGGTGTAGGAAGTTATTTAGGACCATTAGATTAACCCTGAACCATGAGAACCAATCAAATGCAAAATCTGCATTTGAGCGAATCGGCCCACGGGTTGACAGCCAAACACCCTGGATTAACCCCTAGTCGACCCAGCACGGCTCGGGTCGACCTTAAAAATGGGCCGGTTCGGTTATTCCCCCTCCCAATTCGCTGTTTTGAACTTTTTCGCATATTTATTTATTTAATTTTTAATTTATATATATATATCAATATATATATATATATATATATTTCTCTGCGCAACCCATTTCACTTAATTCTTTTCTAAAAATTAAGTATACTTTAATTTGTGAATTTTAATGTTATAAAATTAAGGGGTGTTACATTCTCCCCTCCTTAAAGGATTTCGTCCCCGAAATCTCCAAGTCAAGAAGAATGTATATCCTACCATCTAATCGTCCATCTACTCAACCATCAAACACCAGCATCCATTGTCCTTAAAAGACTTCTAATGCTTTAATGTTTATATGCACAGTGTGTATATATGTCCATATCTAATGCAAAATTAGGCGGTCTACTAATTCAGTCGACCTCCTTAGTGCAATTCATGATAGTGCCATGCGTCCAATATGTAGGCAAAAGATTCCTAATGATACATATTAATTCTATATGTGTGCACAACCATCCACCCGAGTGCAGCAACTATATGATAATACAACCATTATACATCCATTTTACTAAATACATCCATATATATGCAATATGCAATATGAAGTGACTGAGCCGATCTGGTGCCTAATAGTGTGTGTATATGCATCCACGAGCAACCACTAGCAAACACTTGCATCCACTTTGCATCCACCATACATAACATGTCTCAAACACATGTTTCAACCATAGGATTATCCTAACTAAAGGTCAAAGATACTAGCGAGAGGATGTACTAAAGATAAGTACAAGCTAAGCGATAAAGGAGAAATTAAAAGACATACCCTCAAAAAGAAAAGGGTATCGTGAACGCATCTTCTCTTCTGTCTCCTAAATAGCGTTGCTCTCATCATCTCCCCATTGCACTTTGACTAGTATGACCTCTCGATTCCTCAACCTCTTGATCTCCGACCCAAGAATGCGCGTAGGAGCTCGTCGAATTGTCGCATCACGCTCTATCTCCACCTCTCTAAGAAAGCTCGGCTCTACCACTTCTGCGGTCTCGTGCAAGCACTTCCTCAAATGTGACACATGGAATACGTCGTGTACACCACTAAGTCTCTTGGGCAACTCCACTCTATAAGCCATCTGTCCAATTTTCTCCTTAATTGGAAATGGCCCTACAAACCTTGGTGCTAATTTCCCAACGGACCCAAAGCGAAAAACATTCCGTAATGGAGACACTTTGACAAAGACCATGTCCCTAACTTCAAACTCAAGATCTGTCCTCCTCTTATCCGCATAATATTTCTGCTTATCCTGTGCTGCTTTCATCCTCCTTCGAATCAAGTCGATCTTCTCCAAAGTCTCCCTAATCATATCGGGCCCAAGTAAGATCTTATCCGTAGATTCCCACCAACATGTAGGTGAACGACAAGGTCGTCCACAAAGAGTTTCGAATGGTGCCATACCAATGCTAGACTGAAAGCTGTTATTATATGCGAACTCCACCAATGGAAGACGCTCTTCCCACGTACCCCCAAAGTCTAGGATACATAGCCTCAACAGATCCTCTAGAATGCGATTCACCCTCTCGGTCTGGCCGTCCGTCTGAGGATGATATGCGGTGCTCAAACATAACTGAGTCCCTACCGCCTCTTGTAAGCTTCTCCAAAATTCGCTAGTGAAAATAGGATCGCGGTCGCTCACTATGCTAGAAGGAACACCGTGCAAACGAACTATTTCTCGAACGTATACGTAGGCTAACCATGGAGCAGTCCTCTTACTCTTCACGGGAATGAAATGGGCGCTCTTAGTAAGTCTATCTACTATAACCCAAATTCCCGTGTTACCCTTCCTCGATCGCGGTAATCCATCCACAAAATCCATCAAGATGCTTTCCCATTTCCATAGTGGAACCTCCAATGGGTGAAGCAACCCACTGGGTTTCTTTTGCTCTGCTTTTACTTGTTGGCATACCAAGCATCTAGCGACATACTCGGCTACATCTTTTTCATGCCGTCCCAAAAGTAAACTCTCTTCATGACTTTGTACATCTTGTCCTCGCCGGGATGAATGGTCATCTTCGAATGATGTGCTTCGTCAAGAATAGTCTTCCTTAGGTCATCGTCTTTTGGTACACAAAGTCTACCGTCCCTACGTAACCAACCCTTATCGTCTAGGGTATACCTACGGAGATGGCTTGATGACTCTCCTCCTTTGAGTTTTTCTACTAACTCAACCAACTGCGGGTCGTCTCGCTGTACCTCGCCAATCCGTCCCAAAAGCGTAGGTCTGACCTCCAAGGATGCTAGCAAACTGGGTACGAAGTCAACGGAAGGTCTAAAGTCAAACATCAAAATGAATTCTAAACTTTGCCGCTCAACAAACAAAGGACTTAAGGATAATCTTTTTCTACTTAAGGCGTCTGCCACCACGTTACCCTTGCCAGGGGTATAGGCTATTTCGAAGTCGTAGGACGCTAAGAACTCCATCCACCTTTGCTGCCTTAAGTTCAAGTCCTTTTGAGAGAATAGGTATTTTAAAGACTTGTGGTCAGTGAATAATTCAAATTTCTCGCCAAGAAGATAATGACGCCAAGACTTTAGCGCGAAAACAATAGCGGCCAATTCTAGGTCATGTGTAGGATAATTTTTATCATGCGCTCTCAACTGCCTTCCACCATACGCTATTACCCTACCCTCTTGCATTAAGACTGCGCCTAGTCCTATCCCACAAGCATCAGTATAAACGGTAAACGGCTTACTCCCGTCTGGAAATACTAAGACTGGGGCTGAAGTCAAAGCTCTCTTCAAACGTTGGAACGCATCATCACAATCTACGTCCCATGTGAAAACTAGGTTCTTCTTCGTCAAGCGTGTCAATGGAGCTGATATCTTTGCGAAGTCTTTGATAAACTTCCTATAGTAGCCAGCCAACCCCAAGAAACTTCTCACTTCGGTAGCATTTGTAGGGACCTTCCAATCTTGGATGGCCACCACCTTTGCGGGATCTACAGCTATCCCTTCTTTGGAAACCACGTGTCCTAAGAACTGTACTTCCTTCCTCCAAAAGTGACACTTCGAAAATTTAGCTTTAAGCTTATGCGCTCGAAGAGTCTCCAACACTTCCCTAAGATGTAGGGCATGCTCTTCTTCATCCTTAGAAAAGATCAAGATGTTATCTACAAAGACTACCACGAATTTGTTAAGGTACTCCCTAAACACCCTACTCATCAAATCAACAAAGTATGCGGAGGCGTTTGTCAAACCGAAGGGCATCACTTGCCATTCATAGAAACCGTCTGGAGTCCTAAAGGCAGTCTTGTCAATGCTATCCTCAGCCACTCTCAACTGATGGAAACCAGTATCTAAGTACAACTGCGAAAACACTGAGGCGCCAACTAACTGATCGAAGAGATCGTCAATCCTCGGTAGTGGGTGTCTGTTCTTCTTAGTAAGTTTATTAAGTTATCTAAAGTCCACACACAGTCTAAGGGACCCATCCACCTTCGTGACAAATACTATTGGAGCACCCCACTCCGATATACTTTGTCTTATGAACCCCTTCTCAAGTAACTCCTTCACTTGCTTACCAAGTTCCCTCCTTTCACGTGGAGCCATGTGGCGTACTGGCAAAGATACTGGTTTCGCATTATCCACAAGATATATTCGAAAATCTATCTCCCGCTTCGGAGGCAAGCCCTTCACCTCCTCAAACACATCCGAATATTCTCGGACCACTCTAACAGATCGTAGATTTTCCTCAGACGCGTCAAGCGATTCTAGATAACTTAGCATAACCGAATTTATGGGATTACAGAAGATTTCGAGAGTGTTGCCAAGGCGAGTCACGAGCCTAACTACTCTCCTTTCACAATCAAGAACGGCCCCATTTCTGGATAACCAATCCATTCCTAAAATTAGCCCATAGCCCGTGAAGCCCAACACATAAGCATCACATCTAAATTCAACGCTAAGTATGGAAATTTTCAAATCCAAACA
Organism: Allium sativum; assembly: GCA_030737875.1. Taxonomy (NCBI): domain Eukaryota; kingdom Viridiplantae; phylum Streptophyta; class Magnoliopsida; order Asparagales; family Amaryllidaceae; genus Allium; species Allium sativum. Next base: position 226,759,489 of record CM060919.1, on the reverse strand, counting down.
CATCATGGACAAATAAGCCGAGCCCATTATTGGATTCGAAACAACTAAGGGATCCTCTACTAAACTGGTGTTTAAGTGCAGTGATTCAACTAATGATGTAGAGATAAACGAATGTGATGCGCCCGAATCGAATAAGGTACGGACAGAATGATCAAACAGAAAAACTAAGCTTTCAACAGAAATGGTTCTACCTCGTTCTTGCAGCGATGGGACCGCGAGAGCCTGAACTTGTCCCCTAGCCTGCCCTGGTGCCATAAGAGCCTGCACCTGTCCTCCCGAGGTAGTTCCTGCCCTCTGACCCTTCTTTGGGCAGTCCTTTACTAAATGTCCCGCATCGCCACAATGAAAACAGCCTGTCTTCTTTTTCTTTCGGCAATCCTTGCTGAGATGGCCTGGGGTTCCATAGTTAAAGCACTTCTTCTTTCCCTTGCCATTATTGTCTTTTCCACCCTTCTTGTTTTGCTGTTGTGGTTTCTTCTGATCCCCCTTCTTCTCGGGTGCCTTATCAGCTTTAGCGCTTTTCTCCTCATGCATGAGCGTCATTTCTACAACTTCTCAAAGGTGGCCCCCATCGGGATGTGGGTCATAGCCAACCCTTGCAATGGTTCATTCAAGCCATTCACGAACCTTAGATCCTTCTTCTCCGGCATGTTTACTAAGTCCAAGCCAAACCTTGCTAACTGATTAAATTTATTGACATATTCTTTCACTGATGAGCTTCCTTGCTTCAATGTCAAGAACCTTTCCATATATAGATTTTCTTCCGCCCTTGAGAGAAAATTCGCCTCGAACCTACGTCTGAAATCCGCCCAAGAGTCAACAGGATGCTCCCCATTAGTGACCTCCCACCAAAACGAGGCCTCTCCCTTCATCAACCAAGCTGCTAAACGAACTCTACTCCCTTCTTCTACTTCAAAGATTTCTAGCAATTCTTCCACCTCCTTAAGCCAATCTCTGGCTTCCACAAACGTTTCTGACCCTTGAAATGGTTTTCCACCCATAGCCTTGAATTCCTTGCACGTCTTTGCAAAAGTATCTACGCGAGGAGGAGGAGGAGGAACGGGTGCAACTGGTGGTGGAGGAACATTGGCTGGACCTGCAGCGGCCCTAGCCTCCAATAGCCTCCTATACCATCCTGGTATCGTTACACCGTCGGGTAGATTAAGATCTTCAGCCATGCTGAAATGAAAAAGGAAAGATTCAAAATGGAGAATTCGAAAGATAAAGATATGTGGCTATTGGGGATTATGTTTTTATTAAAAACCTTTCTCTTTAAATTTCTCATTAAAACATGTTTTTGAAAACACTTCTTCCAAAAATAACTATTTTTCTAAAGTATTTTTATCTGTTCTGGTAACCTTAAGCTCTGATACCACGTGTAACACCCCACGTCCATTAATGTCACTCACAAAGGGAATGCATTAACTTCCATGGAGGTTATAAGTGAATATAGAATAGAAAAATTACAACAAGACAGATAATAAATAGTACTTGGAAATCTAAAACTTCATTTTATTGCAGCGGAAATTAAACATGTTTGTTACATCATAAAACCATAGCTCATAACCAAGTACAATATCCATCTTCATAAAAACAAAATACATAATCCCATTACATAAATAGCCATTAAAAAGATAACAAGCTGGACTTTACTTCAACGGTCCAAGCTTTCCAAAGAGAGATGGAGCAATTCAATCAAACTCCACTAGAGCTGGGCCCAACCTGAGGACCTGGAGGGGGGAAAAGGATAGAAATAGAGGGGGTCAGACATAAAGTCTGGCGAGTATGAAAATTCTAACAATACTATTATCAAAATAACTAGACTAAGGCATAAGCTAGAAGACAAGTAAATGTCTATGAACTCTTAGGAAGATAAATATAGCGTTTAAGATAACGTTAAAGATAACGGTAAAGGGACACCTAATTACTAACGAATGATTACTACACTGCACCACACATTACTACACTGCACCACACCAGTCACCCTATTGTTTGATCCCACCTGCTTCACACAGAAACTTTATAAATAGCCTTACGTACCCCTAGCTGACTACATAGGTGCTGTCTGCCCCTATCTCCACTAGGTGTACCCCACTACCCACTTTCGATCGGCTCCCTACTCGTAGATACCCGTGCTGGCCCCACAGTGGGGTGTATCACTCCCCTAAAGTGGCAACCCGATACAACTTGAGAATGCACGGCTTATGCCTACACGATGCAACAACGTCTTACCTACCAGCCCGGGTCCACACACGCATACGAAACCCGTTGGACTTACGTTGCCACCGCTCCCCGTTTTGGCCTCTTACAGTCGAACCCAACATGCGTGTCCCGTCCTCGACTTGGGTTGAGCCCATAAAGATACGTTTGGGATACTGGTCGAAATGGGCCCCCACAAGCTACCCACCTAAGCTTGTCACTAGTATATCCCACTTAACCCTCTTAGTCATGTTCATTTACATGTGTGTTTGGTTAAGTCTTACTAATCGTATTTCACATGCCACTAAGGGCACCCCCTAGATTCCTCATGCCACCCAAGGCACCTACTTAACCCCCATGTCCCACCTTACATGTTTATCTGGTTAAGTATTTCTTAATTCATTCAGGCCATAACCTCTTAAAGACTTCTCACATTAGACTGGCATTTATGGCAGCTAGATTTGTCGGGTGGGTCCGGGCAGTCTTACACCATAAAAGAGTCTAACCTCGTGTCTTTACAACTGTTATGCTTTAGTTTAGGCCTAGGACCTCTCACATTGGGCTGACATTTGTGACCACTGGATTTGCCAGGCGGTTCCGGGCAGGTTTACGTCACAAACGAGTCCAACCTCGTGTCCTAAGCATTGATTAACACTTAAAATCTTTTACCCCAGTTTTAATAATTCCCTATTCAAATTATTAATTAAGTCAACTTTTAATGATGTCCATAATTGACTCAATTATGTCCATCCACTTATGGCATGCAAAATCATATCAATTGCACCCCAACTTTTTAATATTAAATCCTTAATATTACCCCTACCCCACGTTTATACGTTTGCTTATTCAACGCATAATATAGGCTAGACTTGTATAGTCTGACACCTAGCACAAAGATAAATTATCACAACATATAGACAATTAAAATAAATCTAATCATAATAGGGGTGAAACTTGCATAAACTACACATGTTAAGGATCAAAAGGTGTCAACTTGTTAAATGTCTCAATTTACATGATATGATCATAGCCCAAATCTATACATAAACTTGCATATGGGGTTTTTAGGCAACATAATGATGGTGTGAACTAGCATAGGATATCACATATGTCATAGCATAATTCTAGATGTCATAATAGATGTCTTGGTATATGTTCATAACTTTTCTAATCAATCTAACTTGCATATGTGACTTGTCATATAGATCAACATAACCCAAACATGATGATTTAATTAATATGAACTAACTAGCATAGATGGTAACATCATGGCCTTTTTAACATGTATGATTCATCACAACTTAGCATAGAAACTTTCAACATACATAACATCATCATAGCATGATTTACAACATATAAGATATCATCATCACATAACATTGGATTTACAATATACATGATAGCAAAAGGGGTTTACAACAACATATATGATAATTCACATCATCTACTCATAATCCATTCATAACTCAACCTAATTAAAATGATAATAATCTTGTTAAGATCATCATACTCACAATTTAGAGAAGAAAAGAGAGAGTTTTGCTTTGCTTTAGGGTTGAGAGAATTAGAATTGAATTTACTTTTCTTCTTTCTTAGTTGGCGGCAGCTCCATTGATTTCCATGGCGATGGTATGACGGTAACCATTCTCTTTTAATTAGGTTTAATGTTAGCATTAGGATGTATTTATAGGTGTAGGAAGTTATTTAGGACCATTAGATTAACCCTGAACCATGAGAACTAATCAAATGCAAAATCTGCATTTGAGCGAATCGGCCCACGGGTTGACAGCCAAACACCCTGGATTAACCCCTAGTCGACCCAGCGGGGCTTGGGTCGGCCTCAAATATGGGCCGGTTCGGTTATTCCCCCTCCCAATTCGCTGTTTTGAACTTTTTCGCATATTTATTTATTTAATTTTTAATTATATATATATATATATATATATATATATCAATATATATATATTTCTCTGCGCAACCCATTTCACTTAATTCTTTTCTAAAAATTAAGTATACTTTAATTTGTGAATTTTAATGTTATAAAATTATGGGGTGTTACACTTTAGGAGTTCACATCTGAAATCTTATGTATATTCAAATCATATCCTATCATAAACCCAAAGACAACTCAATACAGCTATGTCCTTCATCGTGCAGATCCTAAGCACCTGCAAATCGATCAACGCAACTATGAGTTTTCAAATTCACGCAGAACCTATATGAAAATGCAGACACCCTTGTTTCAAATCCAACGTGACAATAAAAAGGGAACTCATCGCAGTCTATAGCTAATCTACAAGCTACCTATTTGCCTATTCCTTGATGGCCAAGGATTTGCGGATTCTATAAATACAGGGGTTGTTCGTCGCTCCTGTCTATTTTACTGAACGAAACTCAACAACTAGAAAAAAAACTAGAGTTCTTTTGTGGCCTATCTTTTTCCCTGTAGCCGTGTTAGGGGCTGGTCGACGCAAGGAGTTCGATGCTTGCGAGCAGTTTCACTTGACGGTGGGCGAGTGAATGCAGACTGCGGATCTGTCATGAATGCTTGGGGTTAAACATAAATTACTAGGAGTTTTGGTTTTTCGTTTTATGTTGAAACAAGGGTACAACATGGGGGAAGAAGCGGTTGAGGGGAGGAGTGGTTTTGAAGGGAAGCAGTAGCTTTTGGGATGCATAAAGAAAACAAGATGGGAGGGAGAAGGCTGTGGACGTAGAGTTTGGAGGAGGACTTGGATATTATAAGTAAAAAAAAAAAGCTTGCGCAGGTGAACGAAATTAAGGGGAAGTGGAGAGCTGGGTGAACTAAGGCAAACGTGTTTGTTATGGTGGTTAAAGCATATATATGGTGGAGTTTTGTTTTGAAGCTATTTGTGGTTCAGTGGTAGGGGGTGTTGCAGTAGTGGAGTTGATATTTTTGATTCAGGAAGTAGTGTATGGTGAACCGAATGGTGAAGTAGCAGTGAAAAACGTTGATGGAAAAGCGGATCGATGAAGGAGCAGTGTGGGGATAAGTCGGTCGTGGCCTTTGTTTTGTTGGAGTTACACTAGAAGCAGTTAACAGGAGAGAGGAAGATGATACAGTATGGAGCGGTTTATGGCTCATTATGGATTATGGCAGAATTGAATGCCTGGTTTGCTCGACTGACGCACATCGTTATTTAACGATTAATGCGCAAAGGTGAGTAAATTCACTAACTCTGTTTTATTTAAAATATTTTAATTATATTTTAAATAATGGCTGAATGCTGTGTGATGGTCGTTTAGGTAAATTACAGTTAAATTGGTTAAAATAGATATACATTGTTGCATATATACACATCATTGGTTGGATACTGATTTGACTAACCTCGGTGAATGCAGGAAATCCGATTGGAGGAACCCAACCGGATTCCTCAATATTTATATGTACCATTTGTTTTATATATACACTGTTTGAACCAAAATGACATTTAAATCCTGTGTGATATTGATGTTGAATGGAAATTCAACAACGGTTTTGATTTAATCAATAGACTGTATCGATTAAGAAAATGGCAGCAGACGACCGTAAATTCATCTTTTTGTTAAGACGTTGAATTGTCATCAGACGAATCAACGAGGTTAAATTTATAAAAATTATATTTTTATAATTGAGGCGAAGTTTTAAAATTATAATAGAAGTTCTATTATAAATTAATACTTTGTAGTTACTTTTATAAAGTGAATATGAACGATTGTTTTAGACATTCTATATAAGGTTACAAGGAGATAAAAGTTGTAAATTATCCTATGAGTAAAACTTTTTGGATAATAAAGAAATAAGTTGTTTTACTTCAGCAATGAATAATTATTATTTAATTTTTAAAGTAATTGTTTCTTAAATGGATTTCATTTAAGATGGCAAGGAGCTGTAATGGTATGTTACTTGAATTAAGTATAACAATTCAAGTAAAAAGTAGAACGACTAATGATAGAACGTAAACGCGTTTTGGTAAAGAAGTTATAAATGAAATTATATAAAGAAAATGAAACGAAAAGTTAATGTTTAAACAACTGAGTTTTCAAAATAAGGATATGGCGTCATAAAACCATATTTAAAATATAGCAAGAAGTACGTTTTGACAGATTTTAAGGTATAAGGGGTTAGAGTTACGAACATATATCTATTCTAAGATAAGAATGTTGTTGATCAAGGTCTGAGAGGTAATTAAAATACCCCAACTTGAACGGCTTCATTATTATCGAGGGATGGAATTTGTTTGTAGCGGAAAGAGATGTCAAGTTTTTTGTAACGGAAAGAGATGTCAAGTTTTTTTGTAATGGAAAGAGATGTCAAGTTTTTTTGTAACTGAAAGAGATGTCAAGTTTTTTGTAACAGAAAGAGATGTCAAGTTTTTTGTAATGGAAAAGATGTCAAGATATTGGTAGCGGAAAGAGATGTCAAGATTTTTGTAGCGGAAAGAGATGTCAGGATTTTGTAACGGAAAGAGATGTCAAGATTTTTGTAATGGAAAGAGATGTCAAGATTTTTGTAACGGAAAGGGATGTCAAGATTAGTATAAAGGAATATGACAGCGTATTGCAAGTCTTAGAACTATAGCGATAAAATAACGTTGTTGACTAGGTTTAAGCGTGATTGTTTATGTCGAGATTAGTTATAAAGGGAAATATCACATCGTATGACAAGTTTTGAACTATAACGATAAATTAGCGCTGTTAACCAAGCTTAAGCGTGATTTTGAGAAATATCTAGTAATATATGAGAATTTGAATAATAAAACAAATGCTAAATAAAAGTGCCCGTGATTGTGTGATGTTTGTTGAACATTTGAATGAATGTTGTTTTTACTTTGATAGTTAAATAACCGACTATCGAAGTGTTTTGACCTTCGTTGTCAATACGGAGAAACCGGTTGGATTTATTATCTGAAACCACTCTGTATAGGCATAAGCGCTGCGAATTTGATTATGCTGAAGAAAATTGAAGACGGAGTAAAATGCAAGGGTCGTCCTGATCCAGAATGGTGTTTTCTGTTTGTCCCGTCCCAGGACAACTTGTATGGACGAATGTCTGACAAAGTATTCCTAACGGTTACATAAGATGATCTTTTCAAGATATTATGTCTGGTGGCGGAGAAATTCGTTTCTCTTAGCTTTTATACCCATAATATTTTTGGGAAGATCAACTAGTGATTTGATGGGTTTGACGATGTGGCATTCAAAGTGTATAATGGCTAGATGTTCTAAAGGGTGGACGTAGCCTCAAGCCTCACAATTAGGAAATGACAAAAATCGGGTAGGCAGCATGGCTATGTGGGTCGCTCCCATTAGGGTGTATAATCACCTATCTAGAGAAATTCTTTTTGTTCTTGCTCTATCGATTCTGCCCATTCGGGAAACGGTGGTTTGAGCCCAACCGTTGGTGATATACATTCGATACACTCAAGCGAAATGAGTGGTCGGTCATGTGTGGGCCGGGTTGCAAGACGTTCTTGTTGAACCCAGTGTATTCGCCTCTAGAGATACACGATCGGCAGGTGGTCCCATACCTTGTCATAGTTGGAATCCAATCTCCAATAAGCGCCCTGCGGTTTTTGATTTTATACTATATATGTACAGCGTGAGATGCAAGCGTTCTGCTATTTGGTTATTTACGTGATTAGACATTATTATAATATCACTGGATTTTGATATCAAAATGTTTTGGGTTATAGTAAGGTAAAAACTGTCCATGCTTATGTGTGGGATGGTCTTACTATTATCCTTTTGTTTCGAAAGGGATTTTCAAAGTTAAACCGTATGGTTGGAATTTACTCACACCAGTCCCACGACTGACCCAGAGTTTATTTTGTTTGTTTTCCCTAAACTCTTGGGTGCCCAAATTTGTATGGGCAGTCAAGTGTTTCAGGAGTTTGCAGATTCACTTGGAGGAGCTCGAAGCAGGTGGCTCCACTGATGGTTATTTAGAGTTATTTCGCTGTATCAAATGATGTATGGTACTCTGATATGGTATGTAAATACAAACAGATTTGTATTTCAAAGTTATGCTATATAATATATGTTATTCGTTCCGCTGTGAGATTCGTGTTTACTCTGATTATGCTCAGTTATGTTATTCTTCTTCTTCTTCTTCTATTCTATTAGTTCTATCTTTTCTATCTCACCCTCTAATTTCTTTCTATTAACGATCCGGTATTTTTGATGTCTGAACAGTCGACGCTGGGTTTTGTGTCGATTTTCGGAGTCGAAAATCCCGTGGTCGTTACAAAAGGAATAAGTATGCGATTATTTTGAAATAAGTGATTTGAAATTTAATTTACTAATTAAAAAGAGGCTTAGTTATTCCTATGGGAAATAAACTTGTGATTGTTTTGTGTGTTTTTGATAGTTAAACAACCGACTATCAAGTTTGGACCAAAATCTTACTTTGAAATATCTTGGGAAAACACTAAAGTTATACTTAAACGACACAATCATCCCTGTTAATGATTCACTGTGAGTATAAACTTCATTTAATTTTCTAAGAAAAAGTGATAGTGAAATGCATTTACCAACTGTTAGGAGGTGAACTCCGTAGTTATTCTTGTCTGTTTAGTTTCTAAAGAACCGGTTTTAGTTTACCGAAAATTTTCGATAGTCATTTCGAAGAGACTAGGATAGATCAAGTATCCGAAAACCACTTCGATCTGTTTAAGCGGAGAATGTGGAAGATATTGAAGATGATGATATCAAGGATAACTTGAAGACTAAAGTTGAAGGTATAGACCTTTGGAGCGGAAATGGCTACTTGTTGATGAACATGGTTAGCTACCGAGAATACTTGTATAAGTAGTCCTTATATTCTGGGGTTCTGACTTATGCCAGGATTTCTTGTCTAATCCTAGGGATTACCCTTGACATGATGTGGTACATAGCACCTTCAGTTTGTTCTGTTCATGAATAACTTGTATGGATGGATGTCTGACATTGCATTTCATAGACCACGTACATGATTTTCACAAAAGTACATCTATTTGGTGGTGGGGAAGTCAACTTCTTTTAGCTTAACACCTTTCTCTAAGATGTATGAGATCGAAGGTTGTGTTTTTATGGACATTAATTAGTGATTTATGAAATGCCGATGTGGCATCCAAAGATGGATATGTGCCATGTATGAAAGGTAAAAGCTTATCCTCTAGCCTTATCAACCGGTAATGACTAAAACATGGGATAAGCTTCAAGGCTAAGTGAGTAACACCCAAGTAGGGAATTGTCACCACCTAAGTCTAGATCGAATGACCTTTGGTTATTGTATGCACTGCTTCAGATCTCGAAAATATCGCCTGAGATCTCCTCCGATATATCGTTTTGGGCTCCTCTTGAAACAAATAGGAAATCCCACTATAAATCTCATTTTGAATATATCACTCGAGATATTACAATATCAAATGGTATATCAACCGAGACGAGATACCGAGATATCACCCGAGATCTTGGTTTTTATTGTTAAAATTTAAACTTGTGCCTAAACCAAAACAATAATTAAGAAAACTCAAATCCAGCCATGATAATCTTCTACTACTTTATATTTTACATGTTAAATGAGCGTATCATATATTCATATATGTTCTACAATGCTTATGATTTTCATATTCGTCATTTTTTAATTGCACGTTTATGTATTTTGTGTTCTACTTATGTTGAATTGTTTTATGTTTGGGATCCTTTTTATGTTCATTGTCTAATGATAATTCATGTTCATGAATCATAAGTTGTAGGCACTAATCTATTTGTAATTGGTTATTTTTTTGTTTTAAGCATATTATGATTTATGAATATGAATGTTCTTCCGTAAATTAAGAACGATGAGGTGCAATTCAAGTTTATGTTACTATTTTTATAATGACATTCAAAAAAATTATTGTGTAAGAATATCAGTTTTTAAAACATCATACACCCGAGATTGTTTCGATATGAGCTTTGAGGCCTGAGATGGAAATCTGAGACAAACCTCCAATTTAGACTCATCTCATCTGATATCTCCCCTGATACGAGATCAAATCTCTAAAATCATCGAGACGAAACGCGACCGATATCCGAGATTTAAAACCTTGATTGTACGCTACGGTTGATTGTTGATCACAATCAATGGGTGACATATTCAGTACAATCCAGAGAGGGGTTGGCCGGTCTTAATTCTTAGAAGTCCATGTGAGATTGTTGATAAGCTTTATCTAGACTTGTAGCATGATAGGTGATATCCCAGTGCCTTATTATTGTATGGAATCCAAACTCCAATATACCTTTACGGCTTTAGATCTAAACCAATTATGTTGAAACGTGAGATGCAAGCATTTCAGTTATTTTCTAAATACTTGTATTTTATACATTATTATAATATCATGAGATTTTCTATAAAGTGTTTTAATTATCACAAGGTAAACCCATCCATGTTTATGTGTGTCATGGTCTTACAAGATATGTTTTGTTTTCGAAAGGTTTTAAATATAATAATCAAGTTGTTTGAGTTTTCTCACACTTGACCCATGTCTGACCCGAAATTTTTATTTTTCTTTCCCTAAAATCCTTGGATGCTCAAACTTTTATGATCATTCAAGTAGTTCAGGTTTTCATGGATGCATTTGGAGGAGCTTGAGCAGGAGGCTTCATAGATAGTTAGTTATTACTGGGTTTTCGCTGTGTATAATGAACTCTATGTCTGATGTATATGGACATACTATTATAACTGTCCTAAGTTCGAATTGTACTAGTGTAACTCTGATGTAAACAAATATGTAAATGACTTTGTAATGTATTTTGTGATTATTACATGGTATCCACTGCAATTGTGAGATTATGTATCTTCATTTTTTAACCCTAATGATTTAGTTTTCCAGCACTCAGATGTTTGGCATGTTAATACCATGGATGTATTAGTGTCAGCCCTAAGGGTTGAAAGTTCCGGTCCTTACATGATTATTGTCATCAAAATCATATATCTGAGGTATTAATAATCTTCCTTTCTTTATGATGGCAATAACATAAATATTTTTATATATAAATATAACATGCCTCCCTCTAAGTGAAATTAATCTCTCTAAATATACACATTTGTTAAATTTATATTTTTCTCCTCCTTTGTCATCAACAAAAATAGATGAAAAACAACCTCTCCCTAAATGTGATATATTTATGAATTAGCAAGTTAAAATAAATAATTAAATTTTAAGTAACTTTTAGATATTTAAACTATATAAACAATTGTGATTAATTGTATGTAAGGTACATATTTATTACATTTTGTGTTGTGTGGTTAATTCCCTGCTATTACCCAGCTATAACCCCGCTATATCCCATAGCGGATTACCACAACTACGCTTTTTCCAATATCCTCTGATATCGCCTCTACGGTTTAAGTCCCAGTATATATTGCTATTCCCGATATATCCAGTTTGGAAAGTGACATTTATGTATCATAAAAGTTATGAAGTTTGATTTTCTAATTGAATTATTTATTATGTATTTTTAGAAACAAAAATACTCTTTAAATTAAATAGCAATTTACGTTTATTTACGAATATTTGCAAAGGTTTTTGTTCAAAATTAAGAATGTTCTAATTATAATTAAACTGAGTACTAGATTTTCATTTAATTATCGTTTTTACATTCGTAAAATTACGAATGAGTTACTTGTGCTATTTTAGAGTCATTCGCTATACCTGCTATTTCTTCGCTTTATGCCCGCTATGACTTTTTGGACCTCCGCCGCATTGGATCTGCCAAGCACTTTAACCGCACAGATTCTAAGTAATATATTAAATATTGGATAAATTAAATAAATACAATAAAACAAAATTTGTTGATTATTCCAAAATACAAACTAAACTATTATATGCATGCACAAGCAATCATAAGCAAACCATATATGTAAATTTATAGCATTCTAAATTAATAATATTGCGTCTAAACCAAACTACAAACCTATTAAAAAGCCTAAACTACATACAATTTAATATTTTTTATTATTGGAGACTTATGGATAGAGCAACTAGTACAGTAGAGGAAAATGTTTCCTTTTTGTTCCACGATTTCCATTAAAATCAGAGATAACTTCACCTACAGACTTAACTTTGTCGTTGTTTACATCACCATCTTCCTATTTCTCCTCCTCTTCCTCATCATTTATGGGTATATGAATGACAAAATTATGGGTATCCTCTTCATTCACAATTGGATTTTCCTAATTTTCCATGAACGCTTTTAAGTGTTTCAAAGAATTATGTCTTGCTCTTTTTGCTGTTTCAAGAGAAAAATATGAACTACGGCTATTTAAAACGCATCTTAAGGACATGCTTTGGATCATCTTCAACTTTAGCTATAATAGTCTTTCAAATGTCTTCTAGATTGAAGGAATTAAAGTTCGTAGTAGAAGATTCATTTCTTGGCATTTTAGAGTTTGAAGGACTCATGAATTTTTATTTTTAATTTATGTTTTAATAATAAGAAGATTATGAAATGAGAGTATATATAAATGGATTTCAAAATTTTGAATTAAAGAGGGAAAGGAGATTTCAAGAACCAGTATGTTGACATATATAGGAAGCATATATTGACATTTGCATATATGATTTATTTTTAAAAAAATAACCAATAAAAGCTATTATATTTTGAATTCTGTGAAATAATATACTCTAACCTATCTTCTTAGGATAATAAATATATCTTATATTAATGGTTTTGTTGAAATATCTACTATCTAATTTCCAATATATATAAGTTATGGTGTGATAATTTCTTTATCTATGTTATCTCCTAGGAAATAAGGTTATATATATGTTTATGTTTTTTTTCATGATATGCTAACCTTGTAATAAAGGATTTTCTTTTATATATTACTGCTAGTTTAACCGAACTTGATAGATTGAAGGTAAAACTGACTAAAATGGGATGAAGCGAAATTAATCTAACATATATGAACATGTCGCTTTGTAATTTTCAAAGCATATTCTAATACATTGAGAGAAACTATTAGTTTATTATCAGCATCAAGAACTGGTGATCCTCAGTTGTCAATTAAATCATTATGAGTGCTGATGAAAGAGTTAGGTGTGTGTCATAGAGGCAATCATATAATTTGTTACATATGTCTAGCTCATTAGCCAATCTTGTTTGAAACAAAAGGTATTGTCTTTTTGTATTATATTTGACATGATATTCTCTAATAATTAATTAATCTAATTAGAAGTATATTCAAAAGAAAAATCATAAATGGTTTATTTTGTGATAGTAGTTACAAAGTGTTCTAACCATGAGTAATTTATCATGATGAATATAAATATACCGTTTAAATTGCTCCTAGTTAAGATGCATCGAGATTAGATATCGATATTTCCATTGAGTAATGCTCTCAAAATGTTTGGCAATGAATTACTCGTGGCTTTTGCCATAAAATAGAGGTTATGCACAAATAGTTATTGGATAATCATCTAATGACTCACTCGATAGTTCCATTCGTTAATATAATTAATTTAAACAAAAAATCAAAGTGACCAGTTTATACAATTATCCTGACTCAAGAATAGTACGAATCTTGAATATGAATGCTCGAAATAAGTTATATCAAATGACTATAAATGTATCGATTGAAAGTAAATTAAGTGAAATACCATTCAAAAGTTGATTTATCCCATTGGTTATATAGGGTAGTATCACAATCAACTTAACTAAAAAGTCGAAATCTATGGCTTGACCATTTTGATTAATAACATCATTATAATAGAACCAAGGCTTTGTATTTGGATCAACAATGTTGAATATGGTGGATGTTGAAATTTCGACCATTATAAAATTTCATAACTCCAAAATGATATAATTTTGATAAAGAGAATTGATATAAAAAATGACACAATCGGCTATGCTTATGAAAATAAAAGTGGACATTGCCAAAACTAAGATAGTGTTAAATTTGGATACAATTTCATATCACCTACTAAGTAATATTTAAATGTTAAAATTCAAATATTTTGATGCTAAACCACTTATCGAATTTGGATCCACGAGTTATACAACTGAAATCAAGAATTTTTTTAGATCAAATGATTTAATTAACTTATAATTATAAATTAATTAAATTAAGTAATAATAATGAAATATTAGTTATTAAAATAGAATACGATTTGAGAAATAAATGTTTTTATATATTACAATTTTTATTAATATATAGATCGATATGAGGTATTGATAAAAAAATTAAATTGGATTTAGCTAAACATATTATTTAAGGTCAAATTATCCATTGTCTCACATTAAGTAATGAAATCAAGTTTGCATTGAAATAGAAGATTTTTTAGTACTATGGATGGTAGTTTTGATGATGACAACCTCAAGTAATGAATTTTTTATATTTAACATGTACAAATTATTATCCAAAGACATGTTGTATAGTGTAGGATGTATTGCAACATACTATGCAGGAAATTGATAACCAAGACTCTACAATATAAAGACTAAAGATTGAAAATATTAATACAAAAATATGAAGACTTATGAGTTTCAAGAGTTCAAGATATTACAGAGTCTTAGAATTATGTTAAAAATTAAGTTACACTTATTTGGTCTCCATCCACTTATTAAAAAACTGTTTTCAAGTATTCATCTTTTCAAAAATGATTTTAAATCAAAATTAACTTTTTAAGCTCTCTTTACAAAAAAATTAATAATTCTTTGTTTTTAAAATAATTCTTTCAAATATTTTTCAGAAAGAATATTTTTAAATAACTTTATTTTTGAATATTCTACACTTACTATTAGAGTTTAATATTTATACTTTACTCTACTATTATACATTTATTATAATATTTTGATTTCACTACTTATACTTTTAAATTAATTTCGATTTTATACTTTGAAAATAATTACTTTAATATTGAAACTTTGATTTTTAATTTTATACTTTTTATAATTTATCTTCATAAATAAATTTTTATTTTAAACTTGTATTCGTATTTTGATATTTTAAAATATTATTTTACTTAAGATTTTAATATTAGACTATACTTTTGATTTTGTTTTAGACTCAACAATTATGATTTGGTAGTTTTTTATTTTTAATATTTAGGTTTTTAGGTTTTCACATAATTTATTATATATTGCTTCAATATACTTTACTCAAGTTCTTTTTAACTAGATTTCTTAAGTTTCACCGTGTTCAAATTATACATTTACCATGATTAAATACATTTACAAAATTTCAAAATATTATATGTAAGTTTATATTTTCAAAACAAATAGGTTTTAGTTTTTAATTGGCACATGTCAACATATGGTCATTGTACATGTCGACATGTAACAAAAAAATAAAAATAAAATCAAATTTGAAAGAAAGTATTTTTTCGCGATAGGTTATTCCTAACAGCCATATTTCTTTACAACTATAAATACCCTTCTTCCATAAACAAGAATAACTAACTTCTTTCATATTTATTCACTCTCTGTGCATCTTTGTTGAAAATATTAATTTCTATAACAGTACTATGTCTATTTATCTATTGAATCAACTTATTTCTTCTCCGATTTGATTCTATATTAAACTCCCTTTATTTCTTCTAAGATCAAAGTGTAAACTAGAGTTACAGGAGTAGTTGTAATCAAGATTGAAAGATACAAATTTGCATTCACGGTACAAACTACTCAAAAAGCAATATGGGTGTGACTAGCTAGCCTTGAATCTAGTTGGATTTTTAATTATGCTAGGTAAAAAGCAATTGGGAGTGACTTGTCTACTCTGAAATCAAGTTGGGTAAGGCTCTATTCCCACAAATCAGATTGGCCTGCCGAGAGGTAAGTATTCTAGAGGGTGTCTTCTTGTGGCCTTGAAATCAAGGAGTATAATTATGGATATTAATGAAGATCGTACGCTATGCAGAACTGATTATAAGGAAACTCCAAATCAGTATAAAATTTCACGGTGTGTTCTTTCCTTTACTGCTTTTTACTATTGCATTTTTACTTACTTACTTGATTCTGTGATCATTTTGTACATATACTCGTAATCGAAAAGATTTCTAAAAGATTCACAAATTTAAGAAAACACTATTCACCCTCTATGTCTAGTGTTAATCCCACCTTAAGATCCTTAATTGCATCACTTTCATTTGGTATCACATCATTGGTTTTCAATGTTTTATAATCTATTTTGCAATGTTTAAAATGGAAATTCTTGATAACTTATTAACACTGTTTTCACATGGATATATCATGGAATCATCATGACATTACTTTTACGTCCATTTATTATGAAAAGTCACTTGATCTTTTGAAAAGTTATTTGATGTAGGAAAATACATGTTACAAGGAAATTAATGATAAGGCATCTGATGCAAAAGCATTTCAAATCAAAAATAATAAGTCTATATTGGATAGTGGATGCTCAAAGCATATGATTGGAAATCCAAAGATTCTAAAGGAATATTTACCACAATTGTGGAATTTTAAATTTTGGATGTAACTCTAAAGGATATGTGATTAACATCGGCAATGTCGGTAACTCTAGTACTTCTTCAATTTCTAATGTTTTACTAGTTAGGAATTTAAAACATAATATGTTTAGTACAAATCAATTATGTGATCTAGGTTATAAAAATTGAATTTAAAAGAAAAATAGGATCTTTATTGAATATAACGAGTCAAACATTATCTTTGAAGGTAATAGAAAACAAAACATTAATATTCTAAGTATGAAAGTTTCAAATAAATACATGTGTCTTTAGGCTGGTTCAAGCGATCTTTGGATTTGGCACAAAATATTTGATCATTTAAATTTCAAACTTTTATCTAAGATTTCTAAGCACGATCTCATTAGAGGACTTTTAAAGATTAATTTTATAGTAGATAAATTATGTTAAGCATGCCAACTAGAAAAATTTAGAAGAAGTTTTTTTAAGTCAAAATATATGACCTTTGCAACTCAACCCTTGAACTTCTTTATTTAGATTTATTTGGTCCTTCGAAAATTCAGTCCATAAGTCAAAATAGATTCGTTTTTGTTATAGTAGATGATTACTCTAGGTTTATGTGGGAAATATTCTTAAAATATAAAAGCGAAGATTATGACCAGTTTAAAATTTTGGTTAAAAGAACTCAAAACAACTTTCTGTTAAAGTCAAGTCTTTGCGGAGTGATCATGGCGGAGAATTCAAAAACAATTTTTTTGAATTTTTTTGTAATAAGATAGGAATAACCTATAATTTTCTTTTTCAAGAACACCTCAACATAATGGAGTAGTAGAATGTAAAAATAAAACAATTCAAGAATGCGCTAGAGCCATGTTAAATGATTGTAATTTATCATGATGTTTTTAGGTTGAAGTAATTATGTGACACCCCACGTCCGTTAATGTCACTCTTTAACATAATGCATTAAGTTCTGTGAAGCGTTATAGGTTAACAAAGACATAAACATCAGAAGATAGATAGAAAACAGCAGCGGAAATTTAAAACTTTATTTTCCAACAGAAAACATTGTGGTCCAAAATCTAGTTACAACATTGGTCTAAAATACTGAAAACCAACTACATCAAATAAAAGTATCTTCCTTGTACTAAAATCATCATAGCATAGTAATATAAAATCATAGTCCCCAAAAATAGTCATAATAAAGTAGACAAATAGTCAAAGCGGTACATTGAAGAAAATCCAAAATCCAAGCAGAAACAAAAGAAAGAATCCTAATCAAGCCTGAGCATTCCCACCCTGAGAACCTGAAAGGAAAAGGAAGAGAGACAAAAGAAAACAAAACGGGTCAGACATAAAGTTTGGCGAGTCCAGTTATTTTAAGCATATAAATAAGTAAAAGCATTGTGATAGGAATATAAACTGAGTGAGAGATAACAGTATCATATGATAGGTATAACAGACTTAATAGGATAAGCAGGATGAACTGAACAGATTACGCTTCTCAAATACTTTTCTCCGCACAAATACTAGTATATCATATATGAATGATCCCACAGAAACATAATGGTAGACTTAGGTGTATTTCTAGTAATGGGTTTTACCCCGAACAGTAATAACAGGTACCCCAACATATAAATAACGGGTGTTACCCCCAACCATAAATAATGGGCCCCTAAGCAGGAAGGACTATATGTACCATACTACCCCCAATCGATCGGCTCCCTATCCCGTAAATACCCTGTGCCGGCCCCATATTAGGATTTATCACTTTCTAAAGTGGCAACCCCCATATAGACACAGCCTTATCTACTGGTGTTATAGCTTCTTATTATCCCTGAGCAATCCAGACTCATGCATGCATATGTCTCCATTGGATCTCGCTAACAGAACACTCTTCCCATATGAGCCTCTTATAATCAGCTCAATAAGCGTTCCCCGACCCCTACCTACTTCGGGGTTTCCCTTTGATACCAGTATGGGTTACTGACTAATACGGGTCCTACACCACAGATGATACAAGCCGCCCCCTAAGCTTGCATCCCCACTACAAGGATTTTGACAGGTTACGCCTAACAGATTAACAAGCCTGCATAACCCCAACATATAAAACAGGTTAAGTTTATAGGCTTCATATAACCCCCACAGATTCAAAAAGGTTAAGTATTACAGTTTCATTACATGTTCTGCTTAATCTATTAGTTAAGCCTACAGATTTACATGCCCCAACCCTCAAGTCATAATTCACAGTATAAGGTATGCCCTAAATCATAGTTATATATCACAGTAAAGGTTATGTCCCCAAATCCCAATCATGATTTATAATACAAGATATGCCCCAATTTAACTTTCCTAACCATTCCCAATTTCGTTCGTTCGCATATTTCAACGATTGGCCTAGGCTTGAAGGTAGCCTGGCTATAAAAATAATAAGGGAAAGAGAGAGAGAAAAGAACAAAAAATAGGCATAATAACAGAATACGCATACGATACAGAAGTAGGCATATCAGAAAGAGGCATATAAGAACTGAATAGTAGATCAGGTGTACATTTAATGGCAGATCTGTTTAGGTGTGAATCAGATTCTTAATAGGCACAGGTTTTGATCCAGATTTATAGACATGTCAGTATTACTTGTTAAATTTTTATATATAAAAATAACGTGTACTTACAGAGACAGGATCTAAAGAACAGAGAACCATAATAAGCAAAGCTTGCAGAAGAACTTCTTGTATGCGTATAAGTTGTTGTTGAAGAAGAAATGGGCTAAGTCAATCCAAGAAGGGGCATCATCTCGTTCTCCATTGTTTTTTATTTGTAAAAACAATAAAATTGTGGTCCTATTTATAACCTAACACCAATGAATCACGTTCAGAAACAATTCCAGGTTTAGAAATGAACCTGGATGGATCTCTGGTGGGTCGACCCTAGGGTCGACACACCCTTGAGGGGGTCGACCCCCTTGGGGTGTGGGTCGACTCCCAATGGGATAATTTCTCTTGTGGTCTTCCCGTCTCGATTTTTGAACTGATTTGAATTCTGGACTTGGTTTGTTTATATATATAGCTCTTATACATATACAAACTTCTAAGCTTAATAACTTCTTCATACAGTGTCTATTTTACGCAAACTCGGAGTCTATCTTAAGCAGAATTATGAGACGAATGCAATGGTGCAGTATTTTTTACTTAATTCCCAATATTTAATTAATTATTCTTTAGTTTATCATTATAGTGTTCTTATTAAAGTTACGAGGTGTTACATTCTCCCCTACTTAAAGGATTTCGTCCCTGAAATCTCCAAGTTAAGAAGAATGTATATCCTAACATCCATCAACCATCTACTCATCCACCAATCATAGGCATCCATAATCATTAAAAGATTTCTAATTCTTGTATTAATATATGCAAAGGTGTGTGTATATGTCCCTATACTAATGAAAAAGATCAGGCAGTCTACTGATTTAGTCGACCTCCTTAATGCAATGTATATCAGTGCCATGAATCCAACATGTATGCAAGTAGTCATAGTATATCATGTAAAGACTATATGTGTGCACAGTCATCCATTTAAATGCAACATTTATATTATGATATGCCCATTTCCATCCATGAAACTTAAATTGCACACACATCCATATGCAATATGTAAGTGATTGAGCCGATCTAGTGCGTAGCATGTATGTATATGCATCCATGAGCAATCACTAACAAACACTTGCATCCATCAAACATAACATGTCTCAAACACATATTTACATCCATTGGTTCCCTACCTAAAGTCGAAGACTCGATCGATATGATATACTTAAATGAAAAAAGCAAGTACGAATAAAAGCTTTGGGAAAAGAAGTTTAAGAACATACCCTTGAAAATAAAAAGGTACGAAGCGCGAATCTTTTCTTCAATATCCTAAGTTGCATCCTCGCGGTCTTCTCCCCATTGAACTTTCATCAACTTGACCTCTCGGTTGCGTAGCTTCTTAATCTCTGATCCAAAAATACGGGTAGGAACTTATCTAACTGTCGCCTCCTATTCTACCTCTACTTCCTCAAGCATACTCGGCTCAACTACCTTTGTTGTATCATGCAGACACTTCCTTAAATAAGAAACATGGAAAACATCATGAGCACCCACCAATCTCCCCGGTAGCTTTACTCTATAGGCCATATGACCTATCCTTTCCACTATGGGAAATGGCCCTACGAACCTTGGCGCCAACTTTCTTACATATCCAAAGCGAACCACATTCATTAAAGGTGATATTTTGATGAAAACCATGTCTCCCACCTCAAACTCAATATCAATTCTTCTCTTTTCTGCGTATGACTTCTGCCTGTCCTGAGCTGTCTTCATGCGTCTGCGGATAAGATCAATCTTTTCTGAGGTTTCTCTAATCATCTCAGGTCCAAGTAGAAGCCTATTTGTAGACACCCTCCAACAAGTCAGTGATCTACAAAGTCGTCCGTACAATGCTTCGAAGGGTGCCATGCCAATACTAGCCTAATAGCTGTTGTTGTAGGCAAACTCAACCAATAGAAGATGCTCCTCCCAAGTCCCTCCGAAGTCTATGATACACAGTCTCAAAAGATCCTCCAGAACTCTATTCACCCTCTCAGTCTGCCCCTCGGTTTGGGGTGATATGCGGTGCTCAAACACAACTGTATACCAAATGCCTCTTGCAGGCTCTTCCAGAACTCACTAGTGAAGATGGGGTCACGATCACTCACTGTTAGCCTACTTTGTGAACTAGGCTACACAAAGTTAAAGAATCAAAGAATGAAGAACACTCTGCCAAACATTCGGATCAGATCAGATCTTCTTTAGACAGAGACAAACCAACACAAAGCAATGAAGGAAAGGATGCAGATCGGACCGGATCGGAAGTAGCAAGGCCGATCCGAACCCCATCTAATAGTCTATCCGATCTGAGCCCAGGATGTCAGCAACTTCACTAACACGTTCTCCTTAAGAATCGGGGCGGTTACACACACATTCTACCCACGATGGCCACTAAACAGATGTGTTGTCCTCACCAGAATCCATCCGAACCCAAAAGTGGTGGGATGAAGGCCACGTGGACCCGAACCAATCCGGTCCCAGGAGAATTTTACACCTATAAATACTCTATCAAGAGGCATTTGAAGGGATCTTTTGGCACTTTCAGGATTAAAACTCCTTTGCAACTCGAATTTTATCAACTTATTCAGTCTACAATCATCTTTCAAGTCATATTTCAAAAGAAATTGAGTGAATCAATGTATGAAATGAGTGAGAATTGAGTGAAAATCATCGTTGTACTCGCCTTCAAGACATCAATCGAAAAAGAAGAAAAGTGGACGTAGGCTATTTAATGCCGAACCACTATAAATTGTGTGTTTTCTTCGTTTTAATTTTCATTTCATTAGAATTTTTACTAGTTTTGGTGTTAGAGCCAATTTTGGATCTAACATTTTGGTGCTTTCACTGAGAAATCTTCGAATTCTCAGCCTTTTGGGATTATCATTCTACTATTTTGACCCTCAAGTTCAAACAAGTTAATCCTCTGTTTGTGACATCTTTAAGTACTTGTTGACTAACTGTTGAAGAATTGAGTATTACGGCCAAGATAAAAGGAAAAGAAGTGCAAGGCGCTAGGGGAAACGATGCTAGAAAAGATCAACAAGCCATCGTGTTAACGAGGTTGCGCGCTCAAGGCTCTGGAGCAGACCGGTCCGATCAGGAGCGTCCGAGCCGGATGGAAGACTCCGATCCGATCCGGTCTAATGGAGTTGAGGGCACTCACTTTCCCCATCCGAACTGCTCCGGCCAGGCCACTGCGCACCGATCCGATCCGAACCAGAATGAAGCTGGAACTTCTACTCGAGCTCCCACCAGCGCTCTGATTCTAGCCACGACGACTAATGTTCAGCCCGATCCATCTGCACCCATTTCACAGGGATATTTTTTATGCTTTCTTGACATGCTGCAGAGCACTAAGGAAGCATTGGAAGCCCAAAGGCATGACATCCTTCGCATGCAGGAAAACATGATCATTATGGTTAGAGAACTCCAGGAGCTCTGGAGGCAGAAGACTCCTTCCCCAACACGCCGCCTTGCTACAGATGATTCGTCTTCTTCAGACGAGGGACGCCCTCGTGAGAGAAGGCCGCTTGAACGACCTCAGAACCTCGATCAGTTAACTTTTGGATCTTTAGGATCCCGAGAAGACGCCGCTCATGTATTGGGGCCTGATGACCCAAGCCTGCAACAACCTATGTTGCTACCCATGCGTGGATCCCATGTCCTACCCAGGAATCCTAATATTACCAACCCTACGCAACAAAAGCTTCTTCAACCTCTACCTCCTGAGATCGACTAGGAGCGCAGAGAGCAGTGTAGAGCAGCTGCCGCTAGAAACAGGAGATTATCCCCTAATTAGGAACCTATGGGTAATCCGAGATTATGTCCGATGTATGGGAAATGGTACGCCAGATTATGTCCGAGAGCCGACGGTATATTAATGAAGATTGGGGCATTGAGTGAAGTCATACGCCCTTCACGGACGATATATTGGACTTCCAGTTCCCCCGACGATTCAACTTGCCTCAGATGGATCGATATTTAGGAAGAACAGACCCAGGGCAGCATCTGATGAGATATGCATGGTTCATGAATGCTGCAGCAACTCCAGATGCTGTAAAATGCAAAGCCTTTCCAATTTATCTTGAAGACGTAGCGTTAATGTGGTTCACCCGACTCCCCCCTCGGTCGATATCGAATTTCACAGAATTGAGTAAGCGCTTCATGAATCAGTTTCGACCTCATGCCCGAAAGTCCAAGAGCATCATAGAATTGTCACGGATTAAACAGGCCCCAGGAGAATCTTTGAAGTCATATTTAGATCGCTTCAACCTGGCCGTCAGCGAAGTTAGTGATCCTCATGAGCCCACTATCCTGATGGCCTTGATAGAAGGGGTAGACCCTAACATAGAATTTCGCGGATTACTTGTCTAGGAAACCGCCTCCTACTAGAGAATTGTTCTATGAAAAAGCTAATATCCGCTTAAGGCAAGAAGAAGCTCATGCAAATAGGAAGAGAAAGTCCGAAGGGGCCTCGAGGGGAGGTGTTCAGAGTAATTTTGCAGTGAAACAATCCGGTGACATTTCAAGGAAGGTTGAAGTAAACGTTGGCAACCAGAGTGGGGGTAATAGCAACAGAAATGAAAACGACAACAGAAGGAACAGAAACCGAGGGAATAGCTTTAGTAAAAGACCCAGATTCCAGACTTTTGAAAATTATACGCCGTTAAATGATACGTTAGAGAATATTTACTTGGATACATATAGCATATTGCAGTACAAAAAACCACCGCCTAGGGACTCCACTGAGAAAGAAATCGGAACGGGAAAGTTATGTTTGTTCCATGGAACCAACGGTCATTCCACCAATGAATGCCGTCATTTGAGAGATATAGTTGAAAGATGCTGCGGGAAGGGAAGTTAGACGAGTACAAGGTTGCCCCAAGGGACAGAGGGCAAGGGGGACAAGCCCCAAACCAAAGCCAGCCTACTTCAAAACCCACAGCCCAACAGAAAGGTAAGGGGATCGTTATTAATACTATTATAGGCGGACCTCACCTAGTTGGTCGTAGCTCTAAAGCAATGGATCAGTACGTCAATGTCGCCAAGCTTTTTGAGATGGGAGAATGCAGTAGCCTCGAAGACATTACTCCAGTAAAACAACAAAAGACGAAGTCAGACGATGTCGTATTCCGCAGTAGAGATGATTCCGGAGTTCAATCCCCAACTGACAATCCACTTGTGATTACCACAACAATTGGCCCTGCTTTAGTCCATAAAGTGTTAGTGGACAACGGGAGCTCGGTCAATATCCTTTTCAAGAAAGCTTTCGTGTTACAACCCGTGTTTTTATAATGTGTAATAACCATAAATCAGGACAGAATTAATTTTTAAATTAAAAATCAAGGGAAACGGGTTACGCCATTGCGTTCGTCTTGAAATTCTGCTTGGAAACAAGTCCGAGTTTTCGAAAAGCGGAGTCCGTATGACCAAGTTATGACCTTTCAAAGTTTTCAGAAGTTTTCAAGTTCAAAAAAGACTTAATTCGAATTCAAAAATTCGAATTTCAAACCTCCAAATGGACTGGGCGGGAAATTTCCCGCCCAGGACCAGGTCGACCTGGGGGTCGACTATGTAGTCGACCCACCCAGGACTAGGTCGACCATAGTGTCGACTTGGGGGTCGACCTGGTGCCCGAGCCCATTTTTGAAGCTGGATTCACATTGATGTACTTGGCCTCGTTTTTGTCCACATTCGTTGACCTGACCCTATAAATACAGCCCCTAACACCAGTCTCTCTACACAAAATTCTTTCTGACTTTATGCTGCTCTAATTCTGGTTGAAAAGTTTGAGAGAGGGACTGCTTCTTCTACGTTGAGACTGCGTTAAGGGAATTGCTGATTTGGGGACTTCTATTAGGACTTGACTAAGCATATTCAACATCGACTCTTTTTTTCTAATTCTCGAACCACGATCTGTAAGCCCCAGTTATTTTCATATTTAAACTGTAAATGTAATATGAATACGATGTAAATTGAAATTGGACCTATGTATGATGACTGTTTACATTCATTCTCGTTCATCTTGGATCTCGACTCTTGGATATTACAATGACATTGATTTGGGGCCTATTCAAGTTGTAAATCAAAGAGAAACCCCTCATATTATCATGCTGAATCTTCTATTAGTCACAAGTTTATGACTATAACCTTATCTCAATTGTTACCATGACTATACTATCACCTTATGACAAGCGTATCATGACTATAATATCACCTTATGACAGTCGTTACCATGACTATACTATCACCTTGTGACAACTGTTATCTTGACTAGTACCTTATTTTGCTAGATTTGGAATCTTTATGTTTGAGGACGATATTCCATATGCCAGTAATGTTTTAATTTTTATTTCAAGTCATACCATGTTATGCTAGTAATCACTTTTGCCACCTTATACCTATTCCTTTTTATGTTATTCCCTAATTAGATTTATTTGTATCGATTCGAGCTTACGTGCGATGGGAATACGATTTAGGTATACTAGGTAAAACATGAATTAGCTTTAAACTTGAACATGAACATTGTTATGACTAGAACTTGGAAATGGACATGAATTTGACACGATTTGACATGAAACATGACCTGAAACTTGACATGAAAACTTGAACGTGGGCATGACAATTAGGTAAACTTGAAAATGGCCAACTCGAGGTTGGGTTGAGTTTGCAGTGTAAACCTGCCCGGAACCGCCCGGCAAATCCAGTGGCTGCAAACAACAGGATACAATGTGGGTAGTTGGTCATATCGCACATAAAAGCCCGAGGTTAGACTATGTTGTGGTGTAAATCTGCCCGGAACCGCCCGACAAATCCAGTAACCACACCAGTTAGTCTAATGTGAGAGGTTGGCGTGCACTAATGAATTAATGCCACATGATAGGGTTAAGTCATGAACAACTTGAATATACTTAACCAACTTGACACGATGATTTGATAGGGTTAAATCATGAACTGCCTGAACACACTTAACCAACTTGATACATGATCTGGATAGGGTTAAGTCACGAATTTGAATGACAACACTTAACCCATTAGAAACCCTAGTTACGCGGTCCTTTTCAGCAGTAACCCACTTAGATGTATCATGATACCCTGGGACTAGGCAGGGTGGGGCACGATTACTGGGCTGATTGTAAGCGACCAGAACGACGGCTGAGTAGGTGCGCCATTGTAGGTTCAGGCGGGCTATGGTCGTGCACGTAGTTCGGAGTTGAAAAAGAGGCATTGGGCACCCGTAGATTTACACTGTGCGTGCTTGATTCGTGTCGGTGGTTGGCACCATAGGACTTGATACACCCTATGGTGGACCTAGCACAGGTAACTACATTTCTGGATAGGGTCGTATGACACAGAGACATGACGAGCTAGGACTTGTAGGGAGCCGATCGACTAGTGGATCGTACTGTAGGACCCCGTAATGGGTCACTTCATGGTACTGGGCCAAGGGTTCATTTCATGGTTAATACTTGACATGGGTTAGAATACTAGTACAGTTGGTGCAGCGAACCTTGAATATGCGATGCCAGACTTGACTTATCTTGTTATCTTAATTATCCTACTAGTTCTGTTATCATCCTTATGTTTAATTCCAGTTTTCACATATCATGTTACCTTTACTAGTTTTCATACTGAAAGTCACTAGGGCTTACCAGTCTTTATGACTGACCCTTTTTCTTTCGCCTCTTTTTCTTTCGTTTCCTCCCCCCAGGTTCTCAGGGAGGAAACACTAGCTCTTATCTTGGATTTAGCTTGCTTTCAGACAACTCATGTACGGTTTGGTCTTGGGCTATGCTATGGCTGCTTCTGCTATTTATGGGGAATATTTTACTTTTGGTTATCTTAAGTTTATGCTTCTTTGAAACTTGATGTAATGGAATAATTTGTATCTTGGATATATGAGGTTTTTGACTCTTTCTTGAAAAGTAATAAAAAGTTGGTTTTTAATTTCTACCGCTGCTTTATTTATGTTCTGCCTTGTGATATCTCTGTGCATGTTTACCTAGATAATAATCCACCAAAACTAGTGCATTCCCTTTGTGAGTGACCCTAGCGGAGGTGGGGTGTTACAATTTGGTATCAGAGCAGAAGGTTACCAGGCTGGGCAAAAAGTTTTAAAAACCTTCTGAAACTATTTTCAAACTATTTATAAAGAAGCATTTTTCAAGAAAAGTTTTATGTTTAAAAAGGCTATTCCCTAAGAAGCCAGTAGCACTTCCCTTTGTTTCCTCGTTTGAATCTTTTCTTTTCGTTTTTCAGCATGGCCGATCTTAACCTTCCTGAGGGAATACCCATGCCTGGATGGTTCCGAAGGTACTTAGAAGCCAGGGCCAACGACGCGGGCACGGCAGACATCCCTCCTCCTCCTCCTCCCCCAGTGGCCGCGGTTCCTCCTCCTCCTGGTACCGCCTTTGCCAAAATATGCAAGGACTTTAAAGCAATGGGCAGCAAGAACTTCGTTGGAACAGAAACCTTTGTTGAGGCATGAAATTGGCTAAAGGAGACGGAAGACTTGTTCATTATCTTTGATATGGAGGACCATAAGAAAGTTCAGTTGGCAGCATGGTTGTTGAAAGAGGAAGCTGCATTTTGGTGGGAAGTCACCAACGCTACCAGGCCAGTTGAGACTTGGGCAGACTTTAGAGAGAGGTTTGGGCTCAAATTCCTATCATCAGCAGAGGAGAACCTTCAGATGGAGAGGTTCCTAGCACTCAAGCATGGGGATATGTCTGTGAGGGAGTACGTGAATAAGTTTAATGAGCTTGCTCGGTTCGGTTTGGATTTGGTCAACACAGCCCAGAAAAAGGCTGTATGCTTTGCTCGAGGATTGAACGAGCCACTACACAGCTTGGCCCTAACTCATATACCCATGGGGGAGACCTTTGAAAGCTTGGTGGATATGGCTCAACTCCATGAGGAAGACAAGAATAGCAAGAAGGAGGTTAAGCCTAATGAAACTCAGAATAAGAAAGCTGACTTCAAGAATGGGAACAACAAGAATAATAAGAATAACAAGAGCAACAACAAATCACGTGAGACGAGGAAGTGCAACTTCTGTGGTATTACTGGACATCTAGCTAAAGACTGTAGAAAGAAGAAGAGGAAGTTGGGTGAATGCTTTCAT
This sequence comes from Allium sativum, assembly GCA_030737875.1. Taxonomy (NCBI): domain Eukaryota; kingdom Viridiplantae; phylum Streptophyta; class Magnoliopsida; order Asparagales; family Amaryllidaceae; genus Allium; species Allium sativum. Next base: position 226,731,134 of record CM060919.1, on the reverse strand, counting down.
TGTGGAGATACTGGACACATCAGCAAGAATTGCCCTAAGAAGCAAGGGCAGGGGCAAGGGCTGACCCAGCAAGCAGGACCTTCTGGAGGGCAGTTGCATGCTCTCAACACCACTCCAGCTCCTGACCGAGGTTGTAATATTTCCGTAGAAAACCTTGTTTACATTTCTGACTTTCCTGTTCGAACCTTATTTGACTCTGGCGCATCGCATACTTTAATTTCTTCTGATATTGTTGAAAATCTGCACCTAAGTACTAGCCTGGTTAAGGATCCCGTTATAGTTTCAAATCCAATTGGGGGCTCCGCCCATTTATCTATGATGTGTGTGGATTTGAGGATCTCTATCTTAAGCGTAGAATTCACGTGTAATGCTTATGTTCTCAGATTCATGGGATACGGTTTGATCCTAGGTATGGATTGGCTGTCCGATTATGGAGCCATTCTTGATTGTGAACGAAGGGTAGTGAGGCTCATGACTCGCCTTGGTAATACCCTTGAAATTTCTTGTAACCTTAAGGGTCCGGTCATGTTGTGTTATCTTGAATCTCTTGACTTGTACGACGATAATTTACAATATGTAAGAGTGGTCCGAGAATATCCAGATGTCTTTGATGAAGTGAGGGGATTACCTCCTAAACGCGAGATAGAGTTCCAAATTTATCTTGTTGATAATGCTAAGCCGGTTTCATTGCCCGTTAGGCACATGACCCCGCGAGAAAGAAGAGAGCTCAGTAAACAAATCAACGAGTTGCTTGAGAAAAATTTCATAAGACGAAGCGTTTCTGAATGGGGTGCTCCGGTGGTGTTCGATACTAAGGCGGATGGATCGATTCGTCTGTGCGTAGATTATCAAGCTGACAAAGAAAAATAGGCACCCACTACCAAGAATCGACGATCTGTTTGACCATCTTGTGGGAGCATCTGTTTTCTCTCAACTCGATCTAGCCACAGGATTCCATCAGCTTAGAGTGGCTGAGGATAGCATTGACAAAATTGTGTTTAGGACTCCAGATGGGTTCTTCGAATGGCTCGTCATGCCGTTTGGGCTAACGAATGCACCCGCGTACTTTGTAGATTTGATGAGTAGGGTGTTTCAGGAGTTCCTTAACAAGTTTGTGGTAGTTTTCGTGGATGATATTTTGATCTTCTCAAAAGATGAAGAAGAGCATGCTAGACATCTCAAGGAAGTCATGGAAATGCTTAGAGCATACCAGTTAAAGGCTAAGTTCTCCAAATGCCATTTTTGGAGGAAGGAAGTTCGGTTCCTTGGACATGTAGTTTCTAAGCAAGGCATAGCCGTGGACCCCGCAAAGGTAGTTGCGGTACAGGACTGGAAAATCCCTAAGAATGCAACGGAGGTGAGGAGCTTTCTCGGCTTGGCGGGCTATTACAGGAAGTTCATTAAGGACTTCGCTAAGATTTCAGCCCCTCTTACTAAATTAACAAAGAAGAGCCTACCTTTTGCATGGAACATAGAATGTGACGCTGCTTTTCAGAGACTTAAGAGAGCCCTCACCATAGCTCCAGTTTTAGCATTACCCGATGGAGGTAAGATGTTTACCGTGTACACAGATGCGTGCGGCACGGGATTAGGCACCGTCCTAATGCAAGAAGGAAGAGTAATATGCTACGGGGGCAGACAACTTAAAGTTCATTAGAAAAACTATCCCACGCATGACTTGGAATTGGCCGCGATTGTTTTTGCACTTAAAGCTTGGTGCCATTATCTTCTAGGGGATAGATTCGAGCTGTATACCGACCACAAATCGCTTAAGTACCTCTTCTCACAGAAAGGCTTGAATCTGAGACAACAGCGGTGGATGGAGTTCTTGGCATCATATGACTTCGATATAGCTTATACCCCTGGCAAGGGTAATGTGGTGGCAGACGCACTATGTAGAAAAAGGTTGACTTTGAGCCCCTTGTTTGTTGAAAGGAAAAGCCTTGAGTTTATAGCAACCTTTGATTTTACACCTGCTGTTGAGTCATTGACTGCTACGTTTGCATCTCTTGAGTTAAGACCTACACTTCTAGATCAAGTAGGGACTTCACAGAAGGAAGACCCACAGATAGTCGAAATCATGGACAAGCTGATTAGGGGTGAGACGTCAAGTCACCTCAGTAGGTATACTATAGATGACAAGGGATGGCTAAGGCACGATGGAAGGCTATGTGTCCCACAAGTGGGAGACCTGGTAAGGAAAGTTCTCGAAGAAGCGCATCACTCAAAGATGACTATACATCCTGGAGGGGATAAGATGTACAGGGATATGAAACGCATTTTCTTTTGGGCTAGAATGAAAAAGGATGTGGCAGAGTTCGTTTCGAAGTGCATGGTGTGCCAACAAGTAAAGGCCGAGTCGAAGAAGCCTGGTGGGCTATTACATCCGTTGGAGGTTACGCAATGGAAATGGGAGAGTATCTCGATGGATTTCGTGGATGGACTGCCTAGGTCAAGGAAGGGAAATACTAGCATATGGGTCATAGTTGATAGACTCACGAAAAGTGCTCACTTCATTCCGGTGAAGAGCAAGAGGACCGCATCAGGGCTAGCGTCTATTTACCTTCGAGAGGTAGTACGGTTGCATGGAGTTCCTTCTAGTATAGTTAGTGATCGTGACCCGATTTTCACTAGCCAGTTTTGGAATAGTCTGCAAGAAGCAATGGGAACACGACTGAATTTAAGCAAGGCTTATCACCCACAAACGGATGGACAAACCGAAAGGGTAAATAGGGTACTAGAAGATCTCCTGAGGCTATGCATTCTTGACTTTGGTGGTACTTGGGAAGACCATCTTCCTCTCGTGGAGTTTGCACATAATAACAGTTACCAAGCTAGCATCGGAATGGCACCGTTCGAAGCCCTGTATGGAAGATCGTGCAACTCGCCAACTTGTTGGTGGGAGACGACAGACAGACTTATACTTGGGCCCGACATGATAAGGGACACTTCTGAGAAGATTGAGTTGATACGAAGACAGATGAAAACGGCCCAATATAGACAGAAATCTTATACGGACCAGAGAAGGACAGACCTAGAGTTCGAAGTCGGAGATATGGTCTTTATAAAAGTTTCTCCGTTATGCAATGTAGTTCGTTTTGGAGCAGTTGGAAAGCTAGCACCAAGGTTCGTAGGACCATTCCCTATCACTGAGAGGATTGGACGAATGGCCTATAAGGTAGACTTACCCGAGAAGTTATCTGGAGTACACAATGTCTTTCACGTCTCGCATATCCGGAAGTGCTTGCATGAGTCAGCCGAAGTGGTTGAGCCAAGCATCCTTGAAGACGTAGAAGTAGAAAAAGAAGCAACATTGAGGCGAGTTCCGATTCGTATCTTAGGAACGGAGATTATGAAGCTAAGGAATCGAGAAGTCAAGCTAGTTAAAGTGCGGTGGAGTGAAGCCCAAGAAGACGCAACTTGGGAAACCGAAGAGAAGATACGCGCACTTTACCCATTTCTTTTTGAGGGTACATTCTCGATCTCTTTTTCCTTGAATACCTTTTCGTATCATGCTTCTAACATCTACGTTTGTCTTGTTATCTTCTCGATCTTATCTTGAGAACCTTTGGTAGAACCATATGGATGTAAACATGTGATTGAAACATGTTATGGTTGATGTTTGCAAATGGTTGCAAGTGGTTGCAAGTGGTTGCTAGTGGATGCATGACACACATTAGGCACTAGATCGGCTAAGGCACATTTTCATGTTGCATATGCATGAGTGCTTATACTTGTTCATGGATGGAACTTGTTATGCTATCACTTGGATGTTGCATATGGATGAATGTTTGTCCACTCATGTAGAGATTATGAACTATGCTAGGAATTTGCATACATGTTGGATTCATGGCACTAACATATTTTGCATTAAGGAGGTTTACTGAATCAGTAACCTCCTGATCTTTTGCATTAGATAGGTACATATACACACACTTACTGCATATGTTCATACAACACTAGAAATCTCTTAAGGACAATGGTTGCCTGCGGATGATGCTTTGAGTAGATGGATGATGGATGGTAGGACACATCCTCCCTAACTTGGAGATTTCGAGGACGAAATCCTTTAAGGGGGGGAGAATGTAACAACCCGTGTTTTTATAAAGTGTAATAACCATAAATCAGGGTAGAATTGATTTTTAAAATAAGAACCAAGGGAAAGAGGTTACGCCATTGCGTTCGTCTTGAAATTCTTCTTGGAAACGAGTCTGAGTTTTCGAAAATCGGAGTCCGTATGACCAAGTTATGACCTTTCAAAGTTTTCAGAAGTTTTCAAGTTCAAAACAGACTCAATTCGAATTCAAAAATTCGAATTTCAAACCTCCAAATGGACTGGGCGGGAAATTTCCCGCCCAGGACCAGGTCGACCTACCCAGAACCAGGTCGACCATAGTGTCGACCTGGGGGTCGACCTGGTGCCCGAGCCCATTTCTGAAGCTGGATTCACTTTGATGTATTTGGCCTCGTTTCTGTCCACATTCGTTGACCTGACCCTATAAATACAGCCCCTAACACCAGTCTCTCTACACAAAATTCTTTCTGACTTTATGCTACTCTAATTCTGGTTGAAAAGTTTGAGAGAGGGACTGCTTCTTCTATGTTGAGACTGCGTTAAGGGAATTGCTGATTTGGGGACTTCTATTAGGACTTGACTAAGCATATTCAACATCGACTCTCTTTTTCTAATTCTCGAACCACGATCTGTAAGCCCCAGTTATTTTCATATTTAAACTGTAAATGTAATATGAATATGATGTAAATTGAAATTGGACCTATGTATGATGACTGTTTACATTCATTCTCGTTCATCTTGGATCTTGACTCTTGGATATTACAATGACATTGATTTGGGGCCTATTCAAGTTGTAAATCAAAGAGAAACCCCTCATATTATCATGTTGAATCTGCTATTAGTCACAAGTTTATGACTATCACCTTATGTCAATCGTTACCATGACTATACTATCACCTTATGACAAGCGTATCATGACTATACTATCACCTTATGACAGTCATTACCATGACTATACTATCACCTTGTGACAACTGTTATGTTGACTAGTACCTTATTTTGCTAGATTTGGAATCATTATGTTTGAGGCCAATATTCCAAATGCCAGTAATGTTTTAATCTTTTATTTCAAGTCATACCATGTTATACTAGTAATCACTTTTGCCACCTTATACCTATTCCTTTTTATGTCATTCCCTAATTAGATTTATTTGTATCGATTCGAGCTTATGTGCGATGGGAATACGATTGGGTAGACTAGGTAAAACATGAATTAGCTTTAAACGTGAACATGAACATCGTTATGACTTGAACCTGGATGTGGACATGAACTTGACACGATTTGACATGAAACTTGACATGAAAACTTGAACGTGGGCATGACAATTAGGTAAACTTGAAATTGGCCAACTCGAGGTTGGGTTGAGTTTGCAGTGTAAACCTGCCCGGAACCGCCTGGAACCGCCCGACAAATCCAGTGGCTGCAAACAATAGGATCCAATGTGGGTAGTTGGTCATATCGCACGTAAAAACCCGAGGTTAGACTATGTTTTGGTGTAAATCTGCCCGAAACCGCCCGGCAAATCCAGTAACCACAACAGTTAGTCTAATGTGAGAGGTTGGCGTGCACTAATGAATTAATGCCACATGATAGGGTTAAGTCATGAACGACTTGAATATACTTAACCAACTTGACACGATGATTTGATAGGGTTAAGTCATGAACTGCTTGAACACACTTAACCAACTTGATACATGATCTGGATAGGGTTAAGTCACGAATTTGAATGACAACACTTAACCCATTAGAAACCCTAGTTACGCGGTCCTTTTCAGCAGTAACCCACTTAGATGTATCACGATACCCTGGGACTAGGCAGGGTGGGGCACGACTACTGGGCTGATTGTAAGCGACCAGAACGACGGCTGAGTAGGTGCGCCATTGTAGGTTCAGGCGGGCTATGGTCGTGCACGTAGTCCGGAGTTGAAAAAGCAGGCATTGGGCACACGTAGATTTACACTGTACGTGCTTGATTCGTGTCGGTGGTTGGCACCATAGGACTTGATACACTCTATGGTGGACCTAGCACAGGTAACTACATTTCTGGATAGGGCCGTATGACACAGACACATGACGAGCTAGGACTTGTAGGGAGCCGATCGACTAGTAGATCGTACTGTAGGACCCCGTAATGGGTCACTTCATGGTACTGGGCCAAGGGATCATTTCATGGTTAATACTTGACATGGGTTAGAATACTAGTACAATTGGTGCAGCGAACCTTTAATATGCGATGCCAGACTTGACTTATCTTGTTATCTTAATTATCCTACTAGTTCTGTTATCATCCTTATGTTTAATTCCAGTTTTCACATATCATGTTACCTTTACTAGTTTTCATACTGAAAGTCACTAGGGCTTACCAGTCTTTATGACTGACCCTTTTTCTTTCGCCGCTTTTTCTTTCGTTGCTTCCCCTCAGGTTCTCAGGGAGGAAACACTAGCTCTTAGCTTGGATTTAGCTTGCTTTCTGATAGCTCATGTACGGTTTGGTCTTGGGCTATGCTATGGCTGCTTCTGCTATTTATGGGGAATATTTTACGTTTGGTTATCTTAAGTTTATGCTTCTTTGAAACTTGGTGTAATGGAATAATTTGTATCTTGGATATATGAGGTTTTTGACTCTTTCTTGAAAAGTAATAAAAAGTTGGTTTTTAATTTCTACCGCTGCTTTATTTATGTTCTGCCTTGTGATATCTCTGTGCATGTTTACCTAGATAATACTCCACCAAAACTAGTGCATTCCCTTTGTGAGTGACCCTAGCGGAGGTGGGGTGTTACATTTCGAACAAATGAGACTCGAAGCAAAAGATTTAAAGCCATGTGAAGGATGGATACGTGGCTTCAACGGAGTGTCGACGACTCCGATGGGCTATGTGGAATTACCAGTCACATTAGGACAGGGAGATCGCCAGAGAGTGAGGATCCTGCTGTTTTTAGTTTTGGATGTGGAGTCGCCCTACAATGCCTTCCTAGGTTGACTGGCCCTTGCCGAGTTTAGGGCATGTATTTCACCTTGGTGCCTGCTGCTTAAATTTCCGATCGACTCAGGGATTGGGGTGATGAGGGGCGACCATGCTACGGGACGAGCTTGTTACATGACATAGTTAAAGATTTTAATGAAGGGGTTGAATATAGAAACTAAGGACGATTCTGCGCCTCCAAAGGAGAACTCAGCATAATTAAGGGGTCCTGCCTCAAGAGAGTCGCCCTTAGATGTGCTTGATGATATAGATCCCAGAGAGGATAGAGATCCCGAGGATAGGAAGGCGTCTCCCAACGAAATAACAATAGATATACCTATTGATGAAACAGATTCGACAAAAGTACCAAAGATCGGCTCGCAACTAGATCCAGTTCGAGCGAGAGAGTCGGCTGATTTTTTAAAGGCAAATCTGGATGTGTTTGCCTGGACTCACACTGACATGCGTGGGATTTCGCCTGCCATCATGAGCCACTCTTTGTGTATTAATCCAAAGCATCCACCAGTCAAATAGAAGAGACGGATGTTAGGCCCAGAGTGGTCAACAGCTTTAAAAGAAGAGGTAGAGAAATTAAAAGATAATGGATTCATTAAGGATTCGAAATATCCCGATTGGATATTGAATCCTATCCTGGTCCAAAAGTCAAACGGGAAGTGGCGAACATGTATCGACTTTTCTGATTTGAACAAGGCTTTCCCGAAGGATAGCTTTCCTCTCCCCAGAATTGATCAGCTAGTAGATTCGACGGCCGGGCACGAGCTTTTATCCTTTATGGACACCTATTCTGGATACAACCAAATTCCCATGCACATACCAGATCAAGAGCATACAAGCTTCATCACCGACTTGGGGTTATATTGTTACGTGGTAATGCCATTTGGGTTAAAGAATGCAGGAGCCACGTAACAGCGCCTGGTCAACCGCATGTTTTATAATCAAATCGGGAAAATCATGGAGGTTTACGTGGATGACATGCTTGTGAAGTCTAAACAATCATCCGACCATACAAGGGACTTAGCTGAAATGTTTGATATTCTTCCAAGGTATGGGATGAAGTTAAACCCCCTAAAGTGTTCATTTGGGGTCGCATCTGGAAAATTCCTTGGGTTTATTGTGAGTTCTCGAGGAATTGAGATAAATCCTAGCCAAATAGCAGCAATAAGGGATATTGAAGAACCACGCAAGATCAATGACGTTCAAAGCTTGGCCAGAAAATTTGCTGCATTTTGTAGGTTTATCTCCAAAGTTACAGATAGATGTGTACCTTTCTTAGATCCTATATAACGAGGAAAGCGAAATTTTGAGCGGACCGCCGATTGTGTCGAGGCGTTCCAGAATTTATTAGACTTCTTAGAAAAGCCTCCAATATTATCAAAACCTGTGGAACATGAGGATTTGTTCGTCTACTTAGTGGTATCATAAGCGGTATCATCTCATGCCGTCAGTACGACATTAGAATGTGAAGAGGATAAAGTCCAAAAACCTGTATATTACATGAGCAAAATGCTAGCTGCTGCGGAACGTAATAATCCGAAGATAGAAAATCTTGCTTATAGCCTCCTGATTGCTTCCCGCAAACTTCACCATTATTTTCAGGCTCACCCGTTAGTTGTATATACCGGTCAACCTTTGAGACAAGTGTCGCAAAAACCTGAAGCATCGGGGCGGTTACTTAAATGGAACATTGAGCTGAGTCAATTTGATTTGAACTTTCAACCGCGAAGATCAATAAGGGGGCAGGCATTGGCTGACTTTATAGCTGAATTTACAATTCTCGAAGAGGAAACAGTGGGTGACAAGGTTGTTACTTTGGACCGAGAGTTAGAGCTTAGTCCGTGGAAGCTATATACGGATGGAGCCCAAAAGTCCAGCGTCGGAGTTGTTTCAATAACTCCTGAAGGACGATCTATTTACTATGCATTACGATTAGAGTTTGTTGCTACTAACAACGATTCCGAGTATGAAGCCCTGATTGCGGGGCTGAAACTCGCCAAAGAATTGGGAGTGAAGACAATAGATATATATTGCGATTCCAAGATAGTCGTATGCCAGGTTCGGGAAGAATTTACTGCTAAAGGACCTCGACTCATTACTTATCTCAAAAAGGTAAAGGAGTTGTTGGAAAGTATGGAGCATTATAGCATAACGCACATTCCAAAAACGGAAAAACAAAAAGCAGATTG